>CANTUV010000027.1:2500000-5000000 GCA_947685225.1 Garcia nutans
TTTCAATGATGTGCTCATGGGAGTTTTGCTAGTTTTGCAGCCATCCATTCCAAATTTCTTGATGAGTTCTTTTGTATATTTGGATTGGTTGATGAAGATCCCATCTTTACATTGCTTGACTTGCAGTCCAAGGAAAAACTTGAGTTCACCCATCATGCTCATTTCAAATTCCCTAGTCATACAAGAAGCAAATTCTTTGCACAAGGTTTCATTAGTAGCTCCAAATATTATGTCATCCACATAAATTTGTACAATCAAGATGTTATGCTTATCCTTTTTAACAAAAAGAGTTGTGTCTACTTTTCCTTTTGCAAAACCATTTTCAAGTAAATATGCACTAAGTTTGTCATACCAAGCTCTAGGTGCTTGCTTTAATCCATATAAAGCTTTGGTAAGTTTGAAAACATGATCAGGAAATTTGTAGTTTTCAAAACCAGGAGGTTGTTCAACATAAACTTCTTCATTTATGAGTCCGTTTAGAAATGCACTTTTAACATCCATTTGATAAAGCTTAAAATTCATATGACATGCAAAGGCAAGTAATATTCTAATAGCTTCTAATCTGGCTACTGGGGCAAAGGTTTCATCATAGTCAATACCTTCTTCTTGATTATAACCTTTGGCTACCAATCTTGCTTTATTTCTAATGATGTGACCATTTTCATCAAGCTTATTCCTATAAATCCATTTGCATCCTATTATAGAATGATCTATAGGTCTAGGAGTAAGTTGCCAAACATTATTTCTTTCAAATTGATTAAGTTCATCTTGCATTGCAGTTATCCAATTTTCATCATTTAAAGCTTCCTCAACAGTTTTTGGTTCAATTTGAGAAACAAAAGCAAAATTAACATCAACATGATTAATTTTAGATCTAGTAGTTACTCCCTTTGATGTTTCTCCAATGATGAGTTCCTTTGGATGATCTTTCTTGTATTGCCAATCCTTAGGTAGATCTTGAGTCTTTTCTTCAAGTTGATTGATCTTTGGAGCATCAATAGATTCAAGAGGTTCAAGAGTACCTGCAGGGTCATTGAAAGTAATACCTTTCTTTTGATCAAGTTTAGATGACTCATCAAATACAACATGCATTGATTCTTCTATAACTAGAGTTTTCATGTTAAATACCCTATATGCTTTGCTAAATGATGAATATCCTAAGAATATGCCTTCATCTGATTTGGATGAGAATTTTCCAAGATTATCCTTGGTATTCAATATGAAGCATTTGCATCCAAATACTCTAAAATATCCAATTCTGGGTATTCTTCCATTCCATAGCTCATAAGAAGTTTTATTAGTTAAATGCCTTTTATAAACACGATTTGCAATGTAACAAGCTGTATTAACGGCTTCCGCCCAAAAATAAGATGGTAAATCATATTCATTGAGCATTGTCCTAGCCATTTCGATTAAAGTTCTATTTTTCCTTTCAACTACACCATTTTGCTGTGGAGTTCTAGGAGCAGAAAAATTATGTGAAATGCCAAGTTCATTGCAAAAGTCTTCAAAATTTTCATTTTCAAATTCTTTGCCATGATCACTTCTAATAGATGTGATCACATATCCTTTTTCATTTTGAACTCTTTTTGCAAACGTTTTGAAGAAATTAAAGGCTTCATTCTTTTGAGCTAAGAAATTAACCCATGTGAATCTAGAGTAGTCATCAACAAGAACAAATGCATATGATTTGCCTCCTAAGCTTGTAACTCTATTTGGTCCAAACAAATCTAAATGAATGAGCTCTAAAGGTCTAGAGGTGCTTATAACACTCTTTGTTTTAAATGAGCTTTTGTGTTGCTTACCATGTTGACAAGGTTCACAAATTCTGTCTTTATCATATTTTATCTTAGGTAAGCCATCAACTAAATTCTCATTGCAAATATGTTTCAATTGATCCATACCAGCATGTCCTAGTCTTCTATGCCATAACCATGCATCATTATTAGTGGACATTAAACATGTATGATTTGAATGTATGCTAACATTGTAAGTGTTGTTTGTTCTAGTACCCTTAAATATGATAACATCATTTGAATTTGTGATTTTGCATTCCTTGGAATCAAACTTAACGAAGTATGCTTTATCACAAAGTTGACTAACACTTAGCAAGTTATGTTTCAAACCATCAACAAGCCATACATCTTCAATTAAATCCTTACCAATAGAACCAATGGAGCCAACACCAAGAATTTTACCTTTAGCATTGTTTCCAAAAGTTACATTACCTCCATGTTTATAGGTAATATTTGTAAAGAGCTTTGCATTTCCAGTCATATGCCTTGAGCATCCACTATCCACAAGCCATGTGCTTTCATTGATAGTAGATTTTAGGCATACCTGCAAGACAATTGTGATCATCTTCTTTTAGGTACCCACATGAAGTTGGGTCCTTGATGGTTAGTAGAAAGAGTGCCTTCTAAATTGAGATGAGCTTTTCTTATATAACAATAGAAGTTTTTGTGACCAAATTTCATGCAATATGTGCATTGCCATGGTGTTCTATGCTTCTGCATTTTTCTTTTTGCATTGTACATACAACTACAAGTATGTGATTTCTTTTGTGCAAGTTTAGTGAACAACAATGCATAGTTATTTTTGGCTTTATCTCCTAGTGAACCATAAGAAGTTCTTTTAGACTTGGTGCAAGCATTTTTGATATGAACATCAGAAATTTCAGTTGTAGATGCTTTCACAAATGTTGGTTTGCTAGGTGCAATGTTGGTTGAGCCATTGAATCCTAATCCATATTTCAAGGAAGGTGACCTTTGATTATTAATTAATGTGTTCAATGCTTCCTTTCCTTTATGAAATCTGGAAATTGATTCTTTTAGTTCTTTTAGTTCATGCTTCAATGCCTCATTCTCTTTAATCACTTTTTCTAAGTCATATGAGCTTTTATTTAATTCTCCTATTGTATTCACCAAATGTTCATTTGAGGTTTTCAATTCTAAGGTAGAGTTCTTTAAGCATATAAAATCCTTTTCTAACTTAGAGTTTTTTTCTTTATAGAGCATCATTTTGGAGAAATATTTTTCTATTTTAGAATTCATGTGCTCAATCAAATCACTATCATCTATATCACTTATATCATCATGTGCTACAAGATCAAAGGATTGAGTACTTACCTCATTGGAGTCATCTTCAATAGCCATGAGACAAAGATTTGCAATTCCTTCCTCTTCTTCTTCTTCACTTGAGGAAGAGTCATCCCATGTGGCTTTGAGAGACTTTTTCTTTTCTTTATCCCATTTCCTTTTGTTCTTTAATTTGTAGCAATCCGACTTGATGTGACCGGTTTTTCCACATTCATAGCATTTTACCTCATTTTTCTTTTCTTTATCTTTGAAGGAGAATTTAGGAGGTGTACCTTTGTTTGCTTGTAATCTTTTCTTCCTTTTCCATTCATTGATTCTTTTAGAGAACATTGCCATTTCATCTTCATCATCAGTACCTTCATTGCTTGAGCTCTCAGCTTCTTTGATTGCTTTGAGTGCAATTGGTTTTCTCTTTTCTTTCTCACCTTGATCTTCTTCTTTCTCACTGTGTAGCTCAAATGTGAGTAATTTTCCAACTAGCTCATCGGTTCTTAATGTGCTGAGATCATGAGCTTCTTCTATGGATGATACTTTGGATTCAAAGTTCTTTCTAGCTCTTAGGGCTCTCAAGATTTTGCTGTTTACATCACCTTGATCATATACCTTGCCATACTTCTTTAGTTCATTGACAATTGCAAGTAAGCGATTGGTCATGTCGGTGACATTTTCATTTGGTTTCATCTTGAATAGCTCATATTCATGAACATGCATTTGTTTTTTGGTAAATCTCACTTGAGTCGTACCTTCATGGTAGTTTTCAAGTGTTTTCCAAATGCAATGTGCACAAGTTAAATGTTGAACTCTTCCGCCTTCTTCCCTTGAAATGGAATTCATCAAGATGGAAGCAGCTCTATTGTTCTTGAATCGATCTCTGACATTGCTAGTTGACCATTGAGCTTTGGGAAGTGGAACTTGAATACCGTCAACTTCGTGGGTAGGAGATTTCCATTCATTTTCCACGAAATCCCATAGTTCAATCCCTTCACTATCTAGAAACAAATACATTTTGTGTTTCCAGTATGAATAATCAGTTCCATCAAAGTAGGGTCTAAGAATAGAATTAAGATTTCCATGAGAGCTTGATGAAGAAGAAGTTGCCATAGTGGATCAGATTTCACAATTAAGTTTAAGAAATCTAAGGGCTCTGATACCAATTGTTGTCCCAAGATGGCAACCAAGAGGGGGGGTGAATTGGTTTCTTCAAGAAATGATAGCAAATTGAAAAACTTCAACAAATAAGAAATGTAGAAGATGTAGAAGATTGAGTAGAGAGTAGAAAAATCAACACAAGAGATTTATAGTGGTTCGGATTCAACAATCCTACATCCACTTCCTTAACAACTTGTTAAGGTTCCACTAATCTTTGAAGTTTTTACAAGCTTACTTCCAACTTTGGTGTTTTCACAAGTTCACACCTAACTTCACAAGTGTTTTTCTTAGGCTCACACTCACAACCCAAACAAGAGTTTTACAAGGCTTACTCTCACAACCTAACAAGAGTTTTACAAGGCTTACTCTCTCAACCCAAGTGTTTCCCAAGCTTACACTCAAACTTATACAATGGTGTTTTCAATGCTAACACCTAACATACATTACAATTTAATTGTAAGTTTAAGTAAATGAAAATTTGTTGCTTGGCTATTACAATCTGATTTCTTGCTTTTTCCCCTTTTTTGTTTTCTCAGAGAGACATTGTATTTATAGCCATTGTGGTCTTACTAGCCGTTATAGACATTAAGAATAATGTATTGGTAGATTAGACCTTCTTTACTTAAACTGCCCGAAGCACTTCGCGATCGCTCTTCATGCAAGGATGGTCGCGCTCATGCTTCTCGCGGTCGTCCTTTAACAGGGGACGGTCGCTACTTTTGAAAAGACTTCAACGGTCGAATTTTAGTGCTCTGCAGCTGGAATCTTGCCCATGCTGTGTTTGTCGGACCGGCTTCTTGCCCAGCTGTGTTTGTCGGGACGGTCGCGCCTAGCAATGGTGCGGTCGCCCTTTTTGAATAATCAAGTGGGTTTATAACGGTCATATTACGTGTCATTCTCTGACAGGGCAAAATTGAATGTCCGCCATAATTTGAATGTCGCGGTCGCCCTATGTAGATTATCGCGGTCGAATTGAGAAACTCGCGTCGAACTTCTGGACGCTCCTGAGGACGCGAAACCTACTGTCTCTTCAAACAATTTCTTCTTGAATGGTAGAGCGGTCGCGATTCTGAATGGGGCGGTCGCTAAAGTGATAAGCGAGGTCGAGTCATTCACCGTTCTTGTCACCGCGAACCTTACTGTGATTGTAATGATTTAAGTTCCTTGAGTAGCGGTCGTGCAAATATTCGGACGGTCGCTATTATGTATGAGCGGTCGCGACATAGGTCGAACTTCTGACCGCGAAACCTACTGTGATAAGATTTCTTCTTTTAATTACATGGAGCGGTCGTATTCAGGTGAGGTGCGACCGCTATAAGTGTTCTGTTCACCTTATTTGAAGTAACCTAATCCTGCAACAAGATTTCTCAAACACAAGTTAAATAGATCATCCATTTGAGTTGTCAAGGATCAAAATTAAGGTCATTTGTCTAACAATCTCCCCCATTTTGACTTTGACAATTTCAAATGGAATGATAAGAAAAATAATAAGTCTAAAATGCTCCCTCTTAACATATGCAACAATCATGGTTAAGAGCATTGTGATTATTAGATTATCTTGGTGCACATGTTATTGTTTGATGCAAACATTTTTTCTTATTTGCAAATGTTCAATAAATTTCAACAAGAAATTAACTCCCCCATAAACATTTTTCCCTAATTTGCAAATGTTCAAACAGATTGTTGTTCTTGTTCTTATTTCTCCCCCATAATTTTCTTATTTCTCCCCCATAATTTTATTGACATTCCATTTATAATTTTCTCTCCCCCATTGGCATAGGCAAAATGAAATAAATGTTAAGCAAAATACAAATGGAAATATAAACATGGAAATATATAGATTGAAGTGGAGGAAAATACAAAACAGAAAGCAAATTAGCAAACATATGAAAATGCAAGCAAAAACAGACTAAAGCTAAGCTATTCTGAGTCATCATCTAACTCTAACTCTTCTTCAACTAAAGGAGCTTTCCCCTTATCTTGAGGTGCAACAGAGGCAGAGCTAGTGCTAATGGACTCTTCTTCTTCAGCAACGCTTTGGGTGTGATCACTTATATCCCAATCTTCAAGATTGCATTGAGGCAAGTCCAATTTGCCTTGCATATCATAAAGATCATGATGCATGTGGGATATAAGGTCTATCCTCTTGTTTAAGTGCTGGAATCTCTTGGAAACACTTTTCTTGAACTTAGTGAGTTTCCTTGAGAGAGTCTTGATAGCTTGGAGAATGAGTTGTGTGGAGGATGAAGCAGTTTCTTTAGCAGCTTTTGATGAAGTTGCTTTTGGATGTAATTCTACTGCAACTTCTACAGAATCTCCCTCTTCCTCAATTGTATACCTTGGCCTTTTCTTTTGTTTATCCATAACTCCTTTCTTGCCATAGCAGTATACATATGACCCTTCTATCTTCCTTACACAACCAGCATGCTCTAAGTAATCCATTGTGATAGCATTGGAGGCTAGAGTGAAAGGGTTCCTCAAAGTAGCTAAGTTCAAATCATTCAGAAGGTTTAGGTGCCTAGCTATTTGAGTAACTTGAGAGGATAGGAAGAAGGTACCAGTTCTTGTTACATCATGATGATAAAGAGTATCAATCAAGAACTTGGTGGTGTTTATTTTGATGTTGTGGGTGAAAGCATACAGAAATATAAGGTCTCTCTTGGTTACTTTCTCATTCCCATCTGCTCTTTGGTGAATGGTATAGGTGATAATCCTATGGAGCATCCAGTGGGTGAGAGATTTGATATGTCTGGCTTTAGATTCCTTTTCAAAAGAGGTTTCAATGGAAATTTCTCTCCAGAAATCAGAAAGTGTTGGGTTTGAGAAGATTTGGTCATTGTAGGAGGTTATACCTTCAGAGGGGAAGTCCCAAATGCTGCCAAAATCTTCTAGAGATAGGGCTTGGTATTGATCAAAGAGCTTAAATCTGACCCCATACCACCCTAGTGCAGAATTTGCACTCTTCTCTATTTGAAGAGACATTAAAAACTCCTTACTCAGACTAGAGTAGCCTACCTCTTCTGGAAAGACAAATTTTCTCCATCCAAGGACATCCAGCAATCTCTCAATTTCGTCCTTGATGTTCAAGGCAGAAAGCATCCCACCAAAAGGAGATTTGGTGCCTTCAACCTTCTTTCTCTTTAGCATGGCATACCTAACATCTTCTTCAGTGGTTTGATGGTGAGGTTTGTGAATTTTCTCACCTCTTTTAGATTGAGGAGGAGATGGAGGATCAACAATGGGTTCTCTAATGGTGACTCCTGGAACTCTCTTGGCTTGACCTTTTATTTTGGAAGTGGTTTTTCTTTTGGGGGCCATTAGAACAGAAGTGAGTAGGAAAATAGAGAGTGATTGAGAAACAGATGATATTGAGAGGTTTTTAGGGTTTCAGAGGAAGGTTTGTGTGCTTTAATAGGCAAAATATCAGATAAACTGATGCAAAACACTCTTAAATAGATGGATTTAAGAAAATAGCCGTTTTTGACTGTTGAAAGTTAAGAGTTGCGACCTGTCACACAACCAACGGTTATAAATTTTCGAGCAGAGTGTACAGGGTGCGGTCGCAGATTTAACAAGGTGCGATCGCGACTTATGATCTAGCGACCATTGTCAAGATAAGTGTGCTCGCGAGTGAGGAATGTAACTGTAACGGTCGAAACTATTCAAATTGGTGCGGCCGCGCACAAATTTTCTCGACCGCGCACAGAGTCATTAGTTTGAATGAAACTGACAGACAGGATAGCGACCGCTAAAGAATACTGGAGCGACCGCGACATACTTAAAAATGAAAGATTCAAGGAAAGATGGAGAATATTTCTATTGTGTTAAGAAGCATTAAATTCATGCACATAGAAACCTTATTGATAGGCAATTAATTCAGAGTGTTTGCATCAATCATTCCTAAATTAAGTTTAATAAAATTAAGTCTATCTACATTCAAGGGTTTTGTAAAGACATCCGCAAGTTGATTTTGTGTTTCAATAAATTCTAGAATTATGTTCTGATTTTGCACATTTTCCCTTAAAAAATGATGTCTAATATCTATATGCTTGGATCTAGAATGTTGTATAGGATTTTTAGACAAATTGATAGCACTAGTGTTGTCACATTTAATGGAAATATTGTTAAAAACCTTACCATAGTCAAGCAATTGTTGTTTCATCCATAATACTTGTGTGCAACAAAAACAAGCTGCAACATACTCAGCTTCCATTGTGGATAAAGCAACCGATGCTTGTTTCTTACTATGCCAAGAAACTAGACAATTACCAAGAAAGTGACATGCTCCTGTTGTGCTTTTCCTATCTAATATACTACCAGCGTAATCTGCATCTGAAAATCCTATAATATGAAATGATGTGTTTTTAGGATACCGAAGTCCTAAATGTATTGTACCACTCAAATATTTCAAGATTCTCTTAGTGGCATTCAAGTGTGATTCTTTAGGACTAGTTTGAAATCTAGCACAAAGACATACACTAAACATTATATCAGGCCTAGAAGCAGTTAAGTAAAGTAGTGATCCGATGATACCTCGATATTTCTTCTCATCTACTGCTTTACCATTTTCATCTTTACCTAATTTCAATGATGTGCTCATGGGAGTTTTGCTAGTTTTGCAGCCATCCATTCCAAATTTCTTGATGAGTTCTTTTGTATATTTGGATTGGTTGATGAAGATCCCATCTTTACATTGCTTGACTTGCAGTCCAAGGAAAAACTTGAGTTCACCCATCATGCTCATTTCAAATTCCCTAGTCATACAAGAAGCAAATTCTTTGCACAAGGTTTCATTAGTAGCTCCAAATATTATGTCATCCACATAAATTTGTACAATCAAGATGTTATGCTTATCCTTTTTAACAAAAAGAGTTGTGTCTACTTTTCCTTTTGCAAAACCATTTTCAAGTAAATATGCACTAAGTTTGTCATACCAAGCTCTAGGTGCTTGCTTTAATCCATATAAAGCTTTGGTAAGTTTGAAAACATGATCAGGAAATTTGTAGTTTTCAAAACCAGGAGGTTGTTCAACATAAACTTCTTCATTTATGAGTCCGTTTAGAAATGCACTTTTAACATCCATTTGATAAAGCTTAAAATTCATATGACATGCAAAGGCAAGTAATATTCTAATAGCTTCTAATCTGGCTACTGGGGCAAAGGTTTCATCATAGTCAATACCTTCTTCTTGATTATAACCTTTGGCTACCAATCTTGCTTTATTTCTAATGATGTGACCATTTTCATCAAGCTTATTCCTATAAATCCATTTGCATCCTATTATAGAATGATCTATAGGTCTAGGAGTAAGTTGCCAAACATTATTTCTTTCAAATTGATTAAGTTCATCTTGCATTGCAGTTATCCAATTTTCATCATTTAAAGCTTCCTCAACAGTTTTTGGTTCAATTTGAGAAACAAAAGCAAAATTAACATCAACATGATTAATTTTAGATCTAGTAGTTACTCCCTTTGATGTTTCTCCAATGATGAGTTCCTTTGGATGATCTTTCTTGTATTGCCAATCCTTAGGTAGATCTTGAGTCTTTTCTTCAAGTTGATTGATCTTTGGAGCATCAATAGATTCAAGAGGTTCAAGAGTACCTGCAGGGTCATTGAAAGTAATACCTTTCTTTTGATCAAGTTTAGATGACTCATCAAATACAACATGCATTGATTCTTCTATAACTAGAGTTTTCATGTTAAATACCCTATATGCTTTGCTAAATGATGAATATCCTAAGAATATGCCTTCATCTGATTTGGATGAGAATTTTCCAAGATTATCCTTGGTATTCAATATGAAGCATTTGCATCCAAATACTCTAAAATATCCAATTCTGGGTATTCTTCCATTCCATAGCTCATAAGAAGTTTTATTAGTTAAATGCCTTTTATAAACACGATTTGCAATGTAACAAGCTGTATTAACGGCTTCCGCCCAAAAATAAGATGGTAAATCATATTCATTGAGCATTGTCCTAGCCATTTCGATTAAAGTTCTATTTTTCCTTTCAACTACACCATTTTGCTGTGGAGTTCTAGGAGCAGAAAAATTATGTGAAATGCCAAGTTCATTGCAAAAGTCTTCAAAATTTTCATTTTCAAATTCTTTGCCATGATCACTTCTAATAGATGTGATCACATATCCTTTTTCATTTTGAACTCTTTTTGCAAACGTTTTGAAGAAATTAAAGGCTTCATTCTTTTGAGCTAAGAAATTAACCCATGTGAATCTAGAGTAGTCATCAACAAGAACAAATGCATATGATTTGCCTCCTAAGCTTGTAACTCTATTTGGTCCAAACAAATCTAAATGAATGAGCTCTAAAGGTCTAGAGGTGCTTATAACACTCTTTGTTTTAAATGAGCTTTTGTGTTGCTTACCATGTTGACAAGGTTCACAAATTCTGTCTTTATCATATTTTATCTTAGGTAAGCCATCAACTAAATTCTCATTGCAAATATGTTTCAATTGATCCATACCAGCATGTCCTAGTCTTCTATGCCATAACCATGCATCATTATTAGTGGACATTAAACATGTATGATTTGAATGTATGCTAACATTGTAAGTGTTGTTTGTTCTAGTACCCTTAAATATGATAACATCATTTGAATTTGTGATTTTGCATTCCTTGGAATCAAACTTAACGAAGTATGCTTTATCACAAAGTTGACTAACACTTAGCAAGTTATGTTTCAAACCATCAACAAGCCATACATCTTCAATTAAATCCTTACCAATAGAACCAATGGAGCCAACACCAAGAATTTTACCTTTAGCATTGTTTCCAAAAGTTACATTACCTCCATGTTTATAGGTAATATTTGTAAAGAGCTTTGCATTTCCAGTCATATGCCTTGAGCATCCACTATCCACAAGCCATGTGCTTTCATTGATAGTAGATTTTAGGCATACCTGCAAGACAATTGTGATCATCTTCTTTTAGGTACCCACATGAAGTTGGGTCCTTGATGGTTAGTAGAAAGAGTGCCTTCTAAATTGAGATGAGCTTTTCTTATATAACAATAGAAGTTTTTGTGACCAAATTTCATGCAATATGTGCATTGCCATGGTGTTCTATGCTTCTGCATTTTTCTTTTTGCATTGTACATACAACTACAAGTATGTGATTTCTTTTGTGCAAGTTTAGTGAACAACAATGCATAGTTATTTTTGGCTTTATCTCCTAGTGAACCATAAGAAGTTCTTTTAGACTTGGTGCAAGCATTTTTGATATGAACATCAGAAATTTCAGTTGTAGATGCTTTCACAAATGTTGGTTTGCTAGGTGCAATGTTGGTTGAGCCATTGAATCCTAATCCATATTTCAAGGAAGGTGACCTTTGATTATTAATTAATGTGTTCAATGCTTCCTTTCCTTTATGAAATCTGGAAATTGATTCTTTTAGTTCTTTTAGTTCATGCTTCAATGCCTCATTCTCTTTAATCACTTTTTCTAAGTCATATGAGCTTTTATTTAATTCTCCTATTGTATTCACCAAATGTTCATTTGAGGTTTTCAATTCTAAGGTAGAGTTCTTTAAGCATATAAAATCCTTTTCTAACTTAGAGTTTTTTTCTTTATAGAGCATCATTTTGGAGAAATATTTTTCTATTTTAGAATTCATGTGCTCAATCAAATCACTATCATCTATATCACTTATATCATCATGTGCTACAAGATCAAAGGATTGAGTACTTACCTCATTGGAGTCATCTTCAATAGCCATGAGACAAAGATTTGCAATTCCTTCCTCTTCTTCTTCTTCACTTGAGGAAGAGTCATCCCATGTGGCTTTGAGAGACTTTTTCTTTTCTTTATCCCATTTCCTTTTGTTCTTTAATTTGTAGCAATCCGACTTGATGTGACCGGTTTTTCCACATTCATAGCATTTTACCTCATTTTTCTTTTCTTTATCTTTGAAGGAGAATTTAGGAGGTGTACCTTTGTTTGCTTGTAATCTTTTCTTCCTTTTCCATTCATTGATTCTTTTAGAGAACATTGCCATTTCATCTTCATCATCAGTACCTTCATTGCTTGAGCTCTCAGCTTCTTTGATTGCTTTGAGTGCAATTGGTTTTCTCTTTTCTTTCTCACCTTGATCTTCTTCTTTCTCACTGTGTAGCTCAAATGTGAGTAATTTTCCAACTAGCTCATCGGTTCTTAATGTGCTGAGATCATGAGCTTCTTCTATGGATGATACTTTGGATTCAAAGTTCTTTCTAGCTCTTAGGGCTCTCAAGATTTTGCTGTTTACATCACCTTGATCATATACCTTGCCATACTTCTTTAGTTCATTGACAATTGCAAGTAAGCGATTGGTCATGTCGGTGACATTTTCATTTGGTTTCATCTTGAATAGCTCATATTCATGAACATGCATTTGTTTTTTGGTAAATCTCACTTGAGTCGTACCTTCATGGTAGTTTTCAAGTGTTTTCCAAATGCAATGTGCACAAGTTAAATGTTGAACTCTTCCGCCTTCTTCCCTTGAAATGGAATTCATCAAGATGGAAGCAGCTCTATTGTTCTTGAATCGATCTCTGACATTGCTAGTTGACCATTGAGCTTTGGGAAGTGGAACTTGAATACCGTCAACTTCGTGGGTAGGAGATTTCCATTCATTTTCCACGAAATCCCATAGTTCAATCCCTTCACTATCTAGAAACAAATACATTTTGTGTTTCCAGTATGAATAATCAGTTCCATCAAAGTAGGGTCTAAGAATAGAATTAAGATTTCCATGAGAGCTTGATGAAGAAGAAGTTGCCATAGTGGATCAGATTTCACAATTAAGTTTAAGAAATCTAAGGGCTCTGATACCAATTGTTGTCCCAAGATGGCAACCAAGAGGGGGGGTGAATTGGTTTCTTCAAGAAATGATAGCAAATTGAAAAACTTCAACAAATAAGAAATGTAGAAGATGTAGAAGATTGAGTAGAGAGTAGAAAAATCAACACAAGAGATTTATAGTGGTTCAGATTCAACAATCCTACATCCACTTCCTTAACAACTTGTTAAGGTTCCACTAATCTTTGAAGTTTTTACAAGCTTACTTCCAACTTTGGTGTTTTCACAAGTTCACACCTAACTTCACAAGTGTTTTTCTTAGGCTCACACTCACAACCCAAACAAGAGTTTTACAAGGCTTACTCTCACAACCTAACAAGAGTTTTACAAGGCTTACTCTCTCAACCCAAGTGTTTCCCAAGCTTACACTCAAACTTATACAATGGTGTTTTCAATGCTAACACCTAACATACATTACAATTTAATTGTAAGTTTAAGTAAATGAAAATTTGTTGCTTGGCTATTACAATCTGATTTCTTGCTTTTTCCCCTTTTTTGTTTTCTCAGAGAGACATTGTATTTATAGCCATTGTGGTCTTACTAGCCGTTATAGACATTAAGAATAATGTATTGGTAGATTAGACCTTCTTTACTTAAACTGCCCGAAGCACTTCGCGATCGCCCTTCATGCAAGGATGGTCGCGCTCATGCTTCTCGCGGTCGTCCTTTAACAGGGGACGGTCGCTACTTTTGAAAAGACTTCAACGGTCGAATTTTAGTGCTCTGCAGCTGGAATCTTGCCCATGCTGTGTTTGTCGGACCGGCTTCTTGCCCAGCTGTGTTTGTCGGGACGGTCGCGCCTAGCAATGGTGCGGTCGCCCTTTTTGAATAATCAAGTGGGTTTATAACGGTCATATTACGTGTCATTCTCTGACAGGGCAAAATTGAATGTCCGCCATAATTTGAATGTCGCGGTCGCCCTATGTAGATTATCGCGGTCGAATTGAGAAACTCGCGTCGAACTTCTGGACGCTCCTGAGGACGCGAAACCTACTGTCTCTTCAAACAATTTCTTCTTGAATGGTAGAGCGGTCGCGATTCTGAATGGGGCGGTCGCTAAAGTGATAAGCGAGGTCGAGTCATTCACCGTTCTTGTCACCGCGAACCTTACTGTGATTGTAATGATTTAAGTTCCTTGAGTAGCGGTCGTGCAAATATTCGGACGGTCGCTATTATGTATGAGCGATCGCGACATAGGTCGAACTTCTGACCGCGAAACCTACTGTGATAAGATTTCTTCTTTTAATTACATGGAGCGGTCGTATTCAGGTGAGGTGCGACCGCTATAAGTGTTCTGTTCACCTTATTTGAAGTAACCTAATCCTGCAACAAGATTTCTCAAACACAAGTTAAATAGATCATCCATTTGAGTTGTCAAGGATCAAAATTAAGGTCATTTGTCTAACAATATTTTATGTATATGTATATGTCTTATTTATTTTACTTACACATGTTATGAATATTTTTACCTACATATATATATATAATGTGTATGTAATGTGCATTCCATGTATACACCATATATACACTAGGAGTATATCATATAAATATTATGAATTCAACATATTTAATGAGTAACGTGGAGTATATATTATGTATACACTAGGTATTTATTAGGTATATACTACACATATATATTTCTTAATACTTTAATTGACCTTCAAATTAATTTTTAATAATATCTATTGTTTTTGGATATTACAATTCTCTCCCTCTTAAATAATTTTATCCTCGAAATTATCTATCATTGTAAACAAATCCATTGAAACAAATATTAATCCCAACTCCTCATATCAATCAATTACATCATTATAACCACCATAGTTTCTATTTACTTATTCTAATGTTTCTTTTCTCTTACAGTCTAATAAACATATGTATTTCAACATTATAAATAAGCAATGGTTAGCATAGTTGACTTAACTTATGATTCTTTTGAATCAAAACTATCATTCACTTTTCCATCAACTTATAGATAACTTGTTAGAAGCACCATCAAATACCTTGCACTACCCATCAATCTCAACTCTCCCCCTTTAAGCATATTCTCAAATATTTATACCAATTCTTAATTAATACAAAGAAATTCCAAAATCTAACAACACCATTAAAATTTAAATTCTTTACCAATGTATAATCAGCACTACTAGATAATAAAAATTTATCTTCATCTGTCTCTTATACATCATGTCCCTTTTTCATCGCACATGCACATACTCTTCTCCTTATGGATATCTGCAATAATTGTCTGCAATATCAAATTCTCTCTTTCTTTATAATTTTACAAATTACTTAAACTACACAAGATTAATTTACAACTATTTTATTAGGATCTCACTCTTATAAATGTTTGAACTATTAGAAAGAACCCTCAATTTATCTAGATTAAAGCATATATACTCTACCATTGAAAAATAAATAACTTCAAGTAAAAAGATTATATCTTCATTCATATCCAAAATATCTTATATATATATATATATAAACCATTTCAAGTCATAATTTGTCAATTATCTTATCAACTTTCTTATCATCATTTTTTTAAAACTACTTACTTTCTCAAAAATGTCATATCAATTTGCTGCTCACTTACAATGAACAATTATTCCTTTTCTAGGCACACATCTATTTCAAACATCCAATTTCAATTGAATTGGTTACACTGCAATCTTAGAATTTACTTAATATATATCATTCTTGATTCCATTTGTTTAAATCAAATAAATTGTAACATCCCGAATTCCAGATTGGTAAGAAACAGACATAGAGGATATGATTTAGGCTTAGAATAAAGGAGTTTAGAACATGACCTATAACTTGAGTTCGAATTTCATCCAAGTTAATGATAGAATTAGAGAGTCTCAAAGAAGACTTAATTGTTTATTTGTGTCTTAGCTAGATGTTTAACTTAAAATTACTCAATTTGGAGTTGTACAGAATAAGATATGATGGATTTAGTAGACAATGTGCAAGCTGCCTCAGGACAGCATAGTAGGCTTGACTTCAAAGGACCGTCAAAAATCAGATATAGCTTGGATCGACCTGAAAATTTGATAAAATATATCCCCGGATGTCTAGTTTCAGTGGGAATAAGAATTACTTAATTTGGAGTTTTGAGTAAAAAGATATTAATAAAGAAAAACAGCAAGGTCAGGAAGGGATATCAAAAGGACCTAAGTGGAAATTTCTCAAAAGTTAGGGGCAACTATGTAAACTTAAAAATTAAGTGTCGGAAGTTCTTAATAGTGCCCATATCCGACCCCGGAAGAATATTCTTGAGATTAATCGGGTCATAACCGTGGGTTTCAATTTTTCCCGAAAACGCACGGTTTAAAAGTTACAATCGATTAATCGCCGGAATGTAAAGTGGGCCCGGTTTCGTGTCGGGACCGTATGGGTAACACGGGACAACTTTAGGGTATCCAATGGGAAGAGGGACAAGTGGGAAGAAGTAATGGGAAAGAAAACTATAAAAATCTCTTGTTAGCCAATCAAAAGTAACCATTTAGCATGAGTATTAAATGAAGAAAGAGAAAGGTGGACAAGTGGTCTTAAAGGATTTATCCAACACATAAGGTGATCATCATTTCCCTTATATATATATATATATAATATGAAGAACAAACTCTCTCTTTTACACTTACAAATTTCGGCCACAATAGGAAAAGCAAAAGGGAATTAAAGAGCAAGGTTTGGTACTTTAACCATGGAACTCCTTTTGAAATATTTCTGTTTTACAATTAGTAAAATGCTGTGATTTGTATGATTTTTAATTAAATATAGAAAAATTATCTTGAGTTGAAATTTGGATATATTGTTTTTTAGTAAGTCTAGTATTTGAGAAAAATAATTTGGAACCACATTGATTGAATTTAATTTACAGAATTCATAAAATTCAGAACTGCTGCCAAGATGCAGGGCAACTGGAGCAGTCTGGTTGGGTGAACTAGTTGACCAAGATTTTGTATCCAGTTTGATATAAAATTTTAAAGGAATGATTTTAAGATGCAAAACTAAATTCTGTAAAAATTTTAGAGTTTTTAGCCAAGTGGATTATTTTATACAAACTTTCTAAAACAAGGATCAAGTTGGGTCAAGAACCAGAGTTTATTGTTCATATGGAAATTTTTCATTATTAACTTGGTCAAAAACTTGGTGTGGGTTTTTTATCATTTTATTTTTGGTATTGAGTTTAATTATGATATGAAGAATAAATTAAGATGGAAAATATGTGAATACATATGATACATATGTGAGTATATGTGATATTTGTGTAAATATATATTGTATATACATGGAGAATATGTGGTATATATATACGAAGTGAATGGATATATATGAAATATATGCTCTACTCGGTAAATGGGTAACACCGGTCTGAAATATGGGTTATATCGTGTGAGGTCAAGATCATGGCAACTAGTCGTGTGAGACCAAGACCACGCAGTTATATTGTATATTCCATATCGTGTGAGACCAAGACCATGGCAATTAGTCGTGTGAGGTCAAGACCACGCGTAACTCTATACGAGGCCTCATTTGAGATTGGTGTATTCATAATTACCTAGTGGAGCATATTAACTCGTAATTATAATGAAGTTATATTACATGTTGTTTACATACATAATGTGAATCTTAACTTAATTAGACAATATAAATATGATGATTGTATGAAAGTAGTTTAATTATGCAGTATTCTACTTTTATATGTGTTTCAACAACCTTCCTTGCACTATTTATATTCGGCAATGGTTAAAGTACCCACTAAGCAATGCTTAGCGAGTTTAGTTTCTTCTAAACTCGTAGGTTATTAGCAAGGAGCCAGTAGCGAGCAGAAGAGTCCTGCGATCTGCCGGTCATCGACAAACTTAAGTGGTGCTCTTTATTTTGTATTTTGGTATTAGAAACTGGCATGTACTTATTTGAACAATACAAAGAGATAACTTGATGTAACATGTAAAACTAGTAATGTATAATAACTGTATGATTTTGAATTGAGTTGGGTTGTGAATATAGAAGTGTGAATTCTTCTTGCAGGATTGTAGTTGAGGTTATAAGGGTGGATTATTGGGAGTGTGCTTGTATTGAATTGTGAAACAAAATGTTTTTCATAAATTAAAAAAAAATCAGTTTTGTCGACACTTGGGACCACCAATTATAGGGGAAACTCTGGCAAAATTTTTTTAAAATATGCACTTAAAATTGGCTAAGTAAAATATTAAGACACAACCACCATGAGATAACAGTCCATCTTGGTCTATAAACGTAGGCTAAGATGGGGTGTTACATAAATAATATTTAGCATACCAAAAACACAATCTAATTTTATTTTAAACGTTCATAAAGTAATCAACCAAATACCATTCAATGTACTTGCATTAAATCTTCATTAAATTAAATACTCATCTTCCTTATCTTCAATTCTCATCCAACAACACTTTTCTTTCCCTTTTCTTCTTTATTTTCTTTATCTTCTTTCCCAAATTATTTTAAGTCATTAATAATGCATTATTCTATCAATCTTCTTTCCTTGATCCATAAGTTGACCACATCCTTCATAAGATAAACCAAAATCCATTTATTATATATGATCATTATGTATCCATTATAAAATTTTTACATACACCTTAAATATCCTAAAACATTTTTATTATTTTTTCTATAACTTCCACTTCAACATAATACATTAATAAATGCATCATAGTCATGCAACCAAAAATAGATTGCATGTATAACCATAACTCATTTAACATGATAAATTGTTTATAAAAATTTACACTTTAATTGCTTATATTTATTTATAACTTAGAAAATACTCAATATAGATAATCATTTATGATAAAGAATAGCATTTAATTTTTATTCACTCATAGTGGATCTTAACTTAACCAATACTATAAGTCACTTTAATAAATCTTTTATATACTTCCATAATAAACACAATTTTTGTTATAAATTAGTTTTCTATTACATTTACCAATCCATATATAATTTTTCATAATTTTCTTCATTCATTTATCATATAAAATTTAATTTATTACTCAATTCCATAAATCCACATGACTTCCAAACTTCCATGTCAATCTCAATTTTTAACTTTCTATTCATCATTGAATTTTCACTAAAGATTGTAAACTTTTAACCATGTGCACTAGACACATATATGGACATATTTTTAAAATTTTAGATCTTTCTAAGTTTATTCCCATATTTAAAAATTAATATTTTTAAACTCAGATTCTGTCTCTTCAATAATTTCTCTGGCAGTACCTGTTTATCTATTTTTTTTTTTGAGGTAGCAAATTTTGATGGAAATTTATTAAATTCTAATATATAGCCTAGAAATACATATGATATTGTATATAAATTTGAAGATTTTTCTGGGTTTTTTTGCTATAGTTTCTAAATATGTTTCACAACTCCTACATATTCTAAATTGCTGAAACTACTTTAACAATTTGTGTTCTTCTATTTTTCTTAAATATTAACTCATCTTGAAAAATTATGAAATTTCAAACATAAAATATCAACACATAGAAAAACTTTCTATTAAAATTTTAAGCTCATTTAACATCACTATATTAGTCTAAAAATTTAGACAAAATCACTTCACAACACATAAGTAGAATTTCCAGCAACCATCACACTCATCTCTCAAGCTTTTATTTCATATCTTAAATCATTTCCTTAATTTCACTTATTTAGCAATTGAATCAGACATAAATCTTAATTTCAAAGTGAATATCCCAAAAATTCTTATTGTAAAATCTCTAGAAAGATACTTTTGCTGCTACACTATGATATACATCCCAGACACCATATCAACTTATATATGATATATCAAACAGATATTGCTACATTAGAGACCAACTTAAGTCCGAAGCATATGCATGTATTAAAACCTAAATCACATTTTAAAATTCTCCTTCCTCAATTTCAACACTCACCTAGGTCGGGAATCTCAAACCTAAGCTCTAATAAAAAAAATAAATGTAACACTCTTATACCTTATTTACATATAGTACATATATTCTGTAACATATTTCATCATCTTTTTAACCACAACACAATGTGACTAGTAAATCACATTTCTAGAACATTTATCACAATTCTCATATCTCTTGTGATCATGTCAAACTTCGATCACCATCACATGTCTCATAAATTATAACTTTACATATTCATTTATCATTTCTATTTTTTATATTTCTGCATTATTCTAAAGTGATCAACTCACTCATGATCACTTCCATCCTTTATCTCATTACTCAACTTCTCATATTGTCACATTTTTAATCATTTTACATTTTATCTTTTTTCATATTTTTTTTTTCATCAAATTCCATATCCATGAGTGACTTTCACAATGTGACTCATTTCTCACAAGTCAGAAATATGTTTATATTGGACATCATACCATGCATATCATGTATATACCTCACATATAACATATATATACATTAACCTATATTGAATTTTTGCCAAAGTGACACGCATCACATAACAATGCCACATTGCAAAGATTATGTGCATATCCATATTTTAAAATAACATTATGCATACATAATGCTTACTTTCATTTAAAAAAATACAAGCTTTCATTGATCTATATTGATTTTTTTCCAAAGTGACACTCATCACATAACTATGCCACATTGCATAGATTATGTGCATATCCATATTTTAAAATAACATTATACATACATAATGCTTACTTTAATTTAAAAAAAAATACAAGCTTTAGTTATATGCACTAACCTTGGTTTAAACTATTTCCAAACTAAAAATCACCACTTTCCTTCACTTCCTTCAAGTGACCTTCATCACTTGTTATGGAGAACTTCTTTCTACTAAATGCCTATTCAAAATATGAAGGTTTACAATTATTTAGAATCACATTCCAAGGCATTTAATCTATTAAATATTAATTTAACATCATTATCTCAAATCCTTAAATTTTTAGCCCTAACCCTCTTCAATTTTAAACCACTATTCTAAACCTATTCAGATTACATTTTTAGTATATTTCCAAAATTAAAATCATATTATAACATGATTTAAACAATTAAATCCCATTAATCAACATTCTTTACAAAACTGCCACCAAAACCCTAAGTCACCTTCTTCCTCGTCCAAATTTACACCAAACCAAAGCAAATCCATCACTTAATCTTTCAATCATTCTTCTTACATCAAATTAATATCATACATACTTATTTAATAAATTATCTCATCCTTCTTTAAAAACCAATTTTACGCATATCCATATTTCTCAAGAAAACTTAACAAAAACCAAAGAAATCCTGCCTCATTCAAGCAATTTTCTTAAAAACTACCTGATTCCCTTGAAAATATGAGTAAATTTATGTATTAAATAAAGCCCAAGCTCCCTCTTAGCACCCATGAAAAACGTTCTTCAAAGGAAGAAGAAGGAAGATGAAAAACGTGATTTTTTTATTTTTATTTCTTCTTTAATATTAACCATATATATTATTATATTAATTAATTAATTAGTTATTCTTTATTTAAAATTCTAATTTCTTTCTTCCATATAATAATATTTTCTTTTTGATTTATTTAATTATTATTTTAATTGATTAATTAATATTTAATAAATATCTAACTTTCCATCATTTTTCACTATCTAAAAATATTTTTTTTTATTTATTTTAAAACTTCAATTTTAAATTTTCTATTCAAATTATTTTTATTTTGAATTAATTAATAAATTTAAATTTTTTCCATCATCTTCCACCTTTAATTTCTACCAATCATGTTGTTTCCTTTTTTTGACTTTCTCTTCTTTTATTATTATAATTATTATTATTATCATCACCTTTTCCACCACCAACTTATACTTGATATATTTGTGTAGTATATTTTATATATATGTATATGTCTTATTTATTTTACTTATATGTTATGTATATTTTTACCTACATATTTATGTAATGTATATGTAATGTGCATTCCATGTAGACATCATGTATATACTAGGAGTATATCATGTATATATTACGAATTCAACATATGTAATAATTATATGTGGGGTATATATTATGTATAAACTAGGTATACATTAGGTATATACTACACATATATATTTCTTAATACTTTAATTAACCTTCAAATTAATTTTTAACAATATCTAAAATCTTCGGATATTACAATTCTCTCTCCCTTAAATAATTTCGTATTCAAAATTTTTGATCACTATAAACAAATCCATTAAAACAAATATTAATCACAACTCCTCATATCAATTAATTACATCATTATCACCACCATAGTTTCTATTTACTTATTCTAATATTTCTTTGCTCTTTCAATCTCATAAACATGTGTGTTTCAACATTATAAATAAGCAATGGTTAGCATAATTAACTTTGCTTATGATTCTTTTGAATCAAAAATATCCTTCACATTTTCATCAACTTATAGATAACTTGTTAAGAAACACTATCAAATACCTTGCACTACCCATCAATCTCAACTCTCCCCCTTTATGCATATTGTCAAATATTTATACCAATTCTTAATTAATATAAAGAAATTCCAAATTCTAACAACACCATTAAATTATACATTCTTTAATGTATAATCAGTGCTACTAGATAATAAAAATTTATCTTCATCTATCTCTTAGACATCAAGTCCCTTTTTCATCGCACATGCACATACTCTTCTCCTTACAAATATCCACAATAATTATCTGCAATATCAAATTCTCTCTTTCTTTATAATTTTACAAATTACTTAAACTACACAAGATTAATTTACAACTATGTCATTAGGATCTCACTCTCATAAATGTTTGAACTAATAGATAAACCCTCAATTTATCTAGATTAAAGCATACATACTCTATCATTGCATAAATAATAACTTCAAGTAAAAAGATTATATCTTCATCAATATCCAAAATATCTTATATATATCTACAAACCATTTCAAGTTATAAATTGTCAATTATCTTAACAACTTTCTTATCCACATTTTTTTAACCTACTTACTTTATTAAAAATGTCATATCAATTTGCTACTCACATACATTGAACACTTATTCCTTTTCTAGGCATATATCTATTTTGAATATCCAATATATTTTGAATTGGTTACACTGCAATCTTAGAATATACTTAATATATATCATTATTGATTCCATTTGTTTAAATCAAATAAATAGTATTTAGCATGCCAAAAACTCAATCTAATTTTACTCTAAACTTTCATAAATTAATCAACCAAATACCATTAATTTACTTGTATTAAATCTTCATTAAATTAAATACTCATCTTTCTTATCTTTAATTCTCCTCCAATAACACTTTTCTTTCTCTTTTCTTCTTTGTTTTATTTATCTTCTTTCCCAAATTATTTTAAGTAACTAATAATGCATTATTCTATCAATCTTCTTTCCTTGATCCATAAGTTGTCCACTTCCTCCATAAGATCAACCAAAATCCATTTATTGTATATGATCATTATGTATCCATTATTAAATTTTTACATCCAACTTAAATATCTAAAACATATGTATTATTTTTCTTATAACTTCCACTTCCATATAACACATTAATAAATACATCACAGTCATGCAACCAAATATAGATTGCATGTATAACCACAACTCATATTAACATAATAAACTGTTTATGCAAATTCACAATTTAATTTCTTATATTCATTTATAACTCAGAAAATACTCAATATAGATAAGCATTTATGATAAAGAATAGCATTTAATTTTATTCACTCATAGTAGATCTTAATTTAACCAATACTATATGTCACTTTAATAAATCTTTTGTTATTTCCATAATAAGCAAAATTGTTATCATAAATGAGTTTTCCATTACATTTACCAATAAATATGTAAATGTTCATAATTTCCTTCATTCATTTATCATATAAAATTTAATTCATTACTCAATTCCATAAATCTACATGACTTCCAAACTTCCATGTTAATCTCAATTTTCAGCTTTCTATTCATCAATGAATCTTCACTAAAGATTGTAAACTTTTAAACATGTGCACTAGACATATATATGGACATATTTTTAAATTTTTAGATTTTTCTAAGTTTATTTACTATATTGTAAAATTAAGTTTTCAAAACTCACAGATTCTATCTCTTCAATAATTTCTCTGGCAGTACCTGTTTATCTATTTCTTTGAGGTACCCAATTTTGATAGAAATTTATGAAATTTTAACCATATATCCTAGAAATACATATTATATTTTATATAAATTTTCAGATTTTTCCGAGTTCTTTTACTATATTTATTAAATATGTTTCACAACCCCTGTAGATTTTGAATTGCTTAAATTACTCTAACAGTTTGTATTCTTCTATTTTTCTTAAATAGTAAATCATCCTTAAAGATTATGACATCTCATACATAAAATAACAAAACGTAGAAAAATTTTCAATTAAAATTTTAAGCTCATTTAATGTCTCTATATTAGTCTAAAATTTAGACAAAATCACTTCACAACACATGAGTAAAATTTCCAGCAACCATCATACTCATCTCTCAAGCTTTTTATTTAATATCTTAAATAATTTTATTAATTTCACTTATTTATAAATTGAATTAGACATAAATCTTAATTTTGAAATGAATGTTCAAAAAATTCTTAATCTAAAATATCTAGAAAGATGCTTTCACTACTCCACTCTGATATATACATCCTAGACTCCATCTCAACTTATATCAGATATATCAAACATACATTGCCACATTAGAGACCAACTAAAGTGCCAAGCATATGCATGTATTAAAACCTAAATCACATTTTAAAATTCTCCTTCCTCAATTTCAAAACTCGCCTAGGTTGGGAATCTTAAACCTAGACTCTAATACTAAAATAAATGTAACACTCTTATACCCTATTTATATAGAGTACATATATTCTGTATATGTAAGATACACATATAGAATAAAAGAATGCTACGAATAATTCTTTAATAAAAATTCTTGTTTTAGTTAACATAAATAAATTATTAATTAAATATAGAATTACTCAGGTAGTAAATTGTTAAAAATGCAAATTTATAAAGAAAATCTCTGGGATAAAAATTTCGCCAGAGTTTTATTTATAATTTGGATATTCCCAAAATAAGTATACATAACTTGCATGAAAATTTGCACTTCTAAAAATCCATGTTTATTCACATACCAACAATTCTTCAATTATATCAACCAAATCACCCAAAACTCATTATTTTATAAATATACTTACTTAATAAATAGGGTTATTATTTACAAAACCTTTCAAAGCAAAATTATACAAACTTCATATAATGTATACAACAAATACAAAAATCTAAAATGCACCATAATAAAAATTATACATGTATACAAATGGCACAATTGGTCTTGCGGCACTTTAGATCACCAAGTATCTACCATGGTCTAGGTTCTTCTAATCGACACACAGCCGCTCTAAGCTTTACAACTTAGTGGTACATATCTAAAAATAACAAATATTAAACATACACATTCTTACTCTTATTTTATTCATGGGGTATATGCATCTGTATATCCCTTTTATATCTTCATCCATATCCAAAATATCTTATATATATCTTTAAACCATTTCAAGTTATAATTTGTCAATTATCTTATCAACTTTCTTATCCTCATTTTTTTAAACCTACTTAGTTTCTCAAAAATGTCATATCAATTTGCTGCTCACATACAATGAACACTTATTCTTTTTCTAGGCATACATCTATTTCGAACATCCAATTTCAATTGTTTAAATTAAATAAATAATATTTAGCATACCAAAAACTCAATCTAATTTTCAACTTCCATGCCAATCTTAATTTTCAACTTTCCATTCATCATTAAATATTCACTAAAGATTGTACACTTTTAACCATGTGCACTAGACACATATATGGACTTATTTTTAAAATTTTAGATATTTGTAAGTTTATTTACTATATTTTAAAATTACTTTTTCCAAACTCACAGATTTTGTCTCTTCAATAATTTCTCTGGCAGTGCCTGTTTATCTTTTTTTTTTTGAGGTACCAAATATTGATAGAAATTTATTAAATTTTAATATATATCCTAGAAATACATATGATATTGTATATAAATTTGCAGATTTTTCTGGGTTTGTTTGCTATAGTTTCTAAATATGTTTCACAACTCCTACATATTCTTAATTACTGATACTACTCTAATAGTTTATGTTCTTTTATTTTTCTTAAATATTAACTCATCCTGAAAAATTATGAAATTTCAAACATAAAATATCAACACATAGAAAAACTTTTCATTAAAATTTGAAGCTCATTTATTGCCGCTATATTAGTCTAAAAATTTAGACAAAATCACTTCACAGCTCATAAGTAGAATTTCCAGCAACCATCATACTCATCTCTCAAGTTTTTATTTGATATCTTAAATTATTTCCTTAATTTCACTTATTTATCAATTGAATCATACATAAATCTTAATTTTCAAGTGAATATCCCAAAAATTCTTATTATAAAATCTCTAGAAAGATACTTTCGCTGTTGCACTATGATATACATCCCAGACGCCATCTCAACTTATTTCTGATATATCAAACAGATATTGCTACATTAGAGACCAACTTAAGTGTATATGCATGTATTAAAGCCTAAATCACATTTTAAAATTCTACTTCTTCAATTTCAACACTCACCTAGGTCGAAAATCTCAAACCTAAGCTCTAATAAAAAAATAAATGTAACACTCTTATGCCCTATTTACATATAGTACATATATTTTGTAACATATTTCATTATCTTTTTAACCACAACCACAATGTGACTAGTAAATCACATTTTTAGAACATTTAACACAATTCTCTTATCTCTCGTGATCATGTCAAACTTCGATCACCATCACATGTCTCATAAATTATAACTTTACATATTCATTTATCATTTCTATTTTTTTATATTTCTGCATATTTCTCAAGTGATCAACTCACTCATGATCACTTCCGTCCTTTATCTCATTAATCAACTTCTCACATTCTCACATTTTTAATCATTTTATGTTTTATCTTTTTCCATATTTTTTTCATCAAATTCTATATCCATGAGTGACTTTCACAATGTGACTCATTTCTCACAAGTCATAAATATGTTCATATTGGACATTGTACCTTGCATATCATATATATACCTCACATATAACATATATATACATTGATCTATATTGAATTTTTGCCAAAGTGACACGCATCACATAACTATTTCACATTTTCATAGGTTTTGTGCATATCCATATTTTAAAATAACATTATACATACATAATGCTTACTTTCATTTAAAAAAATAAAAGCTTTCATTGATCTATATTGAATTTTTGCCAAAGTGACACTCATCACATAACTATGCCACATTGCATAGATTATGTGCATATCCATATTTTAAAATAACATTATACACACATAATGCTTACTTTAATTTTTTTTTTTTAAATACAAGCTTTAGTTATATACACTAACCTTGGTTTAAACTATTTCCAAACTAAAAATCACCACTTTCCTTCACTTCCTTCAAGTGACCTTCTTCACTTGTTATGGAGAACTTCTTTCTACTAAATGCCTATTCAAAATATGAAGGTTTACAATTATTTAGAATTACATTCTAAGGCATTTAATCTATTAAATATTAATTTAACATCATTCTCTCAAATCCTTAAATTTTTAACCCTAACCCTCTTCAATTTTAAATCACTGTTCTAACCCAATTCAAATTACATTTTTAGTATATTTCCAAAATTAAAATCATATTATAACATGATTTAAACAATTAAATCCTATTGATCAACATTCTTTACAAAAGTGCCACCAAAACCCTAAGTCACCTTCTTCCTCATCCAAATTTACACCAAACCAAAGCAAATCCATCATTTAATCTTTCAATCATTCTTCTTACATCAAAATAACATCATACATACCCATTTAATAAATTATCTCATCCTCCTTTAAAAACCAATTTCACACATATACATATTTCTCAAGAAAACTTAACAAAAATCAAAGAAATCTTGCCTCATTCAAGCAATTTCCTTAAAAACTCCCTAATTCCCTTGAAAATATGTGTAAATTTATGTATTAAATAAAGCCCAAGCTCCCTCTTAGCACCCATGGAAAACGTTCTTCAAAGGAAGAAGAAGGAAGATGAAAAATGTGAATTTTTTATTTTTATTTCTTCTTTAATATTAACCATATCTATATTAATATATTAATTAATTAGTTTGTTATTCTTTATTTAAAATTCTAATTTCTTTCTTCCACTCAATAATATTTTCTTTTTGATTTATTTAATTATTATTTTAATTAATTAATTAATTAATATTTAGTAATTATCTAACTTTCCATCATTTTTCACTATCTAAAAATATATTTTCATTTTTGATTTATTTTAAAATTTTAATTTTCTATCCTCCATTCAAATTATTTTAATTTTGAATTATTTAATAAATTTAAATTTTTTCCATCATGTTCCACCTTTAATTTCTACCAATCATGTTATTTCCTTTTTTTATTATTTTTTCTCTTATTATTATTATTATTATTATTATTATTATTATTATTATTATTATTATTATTATTATCATCATCATCATCATCTCCTTTTCCACCACCAACTTATAATTTTATATATTTGTGTAGTATATTATATATATATATATATGTATATGTCTTATTTATTTGACTTATATGTTATGTATATTTTTACCTACATATATATATAATGTATATGTAATGTGCATTCCATGCAGACATCATGTATATACTAGGAGTATATCATGTATATATTACGAATTCAACATATTTAATAAGTATATGTGGGGTATATATTATGCATACACTAGGTATACATTAGGTATATACTACACATATACATTTCTTAATACTTTAATTAACCTTCAAATTAATTTTTAACAATATCTAAAATCTTCGGATATTACAATTCTCTTCTCCTTAAATAATTTCGTACTCAAAATTTTTTATCACTGTAAACAAATCCATTGAAACAAATATTAATCTCAACTTCTCATATCAATCAATTACATCATTATCACCACCATAGTTTCTATTTACTTATTCTAATGTTTCTTTTCTCTTACAATCTCATAAACATGTGTATTTCAACATTATAAATAAGCAATGGTTAGCATAATTAACTTTGCTTATGATTCTTTTAAATTAAAACTATCATTTACATTTCCATCAACTTATAGATAAAACACCAACAATTACCTTACACTACCCATGAATCTCAACTCTCCCCTTTTATGCATATTGTCAAATATTTATACCAATTCTTAATTAATACAAAGAAATTCCAAATTCTAACAACACCATTAAATTGTAAATTCTTTACTAATGTATAATCAGTGCTACTAGATAATAAAACTTTTTCTTCATCTATCTCTTAGACATCATGTCCCTTTTTCATCGCACATGCACATACTCTTCTCCTTACGAATATTCGCAATAATTATTTGCAATATCAAATTCCCTCTTTCTTTATAATTTTACAAATTACTTAAACTACTCAAGATTAATTTACAACTATTTCATTAGGATCTCACTCTCATAAATGTTTGAACTAATAGAAAGAACATTCAATTTATCTAGATTAAAGCATACATACTCTACCATTGCATAAATAATAACTTCAAGCAAAAAGATTATATCTTCTTCTATATCCAAAATATCTTATATATATCTATAACCATTTCAAGTCATAATTTGTCAATTATCTTACCAACTTTCTTATCCACATTTTTTTATCCTACTTTATTAAAAATGTCATATCAATTTGCTACTCACATACATTGAACACTTATTCCTTTTCTAGGCATATATCTATTTTGAACATCCAATTTATTTTGAATTGGTCACACTGCAATCTTAGAATTTACTCAATATATATCATTATTTATTCCATTTGTTTAAATCAAATAAATAGTATTTGGCATGCCAAAAGCTCAATCTAATTTTACTCTAAACTTCCATAAATTAATCAACCAAATAGCATTAATGTACTTGTATTAAATCTTCATTAAATTAAATACTCATCTTTCTTATCTTCAATTCTCATCCAATAACACTTTTCTTTCTCATTTCTTCTTTGTTTTCTTTTTCTTCTTTCCCAAATTATTTTAAGTCACTAATAATGCATTATTCTATCAATCTTCTTTCCTTTATCCATAAGTTGTCCACTTCCTCCATAAGATAAACCAAAATCCATTTATTGTAGATGATCATTATGTATTCATTATTAAATTTTTACATCCACCTTGAATATCTAAAACATATGTATTATTTTTCTTATAACTTTCACTTCCACATAACACATTAATAAATGCATCACAGTCATGCAACCAAATATAGATTGCATGTATAACCACAACTCAAATTAACATAATAAACTATTTATGCAAATTCACACTTTAATTTCTTATATTCATTTATAACTTAGAAAATGCTCAATATAGATAATCATTTATGATAAAGAATAGCATTTAATTTTATTCACTCATAGTAGATCTTAATTTAACCAATACTCTAAGTCACTTTAATAAATCTTTTGTTTACATCCATAATAAGCAAAATTGTTATCATAAATGAGTTTTTCATTACATTTACCAATCAATATGTAAATGTTCATAATTTCCTTCATTCATTTATCATATAAAATTTAATTTATTACTCAATTCCATAAATCCACATGGCTTCCAAACTTCCATGTCAATCTCAATTTTTAACTTCCTATTCATCATTGAATCTTCACTAAAGATTGTAAAATTTTAACCATGTGCACTAGACACATATATGGACATATTTTTAAAATTTTAGATCTTTCTAAGTTTATTTACTATATTTTAAAATTAAGTTTTCAAAACTCACAGATTCTGTCTCTTTAATAATTTCTCTGGCAGTACCTGTTTATCTATTTTTTGAGGTACCCAATTTTGATAGAAATTTATGACATTTTAACCATATATCCTAGAAATACATATGATATTGTATATAAATTTGCAGATTTTTGCTGTGTTCGTTTGCGATATTTATTAAATACGTTTCACAACTCCTATAGATTCTAAATTACTTAAATTATTCTAATAGTTTGTGTTCTTCTATTTTTCTTAAATACTATATCATCCTTAAAAATTATGAAATTTCATACATAAAATAATAACACATAGAAAAACTTTCAATTAAAATTTTAAGCTGATTTAATGTCTCTATATTAGTCTAAAAATTTAGATAAAATCACTTCGCAACACATAAGTAAAATTTCCAGCAACCATCATACTTCTCTCAAGTTTTTTATTTAATATCTTAAATCATTTCCTTAATTTCACTTATTTATCAATTGAATTAGACATAAATCTTAATTTTGAATTGAATATTCCAAAAATTCTTAATCTAAAATATCTAGAAAGTCACTTTCGCTGCTCCACTCTAATATATACATCCTAGACACCATCTCAACTTATATCTAATATATCAAACATACATTGCCACATTAGAGACCAACTTAAGTGCCAAGCATATGCATGTATTAAAGCCTAAATCATATTTTAAAATTCTCCTTCCTCAATTTCAAACTCACCTACGTCAAAAATCTCAAACCTAGGCTCTAATACCAAAATAAATGTAACACTCTTATACCACATTTACATATAATACATATATTTTGTATATGTAAGATACACATATAGAATAAAAGAGTGCTACAACAAATTCCTTAATAAAATTCCTATTTTAGTTAACATAAATAAATTCTTAATTAAATGCAGAATTACTCAAGTGGTAAATTGTTAAAAATGCAAATTTATAAAGAAAATCTATGGAAAACAAAATTTACCAGAGTTTTATTTATAATTCAGATATTCCCAAAATCAATATACACAACCTGCATGAAAATTTGCACTTCTAAAAATTCACATTTATTCACATACCAAAACTCATTATTTTATGAATATACTTATTTAATAAATAGGATTATTATTTACAAAACCTTTCAAAGCATACTTATACAACCTTCATATAATGTATACAATAAATACAAAAATTTGAAATGCACCATAATAAAAATTATACATGTATGCAAATGGCACAGTTGGTCTTGCGACACTTTAGATCACCAAGTATCTACCACGGTCTAGGTTCTTCTGATAGGCACACAACCGCTCTAAGCTTTACAGCTTAGTGGTACATATTTAAAAATAACAAATATTAAACATACACATTCTTACTCTTATTTTATTCATGGGGTATATACATAATATCCCCTTTATTCTCCAATCTCAACTATCAACTCCAGTTCATATAATATCAATATCATAACCTAACCGCTTAGGTTAACTCCGTATCTAGACCCAACTCTACTGAAGTCTATTAACATATGTATTTTCAATACACATCATAAACATCGTAAATCATCTTATAATCTAAACATCATATTCCATTATTCACTACATAATATACATATACATGTAAACATATCGGACATACACACTGGGCCCAAGTTTCCCTACATAGTAATCCAATTCCAGAGACATTTTCATGGTTTATCGCAACACTGGAGATCTAAGTATTGCAACCGTCTCCTGTTGACATCTTTGTCTCTAGGCCCGAAGGAAAATAATAGTGATGCTTAGCATTTGACCCAAAGGTAAAAAATAGTGATGCCCAACGTCTAGCCTGAAGACAAATCATATCAATAGTACCAAAAATAATTCTCTGGAATAAGATACCATATAAGGGAAACACACATTTCATTTCACATTACCATTTAAATGTCGTTAATTTCCATATTTCAAATGTTTGCAACATATGTCATCCTCTTTTTAGCCACAACCACAATGTGACTTGTAAATCACATTTTTATAACATTTATCATAATTCTCATATCTCTTGTGATCATGTCAAACTTTGATCACCATTACATGTCTCACAAATTATAACTTTACATATTCATTTTTCATTTCTATTTTTCATATTTTTATATATTTCTGAAGTGATCAACTCACTCATGATCACTTCCATACTTTATCTCATTAATCAATTTCTCACATTCTCACATTTTCAATCATTATACATTTTATCTTTCTCTATATTTTTTTTTCATCAAGTTCAATATCCATGAGTCACAATCACAATGTGACTCAATTCTCACATTTTCTCACAAGTCATAAATATGCTCATTTTGGACATCATACCATGCATATCATATATATACCTCGCAGGTAACATATTGTAGACCCTTAATTTTTAACCCAGTCCGATCCGTTATTTCTTTTAGTCCAAAATAATTTTTATAGTATTTTAATTAAATAATATTTATTTTAGTATTTAGTATTTATAATTTTTAATAAAAATAAAAATCGGCGACGAAAAAACCGGCTACAAAAAATTTATCTCCGAAAATGGAATTGGCCAAGGCAAATTCGCGGCCATTTTGCTGCAGGAAATTCCTGCGGCGAATTAGCTGGCCGCCCAGCCAATTTCTCCAGCGCTCGTAATTTTCGTCCGCCAGCTCTAGCAGTCCTTGCCAACACTCGCAGTTTTCGCCAGCAAAATTTTTTCCAACACAATTTTTTCAGAAACAAAATTCTATTTGATTTCGGTTTCTTTGGATTGGAACTTTGGGATCGAGACTTTGATTAGGGGATCAAAACTTGGACTCGGATTATAGAAAACCCTAGCCAGAGAAGATTAGCAACAAGCAAGCAACCAACATTTCATCAAAGGTGGCCACACTGCCTTTGCTTTTGTTCATCAAGAAGTTAATTTTGGTGGAACCAACTACGTAGGTTTGATCCTTCATCATAAATTACTAATGATCACAGTAGCTTTATTTCTTTGATTCATAAGAATGTACACACAAAACTTTGATCTTTAAATATGTAGTAACTTGATCTTCATTTCAATAACCTAAATTATTTCTTCTGTTTCCAAAAACCTTAAGAACCCTAAATTATTTCTTCTGTTTCCAAAAACCTTAAGAACCCTAAATTATTTCTTCTGTTTCCAAAACACTTCAAAACCCTAATTTATTTCTTCTGTTTTCTAAAAACCTCAAAAACCCTAATTTATTTCTTCTATTTTCCAAAAACCTCAAAAACCCTAATTCATTTCTTCTGTTTTAAAAAAAAAACCTTAAAAACATTAAATCATTTTTCCAATTTCCAAAAACTTTAAAAAAACCCTAAACTATTTTCCTCTAACTTTTTTCCAAAATTCCCAAATGTTTTCTTAAATCTCCAAACCCTAACCTACTTTATAGTTTCTAAAAATCATAATTATTTTATAAAACTCTTGAGTGTTTTCTTAAATCCTAAAACCAAATATGTTATCTAAAATATCAAGATCCCCTAATTTTCTCAAAATTAATGTGGTAAACCCTAGTTTTCCTAAACCCTAATCCTTAAAATCTTATAAACCTTGTAATATCCTCATTTATGCCCTAGAAGTTTTGCATGTTGTTGTTGTTGTTGTTGTTGTTGTTGTTGTATTGTTGGTTTAAATTGAGAAAAGAAAAGTATAAGTGTTTTGGGAAAGAATTTAGGGTTTAGAGACAAGTTTATATGTTGTGTATATTGTGATATATATAACATATACATTGGTCAAAAGAGTTGGTCAAGGCAAGAGGAGATATTTTTTTTAGGGCATGTGAAATTACCAAAATGGGCAAGAGATAACAAAGAGAATTAAGATATGTATGAGGGCATTATAGTAATTTTCCTTTGGATGGGTATTTAATGAAGTTTGACTTTGTGATTCTTCATCATCTTTTCTTCTTTCTTTCAAGAGGTGGCCGGCTCTCCATTAGCAAAAAGGGAAGGAGAAGTGTTCTTGATACTAAGATCAAATTGAAGAAGGAATTGAGAGCTTTGGTGAAAGAATTGTGGAATTTCTTCATCTAAGGTAAGTATTCTTTTGTTTCCTTTACTTATTTTGAAGTAGTGTTGAAGTTATGATTAGGGTGATTTGTGATTTGTTGGTTTGATGATTAGATGTGTTTGTGTTGTGTTCTCAAGTGTTGAATTGATTTTAAGTTAAGAGTTTAAATAGGTGTTGTTGTTGGAAGTGGTGGATGTTGATTTTGAAAGATGGTGATTTTAGGGTTTTGAGATGATTTGTGTTTAAGTGTAATATTAATGTGTTATGAGGTGATTCTTATGATGAATATGTGTTTAGAACATTGTTTATGTTCATTTGAAACATGTTGTATGGTGTATATTGTGATTGAGTGCAATTGAAAGAGGGTTGAAGATGGTTAGGGTTTGGTTTGGGTGACACGGCCAAAAGCAAAGGAGAGACACGGCCAAGTCATGAAAGTTTTGGGCGTGTTGAATTGGTTTTGAGAGACACGGCCGTGTCTAGTACCTATGTTCACTACTGTGAGTTTTGGTTTGAGTGACACGGCCACAAGCTTGGCCGTGTCCCATACCCGTGTTGCCTACTGTCCAATTGAGTTGAGAGACACGGCCACAAGCTTGGCCGTGTCCCTCATGTGTGCTGCCCGTGTCTCTCATATGGGTTAGGTAAGTTTTGTTTTCCTTGACCTAGTTGCAATGTTTTGGTTCTTCAAAGGTAGGTTGGTTCCTAAACCTAAACTTAAACACTCTAAACATACTTTAAACTATGAATGAGCTAATCAAATGCATATGAAAGATCCTAAAGCTATGAATCATATAAATTGTTCTTTGCCCTAATTGCATTGTTGAGATTTAAACAAGGTTATGTTATGCATTGTGAAAGGTAATGTGTTTTATGAGTAATGTACCTTGAAATGTTATATCAAAGATGTGATATCAATGATGCTTTATGCATAATATGAATTGAAATGTGAAATGTGATACAAAGCCATTGTTATTGGCTATGATGATGATATTGAGAGAAAGAAGGCATGTTTGCCTAAATGTTGATGATAATTGGAAATGGAAATGATAATTGAATAATAAATGAATTGTGTGGCTAATGTGTTATTCTATTTTCAGAGTTTGTTGTTGGTGGCATGCCTAGTAAGTGTAACAATCTCTTGAAGTTAGGTTGGATTGAATCCTTGAAGCCTAATTGAGATGTTACCACCCTTGAAGCTAGGTTGGGTTGGTTCTTGAAGCCAAGTTGGGTTGAAGCTTAGCATGCTTTGCTCCCCTTGAAGCTTGGTTGAACCTAATCCTTGAAGCCTAGTTGGGTATATGATATTGATAAATGTGATGATAGAACCAAAACATTAACTCTGAAAATTGAATGGCATATTAGTGTGTCTTGGGCCCATGCTTGTCTATGGTTAATGTGAGTCATGAATGATGCTTGGCTTAGCTTATTGTTGATGATGAATGATTAAATGAATATAAATGAGGTCTATGATAAGATGTGAAGCATGATATGCCTATATATATATATGTTGAGTTATAAAATGGAAAGCTATGTTATCAACTTGGCATATATGATGTTACATGCATAATATGGATTGAGAATTGGTACTGCATTGCATTAAAGCATAACATTAGCATGATTATCTTACTAAGCCGTTGGCTTAGCGCGATAGTGTTTAATCGCGCAGGTAATAGAGTTGATAGAGTTGATCCCGAAAGCTCTTCGAAACCGACCGAGGGTAGACAGTGAAGAGTTGATTTTGGAGACTTAAAGATCAAAGAAAACTTGCCAATCATGTATAACTCGTTTATATTTTATAAAGTATTGATTAAATGTACATATATGTATATTTGTAAATATGGAATTAAGTGTTTTCAAATATGTAAATATTTTATGACTTCCGCTGTGTAATAACTATATGTATGTATATATATATATCTAATGTGTTTTATTTTAAAAGTAAATGATCTACTTTTCTATAATATATAATGATAATAGTATTGTATCTATTTAAATGTTTTGAATGTTGAAGAAAATCGTAGCATCCCTATGTTTGGTGCACTTATGCTACATTGTTGTGGTTGTAGTGTGTGTGCATTGGATGTGGGGGTGTTACAAACCTAAACCTTCAAACTCAATACAGTAAATCCAAAACAACAATCTAGTAAACCGAGAACTATAAACCTAATGTTTTAAGATTCTAAAACCCTAATTTCATAATGTTACCCCTAAACCCTAATTTGATTCATGAAACCCTAATCCATTCCAATTTTTCAAAACCTTTTACAATAGGTTAAACAAATAACAATAATAATACAAAAATCCCAAAACCCTAAATGTTAATTAAAGAACTTTAAATAAAAACAGTAAACCCTAATTTGTATCTTTACTTGCTTTATTTTATATTTGATTATGTAGTTTATTATATGCTTTGATGGTTGGTTTATTTAATTTCAATGCTTGATTTATTTAATTTATCATGGATGAATGTTTATTATATATTTTGATTGATATTTAATATCTTTGATGAATGATTTATTTATGATGAGTGGTTATTTACTTTTATCAATTTATTTTGATTCCCAAATATTGTAAGAGGTATGTTTCCACTTTGTGGGTACCTCATTAGTTAAATATCATGTAATTTAAATAGTTTTTATATTTTAAACCAATATAAAGGACATGTTTCTACCTTTTGGTGGGTGTCCTATTAGTTTAGACATGGATGATGTAAGGACATGTTTTCATCTTCGGATGGGTGTTCATTTATTTGCTTTGTTTGGACATTGCTTTGATTTTAATATAATGATGCTTTATTTCAATTATTCTGTGTAATATGGATAATATTGTTATACTTAAGAATTTTATAATATTAAGACCTGCAAAGGAGGCCGGTTCCAATGAACCGGGCATTATGGAGGTGCTGGGCCATTTCTCACCTTCCCCACACGTACCTAACTTTTCGAACCCATTAGGGGATTGGGGATTCCTTAGGAATCGATTCATCCACCCCTTTCTTTTTCCTGGCCCGTCCAGGTGGCGACTCCATTTTCTCCGGACTTAGGTCTGTGTTCTCTAAGGCCCCGAGCCTAAACAGTGCCGAAGTCGCAAGAACCATTTCACCGAAAGTGGGGGCAAAAATTCCCGATTCAAAAAGCTAACTAAGTTCTCTTTTACCTAAAGTAGCAAAAGGCTTCCATTTGGTTTATAAAGACATTTTGACTTGAATTGGTCCAACCCAACCAAAGATTCAATCAAAATTGGAGAAAAAAAGGAGGAAGACTATCTAGTTCTTGAAAGTTCTGTACTTAACAATCCTACAAGGAAGAAGGACAAAATGATAAAATGCTCCAAAAAAGGGAAGAGTAAGAAAAATAAAAAGAAAGAAAAGGGAGAAGAAGAAAAGAAACGAATTTGGATAACAAACTTTTTGCAAAGGCAAAGACTGTCCTAATCAAGATCCAGATTAATGCCAAGAAGATAGAAGGAATTTAGAGTCTAGCAAGATTGCTTCCAGCTGCCTAAAGTTCAAACAAGAAATTTGTAGTGTGAAGGTTTGTCCATTGTGTCACATCGGCTCCAACTTACAAATGGCCTTCATTTAACCCATGTCCCTTATAGACCCCATTTCAAGCCTATCAAAGACTTGTTGATCTCTCTTGGTAGATAGAGTCTATTAGTGGAGATAGTTTGAATAAGCATGCATATGAGATAGATAATATTTAAACTCAATGAGACCTTTGGCCAAGTAATGTGTATGTGCCTATCTAAAGTGCAATAATTCTTACTTAAATAGAAATAATTCCCAAGTTTAGTATGGTAACTAGGGTTATCGTGTTATAGATATATTAATTTTAAAGATCGAATCCTGAGGTAAATTGACATTGATTTGGCAAAGCCAACATTTAGATTTCAAAAAAAAAGAGAATTGAAAAAAAAAATTCAAAACCTTCAAGTTAGGGAAGTATGTCAAATCATTAAATCTCGAAGGACACATTGGGAAAAGGAAATGATTATTGGCAAGGTCATGAAGAAGCTACCGACTAACATGTTGAAACATAGTTTGAAATGGATGTATCCCTGACTCTGCAGCTTGGGGTCTCCATCACTCATATTTTCAACATCTTGAAGATAAAAGCCATAAATGTGAAGCATCATGTCATTCCAGTGCAAGACCTGAATGGGCATCTCAAAGGAGTCAATGAGAACACTTCTGCTGATCACCTCGGTCTGTGGGTCGATGGAACCATTGTAAGTAATATTCATGCATATCATACATACATGAGTATATCACATCACACTTTCTTGTCTTGTATTGTCAAAGTGAACAGCAAACACCTTACGAAGTAAATAATCAAAAGATGATATCAAATCAGGGGGGCATGGAAAGCCCATTGCTTAAGAAAGCTCCAGTAATTTTGCAAAGAGAAAAAGTGTGTGCTTGTGCGAAGAACTAGACAACAAAACCTTCAATCAAAGTTTTCATAAAATAAATCTTTGTTTTGGGCCTACACAGGGGGCAAAGTTTCTCCTTTTAAATTTTTTGAGTTTATATATAAAACATTTTCAAACTCACTTGCAAATATTTCGCCAAGCAGGGAGTAGGAGAAGATATGAGGGCCAACTAAAAATAGCTGAATTTTTGCAAAAAGGAAGAACAAAAGAATGAAACATTAAAACTATCAAAAGAATGAAGACGTAAATGATAAAAAATCAAGATCCAGCATAAGGGTGAAGACCCGAAGTCCAAAGGATGAAGATCCATTTTTAAGGGTGAAGACCCGATGCAAAGGATGAAGATCAATCTCCAAGGATGAAGACCCAATTTCAAGGGTGAAGACCCAATCTCCAAGGATGAAGATCCATTTACAGTGGTGAAGACCCGATCTCCAAGGATGAAGATCCATTTTCAAGGGTGAAGACTCGATGCAAAGGATGAAGATTCAGCTTAAAGTATGAAGATCTAATTTTAAGGGTGAAGACCCAATCTCCAAGGATGAAGATCCATTTACAGGGGTGAAGACCCAATCTCTAAGGATGAAGATCTATTTTCAAAGGTGAAGATCTGATACCAAGGATGAAGATCCAAGGTCCAAGGATGAAGATCAATTTTGGTGGGTAAAGACCCACAATCCATTAAAGAATGGAATAACAAATTAAGTCCAGAACTTAGCTTAGGTCCAGAATCTAAATTCTCTCTTAAGTCCAGAACTTAGCTTAGGTCCAGAACCTAAATTCTCTCTTAGGTCCAGAACTTACCTCGGGTCCAGAACCTAAATTACTCTTAAGTCCAGAACTTAGCTCGGGTCCAGAACCCAAAATTACCCTTAGGTCCAGAACCTAAAATTATCCTTGAGTCGAGAACTCGAACCGGATCCAGAACCCAAAATCTCAATCATCTCAAAAAAATTAAATCTTATTACTTTTCACTTTCTTTTACTAAAGTCTCAGATCGTTCAAGCAGGGGGCAAACTGTAGACCCTTAATTTTTAACTCAGTCCGGTCCGTTATTTTTTAGACCAAAATAATTTTTGTGGTATTTTAATTAAATAATATTTATTTTAGTATTTATTATTTATAATTTTTAATAAAAATAAAAATGGCGAAGTTAATAAAAAATAATAATAATAAATAATAAACAAAAATAATAAATAATAAATAAATAAAAATAAAAATAAAAATCGGCGACGAAAAATTCATCGCCGAAAATGGAATTGGCTGGCCGCCCAGCCAATTTCGCCAGCGCTCGTAATTTTTGCCCACCAGCTCTCGCAATCCTCGCCAACGCTCGCAATTTATGCCAGCGAAATTTTTTCCAATGCAATTTTTTCTGAAATAAAATTCTATTTGATTTTAGTTTTTTTTTCTTAATTAATTTTAGTTTCCTTAAACAATTAGAACTAGGCTTATAATTTTTCCTTTAAATAACACTTTAAAACTCAGAATGAAGAGGGGAGAAACTTTGCACTGGAACTTTGGGATCGGGAATTTGATTAAGGGATCAAAACTTGGACTCGGATTATAGAAAACCCTAGCCAGAGAAGATTAGCAACAAGCAAGCAACCAGCAATTCATCAAAGGTAGCCACACTACCTTTATATTTGTTCATCCAGAAGTTAATTTTGGTGGAACCAACTACACAGGTTTGATCCTTCATCATAAATTACTAATGATCACAGTAGCTTTTTTTCTTTGATTCGTAAGAATATACACACAAAACTTTGATCTTTATATATGTAGTAACTTGATCTTCGTTTCAATAACCTAAATTATTTCTTCTATTTCCAAAAACCTTAAGAACCCTAAATTATTTCTTCTGTTTTAAAAACGTTCAAAACCCTAATTTATTTCTTTTGTTTTCCAAAAACCTCAAAACCCTAATTTATTTCTTCTGTTTTCCAAAAAGCTCAAAAACCCTAATTCGTTTCTTCTGTTTTCAAAAAACCTTAAAAACATTAAATCGTTTTTCCTATTTCCAAAAACTTTAAAAAAATTCTAAACTGTTTTCCTCTAATTTTTTTCTAAAATTCCCAAATGTTTTCTTAAATCTCCAAACCCTAACCTACTTTACAGTTTCTAAAAATCATAATTATTTTATAAAACTCTTGACTGCTTTCTTAAATCCTAAAACCAAATATGTTTTCTAAAATATCAAAAAACCCTAATTCTCTCAAAATTAATGCGGTAAACCCTAGTTTTGCTAAACCTTAATCCTTAAAACCTTAAAACTTTATAAACCTAAACCTTCAAACTCAATACAGTAAATCTAAAACAACAATCTAGTAAACTGAGAACTATAAACCTAATGTTTTAAGATTCTAAAACCCTAATTTCATAATGTTACCCCTAAACCCTAATTTGATTCATGAAACCCTAATCCATTCCAATTTTCCAAAACCTTTTACAGTAGGTTAAAAAAATAACAATAATAATACAAAAATCCCAAAACCCTAAATGTTAATTAAAGAACTTTAAATAAAAACAGTAAACCCTAATTTGTATCTTTACTTTCTTTATTTTATATTTGATTATGTGGTTTATTATATGCTTTGATGGTTGGTTTATTTAATTTCAATGCTTGATTTATTTAATTTATCATGGATGAATGTTTATTATATATTTTGATTGATGTTTAATATCTTTGATGAATAATTTATTTATGATGAGTGGTTATTTACTTTTATCGATTTATTTTGATTTTCAATTATTGTAAGAGGTATGTTTCCACTTTGTGGGTACCTTATTAGTTAAATATCATGTAATTTAAATAGTTTTTATATTTTAGACCAATGTAAAGGACATGTTTCTACCTTTTGGTGGTTATCCTATTAGTTTAGACATGGATGATGTAAGGACATATTTCCATCTTTGGATGGGTGTCCATTTATTTGCTTTGTTTGGACATTGCTTTGATTTTAATACAATGATGTTTTATTTCAATTGCTGTATGTAATATGAATAATATTATTATATTTAAGAATTTTATAATATTAAGACCTGCAAAAGGGGCCGGTTCCAATGAACCGAGCGTTGTGGGGGTGCTGGACCATTTCTCACCTTCCCCACACGTATCCAACTTTATGAACCCATTAGGAGGTTAGGGATTCTTTAGGAATTGAGTCATCCACCCCTTTCTTTTTCTCGGCCCGTCCGAGTGGCGACTCCATTTTCTCTGAACTTAGGTCCGTGTTCTCTAAGGCCCCGAGCCTAAACAGTGCCGAAGTCGCAAGAACCATTCCACCAAGAGTGGGGGCAAAAATCCCCGCTCACACATATATATACATTAATCTATATTGAATTTTTTTCTAAAGTGACACTCATCACAGAACTATGCCACATTAAATAGATTATGTGCATATCCATATTTTAAAATAATATTATACATACATAATGCTTACTTATATTTAATGAAAATACAAGCTTTAGTTATATGCACTAACCTTAGTTTAAACTATTTCCAAACTAAAAATCACCACTTTCCTTTCACTTCCTTCAAGTATCCTTCATCACTTGGTATGGAAAACTTGTTTATACTAAATGCCCATTTAAAATATGAAGGTTTACAATTATTTAGAATCACATTCTAAGGCATTTAATCTGTTAAATATTAATTTAACATTATTCTCTCAAATCTTTAAATTTTTAACCCTAAACCTCTTCAATTTTAAACCACCATTATAACCTAATTCAAATTAAATTTTTAGATTATTTCCAAAATTAAAATCATATTATAACATGATTTAAACAATTAAATGCCATTAATCAACATTTTATACAAAAGTGCCACCAAAACCCTAAGTCACCTTCTTCCTCATCCAAACTTACACTAAACCAAAGCAAATCCATTATTTAATCTTTCAATCATCCTTTTTACATCAAAATAACATCATACATACCCATTTAATAAATTATCTCATCCTCCTTCAAAAACCCATTTCGCACATATCCATATTTCTCAAGAAAACTCAACAAAAATCAAAGAATTCTTACGTCTTTTAGGAAATTTCCTTAAAAACTCCCTAATTCCCTTGAAAAATTGAGTAAATTTGATGTATTAAATAAAGCCCAAGCTCCTTCCTAGTACCCATGGAAAACGTTCTTCAAATGAGGAAGAAGGAAGATGAAAAATGTGAATTTTTTATTTTTCTTTGATATTGACCATATATATTATATTAATTATTTATTTATTTATTTAACTGTTTAAAATTATAATTTCTTTCTTCCATTTAAAAATATTTTCTTTTTTATTTATTTAATTATTATTTTAATTAATTAATTAATATTTAATTAATATCTAATTTTTCATCATTTTCACTATCTAAAAATATAATTTTAATTTTAATTTATTTTAAAACTTTAATTTTCTATCTTCCATTCAAATTATTTTAATTTTGAATTATTTAATAAATTTAAATTTTTTTCATCATCTTCCACCTTTAATTTCCACCAATCATGTTATTTCCATCTTTGACTTTCTCTTCTCTTATTATTATTATTATTATTATTATTATTATTATTATTATTATTATTGTTATTATTATTATTATTATCACCTTTTGCACCACCAACTTATACTTGAAATATATGTGTGGTATATTTTATGTATTTGTATATGTCTTATTTATTTTACTTATATGTTATATATATTTTTACCTACATATATATAATGTATATGTAATGTGCATTCCATGTATACATAATGTATACACTAGGAGTATATCATGTATATATTATGAATTCAACATATTTAATGAGTATATGTGTGGTATATATTATGTGTACACTAGGTATATATTAGGTATATATTACACATATATATTTTCCAATACTTTAATTAACCTTCAAATTAATTTTTAACAACATCTAAAATCTTCAGATATTACACTTTCACCTATCGCAGAATGCTCTTTGGACTGTGCAATGCGCCATCAATCTCTCAAAGATGCATGATGGCCATATTTTCTAACATTGAGGAATTAATTTTGAAATTTTTATGCATAAATTTACTGTTTACAGTACCACTTTTGATAATTGTTTACAACATTAGGAACATGTGCTTAAAAGAAGTGAAGAAATGAACCTTATTCTAATTGGAAAAAATGTCATTTTATAGTAGAAGAAGGAATCATTCTTGGACACAAGGTTTCTAAAAGAGGAATTAAAGTGGATGGAGCAAAGATCGAAGTTATTGAAAAACTACCGTCACCAACCAAAGTTAAAGGAGTTCGTAGTTTCTTAGGACCATCGGGGTTTTATAGAGATTTTATAAAAAAAATTTCAAAACTTGCTAAATCCTTGTGTGATCTATTAAATAAAGATGCTGTTTTTAATTTTTCTGATGAATGTTTAATTTCTTTTAACAGGTTAAAAGCAACACTTATGACAAACTCCTATTATCTCACCACCATATTGGTCCTTGCCATTCAAACTCATGTGTGATGCTACTGATTATGCTAGTGATTATGAAGGACAACGAGTTTTGTTATATAATTCAACATTGAGGCTCTTCCCTGGAAAGCTTAAATCTCGTTGGTCGGGACAATTTAAAATTGTGAAGGTTTATCCCTATGGTATAGTTGACATACAAAATCAAGGAGGCTAAATCTTCTAAGTTAATGGCCAATGATTGAAACCTTATTTTGTTGGTGATATGATAGACAGTGGGAGTATCTATCACTTTAATAAAATAGTCATTCAAACTGAGTGGTCAAGCTATTGACTATAAACTTAGCACTTATTGGAAGGCAACCTAATTCGTTTTCCATTTTATTTTTTTTCTTAAGTTTCTTTTAAGTATTTTTGTTAATGTTGTTTTAAATTTGTTGTTAGGTCATTTACAATTCAAGAACCACAAGAATTTTAAGGCACAGGGAGGCCACGAACTTGGTACATCATCCCCAAGGTCGTGGGAATTAATTTGGGGCTGTGAAAAATAGAGAAAAGCAAAAATGTTGAAGAAGCAGTGGCAAAACCAATGCCACGGCCGTGGCTTCTAATAGACTATATAATATACTATATGCATATATAGTATATTATCTATATATTAATATATACTATTTCTATTCTATATTAAATATTAATATCTCTACTCTATGTTAATATCTCTAATCTATATTAATACCTCTAACTCTATACTAATACTAACTCTATATTAATATAAGTAATATTAATATAATAAAAAATTAATAAAAAATATTTTAAATTAAATAATATTATTAATAATATTAATAAAAATTAAATTAATAATTTAATAATTATTATATATTATTATATATATAAATAAATATAATAAATATATTAGAAAATATAGAAATATATTAAATATTAATATTTTATTATTAATATAATTTAATATAATATTAAACAATTTAATATAATATTAAAATATAAATTAATATAATATTAAATACCAATAATAATACTAAAAATAATAGAATGAAATAAATTATAAATAATAAAAAAATAAAAAATAATAGAAGAAGTAATCCATCATTTAATTATTGAATATCATTTATTTATTGAATTATTAATTAAAATTTATTTATATAATTATTAACTAAATTTAAATATTAAATTGAATTACTAATTAATATTAATTAATTTAAAAAACAAAATAAAAAGAAGAAAATGGGAATAGAAAAGCATCCATTATGTAATGGATAGGATAAAGGTCTTCTAAACCTTTAGTATAGGTTCAAATCCTATTGGGCACAAATTTATATATTAAAATAATTTAATATTTATTTATTTATTTAATAAATTAAAAGTCCTAATTTCCCTCTTACATTCAAAAATAATTTATTTTTGAATTATTTTATTAATTTTGAATTTATAAGATTTAATTACTAAAATACCTTTTTCTTTTAAAAAGTGTTGACTTTTATATATGTTATGTATATTTTGCATATATATCACATATATATTCTACTTTTTCATTTAAAATCCCTTCATTTTTCATTTAAAATCATTAATTTAATTTATCCTTTTAAATTATAATTTATTTTATCCAATTTTTCAAAAATTAGAAATTTTAAAAAATTTTAGGATGTTATAATTCTCTCCCCCTAAAACAAATTTCGTCATCGAAATTATCTGTCCTCAAGTCTGGAACAAATGGGGAAACTGACTCTGCATTGCCTGCTCACTTTCCCATGTTGCCTCCTCAGTGGCATGATTCCTCCAAAGGAATTTCACAAGTGGCACCATCTTATTCCTCAATTCTTTAACCTCTCATGCCAAAATCGCCACTGGTTCTTCCTCATAAGTCAGATCTGGACTCACCTCAATTGACTCCACTGATAAGATATGAGATGGGTCAGACCTGTATCTCCAAAGCATCGAGATATAGAAAACATTATGTATTCGATCCAACTCAGGTGGCAAAGCTAGTCTATAAGCCACTGGACCAACTCTCTCCAACACCTCATATGGTCCTATAAAACAAGGACTCAACTTCCCTTTGCGGCGAAATCTCAAAATCTTCTTCCATAGAGACACCTTTAGAAACACTTTATCTCCCACACTGAACTCTATGTCTCTTCTCTTTAAATCTGAATAAGATTTCTGTGGGCCTGAAGCTGCTTTCAAACAACTCTGAGTCACCTTCACTTTTTCCTTTGTTTCCTTAATCAAGTCGGGACCAACCAGTTTACCTTCTCCAACTTCATCCCAACACAAAGGTGTCCTGCATCTCCTGCCATATAAAGCCTCATAAGGAGTCATCCCAATACTCGAATGATGACTGTTGTTGTAAGCAAACTCAATTAGTGGCAAAAATCTAACCCAATTCCCGGTGAAATCAATGATACAGCTCCTCAACATATCCTCTAGAATCTGTATCATTCTCTCTAACTATCCATCTGTCTGAGGATGAAAAGCAGTACTAAAATGTAATCGAGAACCCAAAGCATCTTGCAAACTCTTCCAAAATCTTAAAGTAAACCGGGGATCTTGATCTGACTCCAAAGAAACTGGGACTCCATGCAACCAGACTATCTTGTTGATATACAGCTCAGCCAACCTCTCAAGAGAATAATCCATACGAATTGGAAGAAAATGAGCTGTCTTCGTCATTGATCAACTATCACCCAGATTGCATCATGCTTCTTCTGAGTCAAAGTTAGTCCAGTCACAAAATCCATTGTCACTTGCTCCCATTTCCACTCTGGCACTGATAAAGGTTGGAGCAATCCTGAAGGAACTTGGTGCTCACCCTTCACTTTCTGGCAAGTGAGACATCTGGATACAAACAATACTATGTCCCTCTTCATACCTGACCACTAATAATGTCTCTTCAAGTCCTGATACATCTTGGTACTCCCGGGGTGTATAGCAAAAAGTGACTGATGTGCTTCCTCTAATATTATTCATTTCAATTCTGCATCATCAGGAATGCATAATCTATCTCTGTACCATATACTGCCATCATCCCTCACACAAAAGTCTCGACTCTCCCCCTTCTGGCAAACCAACACAATTTTTTGAATTCTCTCATCTGCCAACTGAGCCTCCCTAATATGATCCAATAAGACTGGCCTCAATTGCAACTGAGCCATCAAAGCACCATCATCAGAAGATTCAAATCTAGCATGCAATACTCTCAACTCAACAAGCAACGAAAGTGAATAAGCAGTCAAACCTGCCAAAGATTTTTGACTCAAGGCATCAACAACAACATTTGCCTTACCAGGATGATAATTAATCAAACAATCGTAGTCTTTAATGAACTCTAACCACCATCTCTGTCGAAGATTCAGCTCTCTCTGAACACTCAGGTATTTCAAACTCTTGTGATCCATATAAATGAAACACTTATCCACATAAAGATAATGTCGCCAAATCTTCAAAGCAAAAACTATGGCTGCCAACTCCAAATCATGAGTCGGATAATTAAGCCCATGTGGCTTCAACTGCCGCAAAGCATAAGCAATGACTCTATCCTCCTGCATCAGAACACATCCTAAACCACTATGTGAAGCATCACAATATATCACATATGGTTTACCTTCCACAGGCAGGGTAAGGACAGGAGCTTGAGTCAACATCTCCCTCAGCTGCTCAAAACTCGCCTGACACCGATCTGTCCACACAAATTTAACTCCTTTCCGAACTAATCTGGTGAGTGGTGTAGCTATTATAGAAAAACCCTTCACAAATCAATGATAATAGCCTACCAATCCCAAAAAACTTCTAATCTCTGTCACAGTCTTCGGTGGACTCCAATTCAAGATAGCCTCAATTTTACTCGGATCAACTCTAATACCTTCTGCTGAAACCACATGACCAAGAAAAGCTACCTGATTGAGCCAGAACTCACACTTAGACAGCTTAGCATTAGCATGCAACTGCTTCTCTCTCAGAGTCTGCAATATGATCCGCAAATGCCTATCATGATCCTCCTCATTATGTGAATACACCAAGATGTCATCAATGAAGACTACCACAAACTGATCCAAAAATGGTCTGAATACCCTATTCATCAAATCCATAAAAGCTATTGGTGCATTCGTCAATCCAAAGGGCATCACTAGAAACTCATAATGCCCATACCTCGTACGAAAAGCTGTCTTGGGTACATTCACATCTTTAACTCTCAACTAATGATACCCTGATCTCATATCAATCTTAGAGAATACTGCTGCTTCCTTCAACTGATCAAAGAGATCATCTATCCGAGGCAAAGGATACTTATTCTTTATGGTCACCTTATTCACCTGCCTATAATCAATACACAATCTCATGGTGCCATCCTTCTTCTTCACAAACAACACAGGCGCTCCCCACGGGGACACACTAGGGCAAATAAACACTTTATCCAATAACTCCTGCAACTGCACCTTCAAATCTCTCAACTCAGTAGGTGCCATCCGATAAGGGGTAATAGAGATAGGAGTGGTACCAGGCAACAAATTGATACCAAACTCCATTTCTCTCTCAGGAGGTACCCCTGGCAACTCATTAGGGAAAATATCTGGAAACTCGACAACTGTGGGTATACTTTCAAGCAAGGATCCCACTACTCTAATATCTACAACATGAGCAAGATAAGCCTCACATCCCTTCCGAATCGTCCTCCCAGCTAAAACAGCTAAAACAAACATGGATGAAAGATACCTCTGCTCATTAGATACTATAACATCCCTACCATCACATGTTCTCAAAGTAACACATTTCTTCTGACAGTCTACCACAGCCCCATGCTTGGATAACCAATCCATGACCAAAATCAAATCATATTCCCTAAAAGGCATCTCAATTAGGTCACCGAGAAACTCCTCATCCTGAACAACAACTGGACTATCTCGGTGCACCCTGCTCACCACAACACTATGCCCTAAAGGATTTGTCACCAAGACATCAAATCCTAAGGACTCAGAATGCAATTCAGTCACAGGCAAGATTGATGCACATATGTATGAATGCATAGATCTAGGATCTAATAGAGCAAGGACTGAAATATAAAATAAAGAAAATGTACCCGTAATAATGGCTGAAGCATCCGGCTGCCTCTGCATCACATAAACCCGCTGAGATGGCCCAGACTCTTCTAGCCTACTACCTCCGGATGTAGAGCCTCCTCTCTGACTAAACCTAGGTTGACCACCTCTACTAAAACCTCTGCCACCACGACCCTCTCTGACACTAGGTCGAGAAGCTGCAGTATCTGCCTGCCTAACCTCTGGTGGCTCGGGACAATCTCTGATAAAATGGTCTGACGACCCACATCTAAAACACACTTCCGAAGCACCTCTCCACCAGCAGACACCTCCGTGTACTCTACCACAATGAACGCAAGTAGGTGGAGTAGGTCTCTGAGCCACTGGGGTCGGAGCACTAGCCACTGAAACTGCTGGTCTCTGTCTCTATATCTGTTGCTGTACTGACCTGCCAAACTACCCCTGACTCCTACTAAACCTCTAAAAATATCCTCCTCGGCCTCTCTTCATTGATGGGGACCCTGCCTCACTCTGGGGTCTCCTAACTATGGCCTCCTCAACCCTGGCAGCTGCTGCAAGACTCTGTACCCTCTCAACACTCCTGGCAGCTGCAACTAACTAGGAAAAATCCTGATACTGAGAGCCTGCAATGATGCACATGATAGAGGGTCTCAGTCCCTCCTCAAACCTCATGCACCTGTCAAACTCGCCAGAAATAATTCCACCAGCATAGTGACTCAACCGGATAAACTCGATCTCATACTCCGTCACTGTCCTGGTATCCTGTCTCAGACTCATGAACTCCATCTTCTTTGCATCTTATATTCTCTCGGAGTATATTTCTGCTTAAATTCCCTCAGAAAATCATCATAGGTCAAGACTGGTGGATCATCTAAAGCATGTGGAAACATCTTCCACCAATCATATGCATCTCTCTATAGAAGAGATCTGGCATAATCAAACTTCTCTTCTGGACTAGCTTGTAACTGAATAATTATCCTTTGAACTCGGTCTAGCCACTGCTCTGCTACAGCAAGGTCTGTAGTACCAACAAAGTCCTCAGCCCCATACTTTCTCAATTTATCATACTGCCTCACCGGCAACTACGGCTGCGGCTGTGGCTGTGGCAGCTGCGGAACTGGAGCCTGCCTCAACAACTCTACCATATGCCATACCCAGCTAGGCAGAACCTCATCAACTGCTGGTCTCACAGGCACAGAAAAAGATGCCTCTCCAGCAGATACAACTTTAGCTCCATCTCTACCCTCATCTGGAGCTACACTCTCTGCACTACCCTCAGTAGCCTGATGTGGCCGAGACGTCATAACTATCTATATCTGCAAACAAAGCAGAAAATACTATATCAGATATCAAAAACTGCCAGTGCCAATGCATGTATTACAATTAAAAACTATTTTCAAATCTCCCATTTTCTCTCTCTATCATCCCACCTAGGTTGAGAACCTCCAACCTAGGCTCTGATACCAAAAAAAATATAACACCCTTATACCCTATATACATACAATACATATTTTCAGCATATGTAAAATACACATATACGGTACAAAAATGTCACAGACCAGTTTACTAAATTTTTTTTGCAGTCAGTGTGGTAGAGTTCATAGAGGTGTTTGTTGGGGTAGTAGCTTCTAATGATATAGGCCTCTGCCCTGACTGAATGGTCCTACTAGGCTGCCCTTGACCCTCACTATCACTCTGAGGGTATCTCCCTCGGCCTCTCTTCACCAATGAAGACCCTGCCTCACTCTGGGATATCCTACTTTTGGTCTCCTCATCTCTAGCTGCTGCTGCAAGCCTTGTGCTCTCTCAACACTCCTTGCAGCTACAACCAACTGAGAAAAATCTTGATGTTGAGATCCTACTATAAGACACATGATAGAGGGTCTCAACCCCTCCATAATCCTCCGGCATCTATCAATCTCATTAGATATGATTCCTCCAGCATACTGACTTAGCCGAATGAATTCAATCTTATATTCCGTCACTGTCCTAGTTCTGCCTCAAACTCAAGAATTCCATCTTCTTTGCATCTTTATACTTCCTCGGAGTATACTTCTTTTTGAATTCTTATAGAAAATCATCATAGGTCAGAATTGGTGGATCAGTTGTAGCATATGGAACAGTGTTCCACTACTCATAAGCATCCCTCTGCAGAAGAGATCTAGCATAATCAAACTTCTCCTCTAGACTAGCCTGCAACTGGATGAACACTCTCTGAACCCTGTCTAGCCACTACTCTGCTACAGCAGGGTCTGTAGTACCAACAAAATTCTCAGCTCCAAACTTTCTTAACTTATTATATTTCCTCGTCAGCAATTGCAGCTGTGGCTGCAATTGTGGTGGCAGCGGCTGCTGAACCGGAGCCTGCCTCAACAACTCTACCATATGTCGTACCTAGCCCGATAAAATCTCATCAACTACTAGTCTCACTAGCATGGAAGTAGATGCCTCACTAGCAATCTCAGCTCCAGCTCCATCTCTACCCTCACTAGGAGCTACACTCTCTGCACTACTGGCATCTGGTATGCGTCCTCCGAACTCCATTATAACCTATTTTTGTCATAACAAATAAACACAAATAATACTATATCAGAGACCAACTTAGGAGCTAATGCAAATGCATGTAATACAACTCATTTCACATTTCAAAGCTTTAATTTCCTTTCTTTTCAAAAACACACTTAGGCTGAGAATATCCAACCTAAGCTCTGATACCAAAATAAATGTAACACCCTCATACCTTATATACATACTATACACATACCCCATATATGTACAATATGCATATAAGACATAAGAATGCTACGTTACAAATCCTTTCAGACCTTTCATTATCGTTTTCATACAGATACACATATATAAGAACATAAGAACATGTTTCATTTAATTACATATATACATTTATACATTGTTTTTCATTTATACATATACATATGGTCAAACTACAGAATAACAAAATGGACATGCATGTACTACCTTCTAGTTGGTCTCTGGCACACCCTCAGTTTTCACGTAGCACAAATATCCAACTCTCAGATCAGCATCTACTTACCTGCGCGATTCACACAACCGCGCTAAGCTTTACAGCTTAGTGATACATATAAACAATATTTATATACAAATACACAATTACAAAATAAGGATTCACATCTCACTTACACATCATTACACTATTAAAAATCACATTCTATATTCGTGCATAACTATTGGCTTCACATCCCACTCATACATCATTGCAATTATTAAGTTCAGCTGTCACACTTTCAGTTTCTCGACCCAGCTCTGCTCGGGTCAACCATCATTTCAAACACATGACCTAGCTCTACTCAGGTCAAGACCTAGCTCTGCTCAGGTCTAATAACATATGCACATCTAGGCCTAGATCTACTTAGGACCTCTCGTGCATATCCAATCAATCTTAACACAATTAGACAAGTAATGATATAGGTTACATGTATATAATATCACTTTAGTTTATACTTTTTTAGTGATCATCACCATTCTTGATCACATCACATTACTAGTTCACCTCATTCATACATAGGTCACATGCTTTATTTCTCATTTTTCTCATTCATTTCAATATCATATCATTATTCATTTACAATTCACACTTGACATCTAACCATTTTTTCCCATTTTAAACTTTTACAATGCAAACATAAGCCACATTCACCATATGACTCATCAACATACCAATATGTAGCACAATTAACATATTTCTCATAACTCTTTAAGTGACACACTCAACTTCTACAATTTTGACACGCCCAGGGATATGGGCATGTCACTACCTGTGTCTTTAATACTGTCTTACAGTTACTATGACACACCCAGAGACATGGGCGTGTCACTGCCAGTGTCATTCATTCTTCCTTATAGAAACTTTGACATGCCCAACAACATGGGCATGTTAATGGCCGTGTCAATTATACTATCTTTCAGTGGCTACGACATGCTTAGAAACATGGGCGTGTCACTGCACATGTCTTTAATTTTGTATCACAGTGACTACGACACGCCTAGGGACATAGGCATGTCATTGGGCGTGTCAGGCTAAATCTTTGGGTACGGCCATGACATTGCAAAAGTACTCTTTCACTCCATTTCATCAATACAATACTCACATATCACATAGCAACTCCAACCCATGTTAAATCAAATATGCACAATCTCAAAATCATATATGTAAACTCAAGATCATATGTACATATCAAAGAAGTTATACATACAAATCTTTGGTTATTCCCAAGCTTACTCTTCTTTCCTTTTTTCTTGTTAATCTAAATACAAAATCATAATAACAATAATCATATATTTTATTCATACCATTATCCATATATCAATTCATTCAATCCCCAACTCAACTTTACCAAACCCTTGTTCTTTTCCTTAATTCCAACTACTCATTATTATCCCCAACATCTAATCATATTTTCTTTATCTATGTATCAATTCAACATATATATATATACATCAATATATCATTGTCATAATATTATTCAATTAATCATCACTTTCTCTCACTAACTATATCATACATATATACATAAAATCCATAAAATAAGTTTAAGAAGAAGGTACTTGAATTATTGCCAAATTTTGACTATTTTCTTTAATCCCTCTTGAATCTCATGTAGCATTAAAAATTCGCTCTTCCCCACTCTCTCTCTCTAACCCACATTGAAGAGGAAGAAGAAGAAGAAGAAGAAGAACACTTATCTTCTCCCTACCCATCCTTATCCTTATATAATTAAATATTATATAAAATTTTCACTTAAATTCTCCACCACTCATCTTCTTACTTCCTTTGACTCTTTACTTTCCCTTTTATTATCAATTTATTATTATTATTATTATTATTATTATTATTATTATTATTATTATTATTATTATTATTATTAATGAATTAAATGATTAAAATCAACTTTCCCACCACCAATGTATACCTCATACATATGTGTAGTATATGTTAGGTATATGTATATGTCTTATATATTCTATTTATCCTTCTCATGTATCTCATATATATATAGTTCATATATAACATCCATCATAAGCATCCATCTAATATTTTCTCAACCCATTACACCTATATGCTCTCCCGTATTTATTATTCCAAAAATCAGGATATTACAGTGGATGTCAGAATTTTTGTGACATGTGTGTTGAATGTAGGCAAATAAAGTCTAAGACTATGAACCATGGGTTGTATACACCTTTACCTATTCCTACTCAACCTTAGACTGACATTTCCATAGATTTTGTATTGGGTTTGCATAGGTCTAGGAAGGGTAGAGATTTTTTTTTGTTAATAGATTTTCGAAAATGGCATATTTAATTTCATGTAACAAAATCGATGATGCCATACACATTGTGCATTTGTTTTTCAATAAGGCTGTGAGATTTCATGGCTTCATAAAACCATTGTTAGTGATAGGGATGTAAAGTTTCTAAGTCACTTTTGAAAGGTAATATGGAGTAATTTAGGTACTAAAATTTTATTTTCTACCACTTGTCACCCATAAATCAATGGTCAAACCAAGGTTGTGAATAGGAATTTAGGAACTTTGTTATGTGCAATAATAAAGAAAAATTTAAAGAATTAGGAAGAGTGCATACAATTTGTTGAGTTTGCTTATAATAGAGTTGTGCATTCTACTATTATAATTCCCCTTTTGAGATTGTACATAGTTTTAATCCACTAATGCCTTTGGATTTAGTTTCTTTGCCTTGTGATGAAAGGTTTGCTTAGATGGAAAGAAGAAGGTGGAATTAGTGAAGAAAATCCATACCGATGTGCAAGCCAACATTGAGAAGCGAAATCAACAAGTTGCACATCAAGTCAATAAAGGGAGAAAGAAAGTCATCTTTAAACAAAGTAAATGGGTTTGAGTTACCATGAAAAAAGAAAGGTTTCCCTGCCAAAGGAAATATAAGTTATACCCAAGGGGAGATGGTCCTTTTCAAGTACTGGAGTGATTCAATGATAATTCCTACAAAATAGACTTACCGGGTTAGTGCAATGTGAATGCTACTTTTAACATTATTGTTTGTCTACTTTTGACTTTGAAGGTGAAGATCAAGGATGAATTCTTTTGAGGAGGGAGGGAATGATGCAATAAGGGACCTATCTGTGCCTAAGTCCAAAGACCCTTTAAGCTTGCCTGATAGATTGATTACAAGAGGTCATCTTAAAAGGTTTAAGGATGTACTACTTATGATGATTCAAGGTCTTTGGAGTGACTTAACCATAATTGAAGAATGCAAGTAGGATTCCAACTTCAAGCTTGGGCTTCTACAATCCAACCAACACTATGTTCATCTTTGATAAGTCCATTTGGACTAGTTGTGTTGTTAAGCCAATTTGGAATTGTCTTATTTTAGCCAATTGTATTTTGGAATTGTATTTAGTTTTTACTTCTTTGTAAGCGTTCTAGAATTTTTATTTGGATATTATTTTTTATGCTTGTAATTGGGCTATAATTTGTCCAAGGCCCAAAGGTAGTTTGGGAATAACCTAAGTGTGTTTAAGGATAGTTATTTGGGGTTAAGGTGATTATAAGCTTGTTGCTAAACAAGCTAGTTAGGCATCCAGCACTTAGCTCATATAAAAACAATCTTAAGAACATTTTGTTAGATTGATCAATAATTTGAGTTAAATTTAAGAACTTATTGTTCCATGAGAGAGTCTATTTCTATTACTTTTGATTCTTATTAAATTAAATCTTTCATAAAGAGTTAATAACTTTAGTGAATTACATTTATTGGCATTGGGTTAAGGTCTTGGAAGAACTTGATTTAGCTTTTCAAGGGAGTTGATCCAAGCATAAAGGTATAGGGACTCAAGTCTTTACTTGTGGTTTCACATCACACACAACCGCCTTTCAGAGTTTAATTTGTTCATATGTGTAACACCACTATACCCCATATACGCACACTACATACAACCACATCTATAATATATGTATATCGGATACAAGAGTGTCACAGTTTATGCTAAACAACCCAATCTTTCAATTTAACAATATAAGAAAACTTAAAACATTTAAATTATATTATAGAACATAATAGATAAAACATTTATTTATTAAGCAGCGGAAAATGTAGCGGTATTTACATATATATATATACATCAAACTCAATATTTACAAAATATATAGAGTTTATACATGTTTGGCAGTTCATCTCTAATCTTGAAGTCCTCTATCAACACTTCACAAGCCTAGACTAGAGTCGGTCTAGCTGAACTCTCCGGTTCAACCGGATCTACCCTGTCACCTGCGCGATGAACTACAATCGCGCTAAGCCAACGGCTTAATGGTACAAACCACAATAACAATATGCTTTAATGTAATGCCAATGTCATACATTCAAATATTATAAACAATACATAAGAATATCATATTTCAAAACCTTACATTAAATTTTATTATTCATTTGTTTCACCATTCATGATTCACATTTAAACAAAGACAAGCATGGGCCCAAAGAAACTAATATGCCATTCAACTTTCAGAGTTAATGTTTTGGTTCAATAATCACATTTATCAAGCCCGTAGGCGAATCATTATCACAATGAGAAACATCTCATATGTAACATCCCAACAAGGCTTCAAGGACTAGGCCCAACTAAGCTTCAAGGGGAGTTAAGCATGCTAAACTTCAACCCAACTTGGCTTCAAGGACCAAGCCCAACCCAGCTTCAAGGGATTGTTACTTTTAGGCATGCCATCAACAACAAAACTCTGAAAATTGAATAACATACTAGGCACACAATTCTTTCATTATTTCATTATCAATTCCATTCTCATTTTCTCATAATCATCTAGGCAACAATGCCCCAATTATTTCATTTGCATCATTATAGCCAACAACAATGGCTTCACATCTCATCATTAGGGTATACATAACCAATTGCATTGTTCATATATTTTGAATGATCATCATATCTTTCACATTATGCAAATCATAGTATTAATCAAATGTATCAATGTAATAGATTACTTAACACATTTACAACCAAATGTGTTAAGTCCCAAGGTCATGTAAATGTATGCAATCATGTAGGGTTTGTACTTACCTCAAAGAACAACTCACACCAATCTAACCACTTCCTCTTCCAAGAATCCTTGAACACTTGGATTAGGGCAACTCAATCTCTTCAAAACCTAATCCAAAGGTGATTATATACACTTACTTAGAGATACTGTAATACCCCAATTTTTGATGTATTTTGGAATAGTAGTTGTGAGAGAATATGTTGGTGAAATATGTAAAGAAAATATTCTAAGAGATAGATGTATATGAAGGATGATATGTATATATTGCATTTGAAAAATATGGGAAGTATAAATACAATATATAAGACATATACATATATCAACATATACATCACATATACATGATGTATTTATTGGTGTAGGAAAGTGAATTGTAATTAATTAATTAATTACTTAATTAATAATAATAATGATAATAATGACAAGAGAAAAAGAAGAAAAAAAAGTCAAAGGGAAGGACAAATCTTGTGGTGGAGAATTTTTAGGGATATTTAATTATATTATTATTATTATTATTATTATTATTATTATTATTATTATATAAAAGATAAGTTTGAAAGGGAAGAGAAGATTTTCTTTCTTTCTTTCTTTCTTATTCTTCTTCTTCCTCTAGAACGTGAGAGAGAGAGAGAGAGAGAAGAGGATTTGGTTCACATGCACATCAAATTCATAAGGGTTTTAAGAGAATTGAAGGTGGATATTGAAGTTTTGGCAAAGAATTCAAGTGTTCATTTCCTTGTGTTGATTTCTATAGATTGTGTTTATATTTGATATGGTAAGTGTGTTTAGATGATGATAATATGGTTATTTGTGAGGATGATGATGAATTGTTGAAATTGTTTAGTAAGGGTTTAGTATAAATGAGTTGGGGAAATTGAGTAATTGTTTACATGGATGATGTATATAATGATTATTATTATGATATGTTGAAGTTATATAAGTGTTAAATTGATAGGTAATTTATGAATATAAACCAAGATGTTGATTAAAGGTGTTGTAGTATGGATTTTGGAGTGATTGTGTTTACATGGATGAGAGTTCGAAATATATAATCTTTGCCTGACACGGCCATGTCATTGGGCATGTCAATGGTACTGAGTTTAACGTTTGTGCCATGACCATTAACACGGCCATGTCATCGGACGTGTCATAGCTACTGAGAGATAAAGTAATTGACACGGCCATTAACACGCCCGTTTTGTTGGGCGTGTCAATGTTTCTGTGAGGCGAAATGAATGACACGTCCAGTGACACGCCCGTGTTACTGAGCGTGTGAAAGCTTCTGTGTTGTTGGTTTAGGGCACGATCAGGGACACGCCCGTGTTGTTGAGCGTGTCATATGTAGAGTTTGCCCTAGTTGGTTCTTGTTCTTATTATCTCATGTGTATCTCTGAGTGAGTGTGTATGATCACTTTTTGATTAGGTTTTGAAGAGACTGAATTGTCCTAATCCAAGTATTGGAGGATTCTTAGGAGAGAAGTTTAGATTGGTGTGAGTTTCTCTTGAGGTAAGTACAAACCCTATATGATTGTATGTATTTGCATGACTATGGGACTTAACACATTTGATTGGAAAATGTGTTAAGTCATTTATTATATTGCTAATGTGTGAGAAATGTGCTATGATGTGTATTATGTGTACTATGTGGAATGTATGTTGAAGATTCTAAATATATGAATAATGTAATTTGCTATGTATATCTCAATGATGAAATATGAAACTATTGTTAATGGATATAAAGGTGAAATATGAAAGATATAATGAGCATTCAAAATGTATGTACAATGCAATTGGTTATATATACCCTAATGATGAGATGTGAAGCCATTGTTGTTGGCTATAATGATGCAAATGAAATAATTGGGGCATGGTTGCCTAGTTTGATTATTAGAAAAGAATTGTGAAAGAGATTGATAATGAAATAAATGAATTAATTGTGTGCCTAGCATGTTATTCAATTTTCAGAGTTCTGGGTTTGGCGGCATGCCTATAAATCGCTGGGCAGGTGAAAAGACCGGGTCGTAAGCCGAACCCAGCTGAAAAATGTGAAATATGATGTTTTTGGGGTGAAAAGACTGGGTCGTAAGCCTCAAAAACTGTAACAGTCTAGCCGGGTTGAGGACCAAGAGACTGGGGCCCTAGGGTCTAGCCGGGTTGAGGTCCAAGAGACTGGGTCTGTTACACTATCCATGGATAGATATATATATATATATATATATATCGCCTACGGGCTTGATAAATGTGATTATGGACCAAAGCAGTAACTCTGAACTTTGAATAGCATATTAGATTCTTTTTGGGCCCATGCTTGTCTTTGCTTTAATGTGAATTATGGAATAAGATATAATGTTATGAGATATATGATGATAATTATGGAATGAGATGATTATAATACATAAGTAAATTACTAAAAGTGAATGTGGCTTGAGAAACTATGTGGAATGATGAGATTATGAAAATACAATATGATGTGTAATATATATATATATGGATGTGGAAATTGTGAGTATTATTTCATGAATGTTTTGATAAGTCATTGGATTGTGGTTTGTTGTAATGATATATGTGTATATGTATATAAATTATGAGATTAGTGGAAATGTATGAAGAGTGCATTGAAAAGGGAAAACATGATAAGAAAATGATGATACATGATGTTAATATATGAAATATGATTTTTCTGTAATTTATGTTTAAAATATTTATTTGTACTACTAAGCTTTCGAGCTTAGCGCGGTTGTGTAAATCGCGCAGGTGAGTAGATGGTTGATCTGGGAGTCAAACCATTATGCCACGAGAAGGGTAAGAGTATTTCGAGACCAACTAGAAGGTAGTGCATACATGTGCAATTTAATTATATTGTATTTTGATAAAAATGTATATATACATAAGTGAAATTTGGAAAAGACAAGTTAAATTATATATATGTAATATCATCAAAAGTATAATGATTTTGTAAATGTTCTTTAAATCAAATGTATTATTGTTTGGAACTAAGGTAAAGGTTTTAAACTGTAAAGAAAAGTGACATCCTTATACTTTATATACATACTGTATGTATACAAGGTATATGTATAGTACTTATATAGAGTATAGGGGTGTTACAATTATTTTGGTATCAGAGCTTAGGTTTGAGATTCTCAGCCTAAGTAGATTTAAAAAGAAAAGAGGAAAATTTTTGAAAAGTGAAATTGTGATACATGCATATGCATTAACACCTAGGTTGGTCTCGGATGTGGCATTATGTGATTTGTAATGTATCTGAATTATATGAGATGGATGATAGTGTGTGAATGAGGTTTTACATGAAAGTAAAGCTAGAAAAAGAAATGATATAGGAAAATTTGTACAAGTTTAGTTGATAAATTAAAGAATTGAAGTTTACTTAAGTAAAGTAAATTTTGAAATTTTTTATTATGGAAGTGTGCTTGTGAAAAAGGTTATAAAGAAATGAATATGAGAATAATGTTGGAAATGAGTTAAAAAAAATCAAGATTAAAGTAATTACTCTTTTCTCTAAAGTTTGGATCTCTTTCTAATAAAGCTTATGTTTGGATTGCTAGAGAAAGGAAATATTGTTCGAATGTTAAAATGGATAGATATGTTATTAAATTGAAGAAAGTATGGTGGAATATTGAGTGAGTTGATTGGTATAGACAAAGTGTGACAATTTAAGGTTTGGGTATGTAAAGTTCAGGTTTTTAAAAAGGGATGGTGTTGGTTAAAGTAAGGAGATATAATGGTGTTGTTTGCATTGTTGTTTTGATACAAACATTGTGATTTTAATATTAGAAATGTGATATGCTTAAGTGCTGATAAAGCTCATATTAATGGTGGTAATATGTGAAAGTTGAATTTTTGAAATGAGCTTTAATAATTGTGAAAATGATATGTTTTAATGTTACATTATGGTATATATATAATGTTTTTAAAGTTAATATTAAGAAAATGAGATTAGTAAATTGAAGTTTAGGTAAAGTAGTAAGTTGAGGGTTTAGAGTTTTAATGGAATTTTAATGAGGATTATTTAGATATCGATAGTTTAATGTAGATTAAGCATATGAGCTATTTTGAATGAATATTATTGCATATGAAAATACTATAAATTGGGTAATGTGATTGATAATACGAAAATTTGTTTTGAAATAAAGGGAAAACGAATAAGCAAGTGAAAATGAGTTACTTTAAGTAATTTGACTGGAAATGATGAAAATGGATATGAAGGGTATACTAAATGCTTTTAAAAACAAATGTGAGAGAGATGTCACATTAGAAATGTGACTAAGATTTATGTGAAGTGTTATTATGGTTAGAGTGTATATATTTGTTAAATTGATGAATAACTTAATTCATGTTAAAAGAATGAGAATGATAATGTTCAATGAAAAGTAATAAACGTTAAATTTGTATAGATTATATGCAAAAGAGGAATTAAATATAATTGCATGTATTAGTGGACCTAAGAGAGATTAGGTCTTGACCTGCGCAGAGCTAGACTATGTGACGGAATTGAGAGTGGGAATGGACTCGAGTAATACTGGACAGTGAAATTGTTATGGTAATAACTAAACTTGATGATCATATAATGTTTTGGGCCCCAAAGTATATGCGTGTGGAAATGTTCTATGTATATGTGTATAATAAGAGATTGTAAGAAAAAAGGGGAAGTATAATGTATGAAAATTTTTAGAAGAGATAGATTAGAAATGATATGACCGTAGGATAGTTGTTGTAAGATTGATAATTATACTTCAAGAAACATGGTCAAGAGTTATGGTTGGTATGATAATTTTATGTTAGAAATTTGTTTATAATTATAGAGAGTATGGAAAGAGAAGAGAATTGTAAAAATGTATTGAGTTATGGATAATGTGATAGAAAGGTAATTATGTAAATATACACTACAAAAAAAAAGCACAATCAGCGACGCATTCTGCGACAACTCTTATTTCGTCGCTGATTAGCGACTTTATCAACGACAACTTTACGACAAAGAATTAAGATAAGCGTCTTTCCAACATTCCGTCGCTAAATGTGTCGCTCATTAACGACAAAAAAATGGTCGTAGAATCCATCGCTGAATAGCGATAAAAGGTCGTTTCTTGCTGAATGTGTCGCTGAATTTTGCGCCAAATTTTGGCTCCAACAATCAGCGACGACGTTACGACTAATTTACGACAAATTAGCAAATAATGTGTTTATTTTTTATTGGAAAGTTTTTTGTCGCTAATTAGTCGCTAAATTGCTCGCTGATTTGCGAGAAAAATAGTTAGTCGTAGAATTATCTGTAATTTGCAAGAAAAATAGAAAAATTGCTCGCTACTTTATTTGTCGCTGTACTGGTCGCTGAATTTTTCTGGCACCATATTTTAGCGCCCAAAGAAATTTGGCCAATTTGAGAAAATAATGTAGCGAGACGGTATGGAATTTTTATTATTAATTTGTTTGTCGTAGATTTGTCTATAAATAGTCATTGATTTGCGAGCAAGTGGTTCAAGCCTCTGGTGGTTGGACATTGACACCGAAATTCTTTTTGTTGCTGTTTATATTTGTTGTTTCTTTGATAATAATTAACAACAAATATAAACACCGAAACAAAATTAAAATTAAAAAAATTAAAATTTAAAGGTATAATTATATATCATAATTATATATATAATTATGTTGTTATACAGTGGCGGAACCAGAAAAAATTTATAACCGGTGCTGACTTGGTGAGACACCGACTTCCGGCGAGAAATTTCGGCGAACACTTCCGACACATTCAAATTTAATAAAAAAAATACTTTAGCAAATCACATTCACAATTCATAAAGGAAGTTAATTAAAATATTGAAATTACAATGTCTTTACACTTAAAAAAAAAAGCTTGCGGTTTATGTTCTCAATGGTAACAGCTAAAGCAACAAGAAACAGCTAGCTGTTTATGTTCTCAATAAAAACTAGCTGCTAAAACAGCTTGCTGTTTATGTTCTCAATGGTAACAGCTAAAGCAACAAGAAACAGCTAGCTGTTTATGTTCTCAATCGTAACAGCTAAAGCAACAAGAAACAGCTAGCTGTTTATATTCTCAATAAAAACCAGCTGCTAAAACAACTTGTTGTTTATGTTCTCAATGGTAACAGCTAAAGCAACAAGAAACAGCTAGCTGTTTATGTTCTCAATCGTAACAGCTAAAGCAACAAGAAATAGCTAGCTGTTTATGTTCTCAATAAAAACCAGCTGCTAAAACAGCTTGCTTTTTATGTTCTCAATGGTAACAGCTAAAGCAACAAGAAACAGCTAGTTGTTTATGTTCTCAATGGTAACAGCTAAAGAAACAAGAAATAGCTAGCTGTTTATGTTCTCAATAAAAACCACCTGCTAAAACAGCTTGTTGTTTATGTTCTCAATGGTAACAGCTAAAGCAACAAGAAACAGCTAGCTGTTTATGTTCTCAATGGTAACAGCTAAAGCAACAAGAAACAGCTAGCTGTTTATGTTCTCAATAAAAACCAGTTTCTAAAACAGCTTGCTGTTTATGTTCTCAATGGTAACAGCTAAAGCAACTAAAAACAGCTAGCTCTTTATAAATAAATAATAATTTGTTGATTATTTTTTTTCTCCTCATATTCAAAATTGATTTTTTCAAAAAATTTTTTTATTGATACACATTACCTTTTTTATAATCAAAATTCTTAAAATCATATTTTATGAATTATATATTTAGTCTCAAAAAAATTTTAGTTAGCCAAAACAAATCTAACTAAATCATTTGGAGCACATTCTAAGTAAAAAGTACTTAATTGAAAATAAAATTAAAAAAATTAAAATTTAAAGGTATAATTATATATCATAATTATATATCATAATTATATATATAATTATGTTGTTATACAGTGGCGGAACCAGAAAAAATTTATAACCGGTGCTGACTTGGTCAGACACCGACTTCCGGCAAAGACTTCCGGTGAGAAATTCTGGCGAACACTTCCGACATATTCATATTTAATAAAAAAAAATACTTTAGCAAATCACATTCACAATTCATAAAGGAAGTTAATTAAAATATTGAAATTACAATGTCTTTACACTTAAAAAAAAAGCTTGTTGTTTATGTTCTCAATGGTAACAGCTAAAGTAACAAGAAACAGCTAGCTGTTTATGTTCTCAATTGTAACAGCTAAAGCAACAAGAAATAGCTAGCTGTTTATGTTCTCAATAAAAAACAGCTGCTAAAACAGCTTGTTGTTTATGTTCTCAATGGTAACAGCTAAAGCAACAAGAAACAGCTAGCTGTTTATGTTCTCAATCATAACAGCTAAAGAACAAGAAACAGCTAGCTGTTTATGTTCTCAATAAAAACCAGCTGCTAAAGTAGCTTGCTGTTTATGTTCTCAATGGTAACAGCTAAAGCAACAAGAAATAGCTAGCTGTTTATGTTCTCAATGGTAATAGCTAAAACAATAAGAAACAGCTAGTTGTTTATGTTCTCAATAAAAATCAGCTGCTAAAATAGCTTGTTGTTTATGTTCTCAATGGTAACAGCTAAAGCAACAAGAAATAGCTAGCTGTTTATGTTCTCAATCGTAACAGCTAAAGCAACAAGAAACAACTAGCTGTTTATGTTCTCAATAAAAACCAGCTGCTAAAACAGCTTGCTGTTTATGTTCTCAATGGTAACAGCTAAAGCAACAAGAAACAGCTAGCTGTTTATGTTCTCAATCGTAACAGCTAAAGCAACAAGAAACAGCTAGCTCTTTATGTTCTCAATAAAAACCAGCTGCTAAAGAAGCTTACTTTTTATGTTCTCAATGGTAACAGCTAAAGCAACAAGAAACAGCTAGCTGTTTATGTTCTCAATTGTAACAGCTAAAGCAACAAGAAACAGCTAGCTGTTTATGTTCTCAATAAAAACCAGCTGCTAAAACAGCTTGCTGTTTATGTTCTCAATGGTAACAGCTAAAGCAACAAGAAACAACTAGCTGTTTATATTCTCAATGGTAACAGCTAAAGCAACAAGAAACAGCTAGCTGTTTATGTTCTCAATAAAAACCAGCTGCTAAAATAGCTTGTTGTTTATGTTCTCAATGGTAACGGCTAAAGCAACTAAAAACAGCTAGCTCTTTATAAATAAATAATAATTTGTTGAATATTTTTTTCTCCTCATATTCAAAATTGATTTTTTCAAAATTTTTTTTATTGATACACATTACCTTTTTTATAATCAAAATTCTCAAAATCATATTTTGTGAATTATATATTTAGTCTCAAAAAAATTTTATTTAGCCAAAACAAATCTAACTAAATCATCTGGAGCACATTCTAAGTAAAAAGTACTTAATTGAAAATAAAACTACTTAGTTTATATTTTAAATTTAAATTTTCTTATTTGATGTTTGATTTTCTAGAGCAATTGAGGCATATTCTCACATAATCAAACATAAACATAATGCTTGCTTGCTGTGAAAAACATTCAGCCATCATTTAGTATATGTTTTAAGAAATAATAAATATGTAAAAAGAAAATTAAACAAATAAATAAATAACAATTGAGAAGCACGGCCAGCCGCATCGCTCTCACCATCATCTCTGTCGCAAAACCAGGCTCTCAAATCATCTTCATAGCCAACCCACTCTGCTCACCATCTTACAGCAAGGTCACCAATTAGAGAAGGAAGGACCCACCATCGCCATCTCCCGAGTTTGGTGCGGCTGCTGGTATATCCTTCTGTTTTTCAATTTTATTTTCTTTTGTTCTTGGTTTATTATTGAATGAAACCCCAAAATCAAATCTTAACCTAAATCCAAAAATCTATTTCCTAACGTTTACTGAAACATGCGTTGGTTTGAAATACCAATTACCCAATTTACTTTTAGTTGCAGGAGAAAGCAATTTTTGTATTCCACTTTGCCCTTCTTTTTCATGCATTGATGTGACTTTGCACTAGTGATGAGTAAACAATGCAACCTGTATATGGTTATGTCTGTATTTTTTTTTGCTTGATAGACCTCTGTAAATTGAGCTCTACCTTGGGTTCGGTTTGTTGAACATAATAAATACTGAATAATTCTATTAAAAGCGGATTGGGTTGTCTTATTTCAAGTTTTTATTATTACCACTCCCACATTACAATTACAATAGTATTAATTAATTAATCTATTTCACAAAATATGATTTCTTTTAACAGTATACAAGAAAATATTTGAAACCTCAAGAATTACAAGGTTAATACAAATCTATCTGCTAACTGCTATAGTGTATTTATGTGATCTTCTAAAATAATACCTCTGCCTGCTTATGAGGAATCAAATGGATGTTATGTGTAGCATCTTTAAGTATCTTTGAATATAACCATACAATTCAACTTTAGCAAGAAAGGAAAATGGGTGCATAAGAGCATTCTAAACGTCTTGTAGCAATTTGTCTTTTATTTTGTTTTTGCAGTTTTGTTAATGTGAAAGGCCAAATTCTAAAATTTTATCATCAAATGTAATAGTTTCATGCCTAGTCTTGCACTTGCTGAAATAACATACATCTTGGGATGAATTATTTACTTCCCAATGGATCTGATCTTCTGCATCAATAGCTTTTGGATTTCAATGGACATATTTGAACCATTTCTCATCTCTATGTGGATGGTAGTATTTAGTCTTGAGTGAATATAATCAATATTAGTTTTATGTATAGATTATCAACTTATTGAAATTTGACATTGCTATACTTAAGGATAATCCTATAACTTTTAAATCCTTGCTATAAATTCTTGATTGATTTTTGTTCATATCATAAGTTATCTGCTCTTCTTGATGTTAAATTGAACTTGCTCTTCTTGAGGGTTAATTTGAACTTACTCTAGGTCACTTGCAATTAATTAATAATTCATAGGAAAATGAATTTTGAACGAGAATGGATGTACAAGAGAACAATTGATGGTTGGTTGAATGTGGATTTTGTACATGGATTAGAAGAGTTCTTAAGATTTGTCGTATCACAACCAAACTTTATGGACGGAGATAAAATAAGGTGTCCTTGTTCTCTATTTAGATAAAATAAGGTGTCCTTGTTCTCTATTCATGGTGACAATGGTGGAAGGTACCATGAAATGGTGATTGATGGGTTTGGAGTTCAGAAGGAAGCTAATTACATAGAGGAGGAACCAAATCCCGAATCAAAGAAAATGTTTGACATGCCACGAGCTGCAAATCAAGAGTTATTTCCTGGATGTGAAAAACATTCTCAACTATCAGCCGTAGCACGCATGTTTAACATGAAGGCTAAGCATCACTTTTCAGAAAGATGCTTCGACCAATTGTCAGAGTTTATTAAAGAACTTTTCCCAAATAATAATGTGTTTCCTGATAACTTTTACCAAACAAAAAGGTTGATAGATGGTTTGGGGCTTCCTGTTCAGCAAATTGATTGTTGTGTACATAATTGCATGCTATTTTGGGATGATGATGTAGAATTACAAGCTTGTAAGTTTTGCCAACATCCAAGATTTAAACTGATTCATAACAGTCGATCGAAGCAAGCTGTTCAGAAACCATATAGGAAAATGCATTACTTTCCGTTAACACCAAGATTACAACATCTTTATGCTTCTGAAGCAACAGCAAAACATATGAGGTGGCATGCAGAGCATAAGTATGAGGAAGGAGTCATATGAGTTGACTTACCAGATGGTCTAAAAACATCGAGAGGAATAGAAAGGGCAACGACGTTATAAGAAGAGGATGAAAGAACAGCTGCATTTGTAATTGATGATGAAATTGATGAAGTTGATGAAATTGATGAACATGGATATTTATGTCATCCGGATGGCGGGGAAGTTGTAATTCCTGATGGGTCCGATGTTGATCTTGATGAAGAATATACTTATTCTAGTTCAGAGGACGGAATCGAAGAAGATAATGACAATGAAGAATAAACATATTAACTATATATACTTATTTCAGTTTATTTTTGGTTGCAACAAATGAAAACATAATTTTCTAGTTGTATGTTTGATGAAAGTTAGTATAATGTGTTTGCATACTTTATAATTTATAGCTCATCATGAAAGTGATTATAATATATTTTTATACTTCATTTATTTATAGAACATGTTAAATTTTATTTTATAAATTGATATATTTCTACATAAATTATAATTTTTTAATTTTAATTTATTTACCAATACATTTCAGATATGCCAAGGGGAGGTCATCGAGGTAATCGACAAGATTGGGGGCGAGGTTGAGGTACAACATCCAATGGTAGAGGCACAAATGAACCACCTACAAAGATGAAGAAAACTTCTTTTGTGGTCCCATCAAAAGCCACTGCAGGAGTTGCTACGACATCATTTCCAGCACGAACAGCGCCTGTTGCAGCTCCGACAGCCCAAACAGCCCTTACTCCAACTCCGACGGCACCAGCAGCCCCTGCTGCAGCTCCGACCACACAAGCAGCCCCTGCTACAGCTACGACATTACCAGCAGCCCCTGCTGTAGCTTCGACAGCACCAGCAACCCCTTATGCAGTTTCGACAGCACCTACAGCCCTTGCTGCAGCTCCGACAGCACCAACAGCCACTGCTGCAACTTCACCACACTCTGCATTGCCTCCAATACCCCCTGTTTTAGCTCCATTTATGCCATCATCGTCTTCCACAGCCAATCTAAGTGGTGATGGGACTTTTGAAACTTCATCTCAAGCAGAAACAATGGTGAGATACAATGGGCAGGGAAAAAATATTATTAGATTTGATGGCCTTCAGTAAGTATTTACAAACCCATGATATTTTCTTGTTGCTTTCCTTTTTTAGTCATAATTACTGAACATGTTTTCTTTTGTGGTTGCTGAAATTTCATGCTGAACAGTTTATTATTGGAGTTTTGATGATATATTACTGATTTTATTTGAACATATGATTGTGAGGTGTTGTATTCTAGAGACTTTCACTTGTGGTTGCTGAAATTGTGTTGGTCTCTTTGTTTTTCATTGAAGCTTTTTTTTTTATCCTTGTGGTTGCTGAAATTGTGTTGGTCTCTTTGTTGTTTCATATGTTTGAGATAACCCTATACTAGAAGCTTCATTAATGCTTTTGTCTTGATTGTATTTTACATAAAGAACCAACAGGGATTGTATTTGAGGGTTCATTTGTTTATACCATTGTTAAAAGTAGATCCAAATTGTATGATTGGATGATTATACAAGTGCACCTTACTGAACTCATTTTTTATTCAGGTGCATGGATTCCAAATTAGTAGCTAATGTTGTGTGGAAGATTTTTCGGAGGTTGCCAAGTCTTGAGGGATCTTCATGGTCTAAAGTCACTAGAGAAACCAAAAATTTGTACTATAAAGAGTTTGAAGTATGTATTCTGGTTCTTTATAGTTCCCACTTAAATTGTTCATTTATTTTAAAGTAGAATGATATATTGAAGCATGTTTAATTTTTTTGGTTTTTGTGGATGTAGAAATATTGTCGATGGGACTCTAGAAATGAGAGTTTGATGAGTAGCTACTTTGAGTCCAAATGTGGTGACAGGTATTCGGATTTTATTTACAGTGTTAAAAAAGAAAGCATATTCGTACCTGAAAATATACTAACTCAATGGAAAGCTGATTGGAGTACCGATAAAGCAAAACATCATTCTTCCGTTGCTTCAAAGAATAGGTTTGTTTTATTTCATCATTCATATTTATGGTATAATCTTACTGCTTGATGACATAACATGTGGTATAATATTATGACAATGTAGGCTAACAGAAAAAGCAGGGCCTGGAACTGGCCCTTCTAAGCACACATTTGGATCCATTTCCCAAGAAGCACATAGACAAAGAATGGTAAATTATTAAATTAGCCATTATCATTAGAAAATGTATGTTTTATATATGCAAATTTAATTACCATGATATAATTTGACAGAGTAAAGAATTGGGACGTGAAGTTTTGTTGGAGAGGTTTTCTTATTTGGTCACACAAGCAAAACCGATAGAAATAAAGTCTTCATTGATAAGCGCTCCGAGTTAGTTTATGTATGACTTTGTTTCTTCTCAAGTTAATTTAATTTTTTTATCCTATTTTAGATTAAATAGTTAAAAATGTAATTTAATTTGCATATATCTTTGGCAGGAGAAATACCAAGAACTTAAGAATGCCGAGCATGAGTTGCAGACACTTGAGGCTGAGGAGGATGATATGCCTTCATTAACACCAGCCCAAATAGAGCTTGAGCGATGCGTGTTTGTGGAGGCTGTTGGTGGCACAGGTAAGACATCTCGTATTTATGGGCTGGGTTCTTCCTCATCCCATTATTCATGCTATGAACCATCTGGGTCATCATTTTCTGCAACGTTTGCTAATCGCAATGACTCTGAGGTATTGGAAACTATGAAAGTATTACAACAAAAGGTAGAAGAGTAAGCCAAGGTTATAGCATCAATGAATGAAGTTATAGCTAATGTGCGCTCGGTGAATGATGTTTTAGATGATATACGCTTATTCTTATCTAAACAATGAAGGAAAACAAATGCTCCTCCTGCTCTGGCAAATGACAATGTTGAGGAAGACGATGTTCATATGTAGGATATACTTGATAGTTGGTGTTCTCTTTGTTTGTGTTTGGAGTGTCGGATTATCAAAGTTGGTGTTTTCTTTGTTTGTGTTTGGAGTGTCGGATTATTAAAGTTGGTGTTCTCTTTGTTTGTGTTTGGAGTGTTGGATTATTAAGACCTTATGTGTTCAATATACTTTCTTAAGGGGTAAACTTTACATTCGAATTGTTTATGTATACTTATTGCCACTAATAACTTAATTATGAATGTTGTGTTATTTGATTATTATTGTAATGAATGACTATTTTATAAACAGGTTTGGTTATTATATTTGAAATTTAACAGGTTCTTGAAAATGTGTAGACAAAAAAAAATTGAAATACTGGAAAAATATAGCCAAACAATTACAAAACTGCGACAAAATCAGCTACCAAAGGTGACAGAAAAAATATTGAATTCTGCGACAAATCAATGACTGAAACAATGAGAAAAATATTGCGACACATCAGCGACAAAATTTAGCGAGCAAATTAGCGACTAAATTAACGACCCAAATAGTGGTGAATTCAACGACCAAAGCTAAATCAGCGACGACTTTCAGCGGGAATAAATAATTCCCGCCAAAAATGAAAATGTCGTTGAATTTGTCTCTGTTTTGTCGCTGATTTGTCACTAATCAATGACACGCACAATTGGTCGCTGATTTGTCGTTGATTTTTTAGCGACCAGGACATTACCGTCCGCTCGATTTTTCTCGCTGTTCATCACTGATATTGTCGCTATCGTATTTTGGTCGTTGATTTCGTCGTTAATGGTGTCGCAGATTGCTGTTTTTTTTGTAGTGATAGTAATGGTATGATTAGGTGAGGTGATGATAAATGGGAGAAATTACAAAATGTGATTGAAAGTTATATTGAATATGTTCATGGTATAAGGTGAATAAGTTGATGGAAACAATGTTTAAGTGAATGAACTATGGGTAATAAATATGGTATGAGATAATCATGAGAATTATGTGAAAATTGTACTAAGAAAATAAAAAACAAAATATATGAATATTGAAAAATAATTTGAAGTGATTTATTATAAATAATCATAACTTTAGAAAGTTGAAAAGATGGATCCGAAGAGATTAGAATTTGAATATAAGCTTAACCTAATAGAATTAGGTCATATATTGAAATCTAATGATAAATTTAAATAAGTTAATTGTTGGTTTGAATCGAATAAGATTGAGACGTTGGTATATTGTGACAGATAGATCAATTGATCTAGATTTCGCTAAGATTACGAATCATTATTGAGATTTAATATGTATAGTTGTACTAAGAGTATAAGATATATGTGATAATATAAATGATGTAATATTCTGATATGTGTATGGACATGAATGAGTTAAGATATATCAGTTGTAAATGATGATAAAAGGAAAAAGGTTGAATATCTGTAAAGTAAGTTTAAAGGCCTTGTATTAATATTAATGTTAAATGAAGAACATGTTAAAGAAGGAATTAAGTGTATGAAAAATAAGAATATTGTTATCAATTTAGGGTTTGATAAGTGTTTATTTTGAAAATGATTGTAGTGACGAGACAGTCAATATTAAGATATAATTCAATAATCTCTAAATTTAAATTTAAAAGAGTATCTATAAAAAGATGAAATGATAAAATATCTTGAACGCAATAGGTGGGTGAGGTATATGTATATTATAAGATGATCTAATTCTTGTATAAAGATAAATTAATTGGGAATGTAATGAGTTATCTTGATTGCTTTGTTGAAAAAGTAATAAGATATAAAGATATATATAATGATGAGTTATGAAATTGGGAAAAGATGATTGACTCTAAGGGGGAGAGTAGAAGTTATGTGATTTGATAAAATAAGAATATGATTAGCTTCATATGAAAATTAAGATGGAATTTTATTAAGAATGGATTGTTACTGTACTGGATAATTTCGAGGACGAAATTATTTAAGGGGGAGAGAATTGTAATACCCCGATTTTTGATGTTTTTTGGAATAGTAGTTGTGAGAGAATATGTTGGTGCAATATGTAAAGAAAATATTCTAAGAGATAGATGTATATGAAGGATGATATGTATATATTGCATTTGAAAAATATGGAAAGTATAAATACAATATATAAGACATATACATATATCAACATATACATCACATATACATGATGTATATATTAGTGTAGGAAAGTGAATTGTAATTAATTAATTAATTAATTAATTAATTAATAATGATAATAATGACAAGAGAAAAAGAAGAAAAGAAAGTCAAAGGGAAGGACAAATCTTGTGGTGGAGAATTTTTAGGGATATTTAATTATATTATATATATATATATATAAAAGATAAGTTTGAAAGGGAAGAGAAGATTTTCTTTCTTTCTTTCTTATTCTTCTTCTTCCTCTAGAACGTGGGAGAGAGAGAGAGAGAGAGAGAAGATGATTTGGTTCACATGCACATCAAATTCATAAGGGTTTTAAGAGAATTGAAGGTGGATATTGAAGTTTTGGCAAAGAATTCAAGTAAGTGTTCATTTTCCTGTGTTGATTTCTATAGATTGTGTTTATATTTGATATGGTAAGTGTGTTTAGATGATGATAATATGGTTATTTGTGAGGATGATGATGAATTGTTGAAATTGTTTAGTAAGGGTTTAGTATAAATAAGTTGGGGAAATTGAGTAATTGATACATGGATGATGTATATAATGATTATTATTATGATATGTTGAAGTTATATAAGTGTTAAATTGATAGGTAATTTATGAATATAAACCAAGATGTTGATTAAGGGTGTTTTAGTATGGATTTTGGAGTGATTGTGTTTACATGGATGAGAGTTCGAAATATATAATCTTTGCCTGACACGGCCAGTGACACGGCCATGTCGTTGGGCGTGTCAACGGTACTGAGTTTAACATTTGTGACACGACCATTAACACGGCCATGTCATCGGACGTGTCATAGCTACTGAGAGATAAAGTAATTGACACAGCCATGAACACGCCCGTGTTGTTGGGCGTGTCAATGTTTCTGTGAGGCGGAATGAATGACACGTCCAGTGACATGCCCGTGTTACTGAGCGTGTCAAAGCTTCTGTGTTGTTGGTTTAGGGCACGATCAGGGACACGCCCGTGTTGTTGAGCGTGTCATGTGTAGAGTTTGTCCTAGTTGGTTCTTGTTCTTATTATCTCATGTGTATCTCTGAGTGAGTGTGTATGATCACTTTTTGATTAGGTTTTGAAGAGATTGAGTTGTCCTAATCCAAGTATTGGAGGATTCTTGGGAGAGAAGTTTAGATTGGTGTGAGTTTCTCTTGAGCTAAGTACAAACCCTATATGATTGTATGTATTTGCATGATTATGGGACTTAACACATTTGATTGGAAAATGTGTTAAGTCATTTATTATATTGCTGATGTGTGAGAAATGTGCTATGATGTGTATTATGTGTACTATGTGGAATGTATGTTGAAGATTCTAAATATATGAATAATGTAATTTTCTATGTATATCTCAATGATGAAATATGAAACTATTGTTAATGGATATAAAGGTGAAATATGAAAGATATAATGAGCATTCAAAATGGATGTACAATGCAATTGGTTATGTATACCCTAATGATGAGATGTGAAGCCATTGTTGTTGGCTATAATGATGCAAATGAAATAATTGGGGCATGGTTGCCTAGTTTGATTATTAGAAAAGAATTGTAAAAGAGATTGATAATGAAATAAATGAATTAATTGTGTGCCTAGTATGTTATTCAATTTTCAGAGTTATGGGTTTGGCGGCATGCCTATAAATCGCTGGGCAGGTGAAAAGACCGGGTCGTAAGCCTAACCCAGCTGAAAAATGTGAAATATGATGTTTTTGGGGTGAAAAGACTGGGTCGTAAGCCTCAAAAACTGTAACAGTCTAGCCGGGTTGAGGACCAAGAGACTAGGGCCCTAGGGTCTAGCTGGGTTGAGGTCCAAGAGACTGGGTCTGTTACACTATCCATGGATAGATATATATATATATATATATATCGCCTACGGGCTTGATAAATGTGATTATGGACCAAAGCAGTAACTCTGAACTTTGAATAGCATATTAGATTCTTTTTGGGCCCATGCTTGTCTTTGCTTTAATGTGAATTATGGAATAAGATATAATGTTATGAGATATATGATGATAATTATGGAATGAGATGATTATAATACATAAGTAAATTACTAAAAGTGAATGTGGCTTGAGAAACTATGTGGAATGATGAGATTATGAAAATACAATATAATGTGTAATATATATATATATATATGGGTGTGGAAATTGTGAGTATTATTTCATGAATGTTCTGATAAGTCATTGGATTGTGGTTTGTTGTAATGATATATGTGTATATGTATATAAATTATGAGATTAGTGGAAATGTATGAAGAGTGCATTGAAAAGGGAAAACATGATAAGAAAATGATGATATATGATGTTAATATGTGAAATATGATTTTTCTGTAATGTATGTTTAAAATATTTATTTGTACTACTAAGCTTTCGAGCTTATCACGGTTGTGTAAATCGCGCAGGTACAGATGGTTGATTTGGGAGTCAAACCATTATGCCACGAGAAGAGTAAGAGTATTTCAAGACCAACTAGAAGGTAATGCATACATGTGCAATTTAATTATATTGTATTTTGATAAAAATGTGTATATACATAAGTGAAATTTGGAAAAGACAAGTTAAATTATATATATGTAATATCATCAAAAGTATAATGATTTTGTAAATGTTCTTTAAATCAAATGTATTATTGTTTGGAACTAAGGTAAAGGTTTTAAACTGTAAAGAAAAGTGACATCCTTATATTTTATATACGTACTGTATGTATACAAGGTATATGTATAGTACTTATATAGAGTATAGGGGTGTTACAGATACACATAAGATAATAAGGATAAAAACCAACTAGGGCAAACTCTACACATAACACGCTCAACAACACGGGTGTGTCCCTGACCGTGCCCTAAACCCACATCACATAAGCTTTGACACGCTCAGTGACATGGGCGTGTCACTAGCCGTGTCAATCCTCCCTCAACACAGTGGCTATGACACGCTCAGTGACATGGTCGTGTCACTGGTCGTCTCAATCCACCAACATCACAGTAGCTGTGACACGCTCAGTGACATGGGTGTGTCACTGGACATGTCAATACTACTCCAACATAGAAGCTGTGACACGCTCAGTGATATGGGCGTGTCACTGGTCGTGTCACCCATCTAGAAATTAGAACCATTGACACGCCCAAAGACTTGGTCGTGTTTATGGGCGTGTCAGGCTAAAAATCTTGATTCCGGCAACAACAACACCATATCCAACAAACCTCTTTCTTTTACCATCTTCCACTCCAAACAAACTTAACCAAACACATCAATAAACCATAATAAACTTGTAAAAACACCAAAACAACTAAATACATACATCAAACACAAATCACAACCATCATGTACACAAAACACAATACTTGCTTTCCATCACCAAACTTAACCTTTCCTTCAAACCAACCCCAAAATCAACACCAATAAGACCAAACACTCTCAAATACACCACAATTTTACATACATATCTCAACCACAACCAATCAACAACCTCAATTCACAAACTCAAAATAAAAACCAAAGAATCAAGATGGAAACTTACCAAAAGTGATGAGAACTCCTAAGAATTCCAACTTGATCACTTGAAATACCCTTCAATCTTGAGTTTGGATGAGCAAAATCTCTCTTTCCTCTCTTGATATGGTGATAGCCGGCCAAAACAAAGAAAGAAGAAGAAGAAGATGATAGAAAACTAAATTCAACTTCTCTTAACCACAAAACCTCTCTTTAGATATCCACCAAGCAATTAAATATACTAAAATATTATAAATATCCTCTTCCACTTAATAATTTCCAATTCAATTAATTCAAATAAAATTAAATATTTCTTTTGACCAACTCATGAGTTAACTTGTATATGTTGTATATATCTCTATATATACAACATATACATACTTCTCTATCCTTTCTTATCTTCCCACTTAAACATATATATATACTTTATTTCATTAAATTCAATTTCAACAATAATCATTCCAAAAATTTTAGGGTATAGTTTGGGATATTACAATGTGGATATTGTAGAGGGTGTTCGTATTCCACAACACTTGGTGATCCATTCATTTGTTGAAATAAGAAAAAAAGGGTTGAGTTTTTTACTGCAAGAGGCATGTTCATTAAACTTTCTTTCGATTTATTGAAATGCATAAATTCTATCTTGTTTTCATGGTTTATATATGTTTTTATTTTGCTGCGTTTACTTTGTTTAATCCATGAAAACCTAACAAAGGATGAAGGGATAGGCTTTATATAGGATAGAATTTGGTTTAGGGAAATGGTTATCAGACTGGATAGGGATTGAAGAGGCTAAATCTTTCAAGGACTCAAAAATAAGAGTTTCACCTTATCAAGACTAGTATCTTCGTATGGGTGTTTAATATATCCATGCAGATGTCCAGTCCATATTAGGTTGGTTGTGGGCTAGTTTCGATGGTAGTTGGGTCAAAGGAGTATATCCATACGGTTATACAGGAGATTGACATGAATGGTTCGAAGAATCAAGCTTGATTTCCTTTAATTGGGCCTTTCACCTCAGTTTCGGTCCATTTCTCTATGGGCACTTATGTTTTTGGATTGTATTCATCATTAATAGGTCTGTTTTCATTCTAATAAATTCATTTTACTAATTTTATAAACTTATTCAAAAGAACCAATCTAATCCCAGAAGCATAACTTGGATTTATCATCAGGTTTTTGAGTTGTGAAAATGGTTCAGTCAAAATCAAGTGCTAACTCTAGTTTACAATTCCACCTCACCAAATTCCTCTAACTAAATTATCTACAATTCACACTTCATAAATGCTCTTCCAATTACACTACTCATCACACACATTAGCAACCATAACCACTAGGGCAAGTGTAGAAGCTTATGGAAATGCTTCTGAAAATGCTCTGGATTGACCTAGGGCCATTGAAGCCATTGAAGATAAGGCCTTGGTCATTAGCCCAATTCTTTCACACATACTTGTTTCTCTTGGGTTATGACACTTTTGTGGAACTAACGTGTTAGTGTTGATAGAGATAACTTGAGATGGAGAGAAAATGACTTGAGATGATGAGGAATCAGCTATGTTTTGAGATATAATCATGACATGATTAGTTTCTGTCATGGTTAAAATAGATAGAAGAAAATATACTTTTAAGGCTCTAATATTATAAATGTTTTACACAAATATCGAATGTGAAAAACATATATATATATATATATATATATTACTGATAATATCTAGCTGTATAGACACATTGTTTAATGTAAACCAAAAATGAAACTTATTCTAAAAAAAGCAATTAGAATAGAATATTGCATAATAAGGAAAATAATAGGGTGACCATTTTAGAATATTAGATAATAAAAGAAATAATATGGAGACTGTTTTAAATATCAAATAGTTACAGTAGAATATTAGACAATAAAGAATGATATATAAGAGAAATAATAAGGAATAATTCTATCCATATTTGGAGAAGAAAAATGACTCTAGCCATATAAGGAATGATCAAATGATTTTATTCCCTGATTAGTTTTGATCCACCAAAATAATTCAAAATCCTAAGTAACAGAAGCCACAATTAGGAGCTAAGAAAGAATGATACCAAAACTCCATTCTTGTTTGACCAAATAAAATACAAAATAAATTTAGTGACTCATTTGCCCAAATCCCTAAAAATCCTGACTTCACCTCTTTTACTCTTATTTCAAAGGTTTGACTTTGTTCACCTCCCTCAGAAAACAATCAATGCCCACTTACAATCATGCTTTGATCCTCAAAAACTACTTAAATGAAACTGAATTCCTACCTGTTAAGTAAACTCTGTCTCGTAATTTTGTTTTAGCATTATAAATTAAATGTTTCAATTAGTACTTATACATATATATCATTTTATGATTTGGACAGGTGTTTGGGCCTCATATGACTCTGTTTCATGCCCTCTCTCTCAGTTCCTTTCTTTTCTTTTTATCATTACCTTTAGAGCATCTACAGTTGTTTAAAAAAAACCAAAGACCAATCCTACTTTTACAGAGCAGTGGGACTGGCCTGTAGCAAGCCCCAGAATAAGACGTCCCCACTAAAGAGATATCGTCCCATTTGGTATAAAATGGCTGAAGATGGCAGCCCTTCAACTATTAAAAAATTATTTAGCCAATAGTATAAATTTTTTAAAAAATAAAATAAAAGTAGAACTCATTAGAGGGATACTTGTTTCTTTCAAGTCCCATTTTTTTTAGTCCCATTTTATGACACAAATTATCTATATGGCATAAAAATGAATCCCATTCTATGGGATTTGGACTCAAACATTATAAATACTCTTATATCCCAACAAAAAAAAAATAATAATAGCCAATCAATCAATCAATTAATTTTAATAGGGACTAAAACCTAGTATCTCTCTTCTTATTTTAAGAGAGATATGGTAGAAGAGCATAGCATTTTTTTTTATATTTCTTGAAACCATCCATTTTTATTTTTGAAATTTATTTATTTATTTACTTATTTATTTTCATGGGTTGTGGCTAACAGAGTTACTTTCATACATTTAAGTTGCCAAAGTCCTCATATAATGAGAAAGTAATCTGTTTGCTTCATCGACCTATTTAGTATATGAATGGTTACTGAGAAAATGGGGGATGAAGAAAATTTAATTTTTGGATTTGATTATCCTCTTTCCTAAAAGATGATATTTGATACGAACTAAATTCTTTAATCGTTTAATATTATTGGCAAAAGATGGATTGTACAATTAGTTTAAAATTAATAAAATTCAAAGCTAATAAAAAATTATGATAAAATCAAACAAAAAAACTTGAAATTAATTTAAAATATTTTTTAAAAAAATCATGACCTAACCTAAATATTAAATGCTTAAAAGTTAAATATCTCTTGTCTATTAAAAAAAGTTTTTCTCAATACAATAACCCAAAATTAATTTACCTTATTACTAAACTGAAAATCTTTCACTGTAATTTATGTAAATATAATATAATCAATTCTCTTAAGTAATTCTCTTATTCAACATTATTAAAAAAGAAGAAGAAGAAGAAGAAGAAGAAGAAGAAGAAGCCCCGTTAAGATATTGAAACAAATCAAGTAACTCCCATTGTATTGTTAACTTCATTTTCAATCTCTTAATTTCTTTTTTTTTTCTTTTGGACTTTCCATTTTTCTGTGATATTATTTATAAATTATATAAAAATAAATTAAAAGGTGGTTACGAATAAAATACAGAATTGAATTTAGAAATTAATTACTTATTAGCTTATGATCTTTCTATAATTAAATTTATGTCCATTGATTCTAAAATCATCAATTTTGATGTAAAATAAATATGATTTACTGTTAATATTTTAAATAGACATTGGCAATGAGACTCTTCTTCATAAAATTATTCAGATTATATATACTAAAATTTACCACAAGAATGTTTATTGTAATTAGATTTCTTATTTGATCATGGTTCTTTTTTTTTTCTTTTCCGTTTTTACCTTTGTTAATTTTTTTTCCTTTTTTTTTAATCCCTTTTATGTTCCGCTTTTGTGTTTTCACACAAGACTTTCTCAAAAGGAGCTATTATGTGAAATTTTTTTTATCTTGAATTCGAGATTATTGGTCAGTATAAGATTATTCTTATTTTAGCTAAAAGTTTTAGTCTTCTTCTTTTATATATAATCATTTAAATATAAAATTAATTTAAAAAATTTTAAACATTGTATTTTTATTATTATTGTTTATATTTTTGTTCTTAAATATTGATTTTACTTTATCAGCCATTATATATTTTTCTTAATTGATTTTATTTTTCTTTTAATTCATTGTCGTCTTCGTCGTGGTTATTATTATTGTTATTATTATTATTATTATTATATGAGAAATGCTTAGAAATTACTGTTTAATAAGAATGGCTTCTCAAATTTTTATTTTTATTTTAATTTTTAAAGGACTTTATAAGTTAATTCTTAGAACAATAAATTTTCAAATTTTAATTTTTTTTATTATTATTTTATTTTAACTTTTAAAAAGATAACATAAGTTTAATTATCATAAAAATAATTTAAAATGTATTTTTTATTAATTATAATTTAATTTATATTTTTTATTATTTCACTTAATTTTGAATAAATCTTTTATCCATTTAAAATGTTATAAATGTTTTTATTGAGAAATAGGAACCCTCGACCAAGGGCTTTAGCGCTTTGTTATGGGCTTTCACCGAACCTGACTTAAGAAAAGAAAGGGGCTGCTGTAGCATAAATACAAGAGGAAATTACAGTATCTACCAATTTTAGGTTTTTGTTTTGAGAAAATAACACCTTCACCATATTTTTAAATTTTTTTATTTTTTTATCAAAAATATTTTAGTCATTTTATTATAAATTCATAATAAACTTATTATAAACTATATAAAATTTATAAACTCATTATAAACTAATTATAAATTCAATGTAAATACTTTATAAACTAATAAAATTTTGATATTTTAATAAATATTTTATAAATTTTAGTATTTTAATAAATATTTTATAAATATGATATATTTGAAATTATTTTTAATTTTTATTGTATTTTTATCAAAAAGCCCTTTTATTTTTCATAACATTGGGCCGAACTATATTCTTTTTTTTTAATCTTCAAAATACGCATTAATTTTTTTTAATTTTACATTCTTGACAATGATTTTTATTTTTTATTTTTATTTTTAAAATAATATAAAATATTATAAATCGCATAATAGGAGAAACAAAATTATTTGTTTATTTAATCTAAAATTTTTTCTGATGATTAATATAAGAGAAATTTTGAAATCGATGCGTTCGCTATTTTTTTATAATATTTTTATTTTTTAAGGATATTTTAGCCATTATATTATAAACTCAATAAATTTATAATAAACTCATAATAAATTATGTAAAATTTATAAATTCATAATAAATTAATAAAAATTTAATATTTTAATAAACTAATAAAAAAAATTTATAAATTTAAATATATTTTAAAAATATGATAAATTTAAAATCTTTTTCAATTTCTTTTGCATTTTTTGTCAAAAGCCTTTAATTTAATGTATGACCCTAAATGAGCTACTTAATTTAAACCAAGGAAGACAAACTCTAATTTCACAATGAAAGTACAGTATGTCAATAATGGCTGTGAAACCTGTCACTCAATTTTCACTTAAAAACTTATTAAGTACTAATATTATTAATTTTTTTATATGGATGTTATTAATTTCATTTTCTATTTGACATTAAAATTATAATTTTTTTTGTACCTTTATAAAATATTAACACATTTTAAATATTAAAAAAATAATTTTAATGCCAATTTTTATTACTCTTACTCGACTTTATTTATTTAACAGCTAAGATAAAACATAAAATACAACACTCATTCAAAATATGTGAGGATCACATATGATGAACCCTTGATTAAAAAGAATGACCGCGAAACAAAAAACAGGTTTTCCATCTTACTTCAGAACGCGTGTAACTTTGGATCGCTCAATTTCAGCAGTCCGATCAAAGGTCGTCGAATCCGCGACTTTCCACTACTTTCCAGTGGGACCACATTGAGCATGTGTTTGACTGCGTCTAAGATCACTTGTCAAAACGACACTGCCTAACCCTTCAATTTAAAAAAAAAAAAAAGATCCAAGTCAGTTATAACAGAAAAGAACGTAAAAACAACGATAGGACAGGCAATAAATTTAAAGAAAAATTTATTTGAGCTCACAATGTAATTAGGTCATATTAGAAAAATAACAAATAAAATAAGTCATGATTTAAGCCAAGATAAATTAACCATAGTTAAACAACAAGCATTTGAGGTAAAACCTAAAAAAAATAACTAGGCCAATTACATGAGCTTTAGTCTTCGGGTTAAAAGGCTTAGGTTCCCATAGCAAGTATATACCAAAAGGTATAAGGCTATGAGTGGTTATGTCATGCTCGATCTCCATACCTTGAGTGAAAATATGGTGTCCCTTAAATAACATAATACGGGTAACACAGGCGTCCTAACTTACACACACAATGCAATCTAATATGATAAAATGGATAGTATCATGATAAGAAAGAATAGAATAATATAAAGACCAACGGAATCAACTTCTGTTATACCCAGTGGAGTCGCCACTGTGAGTGGGGATTTTCAACCCCACTCTCGGTGGAATGGTTCTTGCAATTTTAGCACTGTTTAGGCTCGGGGCCTTAGAGAATACGGGCCTAAGCCCGAAAAAAATGGAGTTGCCACCCGGACAGGCCGGGAAAAAGAAAGGGGTGGATGACTCAATTCCTAAGGAATCCCCAACCCCTTAATGGGTTCGGAAAGTTGGGTACGTATGGGGAATGTGAGAAATGGCTCAGCACCCCCACAATGCTCGGTTCATTGGAACCGGCCTCCTTTGCAGGTCTTCATATTATAAAATTCTTAAATATAACAATATTATCCATACTACATGTAACAATTAAAATAAAGCATCATTATATTAAAAATCAAAACAATGTCCAAACAAAGAAAATAAATGGATACCCATCCGAGGATGGAAACATGTCCTTACATTGTCCATGTCTAAAACTAAATAGGACACCCACCAAAAGGTGAAAACGTGCCCTTTACATTAATCCCAAAAATATGAAATAAATTAAATTACATAAGGTTTAAAAAATGAGGTACCCAAAAAGTGGAAACATACTTCTTACATTAGTACCAAAATAAATCAACAATAATAAAGAAAATGTTCATTCATTCATTACAAATTAAATAAACAAACCATTAAAACATATAATAAACTACATAATCAAATTCAAAAATAAATAAATTAATAAAAATTATAAGTTTAGGGTTCACATCTTAAATTAAGATTCTATGAAATTAGGGTTTTGGTATTTAGGATTTGGAACTTAGGGTTTTGGAAACTTGAGTTTTGTAATTAGGGTTTTTAAAACTAGATTTTTGAAATTAGGGTTTTGGAATTAGGGTTTTTAAAACTGGGGTTTTGGTATTAGGGTTTTGCAATTAAGGTTTTGAAATTAGGGTTTGGAATTAGGGTTTTAGGGTTTAAGGAATTTATAGTTTAAGAGAGGAAGATTTATGGGATTAGGGTTTTGATATTCTTGGATTATTGGAAAAAAGGGTTTAGGATTTTAACTTACTGCCTTTGAAAAATAATTTTAGATTTGGAGAAATAAATTAAAGTTTTGGAAGAATAATCAAGATTTTGGAGTTTAATAATGAAATGGTTTAAACTTTCAGATAAAAATAGTTTAGGGTTTTGAGTTTCAATAAAATAACTTATGGTTCTTGAGGTTTTAGTAAACAAACTAGATTCTGACAATTGATTCACACTCTCAACAACTATTGAATGGTTTTAAGTTTTTATAAAACATGCAAGTGGAGTTATGAACACCAACTGATTAATGTATTAACTAAAGCAAACAATTAAAGTTATTAAAACAAAGATCAAGTTACAACATGTTCTTATTAATAAAAAAAATGAAGCTACTATAAACATGAATAATTTATGATTAAATATCAAACCTTCGTTGTCGGTTCCACCAAAAAATTAATTTCTGGGCGAACAATGCGAAGACAGTATGGACTCTGCCTTCTTCTTTGGTTCTCTTGATATTTCTGCTTGTTGTTTCCTTCGTTCTAAAAAAAACTACTGTTCTTCTCTGTTTGTTGTCATCCCAATGTTGCTAAAAATTACCCTTTGCCCCTGTTAAAGTACTAGGACTTCTTATTTATAGGCAAAACCAATCAAAAAACCCTAAACCTAACTGTACTAATTTGTCTTTCAGACAAATTCTAAGCTCTTTAGGAAACTCCGGTCAAAAAAAATCTAAAAAACTAATTGAAACCATGTCAACTTGGTTGTCCCGGTCAACATGAGTCTCACTCATGTCTACCTGGTAGCCCAGGTCGATATGAGTCCAACCTTATGTCGATCTGGGCTGCCAGATAGACATGAGGCATGCTCATGCCGACCTGGGCCCTCTAGGTCGACATGAGCAATTGCTCATGTTGCCCCGGCCGGCCTGACTCGAATTATTCTTTTATTTTTGTAACTTATGGACCGAAAAGTTTTAATTTGGGCCGATTCAACTTGATTTTAGGGTTTTACAATTGAATTTATACCTCTTTAATCCAAACCGACTTATTTAAAAATTATAAACTATATTTAATTTTTTTAAAAGTCGGATCAAATTTATTTTAGCATCCTTTAATCAGGACCATATCAAATTAGGATCAAAATTAAGGGTCTAAACCCATCTTTTAAGACTTCTTGAGTAGGTAAATTTGGAGGATAAAATTTATTAAATGGGAGAGAATTGTAATGGTTGAACGTTAGATTTATAGAAATACTCTAGAGACTCTAAAATATGACTCTAATGAAATTAAAATAAGAAATATGAATAATATAGGTTAAAAATTAATTACAAAAATTATTCTACTATTTTATGAAACTAAAAGTCAGATTAGAAGTAATTTAAGAAAGTAAGTGTTTTGAAGTTTTGGTGCGAGTTCCTTATGGGATTAAAACCCTAAGTGGCATACCTATAATTTTAGACTTCTAGATTTCTAGATTTCTCTCATTTCTTCTTCTCCCATCTAAAATGTCACACACGTATACACATCTCCATTTTTCTCATCTTTCTTCTTCCTCCACCGCCCCACACAAAGAACTAGAAAGATCCCCACTCATAACTCAAAACTTTCATAGAAATTCACAGTGTAATACCCCGATACCCCATATAAGTACTATACATATACCGGGTATACATACAGTAAGTATATAAAGTATAAGGATGTCACTTTTCGTTACAATTTAAAAACCTTTAACAGAGTTTAAACCACAATACATTAATTTAAAGAGCATTTACAAAATCATTATACTTTTAATGATCTTACCTATATATAAGAATCTTATCTTTATCAAAACTTCATTTATATATATAAATACACTCTTGTCAGAAATACATCATAATTAAAAATTATACATGTATGCATCACCCTCTAGTCGTGGCATAACGAAAGACTTCATATCTTCCACCTAGTCACCTGCGCGATTACACATCCGCGCTAAGCCCGAGAGCTTAGTAGTACAAATAAATAATATAAACATACATTATAGAAGTTCTAATATATAATGATATATCAAATTCCATGTACCATTAGTTTCTTATCATGGTTTCCCTTTTTAGTTACACTTTTCATATATCTCTACTAATCTCATATATCATATATACATATATACATATCATTAATACCAACCACAATCCATCACTAATACTCACAATCATTATATCAATATACATATTACATATCATACTTCATATCATTATTTTATTCACAATTCACCAATCATGAATCACATTTCCAACAAAGGCAAACATTATACCATTCATAATTCACCAATCATGAATCACATTAAACAAAGACAAGCATGGGCCCAAAACACACTAATATGCCATTCAATTTTCAGAGTTAATGCTTTGGTTTTGTTATCACATTTATCATTATCATAAACCTAACTAGGCTTCAAGGATTAGGTTCAACCAAGCTTCAAGGGGAACAAAGCATGCTAAGTATCAACCCAACTTGGCTTCAAGAACCAACCCAACCTAGCTTCAAGGGTTGTAACATCTCAATTAGGCTTCAAGGATCAAATCCAACCTAACTTCAAGAGATTGTTACCAATATTAGGCATGCCACCAACAACAAACTCTGAAAATGGAATAACACATTAGCCACACAATTCATTTAGCAATTTCATTCTCAATTGAATCATCATAGCCAATCACAATGGCTTCACATCACATTTGAGTTATCATAGCCAATCACAATGGCTTCACATCATGTCATATCTCAATTCATATTATAATATTTCATAGTATACCTAATCAATTACCCCATCATATCCTTCACATTTTACATATAGCATCATTGATATAACATTACAAAGTACATTATTCATATAACACATTACCATTTATAAGATTCACAATGTATAAAACATAACATTGTTCATATAGTATCATATGCATCATCATTACTCACATTGTCCCACATTATACACAATATAACATTATTCATAGATTTAGAGTCTTCCACATATATTTGTTTAGTTCATTCTTTGTATTAAATGTGTTTAGAGTGTTTATTTTTATGTTTAGGTGCAAGAAGACCTTTGAAGAATCAATACAATGTGAGAAAGGCAAAGCACAATCATAGTAGCCAACACCTTCAAGGGACACGGCCAAGCTTGTGGCCGTGTCTCTCAATCAAAAGCTCCAACACGGCCAAGACTCCCCTAACTTGGTCGTGTCTCCCTTAAATCCAAAGAAACCAAAATGAAAGAAATCAGGCAGTAGCAGACACAGTCAAGGGACACGGCCAAGCCAGTGGCCGTGTCTCTCCAAAATTGATCCAACACGGCCAAATTTCCTTAAACTTGGCCGTGTCTCCCAAAAATATTTAGTCTTGCCCGTGTCTCTTCTTTAGTTTGGCCGTGTTTCTCATGAATGAAAACCCTAAGCATGCCCAAGTCTCTTTTTATTGAATTAAAACACATTATACACAACATAACCTCATTCAAATGGATATAATCAATGTCATTAACACTTATTTTACATATTCATCACAATATTCACATTAACAATACATTTAATCACTTACCATTTCAAAACCCTAAAATCAACATCACTCTTATTCTTTCAATATCAACATCCACTTAACTTACCATCTTCAAACCAAAACCAACACCAATTTAATCTTTTTAACTTATACTCAATTTCAACACTTATAAACACATCTCAAACACACCAAATCATAATATCAACAAATCATAACTCACCTCAAACACAACTTCAAAATAACAAAGGAAAACAAGAGAGTACTTACCAAAATTGAGGAAATTCCACAAATCTCCAACTTAATCCTTTGATTCTTCCTTCAATTTGATTTTAGAAATCAAAGCACCTCTCTTGCTCTCTTCTTCCTTTGGTAGCCGGCCACACCAAGCAAAGAAAAGAAAATGAAGACAAGTCAAACTTTTCTTCTTCTTTAAATCTCCACCAAGCAATTCTAACAAAGCAATTACCTAAATGCCCTTCATCCATTTAACTTAACTTCTTTTCACTTATATGCCCATTTAAGTAATTTCACATATCACAAATAAAATATCTTCTTCCCTTGACTCCTCATTTTGACCAACATATATGTTATATATATTACCATATACCCAACATATACACTTTCTCTCTACACATTATTTTCCTTTTTAAACAATACCTAAACATTCTCTTTTCAATTTCTTTTCTTATCAACATAACATATACACATAATTCAAACAAACAACAATTGTATCCAAACTTCTAGGGCACACATTGGGATATTACAATTCTCCCCCTCTAAAAAAAAAATTTCGTCCATGAAATTACCAGTACCGTAACAATTCATTCTTAACAAAATACTATCTTAACTTCCATATGAAGTTAATTATATGCTTAAGTTATTATGTCATCAAATCATATAACTTCAACTCTCCTCTTTAGATTCAACCATCTTCTCAAAATTCCATAACTCATCATTCTATATGTTTATATATCTTATTACTTCCTTGATCAACCATTCAAAAGAACTCATTACATTCCTATTAATATCTTAATACAATAATCAGATCATTTTATAGTACACTTATACTTCGTCCAATCTATATATTTAATATATTTTGTTCCTTCATCTCTCTGTAATTACCCCCTTAACTTTAACCTTAAAAGATCATTGGTTTATATCTTAGCATTAATTATCTGATCATTACAATCACTGTCTAAATAAACATTTATCAAGCCTCAATGGATAACAAGATCCTTATTTTTCACAAACTGAGTTACTTCTTTAGTATGCTTTTCACTTAACTTACATATTAATACACTACCTTTCAACTTATTTTATAAATAACCAATTTTTCCCATTTTTATCATGATTTAAACTACTAACTCCATTCATTCATGTCCAATCACACTTTAAAAATTTACATCCTATACATTATCATGTAAATAATTATACTCTCAGTATAACTATACATATTAAATCTCAATAATGATTTATAATCTTAGCCAAATCCAGATCACTTGATCTATCTGTCACAATATACCCACATTCCAATCTTGTTCAATTCCAACCAACGATTAATTTATTTAACTTATCATGAAATTTCACAATTTTCATACATGTATATATATAACTTAATTCCATTAGGGCAAACTTATATTCAATTCCTGATTTCTTCTGATCCATATTCAGACAAATTATCATAATAACAAATCACTTCAAATTATCTTTTAATATACACATAGTCTATTCACTTAAACCTCAAGTCCATTCATTTATTCATTATATACCATAAACATATTCAGTATAACCCTCAGTCACATTTTATATTTTCTCCCTTTTTAATATCTCCTCACATTCATATCATTGTCATATTTATTTTGATTACCTTCTTGTCATATTATCCATAACTCAAAACATTTCCATAATTTCTTTTTTTTTCTCTTTACCTTCATAATTATAACCAAATTCTTAACATAAAATGATAAGGTACAACTTTATCCATCATAACATTTAACTATATTTCTCAAACAAATTTTTCAATCTCACCAAATATGTATCACAATCATTTTATCTAAGACCCAAATCTATGGATAACAAAATTAACCGATCAAATATACTGAACAGCACATATGGCTTTAAGAGATTAATATTCAAGCCTGGGACTTTCAAATCAATACCGTTCTGTTTTATAATTTTATTTTTACGACATATTCCTTCTTTACATTTTTGCTATATCAGCAGTTAACACATTCCAACTCCGTTTCAAACCAATTTGCACTCGATTAAATGATCCTTATCAACTTAATTCATATTTCAACAATATTACTATATATATTTTCAATCATATGCAGTTCTTATACAATTTCTATTCGTCACTTCATTTCTAATCCATTTACAATGTCTTATAATATATAATTACATAGAACTTTCCATATGTGAATACTTTGGGACTCTAAATATTATATGATCATCACATTCAGTGCTCACCATAACAATTTCCACTGTCCAATATTACTCAAGTCCATTCCCTTCTCACTTCCATCACATAATCCATCTAGCTCTACACAGTTCAAGACTTAATCTCTCTTAGGTCCACTAATACATACAACATCTTTTTCCATATCACTAATTTTATAATAATACCACATACATATTCATAAGTCACCTTCATAATGTGATCCACATTTTTTTTTATATCATAATTTCATTCATATTGAAAAACTCAGTTCACATATCATATAAATGTACACACTTAATTACATGCTCTTATTTTATTTTCCTTTTTCATACATTCCATACAAATTTAATGTTTATCACTTTCTTTTAAACACTATCATTCTCATTCTTCCAATATGATATAAAGTATCTATTCACACTCCAATTATATATATTCTGACTATACTAACACTTCACATCCTTCTTGGTCACATTCCCAATGTGACATCTCTTTCATTTTTGTCTTTAAAAATATTTAATATACTTCCATATCCATTTTTTTACCCTTTGCAGTAAAATAACTTAAAATGGCTCATTTTCATTTGCTTATCCACTTCCCTTTTTACTTCCAAACAATTTCTCATACTATCAATCACATTACTCAATTCATAATACTTTCATGTGCAATATTAGTCATTTCACCTAGCTCATTTATTGAATATACATTAAACCATCAATATCCAAATAATCTTTATCAAATTCCACTAAAACTTTAACTTTTCAACTTACTATTTCGCTTAAGCTTCAATTTGCCAAACTCATCTTTTCTTAATATCAACTTTAAAAACAACATATATATATATATATATCACAAAGCAATATCAAAACATATAATTTTCATAATTATCAAGCTCATTTCAAAAGATACAAATGTCACATATTATCACCATTACCATGAGCTTTCACAATATCCAAGCATCTCACATTTCCAACATTGAATTTACAATGTTTGCATTAAAATAACAATACCAATTTATATTCTTACTTAACCAATATCATCTCTTTTTCCTTTGAACAAAACCTTAACTTTATATATATATACCCCAAACTTTAAATAATCACACTTTGTCTATACTAATCAACTCATTCAATATTAACAATCCAACAATATTTCCTCTGTCTAGCCCAACATAAACTTTATTATAAAGATGTTCAAAGTGTAGAGAAAAGAGTACATACTTTAATCTTGATTTTGTTTCCAACTCATTTTCAACTTTATTCTCCTTTTCATTTCTTTATTCTTCAACACATTTAACAATTCACTTTACTTGCATAAATTTCCATTTTTTTTATTTATCAATTAAACTTATATAAATCCATATCATGACTTACTCTAGCTTTTCTTTCATGTAAAACATCATTCACACTCTAGCATCCATCTCATATAACACAGATATACTACAAATCATATAATGCCACACCCGAGACCAACCTAGGTGTTAATGCATATGCATGTATTACCAATTGCATTTCAAAACTCTTCTTTTTAATTCATTTTAAGCGTTTCAAATTTTTTTTTTAATTTCACTAAGGCCGAGAATCTCGAACCTAAGCTTTGATACCAAAATAATTGTAACACCCCGATACCCCATATAAGTACTATACATATACCGGGTATACATACAGTAAGTATATAAAGTATAAGGATGTCACTTTTCATTACAATTTAAAACAACCTTTAACAGAGTTTAAACCACAATACATTAATTTAAAGAGCATTTACAAAATCATTATACTTTTAATGATCTTACCTATATATAAGAATCTTATCTTTATCAAAACTTCATTTATATATATAAATACACTCTTGTCAGAAATACATCATAATTAAAAATTATACATGTATGCATCACCCTCTAGTTGGTCTCGATAAACTCGTACTCTTCTCGTGGCATAACGAAAGACTTCATATCTTCCACCTAGTCACCTGAGCGATTACACATCCGCGCTAAGCCCGAGAGCTTAGTAGTACAAATAAATAATATAAACATACATTATAGAAGTTCTAATATATAATGATATATCAAATTCCATGTACCATTAGTTTCTTATCATGGTTTCCCTTTTTAGTTACACTTTTCATATATCTCTACTAATCTCATATATCATATATACATATATACATATCATTAACACCAACCACAATCCATCACTAATACTCACAATCATTATATCAATATACATGTTACATATCATACTTCATATCATTATTTTATTCACAATTTACCAATCATGAATCACATTTCCAACAAAGGCAAACATTATACCATTCATAATTCATCAATCATGAATCACATTAAACAAAGACAAGCATGGGCCCAAAACACACTAATATGCCATTCAATTTTTAGAGTTAATGCTTTGGTTTTGTTATCACATTTATCATTATCATAAACCCAACTAGGCTTCAAGGATTAGGTTCAATCAAGCTTCAAGGGGAACAAAGCATGCTAAGTATCAACCCAACTTGGCTTCAAGAACCAACCCAACCTAGCTTCAAGGGTTGTAACATCTCAATTAGGCTTCAAGGATCAAATCCAACCTAACTTCAAGAGATTGTTACCAATATTAGGCATGCCACCAACAACAAACTCTGAAAATGGAATAACACATTAGCCACACAATTCATTTAGCAATTTCATTCTCAATTGAATCATCATAGCCAATCACAATGGCTTCACATCACATTTGAGTTATCATAGCCAATCATAATGGCTTCACATCATGTCATGTCTCAATTCATATTATAATATTTCATAGTATACCTAATCAATTACCCCATCATATCCTTCACATTTTACATATAGCATCATTGATATAACATTACAAAGTACATTATTCATATAACACATTACCATTTATAAGATTCACAATGTATAAAACATAACATTGTTCATATAGTATCATATGCATCATCATTACTCACATTGTCCCACATTATACACAATATAACATTATTCATAGATTTAGAGTCTTCCACATATATTTGTTTAGTTCATTCTTTGTATTAAATGTGTTTAGAGTGTTTATTTTTATGTTTAGGAGCAAGAAGACCTTTGAAGAATCAATACAATGTGAGAAAGGCAAAGCACAATCACAGTAGCCAACACCTTCAAGGGACACGGCCAAGCTTGTGGCTGTGTCTCTCAATCAAAAGCTCCAACACGGCCAAGACTCCCCTAACTTGGTTGTGTCTCCCTTAAATCCAAAGAAACCAAAATGAAAGAAATCAGGCAGTAGCAGACACAGTCAAGGGACACGGCCAAGCCAGTGGCCGTGTCTCTCCAAAATTGATCCAACACGGCCAAATTTCCTTAAACTTGGCCGTGTCTCCCAAAAATATTTAGTCTTGCCCGTGTCTCTTCTTTAGTTTGGCCGTGTTTCTCATGAATGAAAACCCTAAGCATGCCCAAGTCTCTTTTTATTGAATTAAAACACATTATACACAACATAACCTCATTCAAATGGATATAATCAATGTCATTAACACTTATTTTACATATTCATCACAATATTCACATTAACAATACATTTAATCACTTACCATTTCAAAACCCTAAAATCAACATCACTCTTATTCTTTCAATATCAACATCCACTTAACTTACCATCTTCAAACCAAAACCAACACCAATTCAATCTTTTTAACTTATACTCAATTTCAACACTTATAAACACATCTCAAACACACCAAATCATAATATCAACAAATCATAACTCACCTCAAACACAACTTCAAAATAACAAAGGAAAACAAGAGAGTACTTACCAAAATTGAGGAAATTCCACAAATCTCCAACTTAATCCTTTGATTCTTCCTTCAATTTGATTTTAGAAATCAAAGCACCTCTCTTGCTCTCTTCTTCCTTTGGTAGCCGGCCACACCAAGCAAAGAAAAGAAAATGAAGACAAGTCAAACTTTTCTTCTTCTTTAAATCTCCACCAAGCAATTCTAACAAAGCAATTACCTAAATGCCCTTCATCCATTTAACTTAACTTCTTTTCACTTATATGCCCATTTAAGTAATTTCACATATCACAAATAAAATATCTTCTTCCCTTGACTCCTCATTTTGACCAACATATATGTTATATATATTACCATATACCCAACATATACACTTTCTCTCTACACATTATTTTCCTTTTTAAACAATACCTAAACATTCTCTTTTCAATTTCTTTTCTTATCAACATAACATATACACATAATTCAAACAAACAACAATTGTATCCAAACTTCTAGGGCACACATTGGGATATTACACACAGTTTGTGAGATAATTACTAAGATTATCATCATCTAATCAAAGGAAAGTGAGAAAAGAAAAGGGAAGAAGTGCGTAAGGAATGTTTGTGCTTGTTTGTTAATAAGTTTCCAATCCTTTGTCTTCTCCTTATCTTTTATGTGTTATGTGAATTGATTTTTCAATTTTCATTGAATAAATGTGATGAAACTTGGAATTGAGTGTAGAGAGAGAAATTGGAATATGTAATCAAGTGAAGAGCAAATTCACTTAAAACCATTTTGAATAATTTTAAGTATATATATGTTTAGACTTTAGCTTAAAACCATTGTTAAATCTACTTTTGAATCATAAAATGATCAATTTGGGAATAAAGAAGGTTAGGGATTAGAAGTTTGATATGGAACTCTTTTATATGAATAAATTAAGTTTTAGTTCACTTTGATAGATCTTAAGTGTGTTTGTGTAATGTATAACTTGAAACTTGGCTTGTGACAACTTTTGACTCATGGAATAACAAAATTTTAGGATTGGCAGAAGTTAAAGGAAACACACCGGCATATGGATGGTTCTACACAGCAGTGTAGATTTTTCAGCCTTTGTTTCTGCACTTCCAGTAAGCATTTTATATACATGGGTGTGTGGGTTCCTATAGACCCTTAATTTTGATTCAGATTAAATTTAAGATTAATATGAATACAAGAAAAAAATTTGATGTCAATAACAAGCCCAAATCAAGCCTAATTATTTTGGCTCAATTTAAATCAAGACAACATGATTCGGCCTAAGCTAATTCTGTATGGAAAAACTCCATATCGAATTGGGATGATATGGGAAGAAGTCCCTTGGCCAATTCGATATGGGATGATCGTACCTGCTTTAACCGAGAATTCGTCAAATGTTATTAAAATCCTAAGAAGGCTAGGATAAGTGGCAGGAGTGTTTGTTTTGGATTGGGATGGTCGCCCTAGTTGATGCTTATAAATACAAAAGCTTGGGCGAAGAATTGGCAGCAATGATTATCAATCAAATGAGTAGCAATTTAGAAAAACACGCATAATATTAAAAATACAGCAAACAATGAGATAGGAATGATTGTCTCAAAATTTTCTTTTTTCATCCAATATAGAAGTTAGTCAGGCAGTAAGCACGGGTTTGATTCAACATATTTATATTAGAAGAGCCAACACGCAGGTTTGGTTTCCTCAAACATAATTTATTTAAAATACTCAGTAGATTCATTCATCTATAAACAATTTGCATATTTAGTTTTCTAAGCTTAATTTATTTAAAACATTCATAGATTTATTTGTCCATTATAGCACCATTGAATAGTTTGCATAATAAGAAGTTCTATTTATACAGTAACAATAAAAGTGTTGATTTAATATGGCAGTAAGCGTTTGAAGATTGTTTAGTATATTAGCTAAGTGATATTAGTTAGGATTTCATGTAAACACCAGTAACATAACTTTAACTTATTTTGTATGAATTGTTAAAACCTTTTTCAAAACCCTAATCTATAAAAACCCTAAAATCCAATACTTAACCCTGAATCTGTAAAAAAATCAAAACCCTAATACAAAACCCTAATCTTAAATATCTAACCCTAATACCTAACCCTAATCTTTGAAACCCTAATCTCAAATACCAACCCTTAATCCCAAATACCTAACCCTAATACCTAACCCTAATCCTAAAACTCTAGTCCTAAAACCTTAATTTTTAAAGCCATAATCCAAAACCTACAATCCAAATTCCCAAAAACCTTAATTCGAGATCCAAATTTTATAATTTCTAAAACCCTAGCATAAGACTTCAATCCTTTTAAACCCTGGATTGTATATTTAGCCTTTAATAGCAATTTGAATCACACTTCATATATTTAAATCTTAGTTTATTTCTCCATATCTTGATCTTAATTATTTTATCTTATGATGAATGGATGATTTTTTTAGATTATTTGTTGATGATTAATTTTTTATTACGAATAATTGATTTAAATTGAATTATTATTTGAATGTTAGGATACATAAAAGGCATGTTTCCACTATATGGGTGCCTTAATTATTTTCTCAATTATGTAATTTATTTTATAGACTTTGAAACTTTGTAAAGGACATGTTTCTACCTTTTGGTGGGTGTCCTATTTTATTTATTTTTATTCTTATGAACTTGGATGATTGTAAAGGCATGTTTCCATCCTTGGATGGGTGCCCATTTTGTTTGGTCGGTTCAATTTAATGCAATGGATGTTTATTTATTTTTATAATTGCATGTAATATGGACAATGTTGTAATAACTAAGAATTCAATAATATTTATACTGAAAAGGAGGCCGATTCAAATGAATCGGGCGCTGTGGGGGTGCTGGGTCATTCTCACCTTCCACACTCGTACCCAACTTTTTAAACCCAATAGGGGGTTGTGATTTTCTTAGGAATCAAGCCATTCACCCCTTTCTTTTTCCCGACCCATCCGGGTGGAGACTCCATTTTCTCCGAGTTTAGGCGTGTGTTTTCTAAGGCTTTGAGCCTAGCAATGTCGAAGTTGCAAGAACCATTCCACATGGGATTAGGGGTGAAAATCCCCGGTCATAGTGGCGGCTCCACTGGGGATAAGAGAAGCTTATTCTATTAGTCTTTATATTATTTTATTCTTTCTTATTATGACAGTGTCCATTGCATCATTTAGTTTGCATGGTGTATGCAAGTTAGGACATCTGTGTTACCCATGTTATGTTATGTAAAGGATACTATACTTTTATTCAAGGTATGGAGATCGAGCATGGCATAACAACTCATAGCTTGTAACTTTTGGTATATACTTGCCATGGGAACCTATGCTTTTCAACCCAAAGACTAAAGCCCATATAGTTGGCCTAGTTACTTTCCTTAGGTTTTTACCCAAATGCTTATTGTTTGACTATGATTGATATATCTTGGTTTGAACCATGGCTTATTTGGTTTGCTTTTTTTCCTAATATGACCTAACTATATAATAAGCCCAAAATAATTTTATTCTTTTAAGCCCAAAAGATCAAAATTATTTTCAAGATAGTCTTTGGACATAAAACCTTTTAAAGATGGGTCAAAAATTCTTTTACCTCATGGCCCAAATACAAAGCCCAAGATTCCATTTTAAATAAACCTTTTTACAATGTTTGAAACAAAACCTTTTCTTGAATGGGCTTACAACTATTTAGGTTAATTATAGAATACTAAAAATCAATTGTGGGACTAATTTATACCAAGAGTTATTAATCATGGTCTTATTTGAAGCATGAACCATTAGTTGCTTTTCCAAATGAAAAATCTATTTATGATAAATCCTTTAATTTGATTTTAATCCAATATAGCATAAAGATATCTTTTTGTTGGACTAATGGATTAAGACTTAATTAAAGGAAATTATCATGGACTGACTTCTAAGTTTGAAAATACAACTATTGAATAAACCATTTGAGTGAATTGTTCGAAAACAAGATATCCCATGTTGATATTTTGTTGACCATATGCCTAGAAAAATAGACTCACCATTCATGTATGGGTGATATAAGGTTAGAAGGAACGTCTTAAATACCTTTGTTTGTTTATTATTTTTGAATCCATACATACATACATACTGTTGCACTCTAATTAACACTACTAGAATTACACTAGCAAGTATACGAGGCTGCTATAGTATTTTGGTGAACACCTCAAGGTCGTCTCACAAGGAAGCTAGATAAGCTAATTTTTTATCAAATTGCAAATAACAAAGTTTCAATAAAATTAAATTGCTAAACAACTAATGAAAACAGAACGAGTTGAATTTAAAACAATGAAAGTAAACTGAACAGATATATTGATTCACTTAATAGAAAGGTCTAGGGTTTGCACTTCTCTACTAACTTATATGTATGAACGACTATTCCTCTCAACCAATTTAATTTCAAAGATCAGACTTCAAGCAACTTAATTAATATAATCAAGAAAATAAGCTTTCGCATTCAAATCTCTTTCAAATAATTTTGTTACAATTGAAATGATCTTTTTCTTAGGTTTATATTTCTAATTCACCTAAGTCGTTAATTAAATTGTTCCAGCATTAGACTTCATTTCTCAATTCTTCATCTAATACCTCAAACACATAATCGGTGGCCAATTAATTATATATAAACTTTAATACATTCAATTAAGGATAAAAGAAATAATTCAGTTAAGAGCAATAACCATTTCACACAATCATAGTAGATCCATACAAACCCTAGACTAGATCAAAATCAGTTCATAATGATGCTATCAAACAAATTCATCTCATTAAAATTCAAAGAAATTAATTTAGACATAAGAGAATTCATGAATACAATTTCAATAAAACTTAAGAGATAGAGTTTGAGAACAAAACCAAATTACAAACTTTCTTTGGCTTCTGAAGAATCTCTTATTCAGATCTTAGCTAAAAGAATATTGCAATGGCTAAAACTAATTTAATCTAGAGTGTTTGCATGAAAGTGTAATCAAAATTCCAAAAGAAAATGAAGAATAACTCAAAAGTTTATGTTGGGCGGCTGGAAAAATGTGTAACCCTTTCAAAAATCCTAATCTTCTTATTTATACAAAACCCTCGCTCAAAATCCACATCTCCTTTCTTTCCTTAGCCCCATGGAGTGACACGGCCAAGCTTGTGGCCGTGTCACCTGGATGTGTCAGCTTTTGTGTAATCTTTCTTCTTTGCTTCTGTGAAATTGAGTGTGACACGGCCAAGCTCCTGGCCGTGTCATGTGACACGGCTAGTGGCTTGGCCGTGTCATCTGGGTGTGTCACCTACTAATTCTTTTCGTTCTTTGCTCTTCTTCCTTGGTCGTGTCATGTGACACGGCCAGTGGCTTGGCCGTGTCACCTGCCAGTGTCAGCTTCTGCCAAATTTTCCTTCCTCTCTTGGTTCCCTTGGTTTTGCCCTTAAGGTGAGACACGGCCAGTGGCTTGGCCGTGTCTTGCTGCTTGATGCTATTCTTTCTTCCAAGGAAGCTTTTTTTTTTTTTTGCATATTAAGCTAAAACAAACACTTAAAACAAACTTTAAACAAGAATCAAATGAAACATTAACCAAAAACACATAAACACCACACTAAAAACTAGGACAAAAATGACATAAACACTGGAATAAATTAAAACTATCAAAATTGATGAAATCACTAAATAAACATATTAAAACTACCAAAATACCTAAAGAAAACAATAATCATCATAATAAATAAGATACAATTCTATGACAAAAACTAATAAAATACATACATACATGCATTGTATTACATGTCATTGATCCTTTCTGGCTCACAGTCCTGGTGTATAGCAGTTCATGAGCCTACGATAATCCGACCTATACCAGTGATGTAGAATACAACAATGACTCAGTTAGCTTATCACCAAAAGCAATGGATCCTGAGTAAGTTCAGAAGATGGTAAACGACACACTCAACTATAAGATGGAAGAACTAAAGGGGGTCTTAGCTTAGACTGTGAAATCAAACTGGCTACACTATTAGGGAACACTGCTGAAGCATCAAGCAGAAGGACAAAGGAAAGGCTAAGGTTGGTGAAGTAGCTATGGATGATGACAAAGTGACGATGGATGATGATGATAATTGGGCTCAATATTTTCAAGATCCTAAAGATAAGAAGAAGGAGCCGAAGGTTGCATAAAATTCAATTGTGGAAAGGATTGAAACTTTAGATGTGGAGAAGATAATTGCTTATCTGAAGAAGAAGTTTGAAAATAAGCTGAAAATTGAAGATATGTCTTAGGTGGACAAGTTGTTTGAACAAGATGAGGAAGTCCCTTATAAGTTCAAAATGCCTTCTTTTGCTAAGTTCGATGGAACTGGTCACCCTCATCTCCATGTGAAGCAATACATCACTGCTATGCAGACTGCTCAAGCTACCAATGCTCAAACTCTATGGTACTTTATGCTCTCATTGGATCTTATTATGCAAAATTGGTTCAACACCTTAGAGGACAAATACTCATAAGAGTTGGGATTCTTTGTACAAAGGTTTCATCCAACAATATAGGTATGTTGCGCTCAAATTAACTCTACCACAAAGCGTCACTCGCAAGTATACGAGGTAGCTGTAGCAAAGGTGATCGCCCCAAGGTCGTCTCACAAGGAAGCTAAAGAGGCTAATTGATTATCAGATTATGAATAACAAGTAATGAAGAAATTAAAATTGCTAACTAAAGAAGAAAATTGATTGAAGTTTTTAAAATGAATAAAAGTAAATTAAGCTGATGTTTTGATTCACTTGATAGAAAGGTCTAGGTTTTGCACTTCTCCACTACTTATATGTATGAACGGTTATTCCTCTTAACTAATTTAATTTCAAAGATTAAATCTCAAACAACTCAATTAATCAAGTCAAGGAAATAAGCTCTCGCATTCAAACCTCTTTCAACTAATCTTGTTATAATTGAAATAATCTTTTTAATAGGTTATATCTCTAATTCACCTAAGTCCCTAATTGAATTGTTCCAGTATTAGACTTCATCTCTCAATCCATCATCTAATACCTAAAACACATAATTGGTGGCCAATCAATTATATATTAACAATATTTCATTCAATCAAGGCTAAAGAAATTATTAGCTAAGAGAATAACCAATTCATGCAATCATAGCAGATCCATACAAACCCTAGACTATATCAAATTAGTTCATCATGCTATCAAACATACCCATCTCATTAATGTTCAAAGAAATCAAATTAGACATGATAATATCCATTAATACAATTTCAATGAAAATAAAGAGAATAAGTTCGAGAACAAAACCAAGTTACAAACTCCTTGAAGCTTCTGAAGAATCTCTTGTTCAAATCTTGCAAGAAGGATGTCTCAATGGATAGAACAATCTAATCTAAGCTAAAGTAATCAAAAGTGTAATCAAAATCAAAAGAAAACAAAGTTATCAAAACCCTAATCTCTTTGACGGCTCAATCTGCTCTCAAAATCTCAATAGTCCTCCAAATCCTAGCTTCTTTTCCCTTTTATATGAATCATCCGCTTTAAAATCTGCTACGGGCTTGGTTCATGAGAGACACGGCCAAGTAGCATGTGACTTGGCTGTGTGAGTGCTCTTTGGAGGGACACGGCCAGTGACTTGGCCGTGTCCCTTGCATGTGTCGCCTACTGTGAAAATTCCTTCTTTTTCTTCTTTGGTTGAGTGACACGGCCAATTGGAGGTTGACTTGGCCGTGTTGGACCCTTTTGGAGGGACACGGCCACTGACTTGGCCGTGTCTGTTTTATTAGTTTTTGTTATAGTTTTGTGTCTTGTTTGTTATGTTAATTATTGTTTTATTTAGGTATTTTGTTAGTTTTAATTGGTTTGTCTAGTGTTTTCTTTAATTGTGGTAGTTTTAGTTTATTTCAATGTTTATGTCGTTTTTGATGTAGTTTTTAGTATTGTGTTTATGTTGTGTTGGTTATTGTCTATTGATTTCTTGTTTAGATTTGTTTTGAGTTTTATGTTAGGTTAAAAAGGCAAGGAAGCAAATTTGAAGAAAGTGGCAGTGGCTGACACAGGCAGAGGACACGGCCAAGTCACTGGCCGTGTCTCATACCAAGTTAAAAAGAAGAGCAAGTCCCAGTAGCAAACACAAGCAAGGGACACGGCCAAGTCATGTGGCCGTGTCCCTCCAAAAAGACCCAGCACGGCCAAGTCAAGCTTCACTTGGCCGTGTCTCACTTGGTTCCACAAGAAAGAGATCAAAATTGCACAGAGGTGAACACAGGCAAGGGACACAGCCAAGTCATGTGGCCGTGTCCCTCAATCATGGTGCAACACGGCCAAGTCACTCATGACTTGGCCGTGTCACTCAACCAAAGAAGAAGAAAGAAGAGAAGCAACAGAGGTGGACACCTGCAGGGGACACGGCCATGTCTTGTGGTCGTGTCCCTCCAACAAGCTCTCACACGGCCGTGTCCCTCATGACTTGGCCGTGTCCCTCATGAACCAAACGCGCACCGAATTTTAAAGCGGACGTTTCGTATAAAAGGAAAGAAGAAAGCTAGGTTAGAAGGGGGGACGATTTGGAGAAAGAATTGAGCCGTAAGAGATTAGAGCTAGGGTTTTTAACATTTATTTTCTTAATTTTGATTTCACTTTGGATCAAAACTAGCTAGATTAGATTGTTCATACCATTGTTATATCCTTCTTGGAAGATTTGAACAAGAGATTCTTCAGAGCTTCGAGGAGTTTGTAATTTGGTTTTGTTCTTGAACTTTGTCTCTTAATTTTACATTGAAATTGTTTTAATGGATATTATCATGTCTATTTTGATTTCTTTGAACATTAATGAGATGATTATGTTTGTTTGCATCATGAACTAATTTGATCTAGTCTAGGGTTTGTATGGATCTGCTATGATTGTATGAATTGGTTATTCTCTTAGTTAATAATTTCTTTTGCCTTTATTGAATGAAATATTGTTACATATAATTGATTGGCCTCCAATTGTGTGTTTTAGGTATTAGATGATGGATTGAGAGATGAAGTCTAATGCTGGAACAATTCAATTAAGGACTTAGGTGAATTAGAGATATAACCTAGGAAAGGATTATTTCAATTGGAACAAGATTATTTGAGAGAGGTTTGAATGCGAGAGCTTATTTCCTTTATTCAATTAATTAAGTTGTTTGAGATTTAATTCTTGAAATTAAATTAGTTAAGTGGAATAACCGTTCATACATATAAGTAGTAGAGAAGTGCAAACCCTAGACCCTTTTATCAAGTGAATCAAAACATCAGCTTTTGTTTATTTTTATTGTTTTCAAGTTAAATCAATCTTCTTCATTACTTTGCAATTTACATTTCTTTAATTACTTGTTACTTTTAATTTGATAATCAATTACCCACTTTGGCTTCCTTGTGAGACGACCTTGGGGCGATCACCTTTGCTACAGCTACCTCGTATACTTGCGAGTGACGCTTTGTGGTAGAGTTAATTTGAGCGCAACAGTGTCCCTTGCCTGTGTTTGCTTCTGTGAAATTTTAGTCTTCTTTGCTTTGGATGCAGGTGAGACACGGCCAGGTTGGAGTGACTTGGCCGTGTCTGGGCTTCTTTGGAGGGACACGGCCAGTGACTTGGCCGTGTCCCTTGCTTGTGTCTTATACTGTGACTTGCTCTTCCTCTTAAGCTTGGTATGGGACACGGCCAGTGACTTGGCCATGTCCTCTGCCTGTGTCAGCTACTGCCCCTTTTCTCCAATTTGCTTCCTTGCCTTTTTTAACCTAACACAAAACTCAAAACAAACTTTAAATAAGAGTAAATAGACAATAACCAACAAAACATAAACACAATACTAAAAATTAGATAAAAAATGATATAAACATTGAAATAAACTAAAACTACCAAAATTAATGAAAACACCAAACAAATCGATTAAAACTAACAAAATACCTAAATAAAACAATAATTATCATAATAAACAAGACACAAATCTATAATAAAAACTAATAAAACAGGGTACAATGCTGAGTTGAAAGTTACTCTGATGGAGGTTAAGTCAATTAAGCAAAAAAAAAAATTAGAATTTTGTTGATAGGTGGAGAAACAAGGCTGCATTGCTCAAGAAGAGACCCAATGAGTCAGATCAGATTAGGATGATTGTGAGGGGGGTGCTGCCTATTCTTCGTGAAAGGATATCCCATACCCTTATTAGGGATTTCATGGATCTTCTCCAAGCAAGTTTGCAAATAGAATAATGGGAAAGAGAGAAGAACCGTTTTTCTACAAGAAGGAATGAGAAAGGGAGCTATAAATCTTGCAACAAAAGTGCCCAAAAGGAAGTCGATGTAAATGCAATTGGCCAAGGAGGAAGGAGGTAATTTTGAGAATTGGGAAAATAAATATCTTAGGTTTTCAATAAGCTATAAAAGAGAGGGTTGTTTCAATCATTGACTCCTTTCCCATTGCCAAATCCTCTACCACCAAACTTTGATGCCAAGGCATTTTGTCAATTTCATCAGACACATGGACATGAGATAGAAAAATGCTTGTGACTAAAATACAAGATTCAAGATTTGATTGACAGTGGAAAGTTGCCTGAGCCCGATAAACCCAACACCAAGAGTAATCATTTGCCTAATGTTTTATTAGTTTCTGTTATAGATTTGTATCTTGTTTATTATGATAATTATTGTTTTATTTAGGTATTTTGTTAGTTTTTATCGGTTTGTTTTGTGTTTTTATTAATTTTGGTATTTTAGTTTATTTTAGTGTTTATGTTATTTTTAATCTAGTTTTTAGTATGTGTTTATGTTTTGTTGGTTATTGTCTATTTATTTCATGTTTAAAGTTTTGTTGCAAGTATTGTGTTAGGTTAAAAAAGGCAAGGAAACAAATTGAAGGAGAAAGGGGCAGTGGCTGACACAGGCAGAGGACACAGCCAAGTCACTGGCCGTGTCCCATACCAAGTTAAAAAGGAAGAGCAAGTCCCAGTAGCAGACACAAGCAAGGGACACGGCCAAGTCAGTGGCCGTGTCCCTCCAATGAAGCCCAGACACGGCCAAGTCACCTTCACTTGGCCGTGTCTCACTTAGTTCCAAAGCAAAAGAGAATTACATCTTCACAGAAGCAAACACAGGCAAGGGACACGGCCAAGTCAGTGGCCGTGTCCCTCCAAAATAGTCCAACACGGCCAAGTCAAGCTTCAACTGGCCGTGTCACTCAATCCAAGAAGAAAAGAAGGAATTATGAGATAGAAGCGGACACATGCAAGGGACACGGCCAAGTCACTGGCCGTGTCCCTCCAAAGAGCACTCACACGGCCAAGTCACATGCAACTTGGCCGTGTCTCTCATGAACCAAAGCCGTAGCGAGTTTTTAAAGCGGACGATTCATATAAAAAGAAAAGAGAAGCTAGTGTTTGGGACTGTTGATGATTTGCAGAGCTGATTTAGCCGTCTGAGAGTGAGCTTAGGGTTTTGACAATTATTTTCTTTAATTTTGATTACACTTTTGATTACTTTAGCTTAGATTAGATTGTTCTAGCCATTGATGCATCCTTCTTGCAAGATTTGAACAAGAGATTCTTCAGAAGCTTCAAGGAGTTTGTAACTTGGTTTTGTTCTCGAACTTATTCTCTTTATTTTCATTGAAATTGTATTTATGGATATTATCATGTCTATTTTGATTTCTTTGAACATTAATGAGATGAATATGTTTGATTACATTATGAACTAATTTGATCTAGTCTGGGGTTTGTATGGATCTGCTATGATTGTATGAATTGGTTATTCTCTTAGCTAATAATTTCTTTAGCCTTAATTGAATGAAATATTTTAATATATAATTGATTGGCCACCAATTATGTGTTTTAGGTATTAGATGATGGATTGAGAGATGAAGTCTAATGCTGGATCAATTCAATTAAGGACTTAGGTGAATTAGAGATATAACCTATTAAAAAGATTAATTCAATTATAACAAGATTAGTTGAATGAGGTTTGAATGCGAGAGCTTATTTCCTTGACTCGATTAATTGAGTTGTTTGAGATTTAATCTTTGAAATTAAATTAGTTAAGAGGAATAACCATTCATACATATAAGTAGTAGAGAAGTGCAAACCCTAGACCTTTTTATCAATTGAATCAAAACATCAACCCTTGTTTACTTTTATTGCTTTAAACTTCAATTAAACTTTTTCATTAGTTAGCAATTTAAATTTATTCATTACTTGTTACTTTTAATCTGATAATCAATTAGCCACTTTAACTTCCTTGTGAGATGACCTTGGGGTGATCACCTTTGCTACAGCTACCTCGTATACTTGTGAGTGACGCTTTGTGGTAGAGTTAATTCGAGCGCAACAAGTTTTTGGCGCCGCTGCCGGGGAAGCTAATTGGTGTAATTGTTTATTAAAAAAATATTTTAGATTATTTTTCACTATTTTCATTTTATTTTATTTTGTCTTTTGCTTTTAATTGTTTCTTTTTCTAGAAAATTTCTGTTTATGCAAGGCAGGAGATCGCTCGAAGGAGAGCTATATCCATTCATTCCAGAAATCCAGAGAGTGAAAAGGAGCAGAGAAGAGTTTGAGCTCTACACTGGATTTGATACAGAGGAGGACACTTCTGAATTTGAATCGGAATCTGAACAATCTGTTAAAATGGCTGAAGAAAGGCAAAGAACGATGAGAGACTTTGCTAGACCTGTCATTGGAACTTCAACTTCTTGCATAAGATTGACAGATGCAGCAAGGAATTATGAGTTGAAGAACATTCACTACAATATGCTGCCATCATTTTATGGAGTTCCAAATGAAGATCCTTTGAACTTTATTAGAGATTTCTACTCCACCCTCAACACTTTTCCATTGGGAGGATTAACAGAGGATCAGTTGAGGATGAGGTGTTTTCCATATACTTTGAAGGATAGGGCAAAGAGCTGGCTTATGATGTTGCCTGAAAATTCACTGACAACTTGGGAGCAAGTTTATAACAAGTTCATGGGCAAGTTCTATTCACACCAAAAGACAGCTGAGTTGAGAGGGAAGATTGCTACATTCTCTCAATTTGAAGGAGAGCCATTTCATGAGGCTTGGGACAGATTTAAGATGCTATTGATCCAGTGTCCACATCATCACTACCCACTTCAACTCCTTAATCAGTTTTTCTATGATGGTCTCACCCAGCAATTTCAGAACACTATTGACAATGCAGCTGGGGGAGCCATGGGAGAAAAGACAGCTGATGAGACTTATGAGATCTTTGAGATGTTGGGAGCTAATTCTCAACAAAAGAGTGTAAGGGGAAGAAGTAAAGGGGTGAATCAACTGGAAGATAATAGTGAGATGGTCAGTCAAATAGCTGAGTTGACAAGGCAGGTTCATATGCTAAACATGAAGAACAATATTTCTTCATCTACTCAAGAAGTGTGTGGAATCTGTGGGACATTTGGGCATGGAGAAAATATATGTCCCTCTGCATATGAGTCTTTTGGGAATGAAGCTGAGCAAGTTAATGCTATGGGGGGATTTCAACCAAGAGCCAGGAATGATCCTTACTCCAACACTTACAATCCTGGTTGGAGGAGTCACCCCAATTTTTCCTGGACAACAAATAATGCTGAACAGCCTTTCCATTTGCTCCACAGACAGAACCAACAGCAGGGCCAATCCTCAAATCAAGGTTAGCCTAAGAGAGAGAGTTTGGAGGAAAGTTTACAGGCTTTTATCCAAGTCAGTGCTAAAAATAAGGAGATGAACAACAAGAGGCTGGATTCACTAGAAGCATCTTTTAAGAAGGTGGAGACCCAAGTGGGGCAACTTGCTTAACAGATGGAGATTCAACAAAAGGGAAAGTTTCCAAGTCAACCTGAGCAGGCACAATCAGTGACTGTTCTTAGGAGTGGCAAGGTAATTAATAATAATGTTGAAAATAATTCTGTGAATGCAGGTGAGCAAGAAAATAAAAAGGAAGGAGAACTAGAGAACAAAGGTGTTGAAGAAAGATCAATGGAGAAGTCCCCTACAGCAGATTTGCACAAGGCAAGCAATCCATACCGACCATCTATACCATTCCCCAGTAGGTTGAAGGATGATAAAAAAGATAAGCAATTTTCAGATATCTTCAACATGTTGTCTAAGGTAAGTATCAACTTACCCTTACTTGAAGCAATTAAGAACATGCCGGCTTATGCTAAATTCTTCAAAGAACTGAATACCAAGAAAAAGAGGTATGAGTCGAATGAAAAGGTGATAGTTTCTGAGGTAGCTAGTGCTGTTGTGCAGCATAAACTACCTCTTAAGCTAAAGGATCCTGGAAGTTTTATTATTCAAATTACTATGGGGAATAGAAAAAGTACTGATGGCATGTGTGATTTAGGAGCTAGTGTGAATTTAATGCCTTATTCTGTTTATCTTGAGTTAGAACTAGGGGAACTTAAACCAACAAAAATGGTGTTGCAATTACCTGATAGATCTCTTAGATTCCCGAAAGAGGTTATAGAAGATGTGTTAGTTAAGGTTGGAGGGTTAATAGTACCTGTGGATTTCATTGTTCTTAACATGGAAGTAAGTAACTCTTCACCATCTGCACACACCATTCTGCTGGGTAGGCCTTTTATGGCGACTACCAACACTTTGATAGATGTTAAAAATGGTAAATTATCAATGACTGTTTTGGGACAAACTGTGGAATTTTCTATTTTTAACACTTCTCCTATTCCTACAACTGCTTTATATGAGGATTGTTCTTTCATTGATTGTGTTGATGCAGTTGTTTCAGATGTTTTCTTGCAGACAGGTTCCTCTGATAAAATGGAGCTGGCATTGACCTTAAATAGTGATTTGGAAATTTTTGATGTAGAAATAGCAAGTTGTCTTGAGACCTTAGGAAGTGCTGAAATAGAGGAGCTTAAGGAGGACCCAGTTTGTGAGCTTCCCTCCATTCAAAAAGAAGAGAAGAACTCCTCACTAAAGTTAGAGCTGAAAGAGTTATCTAAGAACCTGAAATATGTGTTTTTAGGAGATCACAACACCTTACTTGTGATAATATCTAGTGAACTTAGTGAAGGGGAGGAGATGAGGTTGGTGAGTGAGCTTAAAAGATTAAAGAGAGCAATAGGATGGGGATTGAGTGACATCAAGGGTATTAGCCCTTCCATGTGCATGCATAGAATCACTTTAGAAGAAGGAGCTAAACCTGTGAGGGAGACTCAAAGGCGCCTTAACCCAAATATAAGTGAAGTGGTTAAGAAGGAAGTGCTCAAATTGCTGGATGAAGGAGTAATTTATCCAATTGCTAATAGTGAGTGGGTGAGCCCAGTACATGTAGTTCCTAAGAAATCTGGAATCACTGTGGTGAAAAATGAGAATAATGAATTGGTTCCTACTAGGACTACTACTAGGTGGAGAATGTGCATCGATTATAGGAAGTTGAACAATGCTACAAAGAAAGATCATTTCCCTCTTCCTTTTATTGATCAGATGTTAGATAAACTTTCTGGACACTCACATTATTGTTTTCTGGATGGCCTTTTAGGTTACTATCAGGTGCCAATATCTCCAGAGGATCAGTCCAAGACAACCTTTACTTGCCCTTTTGGGACTTATGCATTTCGATGTATGCCCTTTGGCTTGTGCAATGCACCTGCAACTTTTCAGAGATGCATGATGTCCGTCTTCTCTGACATGATAGATGATTTTATTGAGGTATTTATGGATGATTTTTCTGTTTTTGGTAATTCTTTTGATAATTGCCTCAATAAACTTGTTCGTGTGCTTGAGAGATGCATTGAATGTAACCTCACTTTAAGTTGGGAAAAGAGTCATTTTATGGTTAACCAGGGCATTGTTTTAGGTCGTGTGGTATCAAGTAAAGGGATTGAGGTGGATAAGGCTAAAGTTGAATTGATTGCTAAATTACCCCCACCTACCTCTGTTAAGGGAATAAGAAGTTTCCTAGGGCATGCAGGATTTTACAGGAGGTTTATTAAGGATTTTTCCAAAATAAGCCAACCATTGTGCCATTTGCTAGGGAAAGATGTTCCATTTGAATTTACAGCACAATGCATGCTGGCTTTTAATTCCCTTAAAGAAAAATTGACTAGTGCACCAGTGATAGTAGCTCCTGTTTGGTCTTTACCTTTTGAAATCATGTGTGATGCCTCTAATCATGCAGTAGGAGCTGTTCTTGGGCAAAGGGTTGATAAATACTTGAGAGTAATATATTATGCCAGTTTGACCCTGAATAGTGCACAAATGAATTACACCACAACTGAAAAGGAAATGTTAGCTGTTGTTTTTGCTTTAGACAAATTTAGAGCATATTTAATTGGGTAAAAAATTATTGTGCATTCTGATCATGCAGCTCTTAAATATCTGTTAACAAAACAACATGCTAAACCGCGCCTAATTAGATGGGTGTTGTTATTGCAAGAATTCGATTTCCAAATCAAGGATACTAAGGGTAGTGAGAATGTTGTTGCTGATCATTTATCCAGATTACCCTTCTTTAGTGAAAATCTTGCATCTGATAGCATTCATAAAAATTTAGAAGAATTTCCTGATGAGCATTTGTTTGTGGTAATTAATGCACCTTGGTTTGCAGATATTGCTAACTATCTTGCTTGTGGTATTTTGCGATCTAACATGTCCTTTCAGGCAAAGAAAAGGTTTCTACACTTGAGTAAGTTTTATTTTTGGGATGAACCTTATCTATTCCGGATATGCAAAGATGAGATAGTTCGCAGGTGTGTATCTGAGGAAGAACAACTGAGTGTTCTTCAATTTTGTCATGACCTTTACTGTGGGGGTCATTTTGGAGGAAGAAAGACTGCGGAAAAGGTGCTTCAAAGTGGTTTTTACTGGCCTACCTTATTTAAAGATGCTCAAGAGTATTGTAAGAACTGTGATCGTTGCCAAAGAGTAGGTAACATTGGGAGGAGGAATGAAATGCCCCTTCAGTCATATATTGTTGTTGAACTGTTTGATGTGTGGGGAATAAACTTCATGGGTCCTTTCCCCAAGTCTTTTGGATATGAGTATATTTTAGTTGCTGTTGATTATGTTTCCAAATGGGTGGAGGCAATCCCCACCTGTACTAATGATGCTAATGTGGTTATTAAATTTGTGAGGGAAAATATTCTTAGCAGATTTGGTACGCCAAGGGTGATAGTCAGTGATGGGGGGAGCCATTTTTGCAACAGGCTTTTTGAGAAGTTAATGCACAAATCTGGTGTTAAGCACAAGGTGGCAATCCCATATCATCCACAGACTTCTGGACAAGTGGAAACATCCAACAAGCAGATTAAGGGAATTCTAGAGAAAACAGTCAACACATCAAGGAAGGATTGGGCAAACAGATTGCATGATGCACTATGGGCTTATCGGACTGCTTTCAAGACTCCTCTTGGTATGAGTCCATACCGATTGGTGTTTGGAAAAGCTTGTCACTTATCAGTGGAGTTGGAGCACAGAGCATATTGGGCAATCAAGACTCTGAATTTGGACTTAGACAAAGCGAAGAGAGAACGATTTTTGCAAATTGAGCTCGAGAATTTACAAGGATCGCACTAAAGCACTTCATGACAGAATTATAGTGCGAAAGACATTGAGTCCAGGTATGAAGGTTTTACTTTTTAACTCACGACTCCGTCTTTTTCCAGGCAAACTCAAGTCTCGATGGAGTGGTCCTTTCGAGATAACTCAGGTGTATCCTTCTGGTGCCATTGAATTACTTAACTCTCGAACAAGTGAGACTTTTAAAGTGAATGGACAGAGAGTTAAGCCATACAATGAAGGATTTCAAGAAGTGAGGATCATTGACAGCACTTTGATCTATGACCCCTAGGCCTTGCATGATGTCCAGCTATATGACATTAAAGAAGCGCTAAATGGGAGGCAACCCATCGGTTTGCATTTATTCTTCATAGTTATAATTTTAAATTTAGCAAGTTTTGATTTTATGTTTAGTCTAAATAAATGGAATTGGTGCTTTGATCGGTTTTTCTTTATTTTATGTTTCAGGGTGTTTGAAGAAGAAGGTTTGCAAAATCTTTAAGAATTGAATAAAATAAAAATAAAAATAAAAAAAGGAAGAGTTAAAAGTTAATAAAAGGCAGTAGGTGACACGACCAAAGGACTTGGCCGTGTCCCTTGGCCGTGTCACACACTGGACACGGCCACGCTTCATCAAATTTCTTTCATTTTTGTAAATTTTTATACAGAAGAGGACACACCCTTGGGACACGGCCAAGTCACTGGCCGTGTCCCTCCAAGAGCATCAGACATGGCCGTGTCACCTTGACTTGGCCGTGTCTCTTCACTTTTACACACCAGACACGGCCAAGTTCACCCCAACACGGCCGTGTCCCTCATTTTTACACTTTAAAAAACCTGATTTTGCCCAGTTTCTTTTCATTAGATCCCTAATTTCCTGTTCTTCATCTCTCTCGCTCTCTCACTCTCTGTATCGCAAAATTCATAGCTTGTGATTCAAAACTCCAAATCTTCCTTTAAACATCAAATTTCTTCACCAAAACTAGAGATAATCACTTAAAACTTCTTCTTTGCTCATATAATTTTGATTTGATCAAGTTTTGGTTTGAATTTTCAGATTTCTAAGGATGCCGAGAACTAAGATTGTGTCACACCGCAAGACGAAGAAGTCTACAGCCGAAGGAGCTTCTTCCTCTTCATCATCTTTATCTTTGAAGAGAGCAAGTCTTTTGGCTCGGGTTTTTTCCCGACAAGGTATGTTAACGATGAATCTCTTGATGCCTTGCAAATTAGGACTAATTTTGATCGATATGTGCAATTTCTTGGATGGGAAACTCTAGTCACCTTGAGACCTTTGCAGTTTGAGGAGCTTACTTTAGAATTTTTGATATCTCTCAAGGTTGAAAGAGATGATAAGAAAATCTGCACTAGAATGATGTTTAAATTGCTGGGTAAATCATTTGTGCTTAATATTGACCAGTTAAATGATATATACGGTTTTCATCAGCATGGGAAAAGGTCGTTACCCAAAGAATTTAAACAACAATTTGCTTGGGGAGCTTTAGGCTCGGGTACTTATGTGGCCAAATCGGCCAAAGCATCTAAATTAAGAAATTTCGCTTTGAGGTATTTGCAGAGGTTTATGGCTTGCGGATTCTTTTCTCAGAAGGAGATCCCGGGTGTGGTTGAAGTGAGTGAATTATTTTTCTTGGATTGTGCTTTTAATGCAATGCATGTTAGTGCCGGCTATTGGTTAGCCGATATTTTTTATTCTGTGGCTAACAAAAGAAAGGGGGCAATTTGTGTTGGGGGGTTGGTTACCACATTAGCAGTAGCCCTTGTTGAGGATTTTGACCCGAGTACTAGTCGCATGACTAGAATTTCGGGTAATGACTCTTTGGATTTAGCTACACTTGAGAAGATGCACATGGTGGTGCATAGGAGAGGGACTTATGTGATGCCTTCAGCTGAGCCTGCAGCACCGGGGGACAGGCAGAAGAGAGCACGGGTCCAAGAGGAGTCCGACTCGGATTCTCTTGACCTAGATGAGGATGCTCCAGTTTCAGAAAGTCAAGAGGTACTTCTGAGGATTGAGGCCCTGGAGGGCAAAGTGGATCGACTGGATAGCAAGGTGGACCGTAACCATACTGAGGTCTTGCAGCAGTTGGAACAGATTAATAGCAACCTTGCAAAGATCTTAAGTCTCCATCCCTCAGCTGCATCATCTTCACGCCAGCCTTTTCCATAGATTTTGAGTTCCTTGTTTTATTTTGTTTAGTGTATTTTTGTTTTTATTTTTCATTTTTGTATTCATGTTAACGTTTTTATTTGGATATTTTATTTTTATATATTGTACTTTTGTTTTTGAACTTTTGTGTTTGTGATGGAAAGCTAGGGTTTTGCCTCACCAGGTACGATGGAAGACAGGTTGTCCTTTAACTCTTTTTATTTATTATTCTTGTTTTACATTGGGGACAATGTAAACTTTAAGTGTGGGGTACTCTTTAAGTTTTCCTTTAATTTTTGTTTTGTTTTGCTTATTGTGTCTGTTGTGCATGGCATAATTGTTGAAATCTTATTGATCTTTTCTTTGATTCTAGTATTATAGTTGAGACTTTAGTATCGGCATAGAAATGAGCTTTTGAATTCATTCAGGATCAATTTTCACATTCTGCAATTCATGACATATAAATCTTGGTGAACCCACCTGTGTGAGTTTTGAGCCTCATAAATTTGATATTATTGTCAATTGATTTTCTTTTCTTAAGTGTGCACCTTCATGATTTTGCATCTCTAGAGTTTGCTTTTGCATACTAATTGAACCCACATTATGATTTAATCTCAAGTTTTAAAATGATGAAGGCAAATTAGGTTAGCCCCTTTAGCTTAAAAAGACTTCCCTTAATATTGATTTCCTTAGTGAGCCAAGTTGAGCCATTGACCTTTTCTTGTTTGATAAACACAATTCTCAACTTAACATGTTCTTATTATCATCATACCTATGCATTAAGGAATGGAGTTTTTATGTTTTGACAATTGGGTAGTTTATTTCAAAGTGTGGGGTAAGTAAGTAAAAAAAAATGGTATTGCTATTTGGGGTTGAAATGCATACTTTGCACATTGTGTTGGATTAAGAGTTGATTATTCTTTTCCTCTACATGTTAAGCTAGATGATATATGCAATGTTATACTTTGTATATATATGTATTAAAAAAATAATAAAAAAAATTATTATATATAATAAAAGAAAAAGAAAAAGAGAAAATAAAAAAAAAGGAGAGATATATATACTAAAGTCAAATATGTTCTAGCATTTGTTATCAAAAGAGGAATGTCGACTTATGCATTTTTTTCTTGATTATGCAAGTATGTGAGGTAGCAAGGGTTGGTGAGTATGCTATTTGAAGGAGTTATGAGTTTCCTTAGCAAGAGTAGTGTCTAATTTAGATACTCCATTTCTTTATGCTCTAGCTTAAATGTCTTTTCTCACACCTTCACCTTAGCCCCATTGCATCCAAATAAAAGACCTTCGGATTATTTCTTGAGACAATCAGTGAGGGAGATTGGATAATTAAGCAAGTTTATGGTAGTATGCAGTCATGAGTGGTTTGAGTGATTAACCTTTGAAATCGAGTGAAACACTTAGATGAGAGATAAGATTTGTAAGTCTGGATTAATGAATGAGTTAAGAAAATCTTGATTAAAAGTAATTGCAATTATTTATGTTTGACCCTTAAAGTATTTCATCTTATATGTTGGAATTATGGTTAAGGTTGTTTGAGTTTTTAATTTATGCCATGTGAATTTGCTTGAGGACAAGCAAAGTTTTAAGTGTGGGGTAGTTGTTTTATTAGTTTTTGTTATAGATTTGTGTCTTGTTTATTATGATAATTATTGTTTTATTTAGGTATTTTGTTAGTTTTTATCGGTTTGTTTTGTGTTTTTATTAATTTTGGTATTTTAGTTTATTTCAGTGTTTATGTTATTTTTGATCTAGTTTTTAGTATGTGTTTATGTTTTGTTTGTTATTGTCTTTTTATTTCTTGTTTAAAGTTTTGTTGCAAGTATTGTGTTAGGTTAAAAAAGGCAAGGAAACAAATTGAAGGAGAAAGGGGCAGTGGCTGACACAGGCAGAGGACACGGCCAAGTCACTGGCCATGTCCCATACCAAGTTAAAAAGGAAGAGCAAGTCCCAGTAGCAGACACAAGCAAGGGACACAGCCAAGTCAGTGGCCGTGTCCCTCCAATGAAGCCCAGACACAGCCAAGTCACCTTCACTTGGCCGTGTCTCACTTAGTTCCAAAGTAAAAGAGAATTACATCTTCACAGAAGCAAACACAGGCAAGGGACACGGCTAAGTCAGTGGCCGTGTCCCTCCAAAATAGTCCAACACAGCCAAGTCAAGCTTCAACTGGCCGTGTCACTCAATCTAAGAAGAAAAGAAGGAATTCTGAGACAGAAGCAGACACATGCAAGGGACACGGCCAAGTCACTGGTCGTGTCCCTCCAAAGAGCACTCACACGGCCAAGTCACATGCAACTTGGCCGTGTCTCTCATGAACCAAAGTCGTAGCGAGTTTTTAAAGCGGACGATTCATATAAAAAGAAAAGAGAAGCTAGGGTTTGGGACTGTTGACGATTTGGAGAGCTGATTTAGCCGTCTGAGAGTGAGCTTAGGGTTTTGACAATTGTTTTCTTTAATTTTGATTACACTTTTGATTACTTTAGCTTAGATTAGATTGTTCTAGACATTGATGCATCCTTTTTGCAAGATTTGAACAAGAGATTCTTCAGAAGCTTCAAGGAGTTTGTAACTTGGTTTTGTTCTCGAACTTATTCTCTTTATTTTCATTGAAATTGTATTTATGGATATTATCATGTCTATTTTGATTTCTTTGAACATTAATGAGATGAATATGTTTGATTGCATTATGAACTAATTTGATCTAGTCTGGGGTTTGTATGGATCTGCTATGATTGTATGAATTGGTTATTCTCTTAGCTAATAATTTCTTTAGCCTTGATTGAATGAAATATTTTAATATATAATTGATTGGCCACAAATTATGTGTTTTAGGTATTAGATGATGGATTGAGAGATGAAGTCTAATGCTGGATCAATTTAATTAAGGACTTAGGTGAATTAGAGATATAACCTATTAAAAAGATTAATTCAATTATAACAAGATTAGTTGAATGAGGTTTGAATGCGAGAGCTTATTTCCTTGACTCGATTAATTGAGTTGTTTGAGATTTAATCTTTGAAATTAAATTAGTTAAGAGGAATAACCATTCATACATATAAGTAGTAGAGAAGTGCAAACCCTAGACCTTTTTATCAAGTGAATCAAGACATCAGCTCTTGTTTACTTTTATTGTTTTAAACTTCAATTAAACTTTTTCATTAGTTAGCAATTTAAATTTATTCATTACTTGTTACTTTTAATCTGATAATCAATTAGCCACTTTAGCTTCCTTATGAAACGACCTTGAGGCGATCACCTTTGCTACAGCTACCTCGTATACTTGCGAGTGACGCTTTGTGGTAGAGTTAATTCGAGCGCAACACCTAAATTTGGAAGAGTGCCTCCACCAGCAACCTTCATGATAGGGAGAGAATTGAAGAAAAGTTTTATCTTATCATCTTTTCAAGAGACAAATGGAGGAATTGCTAATGAGGAGGTACTACTAACAAAGCTTGGACCGACTGTAGATGATGAGGCGATGATTAGCATTGATGATGAAAAAATCCTTGCCCCTGATATGGCCAAATAAATGAAGCATCTTCGACTCCAACTCAACAAACTTTCCTTAGCTTGTTTGGCTTTTATTTCATTTTCTTTCTTTGGTGTCTTCTGGAACTATTATATTTTTGAAATTAAGATTGTTTGAATAAATTACTTTTATTAAAATTTTTATATTGGTCTTTGTTTATTTTGGTGCTCAACAAATGATGACTCTAGCTTGATATTCATAAATTAGTGTATCTATGCATCATGATCCGAATGACTTTACTAGGTGAGGGAGTTGTTCTAAAGCATTGAGCTGTGTATTGTTACTTAGAGAGGGCTCCTATATAATTATGAGTGTCTAGGTCCTAGTCAATCTTAGAACATGCTTTGATGAACTTTTGAGGCAAAATTGAACTTTGCTTATTTAAGGGAGAAATGATCTAGGAATTATTTGGTAAGCCAACAACTGGAATCCACCCAATCAAATATCAATCCCTGGTTGTCCCTTTGAGCCTTCATGAGATTTTAGCTTGCTCTTTATTGGCTTGTAAGCCCGCTAACCTACCCTATGTTGTTATGACTCTTATAACAATTTTGATGATCACTAAGGTGAAGAGGCAAGAAGATCAAAGAAAGGAATGCATAGTGAAGACCATAAGGATACTTTAAGTTTTCAAGACAATAAGAATAATTGAAGTTCACCCGATACTGGACCTAATATTTCCAATCTATTAAGATGACATCAAGGCAACAAATGATTTATCCTTGTTGAAGCAAACTCACTGTACTCACTCATCCATAGTCAGAAACATAGAATGGTGCAAACATGATAACTTTCTTAGAGCTAGGAATTAATAAAAAATAAAAGAGAAAAAAAGAAGGAAAAAAAAAGAAAAAACAACAACAAAAAAAAAAGAAAAAAGGAAGAAAAAGAAACAAGGAAAGAAAAGAAAAGAGAAAAGAGGAAGAAAACAATGAGGAAAAGAAAACCTAACAAGGGCAGTTAAAAAAACTAATATAGTTCTTTTTACCTGAAGCAGCAAAAGACTTACACTCAATTTATGAGAATAGATTGACTTGAATTGATCCACCCCAACCAAATACTCAAATAAAACCATACAATAGGGGAAAGACTCTCTTTCATCCCACACAGCTCCAAATCCACAATTTTGCAAGTCTTAGATTTGATATTCCAAAAAGAGAAATGGGCAAAATGATGGTCCTGAGTTTTTGCAAAAGAAAAAGATCAAGATTGTATTAATTAAATTCGATTTTCTAACAAAATGATAAGCTTTATCCTTTCATGAATTAAGATTTCAAGTTTTGTCTTTCTATGAAGTAAGATAACCAAATGCCTGAAAGGTGGAAATGAAGTCTAGAGTTTAATGTTTCCAAATATCTATAGTTCCAAGAAGAATTTTGTAGTGTGAAGGTTTGTCTATAGTGTTACATCAGCTCCAATCTAAAGATGGCCTTCATTTAACCCATGTCCCTTATAGATCCCATTTCAAGCCTAATAAAGACCTGTTGATCTCTTTTGGTAGGTAGAGTATATTAGTGGAGATTGTTTGAATAAGCATGTATATGAGATATATAATATTTAAACTCAATGAGACCTTTGGCCAAGTAATGTGTATATGCCTATCTGAAGTGCAGTAATTCTTACTCAAATGGAAATAATTCCCAATTTTAGCTTGGTAACTAGGGTTGTCATGTTATATATGTGTTAATTTGGAAAGTCAAGTCCTGAGGTACAATGATATTGATTTGACAAAATCAACATTTGATTTTAAAATTAAAAAAAATTATTTTCTTGTTTCATAAACCTTCAAGTTAAGGGAAGTATGTTGCACCGTCGAACCTCGAAGGACATATTAGGAAAAATAAATGATTGTTTGCAAGGTTATAAAAAAGCTACCAACTGACATGCTGAATCATAATTTTAAATGGATGTATCTCTGACTATGCTGCTTGGGCCCCACCACTCATGTTTTCAACATCTTGAAGATAAAAGTCATAAATGCGAAGTCTTCTACCATTCCAATGCAAGACCTAAATGAGCATCTGGAAGGAAATCATGGGAGCACTTTAGTTGATCACCTCAATATGTGAGTCAATAGAACCACTGTAAGTATTATTCATGCATACATAAGCATATCATATTGCATTTTTTGTCTTGCCTTATCTATTCTTTGTCAAAGTAAACAACAGATACCCTATGAAGCAAACGTGAAGCAAATATGGAAACAAGGGGCATGGACGGCCCATCGCTTGAGGAATATCTAGTCACTTCACAAAAATGGAGATACAAGCTTGTGCAAAGAACCAGACAAAATGCAAACATCAATCAAAGCTTATATAGGAACAAAATCATTGGATTGAGCCTATACAGGGGGCAAAGTTTCTCCTTTCAATTTTTGAGTTTATGCGTGTACAAAATATTTTCAGACTCACTTTCAATATTTTTACACACAGGGAGCAAAGAGAGAATATGAGGACTAGCTAAAAAAAGTTGAATTTTTTTTCAAAAGGAAGACCAAAAAGAGCATAAAAGGAAGAAAGTAAGAACCCAAAAGAATGAAGAAGCAAAAGACAAAAGATTAGTCTAGCTAGAAGAGCTGAAGTCACTGTAGAATAAATGTCCAAGAATGAAGATCCATTTCGAAGGTCTAGAGGATAAGGATCCATTATGAAGGGTGAATAACTAATATTTGATGATTCATTATGAAGGAAGAAGACCTGAAGTTGATAGCTAGAAGAAAGCCAAAATTTTCAGATGACAGAAGGTCAACATAATCCACTGATGAATGGAACAGGTGGCTAGAAAAAAGTCCACACTCTCAAATGACAGAAAGTTAGTTTGACTAAAAGAGATGAAGTCGATACATTGAAGAATGGAACAGGTGGCAAGAAGAAAGCTCAAACTCTCAAATGATAGAAAGTCAGTCCAACAAGAAGAACTGAAGTCAATCCATTGAAGAATGGAATATGTGGCTAAAAGAAAGCCTGCACTCTTAATTCCTTCGAATAATTCCTTCGGGCATTTTAACCAATAGTTATATTTCAAAAATGGAAATCAATTCATGATAATTCCTATTAATTAGGTTTTAATCCATTTAACCAACTAAAGTAGCTTATATGCTATATTGGATTAAAATAAATTAAGAGGTTTATTATAAATAGATTTCTCACTTGAAAAAGTAACTAATGATTCATGTCAAAAACAAGCCCATGATTAATTATTCTTAGTATAAACTAAGCTCACAATTGATTTTTGGTATTTTTGTAATTGACCTAAATATTTGTAAGCTCTTTTAAAGGTTGGATGAAAATAATTTTATTTCTAAGCCCATTGTAAAAATATTTTTGAAAAAAATGGATTTTGGGCTTTGTATTTGAGTCTTGAGAAAAAGAATTTTTGATTTATTTTTAGAAACGTTTTATGTCCAAAGACCATTTTAAAAAGTTTTGAAAATAGTTTTGGTCTTTTGGATTTTAAAGAAAAATTTATTTTGAGCTTATAATGTACTTAGGTCATGGTGCGTGCCGCTATGTGCTATAGCAATACCGCAAGTGTACGGGTCGCCCAAGTAATAAAGTAGCGAGTGAGTTATCGTTCCACTGGGGACAAGGCCAAGTACTAGCTCAAACCTTAACCGTTGTTTAGCAAATTAATATTTGTGTGATGCTTTGTAATTAAAAACAACTAATTTAATAACTGGAAGTAAGGGAAATTAAATGTTGTGCAAATAGGATTGATAATAATAATACTATCCAGATATTGAATCCCCCTAGCCTCAATGATATTTATGAACAATCAATTCAGTTAAATCATTCAATAGAATTGAGTTGGCATTCCTCTAACTTAGACTAAAACCTCTCTCGAGCGAATTAATCCCTAATCACTAAGTAGAGTGCCGGAATCTCTTCTCAAACACAATTAAGTAGGTCATGCATTAAGAACAAGGAACTATACACCAAAGGATCTTGTAGGTCTATCTCTAGCACCCCAATCAATCCTCAACCCTTATGAGTATTCAATTCATATCAAGCTTTCTCAAGTCAATAATATGAAAATGGCAACCAATCAATAAGCATGCTATTATCAATTGGAAATAACATCAAGCATCATAAGAATAAAACAACTCAATCAAATGATTCAACTAAATATAATTATTCAATTCATACAAATAAGCTAGGGTTCATCAATATCTAGATAGAGAAGGAATTAGTTCATGTTCAAAACCAGAAAAATAAAGCAAGATAAATGAGTAAAAGAAACCAAACAATCCATGGAGAATAATTTGTATTTCTTCACTTCAATCCTTGATTCTTGGTTTAGGGCTTGTGCAAGATGTGTCTCCTTCTTCAAACTCAGCTCTTGTTGGCTCCTTCTCCCTTGTTCCAGCTCTCACGTTTTAAACTCCAGAATCCCCTCAAAAACTCCCTCTTCTCCTCTTTTTATTTCACTCCAAAGCTCAAGTCATGCTTCCAACTCACTTCCAACTCACTTTGTCTCTCACATTCCCTTTGTTCAATCTTTCTTTTCCTCAAATTAGGGAAGCTTTTCTTTTGTCTAATATTACTTTTGACTAAAACTAGTCTTTGTTCCCCACTTGTCTGCAGAAAAATTTGAACATTTCAAAGTTGCCCTAGGTGACACGGCCAAGCTTGCTGGCCGTGTCACCTTCTGCCCTTTCTTTCCTTGTTTTCTTCTAGGTGACATGGCCAAGCTCCTGGCCGTGTCATGTGACACGGCCAGTTGCTTAGCCATGTCATGTGGGTGTGTCACTTTCTGCTTCTAGCTTCATCAACTTGCTTTCTTTATTTCCAAGGGTGACACGACCAAGCTTGTGGACGTGTCATGTGACACGGCCACTAGCTTGGGTGTTTCACCTGAGTGTGTTGGCTTCTGGTTCATTTCTTTCCTTTCTTGGTTCTTTGGCTTGGATGGGACACGGCCAAGCTTGTGGCCGTGTCACTTGCCAGTGTCTTCTTCTGCCAAATTTTCTTTCCTTTCTTGGTCTCTTTGATTTTTGCTCTTTGGGTGAGACACGGCCAGAGGCTTGGCCATGTCTCTTGGGCATGTCATCTACTGCCTTGAAGTAATTTTAAGGGACACGACGAAGCTTGCTTTGGCTTGGCCATTTCTTGCTTGATCCATGCTCTTTCTTCATTGTTTTGATCATCCAAGGGAGTTTTTGCACTTTGACCTAAAACAAACACTTAAAACAAACTTTAAACCAAAATCAAATGAAACATTAACTAAAAACACATAGAAATCATACTAAAAACAAGTATAAAAATACTCTTATCAAATACCCCACACTTAAATCCTTGCTTGTCCCCAAGCAAGGCTAAACTCAAAACAAACTAAACACAAAAATTTTGTCAAGTTCAAGAGTTATAAAAATTGCATCAAGACTTCCCTATCCTTAAATCCACAATCAATATTAAATCAAACAAAATCGATACCAATGCAATTAAGTAACTTTTCATGCATAATTTTACATTGTCACTCCCTCACCAACTCTTAGAAAGTGTTTGATCAAGGTGGTGTTTACACTCATAACAATCAATGAAAGATTATTGCCATAGGCTTGCTTATCTATCAAATTTCCACCACTTAATTACAATTAAGCATCAATCAAAAGGTCTTTTATTGGGTCGTAATGGGCTAAGGTAGAGGCCTGGCATTTAGGAAATGTGAGCTTAATCATTAAGTTTAAGAGCAATTCAAGAATGAAGTAACCGATCATATGTATAACTCAACGATCCCTAACCACCTTCCTCTTATCTACCCCTTGACATTAAAGGACTTTTCAAGAGAACTCACTTATTACATCTTGTAACATATTCCAACCCTTTTTTCAAGAACAATAATTATTTTTATTATTTTTCTTCTTTTTTTATTTGATTATATATATATATATATTTTTTTTATATTTTGCAATCTTAAACCTACTAAATTTAACCCCACACTTAATTCAACACAACACTTGGTCATAAACATTCTTAAAATGCTCTTGACCTAATGAAAGGGTAAGAGTTAAAAAAACAAGGTTCAAGCTAATGATGTTGTGAAAAAGAAAGAAAAGGAAAAATGAAATAGCCTCAAAATTGGCTAACTAAGGTTGCAATTAGGGTTGGTCTTTTTAAGCCAAAGTGGGTTCACCTAATTGCCTTAATCATCTTGATGCCAAATTGAAATTTTTATGTAGTCTTAAAATGTATATCAAAGCAAGTTCTAGCAAGTCATCAATCAAAGATGTTTTCCCACACAAAGAATAATAAGTTGATGGCTCAATTTCTCACTAGGTTGATGGTGATGCAAGGAAAAACCAACAAAATTGACAAAAAGTATCAATTCTACTCAATTCTCCAATTCATGCTTCTAAAATTCAAAAGTCATCTATCAACAATGTTTATAACAATTGAACTTTCCAAAATTGAGTTATTCAAAGAAAACATTAACTAAACCTAAACAAGGATAACTTAAAACACAAAATACACCCCACACTTAAAAATTCACATTGTTCTCAATGTGAGCATGCATACACTAAAAGAGAATTTAGATGAAACATATTATTATTATTAATATTAATATTATTATTATTATTTAACCAAAAATGCAGAAATTAAAGACATAATAATTAAAGAATGAATAAAATGGTGGGTTGCCTTCCACCCAGTACTTCTTTAACGTCGTATTAGTTGGACGTTTAGGGCAATTGTTCCTAGTCTTGGAGGTGTAAAACCTCCTTTAAGTCCTGTATTTCCCCTCCAAAATAAAGTTTGAGCCTGTGCCCATTGACTTTAAAATCTCCATTTGCCGGGTGAGTTATTTTAACCACTGGAAAACTTTCTTGACAGTAAAAGGACCAGACCATCGAGATTTCAACTTACCTGGAAAGGGTCGAAGCCTTGAATTGTACAGTAATACCTGATCTCCCGCTTGAAACTCTTTCCTTTCCTTAATGCGAGCATCATGCTATCTCTTGGTACGTTCCTTATACATTTTCGCATTGTCATAAGCTTGCAATCTCCACTCGTCTAACTCGTTTACCTGTAATTTTCGCCTTTCACCTGCACAAGCTAGATCAAGGTTAATCTGTTTTATGGCCCAATATGCATTATGCTCTATTTCAACAGGTAAATGGCAAGCTTTTCCATATACCAACCTAAATGGTGTAGTGCTCAAGGGAGTTTTGAATGCAGTCCAAAAAGCCCATAGAGCATTGTCTAATTTCTCGAACCAATCTTTTCGGGATCGCTTACAGTTTTTTCCAAAATTCTTTTAATCTCCTTATTCGTGTTCTCAACTTGGCCACTAGTTTGGGGATGATAGGGACTAGCAAACCTATGTGTAACTCCTAATCTTTTGAAAACTTCGCAAGCTGAAAGTTACAAAAGTGAGTACCCCTATCACTTATAATTGCTTTTGGTGTACCAAATCGAGAAAACAATTTTTTCAAAAATTTCACCACAACCCTAGCATCATTGGTTGCCAAGGCTTGGGCTTTAGGCCATTTAGATACATAGTCTATAGCTACAAGAATGTATTTGTTACCAAAGGAATTGGGAAAGGGTCCCATAAAGTCGATCCCCCATACATCAAAGATTTCACAAACTAAAATCCCATTTTGGGGCATCTCATCACGAGATGAAATGTTTCCAGTCCTTTGGCATCGATCACAGCAGTTTACAAATTCGTAGCTATCCCTAAACAAAGTGGGCCAATAAAATCCTGATTCTAATACCTTTTGAGCAGTCTTATTGGCTCCCATATGACTACCAGCTGGTCCAGCATGGCATTGACTAAGAATGTTCATTGTTTCGGGCCATGCCACACATCGTCGGATCATGTGATCCTTACATAATCTAAACAAAAAGGGATCCTCCCAAAAATAATACTTTAAATCAGAAAAGAATTTCTTCTTTGCTTGATAGGTTAAGTCCTTTGGAAGTTCTCTAACAACTAAAAAGTTAGCAAAATCTGCAAACCAAGGTGTTTCAAAATTTAAGTTACTTACCTCACTTACCATGGCGTACAGCTGCTCATCGGGGAAGTGATCATCAATGTCCACTTCTTCAAACCTCTCCAAGGTTGGATTCTCCAAGCGAGAAAGATGATATGCGGTAAGATTTTCAGCTCCCTTCTTGTCTTGAATCATCAAGTCAAATTCCTGCAACAACAAAACCCAACGGATTAGCCTAGGCTTTGCGTCAATTTTTGCAAATAAATACCTTAAAGCCGAATGGTCTGTATAAACAATCACTTTTGACAAGATTAGATATGATCTAAACTTGTCAAAAGCAAAAACCACAACCAGCAGCTCTTTCTCTGTAGTTGTGTAATTAGCTTGAGCTGTGTTCAAGGTCTTGCTTGCATAGTAGATAGGCTGGAAGTATTTCTCCTTGCGTTGACCCAAGACTGCTCCCACTGCAAAGTCACTTGCATCGCACATTAGTTCAAATGGTAGACTCCAATTGGGAGCTACCATGATTGGAGCATGGGTCAATTTCTCCTTAAGAGTTATGAATGCTCTCAAACATTCCTCATCAAAAACAAAGTTCACATCTTTCTCAAGGAGTCTTGTTAATGGACGGGCTATCTTAGAAAAATCTCTAATGAACCTCCAATAAAAACCCGCATGTCCTAGAAAACTTCTGATGGCCTTCACAGATGTGGGTGGTGGTAACTTCTCAATTATATCTACCTTTGCCCGATCCACCTCAATGCCCTTGCTTAAAATTTTGTGTCCCAACACGATTCCTTCTTGAACCATGAAATGACACTTTTCCCAATTAAGCACTAGATTGGTTTCCTTACATCTCATCAAGACTCTTTTAAGGTTTTCCAAACATCTTTCAAATGACCTGCCATAGATCGAGAAATCATCCATAAACACCTCCATAATATCCTCTATAAGCTCATCAAAGATTGCTACCATGCACCTTTGGAAAGTTGCAGGTGTATTGCACAACCCGAATGACATTCTTCGATATGCGAATGTCCCATATGGTTAGGTGAATGTAGTTTTCTCTTGGTCTTTCGGGGCAATAGGAATTTGGAAATAGCCTGAAAGGCCATCCAAAAATCAACAATACTCATGGCCGGATAACCTCTCCAACATCTGATCAATGAAGGGTAAATGAAAGTGATCCTTTCTAGTTGCATCATTCAATTTTCTATAGTCAATGCAAACCCTCCAACCGGTAACTGTTCTTGTTGGAATCAGCTCATCATTTTCATTAGGGACCACTGTCATCCCTCCTTTCTTTGGTACTACCTGAACTGGGCTCACCCAAGAGCTATCCGAGATCGGATAGATAATCCCTGAATCAAGTAGTTTGATCACTTTAGTCTTCACTACATCTTTTATCTTTGGGTTTAGTCTCCATTGTGGTTGCACTACTGGTTTGAATTCATCTTCCATCAGTATCTTGTGAGTGCAATAGGATGGACTGATACCCTTTATGTCTACTATCTTCCAAGCTATCACTTGCTTATGTTTTTGCAACAACTGAATAAGCTTCTCCTTCTGTTCAAAAGATAGATGGGAACTTAGAATTATTGGCAGTTTCTTTTTCTCCGCCAGAAATCCATACTCAAGGTGATCTGAAGAGGCTTCAGTTCCAAGTTGGGTGGATCAATCATTGATGGTTTTGGCTTTTCTTCCTTTGGCATCTCAATAGTCTCATATGCCCTGCATTTGAACGATTTGCTTGCTTCAAGAAAAACAAGCTGCTCCATTGCTTCTCGATCCTCAACATTTTCCTGCAATAAACACAACTCAAGGGGATCCTTAGAAACAATGTTAGTAACACAATTTAAGGTCTCATGCTCAATAACATCATTACATGATTCCGCTTCATCAAATGAAAGTGAATGTTTCATGGCATCATGTATCCTAAAAATAACTTTCTCATCACCCACTCTCAAAGTTTAAGTGCCATCATGAACATCGATAAGAGCACAGGTTGTATTTAAAAATGGCCTACCAAGAATAAGTGAAGCATCTGCATCCTCATCAATATCAATGACAACAAAATCATTAGGGAAAATGAAATCCCCGACTTTTACCAACACATCCTCTATAATGCCACGAGGGTGGACTACTGATTTATCAGCAAGTTGGATGGTCATGAGTGTTGGTTTAGGTTTACCAATGCCTAACTCTTTAAACATTTTATAGGGCATAACACTTATGCTAGCCCCCAAATCAGCTAATGCACTTTTAACCTCAAGATTACCTATCAAACATGGAATGGTAAAACTACCTGGATCTTTTAACTTCTTAGGTAACCTTCTTTGCAAAATTGCTGAACTCTTTTCAGATAAATGCACTAAAGACACTTCCTCAAGTTTCCTTTTGTTAGAAAGGATATCTTTCAAAAATTTAACATACTTAGGCATTTGTGACAAGGCTTTAGCAAATGGAATATTAATGTGCAATTGTTTTAAAAAGTTCAAGAAACTTACTGAACTAAGCATCAATCTTGTCTTTGTTCAACCTTGCCGGATAGGGTACTCTAGGTTGGTATTCCTTCAATATGGGGCTGCTTTCTTGTAGCTGCTTATTTTTCTCACTATCTAGTGCAGCTTTCTCTTCCGAAGTGACAGTAGGATCATCTTCTTTTTCTTGTACTTCAGCCCCTTTCTCTGCCACTTTTTCTCTTTTCTCAACCACATTGCCCTTGATCTCTTTTCCACTCCTTAGTGTAATTGCCTTGAGCTACTCTTTAGGATTTGCCTCTGCGTTGTTAGGCAGACTTCCTTGTGGTCTCTCACTGAGCAACTTGGCAATTTGCCCCACCTGATTCTCCAAATTATGAATAGAGGCTTGCTGATTTCTTAGGGTGGTTTCAGTTGATTAAAGCCTAGTTTTAGAAGCTGCTATAAATTTCTCCATCATGTCCTCCAAACTACTCTTTCTTAGAGGGGCTGCTTCTTGATGATGGGGTTGCTGGAATCCAGGGGGAGGTCTTGGATTATTTTGATTATTCCATCAGAAATTTGGATGATTTCTCCACCCCGGATTGTATGTGTTGCTATAGGGGTTATTCTATTGTTGCCTTGGCATATTTTCAACATAATCTACTTGCTCTTGCCTAGCAAAAATGTTGCCACTTTGGCAATCTTGACTTTGATGTCCACCCCCACACCATTCACAAGACATCACTTGCATTACTTTCCCAGAAGAAGAGGCCAAGGAATCAAATTTTTTATTCAATGCTTCCAATTGTGCTGTCAAAGCCACCATAGGATCTAATTAGTGTGAACCCATAACCTTCAGCTTTCCTTACTCCCTTAGGGCTTGCCACTGATAATTGGTGATAGCCATGTCTTCAATTAAATCCCTTGCTTGCTCAGGTGTCTTATTGTTTATGGTACCACCAGCTGCTGTATTAATGGATTGCTTATTTACATAATTCAACCCATTATAAAATGTTTGAATTTGAAGCCATAGTGGAAGTCCATGATGAGGATACCTTCTCAGCAAATCTTTAAATTTTTCCCAGGCATCATAAAGGGTCTCACCATCTTATTGCAGGAAGGATGAGATATCATTCCTCAACTTAGCAGTTTTGGATGGTGGGAAGTATTTCTCTAGGAATTTCTCTGCCAACTGACCCCATGTGGTGAATGTTCCTGGAGGAAAATATTTTAGCCACTTCTTTGGTCTATCTCTAAGAGAAAATGGGAACAACCTCAGCCTAATTACATCATTTGAGACATTATTTATCTTGAATGTGTCACATATTTCCAGAAAATTTTCAATATGTGCATTAGGATCTTCATCAGGAAACCCATCGAATTGACAAGTCTGCTGCACCATTTGAATTACATTTGCTTTTATTTCGAAGTTGTTTGCAGCAACTGTCGGCCTCCGGATACTAGATTCAGCTCCATTGAGATTGGGCTTAGCAAACTCCTGCATTGTTCTTGGTTCAGCTCCTTCCATCACTTCAAATACTTCTTCTTGCTCTATTTCTGCGTCTTCCAAAACTGCCTCCCCTTCTTCCTTTCGCTTTCTCCTCAACATTCTCTCTAGCTCTGGGTCTAACTCAAGCAGTTGGGATGAGCTAGCTCTGGTCATAAACGGTAAGAAACACCTAAAATGATAGTAAATAAGCAAGAACCAATGTTAAAAACAAATGAAAATAAAACTAAATCAACAGTTTTAATTATATTACTAATATTGAACCGTTGTCCCCGGCAGCGGCACCAAAGGCCAAGTAATAAAGTAGTGAGTGAGTTACTTAGGTCATGGTGCATGCCGCTATGTGCTATAGCAATACCGCAAGTGCACGGGTCGCCCAAGTAATAAAGTAGTGAGTGAGTTATCGTTCCACTGGGAATAAGGCCAAGTACTAGCACAAACCTTAACCGTTGTTTAGCAAATTAATATTTGTATGATGCTTTGTAATTAAAAACAACTAATTTAATAACTGGAAGTAAGGGAAATTAAATGTTGTGCAAATAGGATTGATAATAATAATACTATATAGATATTGAATCCCCCTAGCCTCAATGATATTTATGAACAATAAATTCAGTTAAATCATTCAATAGAATTGAGTTGGCATTCCTCTAACTTAGACTAAAACATCTCTCGAGCGAATTAATCCCTAATCACTAAGTAGAGTGCCGGAATCTCTTCTCAAACACAATTAAGTAGGTCATGCATTAAGAACAAGGAACTATACACCAAAGGATCTTGTAGGTCTATCTCTAGCACCCCAATCAATCCTCAACCCTTATGAGTATTCAATTCATATCAAGCTTTCTCAAGTCAATAATATGAAAATGGCAACCAATCAATAAGTATGCTATTATCAATTGGAAATAACATCAAGCATCATAAGAATAAAACAACTCAATCAAATGATTCAACGAAATATAATTATTCAATTCATACAAATAAGCTAGGGTTCTTCAATATCTAGATAGAGAAGGAATTAGTTCATGTTCAAAATCAGAAAAATAGAGCAAGATAAATGAGTAAAAGAAACTAAACAATCCATGGTGAATAATTTGTATTTCTTCACTTCAATCCTTGATTCTTGGTTTAGGGCTTGTACAAGATGTGCCTCCTTCTTCAAACTCAGCTCAAAACCCTCCTCTTTACTTCAGTTGTTGGCTCCTTCTCCCTTGTTCCAGCTCTCACGTTTCAAGCTCCAAAATCCCCTCAAAAACTCCCTCTTCTTCTCTTTTTATTTCCATCCAATGCTCAAGCCATGCTTCCAACTCACTTCCAACTCACTTTGTCTCCCACATTCCCTTTGTTCAATCTTTCTTTTCCTCAAATTAGGGAAGCTTTTCTTTTGTCTAATATTTCTTTTGACTAAAACTAGTCTTTGTTCCCCACTTGTCTGCAGAAAAATTTGAACATTTCAAAGTTGCCCTAGGTGACACGGCCAAGCTTGCTGGCCGTGTCACCTTCTGCCCTTTCTTTCCTTGTTTTCTTCTAGGTGACACGGCATGTGACACAGCCAGTGGCTTGGCCATGTCATGTGGGTGTGTCACTTTCTGCTTCTAGCTTTGTCAACTTACTTTCTTTATTTCCAAGGGTGGCCGTGTCATGTGACACGGCCACTAGATTGGGCGTGTCACCTGAGTGTGTTGGCTTCTGGTTCATTTCTTTCCTTTCTTGGTTCTTTGGCTTGGATGGGACACGACAAAGCTTGTAGCCCTAGTTGATGCTTATAAATGTAAAAGCTTGGACAAAGAATTGGTAGCAACGATTATCAAGCAAATGAGTAGCAATTTAGAAAAAGGCAAAAAATATTAAAAATACGGCAAAAAAGGAGATAGGAATGATTGTCTCAAAATTTGCTTTGTTAATCCAAGGTATAAGTTGGTCAGGCAGTAAGCACAGGTTTGATTCAACATATTTATATTAGAGGAGCCAACACATAGGTTTAGTTTCCTCAAACATAATTTATTTAAAATACTCAGTAGATCCATTCATCTATAAATGATTTGCGTATTTAGTTTTCTAAACTTAATTTATTTAAAACATTCATAGATTTATTTATCCATTATAGCACCATTGAATAGTTTGCATATTAGGAAGTTATTTTAATACAGTAACAATAAAAGTGTTAATTTAATAAGGCAGTAAACATTTGAAGATTGTTTAATGTAGTAGCTAAGTGATATTGGTTAGGATTTCATGTAAACACCAGTAACATAAATTTAACTCATTTTATATAAATTTTTAAAACCTTGTTTCAAAACCCTAATCTATAAAAACTCTAAAATCCAATACTTAACCCCGAATCTATAAAATAATAAAACCATAATACAAAACCCTAATCTTTAAAACCCTAACCTTAAATATCTAACCCTAATCTTTGAAACCCTAGTCTCAAATACCAAACCCTAATCCCAAATACCTAACCCTAATCCTAAAACCCTAGTCCTAAAACCTTAATTTGTAAAACCATAATCCGAAACCCAAAATCCAAATTCCCAAAAACCCTAATCTGAGATCCAAATTTTATAATTTCCAAAATCCTAGCCCAAGACTTCAATCCTTTAGGCTTAAACCTCGGTTTATATATTTAGCCTTTAATTGCAAATTGAATCCAACTTTACATATTTTAATCTTAGTTTATGTTTCCATATCTTGATCTTATGATGGATGGATGATTCATTTAGATTATTTGTTGATGATTAATTGTTTATTATGAATAATTGATTTATATTGAATTATTATTTGAATGTTAGGATATGTAAAAGGCATGTTTTCACTATGTGGGTGCCTTAATTATTTTCTCAATTATGCAATTTATTTTATGGACTTTAAAACTTTGTAAAGGACATGTTTCTACCTTTTCGTGGGTGAACGCATTGCCTTGATTTTGCTCTGCCAGAAATCTTATATTAAAGTAGGCAGTAGCTTGTTTTAATTTCTTCAATTTGGTGGAGCCTTCACACGCAAGTAAGTTCTTCTAATTTCAATTTATTAAATCAATAATCACCTCTACTTTTCAAAACTATCATCACAACATTTTTATTACTCAACTTCTTCTTGATTTCTTTCATGCAGTAAGTATAAGTTTTAATTTAAATTAATAACATGATCATCAAAACACTAATCTAATTTACTCAAACCCTATTGTTATTTTCATAAAAATACAAAACCCTATTTTCTAAACCTTAAACCCTAACTTATAAAACCTAAATCCCAAAACCACGACCTAAACCCTAATTTCTAAACTAAAAACCCTAATCATATTTTCCTCAAACCCTAAAACTAGTTTTCAAAATTTTCAACACCAAAACCTACAACGCTAAAAATAAGTTTTCAAAATTTTATGGGGCGCTGCCCCCTTAACCCCCGCCCGCTAACCGGCAAGCGGGACCGCCGTATGGGCTCGTCGAAGGGGTCAATATTTATTTGTGTATTATGAGTATGTGTAGTTAATTTTCTTTTTTTCAAAGCCCTAATTTAGTAATTAAAATTCTAAAAACCTATTTTAAGATGTAAACCCCTAAGCTTATACATTTATTGCTTTATTTAGTTTTAGATTTGATTATGTAGTTTATTATATATTTTGATGATTGAGTTTTTAATTTCGGTATTTGATTTGTTTATCATAGATGGATGATTTCTTTATTATTATTATTTGTTAAAATTGTAAGAGGTATGTTTCCATGATTGGGTACCTCATTAATTAATCTTTATGTAATTTAATTTATTTTCATATTTTGGAATTAATGTAAAGGGTACGTTTCCAACTTTTGGTGGGTGTCCTATTTAGTTTTAGATATTAGATGATGTAAGGACACGTTTCCATCTTCAGAAGGGTGTCCACTTATTTGTTTTGTTTGGACATTGTTGTGATTTTAATAAAGTATTTATTTATTCTTATGATCACACGTAGTATGGATAATATTGTTATATTTAAGAATTTTATAATATTAAGACCTAAAAAAGACGCCGGTTCCAATGAACCGGCATTGTATGGGTGATGGGCCATTTCTCACATTCTTCACACGTACCCAACTTTTCAAACCCATTAGGGGATTGGGGATTCCTTAAGAATCAAGTCATTCACCCCTTTCTTTTTCCCAGTCCGTCCGAGTGGTGACTCCATTTTCTTCGGGCTTAGGCCCATGTTCTCTAAGGCCCTGAGCCTAAACAATGCCAAAGTCGTAAGAATCATTCCACCGGGAGTGGGGGCAAAAATCCCCGCTCACAGTGGCGACTCCACTGGGGATAAGAGAAGTTGATTTTGTTGATCTTTTTATTATTCTATTCTTTCTTATCATGATATTATCCATTGCATCATTTAGATTGCATCGTGTGCATGAGTTAGGACGCCCGTGTTACCCGTGTTGTGTTATGTAAGAGATACCATACTTTCACTTAAGGTATGGAGATCGAGCATGGCATAACCACTCATACCCTTATACCATTTGGTATATACTTGCTATGGAAACCTAAGCCTTTTGACCCAAAAACTAAAGCTCATGTAATTGGCATAGTTACTTTCCTTAGGTTTTTACCCCAAATGCTTATTGTTTGACTATGGTTAATTTATCTTAGTTTAAATCATGGCTTATTTGGTTTGTTCTTTTTCTAATATGACCTAATTACATTGTGAGCTCAAATAAATTTTTTCCTCTAAATCTAAAAGACCAAAGCTATTTTCAAAATTTTTTCAAGATGGTCTTTGGACATAAAACTTTTTTAAAACCAATCAAAAATTCTTTTCTCATTACTTAAATACAAAGCCAAAATCCATTTTTCTAAAATCTTTTTACTATTTTTGCATTTTATCCAACCTTTTCTTTGAAAGAGCTTAAAAATTATTTAGGCCAATTATGAAAATACCAAAAATCAATTGTGAGCCTAGTTTATACTAAGAATCATTAATCATGGACTTGTTTTTTACATGAATCATTAGTTACTTTTTCAAGTGAGAAATTTATTTATAATAAACCTCTTAATTTAATTGTAATCCAATATAGCATAAAAGCTGCTTTAGTTGGTTGGATGGATTAAAACCTAATTAATGAAAATTATCATGAACTAATTTCTATGTTTGAAAATATAACTATTGGTTGAAACGTCCGAGGAAATTATTTGAAAACAAAATATCCCATGTTGGTATTTTGTTAACCATATACCTAGGAAAAGAGACACCATTTGTGTGGAAGTTATAAGGTTGGAAGGAACATCCTAATTATCTTTCTTTGTGCATACATGCATACATACATCACATGACATATCATTAATCCCTTCTAGCTCACAGACCTGGAGTACAATAGCTCAAGAGCATATGACAACCCTACCTACGCCAATGACATTGAATCCAGTAGTAACTTAATTACTTTCTCACCAAAAGCAATGGAGCCCAAACAAATTCAAAGAATGGTGGATGATGTCATCAATGCTAAAATGGAAGAGTTAAAGGAGGCCCTAGCTGAGACCATAACGAACCAATTGGCTGCAATTTTAAGGAGCAATGTCGAAGTATATGCTAGCACCAATAAGCCAAAGGACAAAGGGAAGGCTAAGGTTGGTAAAGTGGCTTTTGATGATGACAAGGGAGTCATTGATGATGATGAAGACTGGGCTCAATACTTTTAAGATCCTCAAGAAAAGAGCCAAAGGTTGTTGAGAAGGAAACTGTTAAAAAGACCGAGATATCTAATATGGAGAAGATGATTGCTGATTTAGAAAAGAAATTTGAGAAGAAACTGAAAGCTGAAAAGTTGTCTGAGATCGATAAACTATTTGAACAAGATGAGGAGGTCCCTTATAAGTTCAAGATGCCTTCCTTCGCTAGGTACAATGGTACTGGAAACCCTCATCTCCATGTGAAGCAGTATATCACTGCTATGCAGTCTCCCTGAGCCACTAAGGGTCAAACTCTAAGATATTTCATGCTCTCATTGGACCTTATTGTCTAAAATTGGTTCAACACCTTAGAGGAAAGTACTCAAAAAGATTAGGACATATTGTACAAGACTTTTATTAAGCAATATGGATACAATGTCGAGCTAGAAATTACCTTAATGGAAGTCGAGTCCATTAGACAAAGGCCAAATGAGAATTTTGTGGACTATGTGAAAAGGTGGAGGAATAAGGCTGCATTGCTCAAGAAGAGGCCCGATGAATCTGATCAAATAAGGATGATTGTGAGAGGGGTGTTGCCTAGTCTTCATGAAAGGATGTCTCATACACTCATCCGTGATTTCAAAGATCTTCTCTAAGCTGGTCTACAAATTGAAGAGTGGAAAAGGGAGAAGAACCATTTTTCTGTAAAACAAAATTATCAGCCTAGCAATCAAAGTACACAAAAGGAAGTTGATGTCAAGACAACTAGTCAAGCAAATAGAAGGCAGTTTTCAGATCTGAAAAAGCCTTTGTCTTGGGTTTTCAACAAGCTACAAAAGGAAGGACTATTACAACCATGGGCCCCTCGACCTTTGCCTAATCCTCTTCCACCTAAATTTGATACTAAGGCTTTTTTTCAATTTCATCAGACTCAAGGACATGAAACCGATAGATGTACCCGATTGAAGCATGGATCCAAGATCTAATCGACAGAGGTAAGCTACCTGAGCCAGACAAGCCCCATACCAAGAACAATCCTTTGCCTAAATTTGGAAGAGTACCTCCATCGGAAACCTTCATGGTGGGAAGAGGATTGGAGGAAGATTTTATCTTATTGTAGACCGCCAAAATAAATTCGATCCAATTTGCAGCTTCTAATAAGTTGGTCTAATTTTAAAAGTCACAAACTCAACTACAAAACCCTAAACCAAGTCTTTTTTTTTAGAAGGTCCGGTCCAAAAAATTAAAAAATGCTAAATTAGTTCAAGTTCAAAGGGCCCAAGTGACATGAGCCAAAGGACATGTCGACTTGGATGTCCCAGGTTGACATGGCTTTGGTCCATGTCGATCTGGTTGCCCCAGGTTGACATGGTTTCAATTGTTTTTTGAAATTAGTTTCCGAATTAAATTAAAATTTGTTTTAAGGACGGATTAATATTAGGGTTAGGGATTATAAGTAAGGTTTGCCTATAAATAATAACATTTCAAAATTTAGAAAGGGGGGAATTAACATTAAAGAGGGTTGATAATTAACATTAAGAAGATTAGGAAAACCAAACAGAGAAGAACAGAAACAACTTTTTTGGAGAACAAAGGAAACCACAAACAGAAATATCAAGACAACCAAAGAAAAAGGCAGAGTACATACTGTCTTCACATTGTTCATCCAGAAATCAATTTTTTTTGTGGAACCAATGACGGAGGTTTGATCTTTAATCATAAATTATTCATGCTCACAGTAGCTTCATTTTCATTGATTAATAAGAACAAGCAGTAACTTGATCTTTGAACATGCAGTATATAGATCTTTGTTTTAATAACTTTAATTGTTTGCTTTAATTAATACATTAATCAGTTGGTGTTCATAAACTCCACTTGCATGTTTTATAAAGAACTTAAAACTACCCAGTGGCTTTTGAGGATTTAAATTAATTGTCAGAATCTATTTTTTTTTTTACTAAAACTTCAAGAACCGTAAATTATTAAAACTCAAAACCTTAAACTATTTTTAACCAAAAGCTTAAACCATTTCATTATTAAACTCCAAAATATTGATTATTTTTCCAAAACCTTAATTTATCTCTCCAAATCAAAAATTATTATTTTTAAGGCAGTAAGTTAAACCCTAAAAACCCTAATTCCAAACCCTGAATTCCAAAACTCTAGTTTGCAAAATCCTAATTTGAAAACCCTAATTCCAAAATCCTAGTTTCAAAAACTCTAATTTTAAAACCCTAATTACAAAACTCTAGTTTCAAAAACTCTAATTTCAAAACCCTAATTACAAAACTCTAGTTTCTAAAACCCTAAGTTCCAAAAACCCTAAATTCTTTAAAACCCTAAACTTATATATTTATTACTTTATTTAATTTTAGATTTGATTATATAGTTTATTATATGTTTTGATGGTTGATTTATTTAATTTCAATGTTTGATTTATTTAAATTATCATGGATGGATATTTTCTTTATTTATTTATTTTGGTATTAAAATTGTAAGAGGTATGTTTCCATTATTGGGTACCTCATTAATTAATTTTCTTGTAATTTAAATTATCTTTATATATTGGACCAATGTAAAGGACATGTTTCCACCTTTCGGTGGGTGTCCTATTTAGTTTAGACATGGACGATGTAAGGACATGTTTCCATCCTCGGATGGGTGTCCATTTATTTGCTTTGTTTGGACATTGCTTTGATTTTAATATAATGATGCTTTATTTTAATTATTACATGTAGTATGGATAATGTCATTATATTTAAGAATTTTATAATATTAAGACCTGAAAAGGAGGCTGGTTCCAATGAACCGGGCGTTGTGGGGGTGTTGGACCATTTCTCACCTTCTCCACACGTACCCAACTTTTCGAACCCATTAGGGGGTTTGGAATTCCTTAGGAATTGAGTCATCCACCCCTTTCTTTTTTCCAGCCCATCAGGGTGGCGACTCCATTTTCTCTGGGCTTAGGCCCATGTTCTTTAAGGCCCCGAGGCTAAACAGTACCGAAGTCACAAGAACCATTCCACCGGGAGTGGGGGCGAAAATCTCTGCTCGTAGTGGCGACTCCACTGGGATAAGAGAAGTTGATTTCGTTAGTCTTTATATTATTCTATTCTTTCTTATCATGATATTATCCATTGCATCATTTAGATTGCATCGTGTGCGTGAGTTAGGACGCCCGTTTTACCAGTGTTGTGCTATGTGAGGGATACCATACTTTTACTCAAGGTATGGAGATCGAGCATGGCATAACCACTCATAGCCTTGTACCATTTGGTATATACTTGCTTTGGACACCTAAGCCTTTTAACCCAAAGACTAAAGCTCTTGTAATTGGCCTAGTTACTTTCCTTAGATTTTACCCCAAATGCTTGTTGTTTGACTATGGTTAATTTGTCTTGGCTTAAATCATGGGTTATTTGGTTTGTTCTTTTTCTAATATGACCTACGTATATTGTAAGCTCAATAAAAAATTTTCTTTAAATTTCAAAAGACCAAAGCTATTTTCAAAACTTTTTAAAATGGTCTATAGACATAAAACTTTTCCAAAAAAACAGATCAAAAATACTTTTCTCATGATCCAAATACAAAGCCCAAAATATATTTTTTCTAAGATCTTTTCGCATTGGGCTTAGAAATAAAATTATTTTTATAACCTCTTGAAAGAGCTTACAAGATATTTAGGTCAATTATGAAAATACCAAAAATCAATTATGAGCCTAGTTTATACTAAGAGTTATTAATCATAGGCTTGTTTTTGGCATGAATCATTAGTTATTTTTTCAAGGGAGAAATCTATTTATAATAAACCTCTTAATTTAGTTTTAATCCAATATAACATAAAAGCTACTTTAGTTGGTTGAATGGATTAAAACCTAATTAATGGGAATTATGATGAACTGATTTCCATTTTTGAAATATCACTATTGGTTGAAAAGTTCGAGGGAAATATTCGAAAATAAGATACCCCATTGTAGACCCTTAATTTTTGACCCAATCCGGTCCAATTAGTCCAAAATAATTTTTGTGTTGTCCAATATATTTTAGTTAGTCCAAAATAATTCTTATGGTATCTTGATTAATTTTAATATTTATTTTAGTAAAAAATGGTGAAATGAATAAAAATTCAAAAATAATAAAAAATAGACGACGAAAAAATCGTTGCCGAAAGTCAGCGCGGGCCCGTGGGCATTTCGCTCACAGGAAACTCCTGCGAGCGAAATGGCCCAGGCCATTTTGCCAGCAGAATTTTTCTGCGGGCGAAATGGCTAGGCCATTTCACCCGCGCTGCCGCAGCTGCGGCAGCTTTTTCGGCAGAGCAATTTTTTCGCAGCAGTTTTTTTTTGCCAGCAAAATTTTTTCGACGCAAATTTTTCAAAACCTAATACAATTAGGTTTCAGTTTTCTTTTCTTAATGAATAATAAATGCCGTGAATTACTAGAATTAGTCATATAATTCTTCTATAAATAAGATCAAAAAGAACACAAAAAAGGAAGGAGAAAAGGGGAGGAAAATTGGACTGAAATTTGTGACCGAGAATGAGAAGGAAAACTCTGAAACTCTGAAAATTCCTTCAGGAAGTAAATTAAATCGGACTTTGGAGGGAACGATTCAAGCAATTCAAAGGCAAAAAGGCTTGTCTTCATCCAAGAAGCAATTTTTGGTGAAACTTACAAAATAAGGTTTAAATTCTTAATTTCTTTTATTTTCTCATAGTAGCTAGATCACATAATTGTTTCTTTTAAATTAAAAGCCTCATCACCTCAATTCACCTTTTCTAAAGTATGAAAATCTTAAATCGTTGCTTTATTTTTTCAAAAGTTTAAAGATATTAGTTTTATTTCTTCAAAACCCCAAAACCAAGATTTGCATCCCAAATTATCAAAACCCAAAATTGTGTTTTGTTTCCTTCCAAAAGACTTAAAAATATCTTTTTGCTCTTATAAACTTTAAACCTTTTGTTTAAATTCATAAAACTTCATGAAATTGTCAATTGTCTTTCCAAATCCTAAAATAAAATTCATTACCCGAAACCTTAAATTCAAAAATCCTAAAACCCTAATTTAACTCCAAAACCTAAAATAGTGAACCTTAACCTCCTTAAAACCTTAAACCTTAATTTTTTCTAAACCCTAATCCTTTAAAACTTTAAAAAACTATATAAATGCAAATATTTAATTTTACATTGTAAGCTTGAAACCATAATTGGATGAGTAACCGTAAACCACAAATCAAAAGTATTTTGAAGAGCCCAAACTCTAAATTCATGATTTTACATCTCAAACCCTAATTTGGTTAATCAAAGAATTTTATCAACCTTTTAAAACATAAAATTTTAATCTATTTTAATTCCATAAAAAAACTCACAAAAGCCATAATTTAGACTTTTATTTGTTTTATTCAATTCTATATTTGATTATGCTTTAATTTATTTTATATGTTTTAATTTATTTAAGTTTAATGCTTGGTTTATTTTATTTATCATGGATGGATGTTTACTTTCTATTAATATTTAATGCCTTTGATGATTGATTTATTGTTTACTTTTATCAATTTATTTAGATTGCCAAATGTTGTAAAAGGTATGTTTCCACTTGGTGGGTACCTCATTAGTTAAACATCATGTAATTTAAATTGCTTTTCTATTTTAGAACCAATGTAAAGGACATGTTTCTACCTTTCGGTGGGTGTCCTATTTAGGCATGGGACATGTTTCCATCTTCGGGTGGGTATCCATTTATTTTGCTTGGACATTGCTTTGTTTTTAATATGATGCTTTCTTTTAATTATTGTGTGTAATATGGATAATGTTATTATACTTAAGAATTTTATAATACTAAGACTTGTAAAGGAGGCCGGTTCCAATGAACCGGGCATTGTGGGGGTGCTGGGCCATTTCACACCTTCCCCACACGTACCCAACTTTTCGAACCTATTAGGGGGTTGGGGAATCGAGTCATCTACCCCTTTCTTTCTTTTTTTTAGCCCGTCCGGGTGGCGACTCCATTTTCTTCGGACTTAGGTCCGTGTTCTCTAAGGCCCCGAGCCTAATAGTGCCGAAGTCGCAAGAACCATTCCACCGGGAGTGGGGGCAAAAATCTCCGCTCACAGTGGCGACTCCACTAGGGATAAGAAAAGTTGATTCTGTTAGTCTTTATATTATTCTATTCTTTCTTATAATGATATTATCCATTGCATCATATTAGATTGCATTGTGTGCGTGAGTTAGGACGCTCGTGTTACCCGTGTTGTGTTGTGTAAGGGATACCATACTTTCACTCAAGGTATGGAGATCAAACATGGCATAGCCACTCATAGCCTCATACCATTTGGTATATACTTGCTATGGGAACCTAAGTCTTTTTACCCAAAGACTAAAGCTCATGTAATTGGCCTAGTTACTTTCCTTAGGTTTTACCCCAAATGCATGTTGTTTGACTATGGTTAATTTATCTTGGCTTAAATCATGGCTTATTTGGTTTGTTCTTTTTCTAATATGACCTAAGTATATTGTAAGCTCAAAATAAATTTTCCTTTAAAGTCCAAAAGATCAAAGCTATTTTCAAAATTTTTCAAGATGGTCTTTGGACATAAAACTTTTCTAAAAATAAATCAAAAATTCTTTTGCTCATGGCCCAAATACTAAGCCCAAAATCCATTTTTTTTCTAAAATCTTTTTACAATGGGCTTAGAAAAAAAAATTATTTTCATTCAACCCTTTCTTACAAAGAGCTTGCAAAAATATTTAGGTCAATTACGAAATACCAAAAATCAATTGTGAGCCTAGTTTATACTAAGAATAATTAATCATGGGCTTGTTTTTGGCATGAATCATTAGTTACTTTTTTCAAGTGAGAAATCTATTTATAATAAACCTCTTAATTTTGTTTTAATCCAATATAGCATAAAAGCTACATTAGTTGGTTAAATGGATTAAAACCTAATTAATGGGAATTATCATAAGTTGATTTTCACTTTTGAAAATATAACTATTGATTGAAACGTTTGAGGGAAATATCCAAAAACAAGGTACCCTATGTTGGTATTTTGTTAACCATATACCTAGGAAAAGAGATTCGCCATTCGTGTGTGGATGTTATAAGGCTTGAAGGAACGTCCTATTTGTCTTTGTTTGTCTATTATTTGTGCATACATGCATACATGTATACATTTGCATCTCATATCATTGATCCTCTCTGGCTCACAGCCCTGGATTACGATAGTTCAAAAGCTTACAATAATCCGACCTACGTCGAAAGTGAAGAATCTAGCAACGACTCAATCACTTGTTTGTTTGTTTATTTGTGCGTACATGTTTGTTTGTTTATTTGTGCGTACATCCTATTTATCCTTGTTTGTTTATTATTTGTGCATTCATGTATACATGCATACATGCATCACATCTCATATCATTGATCCTCTCTGGCTCATAGCCCTGGATTACAACAATTTCAGGAAACAATGTCGAAGCATCTGCTAGCACCAAGAAAGACAAAGGGAAGGCTAAAGTTTGTGAAGTGGCTTTTGATGATGATAAGGTGATCATTGATGATGATGTTGGGCTCAATACTTCCAAGATCCTTAAGAAAAAAAGGAGCCGAAGGTTGTGGAGAAGACAACTGCTGAAAAGATTAAGACATTTGTTGTTGAGAAGATGATTGCTGATTTAGAAAATAAATTTGAGAAGAAGCTGAAAACCGAAGAGATGTCCGAGATTGACAAACTGTTTGAACAATATGAAGAGGTCCCTTATAAGTTCAAGATGCCTTCCTTCACTAGGTTCAATGGTATTGGAAACCCTCATCTCCATGTGAAGCAGTACATCACTACTATGCAGTCTACCCGAGCTACTAAAGCTCAAACTCTAAGGTATTTTATGCTCTCATTGGACCCTATTGTCCAAAATTGATTCAACACCTTAGATGAAAGTACTCAAAAAGATTGGGACATGTTGTGCAAGGCTTTCATTCAGCAATATGGGTGCAATGTCGAGCTGGAAGTTACCTTAATGGAAGTTAAGTCCATTAGACAAAGGCCAAATGAGAATTTTGTGGACTATGTGAAAAGATGGAGAAATAAGGCTGCTTTGCTCAAGAAGAGGCCTGATGAATCTGATCAAATAAGGATGATTATGAGAGGAGTGTTGCCTAGTCTTTTGTGAAAGGATGTCTCATACACTCATCCATGATTTCAAAGATCTTCTCCAAGCTGATCTGCAAATTGAAGAATGGAAAAGGGAGAAGAACCGTTTTTTAATAAGAAGGAATGAGAAAGGGAATTATCAGCCTGACAATCAAAGTACACAAAAGGAAGCTGATGTTAATGCCACTAGTCAAGGAGGAATGAGGCAGTTTTTAGAATTAGGAAAGCTGTTGCCTTGGGTTCTCAATAAGCTACAAAAGAACAGATTATTACAACCCTTGACTCCTCGTCCTTTGCCTAATCCTCTTCCACCTAACTTTGATACTAATGCATTTTACCAATTCCATCAAAGGCATGGACACGAAATGGACAATTATATGAAGTTGAGGCATGAGATCCAAAATCTAATCGACGGTGGTAAACTACCTGTGCCAGACAAGCCTAATACTAAGAACAACCCTTTACCTAAATTTGGAAGAGTGCCAGCACCAGCAACCTTCATGGTAGGAAAAGGATTGGAAGAAGATTTTGTTTTATCATCCTTTCAAGATGGAAATATTGAAGATGTGAAAGGAAAAGAAGCTTAACTCAACAAACTTTCGTTAGCTTGAATGTTGCTTTTCAATTTTACTTTCTTTAATATTTAATTGGAATAATCGTGTTTTTCAAATTTAAATTTATTTGAATAAATTACTTTCATCAAAAATTTTGTTGGTCTTTGTTTATTTTAGTGCTCAACCAATAAGGAATCTAGCTTGATGATTCATGAATTAATATATCTAGGCATCATGACTTGAATGACTTTACTAGGTGAGGGAATTGCTCTATAGCATTGAGTTGTGTATGCTTACTTAGAGAGGGCTCCTATATAATTACCTTTGTCTAGGTCCTAATCAGTCTTAGAATATGCTTTGACAAACTTTCAAGACAAAGTTGAATTCTGCTTATTTTAAGAGAGAAATGATCTAGGCATTGTTTGATAAGCCAACATCTAGTATCCACCCAATTAAATATCAATCCCTAGTTGTCCCTTTAAGCCTTCATAAAATTTTAGCTTTTTTTCATTGGCATATAACCCCAACAACCTATCCTGAGCTGTTGTGATACTTATGACAAGTCTTATGATCATTAAGGAGAAGAGGCAAGAATATCAAAGAAAGGAATGAATAGTCAAGATCATAAGGATAGTTGATGTTCTCAAGACTATAAGGATAGTTGAAGTTTACCTAATATCTCCAATCTATCAAGATAACATCAGAGTAACAAATGATTTATCCCTGTTAAAGGAGATTTATGTCACTCCACTCATCCATTATTAGAAACCTAAGTTGCTACAAACAAGACAACTCTTTTAGAGCTAGAACAAAAAAAAAAGAGGCAAAAAAAAAGAAAAAAAAGAAAAGAAAAAAAGGACAAAAAAAAGAAGAAAGATAAAACCTAAAAAGGCGTTTCAGAAAGCCAACTGAGTTCTCTTTTACCTAAGGCAGCAAAAGGCCTCCATTTGGTTTATAAAGATAGTTTGACTGGAATTGGTACAACCCAACCAAAGACTCAATCAAAATCAGAGAAAAAGGAGTAAGACCATCCAGTTCTTGAAAGTTCTGTACTTGATAGTCCTATAGAGAAAGACAAAATGATAAAATGCTCAAAAAGAAAAGGGAAGAGTAAAAAAGAAAGAGAAAGAAAAAGGGAAAAGAAAAATGATGATGGGTACCAAACTTTTTGTAAAGCCAAAGATTGTCCCAATCAAGATCCAGATTAACGCCAAGAAGATAGGAGAACGTTCAAAGCTCTATCTTTTCATGCTCCCAACTGTCTAAAGTTCCAACAAGTAGTCTGTAGTGTGAAGGTTTGTCCTTTGTGTCACACCAGCTCCAATCTCAAAATGGCTTTCATTTAACCCGTGTCCCTTATAGACCCCATTTCAAGCCTATCAAAGATATGTTGATCTCTCTCGGTAGGTAGAGTCTATTAGTGTAGATAGTTTGGATAAGAATGCATATGAGATAGACAATATTCAAACTCAAATGAGACTTTTGGCCAAGTAATGTGTATGTGCCTATCTGAAGTGCAACAATTCTTCCTTAAATAGAAATGATTCCCAAGTTTAATATGGTAACTAGGTTTGTCATGTTATAGATATGTTAATTTAAAAAATCAAGTCCTGAGGTAAATTGACATTAAATTGGCAAAGCCAACATTTGATTTCAAAATCAAAATTCAAAATTGAAAATTCAAATATATATATATACACAAAGCCTTCAAGTTAAGGGGAGTATGTTGAACTATCGAACCTCGAAGGACACATTGGGTAAAGGAAATGATTACTGGCAAGGTCATGAAGCTACCAATTGACATACTGAATCATAATTTGAAATGGATGTATTTCTGCTGCTTGGGGCCTCCATTATTCATGTTTTCAATATCTCAAAGATAAAAGCCATAAATGTGAAGCATCCTATCATTTTGAAGCAAGACTTGAACGAGCATCTGAAAGAAATTTGTGAGAACATTTCAGCTGATAACCTCAGTCTGTGAGTCGATGGAACCATTGTAAGTATTATTCATGCATACATGAGCATATTACATCGCACTTTCTTATCTTGTATTGTTTATTCTTTGTCAAAGTGAACAGCAAACACCCTGCGAAGTAAAGAATGAAAAGAAGATATTGAATTTTGAAAGCCTATTACTTGAGGAAGCTCCAGTCATTTTGCAAAAGAAGAAATACATGTTTATGAAAGGAACAAGACAAAATACAAACATCAATTAGAGCCCGCATAGAAAAATCTTTAGTTTGAGCCTACACGGGGGGCAAAGATTCTCCATTTTAATTTTTGAGTTTATGCGTATACGAAATATTTTCAAACTCACTTTCAAATATTTTGGTCCAAAACCCAAATTTCTCTTAAGTCAAGAACTTAGCTTAGGTCCATAACCTAAATTCCCTCTTAAGTCCAAAACTTAGCTCCGGTCCAGAACCCAAATTACCCTTAAGTCCAAAACTTAGCTCGTGTCCAGAATATAAATTATCATTAAGTCCAGAACTTAGCTTAGGTCCAGAACCTAAATTCCTTCTTAAGTCCAGAACTTAGCTCGGGTCCAGAACCCAAATTATCTTTAAGTCCAGAACTTAGCTTGGGTCCAGAACCCAAATTACCCAATCATGGGTCCAAGTACCCAAATCCAATCAAGTTTCAGGTCCAAGTACCCAAATTCAATCCAGTCTCAGGTCCAAGCACCCAAATCCAATCCAATTCAGGTCCAAGTACCCAATTCAGTCATGGGTCCAAGTATCCAGTTTCAGTTCCAAGCACCCAAATTCAATTCAGTTGCAGGTCCAAGTATTCAGTCTCGGGTTTAAGCACCCAAATTCAATTTAGTCTCGGGTCCAAGTACCCAGTCACAGGTCCAAGTACCCAAATCCAATCCAGTTTTGGGTCCAAGTACCTAATCTCGGGTCCAAGTACCCAAATTTAATTCAGTCTCGGGTCCAAGCACCCAAATTCAATTCAGTCTCGGGTCCAAATATCTAAATCCAATCTTGTTTTAGGTCCAAGTACCCAATCTCAGGTCCAAGCACCCAAATTCAATTCAGTCTCGGGTCCAAGTACCCAGTCTCTGATTCAAGTACCCAATTCCAATCCAGTCTTGGGTCCAAGTACCCAAATTAAATTCAATCTCAAGTCTAAGTATCCAATCTTGGGTCTAAGTACCCAAATCCAATTCAATACTGGGTCCAAATACTCAAATCAAATTCAGTCTTGGGTCCAAGTACCCAATCTCAAGACCAAGTACCCAAACTCAATTCAATCACGGGTATAAGTATCCAAATCAAATTTAATCTCGGGTCCAAGTATCCAGTCTCGGGTCCAAGTATCTAGTCTCATGTCCAAGTACCCAAATCGAATCCAAGTACCCATTCTCATTCAAAATCTGCTCAAAGTCATGTTGTTTTTCACTCTCTTATACTAAAAGTCTCAGGTCGCTCAAGCAGGGGCAAATGTAGACCCTTAATTTTAGCCCTAATTTGATACGATCCTGATTAAAGGATGCCAAAATAAATTTGATCCGATTTGCAACTTCTAATAAGTCGGTCTAATTTTAAAAGTCACAAACTCAACTACAAAACCCTAAACCAAGTCTTTTTTTAGAAGGTCCAGTCCAAAAAATTAAAAAATGTGAAATTAGTTCAAGTTCAAAGGGCCCAAGTGACATGAACCTTGGCTCATGTCGACCTGGAGGCCCCAGGTCGACATGAGCCAAAGGACATGTCGACCTAGATGTCCCAGGTCGACATGGCTTTGGTCCATGTCGATCTGGTTGCCCCAGGTCAACATGGTCTCAATTGTTTTTTGAAATTAGTTTCCGAATTGAATTAAAATTTGTTTTAAGGATGGATTAATATTAGGGTTAGGGATTCTGAGTGAGGTTTGCCTATAAATAATAACATTTTAGAATTTAGAAAGGGGGGAATTAACATTAAAGAGGGTCAACAATTAACATTAAGAAGTTTAGGAACAACAAACAGAGAAGAACAGTAGTAGCTTTTTTGGAGAACGAAGGAAACCACAAACAGAAATATCAAGACAACCAAAGAAGAAGGCGGAGTATGTACTGTCTTCACATTGTTCATTTAGAAATCAATTTTTTTTGGTGGAACCAATGACGGAGCTTAAAGGAAGAAGATCCACTTTCAAGGGTGAAGACCCAATTTCCAAGGATGAAGATCTAGCTTAAAGGATGAAGATCCACTTTCAAGGGTGAAGACCCAATTTCCAAGGATGAAGATCCAGCTTAAAGGATGAAGATCCACTTTCAAGGGTGAAAACCCGATTTCCAAGGATGAAGATCTAGCTCTAAGGATGAAGATCCAATTTCAAAGGGTGAAGACCCGAAGTCCAAAGGGTGAATACTTGATTTCCAAAGATAAAGATCCAAGTCTAAGGATGAAGATCCACTTTCAAGGGTGAAGACCCAATTTCCAAGGATGAAGATCCAGCTTAATGGATGAAGATCCACTTTCAAGGGTGAAGACCTAATTTTCAAGTATGAAGATCCAGCTCCAATAATGAAGATCCAATTTCAAAGGGTGAAGACCCGAAGTCCAAAGGGTGAAGACCCAATTTTCAAGGATGAAGATCCAACTTAAAGGATGAAGATCCACTTTCAAGGGTGAAGACCCAATGCCAAGGATGAAGATCCACTTTCAAGGGTGAAGACCCGATGTCCAAAGGATGAAGATCCACTTTTAATGGTGAAGACCCGATGCCAAGGATGAAGATCCACTTTCAAGGGTGAAGACTCGATCTCCAAGGATGAAGATCCATTTTCATGGGTGAAGACCTGATGCCAAGGAATGAAGATCCATTTTCAAGGGTGAAGACCTGATGCCAAGGATGAAGATTCACTTTCAAGGGTAAAGACTCAATCTTCAAGGATGAAGATCCATTTTCAAAGGTGAAGACCCGATGCTAAGGATGAAGATCCAATGTCCAAGGATGAAGATCCATTTTGAGGATGATGACCCACAATCCATTAAAGAATGGAACAACTAGAATTCTCAACTAATAAAAGGTCAGTCAAATCTAATTCAATCTCAGGTCCAAGTACCCAGTCTCAAGTCCAAGTACCCAAATCTCGGGTCTAGAACCCATCCTCATTCAAAATATGCTCAAAGTCATATTGCTTTTCACTCTCTTCTACTGAAAGTCTCAGATCATTCAAGCAGGGGGCAAATTGTAAACCCTTAATTTTTTACCCAGTCCAGTCCGATATTTTTAAATAGTCCAAAATAATTTTTAAAGAATTTTAATTAAATAATATTAAATAATATTTATTACTTATAATATTTATTTTTAATAATGAAAATAAAAATAAATAAAAAATAAAAATCGACGACGGGCAAAATCGGCAACAAATTGGCCATAGGCCAATTCATCTCAAGTTTTGCTTGTGGCGAATTGGCTGTGGGCCAACTTTTCCACAAGAAAAATTGCGGTAAAAATGACCTCCCAGCCAGCAGCACCCCACAGCAATTTTTGCCAGCGTAATTTTTGCCAGCGCAGTTTTTTCGAAACCCTATTTTACTTGGTTTTTAATTTTATTTCCTGAACGGTTTTTATTTTCTTAGCCAATTAGTATTAGGTTTTTATTTTTTCTTATAAATACACATTAAAGACACATAAAGAGGGATTGGGATTTTTTCGGCCAGAGAGGAGATCGAACTTTTGGATCTGGATTTTTGGGAGACTTTTTGGGATGAAAAGCAACCATTAGTAAAACTTTAACAATTACTAAGAGAAAAGCAACAAACTCACAACAAGTAATCCAAAGAGGCAGTAACCACAATCAAGGCAATTGCCAAATTGCCAAAGCTCAACCAAAAAATCAAGTTGTTTCAAGCATTAAGGTAGAAAGTTTGGTTCAACGTTCAAAATTGGTGGAGCCAACAAACACAAGTTTGGTTTTTAACTTATTTAAATTTACAAAGAGTTGTGCAATTAATTCATATTTATTGTGGTTTTTTTTAAGCATGTCCATATACCCAATTTAAGTATTAAACCCTAACCAGTGCATCCAAAGCCCTATTTTCATGTTTTTAAAACTAAAACCCTAATATCTTAATATCCAGTAAACTATTTTTTAAAATTCCGAAAACCCTATCTTCTAAATCTTAAACCCTAAAATCTTAATTTTTAACACCAAAACCTACAACCCTAAAAGCCAATTTTCAAAATCTTCTGGGGCGCTGCCCCCTTAACCCCCGCCTGCTAACCGGCTAGCGGGACCAACTTATGGGCTCATCGAAGGGGTCAATATTTATTTGTATATTATAAGCATTTGTGTTTAACTCCCTTTATTTAAAAACCATAATTTGGTTATTAAAATTCTAAAACCCTAAATTTATACATTTATTACTTTATTTAATTTTAAATTTGATTATGTAGTTTATTATATGTTTTGATGATTGATTTATTTAATTTTGATATTTGATTTGTTTATCATGGATGGATGATTTCTTTATTATTTTTATTTTGGTATTAAAAATTGTAAGAGGTATGTTTCCATGATTGGGTACTTCATTATTTAATCTTTATGTAATTTAAATTATTTTTTATATTTTGGGATTATTGTAAAGGACACATTTTCACCTTTTGGTGGGTGTCCTATTTAGTTTTAGACATTGGACGATTTAAGGACACGTTTCCATCCTCGAATGGGTGTCCATTTATTTATTTTGTTTGAACATTACTTTGATTTTAATATAATGATGCTTTATTTTTAATTGTTGCATATAGTATGGATAATATCATTATATTTAAGAATTTTATAATATTAAGATCTGAAAAGGAGACCGGTTCCAATGAACCTGGTGTTGTGGGGATGCTGGGCCATTTCTCACCTTCCCCACATGTACCCAACTTTCCAAACCCATTAGGGGGTTGGAGATTCTTTAGAAATTGAGTCATTCACCCCTTTCTTTTACCCAGCCTATTCAGATGGCTACTCCATTTTCTCCGGACTTAGGCCCGTGTTCTCTAAGGCCTTGAGTCTAAACAGTGCCGAAGTTGCAAGAACCATTCCTGTAATATCCCAATGTGTGCCCTAGAGGTTTGGATATATTATTGTGTGTTTGAATTTTGTGTATATGTTATATTGATAAGAAAAGAATTTGAAAAGAGAATGCCTATGTATTGTTTAACAAGGAAAGTAAAGTGTAGAGAGGAAGTGTATATGTTGGGTATATGGTTATATATATAACATATACATTAGTCAAAGGAATGGTCAATGGAAGAGGATATTTTTGTGTGAGTTATGAAATTACTTAAATGGGCATATAAGTGACAAAGATTAAGTTAATTGGATGAGGGTATTTAGGTAATTGCTTTGTTAGAATTGCTTGGTGGAGATTTAAAGAAGAAGAGAAGTTGACTTGTGTTTATTTTCCTTTTCTTCTCATGTGTGTGTGTCGGCCATCCAAGAGAGGAGAGAGCAAGAGAGGTGTTCTTGATGCTAGAATCAAATTGAAGGAAGAATCAAAGGTTTTGGTTGGAGATTTGTGAAATTTCTTCATCTAAGGTAAGTACTCTCTTGTTTTCCTTTGGTATTTTGAAGATGTGTTTGAAGTGTGTTGTGATTTGTTGATATCATGATTTAGAGTGTTTGAGATGTGTTTAAAAGTATTGAAATTGATTGTGAGTTAAAAAGGTTAAATTGGTGTTGGTTTTGTTTGAAAATGGTAAGTTAAGTAGATGTTGTTATTGAAAGAAGAAGATTGATGTTGGTTTTTAGGGTTTGATGTGGTAATTGATTGAATGTATGGTTAGTATAGTGTTAATGTGAATATTGTGAGAATATGTGTTAATAACATGAATTACACCCATTTGAATGAGATTGTGTTGTGTATAAGTTGTTCTTAATTCAATCAAAAGAGTGTTGGTTATGTTTAGGGTTTTATTCATGAGAGACACGGCCAAACCAAGGGAAGAGACACGGCCAAGCTAAGGATTTTTGAGAGACACGGCCAAGTCTTTGGAATTTTGGCCGTGTTGGGTGATTTTTGGAGAGGACACGGCCGTGTCCCTTGCCCATGTTGGCTTCTGTTGCTTTTGGTTGAGAGACACGGCCACAAGCTTGGCCGTGTCCCTTGAGTGTGTTGGCTACTGTGATTTCTCCTTTCTCTTCTTACATGGTTGAGATTGAACTTACACTTGATAATGCATATGATATTACATGATCAAGGTTAGGTGTTATGCATTGTAAACTTGTGAATGGCAATGTGTTATATGAATAATGTATCTTGAAATGTTATACCAATGATGATGCTATGTGAATAATATGAATTGAGATATAATATGATGATGTTAAGTGAATAATATGAATTGAGATACAATATGATATGAGGCCATTGTGATTGGCTATGCTAACTCAAATGTGATGTGAAGCCATTGTGATTGGCTATGATGATTCAATTGAAAGAACATAAGGCATGTTTGCCTAATTGATGATGAGAATTGAGAATGAAACAATAAATGAATTGTGTGTCTAATGTGTTATTCATTTTCAGAGTTTTGTTGTTGGTGGCATGCCTATTGGTAACATTCTCTTGAAGTTAGGTTGGCTAAGTCCTTGAAGCCTAATTGAGATGTTACAACCCTTGAAGCTAGGTTGGATTGGTTCTTGAAGCCAAGTTGGGTTGATGCTTAGCATGCTTTGCTCCCCTTGAAGCTTGGTTGAACCTAAATCCTTGAAGCCTAGTTGGGATTATGATAATGATAAATGTGATAACAAAACCAAAGCATTAACTCTGAAAATTGAATGGCATATTAGTGTGTCTTGGGCCCAATGCTTGTCTTTGTTTACATGTGATTCATTGATGGTAAATTATATAAATAATGATATTCAATATTTGAATAATGAGATTTATGAAAGAACTTTGAAATGTGATATGTTTATGTGAATGTCTTTTGTGAAAGGTAAAGGTGTGATGTTAGTGTTCCAACTATAATGTTGTTTTATTATTAACATGTATAGCATTGTATGGCATTAAAATATAGCGTTAGCATATTTTTGTACTACTAAGCCGTTAGCTTAGCACGATAGTGTTGATCGTGCAGGTAACAGAGTTGAACCCGAGAGTTCCACGAGACCGAGTGAGAGTAGACCTTGAAGAGTTATTTTGGGACTTAAAGATCAGAGAAGAGCTGCCAATCATGTATAATTTCTTTATATTTTGTAAAGTATGGTTTATAATGTGAATATATGTATAATTGTTAATATGGATTTAAATGTTTTCATATATGTAACTATTTTATAAATTTCGCTGCGTATTAAGTAAAAGTATCTATATCTATTTTGTTTTTATATTACTAGTTAATTACTTATTTTCTAAAATGCATAATGATAAAGATTATGGTATCTTTTAAAATGATTTGATTGTTAAAGAAAACCATAGCATCCCTATGTTCGGTGCACGCATATTACATTGTGGTGTTTGTAGTGTGCTTGTACCGGGTGTGGGGGGGGGGGTGTTACAATTCCACCTGGAGTGGGGGCAAAAGTCCTCGCTCACAATGTGTTAGATTTATTTTTGATGCGCAGGTCAGAAGATTAGAGTAGATCTAGCTAACTGAGATATAGAATACAAGATCAACTACATTAAAAAGGTGGTTACTTGAGAAGCTTGTATTATATAATTACTTGAGAAGCTTGTAGCTATAATGATAGCTGTATGATATAGTCTACTTAGATTTTGATATAATTTGAAAGAGCAGTTGAGTTATAATTTTATAGTAAGTTATATAAGTTATAGAAAAAGACCTGCAATATAGATAGGTTAATAAAAGTATAAATATTTGCATTATATGATGAAGGATCATTGATATGTTGTTTGGGTTGAAGTTGAAATTGGATGTAAAAAATAATATTGGAAGTTTTTTCTATTACAGGTTGTATTAAGATTGAAGAAGATTTTAGAAATGTCCAATTATTTGGGCAGACTCTATCAAAATTTTTTATTGATATTGGCTTTATTATTTTCTAAAATGGAGCATATGAGTATAGAGGCATTAGGTGACATTCCTTGATAGTTCTTAATAGGATTATCCAAGGATATTACATACCTAGTGGCATTGAAAATTAAGGAGTTCTTTACTTTTGTTATTATAGCAATAGCCACAGAGAATGAATTCAAACATGAACAGAGTAGAAGATAGCAATCATGAGTAGTAGCATGGTGGTCAAAAAAAGTAAAGAAATGTTCGAGCACAGACATAAATACAAGGTTCTAGTAGAGGGGGTCATACTAGTAAAGCTGGTTTTCAGAGACCTCGAGTAGTTGTGCCAAGTACTCCTGCAAGCTCATCTTTATGAGCAGTTTCTACATCTTGTCAATATTGTGGCAAGAGGCATGGTAATGAAGATTATTAGTATTTGACTATAGCTTGTTTGAAAGGTGGCTCCAAAGATCATAAGATTAAGGATTGTCTTGTGATAAAGGGATCTAATGCTACTAAGGAATAGGGATCCATATAGGGATTATAGATAGACCATAGGCCAAGTAGAGCCGACTGAACTAGTGCTAGTCACTAGAAAGGATCAAAGACAATTGACAAGCCCCGGACATGGGGTAATGTTCCCGCCAAGGTTGGTAAATTCTACTTATTTAACCTTGATGTTTATTATCTACTAGATCCTGGTTCCACATATTCATACATATGCATAATTATAGCCTTGGGAAAGAATGTGTAAGCTAATAAACATGAATATGACATAGAAGTTACTAACCCTTCAGGCCATAGTGTAATAGTAAACAGAGTATATCAGAACTGTCCAATTAGAATTCATAACATAAAAATTCCATTTTGTGATTTTGATGTAATTTTGGGGATGGATTGGTTATTACGACATCAAGCACTCATGGATTCTCATTTATAAACTGTGACTTTTAAGATTCCTAGACACAGTGATGTTGTTGTTCAGAAGAAAGGGAGTTTCATCCTTATAGTTTGATTTTTACTGCTAAGGCTACAATGTTAATCAGGAAGAAATGTGAAACCTACCTTGCTTATTTGATTGATACATGCCAAACAGGAAAGACTTTGAGAGACTTACCTACAGTGTGTGAATTTCCAAATGTATTCCTAGAGGAATTACCAAGAGTACCACCATACAAAGAAGTGGAGTTTGTCATCGATGTTACTCCTGGTAGAATATTGATTTCTATACCACCTTATAAGATGGTACCACTGGAATTGAAAGAGTTAAAAGTGCAACTTTAAGAATTGCTTGATAAAGGGTTCATCAGACCCAGTATGTTGCCTTGGGGTGCATAGTTTTGTTTGTGAAAAAGAATAATGGTACACTACAGTTGTGATTAATTATTAGCAGTTAAATAAGGTGACCATTAAAAACAAATATTAGCTTCCTCAGATTGATTATCTGTTTGATCAATTGAAGGAAGCATGTGTTTTCTCCAAAATGATCTTAAATTGGGTATTTATCATATGAAAGTTAAGGAAGCTGATGTTCCGAAGATAGCTTTTAGAACCCGATACATGCATTATGAATTTCTAGTCATGCCATTTGGTTTGACTAATGCTTCAGCAGCTTTTATAGACTTGATGAATTATGTTTTTAAGCCGTATTTGGATCAGTTTGTAGTTGTTTTCCTTAATGATATATTGGTTTATTCTAGGAACAGAAAGGAGCATGATAAGCATCTAAGGATTGTGCTACAGAAACTGAGAGAGAACCAGCTATATGTTAAATTGTCAAAGTGTGAATTATGGTTAACAGAGGTGGTATTCTTAGGACACGTGGTATCAACTGATGGTATCTGTATAGATCCCAGTAAAGTTGAGACTATTTTGAATTTGCAACCATATAAGAATGTGACATGAGTTTGTAGTTTTCTTGGTTTAGCTAGTTATTATAGAAGATTTGTGTAAGTATTCTCTAAAATAGAATTTCCTTAACTACTTAGAATGGAAACTAAATTCAAGTGGAATGATCAATGTCAAGCTAGTTTTGAATGGTTAAAAGCCATGCTAATAGAAGCACCTATATTGACACAACCAACTCCAGGTAAATATTATGTAATATACAGTGATACTTCACACCAGGGACTTATTTATGTATTGATGTAGGAAAGTAATGTGATTGCTTGTGCTTCTTGACAGTTGAAACCTCACGATTTGAATTATCTTACACATGATTCAAAACTTGCAGCCATTGTATCTGCTTTAAAAATCTGACAACATTACTTGTATGATGAAAGATGTTATATCTACACCGATCATAAAAGTTTGAAGTATTTGCGTATATAGAAAGAACTTAACTTAAGGCAGAGAAGATGGATGGAATTAATCAAAGATTATCACTGCATCATTGATTACCATCCTGGAAAAGCTAATGTAGTAGCTGATACCTTAAGTCAAAAGACTGGAAGGACTGAGAATTGAGCCAACAATTGGGTAGAAAGTTAGATAGGCTGGGAAAATGAACCAAAAGTTGTCAGAATTGATGGAATAAGTACATAAAGGTTAGTGATCATATTATATTATCTCAGAAGATGATGGTTTATACTACAAAAATTGACTCTGTGTTCCTGATGTGAAGGAGTTAAAAGAGAGCATCCTTAAAGAAGCTCAATACAACATATACTATACATCCATGAAGCAACAAAGATGTATCGTGATTTGAAGCCTTTCTATTGGTGGCCTGGTATAAAGAGAGACATTACTGAGTATGTAACTAGATGCTTAGTATGTCAGTAAATCAAAATAGAACATCAAGTGCCATCAGATCTTCTACAAACCATCTCAATACTAGAGTGGAAATGGGAAAGTCAACATAGAATTTATGATTGATCTTTCAAACACCCAAAGGAAGAATGATGCAATTTGGGTGATTATTGATAAGTTAACTAAGTCACCTCATTTTTTTCTAATCAACACTGACTATTCACTGGATAGACTTGCAGAATTGTATATAAATGAGATAGTCAGGCTGCATGGAGTGCCAATGGCTATCATATCAAACTGAGACTTGTGCTTTTTACTTTGAGATTTTAGGAAAGTTTTCAGAAAGCATTAGGTACTCAACTTCATTTCAGCACTACATTCCATCCACAGACTAATGACCAATCAGAAAGGGTGATACAGATACTTGAAGATATACTTAGAAGTTGTGTTATTGAGTTTGAGGGTAGTTTGGACAAATATTTACCATTGGTAAAATTTGCTGATAACAATAGCTATCAGACAAGTATTGAAATGGCACCGCATGAAACATTGCATGGAATGAAATTCAGAACTTTGCTCTGTTGGATAGAATTAAGTGAGAATAAGCTTGTGCAAACTTATCTTATCAAACAAATAAAAGATAAGATAAGACTAATAAAGGATTGATTAAAAGCTGCAATAGACAGACAAAAGTACTATGCAGATTTGAAGAGAATGGACATTAAATATAATATCGGAGACAAGGTATTTCTGAAAGTTTTACAATGGAAGAAAGTTCTCCGCTTTGGCAAGAAAAGGGAAACAAAGTCCTATGTTTATTAGATCATACAAGATACTTGAATATGTAGGTCCAGTAGCCTACAGACTAGCTTTACCTCCTAAACTACCAAAGATTCATAATGTATTACATTTGTCAATGCCTAGAACATATAGATTGAATCCATCACATGTGATACAGGTAGAATCCATTGAGATATTGCCAGATTTGAGTCACGAAGAGTAACTAGTGGCTATCCTAGCTCAAAAGGTCAAGGAATTATAGAGAAAATGCATTCCTCTCATAAAGTGTTGTGGATAAATCACTCAAATGATGAAGCCACATGGGAAAGTGAAGAGTTGATGAAGCAACGATATCCTCAATTGTTTTAGACACCTTGAGCAAGTAAATTTCAATGATGAAATTTCTTAAGGGGGAGAGAATTGTAATATTTGAAATTTTTAAGCAGTGATTTTTTTTAATTATATATATATTATACCGTGCATGATGTTAAGAGAGACCTAAGTAATTGAAATTAATGGAAAAATAGGATTAGATAAGCGTTAAAAGTTGAAATGGATTTAATCAATATTTTTTAAAAATAATTTTTAAGCGATAAAATTATAAAAATGCCCATGTAATCCTAGAATTAAATTATACTGTAATTGGGATATGAAATATGAATAATAAGGCTTTAAGATAATTAAAGAAAATATTTTATGATTTTTCAGAGTTAAAAACCAAATTAAGGCATAATTGAAGAAAGTAGGTGTACTGAAGTTATGATACATGTATCACATGAGAAACTCCAAAATATTATTAAATGCCAAAATTTGACCACTTTTTCTTCTTCTTCTTCTTCATTTAAACTAAGATCCATCACCACCATCACCATTTCTTCTCTTCTTTCTTCTTCTTTTTCATTTTTTTACTTAAAACCTAAGGCTTTTTAGTAATAGCTTAAAATGTTTAAGGAAAATAGCTAATTTATGAGAGATATCCAAGAATAGCATCTTAAAATCAAGGAGTAGGAGACAAGTGGAAGGGAAAAGCTACTTGAAAGAGGTTTGTGCTTGTATATTTAGTATTTGCCATTATTTGAACTTTATATACTTATGAAAGTTTGTTAATCTTTATTAAGTGAATTATTTGTGCTAGAATTAATTAATTGAACTTTTGGAGAAAGAATTGAATATGGAACTAATTGATTAAGAAATTGATTATGGAGTCATTGATGAATGAGATTAAATGTATTTGTATAGTTTTTAACTTAAAATTATGCTTAAAGAAACTTTTGAACTATTAAAGTGATGGTTTTAGTGTTATGGAAAAATTAAGGTTTTGAGAAAGTTTAAGGTTTGGAAGAAAAGTGATTATTAGTACCTTATTTGATTAATATGTTATCAAAGAAATATATTTATTTTAAATTAAAGTATAATTGCATCAAGTGTATTGTCAAAGTTTGCAAAACAATTGAATGATAAAGAAAGAAATTGTTACTTTAAAGAAATATTTTTAGTAGAAATTTATATTGTAATCTCTGAAAGTGGGCATTTATTTGCCAATAGTGAATCTGTTATCTAAATCTAGGATTTTAAAATTAGTATATGATGGCAAAAACAAATGAAATTTACTGAAAATGAGTAATGTGCAATGTAAGTATAGATAAGAATTTGTATGGAAAAGTGAATATGAAGTGGAATTTTCATCTTAATTATCAATGTTTTAGTAATTAACTACAAAGTGATTATTTCCTTTTAAATTAAGTTAAATTTTGGAACTTATTATCATTAAGATCAATAATTTGAATTTAATTGATTAAGTGATTTATTTATTTTTTTTTCAAAGTTATGCTTTTATTTTCATCTATTATTTCAATTATTTTCTTATGTTATAAATTTGGCAAATTATGAGTATACAAGTACCACTAAGTAATTGCTTAGTGTGTTAGACTTTTTTGACATGCATATTAGATGGACAAGGTAAATCTAGCTTAGTAAGATCTTAAAGTGCCAAAGATCAACTGCATATTAGAAGGTGTAAAATTAGGAAGATCTTGTATTTTTTTTATATTTACTATTTACATAGTAATGTTTATATTAAATGACAATTGTATAGTTATGGATAACCAAGTAGTTTATTATTTTGTAAATGTAGTATGGGTATAAAGCTTTACCAGGTGATATTAATTTTGGAGAATATTTCATCTGTGTATAGGTTGATAAAAGTACTGCATAATTATGTTAATTTATAAATGAATATTATTGAGTTGGTATAGTTAGAGTTAAGGTGAATATGAGGAAGTTAGAAGTGTTTTTTTTTTTGCACATTGTGTTGGTTTGAGGAAGATTTTGAATTAAGAAATTACAAAGGAAACTCTATCAAAAAATTTAGTTTAATTATTTTAATATTTATTTAATGTTGGTTGTTAGATTGATAGATATTGGGTAGCGGTTTTTGATGATTCTTTAACAGGACTCTAAGAGAATGTCACACATTGAGTGGAGGACCTTTGTCTTTTGTGATGAACATGCCTAAGTAAAGAGTTTTTGATGAGTTTGAGTGTAGAAAAGAGTTAATGCAGCTATAGGTTATTACGTAGTTTACTTCAAACTCTTTGATATGTACTTTTCGGTGAGTTTGGATGACTTTGCTGGTATTTGGGATTCAATATCGGTGAGGCCTTTACATATAGTGATAACAAATTCCCTATGGAGTGTCAAACTAGTTTTTGAAAAGAGGTATCGATTGAGGACACCTTTGATACCAAACATTCCAATCAATAATTCATTTCAAAACCTTCACCTTTTGACTCCTCCATCGAATCATCACTTATATCATGCATGTTAAGATAGAGGGCAATGAGAAAGTCACTCAATGTGACCTCTTTTTCTTGTATGCTCTCATCAAAGGTGCTAAAGTCTAATCAGCCAAATTCCTAATAAACACCTTCATACACATGTCAACCATGAAAAAGGAGCTTTTCACATCTCATCTCAAATAACTCAAATTGCTAGACACTATAACATGCTCAATCCAGAAAATCTAGCCACCTTGAGAGACCTTCTTGATACCTCAACTAATGCCCTCACCCTTTTCTATCTTGAGCACTCCAAGTGCCTCAAGATAATAGGAACGAGATATGAAAATATATTGGGTAATAGAGGTGTGATTAAAAAAGAAAAGAAAAGGCTAAGAGTTGAAGTGCAGCTGAGTGGTGAAGTTAAGGTAGAAAAGACCTTAGAGCAAGGTGAATAATCCTCTAATGCCATTTTGAGAACCGTCCACTCCATCTAAAAGCAACTCAATCATTTGAAGAGGGATGTAGCTAAGAGATTCAACAAAGTAATAAAAAGCTAGACCTATTTATCCTATATGCATCATGGCATTTATGAGATGCGAGGAAATTTTGAGATTCCACATGTGATATTAGGGAATAGGATTTGAGTGAGCATGCAAAGAGTGAATTTGCTACTCCTCCTTTTTATGATGTTGGTGATGAAGGAGATGATAGTGACGGAGAGGTACCTCAAAAGAAAGGAAAAGAGAAAATAGGAGAAGATGTTATGGTTAAGGATAATGAACCTATATCTCTAGACTTTTAAACCACATTTGTCTTTGTTTTTTTACTTTTCCTTTAATACTTTGGCTTTTTGATGTGAAATTCTATTTTTTCATTCAAAGGATGATTTTATGGACGTAATTATATTGATCACACATTGTTACTCATGTGTTACTTTAACTATTAATGAAATATTAGTTTAATGTTTCTCCATCTTGATTGTTGCTATGCTTACTATTCAATTATGCTTTATATCTCTATCTTCCTTGTCTATTATATTGTTTTTGCATTTGACAAAATGAGAGTAAGATTTGTAAAATTAATTGAACTTTAATACTCAGCATAAATTTTAGTTCTAAGCAAAAATTTAGAGGGAGTTGAAAAAATAAATTGTTTTCTTATGTTTTTAATTTGTAAAAGTTTATTTGTTATCTTTTAATTCAATTTGATAGACAATAAACTCTATTTTGATCTTTAGCAACCAAATTAAAGTGTTCTAATGTTAGGACCAAATTTTTTTGCCTTGAGACATAGAAAAATTTCAATTCTCTATTGAACATAAAAGGTGCAACCAAATTTCAATTTTCTATTGAACCTGAAAGATGCAACTACCCCACTGCTCTTATGACTACATAATAGAGTTCATCAATAACTTTATTTCATAGTAAGGTTAGTGGTCACCAGGACCAACCATGAGAATGAAATCACGACCTCTTAATCAGAGGACGTGACTATCCAATTGAGGAGAAAAAACACTTAGTCCAGACATTAGAATACTTTGAAGAGATATGACATTAGGAGCCATGGAAAACATGTTAAATGTGCCTCCTCCAGATGTGTCTCCTCTAATTGAGCCTACTACAACTTAGCCTGTGTTAGAGAGATGCCCTAGAATAATCACTTTAGGACATTATGTCTCATACTATTTATTTAATAAATGCATGTTTTTATCGTTCAATATATATTAGATATGTGATATTGCATTTAATCACAAATACTTGATTGATTGGTAAGATTGTCCTCGGTATAAATGGCATAGAATGAAAGAATTATGATAGTGATCATAAAATGAGAGAAACATTTCATGTGTAATTATGTCTATACCAAAATTAGTCTCTAGTCATTGAGTGTTAATAAGTAGGACATCATTAACGTGGTTAGACTAGTACATGTTATATTACTTTATCAATATCAAGTGATTATTCTCACAAATTGTAAACATGGTAATATCTATAGTTAATATGTATATGCTTGCTAAAATTACTCAAGTAAATTTGATGACCCGCTGTGAGACTATCATGTGGTGAACTATTTATTGTCAATGATATTGTCTCATCATACAATGGTACATTAACCCTTAAACTTGAGATATTCAACTTGTATCTTGAATATGGATTGATATACTTTGATAAAAAAAAAACTTTAACTAATCTTTAAAACCACTCGTGAAGATGTTGATTGGATATATCATAAAGTATTTGAAGGTAGTTGAGTGATCAACAAAGGATTCGCCACTCCTAATATTAGGAGAGTATGCCTAAGTTTCTTATAGAGATCATTACTTGAAAATCCTTAGCCAAAGTAAACAAGACTTGAAGAAAGTCTTAAATGTTGAATCTTACTTAGTAATGAATGTCATAGTACAAGAAATAATTTAGGCTAGATGTGGCGTAGCTAGTCTATTTGGAGTTGACACATAGACCATACTCGCAACCTGTAATGCCCGTAGTTTAAAAATAATTAAATAAATAATTTGGAAAGATTAAGTGAGCTGTTGGAAGATGAAAAATACTAATGTTTATGTAAAATATAAATGAAATATACATAACATATAAATATCACTAAAAAAGAAAAAGTCAAAAAGTAAATGGTAAAAGTCAAAAAGTAAAAGGTAAAAAGTTAAAATTTTAAAATTAAAATATTTCTTGGTGGAAGAGGAAAATTCATGAATTTTAATTATTAATTAATTAATTATTATATATATATATGGTTAAGAAAAATAAAATAAAATAAAAAGTCTAAAAAAATCTTCTTCTTCCTCCAAGGTGTCATCCACCATATCCAAGAAGAGGGAAGCTTTTTACTTCTTGCATACACTAAATTTCAACAAGATTTTTAAGGATTAAGGAAAGTTTTGAAGATTTCCAATATAAGTAGTGAGTTTTCCATAGTTTTTGGAAGTTTTCTTTCAAGTTTATGATATGTGTAATTTGTGATTTTGAAGAAGTGGTTTTAATTTTTTAAATGATATGGGATGAAGTTATTTTGATGTAGAATCAATGATTTTAAGGTTGGATGATTGAAATGAATAGGTTTAGTGGTAGTTTGGAAGTAGTATGATAATTAGGGTTTTTATGGCTATTTGGTTAGAATTGATGTAATTAGTGTTTAAATGGTTAAAATGTGTTAGAATAAAATTATAATGATACATTTTAGAATAAAATTCTAATGATATATTTTACCCTAATACTTAATTTAGAATTGGTTAAATTGGAATTCTAAAATTAATGTGTATTAGGGCAAATATTAAAAAATAGGTAGAATTGTAGAATTTGAAGTTTCAGTAGTTAAAATAAGTAGAATTATGTTTCTAATGGTTTATGAAAACTCATATTTTGTTTATTAGGCTCGGAAGTTCCATAATAGGAGGTTAGTACATACTTTGATAGGAATAATTTTAATTGCATTATATTTGGCATAAAGCGTTGTGAGTTGATGAATTGTTATGTTACTTGAACTTTGAGCCTTGTATATGAAATGCATTGTTGTGAGTGAGAATATATAAATTGCATAACAAATGAGTTGTGAAACCATTGTAGAATGGCTAATATACATTATGTATCTTTTAAGAGTAGCACTCGGCCATATTATAAAAGTGGAAAATAGCGTGATATCTATGATAAAATATGTGGAAATTGAGAAAATTAATGAAAAAAGTGTTAAAAATGGGGATTGATAAAATTAACTATGTTTAAATGATAGTATGAAATGATGTGTGATTACCTTATATAATTTCCTGCTCTAGAAATTTTTGTTTCGTAATATGGTTATGGCATGCCTATTATATGTGTGAGGAAAGATTTTTGCCCCCACTCCCATATGGAATGGTTCTTGTAACTTTGGCATTATTAAGCTCAGGGTCTTAGAGAACATAAGTCTAAACCCGGAGAAAATGGAGTGGCCACTCGGATGGGCTAAAAAAAGAAATAGGTGGATGACTAGATTCCTAAGAAATCCCAAACCCCCTATTGGGTTCGGAAAGTTGGGTACTCATGGAGAAGATGAGAATAACCCAGCACCCCCTAGCGCCCAGTTCATTGCAACCAGCCTCTATTTCAGGTCTAAATATTATTAAATTCTTAACTTATTAAAACATTATCCATAATATATGCAATTAAAAGGAAATAAATATTCATTACATTAAAATCAAAGAAGATCTAAACAAACAAATAAAAATGAGCACCCATACAAGATGAAAACATGCCCTTACAATAATGTCCAATGTCTAAAACTAAATAAAATAGGACACCCACCATTTCGTGAAAATGTGTCCTTTATATTAATCCCAAAACTTGAAGTAAATTAAATTACATTGATCTTAACAAATAAGGCACTCACAAAGTGAAAACATGTATTTTACCTCATTTGAAATTTAAACTATTATTCAAATATAATTAAACCATTCAAATATTCACCATAAGCAAAATAAAAATAAATCTTCCATCATAAACATACATCAACAAAATTAAATAACCAAATTTAGGTTTTAATCTTAAATAAAGCATTAGATATACAAAATAAGGGTTTATTGGTTTGATTTTGGAATTTTAGAGGTTTAATAATAGTTTTAGGGTCTTGGAAATATGATTACGTTTTTCTAGTGAAAATTGGGGTTTTAGGATTTGTTGAAAATAAAACTAGGATTTTAGCCATTGAATTAATGTTTTGGATGGAAAACTAGGGTTTTATGATTTTGAAAACAATATTAGGGTTTTGAATTAAAATAGACTGGGTTTTATAATTTTGAAAATAATATTAGAGTTTTGGATATAAAAAACTACGTTTTTACACAAAATAGGTTAGATAAAGTTATGTTGTTTAGATTCGAATTGGATTCACAATTTATGTATGAAATCTAAAATAAGGTACTGGAAATCTACAATTATGTCACTTGGTTTTAATTTAAATTCACAATTAGATTCACACATAGGTTGATCTTATAAACTACTGGAAATCTAAAACAATTGCAAGTTAGTGGATGAAATAAGAATTAAATAATTTTTGTAAATTTATACGGATTGAATATTGAAACCAAACCTTTCTTTGTTGCCTCCACCAAATTAAATATGTTGAAACTAGCCCATTGCTTGAATGCCTGAATCAACTTTGGGTTTTGGTTGAGCAAAGCAATCCGAAGATCAATGCTCCTGATTGCTATGTTTTAGTTTCTGTCTCTTTGATAATTGTTGCTATTTGAATAATAATTGTTGCTACCCCTATGTGGCTTTTAATCTCTATATTTATAAGACAATCTTAAGGCTTAATTCTATTTCTCAAACCCTAAACCCACTATAAAACCTCATCTCCTTTAATTTAATCTTAATTAGGACACTTAAATTGGTCGTCATATAGAATTTGGTCCAATTCGACATGAGTAGTGCACATGTCGTATTTAGACATGCCCAAATTCGACATGGGCATGCTCATGTTGAATTAAACTTGATTTAATTTGACATGAGTATGCTCATGTCAAATTTGGACAGCTCCAATTTGACATGAGTACCAATTTGACATGAGCAAAGCTCATGCCGAATTAAGATGGCTCACACCTATTTAAGTCAAACCGGATTGATTTGAGCTTAAAAATTGAGAATGATTTCAATACGAACTTTAAAAAATGGACCAGACTAGGTTTAGGCTTCATAAAATTATATTGGACTTAATTTGGGCCTCTTAATTAGAATTAAACTCAATCAGGGCCAAAATTAAAGGTCTCCAATCTTGCCCACTGCTTGAACAATTTGAGACTTTAGTAGAAGAGAGATAAAAGCAATGATACAACTTTTAAATCTTGCACCAAACATCTGTGAAACAAAATACAGAGATAAACAAGAAAAAAATTCAAAGGATACGTACCTTAAGGCAAGGAACCATTGATATCCAACCGTTGAGTGATTCTAATATCTCGATGAAACCACCAAGCAATTCTAATAGTTTGAATTGGGTTGGGTTCTGGACTCGAATTGGATCTGGGTTATGGACTCAAGACTAGATTTTGGCTCTAAATCCGAGGCTAGTTTAGATTTGGATACTTGGACCTGAGACTGGATTTGATTTGGGTACTTGGACCAGAAACTGAATTTGGGTTCTAGACCTAAGATATTCTAGATGCTTCAAGAAAAAAAATAGATAAACTTCTACTCTTCTGGCTTGGTTGATCTTTTGTCATATGAGATTTTTGGCTTTCTTCTAGCCACTTGTTCTATTCTTCAATGGATTCTGATGACCTTCTGTTATCTGAGAATTTTGGCCTTCTTCTAGCCACTTGTTCTGTTCTTCAATGGATTCTGCTGCTTCTGTCATCTGAGAGTTTTGGCTTTCTTCTAGCCATTAACTTTAGCTCTTCTGTCCAAACATCAAGTCTTCACATTTCATAATGAATCTTTAAATATCGAGTCTTCACCATTCACAATGGATCTTTATCCTTGAACATTAAGTCTTCACCCTTCAAATTTGATCTTCATCCTTGGATATTAGGTCTTCACCCTTCAAAAATGGATCTTCATCCTTTAGACATCGAGTCTTCACCCTTCAAAAATGGATCTTTATCCTTTGGACATCGGATCTTCACCCTACAAAAATGGATCTTCAACCTTCGGACATCAAGTTTTCACCCTTTAAAATGGATCTTTGTCCTTAAACATCAGGTCTTCACCCTTCAAATTGGATCTTCATCCTTTGGACATCGGGTCTTCACCCTTCAAACTGGTTCTTCTTCCCTGGACATTGGGTCTTCACCCATCAAAATGGATCTTCATTCTTTGGACATTTATCTTGTATTGGCTTCAGCTCTTCTAACTGAACTGATTTGCATCTTCATTCTTTTGGGGTTCTTATTTTCTTCTTGTTTCATTCTTTTTGTTCTTCCTTTTTGCAAAAAATTCAATTATTTTTAGCTAGTCCTCATATCCTCTCTTTGCCCCCTGTATAGCAAAATGTCGAAAGTTTGAAAATATTTTGTATATGCATAAAATCAAAAATTAAAAAGAGAATCTGTACTTCTTATGAAGGCTCAAACTAATGGTTTTATTCCCATGCAGGCTCTGATTGATGTTTGCATTTTGTTTGATTTCTTGAACAAGCACGCATCTCCATTTCTAGAAAGTGGCTAGATCTTTCTCAAGCAATGGTCCTTCCATACCCCCTTATTCCATATCTGCTTCATGTTTGCTTCATAGAGTATTATTGTTCAAAGAATAGGCAAAACAAGACAACAAAATGCGGTGTGATATGCTCATGTATGCCATGATATGCATGGATGATACTTAAATGGTTCCATTGAGTCATAGACTGAGGTGATCAACTAAAGTGCTCCCATTGATTCCTTCCAGATGCTTGTTCATAATAACAGAATATATACAGCTCCATCTTCCAAGTGTACAAAGCATAAGTAGTGGGAGCCTCAACAGGGTAATGGGAACATAGGAGATACCCATTTCAGCCCTTTTGATAGAAATTTATGTTTAATTAGTACGATCTTGATCTTTTTCTTTTTGCAAAAACTTAGGACCATTATTCTGTCCTTTTTCTCTTTTGAATATCAAGTCTAAGACTTTCAAGATTGCGGACTTGGAGTTGTGTTGGATAAAATGAAAGATGGTCTTTCTTTGATTTGTTTAATTTTCATCTGGGCTAGACCAATTCAAGTCAATCTACCTAGGTAAAAAGAACTCTGTTGGCTTTTTGAACCAACCCTTTTTTGGGTTTTCTTTTCTCTTTTTTTATTTTCTTTCTTTTTCTTTTTCTCTTTCTTTCTTTTCCTTTTTTTATTTTTATTTTTGTTTTTGTTTTTTTATAGCTCTAAAAGAGTTGTCTTATTTGTTCCATTATATGCTTTTGACTATGGATGAGTGGAGTAGAGTGAGTTTGCTTCAACAAGGATGAATCTTTTGTTGCCTTGATAGATCTAAGATATTAAGTCTAATTCAAATACACTTCGACTATCCTTATTATCTTGACTATACATTCCTTTCTTTTATCATCTTGTCCTTTTACCTTAGTGATCATCAAACTTATCATAAGTGTCACAATAGCATAGAGTAGGTTATCAAGTTTACAAGCCAATAAAAAGCAAGCTAAAATATCATGAAGGCTCAAATGGACAAACTAGGGATTGATATTTAATAAGGCGGATTCAAGTTGTTGGCTTAATAGACAATGCCTAGTTCATCTCCTTAAATAAGTAGAGCTCATTTTTACCTTGAAAGTTCATCAAAGCATGTTCTAAGATCGACTAGGACCTAGACAAAGGCAAATATGTAGGAGCCCTTTCTAAGTAAGCATGCACATTTTAATGCTATAGAATAACTCCCTCACCTAGTAAAGTTATTCGAATCACGATGCATAGATATACTAATTTATGAATATCAAGCTAGATTCGTCATTGGTTGAGCACCAAAATGAACAAAGACTAACATGAACAAAAATTTGATGAAAGTAATTTATTCAAACAATCTTAATTTAAAAACATAATTGTTTCAGAAAACACCAAAGAAAGAAAATGAAACAAAAACCAAACAAACCAAGGGAAGTTTGTTGAGTTGGAGTCAAAGATGCTTTAATTATTATGGCTTGTCAGGGGTGAGGACCATATCACTTTATAACTCTTCTACTTCAGGTTCAGAGATCTAGCCTCCTTCCCTAGTCTCTGATTCATCATCACTATTAGTTGAGTCCCAAGATGCATTCACAACATGAAGCTGGTTTAGACTTGCCAAATAGACTCTCCTCCCTTTATTTTCTCCATCCATGTCTTGAAAAGATGACAAGGCAAAGTTTTCCCCTAAACCGCTGTCTATCATGAAGGTTGTTGGAGGAGGTACTCTTCCAAACTTAGCCAAATGGTTGTTCTTTGTGCTAGGTTTGTCAGGCTCGGGCAGCTTATCACTGTCGATCAAATCTTGGATCTCATGCTTTAACCGAGTGCATCCATCTATCTCATGTCCTTGTGTCTAATGAAATTGACAAAAGGCTTTGGTATCAAAGTTTGGCAATAAATAATTCAGAAAAGGTCAAGGAGTCAATGACTGTAATAGCACTTTCTTCTGTAGCTTGTTGAAAATCCAGGACAATGGTTTTCCCAACTCTAAAAATTGTCTCCTATTTCATTGACTAGTTATATTGACATCTTTTCGCACACCTTGATTGCCAGACGGATAGTTTTCTTTCTTATTCCATCTTTCAGAAAAATGGCTCTTCTCTCTTTTCATTCTTCTATTTGCAAGCCAGCATAGAGAAGATCTTTGAAGTCTCTGATAAGAGTATGAGACATCTATTCATGAAGATTAGGTAGGACACATCTCACTACCATCCTAATCTGATTAGACTCATCTGGCCTCTTCTTAAGCAATGTAGCCTTATTCCTCCACCTCTTCACATAGTTAACAAAATTCTCATTCCTCTTTTACCTGATTGGTTCGCCTCCATCAGAGTCACTTCCAAATTAGCATTGTACCCATACTACAGGATGAAGGCTTTGTACAACAAATCTCAATTCTTTGTAGTACATTCTTCTAAGGTGTTGAACCAGTTTTGAACAACAGGGTCTAATGAGAGCATAAAACATCTTAGAGTTTGAGCTTTAGTAGCTCTAGCAAACTGCATGGGAATGATATATTGCTTGACATGCATATGAGGATTCCATGTACCATTGTACTTAACAAAAGCAGACATCTTGAACTTGTAAGGAACTTCTTCATCTTGCCCAAACAACTTGTCCACCTCTGTCACTTCTTCATTCTTTAGTTTCTTTTCAAATTTTTTCTCTAAATTAGCAATCATCTTCTCCACATCTGAAGTTTTAGTCTTTTCCACAGTTGCATTTTCTGTAGCCTTTGTTTCTTTCTTCTTATCTTAAGGATCTTGGAAGTATTGAGCCCAATCATCATCATCAATTTATCATCATCAAAGGCCACTTCAATAACCTTAACCTTTCCCTTGCCCTTCTACTTCTTAGTACTAGCAGATGCTTTAATATTGTTTGCTAATAGTGCAGCTAGCTAGCTTTTCATGATCTCAACTAGGGCCCCCTTCAATTCTTCTATCTTAGAGTTGAGTTCATCTTCCACCATCTTCTAAATCTGTTCAGGTTCAAATGCTTTTGGTGAGAAGCTGGTTGAGTTGTTATTGGATTCTACATCACTAGCGTATGTCGGATTGCCATAAGCTCTTAAATTGTTATACTCCATGCCTATGAGCCAGAAAGGATCAATGCCATATAATGCAATACATGTATGCATGTATGCACAAATAACAAACAAGTAAAAGGAGTAAGAATGATGTTTTATTAGTTTTTGTCATAGAATTGTATCTTATTTATTTATGATGATTATTGTTTTCTTCATGCATTTTGGTAGTTTTAATCTGTTTATTTAGTGATTTTATTAATTTTGGTAGTTTTAATTTATTCCAGTGTTTATGTCATTTTTGTACTAGTTTTTAGTGTGATGTTTATGTGTTTTTGGTTAATGTTTTATTTGATTTTTGTTTAAAGTTTGTTTCAAGTGTTTGTTTTAGGTTAATGTGCAAAAAAACTCCCTTGGTAGATCAAAACAAAGAAAGAAAAGCATGAAGCAGCAAGACATGGCCAAGCCAAATCAAGCTTGGCCATGTCACCTCAAGCAAATTTTTAGCAGATCATGACACAGGCAGGAGACACGGCCAAGCCACTGGTCGTGTCTCACCTAGAGGGTAAAACCAAGGGAACCAAGAAAGAAAGGAAAATCTGGCAGAAGTTGACACTGTCAAGTGACACGGCCAAGCCACTGGGCGTGCCACATGACACGGCCACAAGCTTGGCCGTGTCCCATATTTAGCCAAGAAAGAAGAGCAAAGAAGGAAGATTACACAGAAGCGGACACACCCAGGTGACATGGCCAAGCCACTGGCCGTGTCACATGACACGGCCAGGAGCTTGGCCGTGTCACACTCAATTCCACAGAAGCAAAGAAGAAAGATTACACAGAAGTTGACACATCCAGGTGACACGGCCACAAGCTTAGCCATGTCACTCCATGGGGCTAAGGAAAGAAAGGAGACGAGGATTTTGAGCGAGGGTTTTGTATAAATAAGAAGATTAGGGTATTTGAAAGGGTTACACATTTTTCTAGCCGTCCAAGATAAACTTTTACGCTATTCTTCATTTTCTTTTGGAATTTTGATTACACTTTCATGCAAACACTCTAGATTAAATTAGTTTTATTCTTTTAGCAAAGATCTGAGCAAGAGATTCTTCAGAAGCCAAAGGAAGTTTGTAATTTGGTTTTGTTCTCAAACTCTATCTCTTAAGTTTCATTGGAATTGTATTCATGAATTCTCTAATGTCTAAATTAATTTCTTTGAATTTTAATGAGATGAATTTATTTGATAGCATCAATATGAACTAATTCTAATCTAGTCTAGGGTTTGTATGGATTTACTATGATTGTATGAAATGGTTATTGCTCTTAACTGAATTATTTCTTTTATCCTTCATTGAATGGATTAGCGTTAATATATAATTGATTGGCCACCAATTATGTGTTTGAGGTATTAGATTAAGGATTGAGAAATGAAGTCTAATGCTGGAACAATTCAATTAGGGACTTAGGTGAATTAGAAATATAAACCTAAGAAAAAGATCACTTCAATTGTAATAAGATTATTTGAAAGAGGTTTGAATACGAGAGCTTATTTCCTTGATTCGATTAATTAAGTTGCTTGAAATATGATCTTTGAAATTAAATTGGTTGAGAGGAATAGCCGTTCATACATATAAGTTAGTAGAGAAGTGCAAACCCTAGACCTTTCTATTAAGTGAATCAATATATCTGTTCAGTTTACTTTCATTGATTTAAATTCAACTCGATCTGTCTTCATTAGTTATTTAGCAATTTAAATTTATTGATAATTTGTTATTTGCAATTTGATAAACAATTAGCTTATCTAGCTTCCTTGTGAGACGACCTTGAGGTGTTCACCAAAATACTACAGCAGCCTCGTATACTTGCGAGTGTAGTTCTAGTAGTGTTAATTAGAGCACAACAAGTTTTTGACGCCGCAACCGGGGATGCTAATTGGCGTAATTGTTTATTAGGCATAAATATTTTAAATTATTTTTCATTGTTTACATTTGATTTTATTTTTCTTTTGCTTTTAATAATTCCTTTTTTCCAGAAATTTTGTTTATGCAAGGCAGGAGATCACTCGGAGGAGAGCTTTACCCAGTTATTCCAGAAATTCAGAGAGTGAAAAGGAACAGAGAAGAGTTTGAACTGTATACCGGGTTTGATACAGAGGAGGAAACTTCTGATTTTGAGTCGGATGGCGAAAGGCAAAGAACTATGAGGGATTTTGCCAAACCTGTCATTGGAACTTCCACATCTTGTATAAGATTGACAGATGCAGCAAGAAATTATGAGTTGAAGAATATCTATTATAAAATCCTGCCATCTTTCTATGGAGTTCCGAATGAAGATCCTTTGAATTTTATCCGGGATTTCTACTCCACCCTCAACACATTTTTATTAGGAGGACTAACAGAAGACCAATTGAGGATGAGATGTTTTCCATACACATTGAAGGATAGGGCAAAGAGCTGGCCTATGATGTTGCCTGAAAATTTTTTGACAACTTGGGAGCAAGTCTATAACAAGTTTATGGGCAAATTTTACTCACATCAGAAGGCAGCTGAATTGAGAGGAAAAATAGCTACATTTTCTCAATTTGAAGGAGAGCCATTTCATGAGGCTTGGGATAGGTTTAAGATGTTATTGATCCAGTGTCCACACCATCACTACCCACTTCAACTGCTGAATCAGTTTTTCTACGATGGTCTAACCTAGAAATTTCAGAATACTGTTGATAACACAGCTGGGGGAGCTATGGGAGAAAAGACAACAGATGAAACTTATGAAATCTTTGAAATGTTGGGAGCTAATTCTCAACAGAAAAGTGTAAGAGGAAGAAGTAAAGGGGTGAATCAATTGGAAGCCAATAGTGAGATGGTCAATCAGATAGCTGAATTGACAAGGCAAGTGCAGATGCTGAACATGAAGAACAATACCTCTTCATCCACTAAAGAAGTGTGTGGAATTTGTGGAACCTTCGGGCATGGAGCAAATATATGCCCCTCTGGATACGAGTCTTATGGAAATGAGGCTGAGCAAGTTAATGCTACGGGAGGATATCAACCAAGAGCCCAAAATGATCCTTACTCAAACACTTATAATCCTGGTTGGTGGAATCATCCAAACTTTTCCTGGGCAACAAATAATTCTCAACAACCTTTCCATTTGCTCCAAAGACAAAATCAACCGCCGGGGCAATCTTCAAATCAAGGGCAGCCTAAGAGAGAGAGTTTGGAGGATAGTTTACATGCTTTTATCCAAGTCAGTACAAAGAATCAAGAGATGAATAACAAAAGGCTAGATTCATTGGAAGCATCTTTTAAGAAAGTGGAGACCCAAGTGGGACAACTTGCACAACAGATGCAAATTCAACAAAAAGGGAAATTTCCGAGTCAACCTGAGCAGGCACGATCAGTGACTTTTCTTAGAAGTGGCAAGGTAATAAATAATAATGTTGAAAATAATTCTGTGAATGCAGGTGATCAAGAGAATAAAAATGAAGGAGAACCAGAGAACAAAGGTGCTGGAGAAAAATCAATGGAGAAATCTCCTTCAGCTGATTTACACAAGGCAAGTAATCCTTACCGGCCACCTATATCATTCTCAGTAGGTTGAAGAATGATAAATAAGATAAGCAATTTTCAGACATCTTCAACATGCTAAGGTAAGTATTAACTTACCTTTACTTGAAGCAATAAAGAACATGCCGGCTTATGCCAAATTCTTCAAGGAATTGAACACCAAGAAAAAGAGGTATGAGCCAAATGAAAAGGTGATAGTATCAGAGGTAGCTAGTGTTGTTCTGCAACATAAACTACCTCCGAAACTAAAGGATCCTAGTAGTTTCATAATTCAAATTACTATAGGTAATGGGAAGGGGACTGATAGCATGTGTGATTTAGGAGCTAGTGTTAATTTGATGTCTTATTCTGTATATCTCAAATTAGAACTTGGGGAACTTAAACCTACCAAAATGGTCTTGCAATTAGCTGACAGATCTCTTAGATTCCCGAAAGGAGTTATAGAAGATGTGTTAGTTAAGGTTAGTGGGTTGATAGTGCCTGTGGATTTTATAGTTCTTGACATGGAAGGAAGTAACCCTACACCATCCGCACACATTATTCTACTGGGTAGGCCTTTTATGGATACTACCAACACCTTGATAGATGTTAAAAATGGTAAATTGTCAATGATTGTCTTGGGAAAAATGGTTGAATTTTCTATTTTTAACACTTCTCCCATTCCTACAACTGCATTATATGAGGATTGTTCTTTAATTGATTATATTGATGCAGTTGTTTCAGATGTTTTCTTGCAAATAGGTTCCTCGGATAAATTGGAGCTGGCACTGACCTTAGATCGTGGCTTGGATATTTTTGACTCAGAAATAGCCAGTTGCCTTGAGATATTAGAGAGTGCTGAAATAGAGGAACTTAAGGAGGACCCAGCATTTGAACTTCCCTCCATCCAAAAGGAAGAGAATAATCCTTCACTTGAGTTAGAGCTGAAAGAGTTGCCTAAAAATTTGAAATATGTGTTTTTAGGAGATCACTACACCTTACCTGTGATAATATCTAGCGAACTTGTAGTGCCTAAGAAATCAGGAATCACTGTGGTAAAAAATGAAAAGAATGAATTGGTTCCTACTAGGACTACTACTAGGTGGAGAATGTGTATCGATTATAGGAAGTTGAACAATGCCACAAAGAAAGATCATTTCCCTCTTCCTTTTATTGATCAGATGCTGGATAAACTTTCAGGACACTCACATTATTGCTTTTTGGATGGACTTTCAGGTTATTATCAAGTGCCGATATCACCAGAGGATCAATCCAAGATCACTTTTACTTGCCCTTTTGGGACTTATACATTTCGGCATATGCCCTTTGGCTTGTGTAATGCGCCTGCAACTTTTAAGAGATGCATGATGTCTGTTTTCACAGACATGATAGATGATTTTATTGAGGTATTTATGGACGATTTTTCTATTTTCGGTGACTCTTTTGATAATTACCTCAGTAAACTTGTTCTTGTGCTTGAGAGATGCATTGAATGTAACCTCACTTTGAGTTGGGAAAAGAGTCATTTCATGGTTACTCAGGGCATTGTATTAGGCCATGTTGTGTCTAGTAAAGGGATTGAGGTGGATAAAGCTAAGGTAGAGTTGATTGCTAAGTTACCCCCACCTACCTCTGTTAAGGGAATAAGAAGCTTTCTAGGGCATGCAGGTTTTTACCAGAGGTTTATTAAAGATTTTTCTAAAATAAGCCAACCATTGTGTCATTTGCTTGGAAAAGATGTTCCATTTGAATTTACTGCACAATGCATGCAAGCCTTTAATTTCCTTAAGGAAAAATTGACCAATGCACTGGTAATTATAGCTCCTGTTTGGTCTTTACCTTTTGAAATTATGTGTGATGCCTCTAATCATGCAATAGGAGCTGTCCTTGGGAAAAGGGTTGAGAAATTTTTTAGAGTGATTTATTATGCTAGCTTGACCCTAAATAGTGCGCAAGTGAATTACACAACTGAAAAAGAAATGCTAGCTATTGTTTTTGCCTTAGATAAGTTTAGAGCATATTTAATTGGTCTAAAATTATTGTACATTCAGATCATATAACTCTAAAATATCTTTTGACAAAACAACATGCTAAACCTCGTTTAATTAGATGAGTGTTATTATTGCAAGAATTTGATTTTCAAATCAAAGATACTAAGGAAAGTGAAAATGTTGTAGCTGATCATTTATCTAGATTACCTTTCTTTGGTGAAAATCTTGCATCTGATAGCATTCATAAAAATCTAGAAGCATTTCCTGATGAGCAGTTGTTTGCGGTAATGAATTCACCTTGGTTTGCAGATATTGCTAACTATCTTGCTTGTGGTATTTTGCGTTCTGACATGTCATTTCAGGAAAAGAAAAGGTTTTTGCACATGAGTAATTTATTTTTGGGATGAACCTTACCTATTCCGGATATGCAAAGATGAGATAGTTCACAGGAGTGTATCTGAGGAAGAACAACTGAGTGTTCTTCAATTTTGTCATGACCTTCACTGTGGTGGTCATTTTGGAGGGAGAAAGACTGCAAAAAAGGTACTTCAAAGTGGATTTTACTAGCCTACTCTATTCAAAGATGCTCAAGAATATTGTAAGCATTGTGACCACTGTCAAAGAGTAGGTAACATTGGAAGGAGGAATGAAATGCCACTTCAATCTTATATTATTGTTGAACTGTTTGATGTGTGGGGAATAGACTTCATGGGTCCTTTTCCCAAGTATTTTGGTTATGAGTACATTTTAGTTACTGTTGATTATGTTTCAAAATGGGTGGAGGCAATCCCCACCCGTACTAATGATGCTAATGTGGTTGTTAAATTTGTGAAGGAATATATTCTTAGCAGATTTGGCACGCCAAGAGTGATAGTCAGTGATGGGGGAAGTCATTTCTGCAACAAACTTTTTGAGAAATTAATGCACAAATCGGGTGTGAAACACAAGGTGGCAACCTCATACCATCCACAGACTTCAGGACAAGTTGAGACATCCAACAAGCAAATCAAAGGAATTCTGGAAAAAACAGTCAACTTATCAAGGAAGGATTGGGCAAGTAGATTGCATGATGCATTATGGGCATATCGAACTGCTTTCAAGACTCCTTTGGGTATGAGTCCATACCGATTGGTTTTTGGTAAGGCTTGTCATTTACCAGTAGAGTTGGAGCACAAGGCGTATTGGGCAATTAAGACTCTGAATTTAGATTTAGACAAGGCAAAGAGAGAACGTTTTCTGCAAATTTCAGAGTTAGATGAACTAAGGAACGAGGCATATGAGAGTTCTAGGATTTATAAGGACCGCACTAAAGCACTTCATGATAGAATTTTAGTGAGAAAGACATTGAGCCCAGGTATGAAAGTTTTGCTTTTTAATTCTCGTCTCCGTCTATTTCCAGGAAAACTCAAGTCTTGATGGAGTGGTCCTTTCGAGATAACTCAGGTATATCCTTCTGGTGCTATAGAATTGCTTAATTCTCGAACGAATGAAACTTTTAAAGTAAATGGACAGAGAGTTAAACCATATAATGAAGGGTTCCAAGAAGTAAGGATCATTGATAGTACTTTGATCTACAATCCTTAAGTCTTCAGTAATGTCCAACTACACGACATTAAAGAAGCACTATATGGGAGGCAACCCATCGGTTTACATTTCTTTTCATAGTTACAATTTTATATTTAGCAAATTTGATTTCATTTTTGGTTTAAATAAATGGAATAGGTGCTTTGATTGGTTTTTTTTTTTTAATGTGTTTCAGGGTTAATCAAGGAAGAGGATTGCATTTCTTTCAGATTTGGTGACACAAAAAAAAGATAAAAAAAAGAGTAGCCAAAATGGCAGTGAAGGACACTGCCACTTGACACGGCCAAGTCACTGGCCGTGTCAAGCAAACCCTAAAATACACAGTCCCTGACACGGCCAAAAGCCTTGGCCGTGTCACATAGACACGGCCAAGCTTATACCCATGACCCTTTCTTTGTCTTGCAATCTTTTGTTTTACAGTATCAAACACAGCCAAGTCACTGGCTATATCCCTCCAAACCCATCAAACACGGCCAAGCTAAACCAAGCTTGGTCGTGTCACCTCAATTTCCAAGTTTAAAAACATGGTTTTAGCCCTTTTCTTTCATTTAAATCCCTAGTTTTCCTTTTTTCCTTTCTCTCTCTCTCAACTCTTTCTTTCCAAAACCTCCATTTTTGTTTTCTCAAAGCTTCCAAAATCCCATTAATTCTCCATTTTTCTTCACCAAAACCAAAATCAACCCGTTCAATCTTCTTCTTCTCTCATAAAAAAATCAATTAAATCTGTTAAAGCTTCAAATTTTTCCAAATCTTTCAATATGCCTAGAACAAAGATGGTGTCCCACCACAAGAGGAGGCAACCTCCAACTGTAGCTCCATCTTCATCTTCTTCATCTTCAAAGAGAGCGACTCTTTTAGCTAGGGGTTTCTTTCCAACGAGGTATGTAAGCAATGAATCCCTTAATGCTCTTCATATTAGGGATAATTTTTATAGCTATGTTCAAAACCTTGGGTGGGAGAAATTAGTCTCCCTTCGACCTTTGCAATTTCAAGAGCTTACTTTGGAATTTTTAACATCTCTTAAGGTTGAAAGAGATGAACAAAAAATTTGCTCTAGGTTGTATTTTAAATTACTTGGGAAATCATGTGTAGTTAGTATTGAGCAATTGAATACTATATTTGGTTTCCATCAACAAGGTGAAAAATCTGTACCTAAGGGTTTTAAACAACAATTTCCATGGGGAGCACTTGGCTCGGGAACATATGTGGCCAAATCGGCCAAAGCAACAAAATTGAGTAATCCCGCTCTAAGGTATTTACATTGCTTTATGTCTTGTGGGTTCTTTGCACGGAAGGAAAGCCCATGTATAGTGGAAATTAGTGAGCTCTTTTTCTTAGACTGTGCTTGTAATGCCATACCCGTTAGTGTCGGCTATTGGTTGGCCGATGTTTTTGACAGTGTGGCGAACAAAAAGAAGGGTGCTATTTGTATTGGAGGATTGCTTACTACTTTAGCGACAGCCCTTCTTGATGATTTTGACCCGAGTAACTGCCGTATGACTAAAATTTCGGGTAATGATTTGTTAGATTTGGCCACACTTGAGAAGATGCATATGGTTGTGAACAGGGGAGGGGCCTATGTAATGGCTTCAGCTGAGCCAGAAGTACCAGGGGGCAGCCAAAAGAGAACACGAGTCCATGAGGAGTCCAACTTGGATTCTCTTGATTTGGATGAAGATGCTCCGATCCCGAACAATCAGGAGATACTTAATAGGATAGAGGCACTGGAAAGCAAGGTCGATCGTAACCATGCTGCGGTCTTGCAACAGTTGGACCAAATCAATAGTAACCTTACTAAGATTCTGAGTCTCCATCCTTCAGCTGCATCATCATCACATCCTCCTTCACCGTAGATCAAATTGGCTCTAATCTTTTGAGAAAATTCCTTACTTTCTTGTGTTTAGTTATAACATATTTTCTTTGTTATTTTTCGTTTTTGTTTTTCATGTTAGCACTTTATATTTTAGTTATTTTATATATATATTGTATTTTGTTTTTGAACAATTGATGTTTGTTGTGAAAAGGTAGCATTTGCCTCACAAGGGAACAATGGAATATAGGTTGTACCTTAACTCTTTTTCTTTACTATCCTTGTTTCCATTGAGGACAATGTAATTTATAAGTGTGGGGTAATCTTTAAGCTTTCCTGTAATTTTTGTTTTGTTTGTCTTTGTGTGTTATATTGTGCGTTGTTCATGGCATAATTGTTGGAAACTTATTGACTTTTCTGTAATTCTAGCATTATATTTAATCCTTTAGTATCAGCATAGATATTAGCATTTGAATTCATTCAGGATCAATTTTCACATTCTGCAATTCATGACATATAAATCTTTGAGAACCCACCCTTTGTGAGTTTTGAGCCTCATAGATTGAATATTATTGTCAATTGATTTTCTTTTCTTAAGTGTGCACCTTCATGATTTTGCATCTCTAGAGCTTGCGTTTGCATACTAATTGAACTCACATTATGATTTCATCTCAAGTTTTAAAATGATGAAGGCAAATTAGGATTACCCCTTTAGCTTAAAAAGACCTCCCTTAATTATGAATTCCTTAGTGAGCCAAGTTGAGCCTTTGACTTTTTCTTGATAGATCAACACAATTCACAACTCAACATTTTCCTATTATCATCATACCTGCATTAAGGAATGGAGTTTCTTATGATATGATAATAGGGTGGTTTAATTCATAAGTGTGGGGTAAGCAATTAAAAAAAATAATAGTTTTGCTTTAGTACGATTTGGGGCTGAAATGCATACTTTGCACATTGTATTTGACTAAGAGTTAATTGTTCTTTTCCTCTACATTTTGAGCTAGATGTTCCATGAAATTTTATATTTTGTATATATATATATATATAATAAAAAAATAAAAGAGAAGATATATATATATATATACAAAATTCATATATTTTCTAGCATTAGTCATCAAAGAGGAATTTAGACTCATGTACTTTTCTTTAAGTATGCAAGAATGTGAGATTATCAAAGGTTGGTGAATATGCCATTTGAGGGAGTTACAAGTTTCTAAGCAAGAGTATTGTCTAATTTAGATACTCCATTTCTTGATGTCCCAACTTAAATGTCTTTTCTCACACCTTCACCTTAGCCCCATTACATCCAAACAAAAAGACCTTCAGATTATTTCTTCAGAAAATCAATGAGAGAAATTGGATAATTAAGCAAGTTTATGGCAATATGCAGTCATGAGTAGTTTGAGTGAATTAACCTTTGAAATTAAGTGAAACACTTAGATGAGAGATGAGATTTGTTATGTCTGGATTAATGAATGAGTTAAGAGAATCTTGATTGAAGTAAATTGCATTTATTTATGGCCGAGTCTTAAAGGATTTCATCTTATATACTTGAATTATAGTTAAGGTTATTTGAGTTTTTAATTTATGCCATGTGAATTTGCTTGAGGACAAGCAAAGTTTTAAGTGTGGGGTAGTTGTTTTATTAGTTTTTGTCATAGAACTGTATCTTATTTATTATGATGATTATTGTTTTCTTCATGTATTTTGGTAGTTTTAATCTGTTTATTTAGTGATTTCATTAATTTTGGTAGTTTTAATTTATTCCAGTGTTTGTCATTTTTGTACTGGTTTTTAGTGTGATGTTTATGTGTTTTTGGTTAATGTTTTATTTGATTCTTGTTTAGAGTTTGTTTCAAGTGTTTGTTTTAGGTTAATGTGCAAAAAAAAACTCCCTTGGTAGATCAAAACAAAGAAAGAAAAGCATGAAGCAGCAAGACATGTCACCTCAAGCAAATTTTTGGCAGATCATGACACAGGTAGGAGACACGGCCAAGCCACTGGCCCTGTCTCACCTAGAGGGTAAAACCAAGGGAACCAAGAAATAAAGGAAAATTTGGCAGAAGTTGACACTGTCAAGTGACACGGCCAAGCCACTGACACGGCCACAATCTTGGCCGTGTCCCATATTTAGCCAAGAAAGAAGAGCAAAGAAGGAATATTACACAGAAGCGGACAGACCTAGGTGACACCGCCAAGCCACTGGCTGTGTCACATGACACGGCCAGGAGGTTGGCCGTGTCACACTCAATTCCACAGAAGCAAAGAAGAAAGATTACACAAAAGCTGACACACCTAGGTGACACGGCCAAGCCAGTGGCCGTGTCACATGACACAGCCACAAACTTGGCCGTGTCACTCCATGGGGCTAAGGAAAGAAAGGAGACGTGGATTTTGAGAGAGGGTTTTGTATAAATAAGAAGATTAGGGTATTTGAAAGGGTTACACATTTTTCTAGCCGTCCAAGATAAACTTTTGAGCTATTCTTCATTTTCTTTTTTGGAATTTTGATTACACTTTCATGCAAACACTCTAGATTAAATTAGTTTTAGCCATTGCATTATTCTTTTAGCAAAGATCTGAGCAAGAGATTCTTCAGAAGCCAAAGGAAGTTTGTAATTTGGTTTTGTTCTCAAACTCTATCTCTTAAGTTTCATTGGAATTGTATTCATGAATTCTCTAATGTCTAAATTAATTTATTTGAATTTTAATGAGATGAATTTGTTTGATAGCATCAATATGAAATAATTCTGATCTAGTCTAGGGTTTGTATGGATTTACTATGATTGTATGAAATGGTTATTGCTCTTAACTGAATTATTTCTTTTATCCTTAATTGAATGGATTAGCGTTAATATATAATTGATTGGCCACCAATTATGTGTTTGAGATATTAGATGAAGGATTGAGAAATAAATTCTAATGCTGGAACAATTCAATTAGGGACTTAGGTGAATTAGAAATATAAACCTAAGAAAAAGATCACTTCAATTGTAACAAGATTATTTGAAAGAGGTTTGAATGTGAGAGCTTATTTCCTTGATTCGATTAATTAAGTTGCTTGAAATCTAATCTTTGAAATTAAATTGGTTGAGAGGAATAGCCGTTCATACATATAAGTTAGTAGAGAAGTGCAAACCCTAGACCTTTCTATTAAGTGAATCAATATATCTGTTCAGTTTACTTTCATTAATTTAAATTCAACTCGATCTGTCTTCATTAGTTGTTTAGCAATTTAAATTTATTGATAATTTGTTATTTGTAATTTGATAAACAATTAGCTTATCTAGCTTCCTTGTGAGATGACCTTGAGGTGTTCACCAAAATACTACAGCAGCCTCGTATACTTGCAAGTGTAGTTCTAGTAGTGTCAATTAGAGTGTAACAAATGACCCTTCCAACCTTATATCACCCACACATGAATGATGAGTCTATTTTTCTAGGTATATGGTCAACAAAACATCAACATGGGACATTTTATTTTTGAGAGACTCACTCGGAAATTTTAACCAATAGTTATATTTTCAAATTCAGAAGTTAGTCTATGATAATTTCCACTAATTGAGTCTTAATCTATTGGATCAACTAAAAATAGCTTTTATGCTATATTATGGATTAAAACTAAATTAAAGAGTTTATCATAAATAGATTTCTCATTTGAAAAGGCAACTAATGATCTATGCCACAAATAAGCCCGTGATTAATAATTCTTAATATAAATTATGCCCACAATTGATTTTTAATATTTCATAATTGACCTTCCTAGTTGTAAGCCCGTTCAAGAAAAAGGTTTTTAATGAAAACTTTGAAAAATGTTTCAAAAGCCCATTATAAAAAGATTTATTTAAAAATGAATCTTGGGCGTTGTACTTAGGCCATGAGGTAGAAAAGAATTTTTGGGACCATTTTAAAAATATTTTGGTCATTTGGGCTTAAAGGAATCAAAACATTTTAGGCTAATGATTAGGTCATATTAGAAAAAGAACAAACCAAATAAGTCATGGTTCAAACTAAGATATATTGATCATAGTCAAACAATAAGCATTTGTGTAATATCCCAAATGATACCCTAAAATTTTGAAAATGCTAATTGTTGGAATTGAATTATTTGATTAGTGCATATTTGATGAAGTGAAAAGATAAGAAAGGAAAGTGTGTATATGTTGTATATATGAAGATATATACAACATATACAAGTCAATAAGTTGATTTGGTCAAAAGAGATAATTACTTATTTAAAATAGAAATTATGTGATGGTGGAAGATGATATTTATTATATTATAATATATTAATACTTGGTTGAGATTAAAGAGGGTAATCTTGTGGTTAAGAGAAGTGGTTTTGTTTGACTTGTTGATAACTACATCATCTTCTTCTTTCTTCTCTTGGATAGCCGGCCATCACCATTGCCAAAGAGGGAAGAAAGGTTTTGTTGATTCCTAACTCAAGATTGAAGAATTTCAAGAGATCAAGTTGGAGTTTTAAGGATTTTCTTCACTTTTTGTAAGTTTCTAACTTGTTTCTTTGTTTTATTTTGAGTTTGTGTTTATGTGTTTGGTGGATGGTTGGTGTAGTTGTGTGTATGGTTGATTTGGTATGTTTGAGGTTGTTTGGTCTAATTGACTTTAATTTTGGGGTTGGATTGAAGAAAATGTTAAGTTTGGTGAAGAAAACAAGAGTTGTGGATTGTGTATGTGTTGAGTTGTGAAATATGGTTGTGATTGTGTTTTGATGAATGTTATTAAGTTATTTTGATGTTATGCAAGTTTATTATGGTATATTGATGGTTTTGGTTGAGTTTGTTTAGAGTGGAAAAGGGTAAAAGAAAGAGATTTGTTGGATGTGGTTTTTTGGTGTTGATTTCAGGTTTTTGGCCTGACATGCCCAGTAACACGGCCATGTCTTTGGGCTTGTCGTTGGTTCTATTTTTAGTATGGGTGACACTCGTAGCTTCTTTGTTGGAGTAGTATTAACACATCCTGTGACACGCCCATATCACTGAGCGTGTCATAGCTACTGTGTTATTGGAAGATTGACACGTCCAGTGACACGCCCATGTCATTGAGCGTGTCATAGCTTCTGTGTTGGAGGAGAATTGACACGTGCAATGACACGCCCATGTCACTGAGTGTGTCAAAGCTTCTGTGATGTGGGTTTAGGGCACGGCCAGGGACACGCCCTTATTGTTGAGTGTGTCATGTGTAGGGTTTGCCCTAGTTAGTGCTTTTCCTTATTTTCTTATGTGTATCACTAAGTGAGTATGTACAATCACCTTTGGATTAGGTTTTGAAGAGATTTGAGTTGCCCTAATCCAAGTGTTGAAGGATTCTTGGAAGAGGAAGTTGTTAGATTGGTGTTTGTTGCTCTAGAGGTAAGTACAGACCTTTCATGATGGCATACATTTACATGACTTTGGGACTTAACACATTTGGTTGGAAAATGTGTTAGGTTACCTATTATATGGTTGATATATGAGAATGGTGCTATGTTTTGCATTGTATGAAATATATGTTGAGGATTCAAAATATATGAACAATGTAATTTGTTATGTATACCCTAATGATGAAATGTGAAGCCATTGTTGATGGCTGTAATGATATAAATGAAATATTTAGGGCATTGTGCCTAAATGATCATGAGAAAATTAGAATGGATTTGATAATGAAATTATGAAAGAATTGTGTGCCTAGTATGTTATTCAATTTTCAGAGTTTTGTTGTTGGTGACATGCCTAAAAGTAACAATCCCTTGAAACTGGGTTGGGCTTGGTCCTTGAAGCCAGGTTGGGTTGATGCTATGCTCCCCTTGAAGCTTAGTTGGGCTTAGTCCTTGAAGCCTAGTTGGGATGTTACATATGAGGTAATCCTCATTGTGATAATGATTCGCCTACGGGCTTGATAAATGTGATTATTAGACCAAAACAGTAACTCTGGAATTTGAATGGCATATTAGATCCTTTAGGGCCCATGCTTGTCTTTGCTTAAATGTGAATCATGAATGATGAAACAATTGAACAATATAATGAAATGTAATGTTATGAAAGGTGATATCCTTGTATATTGTTTATAATTCTTGAAAGTTTGACATTTCCATTACATTGAATCATATTGTTATCATGGTTAGTACCACTAAGCCTATGGCTTAGCGCGATTGTGATTTATTGCGCAGGTGATAGGGTAGATCCGATTGAACCGGAGAGTTCAGGTAGACCGAGTCGAGTCTAGGCTTGCGATCCTTTGTGAAGAGTTGATTTTTGGACTTCAAGATTAGAGACAAACTGCCAAGCATGTATAAACCTTATATTTTTATAAATATTGATTTTGATGTATATGTATGTATATTCCGCTGCTTATTAAATAAATGTTTTGGATAAGCTTTGGGTGTAATGAATATATATGTATATGTATTTTGACAAGGAATGTTTTATCTATTACTATTTATAATAATGATTTGATGTTAAAGTTTTAAAGATTGGTTTGCTTCAAATAGACTGTGACATTCTTGTATCTGGTATACTTATATTACAGATGTGGGTGTATGTGGTGTACGTATATGGGGTATAGGGGTGTTACAATTGTTTTCGTATTAGAGCCTAGGTTTGAGGTTCTCAACTTAGGTGAATTGTAAGAAAAAGAAAATTGAGATTTTAAAATATGGTTTCTAAATAAGATACATGCATTGGCACTGGCAGTTTCTGATCTTTGATAAGGTAATTTCTGTTGTGTTTGCAGATATAAGTAATGATGGCATCTCAGTCACGTCAGTCCATAGAAGGTAGTGCTGAGAGTGTAGCTCCTGATGAGGGTAGAGATGGAGCTAGGGTTGAGAGAGCTTGAGAGGCACCTACTCCTGTACCAGAGAGACCAGCTGCTGATGAGATTCCGCCAGTTTGGTTATGGCATATGGTAGAATTGTTGAGGCAGGCTCCAATGCACCAGCCGCCACCGCAACCACAGCCACAAGTACCGGTGAGGCAGTATGATAAATTGAGGAAATTTGGAGTTGAGGATTTCTTTGTCACTACAGATCTTGCAGTAGTTGAGTAGTGGTTGGATAGAGTTCAGAGGGTATTCATTCAGCTGCAAGCTACTCCTGAGGAAAATTTTGATTATGCTAGATCCCTTCTGCAGAGAGATGCTTATGATTGATGGAAGACAATTCCACATGCGATGGATGATCCACCGACCCTGACTTATGGTGATTTTATGCGGGAGTTTGAGTAGAAGTATACTCCGAGGGAGTATAAAGATATAAAGAAGATGAAGTTTCTGAATTTGAGACAGGAGAACCGGACAGTGATAAAGTATGAGATAGAGTTCATCTGGTTGAGTCATTATTCTGGTGTGATTATTTCAGATGAGATAGACCGGTATTAAGTAACGAGCATTTCCCATGTATTAAGTAATTATAACAAAAATACATGTAACGATCATTACAAAAACTAATGGATATTACATTTAATTGAATTTTACATAGAATGTCATGTACCCCTCCCTAGAAAATCTAACGAGTCATGCATTAATTTGAGATATACTCAAATAGAAATATAATAAGCTTTAAGAAAAATAACTGGCATTATGTTTATTTTAATTATTCACTAATAGATATTTAACCCCCATTACAACTGGAAAATTATGTATAGAATCTTTAATAATGCCCATTATTAATTCTAATAGGTGTTATTCTTAGCAGCCAATATGCTAGTAGTTGTTATTATGTAATCTGATGAAGATGTGCAACAATTTTTATAAATTAATGTTCATTGACTTGATATTAGTTGAAATTACAACCAAATTACATTCCAAAGTACAAGAAAATCAGTCTTAGTTACATAGTTAAACTAACATTTTCAATGCTTTCTTTGCTTTCTTGTTCTCACTTCCTCCATAGCAAACCCAAAACATCAAACATATCAATATAATGACAATTATTGTTCTACATCGATATATCGGAGTTGACCTTGAGGTTAAGGCAAGGCATTCATAATTCCTTTTCTCTTTCACCATGTTGAGCTTTATCAAATGCTCTTTCTCCATCTCCATTATTACCTTTCTTCCAACACCTTCTTCAGCCGATCTTCCAGGTTGTTCACATGTTGAGATAAACAGTATAACTTTTCCATGTTAAATAACCAATTTTTTTTAATATGTTCTTCCTATTATACATCTTGTTGAAGATAGCCTTCTCTTTTGCACTTGACTCCAGATCAATCCAAAAACAATCACAATCATTTTTCTTAAAATATAAAAACTTATGTTAGCACAATTTACAATCTTTACAAATAATGCTAAAAACAAATTATTAATTTCAACATAAAATTACCTTCCATAATAGGCATATTAGAAATTTTCTACCTAGATTCTCTAATTTCCATGAAATATATAAATATAAGTTCTCATCTCATGTTTGCATCACGCATCTTTAGATGAGGATGCAGATGATTGCATTGAATGGCTGCTCATACTAATGGTACTTCTTTTTTTATTCATCTAGGTAAAAATATTTATGTTTTCGTTTCTAGTGTTTGTTATAAGGAAATAAATTAAACATGCATGGGTATTACCATTGAGACTCACGACAATCGTCTCATTATTTTTAAAATATTTTTAAAAAAGAATGGAAATTATTTTTATACCGTGCGAAAATAATGCGAATTAATTTTTTTTTTATTTTGAATAAAGTAATTGAAAATGACCATGATGTCAGCAATTACTCATATCGAATAGCCTCCTACAGGTCATATTATGGTAAAATTGAAAAAAAATTCATTATTTGATTTATCAAAATTAAAAATTTGTGATATAATTAAAATAATGGATAAAGTTTTAAGTTTTTTCTTATTATTTGGCTAATAATTTATTATGTCATTAGTTCCATACTAATATTTGCATTCAGTTTAAAGTTTGATTTAAGAAAATTCAATTTATTTCAGTTCTAACAATAATAATTGAGCTGAATTTCTATGCAATAATTATTTTAAATTAAATAATAAATTTAGTTAATCCTATTTAAGTTACCTATAATTATTTAATAAATAACTAATAATGTATATGGATGTTTAAAAATTATGTTATATATTTATGTGACCTCATCGCAAATCAAAATTTTAATTAGATTAGCTGTTTATAAAATGACATAATATTCATTTGACTTTCAATTTATTTTAATTACTACTTTTTGGTGTATTAGGCAGTTCTCGCCCTTGTGAGCGCGATTGACTGGAGCTGACAACTTAGAGGGTGTTTCTCAAAACTTAAAAGCTGGTCAAAACTGATTATAAGTAATTTTTAGATTATAAGTTGTTTATTTAAGTGTTTCTGAAAACTTAAATAGTAGATTATAATCTGATTTTAATCAGTTTTTTAAAAGTTGGATTTTGCTACTTTTTTTTAAGTACTTATTTTTTAAGCAGTTTTGACCGAATAAAAGACCATACTATCCCTATCTAATCTTCAATAATTCAAATTTGCCCACCCTATACACTTTAGTTCCCATCAAAATTCTTTTACATTTCTTCTTAAATAAATTATTATTATTATTATTATTGCAAAATAAATTTTGAATTGACATTTTAAAAATTATTTTTATACAATAAATAAACTCAGGGACAGTTTGGTCATTTTGACAGTTTCTGCAATTAAAAATTGATTATAAGCTGATTTTACAGAAACACTTAACTGATTATAAATTGATTATCAGCTGATTATTAACTAGTTTACAGAAACGCTTAACTGCTTATTTTTAATCTGATTATAATCTAAAAATCACTTATTCACAATAAGCTGAAAAGCTCCAGTTTTGAGAAACACCCTCTTAGTCAATTCAGGTCCAATTATTTTGAATTAGGGTTATTTTTTAGTGGGAACACTATAAATTGTATTTGGATTTCAAATGAACTTTTAGGTTGATAATCAAAATGAATTTCGAGTAAGATTTATGTTATTTCGAGTTTAATTTTGAAAATAAATTTTTGGAGCGAACAAAATTTAGTTGAATCTTAATAAATTCTTTTATACAAATAAAAAGTTTCATATATATAATATTGAGAAAATTTAAATAATTAAACGGATATAAAAATTTAAATAATATTGTGAAAATTTTATACTATATATAAAAATTTAAACGAATAATTAAATAGATTCGGATAGTAAATGTGTAATATTAAATTGATTTGAAACGATTACAATTATAACTATAATCAGGTTTATATGAATTCAGGTAGTTTAATAATTAAACGAGTTCGGATTCAAGTACGACAATTTTTATGGATACCCTATCTATTGTCACTTCTGAATGTTGGACTTTGTTATCATTATTTTTTTTTTTTTTCAGAAATGACGTATTTTCACAATTTTCTATAAAATTTTTACTTTTTTATTAGGAGTATTTTTATCATTTTTATTATAAACTCATAATAAACTTTGTAAAATTTATAAACTCTTAATAAATTAATAAATATTTGGTATTTTAGTAAACTAATTATAAATTCTTATAAATTTGAATATATTTTAAAAATATGATAAATTTAGATTTTTTTTTTCAATTTTCTTATATTTTTATCAAAAGTTCATTTTCGATCGGTATAAAAAGAAATATATTACTAAAGAACTCCAAATAACAAATTCAACTCAACCCCGAAATCTCTCTTTCAGCTTGAAGGATTTGTAACTGTTTAGATACCTATGGTTTATATTATCTTGGCTTTATGGGTCTAAAATATACATAGGACAATGGAAGAGAAGGATCAACGCTAATTAGAAAGCGACTTGACCGCTTTCTAAGCAATGTTGGGGTGGGATGAACTTTATCCAAACACTAAAATTCATCACTTAACGAAAGTTCACTTGGATCATGCACCAATCCTATTAAACAGCGATGGACTGACAAGGAACAGACTTAGCAAGGGTAAGATTTTCAGATTCGATGGCTAAGAGACAGCAACTACGAACAATTGATAAAATCAATATGGGAAAAATTGGATGGGTGTCCGGATGTGCAGTTGAAGCTAACGCAGTGTGTTGAAGAACTTTCGAAATGGAATTGAGAATCATTTGGTAATGTTAGGAGGCAAGTAAAGGACAAGCTTCAAGAGATCAATGCACTGACTAAGAAACCTTGTACCAAGTTGACTCGAGCTAAAGCAGATGAGATCAAAGATTATTTGGACTCACCTCCATCAGCATCATCAAAACCATTTTAGTTTGCACACCCTTAATATATTTTATTTCAATTTTTATTCTACAGTCCCTCTATGATCGTACATGGTTCATTTCTTTCTTAATCTTATCATCCGTGCGAAACGGTGAATTAACCTAGTTATTCATATTATGTTAGAAGAGCATTATCAAGGGACAAATTAACAAGAGAGCTGACCTTTAATCATATTTTTCCATGAATAATCTTAATTTTTCAATTAGCATCTCCAAATTTTACTTAGTCCCTTAACAAAATTAAATTTTTATAATCAGCTCTTTACTTTTTTTCTATTATTAATTTTTAGCTCCGAAAACAAAATTTTCTAGTTCCATCCCTCAACGTATAATAGTTTGATTGTCCCAACAATCTTTTCTCTAACAAATTGATTACAGCACCTTTATAATCAACTCCAAAATATTTAATCATCCATTTTGACAATATTGAAAGATGATTAACAAAAAAAAATCTCCAAAGAAATAAATACAATAAAATGTCACCTCCATTGGCAATTCTGCTGCCTAAATTCTTAAATGAATTAGATAATATTGAAATTTCAAATTTCAAATATATATATTTCCATAATAAGAGAACCATGTGTCATATGTACATCTTTCAATGTAAAATAAAGTAGGAAGTTAATTAGCAAACAGAGAACAAGAGTCAAATATTATCACTATATATAAATATATATTATCACTATAACCAAGTGAACAAGTCCTCCGAGAACCTAAATTAACTTCTAATTAGAAAATAATATACCTTGAGGAATTTCCATTTCATAACTTTTTCCATGGCAGATAATTTTATCTACCATCCTCACCACTGCTTCTTCAGAAAGTATCCCTGGATTTCCATCATCATCAAACCCATCTAGAAAACCATAATGTTCAATATCAGTCTCGCCCACTGGTGTAACCCAGACAATACTCACTTCCTTCATCTTCAAACCACAAGATTTCAAATTCAGTACTGGTATATAACCCATTACAACCTGCAATAAACCTGACTCTTCCAACAAGTTCTCACAAGTAAAGCACTCCTGCATTTTGGCAATTTGACTTTCTCCCATTATAAGGCTTCCAATATAATTTGAATCCAAAACTAGCAAATTGCTAACAGTAGGATGATTAGAAACTATGTACTTGGCTACATGATGCCTTGTCAGTGTATCTTTCAAGCATACTTTCACCATTTTGAGAAGATACGTCATGAAATCAGGTTCCATTTCAATATTGACATCGAATTGGTTGACAGATTTTTAATCATCATCGACGTCAGAGTCACTAGTTTCGTCCAGATAATAGGCATAAATGAGCACGAAAATCTCTAAATTGGAACCAAATATAGCATTCCACTGGAGCAGTTGTTTTGATCTTCAGTATCCTTATCTTTAGGAAATTGAAACTCAATCCTAAAACGTTTGATTTCTTGAAAATTTTTCAGAACTGACAATCTACTATATGGGTAGGAACAAGAAGAAGGCCCAAATAGACGGGTAACGAAGTATTGTAAGAGATTCTTCAAGAATTTCTCAACAAGCCCAATGTTTGATGGATGAAAAGAAGCAGAGGAATCAAGTCTAAAAGCAAGTGAATGGGTTTTGCGGACAATAGAAGCAAAGCGTTTACAAACAAGAGAGAATCGGATATGGGTTTCGCAGTAATCAAAGCTTGTTGATGATATGAAAGACAAGATCATTTGAGAGTAGATCAAAAATGTTTTGTTCATGGGTTTTACTTTGAAATTGAATGTGAAGTTGTTGGGTGGAACCCATTTTTCGGGTTTTTTCAAGAAGAGGATACAATGTATAATCGAGAAAACGAACTAGAAGGCGAAAATTGGAGTAAATGAAAGAAAATGGCCCGCTTTTTGTTTCTGCTTCGTCTTCTTCCTTCTCAGCTCTGCCACGAATGCTCAGTTCTCTGCTCTGCCTCCATGTCCAAAAGGATCTCATTCTGTTGTTAGAACTCATAGGATGACCCAGGGGAAGTAGTAGATCAGGCCATCAGGGGCTTTGATCAAAGGGTTTTAACTGTAGGGTTTAAAGGCCGGGTCTTGTTTTGTTTTTATGTGGCTATGCAATCCAACCGTTTGATTCTTGTAATAAATTTCGTGGAGGACAAGTTTGTCTCATTTTTTACTTTCATATATTGTTGCAACTCACAATGTCCAACGTTATCTGTTCTTGAAACCTTATGGTTAAATTCAATATCAGAATAAAGCAATTTCACTTTTTAGAAAGTACACAATTTTTACAAGTTCAATTGATCATAATTTTGCTCTAACATAGTCACAGGGGGCATAACGTGATGCACATTTGCCTAGCTAATGGGAAAGGCAAATCCCAAGTTAAGAAAGAAAAATATGACTTTTATAAATTGATGGTACAAGATGTAGAATCTAAACTTGCAATAGAGAACATATTGTTTGTATAGTAGTAAGTAATAGGAGAATAGCAGCTGCAATAACAGAAATACCGGTCCATGGAGTATTGAAATAATTTTGCTTCAAATTTGCCTTCCATTTATGCCAAGGGGTTTTGCAATATGCATTCAAATCTTCAATTAGAGCAGAAAAGTAGAATTTAGAAGGCAAGATAATATTCTCTTTTTCAATGCTATGAAAAAGAGTTGCTAAGGCTTCATTACTCCGTAGCCAATTTTCTACAATTCCATTTTTAGAAAGTAATTCTACATCCTTAGGACCATTAATAAGAGTGGCCATCATTGCAATAGTCACCAATATAATTGTCTTAGCAATGACATTTCTCAAAAGCTTGTAGATTTCTTAGTAAAATTTTTGTTTGGTCCACAATTCGCAATCGTGGAATTTCTAAAACTTCATTTCTAAATTTTATGTCATGTACGTTTTTATTTAAACTCAACTGAAATTTAACCCCAACTTGATAAAGCTCTGATACACTTGGTACAACTAGCATTTTGAGCTCTTCTTTTGGATGCAGCAACTCCGATGGCATTTGACACTTTTTAATAAAATCGAGTATGTGGTCTATTTGGTTATATTGCTTCAAAATATCCTCCACCCATGAATCCATTCCATTTTTGAAAAATTCATATACAAGCCCCACAAAAGAAAGTCCTCCAAGACTTAAAGATAGTATATTAGATAACATAAACAAGTCTTCAAGATTGAAAAATGGAATTTGATTCTCAAGTAACAATAAATCGAACCTTATATCAAGAATCATCTTTGGTTTGTTGTATAATCGATCATTTCTACTCTGAAAGTCTCCAAACAAATGCTTTAGCAAAAGCATTATTATGAAGATTGCATCTAGCAATATCATATCCACAAAATCCTTACTATTAAGATGGATAATTTCTGCATAACAATTACGCAATCTACTCTCTTTTTCTTCAATGAACTTAACTCAATCCAAGAAAATCTTGCAAGTACCTGTGTTATGCTCTTCCATTGCTTCTAAGTGTTTTCTGCCATAGTGAAAAGGGCCAATAGAGACTGGGCGAGGTGTGTAGGCCTTCTCATTTAATTGGCGAAGTCGCTTTGGTAGTCTGTATATGCAACATTCATTGGATAAAGGATGCAAAATTTCTAGCTTTTGTCTTATGGTCATTGCTAATTCATCAATACTGAGCAAACCTTGTGTTTTTTCATCTGTTCAAGTGATCATTATAGCAAAGTGAAATTATTAAAAGTGCATGAATCAATTATTATGCAACTTTTTTAATTAATGCTATATATGTGCTACAAGTTGCTACAGCTACAATACTAAAATGACTGAATATTATTATATTAATTTATAATTAATAAAATTTATTCATTATTGTCTATACATGTCTTTCACTTTCTATGATTAGTTAAATTACATTTTTTTAAGCGAGTTTATGTTATCAAGATGCATTTACTTTTTGCACTTTTTTTTTAATTTCTATATATGATTACATTTTAAGTTCATCCTAATGCGATGTAAAAAATAATAAAACATTTTGTGTTTTTATATCATGCATAGTGGCCAATAATACATAATATTGAAGATGACAAATAGGAATAATTTTAAATTTAGGTCATTTCAAGAGATAACTTTGAGCTTAATATCCTTTTAGGCAGATTTCATTTGGGTTGGAGAATGTGTGGGATGCCAATCCCACATTGAAAATATAAAGATAAGAAAAGAGATATATAATATTGAGAAGTCGTAACATAATAAAATTCAGGTTACTTTATCAAGAAAGAGCTCATATGATAGCCCAAAAATTACACTTTCAAATTTTTTGGTTTCATTTTTACATAAAAATCACGATGTTTTTAAATGTTATTTTCTTTATTTTCATTTTTAATTTATATTTATTTATTTAAAACTAATTTTTTTATTTTATATTTTCATAATTGCATAATATACACGTAACATTTATAAATATCTATATAATAACTACTAAACATATGCAAAATATCCATTAAACATGCACATAAAATTTATTAAGTATCTATAAAATTTATTTAATATTTATTTAATTTTAATTTTTTTAATATTAAATCACATAACATACATATAATATAATATGCATAACAATATATAACATACATAAGACATCTACTAAATATCTACTAAATATTTACTAAATATCTATATAATAAATATATAATATATATATATAATATAAACACAATATCTATATAATATCTACGTAATGAAATTCAAGTGTTTTTAACTTTATTTTTTCTGTGTATAATATGTAAAATTTATTTAAGAATAAATTTAATAATTTTTATTAATATCTTTTATATATTTTACTTTTTTATATTTTTTTTGAGTGTTATTTATAATCAAAATTAATTTTTTTTATAAAAATTAATATATTTTATATGTTAAAAATATAATTTAAAATACTAATTTTTATTATTTTATTAGAAATATTTATTTTACAATAAAGTTTAAAAAAAGTAAAATTTAAAATAAAATATTATTTTTAGTGAAAGATAAACTATTTACAAAAATTATTTTACAGTAAAGTTCAAATGTGAAATCCAATACTTTCATATTTCAACATGGATGCCTATGAATTGTTGACATTCAGAAATGTCAATCCATGAAAAAGATTATCGGATCAATTGCGTAGGTTGGGCTTAAATGGAATCAGCTACAACATTACATTCTAGGGAAAAAAAGTTATTTTTTGGAAGTGAATTTTCACACGTAATTTTTTTAAAATAATTAAATGTATTATGAGATCTTACAATTAAGTAATAAAAAAATAAGATAACTATTTCATGTAGTGAGACGTTCAAAGAGAGGATCCTAGATTTTAGAGTATTTGGAAAAGCATTTAAAATCGAAGCATGTCTCAAAATAACAAATGGAAGTTTAAGTTGTGTTCCTTTTCGATGCATTTTTTTTATTTTTTTTATTTTTTTTAAATTAAAAATTATTTTTAATTTTTATTTTATATTTTTTAAAAATTTATATTTTTTAAAATCTACATATCATAATTGTTAAAATTTTTAATTATTTAAATAAAAAATTTAAAAAAACAACCTAAAAAACTAATTTCTATACTAAAAAAAGAATTTTATTGACATAAAATATCTTATATATATAAGAGTTATTGATATATAATGTCTTTTCAAACTCAAACTCTCAAAACTATATTTAATGAATTTCGTATTTAGCCTAAAATATATTTATTTAATAAGAAAAAAAATAAAACTTAATGATATTACCAAATATGTCTGTTTTTTTTCCTAAAAAAATCTAAAACCAAAAAATAAAATTAATTCCAAACACTCTCTAAAAAAATTTTGCAAATCCTAAATGAAACAAGAAAAAAAGAAATTAAGCTGTAAAATATAGTTTATTATATAAATTAATCTCAAACTAAAGGTACTCAAAATATTATTTTCAACAAAAGTTAAATTTGAATTTGATTTTTGACTCGACTTATTATTCTTAAAAAAATAATTAAAATCAATATAAATTGTCTCTTATTTGATGAATATGCTAAACTGGGTTAATAAAGTTAATAGTTGCTGAAGTGACAATGTTAGATCCATTGAATAAAAAAAAATAGAATTTTAATGCTGATTTTGAGCAAAGGACAAGATTCGAATTGAGCTTTTATCCTATTCTTATAAGCAAATATTAAGATTCAAATTAAACTTTTATCCTATTTTTATATAAAGAGAAATTATTAAAATACATCTAAAAACATAATTAATATTTTAGTTTTGAATATTTTAAAATTAAACCCATTTAACTTTGAAACGTTTAATATAAAAAATAAAAAATAATATAATTAAAAGACTATATAAATTAAAATATTGATTTTTATACATATAAAATATTATGGTGTAATAAATAAATGTCTTTTAACACCAATACGTAAAATAGCAAGATAATCAAATAATCAAACGAAATGATCCTAATATTACTTTAATATCAAAATATTTGTTTACTCTAGTAAGTGATTTTGAAATTTTGTCAAAATTTTAAATCTAAGATGATAATAACATAAAATAAAACTAATGAAGTTTTATAATTAAGATATATAATTAATTACACAAATTAAAATAAGATAAATTTGATATTTTATAAATACTTTTTAGTTTTTATTGTTACAAGAATTATAATTGGATGATAGTTAAGTTTATATCAAATGAGTAAGTTCCAAGTCAGATTTGAACGAACGAATTTTACTTGAATCTCAAATCTTCTTGAAAATAATTAGATTTAAAACTATATTTTTAATATCATAAAAATTATACATTTGATTTATAAAAATTTAAATCTAAATAGCCAATTATTGGGAAATTAAATAAAAATAAAAACAAATTGGGGGATAAATATTAAAAAAAAACTAACAGAAAAAAAAGGAGTTGTAAGAGACTAAAAATGAAAACATCTTTTGGAATGAAATTGAAAACTGTAGTAAATAAGAGAGTATTATAGAACCTTTTGATAAGAGGTGGATCAGATGACTTGAAACTCTTTTGAAAATAGAATTTGCTCTTCTTCTAAACAACAGGCACAGGCAGCTCTACCATCAAGGAGAAGATAAACAGTTATGGGTTTGTCTGTTCTATGAAACCGACCGCCTCCATGATACATCCCTATTTGAAGTCAACTTGTGATTTGTCAAGCAACATTACTGTTTTTGTACTATGGATTAGGTAATGATTAAAAGAAAAAAAAATATTAAAGCTTTTAATTTAATTGAATTGTTTTCTATTCCAAAATTATTAGAGGTCTCAAACTTGATGCCTTTTATTCTTTCACTTTTAATTTCACTAGATCTTTTGACTTGTTAACGTGATTTAAAAAAAAAAAAAACTTACATAATAATTCAATTGCATTTAGTCTTTCAATAAAATTTCAATTATATTAATAAAATTAATGTAGTTAAGTTAAATTTTAAAATAATAAAATTCATTTTAATTATATATATATATATTGTTTTAAATAATTAAAATTAAAATAAATCTATCTTTATTTTATCATTTCAGATCGACTTTAAATAAAAATAATACGTTTCTTTATTTAGTTTTAGTTTATAAAGTTATATACCTGATCCAGCTAAATTGCTCAAATGTATTATTTTAAACATACTTATAAGTTGTGCGGAAGGAAGTATTTAAAAATTCAACATCCATTAGCACAAATTTTATCATCAAATACAAAGTAAACTTTATTTTAGAACAAAAACAAAATAAACTGTCAATTATATATATATATATATATTAAAATTTACATTTTAAAATATATGTGATGGATCAATAAAACGTTAAAAATATTACTCCCATAATTTATTTATTTTATATTTTAGAGTAAAAGTTATACTAATATTATCTATGATCTATAATATTTATATCTACCTTGAAAAATTATGATTCCCATAAACGATTGCACAAATTTACATATATAAATGAGTAAAATCATCTTAATTAGTCAACTTTGATAAATATATCAATTTTTGCAACTCAGCGTTTTTGTTCGAAACTTCGATGACAACTCAAAAAGTCTTGGGGATTTAAGGTCAAATTTGAAGAATTTTACATTGGACGAAGTTTAATAAGCAAATAAAAATAGCTCTCTTTCCTCCATTTTTTTTTTATCAGAAACTGTCTTTTTCCTCTTTTTTTTTTTTTTGTTCAATGGTCTTTTTCCTCGGCTGATTAACGTGTATTATGCTTCTTTAACTCGATTTTATTATTTAAAAATTCTCAATATTACGGTGACAATTACATAAAAGCCTCTCAGCTAATATTATTTTAAATCCATAAACGGAATTAGGATTAATTAGAGGAAATTACATCCTATTTTCAATAAAATGGACCCGCGGATTTGTTTTTCAAATTTACTTTGCAATTGTTTTTCCTTTTTGTAATTTTATTTTATTTATTTTTTTATTAAAAAAAAAATTTTATGCCATATTTTTAATATACACATAGAAATAAGTATATATATATAATATATATAATATACAATAAATAATACAAACTACATCTACAATATTTACAACATATATACAACACATTTAGATAATATTTTTAATATTTATTTAATTTTATTTATTTAATTTTTTATTTTCACACAACATTCAACAACTTTTATATAAAATACCCACAACCTAAATAACAAATATATATAATATATACAAAACATATATAATATCTACGAAATATACCCAAAATATTTATTAAACATCTGCATAACATCTATATAACGAAAATGTATATATTTTTAAGTGTATAATATGTAAAATTTATTTTTAAAAAAATTTAATGATTGTTATTAATATATTTTTGTATATTTTATTTTTTTTATATTATTTTGTGTTATTTAGTTTTTATAATTAAATTTAAATTTTTTTGCCTTTATAAAAAAAATTATAATTTTTATATGTTGAAAAATAATTTAAAATATTAATTTTTTATTTTATTATAATATTTTTATTTAATAGTGAAGTTAAAAAAAATAAAAATTTAAAGTAAAACATTAATTGTAGTGAAGAAAGAGATATTTTTGAAAAAAAATTTCTTATTTTAGTGAAGAGTGAGGTATTTTTGAAATTTTGCTTAAATTTTTCTAAAAGTATAAATACTTTTATTCTATTTAATATTTTTGAAATAAAGTTAATTTTTTAAGATAGTTTTGTAAATGTCCTGATTGTAAATATCCCTTAGGATTATCTAATCAAAAAGAATATTGCAACTTCTTTGGCCTATTTAAGTCGATAATTGGAATATTCTAACTTGCAAACTTTGCTAGCATTTTTAGATTTAAAACCTTTGAATTATGTCATATACACATTCTTTTGCAAATTTTTGTTAAAGAAAATAATTTCAATATCCATCATCATATCTCATAATTATAATATCTATCACAAGAATAGATTTAAGTTGCAATCGGTGAAAAAATTTCTTTAAAGTCAATTCATCGTCTTTATTTGTGACCATTTGACACAAGTCTTGCTTTATAGGATGCACAATACCAAATGTAAATCCTAGATTTTGTATATGGCTTGAAGTACATGCATTAATGATTCCAACGTAAGAATTGTATGAATTGAACTTTGAATGAACCCAAAACAAGCCAAGAAAATGAACTCCATGGGGCTAGAGCTAGTTTGGGTTCGGGTCATGTGAGTTCCAAACAAATTTGAGTAAGATGCTAGTCAGATTTGGACGGACAGATTTCACTTAAATTTACCATATTTAGTTGAGAATTACAATAATATACACTTGAATCTCAAATTTCTTGAAAATAATTATATTCAAAAACTATATTTTCAATATTCATTTAAAATATTGTACATTTGATTTATAAAAAATTAAATTTAAATAGTCAATTGCAGAGGAATAAGAGAAAATAAAAATAAATTGGGGACAAATATAAAAAAAAAAACTAAAAGAAAAAATGGAGTTAGATACTAAAAATAAAAGAAGAAAAAAATTTTGAGGGAATGAAATTAAAAAATGGTAGTACATAAGAGAGTGTTATAGAACCTATTGACATAAGGCAGATCAAATGACTTGAAGCTCTTGCGAAAATAGAATTTGCTCTTCTTTTAAACAATAGGAATAGGCAACTATACCATCAGGGAGAAGATAAACAATTACAATTGTGCTTGTGTTTTATAACTATCTCAGTGGCGGAACGTGAATTCAATTGAGAAAGGTTAAAATTTTAAAATTAAAAAAAATTGCATTTAATATTTAAATTTATTAAATTCAAAATAAAATTTAACAAAAATAACTCATTTTGTAATACCCTAGAAATTTTAAGTACGAATTTTTCTGTAATAAGTGTGTATGCAATAAGTGGGATTGTTTAGAGTGTTATATACATTTGTTTGGAGTGTTTGGAGCTTCTATAAAGTGGCTATATCATCTCCACAGGCTTGGCTTTGGAGTGCCACGACTGTGGCATAGATATTAGGACTGTTTCGAGGAAAATTTTCAAAGTGATAGAAACTATTTAATTCATAAGGGCATGTCAATGAAAAGACACAACCCTATGTTTCGATTCAAATTTGGAAATTGAGTTTTGAAAGTTATATATATGATATAAATGATATATGTGAATAATAGGACTTAAAATTATTAAAGTAATGGTTTATATGATTAATTGGAGTTAAAAAAGTTGGATTAAGTGATAAATCAAAAAAATAGGTGTGCCAAAAGAATGGTGTGAGTGAATACATGAAAAGAAAACCTTAAAGTCTATATAAATGGGTTCTAGTGTTTTCTACTACCCTCCTACAAACCGCCACATGCATCATCACCCACCATCTTCAGCTCTTTCTTCTTCTTCTTCTTCTTCTTCCATTCCTTACTCTAGAAATCATGGAGAATTTCTAGAAAAACCAAGTTTTGATGGATTTTAACTATTTTAAGCTAGATTCATCAAGAAAACATCATCAAATCAAGGATTGAGGAGAAAGATAATGAACGTGTAACTTAAGGTTAGCGCTTGTATACTATTTATTTTGCTATTAAATGATGCTATTATGATTTTGACTATTAAATAATATTTGTGTTTTGATTTAAAGTGATTATCTGTGAAAGAAATCTATTTAAAGAGATTTTGAGAAAGTGATTACTGAAATTTATTTTTATAAATATAGTTAATTATTATGATGAATAAAGAATGTATTTAATGATTTTTAGATAAGTTTGTATTTAAATTAACTATTGAAATATAAATATATATACATATATATATATAGATATGTGATGGATTTATGTTATGAAACAAGTTAGCGTTTGATGAGTTTTGTAGCATCCGCTTAATTGTTAGGTAATTTAAATTAAATTAAATTAAATAATTTAAGGGATAAATAATGAGTTAGAAGTGAGAAATAGGTAATGTACACGTGAAATATAAGGAAAATATACATTATATATAAAGTCAAACATGAGTTAGAAAAAGTCAAGGGTTCACTACAAAAATATTCGGCATTTGCGACGGATATCTGCGACGGACTTGTTTCCGTCGCAAATTTGCTATGTATCTGCGACGGATTTGCGACGGAAAGACAAGTTAGAGGAATTTTGAGAAATTGGTCGCAAATCGGTTGCAAATCCGTAGTAAATCTGCGACGAAAATCATTCCGTCGCAAATAATCATCGCAAAAGTTGGCGCGGATACATGGCGGGAGATAGACCCGCGTATATTTTTTCGCGAAAATCTTTTCCGTCGCAGATTAGTTGTAGAAAACACTAAAAAAAGCAATTTGCAACGGAGATCTGCTACCGTCTATTGCCGTCGCAAATTTCACTACAAAAATATTCGGCATTTGCGATGGAAATATGCAACGGAAAATTTTCGTCTCAAATTTGCGACGGATCTGCAACGCATTTGCGACAGAATAACAAGTTGAAGGAATTTTGAGAAAGCCGTCACAAATCGCTTGCAAATCCATAATAAATCTGCGACGGATTTTTCTTCGTCACAAAGTTTCGTCGCTAAAGTTGACGGGAATTACTCCCATCAAGAATTTTTGCGAAAAAATTTTTGGGGGTATTTTCGAAGGGCACATGTATCACTTTCTCACTTTTATTTTTTATTCTTCAAAAAACTCACTTTCTCACTTTTTTTTAATTTAATTTCAAAAATACCCCCCATTTAATAAGTGGATGTATTAATTTGGAGAAGTGAGAAGTAAAATCCCAGATATGATAAAGATAAGAATTGGGGGAAAGAAACCCTTAACTACTAAGACTTCCTCCATATTCGACGAGTTTGGTCTGATCTAAAGGGGATAGGTGAAAGTGAGTTTAAATACAAAGCAAACAGAATTTAATTTACAAAAATGGAAGGAAATAATGGTGGCTTATTCAGCTCTTTTCTCGGTGATTCTTCGGCAATATCTTTGGCGATTCTCCGATCAGGTACATCTCACCACTTTTATAAAAAATCCTACCTTGAAATCGAAATGGTTGTTGAGCCTTCTTTTGGGTTTTGGTAATTTGGTTTTTGTTAATATAGGGTTTGTACTTGATTGCATATTTTCTCATATTAGTGACTAATCAACCCGTGATTTTTTATTTTAGCCAGGTTCTTGGCCAGAGAAACCCTTACGATGACCTTATTATGGCTCTCCCAAATGAAAATTGAGGTTGGTATATTTTCGGATTTTTTGTATATCTTATTAAATGCTAGATTATTAGTGAGAATTGTTTGGCGTTTTTGATGTGTGGATCGTTTCCGTAGACTTTTGGCTGGCACGATTCTTAGAAAATATTGGGTCTTTATTATATTTGTCTTTCATTTGCTGAATCCTAAATTCGCCTGAGGAGATTGTGCTACGTTGAATGTTTTATAGCACTTCTAGTTCTACTAATCCTTGAATATTGATAAATGTGTTATTGGCATCAATATTAGAGTATGAAGTTGCCAGGTATGTACAGTGTAATATATTTACAAAATGCAATGTTCTTTAGTTTGTTGTTTGTCTGCTTAGAGTATGAATAGGGTGGGCTTGTAAAATTTTATTTAAGAAATGCAGTATTCTCAAGGACTAGAAAGTGGATGTAATTATCAGTAGGAAATAATGACTAAAATATTTTATCTTTGAATGTTGATAAAAAGCCTGTTGAGATGAGTCTTTCTTTTGTTATTATTATCTCATCTTTGACACGTTATTTCCTTCAGTATGGATAAACCTATGCCATCAGATGCATAGAAGAGTTTTTAGAAAATTAATAGAACAATATATTGAAGCTTGCATTACTGTTGCTTGATTCCTGATTTATCCATACTACATGTCCTTGATTAGTAGTTTCTTGAGATGCTTTCAATTCCTTTAATGCTGTGAAAACATAGACAACATATCATTTTTCAGGAACTTGTATTTTGAAGCCTGAACCAACTTTATGAGATACTTTTCTTTAATTCATTACTGCATTGTAAATTGATGACCCCATTAGCATTACGTACCTTTTTATTGAAATATATACTGTTTTAAGGCAAGACTTTGCTAAAGATTCTTCAATATGTCTCCCAACATTTCTTAAACAATGTGAAATGCAATAAATAATTTTCATCTATGTTAGATGGAGAAAGGCCTTTAAAGGTTTAATTTAGAAAAAATGCTGCTCAAAATATACCAATATAGTAGGCGTCGAATTTTATTTTATTTTTCTTTATAGTACTAGAATCTACATTATAACCTCATCCATCGCCTTAATAACATATATTATGTACCTTTATTTTAATTGTGTTGTTTTTTGCTAGTAGAATTTATATTATCTAAGGAAGTATAATTAATATTAAGATTTGAGAAAACTAAAAGCACCCAAAGCAAATGTATGGGCAAAGAGTGAAGGGTCCATTTGATGCTGAAGAGCTTTATATATATATATATATATATATATATATATATAGGTTCTGAAATATCATATTATCAGCTTCTCTGGTTTTGTCATTAATATACATACATACATTTATATATATATTAAAAATGTCAGTCATTATAAAGCTGGAAATGCTTTTTTTAAGCAATGGAAATGCGTGTTGCTATTCTTCTTTTGTATATAGTATTATTGTAGGTGAGGTGGATTAGAGTACCATGCTTGAACCTTTCGCCTTTTATTAGTGACCAAGAGTATCTGATTTCTCCGTATGGAAATCCACCAAACCAATAATTTGATTATGTTGAAGGTTTTATTATTGTAGTTGAAGGTCTTTATTAATAATGGGAGATCCCTCTTTCTTTTTCCCTCAAAACCAAGTTAAGATTTCTCATTTTGTTGATAATGGTACTACTACTGTTCTATACTACTAAGGAATCACAAAGAATTACGATGATTTCCCTTGAGACACTATTGATCATGTATGTATTTTAATCTTTTATTAATTATTATTATTAAATTAATGTAGAATTAAATTGTTGTTAAGACTATAAGTTAGAACCTTTTGTTACTAGCAATTTTATATGATACTAACATTTTATATTTTTATTTTCTTTTTGAAGATTGATGAAGTTTTATGGATATTACAAGTCAGACTAAATAAAGGAGTATGGGATTTTTTATTTTCCCAGTTGTTTATATAATGTCTTGACATTTGTTATTTATTTCCACTCATCAAATGAATTATATTTTGACAGTTTCAGATTTATTATTTGTATTAAACTAAAAATTATAATTAATGTAAGGTTTTATTATATTTTATTTTTAAAATATTATTAGCGATTATAATTATGTGGAAAAAAATTTATTATAATATTATGATTTTTTGTTAAATGTTATTAAATTGCCTATTTATGAATATTGCTTGTGAATTGTGTGTATTGGCTACTGGATTCTTTTGACTCTAACGTTGTTTTGATTTTCATTTTTAGGAAAGCTTTCAGAAATTGAAAGCATCACAATCTACAGAAGAGGCAAATGGAGAGGAAGTTCAATCTTGTACTAAGGATGATGATGATTTATTTGTTGAAGCGGCAGGAGGAACAAAGAAGGCCAGAATATATGGGTTGGGGAATTTAGCGATTTCTCACATCTTTAAGGGCAGTGGAAGTACATCTCAACAAGTGAATGAGACTATGTTAACTGAGATACGTGATGAGATAAGCAATAAAATAAGTCATATAGAGAGAAAATTAGAGACCAAGATTGCAGATATGGCTCGATTTTTGGTTGAGAACCAGACTTGGATTCAGAATATGTTACTAGGACGGCCAACTGAACCTCCTAGATGGGCTCCAACAAAACCAACCCCACCAGCAGAAGATCAAGTAACAGAAGAACATCCAGATGATGACTAGTGTATGCCTTCGGCTTAGTTTTTACTTTTGAAAGTGTTCATACTTTAATACTTTAAAATGCTTAAAACTTATATATTGTAATGACTTTTAAATTATGTTAGTTTAATTAACTATTGCATTTTATATCAATGAAAATTGGTGTAAATTTAGATTTATGTAATTAAATTGTAAATATTATTACTACAGGTGTGTATTTTATATATAAAATTCATATAATGACATAAAATTGTAAATCCATTGCATCTGCGACGGCATCTGCGACGAAATTTGCAACGAAAAACACCACAGCATATATATACTCCAGAACATCTGCGACGGTCTTTGTGACGGATTTGCGACGACTTTTGCGACAAAATCTACGATGGAAAATCTGCAACGACAATCTGTGACGGAATACTATGACCTTGAAAATGGCGGGAAGATAAATTTGCTACCAATTAGCGACGGTTTCTGCGACGGATTTGCGACGGTTACTGTTTGCCCGCGAAAATTTGAGTGGCAAATTTGCAACCGCCTAGTGGTAGCAAATCGGTCGCAATTTGCGATGGCCTGTCGCAAAATTGAAAATTGCGACGCTTTTTTTTTATGAACGGATCGTATCCATCGCAGATCGAATTTGCGACGGATTTGCGAAGAATTCTGTCCGTTGCAGATAGCGTTTTTTTTTGTAGTGGGTTGAATAGTAAAAGAATGGTAAAATGATAATTTTACTTAAAATATAAATTAATTCAAAAATTCAAAAATAATTTTATTTTTGGGTGGAAGAAGTAATTTAAAGAATTAAAAATATTTAAATAAATAATTAATTTAAAATAATAAAATATATATAAATAGTTTTAAAATAAGAAAAAGAAAATAAAAGTCAAATATTTCACTTTCTTCTTTCTCTCTTCTTCTTCATTTGGCCGAACTTCCATGGGAGTACAAAGAGAATTTTCTTTTCTTCCAAACACTTAATTTTAAGTAGATTTTCAAGAATCAAAGGTGGTTTAGGCAAAGTTCTAACAAGTAAGTTATTTTTGGAAAATTTAGGTTTTTTTTAGAAAATTTGAATATGTCAAATTATGAATTTTGAAGGGGCCGATTTTAATTGTTTAAATGATGCTGCGTAATGTTATTTTGATGTATGTATAATAATTTTAAGGTTGAACTTAAGAAAAGTTTGAAATTAGTTAGGGTTTGGAAAAGGAAGAGAGTGATTTAGGGTTTTAGAATAGTAATACAAAGAATAGATGATTATTTAATTTTATAGTTTAATTCACGTTATTAAATAATGTTAATAATGAAAATGAACTTAAATTAACAATTGAAATTGGTTAGAATGAATAACTAAAATTAAAGTGGCTTACGGCAAAATTTTAAAATTTTAAAGAAAATGTAATACATTGTATTTTAATGCTTAAAATATGTTAAAATATAATGTATTAGATATATTTAAGCTTAAAACTCAATTTGAAAATTGTTAGAATAATTTTTCAAAGTTAAAGTGTATTATAGTTAAAACTTAAAAAATTGTAGAATTATGCCTTAATTTATATTTTAGGCTTTAAATACCTAGAAATGTGATATTAATTGATTATGTTCATTCATATTGGGTATAGATGTTGAGTATATAAGATTTCCATCAACTTAATGGTGAAGGACTTTTGGGTGTATTGAAAGTGGAGTGGAATTTTAACTCCATTTATTACTTTAAAGAGGTTAGTACATACTATATTCATAATATGTATGATTATATTGAATTTTAGCATAACACATTACATATGCTAAATGTGTTGTAATACTTTATTTTATGAACGTGCGTGTAAATCATTGTTTGAAGTAACAATGCTTATTTTGTGTTGATTGTGGCATGATAAGCTATTTAAGAATGGCTAAATCAATTGTTTGTACAAAATGTGTAAAGTATAATTTATGCACTAACATAAGGAAGTAAACCATATTTGCATTATTTATGATAATGAATTGTGGAAACTATGGTATGAGTCGAAATCTAAAAATACATTGAAAGGAATGTATATTGTGTGTACCTTATATACTATCTAGTTGCCAAAAGATTGTGCTTAGATGTTGGTATACCATAAGTCAAATGGATGAGACACTAGATGTCACAGAGATGTGCTTATGCCCGAGTGAGAACCAATAATAGACCAAGACAACGAGCCTGGGACTAGATAATTATATCAGGTGTTGGCCCAAATGTATGTGGATGTTTAGTGTGTCATTTAATGTGTATAAACAATGTTTGACATGTTAAACATGTTGCAATTATGGCATTACATATGTATGATATCATTTCTAAATTTTATTAAAGAATGTACTACTAGGCAATATGCTTAGCGATTGAATTTTATCACTCAGGTGATAGAGTAGATTCGGAAGATCCGAAAAGTGTTGCTAAACCACCCCAGGTCTAGGTTTTTGTGGGTGAAAATCTTTGAGCTACCACGGACCAGTGCCACTTGTATATCATGTATATACTTTAAACTTTTGAAATGTATTTGAGTATGTACATTATATATATCCTTATATGTGATGTAAATTACAAGTTTTTCCTTTTGTTTAATATATTTAAAAAAATGGAACTTATATTTATATATATATGGATGTGTTTTTGTAAAATGTTGGTGGATTGAGCCGTTGGACTATTTTGGATGAATGTGTGTATTGAACAAATAATTGGGAGTACATTTTAATTGCAGGTTGTGATATTTGAAATTTGAGATTATCCAAAATGCAAACAAAACTCTGGCAAATATTTTTTAAAGATTTTCTATTTAATATATATTTTTACTATTTAAATCATTAATGATTATTTTTATTTATTTATTAAAATACATTTTAAGTGTTTTAGAATGGTTAACACAGAATTATGAAAGTTTTTATAAAGACCGTACCATGACATTTTTATATTTTATATACATATTTTACATATACTAGGTGTATATATGTTATATGTATATAATGTATAAGGGTGTTATAAGTTTAGAGTTTCATGGACTTTAGAGTTATGAGATTTTCAAAGAGTAGAATGATATGATTAATATTTGAAGTCTATTGATTAGTTAATTGTCTTAAAATTGTCTTAGAGAGAATTTTGAGTTAATAAAGTATTGAACTATATATTTACGAAGGATTTGCTAATTAGGTGAGGAAAATATTATTTTGATCAATATAATCTAAGTGGTATTTAGGAGTATTGAAATGTAAAACTCATTGACTTTGAAGAGAATGGTGTTATCATGAAGATATGAGAAATATTTATAGATTTGGAAGTGTATTTACAAGTGATTGAATTTAAACCATGTTGAAGAGAAGTTTGTAACAACTGGATGATGGATTAGAGAAGATTTGACCAAAAAGGGAAAGAAAAATTCTTTATTTTGATATATATATATATATATACATGATTTAGGTGATATTTGGAGATACTGAAGTGTTAATAATTTAATTTGAAAATGTATTGTGTTTTTAGAGCTGAATGGTTATTTGAAAAATGAAGGTTAAGTAATTGAATAAGAGAGAGAAAGTTCTACTTGTAAAAAAGTTTGTACTTGTATATTGATAATTTGTTATTCTTTTGTTTTCTTTTGAATTTTCATGGATTATGCATAGTTTTTAGGATAAAATTATATTCAAAACAACTATTGATACATAAAAGAATCAAACTAGAGTTTATGGCAAATTTTAGGGTTTAGAATTGGATATGAGATTAGTTCTTGAAGGAATTGGTTTTAAATTCAAAATTGATTAGGGAAAAGTGTATTTATGAAAATTTACAGTTTTAGGAATAAAAATTTCTCAAAACGTTGGGTACAACTAAACATAGGCATGTGTGAAGATAGACATGGGTGTGTGAGTTGACAAATCTTTAAAATCTTGAAAATTGATAGATTTAGTAGCAGCTGAAAAATCCACACAGGCGTGTGGATTAATTCCACATGGGCATGTGAAATTTTTATGTTCTATTTCTATTTCTTTTCTTTTTCCAGCAAGGGTTTAATATGCACGAGCATGTGCATTTACTAGACATGCCCGTGCCTGACCTTTTTCTTATGTTTTCATTGTTTTTAAGCCTCAAAATGCATTACTTCCATCATTTAATGTAATTCTCCATCAGCCTATCACTACGACACAAATTTTATAGGAATATATAAGATTATCATGTTTGAAATTAAAATAGCTGTTTATAATACAATCAATGAATATTTTTCTAAATGAAGTGTGTGTGAATTTAATTTAAGAATTATATGTGAATTTAATTTAAAAATTATATCCTTACATGTACGGTTAAAGTGAAGGCATTTGAATGATAAAAGAAGAAAAGTGAAAGAAAGCATGTTCTTTTAAAAGAATCATTATTGTTTTTTAACAAAGTGACATAACAATAATAATATTTATTAAAAAATGAGAATAAATTGAATTTTCCAAACTATACAGATATTAAATCTAGATTCTGGATTAAGTGGCTAGCTAGAGGGTGGATGTCCACAGTGACAGTGGACAGTCTGTGCCATCAGTGGACACCTTTGTGTCACCAGTGATAGTGGGCATTGATGTCATTAGTGGACGCTTTGCATCATCAATGAGTCTTTGGTCATATTCTTATAGTGAGCATTTACTTGCCATCAATAACCCGTTATTCGGAGCTAGAATTTAAAGTTTAGTATATGAGGGCAAAATTATATGAACATATGTAATGTACTAAAAGAATAAAAGATATGGAAATACCGAATGTATTTAATAACTTGTGTTAAAAAGTGAAACTTATTAAAGCTTTACTACAAATTGGTTTTACCAAATATTATAGAGATCTTTAAATAAAAAATTATTGATTGTTGTGTTACATTGATTGACAGTATTTTGAAATTTTAATTGATTGATAGTGTTACAATTGTTAAATTAATTGTGAGTGCTTATAGTAATAGTAAGAATTAAAGCATTCAGAATTTTATACTGAATCATAGAATAAAGGTATTAAATTGAGTTGAAATGTTCCACAAATTATACTGATAAGTGAGGTATGTTAAAAATACAAAGAATGTAACATAAACAATGTTAAAAGATAATTGATAAAGCTTAAGCGATAAATAGATTGAAAGTGAATAATTGTAACACTGAAAATATAATGCAGTACTAAATGTTTTTACAAACTTAAATTGTTATTGATATATATATATATATTCAAATATTGAATTATATTGTTAATAGATATGTTTGATTCATTAAATTGATTTCATTGTAGCGTGATTTATTACTATTTCTAAAATCTTTTTCTATAACAATAAGTAGTGTATATACAAGCACCACTAAGCTATAAGCTTAATGTGTTAGAATATTTCTGACATGCAAGTACGATGAATTAGAGAAAGTTAAAGATCGAAGAGTGAAGACATCAAGAACTATCTACACTATCAATGATGATTTTATATATAATGTTATTTTATTAGTTTTTGTCATAGAATTGTATCTTATTTATTATGATGATTATTATTTTCTTTAGGTAATTTGGTAGTTTTAATCTGTTTATTTAGTGTTTTCATTAATTTTGGTAGTTTTAATTTATTTCAGTGTTTATGTCATTTTTGTTCTAGTTTTTAATGTGGTGTTTATGTGTTGTTGGTTAATGTTTATTTGATTCTTGTTTAAAGTTTGTTTAAGTGTTTATTTTAGGTTAATATGCAAAATATTTCCTTGGAAGAAATAGCATGAAGCAGTGTCTCACCTTAAGGGCAAAACCAAGGAACCAAGAGACGAAGGAAAAATTTGGGCAGTAACTGACACACTCAGGCCGTGTCACATGACACGGCCAGGAGCTTGGCCGTGTCTCATACTTAGCCAAGGAAGAAGACCAAAGAAAGAAGAGCAAAGAACGAAGAGATCAGAAGGTGCCACACTCAGGTGACATGGCCAAGCCACTGGCCGTGTCACACACTCCATTCCAAAGAAGAAAAGATGAAAATCACACAGAAGTGGACACATTCGGGTGACACGGCCAGGAGCTTGGCCGTGTCAGTCCATGGACTAAAGGAAGAAAGAAAACGCGGATTTTTAAGCGAGGTTTCGTATAAATAAGATGATTAGGGTTTTTGATCAGAGAAGAATTTTATCAGCGGTCAAAGAATAACTTGAGATTTTCCATTTGTTTTCTTTGAGAATTTTGATTACACTTTGATGCAAACAGTCTAGATTAAATTAGTTTTAGCTACTGCAACATTCTTCTAGCAAAGATCTGAACAAGAGTGTAATATCCCAATATATGCTTAGGAGTTTTAATACAATTGTTGTGTGATTTGAATTAAAGGTATATATATGTTGTGCAAAGAAAATGATTGTGTAATTGGAATGTATATATTGTATATATGTTAGTATATAAAACATATAAGTTGGTCAAATGGAGAGTCAAGGGGAAAAGATATTTATCTTATTGAGTGTGAAAGTACTTAAATGGGCATTTGAGTAATAAGAGAGTTAGAATAAATGGTTAAAGGGCATTGAGGTAATTTTCTTTTGGAAATTATTATTATTATTATTATTATTATTATATTTGTGTGGCTATCGTGAGAAGAGAAAAGAGATTTGTCTTTCTTCTTCTTCTTCTCCTTTTGGTTCTTGCACGAGAGAGAGAGAGAGAGAGTTAAAGAGAGGTGATGATATTCATCAAAATCTTGGGGTTTTAAGAGAATTGAAGGTAGAGATTGAAGAATTGACAAGATATTCAAGTAAGTATTCAATTCTTTGTCTTGATTTCTATTGTTTGAGTTGGATTTGATATGGTTGGTGTGATGGTGATGTTAATGGAAGATTAAGAGTATTGATATGTTGAATTGATAGTTAGATGATATTAATAAGGTTAATTGTGAGGTTGATGATGGATTATTGAAATTGGTTAGTAAGGTTTAATATATATGAGATGGAGAGTTGATTGAATGATGTATGTTTATGTTTATTGAAGTTGAAATACATTGAATATATGATTTTGGCCTCGTTGGAAATCTTCATTCTTTGTGAGACAAGGCCAGGATTAGGGTAGACACGGCCGTGTTGGATCGATTTGGAGAGACACGGCCACTGTCTCGGCCGTGTCACTTGCCCGTGTCTGCTACTGGAATTTTGGTGTTGAGAGACACGGCCACTGGCTTGGCCGTGTCCCTTGACCGTGTCTGTCACTGCCTCTTTTGGTTGAGAGACACGGCCAAGCTAAGGGAGTCTTGGCCATGTTGGAGCATGTGTTGGGTGACACGGCCATAAGCTTGGCCGTGTCCCTTGAGTGTGTTAGCTACTGTGTGAAAGGTAATTGATGGACACGGCCGTGTTGGTGCCCGTGTTGGTGGGCGTGTCTTGTGTTGAGGTTGCTCTAATTGATAATCATTCTTATGTTCTTATGGAAATAACTATCTTTGGATTAGGTTTTGAAGAAATTGTGTTACATTAACCTAATGTGAAGAATTCTTGGGAAAGGAAAGATATAGGTGATGGGAGTAGTTCTTGAGGTAAGTACAAACTTACATAGATGTAATCTTTTATATGATTTTGAGACTTAACACCCTTAGTATAAATGTGTTAAGTAGATTATTATATTGATTAATTCAATGTTACTAATGTTGTCATTGGTATAGTGTGAAAGCTATAATGATCATCCAAAAAGAAAGGTACGTGCAATGCAATTTGTTATGATAAATGTTTGAATAATGAATGGTGTTAATGTGTTTGAGAAATGATGAAATGTGATGTTATCATGATTGATAATGATGGTCAAAATGAAATAAATAGACACATGGATTATATGACAATGAATTTAAGATACATGTGTAATGAAATGGATTATGTATGATTGAGTGACATGATTGAAGTGTGCCTATATGGTATGATTGATTAATGACATGTTTGTTTAGCAATGTAATTAATGTTGCATATATCAATGATGAAACATGAAATGTGATTTGAGATATATTGTGATATGAAGCCATTGTTATTGGCAATGATAACCTAAATGGAATATAAAGCCATTGTGATTGGCTATGATGATACAATTGTGATAAATGAGGCATGTTTGCCTAAATAATGATGATAATTGAAAATGATATTGATGATAAAATAATCAATGAATTGTGTATCTAATGTGTTATTCATTTTCAGAGTTTTGTTGTTGGTGGCATGCCTAATGTTAACAATCTCTTGAAGTTAGGTTGGGCTTGATCCTTGAAGCCAAGTTGGGTTGAAGTTTAACATGTTTTACTCCCCTTGAAGCTTGGTTGGGTCTAGTCCTTGAAGCCTAATTGAGATGTTACAACCCTTGGAGCTAGGTTGGATTAGTTCTTGAAGCCAAGTTGGGTTGATACTTAGCATGCTTTGTTCCCCTTGAAGCTTGGTTGAACTTAATCCTTGAAGCCTAGTTGGGATATTGATGAATGTGATAATTAAACCAAAGCATTAACTCTGAAAGTCGAATAGCATATTAGTGTCTTTTGGGCCCGAGTCTGTCATTTGTTGTAAATGAGATATATGAATTGTGGATATTAGTGATGGATGATGGATGATGGTTGATGGCAATAATTGCCTTTGTGGGAAATATGATTTATGATTAGTGAATTGTGAACAAACTAATGTTTTGAAGTATGATATGTGGTGTGTGTATTGATTGTGAGTGGTAATGATGAATTGTGTTTGGTGATAAGAATTGTCTTCTTTGGAAATGTGACTCTTGATTGGTATGATATATAATGTATGTATATTAATATATTGAATATGAGTATTAGTAATGGATTGTGGTTGGTGGTAATGTTTTGTTTAAATGTATATAATATATGAAATTTGTCAATATGTATGAAAGGTGCAATCAAAAAGGAAAAACATGATAAGAACTAATTGTACATTGAATTGATATATTATTATCTATTAGCATATCTATAATGTATGTTTATATTTTATATTTGTACTACTAAGCTTTCGGGCTTAGCGCGGATGTATAATCGCACAGGTAGCTTGGTGGAATATACAAGTGTTTCGTTATGCCACGAGAAGAGTAAAGGTTTGTCGAGACCAACTAGAGGGTAATGCATACATGTATAACTTTTAATTTTGATGTATTTTTGACAAGAGGATATGTATATGTATAAATGAAGTTTTGATAAAGACAATGATTTTGTAGATATTATGTAAATTAATGTATTATGGTTTGAACTTTGTTTCAGGTTTTTAAAAGGTAACAAAAAGTGACATCCTTATACTTTATATACTTACTGTATGTATACAAGGTATATGTACAGTACTTATATAGGGTATCGGGGTGTTACAAAGAGATTCTTCAGGAGCTAAGAAAGTTTGTAATTTGGTTTTGTTCTTAAACTTTATCTCTTAAGTTTCATTGGAATTGTATTCATGAGTTCTATTATGTCTAAATTGATTTCTTTGAATTTTAATGAGATGAATCTATTTGATAGCATTATTATGAACTAATTTGATCTAGTCTAGGGTTTGTATGGATCTACTATGATTGTATGAATTGGTTATTGCTCTTAACTGAATTATTTCTTTTGCCTTAATTGAATGGATTACTATTAATATATAATTGATTGGCTACCAATTAAGTGTTTTAGATTAGATGAAATGCTGGAGCAATTCAATTAGGGACTTAGGTGAATTAGAGATATAACCTAAGAAAAGGATCATTTCAATTGTAACAAGATTATTTGAGAGAGGTTTGAATGCGAGAGCTTATTTCCTTGATTCAATTAATTAAGTTGCTTAAAATCTATCTTTGAAATTAAATTGGTTGAGAGGAATAGCCATTCATACATATAAGTTAGTAGAGAAGTGCAAACCCTAGACCTTTCTATTAAGTGAATCAATATATCAGCTCAGTTTACTTTTATTGTTTTAAATTCCATTCGACCTGTCTTCATTAGTTGTTAGCAATTTAAATTTATTGATAATTTGTTATTTGCAATCTGATAATCAATTAGCATATTTTGCTTCCTTGTGAGATGACCTTGAGGTGTTCACCAAGATACTACAACAACCTCGTATACTTGCGAGTGTAGTTCTAGTACTGTTAATTAGAGCGCAATAAATGTAACTGTGAAGTATTATATAGGTATATTCTGTATTTTGTGGTTATCATTGGTTTATGGGAACATTATATAAACTTGTTAACAAGGAGAAAATATATTTATTTAAAGTTGGAAGTAATGAGCCTTAGTGTTTACTGTAAATTCCAATAAAGTGATATATGCATATTTATATTTAAGAAATGTTGATTTTACAAGGTTTTGTTGTAAAATAAGAATGGTATTGGACCATTGGAGATGTTAATGTTTGATTCGAATGTTGGATTTTAAGATATTGTTTTACAGGTTGTGCTATCTATTTGAGAAATTTTTTTGGATAGTGGAAATTATAGAGGAAACTCAGCTAAAATTTTTTATCAGAATGTTATTAGAATTGCTTAATTGTGAATACTGAATGAAAACAAATTTTTTTGTGTATTAAGTATCATTTCTTTGACAGTTCTCTGAGAAGATTGTTAGGGGATGTTATACTTTTGACATTGTTGTAGCACAATAACTAATTTTTGTTATTGATTTGATAATGATTGAGAGGTGACAATTATATTGTACGAGTATGCACCTAATTTTTGATACTTTTATATTCTAATTCATAAACTATATATTAATAGTTTAAAATGATATTATCTAGATTTAATTTTAGAAAATTCATCTTCACTAAATTAATATTATATTTTTCTTCTTTTTTACAATTAGCAACAAAAGTTTCATAACATAAATAATATTTTTATTTAAATATAAATTCATACTCATCAAATTTATAAATTTAAATAAACTTCATATATAATATTATAAAAAATTATAATTTAGGGATAAATTTTAAATACAAATATTTTTATTTATAAAATGAGATGAATTTAAAAGAAATTTGTGACTGATAATCCCTAATGAATAAAAATTTTATAGTGAAACAAATAATATAATATAATTACCAACAAATATTTACCAAATAAAAAAATATTTAAAAATCTTTATTTAAGTAGATATATTATTTAGAGGTAAGCAATAACATCATAGGTATAAAACTAAAAAAATGCAATTACTTATTATAACTATTCTTTTAAATATTTATGTAGTGAAATGATACTTTAAATGTCGTATTAATAGCACATTATGGATATATATACTTCAAATGCATTATTAATATGTTCACATATATAAGGGTAATCTAAATGAAGGAAACAATATAAAAAATAAAACAATATGCAGATATGATGGAGAATTAAAATAGTATTTCTGATGCACAAGGTCAAACTAAGCTGCAAAGTACAGAGCATACTTAATTATAGATATGAAATTAAATTTAAATAATTGAAACAAAGTTTAAGAAATGAAAACTCACTTTTATTTATATCAATTGAAAATTACAAGGATAATAGAACATGATCTAGATATTCTTCAAAGGACTAGCTAAATTTTACAGAGATTTTCTATATGAGATTTCTCTAAATCTAACTCTACCTTCTTCAAAGTAATGTTTCTCTATTTATAAAGTGGAAAAGTAATCTTTGAAATTATTTCTTTAGACAAGAAGTGATGCTCCAGCTGGAAAGAGAGCATTCAATAAAGCTTTTTTTGTAGTTTCCCATGGGTCTTTACAGCTGGGAAAGCATCCAAAGAAGGTTTTGATGCAATTTTCTATATTTCACATGGGTTTTTACTGTAGCTTCATATGTCTTCTTTTCTTTTTTGAAGAGAGTGGGGTTGAGTTTCACATGCAATTTTTTCTATTCATGCTTGTCTATTGTTGGAGACAATGGAAAATGAGTCTCAGATTCACATGGGATGATCAAGGCCTATTGCTAATAATAGGTAATTTCTAGAGAAAATAGGAAATGGGGACAAGTAATCATCTAGTCAGAAACTGTCGAAAAATAAAATTTTAATACTCTTTTTTTTTAATTCTAATTATGTGAAAGTAGCAGGAAAATCCCAAAATAGTCATCTTCGTTTTCATCTCCTAGGTCAATGAAGGGTTCTGCATCTGGTTCTAAAGGAGTAGAACAAGTCTGTTGAGCTTTTGAGATGACATCAAAGAGCTCATCTTCAGTTTTTTCTTCTGCCAATGTTGACATGAGGAAAGACTTGTGTGCCAAAAATTGTGTTGTCTGTGGTTTTGGTTTTAGGAATCCTTCATTTTAAAGATAGACCTGGATTGCTGATTTTTTTAATTTTATCTGGAATATTAAAAGAATCCCACCATTTAACTTTAACTTTTCTAGTTAAGTTAATAGAGGTATATTTTGTTGAAAATTCAAAAAATCATGCAAATTGCCAAGATAAAAATCATTTTGTGAGAAAAGAAGAAGATGATTGTGAGTAGGAATTTTTGCCCCCACTCTCGGTGGAATTGTTCTTGGGGCTTCCACACTATTAGGCTCTGGGCTTTAAAGAACACGGGCCTAAACCCGAAGAATAGGAGTCACCATCTGAAAGGGTCGAAAGAAAATATAAGGGGTGGATGGCTCGATTCCTAAGGAATCTCCAACCCCTACTGGGTTAAAATAGTTGGATATGCATGGATAATGTGAGAAATGGCTCAGTACCCTCATAATGCCCAGTTCATTAGAACCATCCTCCTTTTCATGTCTAAATATTATTAAATTCTTAACTTATTATAACATTGTCCATAATACATGGAATTAAAAGAAATAAACATTCATCATATTATTAATTAAGACAAATCAAACAACAATGGGCACCTATATGAGATGAAAACACACCCTTACAATGTCTAAAATCTATGAAAAAAACAAAATAGGACACCTACCGAAAGGTGAAAACATATCCCTTACAATAATCTCCAAAATCCTTAAAATTTGAAATAATCAATAAACAATTAAAATAAACAAGGCACCTACAAAGTAGAAACGTCCCTTTTACAAGTACTTAAAATTTCAAATAATTAAATAAATATCATTAAACATTAATAGAAGACAATTGATTTAAACATTCAATCCATCATCAAACAATCTTGAAATTGAAAATTATCATCAAACAATCTTAAAATTAGGGTTTCAATTAATAAAATTGGGACTTAGCATTTGAATTAGGGTTTTAATTAAAGAATTAGGATTTTATTGTAAAATTAGGATTTTAATCCTAAAACTAGGGTTTTGAGATGAAATTAGGATTTTAAGCCTAAAACTAGGGTTTGGAAGATTAAACTAGGGTTTTAGTACATAAAACTAGGGTTTTAGCACAAAATTAGGGTTTTTAAACTAAAATTAGGTTTGTCATGTAAAGTTAGGGGTTTTCATGCAAATTAGGTTTTTGACTCTAAATCAAAGGCTTGACATGAAAATTTAGGATTTAATATGTAAAACTAGGCTTAATCCTAATTCTATGATGTGAGAGTAGGGTTTTGGGTTGTACAATTAAGGCTTCCTTTTGATTAAGATCTAAAGCTGTTGCTTATTAAATCAGACTTTAATATCAAACTTGTAATTAAATGAGGAGAATGGTGATGGAATTTAATTGAGTTGAGTTAATAAGTTCATGCCTTTTTTGTTGGCTCCACCAAGGAATTTTTATTAAACCAAGCTCTCGGTTTAAATTATTAGAAGGCTTGGAACAACTGAGTTTCTTAGCTATTGTCCAAGCTGTAACACCCTTATATCCCGTATACGCACACTATATACTACTACACCTGTAATATACGTATACCGAATACAGGAGTGCCACGGTTTACTAAACAAACAAATCTTTTCTTTTAACAATAATATGAGAAAACTTAAAACATTTAAATTATATTATAAAACATAATAGATAAAACATTTATTTATTAAGCAGCGGAAAATATAGCGGTATTACATATATATTTACATCAAAATCAATATTTACAAAACATAAAGTTTATACATGTTTGGCAGTTTGTCTTTGATCTTTAAGCCCTCTATCAACACCTCAGAATCTAGACTCCACTCGGTCTAACTGAGCTCTCGGGTTCTATCCTGTCACCTACGCAATGAACCACAATCGCGCTAAGCCAACGACTTAGTGGTACAAACCACAATAACAATATGCATAATGCAATGTTAATGCCATATTTTCAACAATAGAGATCATATTCATCAATGTTATATTTCATAACATTGCAATTCATTATCTTATTCAATTATTTTACCATTTATGACTCACATTGAAACAAAGACAAACATGGGCCCAAAAGACACTAATATGTTATTCAAAGTTCAGAGTTACTGCTTTGGTCTATAATCACAATCATCAAGCCCGTAGGCGATACATATATATTTATCCATGGATAATCAACTAGATTTGAGCTTATGACCCAGTCTTTTCACTCAATCTAGCTTCAATAATTTGTTTTTGAGGCTTACGACCTAGTCTTTTCACCCCAAAAACATCACATTTCACATTTTTCAGCTGGACTCGGCTTACGACCCGGTCTTTTCACCTGTCCAGCGATTCATAGGCATGCCGCCAAACCCAAAACTCTAAAAATTAAATAACATATTAATCACACAATTATTTCATTTTTCTCTTTATCATCCTCTTTCTCAATTCATTTCATATTTCATATTCCATAATCAAATAGGCAACCATGCCCAAATATTTCATTTGCACTATCATAGCCAACAACAATGGCTTCACATTTCATCATATCTCAATTCACATTAAAGCAATTCATAGCATAAATCAAATGTATTAACAATGTAATAAATTACTTAACACACGAATGTATTGAATCTCAAAATCATATGAATGTATGCAATCATGCAAGTTTGTACTTACCTCAAGAGCAACTCACTCCACACCAAACTCCTCTTCCACGAATCCTTCAACACTTGGATTAAGGCAACTCAACTCTCTTCAAAATCTAAACCAAAGGTAATCATACACACTCACTTAGAGATACACATAAGATAATAAAGCTAAGAACCAACTAGGGCAAACTCTAAACATGACACGCTCAACAACACGGGCGTGTCCCTGACCGTGCCCTAACTCCACAACACAGAAGCTTTGACATGCTCAGAACCACAGGCGTGTCACTGGACGTATAATATATTCTCTCACAGAAACATTGACACGTCCAACAACACGGGCGTGTTCAAGGCCGTGTCAATCCTTCACCCACACAGTAGCTATGACACGCTCAGTGACATGGGCGTGTCACTGCTTGTGTCACCTATCCAGAAAACAGTACCATTGACACGCCCAAAGACCTGGCCATGCTCACGGGCGTGTCAGGCCAAAAATGCAAATTCTGGCAACATCAATAACACATCCAACAAACCTCTTCCTACCACCATTATCCACTCCAAACCAACTTAACTAAACACACCCAAAAACCATAACAAACTTGCAAAAACACCAAAACAACTCAAACCATACATCAAACACAAATCATAATCATCACCACAAACCCAAAACACAACCACAACATTTTCTCTTTCCTTCAATCCAACCCCAAAATCCAAAATCAATTGAACCAAACACTCTTAAACACACCACAATCAAACAAACACATATCAACCACAACCTCAACTCACAAACTCAAAGAAAAATCAAAGAATCAAGGGAAAACTTACCAAAGATGAAGAAACTCTTAAATTTCCAACTTGATCACTTGAAAGCTTCCTTCAATCTTGAGTTTGGAAGATCAAATCTCTCTTTTGCTCTCTTGCTATGGAGGGTCGGCCAAACAAAGAAAAGAAAAGGAAAGAAAATGAGCCACGAAGAAGAAGAAAGAAGGAAAGAAGAAAACAAAGAAAGCAAAGTCAACTCTCTCAACAACTCTCTTCCTCAAAACCCTCTCCACCAAGCAATATACAATAAAATAATCGAAAATATCTCCATCCACTTCCACTCACTCAAATTTCACTTAATTAATTTCCTTATAATTAATTAATAAAAATTAACTCTTTCTTTGACTTTTCACTTCTTTTGATTTGTATATGTTGTATATATCTCAATATATACAACATATACACTCTACTCAAAACCTCTTCTCTTACCACTAAAATAAATACACTTAATCCAAATACAACAATAAATACTCCAAAACTTTTAGGGTATACTTTGGGATATTACACAAGCAATCCAAAGACTATTTGATGATTCTCACAAATTATTGACTAATGGATTGCTCTCGGTTTAATTTTTGGATTACTGTTCTAATGGCTATTACTTTATGTCTCTCTGTTCATTTTGTAGCAGCTAAAGACCATTCCTCAATTCTCAAAATTCTTGTTCTTTAATTTTTGTGACTGCCCCTTTTTGCTACTATTAGTTGGCTATTTATAAGCCATCCCCTAGGGCAACCAGTGCTGAATAGTTTTAATAAACTAAGGAAAGTGCAAGCCATTCGAGTCCTATTATAATTAAAATTCTTTAAAATAGGGTCTGCAGACTGTGCCAATTCGACATAAGTCCTTGCTCATGTCAAATTTTGCACACCAACTAGACATGAATTTAATACCGGCCCACTTTTTGCTTTGGGATCAGACCCAAGTCGAATTGGCCCTTTTGATTTAATTTAATTTTAATTAGGGCCTTTTAAAGTGAAACCATGTTTGATTGGGGCCTTTAAACTAAAACCATATTTAATTTAGTCCTTTTAATTGGGGTCGAATTCAATCCTGGCTAAAATTAAGAGTCTACAGTCTTGCCCCCTGCTTGAACGATCTTGAATTTATTTAGAGAGTGAAAAGCAATTTGCTTTAATAGATTGGTGTCATTCTAGGATACTTCAACAAATTTGGGCTGGTTTAGATAATTCAAATAAACCTGAGCTAGTTTGGATGCTTTAATAAATCCAAAATTTTTGGATACTTTAAAAATTCAAGCTAGTTTGGGTATTTCAAGTAAACCTAAGCTGGTTTAGATGCTTTAATAAATCCAAAATTTTCATATACTTAAAACATCCAAACTGGTTTGGGTACTTCAAATAAACCCAAGCTGGTCTAGATGCTTTAATAAATCCAGAATCTTTGGATGCTTCAAAAAAAATCTAAACTTGTTTGGGTACTGCAAATAAACCTCGAGCTAGTATGGATGCATCAATAAATCCAAAATCTTTGGATACTTCAAAAATTAAGAACTAGTTTGATATCATGGATTGATTTAGGTGCTTCAAATAAACCCTAGTTGGTTTGATGTCTTGGATTGATTCAGATACTTCAAATAAACCTCGAGCTAGTATGGATGCTTCAATAAATCCAAAATCTTTGGATACTTCAAAAATTCAGAACTAGTTTGATATCATGGATTGATTTAGGTGCTTCAAATAAACCCTAGTTGGTTTGATGTCTTGGATTGATTCAGATACTTCAAATAAACCTGCAATATCTGCAAAAAAAAAAAAATGATTTTCAAAAGTCAGCAAAAATTTTGGATATTTTTTAACTGCATATTGTGTTCGGTATCTTCCCATATATACTCTTTCCCCCTACATGAAAAAATATTTTTACAGGCAAAAAATATTTTTAGACAAGCATAAATTAGAACCAACAATAAATATCAATTTACTATTGCCATGTGACTCTGTTATTGTGATGAAATTTTAAACTTCTTGTGAGTTTGACATCAGTTGCATTATTTATGTAACTGTTCTTTGGAGTGAATAATGTGCATACAGCCAAAGGCATCTGATAGCTTTCTTTTTTGTTTTGTTGTATTCCTTCATTTTTTTATTATTTTATTTTTTCTTTGCTTTTACTTTAGTTTGGAATCTATGCTTTCTTTCTTTCAGTTCACTTTTGGTCTTACTCTTATCTTAATTCCTTCAGCATGTCAATTCCCTATATAAATGAATATGATGCAATTGCATTCATCACATTTATCTAGAGCTTCAAAATTCCTTAAGCCCTTAAAAACCCTCTGCTTCATTCCCTTAATTTTTAAACATTGTGAGTGGGGATTTTTGCCCCCACTCCCTGTGGAATGGTTCTTGCAACTTCGGCACTGTTTAGGCTTAGGGCCTTAGAGAACACGGACCTAAGTTTGGAGAAAATGGAGTCTCCACCCGGACGGGCTGGGAAAAAGAAATGGGTGGATGACTTGATTCCTAAGGAATCCCCAACCCCCTAATGGGTTCGGAAAGTTGGGTACGTGTGGGGAAGTGAGCAATGGCCCAGCACCCCCACAATCCCTGGTTCATTGGAACCGGCCTCCTTTACAGGTCTTAATATTATAAAATTCTTAAATATAGCATTATTACCATATTACATGCAACAATTGAAATAAAGCATTGTTATATTAAAATTAAAGTAATGTCCAAGCAAAAAAATAAATGGATACCCATCCGAGGATGGAAACATGTCCTTACATCGTTCATGTCTAAACTAAATAAGACACCCACCAAAAGGTAGAAACATGTCCTTTACATTGGTCTAAAATATAAAAGCAATTTAAATTACATAGAACTTAATTAATGAGGTACCCACAAAGTGGAAACAAACCTCTTACAACATTTGAAAATCAAAATAAATCGATAAAAGTAAATAAATAACCATTCATCATAATTAAATCATTCATCAAAGATATTAAACATCAATCAAAATATATAATAAAAATTCATCCATGATAAATTAAATCAAGCATTGCAAATAAATCAAAGCATATAATGAACTACATAATTAAATTTAAAAATAAAGCAAGTAAAGATACAAATTGCGGTTTACTGTTTCTATTTAAAGTTTCTTTAATTAATATTTTAGGGTTTTGGAATCTTAGTATTATTATTATCATTTGTTTTAGGCTACTGTAAGTTTTAGGAGAATTAAAATGGATTATGGTTTTATGAATCAAATTAGGGTTTAGGGGTAACATTATGAAATTAGGGTTTTAGAATAATTAAAACATTAGGTTTATAGCTCTTAGTTACTAGATTGTTGTTTTAGGTTTACTGTATTGAGTTTGAATGTTTAGGTTTATAAAGTTTTAAGGTTTAGAAAAATTAGGATTTACGGTTTTGAGGGAATTATGGTTTAAGAAAACTTAGGGTTTAGATTAACTAGTTTGGGGTTTATGTTTTGGTTTTGGAGTTGAAGAAAATAGTTTAGTTTTATAAAGTAATTATGATTTTTTTAAACTATAAAGTGGGTTTAGAGTTTGGATATTTAACAAAACATTTGAAAATTTTGGAAAAGAATTAGAAGAAAACAGTTTAGGGTTTTTAAAAGATTTTGGAAATAAGAAAAACGATTTAAGGTTTTTGGAAACAAAAGAGTATTTTTTTAGGGTTTTTGGAAATAGAAGGAACAATTTAGGGTTTTATGGTTTTGAAGAAACCAAAAAGTATTTTTAAGGGTTTTAAGGTTTAGAAGAAACAGAAAAGTATTTTTAGGGTTTTTTAAGGTTTAGAAGAAACAGAAAAGTATTTTTAGAGTTTTTAAGGTTTAGAAGAAACATAAAAGTATTTTTAGGATTCTTAAGGTTTTTTGGAAACATAAGAATACTTTTTAGGGTTTTTGAAATGAAGATCAATGTTACTACATATTTATAGATCAAGGTTTTATGTGTATATTCTTATGAATCAAAGAAACAAAGCTACTGTGATCATGAGCAATGTATAATTAAGGATCAAACTTGCATAGTTGGTTCCACCAAAAAGTTGCTTTCTAGATGAACAAAGGCAAAGGCAATATTGCTGCCTTTGATGGCTTGATTGCTTGCTTGCTTCTTCCTCTCAAATCTGAAGTTCCAAGTTCAAAGTTATAGTCCTAAGTTTTTCTCCCTCCAGAGTCCGATTGTTCCCCCTTTTTTTCTGTGTTTTTTAGTGTTATTTATAGGAAATTTAGAAGATTAATTTCAATTGTTTAAGGAAACTATAATTAATTAGGAAAAGAAAACCGAAACCAAATAGAATTTGGTTTCGAAAAAAATTGCATTGAAAAAATCTCACTGGCAAAATTTACGAAGGGCTGCGAGGAATTGCGAGAAACTGCGTTGAAAATTTGCACGCTGCGGGCTGCCAGGCCATTTCGCCCGCAGAAAAATCCTACGAGCGCTTTCGGCGATGAATTTTTCATTGTCGATTTTTCCGTTGCCGATTTTTATTTATTTATTTTTATTTTTATTTTATTAAAACTTATAAAAAATAAATACTAAAATAAATATTATTTAATTAAAATAACACAAAAATTATTTTGGACTATATAAAATATATTGGACCGGACTGGGTCAAAAATTAAGGGTCTACAGTTTGCCCCCTGCTTGAACGATCTGAGACTTCAACAAAAGAGAGTGAAAAGCAATAAGACTTAATTTTGATGAGATGGTTACTTGAATTTGTTTTGGGTACTTGGACCCGAGACTGAACTTGATTTGGATACTTGGACCCAAGATTGAATTTGATTTTAGGTACTTGGACCCGGAATTGGGTACTTGGACCCGAGCTTGATTTGATTTGGGTACTTGGACCCGAGATTAAATTTGATTTGGGTACTTGGACCAGAAATTGAATTTGATTTGGGTACTTGAACCCAAGCTTGAATTCAATTTGGTTACTTGGACCCGAGATTGAATTTGATTTTGGGTACTTGGACCCAAGATTGAATTGGATTTGGGTACTTGGACCCGAGACTGATTTGATTTGGGTACTTCGACCTGAGACTCTTTTGAATTTGGGTGCTTGGACCCGAGACTAGAGTAAATTTGGGTACATGGACCCAAGACTAGATTGAATTTGGATACTTGGACCCGAGATTGATTCAATTTGGGTACTTGGACACGAGGTTGAATTTGATTTAGGTACTTGGACCCAAGATTGAATTTGATTTGGGTACTTGGACCTGAGATTGAATTTGGTTTGGGTGCTTGGACTCGAGATTGGGTACTTGGACCCGAGATCGGATACTTGGACCCAAGGTTGAATTTGATTTGGGTACTTAGACCCGAGATTGGGTACTTGGACCTGAGATTGAATTTGATTTGGGTACTTGGACCCGAGATTGAATTTGATTTGGGTACTTGGACCCGAGATTAAATTTGATTTTGGTACTTGGACCCGAGATCAGGTACTTGGACCCGAGATTGGGTTTGATTTGGGTACTTGGACCGAGGTTGAATTTGATTTGGGTACTTGGACCCAAGATTGAATTTGATTTGGGAACTTGGACTCGAGATTGGATACTTGGACCCGAGATTGGGTACCTGGACCCGAGATTAAATTTGTTTTGGGTACTTGGACCTGAGATTGGGTACTTGGCCCCGAGACTGAATTTGATTTGACTGACCATTTATCTGTTGAGGATTCTAGATTAACTGGTTGTTCCATTCTTTTGTTCTTCCTTTCGTAAAAATTCAGCTATTTTTAGTTGGCCCTCATATCTTCTCCTTGCCCCCCTGCGTGGTAAAATATTAGAAGTGAGTCTCAAAATGTTTTGTTCATATATAAACTCAAAAATTGAAAAGGAGAAATTATGCCCCCTGTGTAGGCTCAAACCCATGAATTTTCTATGCGGGCTCTGATTGATGTTTTTGTTGTCCAGTTCTTCGCAAAAGCACAAATTTCTTCTCTTTACAAAATACTGAAACATTCTCAAGCAATGGGCTTCCCATGCCCCCCTGATTTGATATCTTCTTTTGATTATTTACTTCACAAGGTATTTGCTGTTCACTTTAATAAAGAATAGACAATACAAGACAAGAAAGTGCGATGTGATATGCTCATGTATGCATGATATGCATGAATGATACTTATAGTCGTTCCATCGACTCACTGACCGAGGTGATTAGTAGAAGTGTTCTCATTGATTTCTTTCAGATGTTTGTTCAGGTCTTACATTGGAATGACACAATGCTTCACATTTATGGCTTTTATCTTCAAGATGTTGAAAACATGAATAATGGAATCCCCAAATAGCAGAGATACATCCATTTCAAATTATGACTCAGTATATCAATCTGTAGCTTCTTCATGACCTTGCCAGTGATCATTTCCATTGCCCAATGTGTCCTTCTAGTTTTGATGGTGCAACAAACTTCTCTTAACTTGAAGGCTTCGTGTAACAAAAACATTTTTTATTTTTTGAATTTTGATTTTGAAATCAAATGTTGGCTTTGCCAAATCGATGTCAATGTATCTCAGGACTCGATTTTTCCAAATTAACATATCAATAACATGACAACCCTAGTTACCGTACTAAACTCGGGAATCATTTCTATTTAAGCAAGAACTATTGCACTTCAGATAGGCACATACACATTACTTGGCCAAAGGTCTCATTGAGTTTAAATATTATCTATCTCATATGCATGCTTATTCAAACTATCTCCACTAATAGACTCTACCTACCAAGAGAGATCAACAGGTCTTTAATAGGCTTGAAATGGGGTCTATAAGGGACATGGGTTAAATGAAGGCCATTTGTAAGTTGGAGTCATTGTGACACTAAGGACAAACCTTTACACTACAAATTTCTTATTTAAACTTTAGGCAGCTGGAAGCAATCTTGCTAGACTCTAAATTCTTTCTATCTTCTTGTCATTAATCTGGATCTTGATTAGGACAGTCTTTACCCTCACAAAAAGTTTGTTACCCAAATTTGTTTCTTTTCTTCTTCTCCCTTTTGTTTCTTTTTATTTTTCTTACTCTTCCCTTTCTTTGAGCATTTTATCATTTTGTCCTTCTTCCTTGTAGGACTGTCAAGTATAGGACTTTCAAAAACTGGGTGACCTTTCTCCCTTTTCTTTGATTTTGATCGAATCTTTGGTTGGGTTGGACCAATTCAAGTCAAACTGTCCTTATAAACCAAATGGAAGCCTTTTACTGCTTTAGGTAAAAGAGAACTCAGTTGGCCTTTTGAACCTCCTTTTTAGATTTGATTTTATTTTTCTTTTCTTTTTTCTTTGTCTTTTATTTTTCTTTTCACTTTTTTTTCCTTTTCTTTTTTTTGTCTTCTCTCTTTTTTTCCTTGCTCTCATTTCTCTTGTTTTCTTTTATTCTCTCTCTTTTTTTTTGTTCTAGCTCTAAAAGAGTTGTCTTGTATGTACCAACTTGAGCTTCCAACAATGGATGAGTAGAGTGACATAAATCTTCTTTAACAGGGATAAATCGTTTGTTACTCTGATGTTGTCTTGATATATTGGAGATATTAGGAAAACTTCAACTACCCTTATGGTCTTGAGAATTTCAACTATCCTTACAGTTTTGGCTATGCATTCCATTCTTTGATCTTCATGCCTCTTCATCTTAGTGATCATAAGACTTGTCATAAAGTATCACAACAGCTTAGGGTAGGTTGTTGGGGTTTATATGCCAAGTAAAAGAAAGCTAAAATTTTATGAAGGCTCAAAGGGACAACTAGGGATTGATATTTAATTAGGAGGATACTAGTTGTTGGCTAAGCAAATAATGCCTAGATAATTTCTCTCTTAAATAAGCAAATTTCAATTTCACCTTGAAAGATTGTCAAAGCATGTTCTAAGACTGACTAGGATCTAGACAAAGGTAATTATGCAGGAGCCCTCTCTAAGTAAGCATACACAACTCAATGCTATAGAGCAATTCCCTCATATAGTAAAGTCATTCAAATCATGATGCCTAGATATATTAATTTATGAACATCAAGCTAGATTCCTCATCGGTTGAGCACCAAAATGAATAAAGATCAACAAAAATTTTAATGAAAGTAATTTATTCAAACAAATTTAAATTTGAAAAACACGATAGTTCCAATTAAATATTAAAGAAAGTGAAATTGAAAAGCAACATTCAAGCCAAGAAAAGTTTGTTGAGTTGGAGTCGAAGATACTTCATTTATTTAGACATCTCAAGGGCAAGGATTTTTTCCATCATCAAGGGTCATTGCTTCATCATCCACAGTTAGCCCAAGCTTACTTAGTAGCACATCATCTTTAGCAGCTTCTCTATCCATATCATGACAAGATGACAAGAAAAACTCTTCTTGGAGTTTGTAAGCGATGGTGCCCTTCCAAATTCAGGCAAAGGATTATTTTTAGTGTTGGGCTTATTAGGCTCAGGCAGCTTTCCACTGTCAATCAAATCTTGAATTTCATGCCTTAATCGAACACATTTATCTGTCTCATGACCTTGCATTTGATGGAATTGACAAAAGACCTTGGCATCAAAATTTGGTGGTAGAGGCTTATGTAGAGGCCGAGGTGCCAATGGTTATAGCAAATCCATTTTAATTAGATTTTCTAACATCTTTGACAAAGGCTCCCTTAAGTTTGAAAATTTACGCTTCTTTGTAGGCTCAGTCGTTGCATTTTTCTCAACACCTCCTCTTTCCCTTTGACTTTGCCCACTAGGGTGATAGCCGCTCTTATTGCTCCATTTAGATAGCACATGGTTCGGTTGATCTTGTAGAATAGGGATTGATCCCTCATTTTTCATTTGATCTCTATTAGTAGACATGTTCCTTGTTAATGTTGCCTTTTCCTTCTTTCTTATGTCAATGAGAGATGCCTCATTAGCATTGTTGATGATCTCTAGAATTTGAATCAACTGGGTCCTTATAATTTTAACCAATTGATCTCGTAGCTCGGCCATCCTAGCTTTGACAACTTCATCGACTATGTCCCTTAGCTGGTTTGCATCCATCCTTCCAATGAAGTACTTGAATCAAAATTAATGTTGCAGGTGGTATCGTTGTATGCTCTTGAATTATCGTACTTCAAGGCTGTGAGCCAGAAGGGATTAATGAGATGCAAACGCATACATGTATGCACAATAAACAAACATGGATAAATAGGATGTTCCTTCCAACCTTATAACATCCACACATGAATGGTGAGTCTCTTTTCCTAGGTATATGGTTAACAAAAATACCAATATGGGGTATCTTATTTTCGAATATTTCCCTCGGACGTTTCAACCAATAGTTATATTTTCAAAAATGAAAATTAATTTATGATAATTCCCATTAATTAGGTTTTAATCCATTCAACCAACTATAGTAGCTTTTATGCTATATTGGATTAAAACTAAATTAAGAGGTTTATTATAGATAGATTTCTCACTTGAAAAAGTAACTAATGATTCATGCCAAAAATAATCACATGATTAATTATTCTTAGTATAAACTAGGTACACAATTGATTTTTGGTATTTTGTAATTGACCTAAATAATTTCCAAGCTCTTTGTAAGAAAAGATTGGATGAAAATAATTTTGTTTCTAAGCCCATTGTAAAAAGATTTTAGAAAAAATGTATTTTGGGCTTTGTATTTGGGTTATGAGCAAAAGAATTTTTAACTTGTTTTGGAAAAATTTTATGTCCAAAGACCATTTTGAAAACATTTTAAAAATAGCTTTGGTCTTTTGGACTTTAAAGAAAAATTTATTTTGAGCTTACAATAAACTTAGGTCATATTAGATAAAGAACAAACCAAATAAGCCATGATTTAACCTAGAATAAATTAACCATAGTCAAACAACATGCATTTGGGGTAAAAACCTAAGGAAAGTAACTAGGCCAATTACATGAGCTTTAGTCTTTGGGTTAAAAGGCTTAGGTTCTCATAGCAAGTATATACCAAATGGTATGAGGCTATGAGTGGTTATGCCATGCTCGATCTCCATACCTTGAGTGAAAGTATGGTATCCCTTGCATAACATAACACGGGCATCCTAACTCATGCACATGATGCAATCTAATATGATGCAATGGATAATATCATTATAAGAAAGAATAGAATAATATAAAGACCAACGGAATCAACTTCTCTTATCCCCAGTGGAGTCGCCACTGTGAGCGGGGATTTTTTCCCCCACTCCCTGTGGAATGGTTCTAGCGACTTCGACACTGTTTAGGCTCGGGGCCTTAGAGAACACGGACCTAAGTCTGGAGAAAATAGAGTTATCACCCAAACAGGCCGAGAAAAAGAAAGGGGTGGATGACTTAACTCCTAATGAATTCCCAACCCCCTAATGGGTTTGAAAAGTTGGGTACGTATGGGGAAGGTGAGAAATGGCCCAGCACCCCTACAACGTCCGGTTCATTGGAACCGGCCTCCTTTACAGGTCTTGATATTATAAAATTCTTAAATATAAAAATATTATCCATATTACATGCAACAATTGAAATAAAGCATTGGTATATTAAAATCAAAGCAATGTCCAAGCAAAGCAAATAAATGGATACCCATCCGAGGATGGAAACATTTCCTTACATTGTTCATGTCTAAACTAAATAGGATACACACCAAAAGGTAGAAACATGTCCTTTACATTGGTCTAAAATATAAAAGCAATTTAAATTACATAGAACTTAATTAATGAGGTGCCCACAAAGTGGAAACATACCTCTTACAACATTTGAAAATCAAAATAAATCGATAAAAGTAAATAAATAACCATTCATCATAATTAAATCATTCATCAAAGATATTAACCATCAATCAAAATATATAATAAACATTCATTCATGATAAATTAAATCAAGCATTGCAAATAAATCAAAGCATATAATGAACTACATAATTAAATCTAAAAATAACGCAAGTAAAGATACAAATTGAGTTTTACTGTTTCTATTTAAAGTTTCTTTAATTAATATTTTAGGGTTTTGTAATCTTAGTATTATTATTATCATTTGTTTTAGGCTACTGTAAGTTTTAGGAGAATTAAAATGGATTATGGTTTTATGAATCAAATTAGGGTTTAGGGGTAACATTATGAAAATAGGGTTTTAGAATAACTAAAACATTAGGTTTATAGCTCTTGGTTACTGAATTGTTGTTTTAGGTTTACTGTATTGAGTTTGAATATTTAGATTTATAAGGTTTTAAGGTTTTAAGGATTAGGGTTTAGGAAAACTAGGGTTTATGGTTTTGAGGGAATTAGGGTTTAAGAAAACTTAGGGTTTAGATTAACTAGTTTGGGATTTACTGTTTTGGTTTTGAAGTTGAAGAAAATAGTTTAGTTTTATAAAGTAATTATTATTTTTTTAAAACTGTAAAGTGGGTTTAGAGTTAGGATATTTAACAAAACATTTGGAAATTTTAGAAAAGAATTAGAAGAAAATAGTTTAGGGTTTTTAAAAGCTTTTGGAAATAGGAAAAATGATTTAAGGTTTTTGGAAACAAAAGAGTATTTTTTTAGGGTTTTTAGAAATAGAAGGAACAATTTAGGGTTTTAAGGTTTTGAAGAAACAAAAAAGTATTTTTAAGGGTTTTAAGGTTTAGAAGAAACAGAAAAGTATTTTTAGTGTTTTTAAGGTTTAAAAGAAACAGAAAAGTATTTTTAGGGTTCTTAAGGTTTTTCGGAAACATAAGAATACTTTTTAGGGTTTTTGAAATGAAGATCAATGTTACTACATATTTATATATCAAGGTTTTGTGTGTATATTCTTATGAATCAAAGAAACAAAGCTACTGTGATCATGAGCAATGTATAATTAAGGACCAAACCTGCGTAGTTGGTTCCACCAAAAAGTTGCTTTCTGGATTAACAAAGACAAAGGCAAGATTGCTGCCTTTGATGGCTTGATTGCTTGCTTGCTTCTTCCTCTCAAATATGAAGTTCCAAGTTCAAAGTTCTAGTCCTAAGTTTTTCTCCCTCCAGAGTCTGATTGTTCCCCCATTTTTTTTTTGTATTTTTTAGTGTAATTTATAGGAAATTTAGAAGATTAATTTCAATTGTTTAAGGAAACTATAATTAATTAGGAAAAGAAAATCGAAACCAAATAGAATTTGGTTTCGGAAAAAATTGTGTTGGAAAAATCTCGCTGGCGAAATTTTCGACGGGCTGCGAGGAATTGCGAGAAACTGCGTGGAAAATTTGCGCGCTGCGGGCTGCCAGGTCATTTCGCCCGCAGGAAGTTCCTGCGACGAAATGGCCCAAGGCCATATCGCTTTCGGCGACTAATTTTTCGTCGCCGATTTTTCCATCGCCGATTTTTATTTTATTTATTTATTTTTATTATTATTTATTATTTATATTATTTTTATTAAAACTTATAAAAAATAATTACTAAAGTAAATATTATTTAATTAAAATAACACAAAAATTATTTTGGACTGTATAAATATATTGGACCGGACTGGGTCAAAAATTAAGGGTCTACAAACATCTCAAACCTTCTATCTATTTTTACAAATGGCAAGCATTTATCACGCTTCCAAAACTGGACCCCATTCAAACACCGAGCTGTTTGATTACCTCCTAGCCAATGGACACAAATGAGTCCCTCTTCTAGCTGGGATGTATCTTTACCACAGTGGGAAGGAAATGACTCAAGTAAGAGTCATTTTACTGCAATTTAATTACTTAATAACATAAAATTTATTAGTACAATTTATTTATAAATGTTAATTTATAGAAAATATTCATGCATGAAAATTAGTATGACATAAAATAAATATCTAGGACCTATTTAACAAAAATAGACAAACCTACAAAATACTAGAATTTATGCACAAGGAAAAATTATTAAAGCATTAAGAAATTTCTAAGGCCTATTTAGCAAAATTTTAAAAAGACAATCTAGTATTTATGTAAAAAAATAAATTATTTATGAGCAGATTTAAAATATTTAAAACAAAATATTTGACCTTATGCATAATGAAAAAATTTTTAAAGTGCTAACAAAGAAAATTTTAAGAGCCTATTCACTTATCTTGCCTGGCTTACCTATTTTCTAGTAGTATGACAGCTATGAGATTCACAATCGAAAAAATGTCTATAAATCCTGCCAATGGTATGATCAAGCGCTACCTTTAGTGAAAAGGATGGTCCAGGAGTACGACTTTGAGGACTTCATTCTGCAATTACCGTCTAAGGGATTTCAAATTGATAGGAGCATGATCCAAGTGCTTGCAGAATGTTGGATGGATATTGCCCACACCTTTCACTTACCCGTGGGAGAGATGACCATTGGCCAGTCTGTAATATCCTAAAGTATGTCCTAGAAGTTTTGCATATTGTTTTTGTTTGCTTAAATGGAATGTATATGTTATGTGATAAGAAAAGAAATTGGAAGAGAATGTTTATGTATTTGTGTTTTGGGAAAGAAAAGAGGGTTTAGAGAAAATTTTATATGTTGCTTATATGATAATTTATATAACATATAAGTTGGTCAAAAGAGTGGTCAAGGGAAGAAGATATTTTCATTTGTGATAGGTGAAATTACTTAATTGGGCATATAAGAGACAAGAGGTTAATTAAATGGATGAAGGGTGTTTTGATAATTGCTTGAATTGAAACACTTGGTGGAGATTAAAAGGGAAATTTGACTTTGCTTCTTCATGTTTTCTGCTTCTTTCTCCATTGATGTGGTCGGCTCCTCCATAGACAAAGGAAAAGCAAGAGACAAAGAGAAGATCTTGAAGAGTTAAGCTCAAATTGAAGGAAGATTAAGTGATCAAATTGATGATTCAAGAAGTTTATAACTTTGGGTAAGTTCTCTTTTGATCTTTTTGTTTATTTGATATGATATTTGGATTTGATAGATGATCTAAAAGTGTGTTACTTGATTTTGATATGTTTAAGGGTGTTTGATTAGTTTGATCTTGGATTTTAAGGATAAGTTGAAGGAAAGAGTAAGTTGATTGGAGGAGATGATGTTGTGTTGTGTTTAGGGTTTTGAGATGATTTGGTGTTTTGTGTTTGATGTGTGTTTTGGTTTGTTTTGGTGTTGTTGCAAGTTTAAGATGGTTTTTGGGTATGTTTTGTGAAGATTGTTTAAAGAGGATGTTAATGAATAGAAGTGTGTTGTTGAGTGTTTGGTTATTTTGGCCGGAATCTTGATTTGTGGCCGGACACGCCCATGAGCACGTCCAGGGTTTTTAGGCGTGTCAATTGTATTGGAGGCAGTGGGGTTGACACGACCAGTAACACGCCCGTGTTATTGAGCGTGTCATAGCCACTGTGAGATTTGAGAATTTACACGGCCAGAAGCACGTTCATGATGTTGGACGTGTTGTTATGTTTGAGAGGCAGAAGGTATTACACGCCCAGGAATACGCCCGTGTTGTTGAATGTGTAAATGCTTCTGTGTTGTGGAGTTAGGGCACGGTCAGGAACACGCCCGTGTGGGTGAGCGTGTCAAGTTTAGGGTTTTCCCTAGTTAACTCTTAATTGGATATCTCTTGTGTATCTCTAAGCAAGTGTATGTTATTACTTTTGGATTAGGTTTTGAAGCAAGTGATTGATCATTGATTTGAGAAGTGAAGAATCTTGGAAAAGGAAAGTATTTAGGGCTGTGTGATTTGTGATTGAGGTAAGTACAAAGTACATACTTGCATACATTCATATGATGTTGAGATTTAACCTACATTTGATGATATGGATGATGCATATGAATATTGATATTTTGTGTACAATGTGGAATGAAATGTTGATATTTATGAATGATGCTATGTGGGATATATGTGATCATTGATGATGAATTACCTTAATGTTATGATTGAGGCTTGTTTGCCTAATTGATGATATAAATGTACACTTGAATAATGAAGTGTGATAATATGAATTGATACATGATAAGATATGAGGCCATTGTGATTGGCTATGATGATTCTATTGAAAGAAATAAGGCATGTTTGCCTAAATGATGATGAGAATTGAGAATGGAAATGATAATTGAATAATAAATGAATTGTGTGGCTAATGTGTTATTCCATTTTCAGAGTTTGTTGTTGGTGGCATGCCTAATGATAGTAACAATCTCTTGAAGTTAGGTTGGATTTGATCCTTGAAGCCAAGTTGGGTTGAAGTTTAACATGTTTTACTCCCCTTGAAGCTTGGTTGGGTCTAGTCCTTGAAGCCTAATTGAGATGTTACAACCCTTGAAGCTAGGTTGGGTTGGTTCTTGAAGCCAAGTTGGGTTGATACTTAGCATGCTTTGTTCCCCTTGAAGCTTGGTTGAACCTAATCCTTGAAGCCTAGTTGGGTATATGATATTAATAAATGTGATAACAAAACCAAAGCATTAACTCTGAAAATAGAATGGCATATTAGTGTGTTTTGGGCCCATGTTTGTCTTTGTTTAATGTAATTCATGAATGGTAACATAATTGATAAATGAGGTATATGGAACGATGTTGAAATGGGATATGTTCATATATTGTGGTTTATGGAATGTAAAAGTATGTTGTTAGCTTTACATCTATGATGTTGTTTTTATTAATAAAGTGTGTGGCATTGCATTGCACTAAAGCATAACATTAGCATGATTTGTCTTACTAAGCCGTTGGCTTAGCGCGATAGTGTTAATCGCGCAGGTGATAGAGTTGAACCCGAGAGCTCTTCGAGACCGAGTGAGAGTAGACATTGAAGAGTTGATTTTGGGACTTAAAGATCAGAGAAAGCTGCCAATCATGTATAACCCTTTTATATTTTGTAAAGTATTGTTATAATGTAAATATATGTATATTTGTAAATATTTTCTATATTCCGCTGCGTATTAAGTAAATGTATATATATCTATTTGTTTTATATTACAAGTTAATGACTTATTTTCTATAATGTATAATGAGAAAGATTATAGTATCATTTAAAATGTTTTGAATGTTAATAAAATCCGTAGCATCCCTATATTCAGTGCACGTATATTACATTGTGGTGTTTGTAGCATGCGTGTATTGGATGTGGGGGTGTTACACAGTCGATTTTTTAGCCATAACGGGCCTCAAATGTGATGGGATCCCCGTTCCTTTAACTAACAATATCTTAACCCGTGATGAAATTCGGCAGCTAATTGGCATGAGGCCCCTGTTCAAGGGACCTTGTAAAATTAAATATAAGCCTATTCAAGAGTATTGGGTAAATTACACTTGACCAGTCCATGGGATACGGGTTGGATAATATACATCTACTGGGGTCGACCATATCGTGCAGCATTAAGTCTTCCATCCACTAGTCAGTGCTGCGAGCCCTTATTGATTTTGATCTTGTGCCATTCCATAACTTGGGGGAGGATGGCCTTGCCTGCTTTTACCGAGGTATCACTTCTTATTACTGTTGGTTGATTCAAATAATGCATGTGCATGAACTTGACCTTTATTATTTTTTGTAAGTTTGGTCATATGAACACAACATTGTGAGAGTACCTGGTATTACTAGACGGCGGGTCGGATATCCGAGGCTAAATTTCTGGTTATCAGGTCGTAGAGAGGTGCCTAGAAGCCATCATGCGTGCTTTCATCATTATCACCTGAGTCGCTTGACCTGAGACTAGGTAAAAAGAGGAAAATTAATATTGTTATTAATATTTATGAGAAAATCAACTTACCTCTTTTGTACTTATGCAAGTGGATATTGCTTGGTGGAAGGCTAATGAGCGAGACAACTGGATTCCATGTATGAACGTTGCATTGCCATTACAAAATTCTTGTTGGATTATTATTAAGCTAGTTTCTAGTGGTTGGGTCCTTAGTGAATGAGTATATAACTGGTTCCTCAGTCCTGACCAATAAAGTGTGCCACCAGATATTCCAACATGTACACTGAACAACATGTCCATGCTAGAGAATTCTTGGAGACGTGCTTGAAATAAATTTGACTTTTTTGCTTTCCTTCTATAATGTTTAAAATTTTAGATACTAAACTTTTAAATGAATAGTGATAATTAATAGGAAATTGTGATATAAGTGATATGGATAAGTAATGTAAATAGTGGATCTAAAAAAACATTACCGAAGCAATTAATTATTTTTACGGTCTTATGAGAGTTAAAATCGAATTAGAATCAATGGTTAAGAAAGAGGGTGCACCATAACTAAGATGAGATTGGCCACACTAGATTGAGTTGTATATATATGTGTGTTTGTGTGTGTGTGGATAGGTGTAAGAGTGTAGAAACTTCATTTCTTTCTTCATCATTCACGTTCAGCACCACCTTCCTCATTAAAACTCCTTCTTGCTTCCTAACTTCTAAGATTTTGATAAAAAACAAAGAGCAAACAATGTTTAGTTATAAGTTTTGAGAAGATTAAGATAGAAAGTTGAGATTATTAACAAGTAAGTAGAGAAAAGAAGAGTTTGAAGAGGTATGTGCTTATGTATTATACTTTGCAAATAATTAAATTTTTATGAGTTTGAATGTTTGAATTGATTGATTGAGTCATTTATAATGAATTATTTCTTAAAAATATTGATTAAATGGATTGATGAGTGAAAAATGAATTAAAAGAACTTATATGTGATGAGTTTGATTCTTAATTCAATCTTTATAATAATTGGGTAATTTGATGTTGTTTTAGCCATAAGTGATATTTAAAGGTTTGATTAATTGAAGTTTGAGTAAAATATTAGATGTAGACTCTTTTATGTTAAAAAAAAAATTTGGACTTGATTCATTATTATCATATATTTTGAATATATTGAGTTAAAATGGTTAAGTATGCAAAATGCAGAATTTTTTGCCTGCCACGGCCAGTGACATGGCCAAGTCAGTGGGTGTGTCTAGTGACACGGGCAGAGACACGGCCAAGTCAGTGGGTGTGTCACATGCTGTCAAAATTTTTCATTTTTCATTGATGAGAGATATAGCCAAGTCGTTGAACATAACTTAGTTGTGTCATGGAAAAGAGTGATAAACTTTGATTATGTGACAAATATATATATATATATATATTTATATCTAATACTAAATTTTAATGAAAGTATTGTTTCATTGAAATGATATATATATATATATATATACAATTCAGTGTTAACTACAAACTAATGAATTGCCCGAATCATACTGATTTTATATCTAGCTTGGGATTGAATGGCTAGCCAAAAGGGAGGATATCCAAAGTGTTAGTGGGCACTCTGCGCCATCAAAAGACACTCTGTGTCATCATACTCAGTGGGCATTCGTGCCATAGTGGGCCATTGGACAAAATTCTATATAGTGGCATTAAATTGCCATTAGTGACCCGTTGTCCAAATCTAGAATCTGAGTTCAGTGTGTATGGGCATAAGTAACATAGTTATACATAATGAAAACAATTTGTTATTCAATTGTTGATAAATGACTCAATTCTGAATCTAATTGTGCTTAGTATTTCAATTTACAATGAATTTAGTTAATTTCTTTATTTAACATTTGGAAAGTAATGCAATTCGATGTTTCTAAATTATTTAATCGATAGACCTCTTTTTATTAAATTTTCATGCATATTATAACTACATAAGCACCACTAAGCTTTGATTAGCGTGTTAGAATTATTTTTTGACGCGCAGATCAAACAAGGAGAGTTGAGACCGCAGAGTGAGAGGCTTACGTTCTTGATCAACTACATCATCAAGGTTCAATGAACAATATTGTGAATATTGTACTTGTTATGGTTCACATAGCAAATCTTTATAATTTTGTATGACAGTTGTATTAGTTTGAGAGTAGTTTGAGAATTTGATAATAATGTAAGTTTTTTAAGAGTTCTTTATAAATATATGGATATATGTGTGCTATATAAAGCTTAAGAGTTGCAGTACTGCTGAAAGGTTTTATGACTTTATTTCTTTAGTACATACATAGACATATATATAGAGCAATAATTGAATGTTAGGTGACATCTCCTATGTAGGTAAGTGTATGGACTATGTAGGGTGTTACAATTAGTGGTATCAGAGCAGGTTTAGACGGTTCTAAGTTGTGGGTTAAAAGAAAAGAGAAGTACAATTGTCATTGCTATGTGAACTATACAATTGAACAAATGTTTGATGTAGTTGATATTTTTTTTAAAGGTATAAGATGGCCTCTGAATCCCATCAAGGCGCCGAGGATCAAGCTGCATCCTCACACAGTCAAGCTAGTGTGGGAAATCAGCAACCATCGGAACCTTCTGCGGAACAAATTCAATTAGATCCTCAATTTGTGAGAAATATGGGGGAAATTCTTAGAAAAATTGTGAGAGTTACTCCTCCTGCACAACCTCCACCACCAGTACTCCAAAGATCTCCTTTGGAGAGAATTAGAAAATTGGGAGCAGAAGATTTTAAAGCTCGTGACATGATGAGTCTTCAGTAGCAGAGTATTGGATGGAGAGGATTGTGAGAGTTTTTGATATTCTGCATTGTACTGATGAGGAAAGATTAGAATGTGCAGTTTCCTTATTGCAAGAACAAGCTTTTGCCTAGTGGGATACAAAGCAGAAAGGTATACCTGCAGGTAAACTTACTTGGGCTTTTTTCCAAGAAGAATTCAAAAAGGAATATATTAGTGAGATCTATTTGGAGGAGAAGCGTCGGGAATTTTTGTATCTTAAGCAAAGGCAATTATCTGTGTTTGAATATGAGAGGCAGTTTGTTCGTCTAAGTAAATATTTTCCAGAGTTGGTTGTCTCTAAGGAAGAGAAGTGTAAGCGGTTTGAACAAGGTTTGAATAGTCAGATTCGGGTGTATTTAATAGCAATGAGGATTAAGGAGTTTTCTACTCTTATTAATGCGGCAGTCGCTATAGAAAATGAGATTAAACAAGCGCAGGGAAAAAAACAAAAATTCAAGAAGGGATTTGCTAGTGAACAACAACAAGGTAGCCAGAAAAGACAGAGAAATATTCAAGCCCAAACTCAGGAGTTTAGTAGAGAAAGTGGAGCTAGTTTTCAGAAATCTAGAGGTGGAAGGTTTGGAGTGGCTTCAGGCTTTTCTTCAAGAATTGTTACTACACCTTGTCAATACTGTGGTAAGGGTCATGCAAGTGAAGATTGTTGGTTTCAAAAGGGGGCTTGTTTGAAATGTGGTTCTTTGGAGCATAAAATCAAGGATTGTCCAATAATAAAAGAATTAGAAGTTGTGGAAGGACAAAGTTCTGTACATAGGTCTCAGTCAAACCGTAGGGCAGGTAGAGGTGGTCGACCTAGTGGTAGTCAGCAGAGAGGATCTGAAACAGTGGATAGACCTCATACTCGAGGCAATGCTCCAGCTAGGGCTTATGCCATGAAAGCTGTGGAAGATCAGGATGCTCCTGATGTTGTAGTTGGTAAATTTTTTTTACTTGGTCTTGATGTGTATGCATTGTTAGATCCTGGTTCTACACATTCTTATATTTGTACAACTATAGCTTCAGGAAGGAAAATGTGTGTTGATAAACTTGATTATGAGATAGAAGTTACAAATCCCATAGGCCATAGTGTGAAGGTAAATAGAGTATATCAAAATTGTCCACTTAGAGTTCATGATGTAGAGCTTTCTGCTAATTTGATTGAACTACCATTCCATGATTTTGATGTAATCTTAGGAATGGATTGGTTGTTCCGACATCAAGCAGTTATGGATTGCTGTAGGAAAGCTGTAACTTGTAAGAGTCCGGGTTATGGTGAAATTGTAGTCCAAGGAGAAAAACAATTTTATCCTTCTAGTTTGATTTATGCAGCTAAAGCTAGAAGGTTAATTAGGAAGAGATGTGAAGCTTATCTTGCTTATGTTAGTGATACACGATATTCAAGCAAGGTTTTGGGAGACATACCTACAGTGAGTGAATTTTCGGATGTTTTTCCGAAAGAACTACCTAGAGTATCACCAGAGAGAGAAGTAGAATTTGTTATTGATGTAGTTCCAGGTACAGCACCAATTTCTATTCCACATTATAGAATGGCACCTTCGGAATTAAAAGAATTAAAGGCGCAACTCCAAGAATTGCTTGACAAAGGATTTATAAAACCTAGTGTGTCACCTTGGGGTGCACCAGTTTTGTTTGTGAAGAAGAAGGATGGTACCTTAAGATTATGTATAGATTATCAACAATTGAATAAAGTGACTATTAAGAATAAGTACCCGTTACCTAGGATTGATGACTTATTTGATCAGTTAAGAGGAGCGGGTGTTTTCCCAAAAATTGATCTTAAATCGGGTTATTATCAGATGAAAATTAAAGAAGTAGATATTTCAAAGACAGCTTTTAGGACTCGATATGGACATTATGAATTTTTGGTTATGCCTTTTTGTTTAACTAATGCTCCAGCAGCTTTTATGGACTTGATGAATCGAGTCTTTAAACCCTATTTGGACCAGTTCGTAGTTGTTTTTATTGATGATATACTGGTTTATTCTAAAAATAGAGAGGATCATGATAAGCATTTGAGAATTGTACTACAGACACTTAGAGAGAATCAATTGTATGCTAAATTATCGAAGTGTGATTTTTGGTTGACGGAAGTGGCATTTCTAGGACATGTAGTGTCAGCTGATGGTATTCGGGTGGATCCAAGTAAAATTGAGACTATTTTGAATTGGCAGCCACCAAAGAATATAACTGAAGTCCGAAGTTTCCTTGGGTTGGCTGGATATTATAGAAGATTTGTGCAAGGGTTTTCGAAGATAGCACTTCCCTTAACGAAGCTCCTTAGAAAAGAAATTAAATTTGAGTGGAATGCTCAGTGTCAAGCTAGTTTTGAACAATTGAAGGCGATATTGACTGAAGCGCCTGTCTTAACTCAACCAATTCCAGGTAAAGACTATGTTATTTATAGTGATGCTTCTCATCAAGGACTTGGTTGTGTATTGATACAAGAGGGTAAGGTAATTGCTTATGCTTCTAGGCAACTAAAATCTCATGAATTGAATTACCCTACACATGATTTGGAGTTAGCTGCTATTGTATTTGCTCTTAAAATCTGGCGACATTATTTGTATGGTGAACGGTGTTATATTTTTACTGATCATAAAAGTTTAAAATATTTGCCAACACAAAAAGAATTGAATTTGAGGTAGAGAAGATGGATGGAATTGATCAAGGATTATGATTGTATCATCGACTATCATCCTGGAAAAGCTAATGTGGTAACCGATGCTTTAAGTCGAAAGACTTTAGTAGGTATGTTGTATATAGAATATTTTAACATTATATATATATATATATATTACATAAACTAAATGATATCATGTGTTATGTTAGCAGAATTGAGGGTTGAACCAACCATTAGGCAAAAAGTGATACAAGCTCAGAAATAAAATCAAAAATTGTTAGAACTGTTGAAACAAGTGTAGGATGGGGAAAAGCCAGATTATGTTGTCTCAAAAGATGGTGGAGTATATTATAGAGATCGATTGTGTGTACCTGATGTGAAGGAACTAAAGGAATGTATTCTTGGTGAAGCTCACAATACTATGTATACTGTACATCCCGGAAGCAATAAGATGTACCAGGATTTGAAATCTCATTATTGGTGGCCTAGTATGAAAAGAAATACTACTGAATATGTGACTCGATGTTTAGTATGTCAATAAGTTAAAGCAGAACATCAAGTTCCATCGGGTCTTTTGCAACCTATATCCATACCAGAATGGAAGTGGGATAGAATCACCATGGATTTTGTGACTGGACTTCCAAATACTCAAAAGAAGCATACAATTTGGGTAATTGTTGATCAATTAACTAAATCAACTCATTTTCTTCCCATTCGAGTTGACTATTCAATGAATAAACTTGTAGAGTTATATATTAATGAGATAGTCAGGCTTCATGGAGTACCAATGTCTATTCTCTCAGATCGAGACCCTCGCTTTACATCCAGATTTTAGGATAGTTTTCAGAAAGCATTGGGCACTTGACTTCATTTTAGTACTGCATTTCATCCCCAAACAGATGGTCAATCAGAAAGGGTGATACAAATACTTGAGGATATGCTTCGAAGTTGTGTAATCGATTTTGAAGGTAGCTGGGATAAATATCTGCCTTTAGTAGAATTTGCCTATAACAATAGTTATCAAACAAGTATTGGAATGGCTCCATATGAGGCACTCTATGGAAGGAAGTGTAGAACTCCATTGTGTTGGGTGGAATTGAATGAGAGCAAACTTGTAGAGCCTGATCTTATAAAACAAACTGAAGACAAAGTAAAGCTTATAAAAAATCGATTACAAATTGCGATGGACAGACAAAAATCTTATGCAGATTTGAAACGGCGTGATATTGAGTATAATGTGGGGGATAAAGTATTTTTAAAAGTATCACCGTGGAAGAAAGTTCTTCGCTTTGGAAAGAAAGGTAAATTAAGTCCTAGGTTCATTGGACCGTATGAAATACTGGAACGTGTAGGTCCAGTAGCCTATCGACTAGCTTTGCCTCCAGATTTGGCTAAGATTCATAATGTATTTCATGTGTCGATGCTTAGGCGCTATAGATAAGATCCTACACATGTGATTCAGGTAGAGTCTATTGAAATTCAGCCAGATTTAAATTATGAAGAAGAACCAGTGGCTATTTTAGCTCATGAAATAAAGGAGTTGCGTAATAAGCGCATTCCTTTAGTAAAAGTGTTATGGAGGAATCATTCGATATAGGAAGCCACTTGGGAAAGCGAAGAGATAATGAGACAACAATATCCTCAACTATTTCTAGCGTCTATAACAAGTAAATTTCGAGGACAAAATTTCTTTAGAGGGGAGAATTGTAATGTTTAAAATTTTAGATACTAAACTTTTAAATGAATAGTGATAATTAATAGGAAATTGTGATATAAGTGATATGGATAAGTAATGTAAATAGTGGATCTCAAAAAAAATTACCGAAGCAATTAATTATTTTTACGGTCTTATGAGAGTTAAAATCGAATTAGAATCAACGGTTAAGAAAGAGGGTGCACCATAACTAAGATGAGATTGGCCACACTAGATTGAGTTGTATATATATGTGTGTTTGTGTGTGTGTGGACAGGTGTAAGAGTGTAGAAACTTCATTTCTTTCTTCATCATTCACGTTCAGCACCACCTTCCTCATCAAAACTCCTTGCTTCCTAACTTCTAAGATTTTGATCAAAAACAAAGAGCAAACAATGTTTAGTTATAAGTTTTGAGAAGATTAAGATAGAAAGTTGAGATTATTAACAAGTAAGTAGAGAAAAGAAGAGTTTGAAGAGGTATGTGCTTATGTATTATACTTTGCAAATAATTAAATTTTTATGAGTTTGAATATTTGAATTGATTGATTGAGTCATTTATAATGAATTATTTCTTAAAAATATTGATTAAATGGATTGATGAGTGAAAAATGAATTAAAAGAACTTATATGTGATGAGTTTGATTCTTAATTCAATCTTTATAATAATTGGGTAATTTGATGTTGTTTTAGCCATAAGTGATATTTAAAGGTTTGATTAATTGAAGTAGTAAAATATTAGATGTAGACTCTTTTATGTTAAAAAAAAATGGATTTGATTCATTATTATCATATATTTTGAATATATTGAGTTAAAATGGTTAAGTATGCAAAATGCAGAATTTTTTGCCTGCCACGGCCAGTGACATGGCCAAGTCAGTGGGTGTGTCTAGTGACACGGGCAGTGACACGGACAAGTCAGTGGGTGTGTCACATGCTGTCAAAAATTTCTAGTTTCTTTGTTGAGAGACACGGCCAGTGACATGGCCAAGTCAGTGGGTGTGTCTAGTGACACGGGCAGTGACACGGCCAAGTCAGTGGGTGTGTTACATGCTGTCAAAAATTTCTAGTTTCTTTGTTGAGAGACATGGCCAGTGACATGGCCAAATCAGTGGGTGTGTCTAGTGACACGGGCAGAGACACGGCCAAGTCAGTGGGTGTGTCACATGCTGTCAAAATTTTTCATTTTTCATTGATGAGAGATATAGCCAAGTCGTTGAACATAACTTAGTTGTGTCATGGAAAAGAGTGATAAACTTTGATTATGTGACAAATATATATATATATATATATATCTAATACTAAATTTTAATGAAAGTATTGTTTCATTGAAATGATATATATATATATATACAATTCAGTGTTAACTACAAACTAATGAATTGCCCGAATCATACTGATTTTAGATCTAGCTTGGGATTGAATGGCTAGCCAAAAGGGAGGATATCCAAAGTGTTAGTGGGCACTCTGTGCCATCAAAAGACACTCTGTGTCATCATACTCAGTGGGCATTCGTGCCATAGTGGGCCATTGGCCAAAATTCTATATAGTGGCATTAAATTGCCATCAATGACCCGTTGTCCAAATCTAGAATCTGAGTTCAGTGTGTATGGGCATAAGTAACATAGTTATACATAATGAAAACAATTTGTTATTCAATTGTTGATAAATGACTCAATTCTGAATCTAATTGTGCTTAGTATTTCAATTTATAATGAATTTAGTTAATTTCTTTATTTAACATTAGGAAAGTAATGCAATTCGATGTTTCTAAATTATTTAATCGATAGACCTCTTTTTATTAAATTTTCATGCATATTATAACTACATAAGCACCACTAAGCTTTGCTTAGCGTGTTAGAATTGTTTTCTGACCCGCAGATCAAACAAGGAGAGTTGAGACCGCAGTGTGAGAGGCTTATGTTCTTGATCAACTACATCATCAAGGTTCAATGAACAATATTGTGAATATTGTACTTGTTATGGTTCACATAGCAAATCTTTATAATTTTGTATGACAGTTGTATTAGTTTGAGAGTAGTTTGAGAATTTGATAATAATGTAAGTTTTTTAAGAGTTTTTTTTATAAATATATGGATATATGTGTGCTATATAAAGCTTAAGAGTTGCAGTACTGCTGAAAGGTTTTATGACTTTATTTCTTTAGTACATACATAGACATATATATAGAGCAATAATTGAATGTTAGGTGACATCTCCTATGTAGGTAAGTGTATGGACTATGTAGGGGGTGTTACACCTTCTTTCATCGGATGTGTCATATGTCTAGTTCATTCAGGATCAACTTCTAAATTTCCAAGTTCATTCTATTGGTGTTGGAGGTATCGAAGAGCAAGAGAAGGAACATGAAGAAGAAGAAGAAGGTGAAGGAGAAGAGAAAGAAGAAAATGGTGAAGAATAAGAGGAAGATGATGAGGAGTATATAGAGGAAGAGGAAGAAGAAAATGAAGATGAGGAAGATAGAGGGGGTCTTCTTCCCATGCCCATGGTGGCACTAGGGTCGTCTCTTCTTAGATTGATTGGATAGATGCATTTATTATTCAGGCCCATTTTTTCCTTTGTACTTATTTAATCCTTTATGAATATTGAGAGTGATCAGAAGTCAGGTGGTTCCATTCATGATGAAGTTGGTCCTTCTCATGCAGCTCCGACACAGTCGCATGCTCCTTATATGTTGCCTTATTCTGATTTGTGTTTTGGTTCCTAAAGCTTTGATTTGAATTATCTGGTTTTTAACCCTATTTCATGTTGATTTATACTATACATATGCATGAAAATGCATGTACTTACCTTTTCCATATTTGGCTCACAGTAGATGCTTGAGGAATAAAATAGGAAGCTATAGGAAGAGCTAGCTGCCAGCCATCAGCATATCACCCATTTCGAAGGATTATTCCATCAGTTAGAGCAAAACTTTTGGGACTTCTATTTCTATGGCTTCAGGTGCTTCTTCATCAAGGGGACCCCAAGCTAATGACTTTGACCATGATGTACCTCCTCCTCCTTTAGGCGATGATTGCTTCAGGGCTACAAAGATCCTAGCACTTCTTCATTAAGGAGTCCTTGGGCAGATGATGTGCCTCCCCCTCCGTCAGGCGATGATTTCTTTAGAGCTTTATTTGATTATGGACCCCCTCCCCCTTCTTAGTGATTGACTTGCATTATATTTAATGTACATGTAATGACACTAATTTCAATAATATTGACTTTTATTTTTTTATTTTGACTTTTTGACCCCTTTTTTATTTTTTTTTATTTTGGTCCTAATTTTTACCTAGATAGCCTTGTAGGTTTTTAAAACTAGCGGACTATCCTAATTTTTGTCTAGGCCACCTTCACTGGTTTTCCACCTAGAAGGCCTTTTTTTTGCTTTTTTATTTTTTTAAGATTTAGCTATAAGAGCATTTCTACTTGCTTGACACCCAGCTATGGATTACACTAGATATCTGCCACGACACCATTCTGCGAGGAGACTGCTTCATCTAGCTACTTCATATGCCAAATGGGTTGATTGGATCCATTCACGAGCTGTAATCAATATCCGTTGGTTAGTATCTTGGTGGAAGATTACCGATGTTGCCATTTGGACGTATATGATGTATGTTCCTCTTACTACTCTCCACCGAGGCACTTGCTATGATGCTCATCGACTTGACAGCTAGTATTGAGTTGAGCCTTGAGGTTCTGAGTTCACTCCTGATTTAGACATGCCTCGCTTGACTAAAGCCTTCTAGGATCGACTGAGGTAGAGCTAGCCTACAAGTTACACTTACCGACTTCCATGATTCTACATTTGTTAGTTCTTTAGATAAAATGATGTTATGATGAATAATAAAAGATGTTTTCCTTTATTTTTTAATTTGTCATCACTTTTGCTATTTTGCAATTTATTTTACCCTGTTGGTCAGATATTCAAAATAGTACACATATAATAATTTTATTATTAACTCTGTCTCATTAAATTGGGAATAACCATAAACATAATGCCAACATACATAAGGTTACTCATGTCGCTAACTAGCCCTTTCGTGTTTTCTAATTGATAAATTTCTCCCATCTTAGCCCTAATTTTAGCCTAGCCTACCTTTTTGGGTTTTTGAAATAAGCAGGCTGCTCTAACTTTTAACTAGGTGCCCTTTCTGGTTTTCAACCTAGTTAGCTGATTTTTTTTATTTTTCATTAGTTCAAGCATAAAACTTTTTCTACCCATCGATGTTCACTGGTTCACTGAACTCGCTCCCATCCATGTCTAACAACTTGACTGTGCCCTTTTTCATTACTTCTTTCACAATGTATGGCCCTTCCCAACTTGGTATAAACTTTTCTCTTGGATTAGAAACATTAGTGTAGACCCTTAATTTTGGAGCTAAACAAGTTCGATCCCAATTAAAAGAGGCAAAGCCAAATCCAATCCAATTTTAAAAGTTTGAATTAAGTTTGGTCCAATTTTAAAAGCTTGAATCAAATCCAATTTAATTTTAAATGCTTGAATTAGGTCGGTCTAATCTTAAAATCCCAAACCAAGTCAGTCCAATACCAAAAAACAAGATCGTGCGAATTGGCCTAGCCAATTCACCATGAGGCTTACCCATACCAAATAGGTCAAGGCCTATCCATACCTATCCAATGAATCGGTCATTATGGGGGTGTTGGGTCATTTCTCACCTTTCCCATGTGTACTAAACTTTTTGAACCCAATAGGGGCTGAGTATTCCTTAGGAATCGAGACATCCACCCCTTCTATTTTCTTCCAGGCCCATCCGGGTGGTGATTCCTATTCTCTGGGTTTAGGCTAGTGTTCTCTAAGACCCAGAGTCTAACAATTGTAAAGTCACAAGAACCATTCCACCAAGAGTGGGGGCAAAAATCTCCGCACACACAAATCATTTACCTTTTGGTGGCACTGTCTCTAAACCCTTGCCCCCTAACTGGCTAGTGGGATCGCATTATGCTTTGCGCTCTATATTTTATTAACTATTCAATATTTATTTGTGGATTGCATCTTTTTGTGATTAATCTTTATTTCCTTCTAATTAGTGCCCTAATTTTTTGATTCTTTGTATAATGATTTATGTTTAGTTTGAATTTAAGATGTAAAAGGCATGTTTTCACTTTGTGGTGCCTTATTTATTTTAATTATTTAGACTTTGGGGCTATTGTAAGGGACATATTTTCATCAATTGGTGGCTGTCATATTTTATTTATTTGTATGAATATTTTGACATTTGTAAGGGCTTGTTTCCATCTTGTATGGGTGCCCATTCCACTTTTGATTTGTTTTAAAATTATGATGAATGTTTATTTCTTTTAATTACATGTAGTATGGATAATATTATAATGATTAAGGATTCAATAATATTTAGACCTAAAAAGAAGGTCAGTTCTAATGAACCGGGCATTATAGGAGTGCTGGAGCATTTCTCACCTCCTTCACGCATACCCAACTTTCTAAACCTAGTAGGGGTTGGGGATTCCTTAGAAATTTAGTCATCCACTCCTTTCTTCCTTCCCAGCCCATCCGGGTGGTGACTCATATTCTTCATATTTAGGTCCATATTCTCTAAGGTCCAAAGCCTAATGGTATCGAAGTCATAAGAACCATTCCACAGGGAGTGTGGTCAAAAGTTTCCGCTCACAATTAAGCTTGCATTGCTTTAACACTAGGTCACAACTTTAAGTTTCCTGATTCTAACTATTTTATTGTAGGCTCGTGCTATCTTCTTTTGGTATAGCCGGTGCCCTCAACATTCTTTCTTCTAATAAAGTCAGCTGCGTATATCTACTTACACTACAAGAAATTACATTTCTTGTGATAAATTTTCCAGTGACGCATAAAAATTTATCATAAAATATTGATTAATTATTACAATATTATGTTATTGTCACTAAAAATTTTATTTTATGATAATATTTATTTGCAGCAATGTTAATAATTTTTTTTATCACCAAATCACATCTTTTATGATGATTAAAACAATTTGTAGCAATTGCATGTGGAGATAAAATTTCCCACCAAAAATATTTGGAGGAAAATGTTTTAGTGACAATATAGTATTCATTGATTATGATTTTTAATGTCATGAAAAATTCTAGTTTATAGTGACAATATCATTTGTTGTCACTAATTTCTTGATTACAAAAGTTACATATTATTTTGTAACTAATAATCATATATTGTGACAATAAGTAAATATTTATCATAATTAAATTTTGAGGTAAAAATTTATTTCAAAAAATTTAGTTTGATATATTTAATGACAATATTATATTTATGTGTTATGACTTTTAATGTCACAAAAGTGCAATTTACTATGGCCCTATTATTTAGCATCACTACTTTCTTAATTAGAAAAGATACAATTTTATTTTGTCACCAATAATCATATCCCATGACGATACATAAATTCATCACAATTGCATATACAAGTAAAAAATATCTTCCAAAGTTATATTGGTTATACATATTCAAATGATGATATAATATACATTAACTATGACTTTTGATGTCATGAAATTGCAATTCAAAGTGATAATATCATTTACCATCACTAATTCATTGTATAGCAAAGTGACAATTTTGTTTTGTCACTGATAATTATATATATAGTTATAATAAATAAATTTGTCATAATTACTTTTGGAAAAAAATTATTCTAAAAATATATTAATGCAAGATATTTAAATGGCAATATAATATTCGTTGACTATGATTTTTGATGTCACATAATTGTAATTCAAGGTAACAATATCATTTATCATCACTAATTTATTGATTAGTAACAATATTATTTTATCGTTAATAATTATATATCATTATGTTGCATAAAATTCATCATAATTGCAAATGAAGCTAAAGAAATTATTCCTAAAATATACTGGTGAAAAATATTTAAATGACGATATAATATTCATTTGCTACAGGTTTTTATGTCATAGAATTTCAATTTATAGTGACAATGTCATTTACCATCATTAATTCAATGAATCAAAAAGTGACAATATTATTTTGTCACTAATAATTATATACTGTGATAATATATTAATTCGTCGCTGTTGTATTTAGAGTTAAATAATTTCTTATAAAAACTGATGAAAAATATTTAAATTATGATATAATATTTATTAGTTATGATTTTTTGATGTCATGGAATTTCAATTCACAGCGGTAATATTTTTTATCGTCACTAATTCATGGATTCAAAAAGTGACAATTTTGTTTTATTACTAATAATTATGTATCAATATGATACATAAATTTGTCACAAGTGCATTTAGAGATAAAAGATCTTTTTCAAAAAATATTGGTATAAAATATTTAAATGATGATTTTATATTCATTTGTTACAATTTTTTATGTCACAAAATTATACTTTATAGTGAATACATCATTTATTGTCACTAATTTATTGACTAGAAAAGTGATAATCATTTTGTCATTAATAATCATATATCATGACATAACATAAATTCGCCACAATTATATTTGGGGATAAAATTTTAAGTGAACTCAATCAATGGTAAATAATTATCCTAGCTCCCTATGAAGTCAATGACACAGCTCCTCAATATATCCTCCAGGACTTGTATCAGTCTTTATGACTGTCCATCTGCATGTGGATGAAAAACAATACTAAAATGTAACTGAGTACCCAATTCATCCTGCAAACACCTCCAAAATGTAGATGTAAATTTGGGATCTCGGTCTGATACCAATGAGACTGGATGTAATATCCCCGTTTTGGCATACATTTGAATATTTAATATGGAGGATTAAATAGGTATAATTGGAAGAGAGAAATATAAGATGTATGTATAGTAAATATGAGATATTTACCTATTATATATTTGAAATCTACTTGAGACATATACGACATATACATATACATAACATATACAATGCATATATGCAAAGTATACATTTGTGTTGGAAAAGATGATGATGATGATGATAAAGAGAAGAGAGAAAAGCCAAAGAAGGGATAAAGATCTTCATATTTAATTATATTTTAATTAATTTATAATTAATATATATATTCATATGGCTAGGAAGAAAAAGAGTCCATTTCTTCTTATTCTTCTTCTTGGGCGTGCTATTGGAGAGAGAGTGAGAAGAGTGTTAGATTTTCTTATACATCAAAATTTACAAGGGATTTAAAGAAAATTTAAGGTGATTTTGAAGGTTTAGAATGAATTCAAGTAAGTTCTCTAACTTTAAGATATAGGTTGGTGATGGAATTATTAAAATTGTTAACATAGGTGGTAATGAAGCTAATATAGTGGATATATGGTGATTTGTTGATTAATTGGTTGAGATGGACATTATTGTGAATTTAGGGTTATGGGAAGATGATGTGAGAAATAGGATTTTTATATGGGTGAGTATAATTATTGTAATTGGTTGATTTAGTGTTGTTTTAATGTATATGTTATGATTTTATGGTTAGAATTTTGATATGGATGAGTTTGGATGAAGATATGGTTTATGGGTGATTATGTGAAATTTGGACTTTTGATAAAAGTGTTTATAATTATTGAAATGAGTTGTTTTAATGTTATTTTTGATTTTTAAGTAATGATTTTAAAGTTGAATGATTAAAATGAATGGGTTTGTTTAAAGTTTGGATGAGGTAGTGATGGATTAGGGTTTTTTGTAGAATTATTGATAATTATTGTAATGAGTGGATTTAGTGTTATGATGTTTAAGTAAAGATTTTATAGTTGGATGATGGAAATGGATAGGTTAAGTGGTAGTTTGAACAAATTAGTAGTGTTGAATTAAGATATTTGGTGGAATTTGGGTAGGATTGTTGAAATTGATGTTTGTTTGATTGAAATGGGTTGGTATGTGATGATAATGGAATATATTTACTTAAAATGTTGCTTAGGATTGAGTAGGGTGAAATTGTAAAATCAAAGAGAAGAAAGGCAATTGATGAAGTAAGACTTGAGAGGTGGAATTGGCATATTAAAGGTTAGTATATACTTGAACTTTATGTATTAATTGTATTTGAGTAGCATAACACATTATGATTTGGGAAATGAGTTGTCACTTGATATTTGTTTTTATATGATTTGTGAGTTGTATTAACTAAAAGTGTGTTTAACGCGTGAAGCATGAAATGTTAAGCCATTGTAGAGTGACTTAATAATTGGTATGTACATAATGTGAAATGCGGAAAAAAAATATAAAAATGTTAAAAATAGTAAAAGAATATGGAAAATAAGGGAAATTGTGGGAAAAATGATGAATTTTTTTTTTGTATGGGATTTATTGAAATTACAGACAAAACTCTAGCGAATTTTTCCTAGAGATTTTATGTTAAAGTAATTTTGATTTACTAAATATTAATGTATTTGTTTATTGAATTAAACTAATTGTGCTTTAAAAATATGTTTTAAAAATGGTGATTTTACAGTAAAACATCATACCACTCTTATATTTTATATATGTACTATATGTATACAAGGTATATGTATTGTATGTATATAGGGTATAAGGGCACTATGTAACCTCTCAATCTCACCGATATACAACTTAGCCGACCTATCAAGTGAATAATCCATTCTAACAGGAAGGAAGTGAGCTGAATTTGTAATTCTATCCACTATCACCCAGATTATATCATGCTTCCTCTGGGTTAAAGGTAGTCTAGCAAAAATCTGTGGTCACTCGCTCTGACTTCCACCTAGGCACTGATAATAGCTACAACAACCCTGAAGGAACTTGGTGATCAACCTTTGCTCTCTGACAAATGAGACATCTAGATAAAATTTTTGCTATGTCCCTCTTTATATCTGACCACCAGTAGTGTTGCTTTAAGTCTTGATACATTTTGGTACTTCTGGGGTGCATGGCATAATGTGACTGGTATGCTTCCTCCAACATCTTCTTTTTCAATTCAATATCATTAAAAACACACAATCGATCCCTATACCATAGGTTGCCATCATCTCTAATATGAAAATCCCTACTCTTTCCCTTATGACAATCCTCCACAATCTTCTGAAATTTCACATCTGTCTTCTGTGCTTCTTTGACTTGATCAAGCAGTAATGGGCACACCTACAACTGAGCCATAAGTGCACCATTATCACATACCTCAAATCTAGCATGTAACACTCTCAACTCGACAAGCAACAAGAGCAAATAGGCTATCAACCCTGCCATTGATTTCTGACTCAAAGCAGCTTCAACAACATTTGCTTTGTTGGGATGATAATCAATCAAGCAGTCATAGTCCTTTATCAATTCCAACTAGCGTCTCTGCTGAATATTTAGCTCTTTCTGAACACCTAGATACTTTAAAATCTTGTAATCAGTATAAATGAAGCATTGCTCCCAATACAAGTAATGTCACTAAATCTTCAGTGCAAAAACTATGGCTGCCAACTCCAAATCATGAGTCGAGTAATTTAACTCATGGGGCTTCAACTGTCTGGATATATATGCAATGACTCTACTCTCCTACATCAAAACACATCCTGAACCATTATGTGAAGTATCACTGTATAACTCATATGGTTTACCTTCCATAGGTAGGGTGAGGACAAGAACCTAAGTCAATTTATCTTTCAATTGCTTGAAGCTCGCCTGACACCAATCTGTCCATACAAATTTGCCTCCTTTCCGAAGTAATATGATGGGTAGTGTAGCTATCATGGAAAATTGCTTCACAAATCAATGATAATAACCTGCCAATCCTAGAAAATGTCTGACTTTTGTGACATTCTTTAGTGAACTCCAATTCAAAATTACTTCTACTTTACTTGGATTAACTTTAATGTCCTCTGCTGAAACCATATGTCCAAAGAAAGTCACCTGAACTAACCCGAACTCACATTTGGATAACTTGGTAGACAACTGTTTCTCTCTCAATGTTTGCAGCATAATTCCCAAATGAATATTATGATCTTCCTTACTATGTGAATAAACCAATATGTCATTAATGAATACCACCACAAACTGATCCAAATACGGTTGGAATATCAATTTCATCAAATTCATAAGGGCTGCTGGTGCAGTCGTCAGCCCAAAAGGCATCACTAAGAACTCATAGTGCCTATACCCTATACGAAAAGTAGTCCTTGGTACATATGCATCTCTAACTCTTAACTGATGGTACCTTGATATCAAATCAATCTTTGAAAATATGACTGCCCTCTTCAACTAATCAAAGAGATTATCAATATGAGGTAATGGGTACTTGTTGTTGATGGCCACCTTATTCAATTACGAGTAATCAATGCACAATCTCAAGTTGCCACCTTCTTCTTAACAAATAACACTGCTTCTCTCCAGGGTGAGATACTAGGGTTGATGAACCCTTTATCTAATAACTTATGTAATTGCACCTTCAATTCTTTCAATTCTGCAGGTGCCATCCGATAAGGGGTAGTACAGATATGAGTGGTACCAGGCATCACGTCGATACCTAGCTCCACCTCTCGCAGTGGAGGTAGCTTTGATAACTCATTTTGGAATATATCAGGGAACTCTGCCACTCAATGAATACTGTTGAGCCTAGATGATTATGCTCCAGTATCCACTACATGTGCCAAATAAGCTTCGTACCCCTTTCGAATCAACCTCCTAACTGAAATAGCTGAAACAAACATGGATGAGAGGTGCCTCTGCTCACTTGATACCACCACCTTCTTCCCATCACGTGTTCTTAGATTATCACATTTCTACTGGCAATCTACCACTACCCAATGTTTGAATAACTAATCCATACCCAAAATAAGATCATAATCCCTAAAGAGCATCTCAATCAAATCACCAAGAAACTCCTCACCATGCACCATAACTAGACTATCTCGGTATACCCTACCAACTATCACACTATGCCCTAAAGGGTTAGTCACTAGCATATCGAACTGAATTGCAATTTATATATCTGTCAGGTGAAATGGATGCACATCACTCACAAGTGAAATGGATGCACATCACTCATAGGTGAAATGGATGCACTAATGTATGAATGTGTCGGCCCAATATCTATCAATGCATGAACTGAATTGCCAAGTAAAGAAAAAGTATCAGTTATCATATCTAAAGCATATGGCTTCTACTACATCACATACACCCTTTGTGATGTCCCTGCCTCATCTGATATACTCATAGCTATGGATCCTTCCCTTTGATTAAACCCTAGTCTGCCACCTCTACCACTTCGACCCCCTTTAACACTAGGTCTAGATGTTTTTGCTATCTATATATCTGTCATGTGGTGGCTTTGGAAAATTCTTGATAAAATGATCTGGTGACCCACATTTGAAATAAATTGCTGATGCATCAATCCTCCAATAAACACCCTCATGTTCCCTACTACACTAAGCACAAGTAGGTAGAGTAGGTCTTTATGAAACTAGGGCCAGGGCACTGGCCACTAAAGCTGCAGGCCTTTACCTCTGCTGCTGTGAAGATCTGCCAGGCTATCCTTGGCTCTTACTAAACCTCTGAGGAAAACTCCCTTGAGCTCTATTTGAAGATAAAGATCCCATCTTTATCTAATGTTTCATGGCTCTACTCTCCTCTACTCTAGCTGCAGCTACAAGTCCCTAGGCTTTCTCAATATTTCGGACAACATATACCATCCTAGAAAAATCCTCGTACTATATCACCACCACTTGGCACATAATGGATGGCCTCAACCCCTTTTCAAACCTCTTATACTAATCTATCTCATCTGACATGATGTCACTCACATACTTGCTTAGCCAGAGGAAGTCTTTCTTATACTCTGTAGTTATCTTTGCTCCATGCTTCAAATTCAAAAATTCTTTCTTTTTTTTGCATCTCTATAATCTCTAGGAGTGTATTTCTTTCCAAAATCTCTCAGAAAATCAGTACATGTCAGCACTAGAGGCTACTCCAACCTACATGGAATCATCTTCCACCAATCATAGGCGTCCACCTACAGAAGAGTTACAACATAATCGAATTTCTATTATGCAGTCATCTACAATTGGATAAATACTCTCTCCACTTTGTCTAACCACTTCTCTACCTAGGCTAGATTTGCAGTCCCCATAAAATCTGTAGCCTCATACTTTCTCAACTTATTATATTTTCTAGTCAGTTGCTGTTGTTACTACTATTGATATACTGGGGACTTACGAAGCAACCTTGCCATCTGCTGCACCTAGACTGGTGGAACATCCTGAGCTACTAGTTTGGTTGATACTAATTCCTCTCCAACAACCTCAGGACTAGCTCTAGCTCTACCCTCACCTGAAGCAACAGTCTCTATTATTTTCCTCTAACTAGCGCCCTTCAGACTCCATCACTATCTATATCTTTTACATTAACAAAATTTGGCTCATTAGATACCAGTTTAAATGTCAGTTCATATGCATGTATAACATTTTAAAATCCTCTTTCTCTCACTGAAAAACCTACTTAGGTCGAGAACCTCAAACATAGGCTCTAATATCAAAATAAATGTAATGCCCTTATACCCTATATATATAGTATATACACCCGGTATATGTAAAATATGTACACAGAATATAAGAATGTCACAATCCTTATCATTTTAAAATTTTCTCTACATTTAAGAAAATATAACATTCCTTAAAACATAATTTAACAGATAAATACATCTATTTCTTAGTGATTCATTATCAAAAATACAAATTTTAAAGGAAATTTTCTAGGAAACATTCGTCAGAGATTTGTTTATATTTTGAACATTTCCTAAATAAATAAATTCAATCAACCAATTCTCTAATATTCTCCAAAATTTTCAAATATATAAAAACATACAAAATATTCCAAGTTTATAACATTTAACAAAAAACTTTAAAATTTACATCATGTTCGTATATAATTATACAATGCACATAATATATCATGTTTCAACAAAATAAATATTTACATGTTCATAATTGGCTCCAGTCTTGTGGTAGTAACAAAATGTTCTAGTAAATTCCAATAACCCTAGGCCTAGTTAAGTTTAGTAGGGCTCTTCGCCTTAACCCTATCACCTGCGCGATAAATAAATCGCGCTAAGCTAGTAGCCTAGTGGTACATACTTTGATATAAAAGAAAACTTAAAAAGACAATGCATTATACATTTACTCTAAAACTCACTATGTGTTATGCAAATGCATTTTAAAATTCATGCATAATTTTTATTACTCTTTCATATAACATAATCAAATGCATTGAGCCCAAATGTCCTTATAGAATATTTAGGTTCCATAGATATTGTTTTAGTCTATTGACACACAGTATCTGGTCCGATGGTAATAAAATCATAAGTGACACTCAGTGTCGAGCCTGAAGGCAAATCATATAATGGTTATGCCTAGCGTCTAGCCCAAAGGCCAATCATAGATATGCCATATCCATAACACCAAATACAACACTATAAAATGGAATATTATATAAGGCAACACACATATCACATATATTTCCATAATCAATTTTCTTCACATTATTTCATTTACTCTTTTCTTTTTTATAACCATGCATAATTCCTTTAACTTATCCATAGCTCATCACATTTTCAATATTATGTCACATTTATAATGTGGCTTCACTACCCATATACTTTTGGCATTTTTCCATTTTTCCTCAATTGTCACATATTATTCATTTTAGCCATTTACAATGGCTTAAGATAATACAAATAATGCATTTCACACCATTTCACAAACATAAAAAAAAGTATTTGAAAACTAAATTACAAAGTAGCTTGGCACATTTTTAATATCAAAATGTGCTAAGCCAAATTAAATGCAAATATATTTATTGTCATAAGATGGAAACTAGGGGGTGAATTGGTTGTTTTGGAGAAATAATGGAAATTTAAAAAAAAAATTAGAATAACAAATCAAAGAAGTAAGGAGAAATGAGTAGAGAAGAAAGAACACTAGAGATTTATAGTGGTTTGGATCAAATCAATCCTCCATTCACTCCCCAACTTCAAGTTGAGAATTTCACTAACCTTGGATTTTTACATGTTCAATCCTAACTTGGTGTTTTCACAAGCTTATACTAAACTTTTACAAGGTTTGAGTAATATCCTCATAGCTCTACAAGAGTTTTCCTTGGCTCACTCTAAAATCTAATTGTTTTAAAGCTAACACTCAAACTTACAATGGTGTTTAATGCTCATACCCAACACTCAAAGAATACAAATGGAGAGTTTGATGCAAAGAAGTGAAAGTTATCATTCCTGGTTATTGCTATCACAATCCTCTTGAAATATGAAGTTCCTTGGGGGTTTTTTATAGCCTTTAGGACTTTATATAGTCATTTGAAGTAGGTGCCAAAAAGTTTTTGGTCTTGTTTCTTACCAACATCATTACTGAAAAAGTATGGCGGTCGATGTACAACTTGTGCGGGCTTCCTTTACTCAAGTTGTCTGACAGGAGCGTTGGTCTCCATAACTTGCTAGCCTATCATGTATTGCGGTTGTACAAATCATATGTGCGGTTGCACAATGTACAAATTATTGTTTGAATTGTAATTCTTCTTCCACGTGTCCACTTAATCCATTATTTTTAGATATAAAATTCAAATTTGGTTGCACAAATCAGATTTCTCATCGCATAACTCTATCGCTATATATTCTGTGTCTTGTTGTTATTCTGCTGCAAGTCTTGTACGGACGCGCAAAGTTTTGGGTGGCCAACATTGTACCTCACACTTTGGTCACCAACGCTTCTATGAGATTTACAATTTTGCACCATTAATTTGAGCAGTCGCACTGAAATGTGGAGTAGTCACAGAAATCATAGCGGTCAGCTTATCACCGCACCATAGATCGTGATCTTTTTTGTGTTTAAATAGTTCCTTTGCTCTTGCTGTTGTGCGGTCACTTGGTCTTTTTGTGTGATTGCACAATTGCCAAAATAGCTCACCTATAAAGAAAAACTTGTTGAACTCATTAGTATTCATTAATTTGATTCTCAGTGATTAAAATAGAGTTTAATTGACCAATGATTTGGCCAACAATCTACCTCTTTTTGAATTTGGCAATCAAATTAAATTAAGCAATTTCAAACGGCTAATAAATCAAGCTCAAGTGTTTAAGTTTAAACTTAAATACAAATCTCTTAATGTTTTAGTTTCGCCCCCCTTAAATATTAGTTCTCCCCCTTAATTTTTGTTTTATTTCAATTATTTCTTCTCTACCCCTTTGACAAAGACAAAAATAGGTATGAATGTAGAAACAATAAAGGTAAACATTCCATTTCATTAGCTATAACATTTCATTATATAAAGGAACAAAGGTAACATTGCATTACATAAAAGAGCAAAGAAAAAAGAAAATCAAAAGAGAATCTTTGGCTATCTCTTTTCCTTTCCTAGATGGAGGTGGAGTGACTTCTTGTAGTTCTTCCATATGACCTTTATTAATAGGTGGAGTAGGGGGTTTGGAGAGTTGGTATGGGTTGATTTAGATGATTCTTTATATGGACTCTCAACATATTCACTCACATCTAATTCTCTAAGATCACATTAAGAGAGATCAAATTTTCCTTGCATTTCATAGATGTCATGGTGGGTATGGCAAGAGATCAACATTTTGGTTGAGTTTGGTGATCTTTTTGCTGACATCTTTTTTGAAATGGGTGAATTTCTTTTAGAGAAATTGAATTGCTTTGAGGATGAGCTTCATGGATTTGGAAGATTCACCATTTTCTTTGGCAGTATTGGTTGGCTTGAGAGGATGCTCAACTTCTACTTCTATAGGTTCTCCTGCTTCTTCTTGAGTGATGTGGTATCTAGGTCTCTTCTTCTCCCTTTAAATCACGCCTTTACTACCAAAGATATATTCATAGTGATCATCAACCTTTTAGATACATCTAGCATATTCAAGATAGTCAAGGTTGATGGAGTTTATGGCAGGGCCAAGTGGATCACTTAAGGTTTCAAGGTTTTTAGGGGTAAGGAAGCTTAAGTGCCTAGCTATTTAAGTGATTTGAGATGATATAAAGAATATCCCAGCCTTATACTCTCCATGGCAAAGAAATGTATCAATTAGGAATCTGATAGTTTGAACGGCTGTTATGGCATATAAGATAAATAAGTCAAATTGTGTGACTTTTTCATTTCCATCACTCCTTTGATGGATCGTATAGGTTATGATTCTATGGAGAAGCCAAAAGATGAAGGATTTGAAATGAATAGCTTTGAATGATCTATTGTTATACTCAGTTTCCATAGGAACTTCACTCTAAAAGGTTGAGAAGTTTTTTAATGGAAAGTCATTTTTATTGTAGGAGAATTCCCCATGAGTTCAAAATCCCCAAACTTCAGCCAAATCATTAATAGATAGGGCAAACTCTTGATTATAAAACCTAAAATAGACTCCATAGAATCCAATGGGAGCATTATGGCTCTTTTCCAATCTTTTCATCAGAAATTCTCTAGTTAGGATAGAAAATCCTAACTCATTTAGAAAGAAAAAATGTCTCCACCCTAAAGAATCAAGATGTCTATAAAGTTCTCCTTTTATATTAAGGGTTAGTAACATCCGCACAACATGCATTTTGGTGGGTTCAAGGTTTTTCTTCTTAAGCATATAGTATTTGGTTTTGTCATCATCATTTTTATATTTTGGCTTATGAGGATGGACACTACTTTAGGTGAATGATTTGGTTTGGGGTTGAGGTTCACTAATCACTATCCCTTTTCCTCTTTCTGTTGTTGATGCTTTCTTCTTAGAGATCTTAGGTTTAGGTGCCATTTTTAATCAAAAATAAAAAAGAAAGGTAGAAAAGAGAATGGTGGAGAAGCTTGAATTCTTCATAAGTGCCTTCTTAAGATCCAAAACCTTGAGTAATTCTTTAGAGAGGTGTTTAAGTGTTTGTAAAAGTGTACTGCAAAAAAGAGGTATTTGTAGATAAAATTTTGAAAACTATCCATTTTATGACCGTTAGGGAAAAATGGGCAAAACTGTGCAAGTTCTAACGTTCAGAAAAATTTGGCTATTGGCTTTTGAGTGCGATCACAAAATGTTGAGCGGCTGCAATATGCGTATTGCCACCGCCATGTTCATAAGTCACTAGAACAAGCTATTCAAAAGAATAACAATTGAGAATTTTTTAAAAAAATTAAATTGAGCAACCGCTCAAGAGTATAGTGCGATCGAACAAAATGACTTCTGGTGTATGACACATGCAATTGTGTGGTGCGACCGCTCCAGAGATTTGAGAGACTACTATATTTGACCCCCAAATAAATATATATGATGTTTCAATTTTACAATTATCAAAATAGATTTGGTGAAGTCAATGAGTGATTATCCAAGAGAATTTTCCTCTATCATCCCTATGTGTTATTTTATAAAGTTTAGCCTTTCTTCATTTAGGGGTTTTGTAAAATTATCGACAAGTTGATTTTGAGAGTCTATAATTCTAAAACAACATTTTGATTTTAAACATTATCTCTTAAGAAGTGTTGTCTAATATCTATGTGTTTTAACCTAGTATGTTGAATTGGATTTTTGGATAGATTAATGGAACTTGTGTTATCACACTTAATGGGAATGTGATTAATTATTTTACCATAATCTTACAGTTGTTGCTTCATCCATAGAACTTGTGTACAACAAAATAAAAAAGCAATACATTCATCTTCCGTGGTAAATAGAGCAACCGACACTTGTTTCTTGTTAAACTAAGAAAATAGGCAATCGCCCAAGAAATGACATACACCGGTCGTGCTCTTCCTATCTAATAGGCTACCAGCAAAATCCGCATCCAAGAATCCTAAAATGTCAAAAGATATATTTGTAATATACCAAAGTCCTAAATGCTATTTTCACTTAACTATTTTAGAATTATTTTAGTAGCATTCAAATGTGATTCTTAAGGATATGACTAAAATATAGCACACAAACGTACACTACACATTAAATCGGGTCTAGAAGTGGTTAAGTAAAGAAGTGTTTCAATAATATCTCAATATTTCTTCTCATTAACTTTCTTACTAAATTCATCTTTGTCAATCTTCAAGGATGTACTCATTGGAGTTTTACTTATCTTGCAACCATCCATGCCAAATTTTTTGGGAAGTTCTTTTGAATATTTGGATTGGTTGATGAATATGTCATCCTTACATTGCTTAATTTATAGTCCAAGGAAGAATTTGAGCTACCCATTATGCTCATTTAAAATTCTCTAATCATATAAGAAGTAAGTTCTTGGCACAAAGATTCATTAGTAGCACCAAATATAATGTCATCAATATGGATTTGTACAATCAAAATGTTATGCAATTTCTTTTTAATAAAAAGGGTAGTGTCAACTTTGCCTCTTGAAAAGCCATTTTTCAATAAATATGTACTAAGCCTATCATACCAAACTCTTGGAACTTGTTTTAATCCATATAGTGCCTTAGTTAATTTAAAAACATGATTAGGAAATTTATAATCTTCAAAATTAGGAGGTTGTTCAATATAAACTTCTTCATTAATGAATCCATTTAAAAATGCACTTTTGACATCCATTTGAAATTTTTTAAAATCATATGGCATGTAAAAGCAAGTAAAATTCTAATTACTTCTAATCTAGCTATAGGGGAAAAGTCTCATCATAGTCAATGCCTTCCTCTTGGTTATAGCCTTCGGTTACCAATCTAGCTTCGTTTCTAGTGATGAGACCATTTTAACAAGCTTGTTCCTATAAACCCATTTACATCCTATAATTGGATGATCTTTAGGTCTAGGAACAAGTTTTCATACTTTATTTCTATCAAATTGGTTGAGTTCCTCTTGCATTGCAATCACCCAACTTTCTTTACTATGGTCCTTGGCTCAATTTGAGAAACAAAGGCAACATTAACATCTAAGTGTTTAAGTTTTGATCTGGCAGTTATTCCCTTTGAGGTATCACCAATGATAAGTTCTTTGGGGTGATCCTTTTGATAATGCCAATCTTTTGGCAGTTCTTGAATCTCTTCCATTTTGGTTTCTTCTTGTTTCAACATTTGTTCTATCTTATCATTATTTTCATGTGAATTACCATTTGTCTTAATTTCTTCAAATGTACCTACAAAATCATCAAAAACACTACCTTTCCCATGAAAAAGCTTAGAGGATTCATCAAAGATAATATATATTGATTCTTCAACTACTAGAGTTTTTCTATTAAATACTCTATATGCTTTACTAGAAGATGAATATCTTAGGAATACACCGTCATCCGATTTGGATGTGAATTTTCCAAGGTATAATATGTAAATATCTGATATGTAACATCCTTATACTCTATATATGTATAATACATACATCTTGTATATATAAATATGTATACAAAATACAAGAATGTCACAATTTCACTCATTTTACAATTTCCCATAATTATAAGAAAATGTTTACATGTTTAAAGTAAATACTTTAATAGCTAAAAAAGTATATACATTTTATCCAAATGCAAATTTCAAAGGAAAATATTTGGGAAAAATTCACCAGAGTTTTATTTGTATTTCGAACATTCCCAAATTATCAAACAATCCCAACCTGCATAAAATACACTCCTAAATATTCTTAATCAATGCTTCACATTCTCCAAAATTTACAACATTTAGCCAAAATACTCTTAATATTTACATCATTTCCTTATATATAAACATATTACACAAATTTATATTAAGTTTCACAAAATAAAATAATTACATGACAACATTAGCTCTGGTCTCGTGGCAGCAACAAAATCTTCTAAAATGTCCTAGAAACCCTAGACCTGCTCAAGTCTAGCAGGGATTTCTATCTCAACCATGTCACCTGCGTGATAAATAAATCCCACTAAGCCAACAGCCTAGTGGTACATATTTGATACTAAAATAACTTAAAAATAATGCAATATGGGCCTCTTTTCAAACATAACATAAATGATGTCTTTATGCATATACATTTATAGGGATTTCATCAAAACACTACAATCACATGCATTGGGCCTAAATAACCCTATTGCGACACTGTAAGCAGAGATTTTTGCCCCCACTCCTAGAGGAATAGTTATTATGAAGAAAATAGAGTCAAAATAAAATTACTCTTTTAAAAAGCCGAAAAGGCCAAATTATTTTCAGACTCTTTTTCATGATGGTCTTTGAACATAAAACACAAATGACTAAATTATTTTCAAAAATCTTTTTCTGCCTCATGGCCCAAGCTCAAAAGCCAAAATCCATTTTTAAACAAACCTTTTTATGGGCTTTGAAACACCTTTTAAATGGGCTCAAAATGGCTTTTCACTTCATAACCCAAATTCAAATTTTTGTTGCTAAAATCTTTTTTCTTAAATGGGATTACAACTATTTAGGACAATTATGGAATATTAAAATCAATTGTGGTCCTAATTTATACTAAGATTTGTTAAGCATGGCCTTATTTGTGGCATGAATCATTAGTTGCTTTTCCAAATGAGAAATCTATTTATGATAAACCCTTTAATTTAGTTTTAATCTACAATATGGAATAAAAGCTTTTTTAGTATATTCAATGGATTAAGGCTTAATTAAAGAGAATTATCATGGATTGATTTTTAAATTTGAAAATACAACTATTGGTTAATCCGTCTAAGTGGATCTATCCAAAATGAAATGTCCCGTGTTGATGTTTTGTTGACCATATACCTAGAAAATGAGACCTGCCATTCGTTTGTGGGAAATATAAGGTTGGAAGGGTCATTCCTACTCTTTTTGTATATTTTTATATTCCTTGTACATACATGCATACATGCATTACATTACATAGCATTGATCCTTTCTGGATCACAGTCCTAGAGTATAGTAGTTTACGACAAGTTGACCAATGCTAGTGACTTAGAATCCAATCAGAACTCAATCAACTTCACACCAAGAGCAATGGATACTGAGCAAGTTTAGAAACTGGTGAATAATGCTCTCAACTCTAAGATCAAAGAATTGAAGGGGGCCCTGGCTGATACCAAGAGGAGTCAACTGCTTTCAATATTAGAGGATAACAATGTTGAGGAATCTGCTAGTAACAAGAAGCAAAGGGATAAGGGAAAGACTAAGATAGCTAAAGTGGCCTCTGATGAAGACAAGGTAGTGATGGATGATGATGATTGGGATGCCTATTTTAAAGATTCTCAAGAAAGGAAGAAAGAGAAGAAGCCTGTGGAGAAGGTAAAAATTGCTGATGTGGAGTAGATGATTGCTAATTTAGAGAAGAAGTTTGAAAAGAAGCTAAAAATTTAGGAGGTATCAGAAGTGGACAAGTTGTTTGAACAGCATGAAGAAGTTCCTTACAAGTTCAAGATGTCTTCATTTGCTAAGTTTGATGGAATAAGGAATCCTTATTTACATGTCAAGTAGTAAATTGCTGCCATGCAGTCTGCTCGAGCTACTAAGGCTCAAACTCTAAGGTACTTCATGCTCTCATTAGATCATGTTGTGCAAAACTGGTTCAACACCTTAGAGGAAGATACTCAAAAGAACTGTGATTTGATGTATAAAGCCTTCATCCAGCAGTATGGATACAATGCTAAATTGCAAGTAACTCTGATGGAGGTAGAATCAAACATGCAAAAGAAAAATGAGAATTTTATTAATTATGTGAAGAGGTGAAGGAGTAAGGCTGCACTCCTTAAGAAGAGGCTAGATGAGTCAAACCAAATTAGGATGATAGTAAGAGATGTCCTACCTAATCTTTGTGAATGGATATCCTATACTCTTATAAGGGATTTCAAAGATCTCCTTCAATTTGGTTTGCAAATAAAAGAATGGGAAAAAAGAGAAGAGTCATTTGTTTATAAGAAGAAATGAGAAGGGGAATTACCAATTGGACAGTTAAGGTACGCAAAAAGCAATGGATGTCAATGCAACTGGTCAAAGAAATAGGAGATAGTTGTCAAAGTTGGGAAAACCGCTGTCCTGGGTTTTCAATAAGTTATAGAAGAAAGGGCTATTATAGTCATTGACTCCTTGACCTTTGCTGAATCCTTTACCACCAAATTTTGATACCAAAGCCTTTTGTCAATTTCATTAGACACAAGAACATGAGACAGATAGATGCACTCGGTTAAAACATAAGATCCAAGATCTAATCGGCAGTGGTAAGCTGCCTGAGCCCGATAAACCTAGTACAAAGTACAACCCTTTGCCTAAGTTCAGAAAAGTATCTCCTCCAACAACCTTCATGATAGGTGGAGGTTTAAGGGAAAACTTTATCTTGTCATCCTTTCAAGACATAGGTGGAGAAGCTAAAAGGGAGGAGAGTCTATTTAGTAGGTCTAAACTAGCTATGGATGAGGAGATAATGACCTTACGTGTTGTGAATGCATCTTGGATCTCAACTAATTGTTAAGATGAATCAGAGACTAAGAAAGGAGGCTGGGGGCCTGAACCTAAAGTAGAAAAGGTATAGAGTGATAAGATCCTCACCTTTGCCATGCCTAAATAAATGAAGCATCTTTGACTCCAACTCAATAAACTTCCCTTGGCTTGTTTGGTTTTTATTTCATTTTTTCTTTGGTATTTTCTGGAACAATTATGTTTTTCAAATTAAGATTGTTTGAATAAATTACTTTCATTTTAGTGCTGAACCAATGACGAGTCTAGCTTGATGTTCATAAATTAGTGTATCTATGCATTATAATTCGAATGACTTTACTATGCGATAGAGCTATTCTATAACATTGATTTATGTATGCTTACTTAGAGATGGATCCTGTATATTTACCTCTATCTAGGTCATAGTCAATCTTACAACATGTTTTGATGAATGTTCAAGGTGAAATTGAACTCTACTTATTTAAGGGAGAGATGAACTAGGCATTGCTTGGTTAGCCAACAACTAGTATCTACCCTATTAATATCAATCCCTAGCTTGTCCTTTTGAGCCTTCATAAGATTTTAACTTGCTTTTCATTGGCTTATAAATAAAATAGCCTACCCTGAGCTATTGTTATACTTTTGATAAGTTTGATGATCACTAAATTACCAAAGGGAAAGAAGATCAAAGAAAAATGTGTATTATCAAGACCATAAGGATAGTTGAAGTTTATATGAATTGGACCTAATATCTCAAATTTATAACATCAAGGTAACAAAAGGTTCATCCTCACTTAAGTAAACTCATCCTATTTCATTCATCCATAGTCAAAAGCATAAAATGGTACAACTCTCTTAGAGCTAGGACCAGAAAAAAAAAAGGAAACAAAAAAAAATATAAAAAGAAGAAAGCAAAAAATGAAAAAGAAAAGAGAAACAATAAAGAAATAATAAAAAGAAAAAGAAAAAGAGAAGAAAAGAAAAGAAAAGACAAAATTTCAAACCTTAGTTTATGAAGCAAGATCTCAAGCTCTGTCTTATCATGAAGAATGATTTCAAGCTCTAACTTTTTATGAATTAAGATTTCATGAGCTGGTTTTTCATGAAGCAAGATAACAAGATGGAACCTTTAACAATATGCAATTCTAACAAGAAGTTTATAGTGTGAAGGTTTGTCAGTAGTGTCACATCAGCTCTAATCTAAAAATAGTGCCCATGTCCCTTATAATACCTCATCTCAAGCCTATTAAAGACTTGTTGATCTCTTTTGGTAGGTACAGTCCATTATTGGAGATTGTTTGAATAAGCATGCATATGAAATAGACAATATTTAAACTCAATGAGACCTTTATCCAAGTAATGTGTACGTGCCTATCTGAAGTGCAATAGTTCTTACTAAAATAGATTAATTTCCATGTTTAGTATGGTAACTAGGGTTGTCATGTTATAGATATGATAATTTGGAAAATTAAGCTCTGAGGTATATTGACATGGATATGACAAAGCCAAAAGCAAACTCATCCTACTTCATTCATCCATAGCAAATGCATAAAATGGTACAACTCCCTTAGAGCTAGGACTAGAAAAAAAAAAAGGAAAGCAAAAAAAACTACAAAAAGAAGAAAGAAAAAAATGAAAAAGAAAAGAGAAACAATAAAGAAACAGTAAAAAGAAAAAGAAAAAGAGAAGAAAAGAAAAGACAAAATTTCAAACCTTACTTTATGAAGCAAGATCTCAAGCTCTGTCTTATCATGAAGCATGATTTCAAGCTCTAACTTTTTATGAAATAAGATTTCATGAGCTGGTTTTTCATGAAGCAAGATAACAAGATGGAACATTTAATAGTATGCAATTCCAAGAAGAAGTTTATAGTGTGAAGGTTTGTCAGTAGTGTCACATCAACTCCAATCTGAAAATAATGCCCATGTCCCTTATAATACCCCATTTCAAGCCTATTAAAGACTTGTTGATCTCTTTTGGTAGGTACAGTCCATTATTGGAGATTGTTTGAATAAGCATGCATATGAGATAGACAATTTTTAAACTCAATGAGACCTTTGGCCAAGTAATGTGTATGTGCCTATCTGAAGTGCAATAGTTCTTGCTCAAATAGATTGATTTCCAAGTTTAGTATGGTAACTAGGGTTGTCATGTTATAGATATATTAATTTGAAAAATTAAGCTCTCATATATATTGACACAGATATGATAAAGCCAAAATATGATTTTAAAATTAAAAAATGTGTGTTTTTATCATAACAAGCCTCCAAGTTTAGGAAAGTGTGTTGCACTATCGAATCTCAAAGGATATATTGGGAAAATATGGCTAATGTAAGAATCATTTGTAAGGATGTGAAGAAGTCACCAACCAATTTGTTGAATCATGGGCTAAAACGACATCTCTTATGTTCCTAACTTCCCAGATGGGGCCTCTGTTACTCATAATGTATACATCTAAAATATAGAAGCCATAGATATGAAGTCCTTTATTGTTCTAAGGTAAAGACCTGAACAAGCATCTAGAAGGGACTAATGGCAGTGCCTTGGCCTAACACTTGGATCTGTGAGTCAATCACTGTAAGTATGACCCATACATATCATGCATACATGAACATATCACACTTTATTTTTATTGTCTTGTGTTGTCTATTCTTTGTCAAAATGAACAACAGATATTCTGCAAAGAAAACATGAAGCAGATATGGAATCAGGGGGCATGAAAGGCCTATTGCTTGAGAAAGATTCAGTCACTTTGCAGAAATGAAGATGCACGCTTGTGTAAGGAACCAGATAAAACACAAATATCAATCAATGCTTATATGTGAACAAAATCATTGATTTGAGCCTATACCGGAGGCAAAGCTTCTCCTTTCAATTTTAATTTTATGCATGTACAAAACATTTTCAGACCTTCAATATTTTTCCATGCAAGGGGCAAAGTGATGATATAGGGGCTAGCTAAAAATAATTGAATTTTTTGCAAAAGGAAGAACTAAAAGAATGGAACAAGAAGAAAGTTAGAACTTCCAAAATGAATAAAGATGCAAAAGATAAAAGATCAGTCCAGCTAGAAGAGTTGAAGCCAATGCAGGACCAATGTCCATGGATGAAGATCCATTTTGAAAGGAGAAGACCCAATGTTAAGGATGAAGATAGATTATGAAGGGTGAAGACCTAATATTTGAAGATTCATTGTGAAAGGTGAAGATCTAATGTCTGGGAAAAACATTAAAGCTGATGGCTAGAAGAAAGACAGAACTCTCAGATGACAGAAGGTCAGCTCAATCCATTGAAGAATGGAACAATGGCTAGAAGAAAGTCATAATTCTTAAATGATAGAAGGTCAACATAATCCATTGAAGAATTGAACAATCGGCTAAAAGAAAGCCAAAACTCTCAGATGACAGAAGGTCAGCATAATCCATTGAAGAATAGAGCAACCAACTAGAAGAAAACCAAAATTCTCATATGACAAAAGGTCAATAAAATCCATTGAAGAATAGAACAACCAAATAGAAGAACAAAATTCTTAAATGACAGAAGGTTAGTCTAGATAGAAGAGCTGAAGTTGATGCATTGAATGGAACTAAGTGGCTAGGAGAAAGCCAAAAATCTCAAATAACAAAAGGACGGTCAAGCTACAAGAGCTAAAATTCAGTCTCTGATCGAGAACCCAATCCAGCCTTGGGTCGAGAATCCAAATTTAATCTTGGGTCCAGAACCTAAACTCAATCTCGAGTGCAGAACCCAAATTCGATCTCAAGTCAAGAATCCAAATCCAAATCTCGAGTCGAGAACCCAAATCCAGTCTCAGGTCCTAAACCCAAATCTAATCTTGGGTACATAGGCCACCTTCATCTAAGATCAGCTTAAAGTCACATTGCTATGCACTCTCTAAATGAATTCAAGATCGTTCAAGTAGAAAAAAAACTGTAGACCCTTAATTTTGACCCTAAACAAGTCCGATCCCAATTAAAGAAAGCCAAGCCAAATTCAATCCGATTTTAAAAGCTTAAACCTAGTTTATAGCTTTGGATTAGGTTGGTCCAATTTTTATAAGGCCTAAAGTAAGTTGGTTCAATTTTTAAAGCCCTAAACGTAGTCCGATTTAATGCTAAAAGACCAAATTAGGTTTGATCAAATTTTAAAAGATAGAACCAAGCCAGACCGGGCCCGAAGCTAACGTCATGATGAATTGGTTTAGCCAATTCACCATGTGACTGACCCATGGAAAATTGGCCTTGACCAGTTTGTAATGGAAGCCCTCCATAGTAAATTAGCCTTAGCCTAATTCGCCATGGAAGCATTCCATGGTGAATTAGGCCTTGAGATAGCAAGCAAGAGCTATGTTGGCTTATCCTAAAAATGATGAAATTCCCCAAATGCTACTACCTCTTTGCTAAGCATAGGAATGCTTGATTGAGGAAAGCAAGTAGAAAAATAGCAGAATACGAAATATGGCCTAATTTTCCAAGGAATGCTTCCTTGGCGAATTAGGCTAAGGCCAATTTGCCATTGAGGCTGGCCATGGAAAATTAGCCCTTAGCCAATTTTCCATAGTCTTTAAATTTGGTTTTTAATTTTGATTACTAGGAGTTTAAGTTTCCTAATTAGGTTTAACTTTGAAGGCTTTTTAGATTAGCAGCTTAGGGTTTTTAATTAAGCCATCTTACCTTTGGAATTATAAATATAGGTTGATAACACAACCACAAAGGCTGTAGCAATTATCAAAGTAACCTAGCAATAGACACAAAACCAAAAGCACAATCAACATACAACCAACACATAGTAACCGAGAAGGTAGTAGGCACTGTCTTTAGATTGCTTCACTCGACCAAGAATATAATTGATCCAGGCAGTCAGTAAGCTTGGTTCAACTATCAACTTTGGTGGAGACAACAAATGGAGGTTTGGTCTTATTATTTAACTTTCTTAAACTTACAACTAGTTATTTCAATTTCTTAAAAACAATATTATCATACAGTAGCTATTTTCATGCTTGTTTAATCTAATAGGTTGTAAAACAATATTAAGAATTGTTTGTTTCTAGTAGAAATTTCCATCATTATCTTGGGTAGTAATCTATTAAAACCAACATCCAGCAGTGGAATCATTAGTGTTGGACAGAAATCGAACCTAAGAATCCAACCTTTTTTATCTTAAACCCTAACCCATTGAGTTTAGTTTTAAGTTGCATGTTCTAACCCTAAACTTGTATATTTTGATATAAAATTCTAGTTTATTTTATAAAACCCTAAGTTAGCACTAAAACCCTAAAAATCCTATTTTATATTAGCCTAATTTGTATAAATATAAAACCCTAGTTTAGATAGAAATCCTAATTTCCCATCAAAACTATACCTTATAAATCATTTACCTTCGGGGGTGTTGCCCCCTTGACCTCGCCCGCTAACCGGCTAGCAAGACCGTCATACGTGCTCCTCATCAATTAGGTCAATATTTTATTTATGGATTATAATTCTTTGTGATTAATCTCTATTTTTATTTAATTAAGCCCTAGTTTTATAATTCTTTGAACAATTACTTATATATTTATGGATTTGTGTTTTTTTTGTTATTTAGATTTTAAAAGGGATTTTAAGATGTAAAAGGCATGTTTTCACTTTTTGGGTGCCTTGTTTTTTTATTTATCTTATTTATTTTAAAGACTTTGGGATTACTGTAAGGGACATGTTTTCATCAATTAAAGGGAGTCCTATTTTATTTATATTATGAATATTTAAGGATTATAAGGATATGTTTCCATCTAAGGATGGGTACCCATTTTGTTTTGTGATGTACTATTTTACCTTATTTTATGGATGAATCTATTTTTATTTTATTGCATGTAATATGGATAATGTCATAATAACATAAGAATTTAATAATATTTAGACCTGAAAAGGAGGCCGGTTCTAATAAACTGGGCGCTATGGGGGTGCTAGGTCATTCTCACCTTTCCCATGTATACCCAACTTTCCTAACCCAATAAGGAGTTGGGGATTACTTAGGAATCGAGTCATCCACCCCTTTCTATCTTTCTGGTTCATCTGGGTGGTGATTCTATATTCTCTGAGTTTAGACCTATGTTCTCTAAGGCCCTGAGTCTAATAGTGTCGAAGTCATAAGAACTATTCCACTGGGAGTGGGGTAAAAATTTCTGCTCATAAGTTCCTCTACTCTTGTTATTGTGCTATTGCTTGGTCTTTTGTGCGATCGTACAAGTCCTGAAATAGCCTACCTATAAAGGAAAACTAGTTGAACTCAATAGTATTCATCAATTTGATTGTCAATAATCAAAATAGAGTTTAATTGGCCAATGATTTGGACAACAATATTATATTTCATCAAAGTATGTACATACCTAAGAATGTGGCACAATCCAATGCACTAACACTCTTCAACTCCAAGTTCAATAAATGCCCTTCACCCCCTTTAATCTAGTAACTTGGTTCCACTCATAACCTAACCAAAATGTGAGTGTATATAATACATTAGAACTACATTTCTACATACTTCAGCGAATAAAAATCAATTTATCACATTTCCTTCAAGTTTTCATTTTCTTGCCCTAATGCACTTTAATTTTGGAATTTTATATTAATAAATGGAATTCTATATTAACCAATGGAATTCTATATTAACCAATTTAAAATCATATTTTAAGTTAATTTCTATCATTAGAATTATATTCTAATACATTTCAAGCAATTAAATTTAATTAACACCTATTCTTTATAACAACCCACCAAAACCCGAAATTTCATTCTTCTTCTTCCAAACACCAACCAAACCTAAAATAATCCATCAACCAACTATAAAATCATTGTCTACACATCCAAATTACTCCATTACAACCTATTTAAACAATTATCTATTCCTCTTTCAAAAACCAAATTTTCACATTATTGAAAATTCTAAAGAAAATACTTAAATTTGAAAAAACCTTATTTTTGATTGATGAAACTTCAAATTCACCCTAAAACTCTTGAAAAACATTAAGGATTTGAGTTAAGAAAGAAGCAAATATTTTCACCTTGGGCATAGAGAATTTTGGCCACACTAGGAAGAGTAGAAGAAGAAGATGAACATGAGTTTTGATTTTTTTATTCTTCATTAAATTCTAACCATATATGTATATATATTATTTAATTCTTTATTTATTTAAAAATCTAATTTTCCATCTTCTATTCAAAATTAATTTCATTTTTAATTTTTTTAATGTTTTAACTTTTCACTATTTAACCTTTATCTTTATTTACCATTTGACTTTTATATGTTATATATGTTTAACATATATTCCACATAGATATTGTAACACCCTTATATCCTATACACGTACAGTACATATATCCCGTATATGTAAAATACGCATAAAGAATATAAAAGTGCCATAATAAATTCCGTATTAAAGATTCTCTTCTTAATTAACAAAAATAATAACCAATAAATGATATGTACTTAAGTTGTAAATTGTTGAAATACAAATTTATAAAGAAAATCTCTGGGAAATATTTCGCCAAGTTTTATATGTAATTTCATAAAATCCCAAATAACAAATTTACTCAACCTGCAAGAAAATTAACACTCCTAAATCACATATCATTCCAAAACCATCATCTCTTCATTTCATATTCAAATATTACAAATACCGTTAATATACATTATATACATATATAAAATTATACAAAACATCATATGTTTAAAACATGTTTTCATTTCCATGATACACAACACTAAAATACCTTATTAAAATAATACATGTGTGCAGCACAACCGACTTGGTCTCGTGGCAAAACCCTATCTTTAATTTTTGTTTCAACACTTAGACTTGCCCATGTGTAACAACACTTTTCTGCTCTGCTCTTCTATCACCTGTGTGAATCCATACAGCTTAGTGGTGCATATAATACAACATTGACATAATAGCTTTAGTGGTGCATATAATACAAAATTGACATAATAGCTTTATAATTACAACATGCACCATATTAAAGTAATACACAAATTAATTTTACCTTTCTTTAAAATATAAACAACCACATACGTTGGGCCCAACCTTCTTATACAAATATCTAGTCCCAGGCTCATTACCTTGGCCTATTTCATCTCGCTAGTGGATGTAGCTATCATGTGTGACACTCAGTGTCTTATCCACTGCATATGGCATTGCCAACATCCAAGCACAATCTTGGCAACTAGACAATGTATAAGGTACAAATAATACACATTCATCTTTCAACATATTTTCATATCTCAACTCATATCATGGTTTCCACAAACCATCATCATATATAATGCAAATATGGCTCACTTCCATATTTTAGTGCACAACTTGCATTTTTCACATTTTACATAATATCACATTTAGCCCTTTTTAATGGCTAACCATGCCATAATAAATACAAATCAAACATTTTATACAATTTTACTTATAACAACTTTATAGCCATTCTATAATGGCCCATTACTCACATCACATGCATTAAACAATCTTTTTCTTATACAATACACATGCCCTTTACCAACTCCAATAATGTAAGTAACAAAACACATTCTCCAATCCATAATGTGCTATGCCAACTACATTATTGTTCTCGAAAAAATGATAATAATAACATGTATTAACCTTGTTTCCCCTTTTTCAAGCCTTAACCTGATAAAACTTTATGCTCTTCCACTTCTTTCAATATAGCCTACACACATATAATCGAACATTGATTGCATTACTCATTTAAATTCACATTACAACTCATTGAATATCAAATCACCATTATTCAAACCATTTTCATTAAAATTCTATTAAAATCATAAATTTACCACTTACTACTTTATCCAAACTTCAACTAACTCAACTCATATCCCACATTTAACCCAAAAATCATAATTTACATATCAAAATAACATTAAAACAACTTATTCCAAAAATTTCAAAAAACATTTCCAAAAATTCTAATTTTACATAATATGGCTATAAATACTAACCTTCCCAAAACTTACTCATTCAAAATTTTCAACCATAAATTTATAGTATTTACATTAAAACAACATCAATTGATCTCATGTCAACAATTAGAACCATAATTGCCCATAATCTTCCATAACATTAAACTCATCCAATATTACCCATATCCACTTTCTAATCATAAAATCATCACATGCATATGAAAACTACACTAAATTCATCCATTAAAAGAATTATATCCACCTATAGTAAACTGCCTAATGACACATATTTACTACAAAACCCCACTTCCCTTATATGAGCTCATTTCAAACAACCAACCGATATTTCATTATATACTCATCACTTAAACATCATTCCTATCCATTTTAGCAATTAACTTCCTCTCTTTAACTATAGCAAACATATTCATAAAACTAAAGAATTAAAGCTTTAAAGAGAGAAAACTTACTTGTTTTCTTATTTCTCTTCAAAATCCTCCTAATTCTCTTTAATTTCATATAAAATTGGATGGTTCCAATGGAAAATTTCTCTCTCTCTCTCTCTCTCTCTCCCCTCCCTATTCGGCCATGTCTATGAAGAAGGAAGAAGAAAGATTTGATTTTTTTATTCTTGCTTATTTCTCATCCATAAATATAATTATATTAATTATTCATTTAATTAATTAATAAAATAATTAATTTTACTTTAATTCTCCACCATAATCTCCTTCTTCCTTTGACTTTTCTTTTTCTTTTTCTTTCTTTTTTAATTATTATAATTATCTCTTTCCCATCCATAATTATCCACTACCTACTTATACTTCCTTTATATGTTACATATATTTAATGTATATGTATATATCCTATATATGTTGCTTATATTTTACATATACCATTATGTATACATTTATGTAATGTATATACTATGTATATGTAATATATATTTAATGAATATAAATACCCACATACACAATTAATGTGTATCCTATATACACATCAACTATACCTTATATGTGTATTAAATAAAATAAGTATGTAATATATAAATCCAACATATACCATTAATATACATTATATATATTATGCATACACAAGGTATACATTAAGTATATACGACTTTTATACCCTCAAATACTTATTTAATTTCTTCAAAATCACGGATATGACAACTCTCTCCCCCTTAAATAATTTCATTCTCGAAATTATTTACTGTAATTAAACATTAATCTTCACTTTTTGCATAATTAACTACCAAATTATCGTCACCATTTATCATCATTATTAACCAAATAATCTTTCACTCTCCTCCCTTACAAATACTCTTAATCATTTTCATAATGTCCATCATAAAGATCATTAATAAATATAAATTCTCCACTTATTTATATCCAAAGTACATTTTAACTTAGAATTCTAACCACAAACTCTGATGTTTAATATAATACAATACATCCATACATTTCAGATCATTTCTATCATTAACTTCCAAATTCTTTAATTCTAGCTATGCATTTTTTTAAACATATAAATTTAAAATTCTATTTATATAAATACTACTTTCAAACTCCTCCGATCAATTGATCTCATTACTATTTTGATAATCTAATATCAATTACAAATACTCCACAATTTACTCATTATGTTTTAATTTATTCCATCCACTTAAATTAATTGGATCATGTCTTGATTAATCAATCAACTACCACTCATGAAATAAATTTAAAATTCATTTTATTGTCCCAAACTAGCAACCAAGAGGGGGGGTGAATTGGTTGATATAAAGAATGATGGTAAATTTAAAATTAAAAACAAGAAATGTATAAGATGTAGAAGAAGATTGAGTAGAGAGTAGAATAAAGAACACAAAGATTTATAGTAGTTTGGATTAACCTTGATCCTGCATCTACTTCCTTAACAACTTGTTAAGGTTTTACTAGCTTTGAGTTTTTACAAGCTTAACTCTAACTTGGTGTTTTCTCTAGCTCACACCAAACTAGTATAATGGTTTGAGATCAATCCCCACAACCCTTACAAGAGTTTTCTTAGGCTCACTCTCACAACCTAAGTATTTCCAAGCTCACACTCTAACTTATAAAGGTGTTTAATGCTCACATCCAACACTCAATCAATACAAATGTAATTTTGATGCAAAGAATTGAAAGATGTTAAACTTGGCTATTATAATCAATTTTGTTTTTTAAAAATGAAGTTACTTATGGTATATATAGCCTTCAAGCCATGAAATATTTGTTTGAGGTTGGGACCAAAATGTCTGATTCTTGTCTTCCACTAATTTATTTCCCATAGCAATTTAATAGTCAGACTAGCCATGGTCCTGTCGAAATTCTTTAATGCCTGTCGAAATGCTGGAGGTCCAGTTGTACTATTTAAAATTTTGCTTAATGCTCTTCCAACGGTCGGTCCATGTGGCTTCCACATATTGAGTGGTGATGCAACGGCTTCTGACTTGGATTATTTTTAAAGAGTCCGGTCGGACTTGCATCTGGTCCAATTGGACTAACCTTGGTTTGTTCAATTTTGGGGCGTACCCTTGGTCAAAAACTTCACTGGATAATTTACACAAAATATGGTTCAAAGGTTCAAAATTCCTTGAGGGCTGGTCAAACTTCTTTGGTACTCTGAGAAAATGGGAGTACTTCTGACTGTGAAACTCTCTGTGTGAATTGTCTCTTTTCTCATCCAATAGTCTGGTCAGACTAGGCCAAGGTCTAGTCATACGTCAGGTGGTATGGTGAGATTTTAGGAGTACTTTCCATCGTGAATCCTTCTGTGTAATTTTACTCATTTTGACATCAGTGGTCCGATCAGACTTTTCAAGGTTTCTTCAAAAAATAACTTCCTGCAAAATAAAACTTGATACAAGTGTTAGTGAAATTCAATTTGATTGCCTAAGATTAAAAATAGGAGGGTTCGGCTAACAATCTTACATTTTTTACTTTGGCAATTAAATTAAATTTAAAGTGTCCAAAGATTTGTTTAAGTGTAATTAAATTTGCTCCCCTTAATAAATGCTTCATTTTTTAATTTGTGACTTCAATTTCAATAGAATTATTCAATTTCAAGAGTGTTCTCCCCCTTTGACAAAGGCAAAAAGAATCATGCAAAAGTAAAATGTTATTAAATGCAAATTTAATTTCATTAATTATAAAGTAAGAACAAAAAAAGCAATAAACAAGCATAAGTACAAAAAATTAAGAAACTAAATCCTAAACATCATTGTCACTTTCTTCATCCTCTCCTCCTTCTTCATCTCCCTCTTCTTCTTCATCCCTTTCTTCTTCTCTATGTTCCCCTTCCTCTTCTTTCCTTAGTTGAGAGGCAACAACTTCTTCTTCTTCTTCTAGAGGATAGGAGCCATGGATGGAGGGAGACAAACTTGGTTCATCTTCAAAGCATTTTGGTAATCCCAAAGCTTCTTGTATAGTTTGAATGTCAAGGTGAAGATGAGAGATATCATTGCTAATTTTATCGATCCTTGTACTTTGTGAGCTCATTTGTCCATATATATCTTAAAGGAGTTGGAGGATGAAGGATTGAGGCCTTAAAGTTGAAGTTCTAGGGAATTCCATTTGGAAAGTCTATTCACCTTGTTCTACAATCCAAGATCTCTTCCTTTGTTGAGCTTTAGCACCTAATGCTCCTAAGAGATAGACATAGTTTCCATCATCATCCCTAATACATTTTGCATGTTTAAGATAGCCTATGTTTATGAATATTTTGGTGGGATCAAGAGGATTAGAGAGTGTTGCTTTGTTTGTTGGTGTAAGTACACGAACATATTTGGTGATTTGTATAACTTGTGAAGAGAGAAGAAGAAGTTGTGATTTTATTTTCCTAATGTGTAGGAAGGTGTCAATAAGGAATTTTCCCATTTGGATTAGTTGACCTCTAATAAGGTAAAAAAAGAATAAATCCATTTGGATAACTTTCTCATTTCTTTCTCCCCTAGTACTAATGGTGTATGAGATAACCCTATGCAACATCCAATAAGTGAAGGTCCTAAGGTTTTTAGCATTGGATTGTTTATGGAGGGTGGTTTCTTTAGAAATTTCTTTCCATAATCCAATTGAACTTTCAGAGTGAGGATGGGGTTTGTGATGTGAGAGATACCTTCTAATTGGAAACCCCAAATGGATGAAAAGTCCTCAAATGTAAGTCCATATTCTTGATTAAATAACTTAAAAGATATCCATAATAGCCTAAGGGATTAGTGCTCTTTTTGCTCACAACCAAGGTAGTGAGAAACTCTTTTGTCAAGTTCTCCCAACCAAGGTCATCATGTTCTAATAAAATAAACTTTTCCTAACCCAAGGTTCTAAGACAACCTCTAATGCCATTCTCAATTCCTAGAGACTTTAGAGTGAGGGTTGAGAAGAGATGGTTTGGTTCTACAATTTTGTCTTTAAGAATTACATACCTTTGCCTTTCTTCCTCATCTCTAAATCTTATCTTGTGGCTTCTTCTAGGAGGTTCTTCTTATTGAGAAGGGGCAGCAATTCCCTTCCCTTTCTCAGCTCTTGAAGTCTTTCTCTTGTATTCTTTAGGAACCATGAGTTTGATCAAAAAAATAGATGAAGAAGAGAATTGATTTTAAGAGATTTTGAGTACTTTAAGTGTTTAGAATTTTATTTAAAAAAGATGCAAATACTGATATTAGAGGGTATTTATAGTGTTTTGGTTGAAAACTAGCCATTTATAACAAAATTTGCATGTTTTGATTGAGTTCCAATGGCTAAAAATTTTTGAATTCAGAGTGACAGTCCAGTCGGACTTCAAGAAGTCTGGTGATGACTTTTGAAAAATAGGAAAAGTCCTGTCGAACTATATAAAGACCAAATGGGATATTGGTTTTAGGCACAACGGTCATAAAATTTTAAAAAATACCAGTCATACCATAAAGAGTATGGTTATACTTTTACAAAAAATTTGAAATCAAGAATTTCAAATAAGTGCGGTTGGACTGTTAGTTGGTCCGATCGGGAGATATAAAAAAAATAAGATTTTTAAGAAAAAATTTATATTTTTAATTGAAAGTTTCAATGTTTGATCAAAAATAGTTATTAATAGGAAATTTTAAATCAATTAAAATAAGTTTTCAAGCAGTTCTAATTTCTACAATAAGGTGTTCCCATCCATCATTCCTAAATGTTGTTTAATAAAGTTTAGCCTTTCTTCATTTAAGGATTTTGTAAAGATATCAGCAAGTTGATTTTGTGTATCTATGAATTCTAAGATAATATTTTGATTTTGAACATTGTCCCTTAAGAAATGGTGCCTAATATTTATATGTTTTGACCTAGAATGTTGAATTGGATTTTTAGATAGATTTATGGCACTTGTGTTATCACATTTAATGGGAATGTGTTCAAAAGTTTTTCTATAGTCAAGAAATTGTTGTTTCATCCAAAGTACTTGTGTACAAAAAAACATGCAGCAACATATTCGGCTTCCGCAGTAGATAAAGCAACCAACACTTATTTCTTGCTAAACCAAGAAACTAGGCATTCTCCAAGAAAATGACATGCTCGGGTTGTGCTTTTTCTATCCAAAAGACTACCAGAATAATCCACATCTGAAAATCTTGTCAAATGATGTGTTTCTAGGTACCAAAGTCCTAAATGCAATATACCATTCAAGTATTTCAAAATTCTTTTAGTGGCCTTCAAATGTGATTCTTTAGGGCATGATTAAAATCTAGCACACAAACATACATTATACATTATATTGGGTCTAGAAGCATTTAAGTAAAGTAGTGATTCGATAATACCTTGATATTTCTTCTCATCTACTACCTTACCACTTTTGTCCTTGTCAAGTTTTAAAGAAGTGCTCATTGGGGTCTTGTTAGTCTTGCAACCATCCATTCCAAATTTCTTGAGAAGTTCCTTTGTGTATTTGGATTGGTTGATGAAGATCTCATCCTTGCATTGCTTGATTTGTGGGCCAAGGAAGAATTTGAGTTCACTCATCATGCTCATTTCAAATTCCCTAGTCATACAATAAGAAAATTCCTTGCACAAAGATTCATTAGTGGAACCAAATATAATGTCATCAACATAAATTTGTACAATCAAAATATTATGATTATTCTTTTTAACAAAAAGGGTTGTGTCAACTTTGCCTTTTGAAAAACTATTCTCAAGTAAATATGCACTAAGTCTATCATACCAAGTTTTTAGAGCGTGTTTCAATCCATATAGTGCCTTGGTAAGTTTAAAAACATGATTTGGAAGTTTATAATCTTCAAAACCGGGAGGTTGTTCAACATAAACTTCCTCATTAATAAACTCATTTAGAAATGCACTCTTAACATCCATTTAAACAATTTTAAAATTCATGTGGCATGCAAATGCAAGTAGTATCCTAATAGCTTCTAATCTAGCAACGAAGGCCAATGTCTCATCATAGTCAGTGCCATCCTCTTGGTTATACCCTTTAGCTACCAATCTAGCTTTATTTCTAGTAATGAGACCATTTTCATCAAGCTTATTCCTATATACCCATTTAAATCCTATAATTGGATGGTCTTTAGGTCTAGAAACAAGTTTTCAAACATTATTTCTCTCAAATTTGTTGAGTTCATCTTGCATTACAATTACCCAACATTCATCACTAAGAGTCTCCTAAATGGTCCTTGGCTCAATTTGAGAAACAAAAGCAACATTGACATCTAAGTATTTAAGTTTGGAACTAGTAGCTACTCCCTTTTAATGTATCATCAATGATTTGTTTTTTAGGATGATCCTTCTTATATTGTCAATCTTTGGATAACTCTTAAGATTCTTCTTCTTATTCATCATGATTATTCTTTGGAACATCAATTGTTTCTTGTTGTTCAAATATGCCTTCAAAATCATCAAAAGCACTACCTTTCCTTTGATCAAGTTTAGAGGATTCATGAAAAAAACAACATGCATTGATTCTTCAACTACTAGAGTTCTTATGTTAAATACTCTATATGCTTTGCTTGATGATGAATATTTTAAGAATATGCCTTCATTCGACTTGGATGAAAATTTTTCAAGATTATCCTTGGTATTCAATATAAAGCATTTGCATCCAAACACTCTAACGTATGAAATTTTAGGTGTTCTTCCATTCCATAGCTCATAAGAAGTTTTGTTTATTAAAAGTCTTTTATAAAAATGATTTGAAATAAAGCATGTTGTATTAATGGCTTCCGCCCAAAAATAAGATGGTAAATCATACTCATTGAGCATTGTCCTAGCCATTTGAACCCAAGTTCTAATTTTTCTTTTAACCACACCATTTTGTTGTGATGTTCTAGGAGCCAAAATCTTATGTGATATTCCAAACTCATTGCAAAAGTTTTCAAAGTTTTCATTTTCAAATTCTTTGTCATGATCACTCCTAATAGATGTTATTACATTATCCTTTTCATTTTGAACTCTTTTTGCAAATATTTTATAATGGTTGAAAGCATCATTCTTTTGAGCTAAAAAAATTAATCCATGTAAATATTGAATAATCATCAACAAGTACAAATGCATATAATTTGCCACCTAAGCTAGCAACTCTATTTGGTCCAAATAAATCCAAGTGAATGAGTTATAAGGGTCTAGAAGTGCTTACAATATCTTTTTATTTGAATGAACTCTTGTGTTGCTTGCCTAATTTACAAGGTTCATATGTCTTGTCTTTATCAAATTTTACCTTAGAGAGACCATTAACTAGTGAAGTAATATCCCAAAATTATTTTTGAAAATTTTCTAATTTTTAAAAATTTAATAAAACAAATTATAATTTAATTGGATAAATTAAATAAATAATTTTAAATGAAAAATAAGGAGTTTTTTAAATAAAAAAAAGTAGAATATATATGTGATATATATACAAAATATATATAACATATAAAAGTCAACAAAAAAGTCAACACTTTTTAAAGAAAAAGTTAAAGTCAAAGTCCAATGGCATTTTGGTAAATATACCTTGGAAATTGAAAATTTTAAAAATAATTAAAAAATAATTTATTTGAATGTAAGAGGTATTTTAGACTTTTAAATAAATAAATAAATAAATAATTATTAAATTAAATAATATATATATAGTTGAAATTAAAAGATGAAAGGAAAGAGAAAATAAAAAGTTTTTTTCATCTTCTTCTTCTCCATCAAGGGCCGAAATCTCCATGGATTCCAAAAGAGGATTTAGATTCTTTCATACTCAATTTATTGAAGGTTTTGACAAATTTAAAGTAGATTTTTGGTGATTTCCACTAACTTTGGTAAGTTTCCAACTCCTTTCTTTGAATTTCATAGAAATTTTAAATATGTGAGTTTTGGGTTCTTGATGCAGTGTGATTTAATTATTGAAATTGGTGTGTATGATACTATTTTATGTGATTAACAATGATTTTAATGTTGGATTGAAGAATTGGTTGAGTTTGATTAAAGATTGGTGAAGAGAAAGAATTTAGGGTTATGTAATTTTTGGGGTTTTGAAATCATGATTTTTAATTTTGCAAATTGATTCCAAATGAGTTGTTTTGATACATAAACAAGTAGTTTAAAGTAAAATATTAGATTTGGTTGAGTTTGATTGGAGTTTTAGAATGGAAGTGTGATTTAAGGTTTTGGAAAAGTGATTTTTTCAAAATTGTAGAATTGTTTGATTTTATTGGCTTAAGTGTGTTGTTTAGTGTTAAAAGTGATGAATATAAACTTGAAATGATAATTAGATTGAGTTAGAATGAAAAGCCTTCAATGGGGGAAGGTTATGCCATTTTAGGGTTTTGGTCCTAAGTGAGTGTTTTTGTAATGTAATTGATTTAAATGTGTTAAAATATGTTTTTAATAATATATAAACTTAAAATACCAAATTGAATGGCCTAGTATGGTATTCCAAAGTTAAAGTGAGATTAGTCTTAACTTTGAAATTTTTGCTTGGATGATGTTTAATTATAGATTAAGATTGGAAATGCCTTGGAATGTGATACTAAATGATTATTTATGATTACATTTAGTTAAGGCATTGAGGAAAGTTGATTTTTCCCATCCAAGTGTTGAAGGGCAAGTTGGAAGAGAAGGATTGGAGAGTGTTTAAGCTTGCTTTTGGTTGTCATTTTGAGGTATGTAAAACTTTGGATGAATTGGTTATATTTGCATTACATTGGGCTTAACACATTTTGGATTGAAAAATATGTTAAGCTACTTGATACATGAAACATGTATGAATAATGTGCTATGACATGTGTAATGTCATATTTGTATTGAGTGCATTGTGAAAAGCCATTGATAATGGCTAAATTGTGTAAAATGTGAATAGGTGTATGATATGAAAATGACCCAAAGTGTTTGGGTAATGCTATTTGTTGTGTATGCATTTAGGGTATTGTTAAAAAGCCATTAGAAATGGTTAAAATGCATCAAATGTGAATCATATGTGAAATTACCCATTATGTGAATCATATTTGGGCAATGATTTTTAAGGTAAAATGTGATGAAATGTGATGAGTGATATTGATATAAATGAGAAAAGTGAGAAAATGATATTAAATAATAAAAGTGAAAAAAATATGAGAAAATTATATGAAATGAGAAAATTGAGAAAAGAGGCAATATGCCTAGCTTGATTATGAAAAAATGAGAAAGAGATTGATGATGAGAAATATGAAATAATTGTGTGCCTAGTATGTTATTCAATTTTTAGAGTTCTGTGTTTAGTGGCATGCCTATGAGGTTATCCTCATTATTTGCTTTCAGGCTAGATGTTGGGCATCACTATTTAATTTTCCTTCTGGCTAGACGTTGGGCATCACTTGCTTCGGGCTAGATGCTGGGCATCACTATGATTTGCCTTCAGGCTAGATACTGGTGCCAATATGGACCAAAATAGTAACTCTAGAATTTGAATAGCATATTAGATCCTTTGAGCCCATGCTTGTATTTGCTTGTATGTGAATTTTGAATTATGAAATAATCAAAATATAGGTTATAATGAAATGATATGAGATATGATATTCATATGCACTGTGCATTTGCATTGCATTTGAGCTTTATTATTATCAAAGTTTGTACCGCTTGGCTTTTGGCTTAGCGCTATTGAAATTCATTGCGCAGGCGATAGAGTAGATCCGGCTAAGCTGGAGAGTATTTCTAAACCAGGTCGAGTCTAGACGTGTGGTTTTGCTTGTAGAGTTGATATCAAGATCAAAAATACTGCCAACAGAATGTATATATTTTTATATTATCGTACATTTTGGAGATTATATATATTACATTATGTTTCCAGTGTATATATGTTATAAATTAAAAAGAATGTTTTAATATGTAGATATATGAAAGTGTATAACTATTTTAAGAAAAAGTGGAGATATTGAGGAGGATGGATGAAATGTATTTTTGGGTTATTTAGGAGTGTTTGTATGTAGGTTTTGTTGTTTGTTGAATTTGGAAATATTCAAATTACATATAAAACTCTAGCGAATTTTTTTCAGATATTTTTAAGAAAAATGCTTATTTTAGCACCTATGATTTATAATAGTATTTTATTTGTTATTAAATATACATCTTAAAGTATTTAAGATTTTAAATTTAAAAAGTGAAAATTTTTTATTAAACCAGTTTGTGATATTTTTGTATCGTATATGTGTATTTTACATATACTGTGTGTATATATTGTACGTATATAGGGTATAAGGGTGTTACAAGTTCTTCCTTACTAATGAATTGTAAATGGTCCATACTAGCATGTCCTAGTTTTCTATGTTATAACCAAGCATCATTACTAGTGGTAAACAAACATTCAAATGCATTATTGGAATGTAAGTCAATTTTATATGTATTGCCAATTTCAACTCCTTTGAATGTAATTTCACCATTTGCATTAATAACTTTACATCCTTTAGAGTCAAAACTTAATATTATATCCTTTATCACATAGTTGACTTACACTAAGCAAATTATGTTTCAACCCATCAACAAGCCATACATTTTCAATCAAATTTTTATCAAGCATGCCAATGGAACCAATGTCAATAATTTTACCTTTGGCATTATTTTCAAAAGTGACATTACCTCCATGCTTGTAGATGAGTGTTGTGAAAGACTTTTCCCGTCATATGCCTTGAACATCCACTATCTACATGCCAAATACTCTCATTGATAGTAGATTTTAGGTATACCTGTAAAAATAATAATGTTCATCTTCTTTTAGGTACCCAAATGAGGTCGGGTCCTTAAGGTTAGTTGTAGAAGGATCCTCTAACTTGAGATGAGCCTTCCTAATGTAGCAAAATGTGCTCTTATGCCTAAATTTCATATAATATGTGTATTGATACAATGTTCTATACTTATGCACTTTCCTATCAAAATTCAATGAATTATGAACATAATTACAAGTATGTGTTGAATGAGTTTGTTTTTGTGCATTTTAGTGTATATGTTCATGCCTATTGTACATGAATGCATGATTTGCTCTTGAAACTTTAGTTCTAGGTTTAGTTTATGTGTTGGTGTTCTTTACAACTTCAACAATAGAAGTTTGAGTTGTAGATGCTTTTACAAATGTTGGTGTACTAGATGTAGTATTGGATGAGCCATTGAATCCTAAACCATATTTCAAGGAAGGTGACCTTTGATTATCAATTAATGTATCTAATGCTTCTTTTTCTTTGTGAAATTTTGAAATTGATTCTTTAAGTTCTTTTATTTCATGCTTCAAAATTTCATTTTTGTTCATCACATTTTTCCAAGCTATGTGAATTTTTATTCATTGCATCAATGGATTTCAACAATTGTTCATTTGAGGTTTTTAATTCTAAGGTAGAATTTTTTTAAGCACACAAAATCCTTTTCTAGCTTAGATCATTTATCCTTATAAAATTTCATCTTAGAAAAATACTTTTCTACTCTAAGGTTCATATGTTCAATCATATCACTATCATCTAAAGCATCATTATCATTGTCATCATATGCAATTAGATTCAAGGATTGAGAACCTACCTCATTGGAGTCTTTTTCATCCTCAATAGCCATGAGACATAGATTGGCACTTCCTCCTCCTCCTCCTCCTCCTTCTTCTTCTTCTTCTTCTTCTTCTTCTTCACTTGAGGAAGAGTCATCCCAGGTAGCTTTGAGTGATTCTTCTTTCCTTTATCGTACTTCTTTTTGTTTTTCAGCTTGAAGCGCAATTCGATTTGATGCTACCGAATTTGCCACATTCATAACATTTTACTTCATTCTTTTTATCTTTATCTTTGAAGGAAGATTTAGAAAGTGTACCTTTGTTAGTTTGCAATATTCTCTTTCTCTTCCAATCATTCATTCTCTTTGAAAACATTGCCATTTCTTCTTCATCATCGCTATCTTCATTGCTTGACCTCTCAACTTCTTTTATTGCCTTGAGAGCTATTGCTTTCCTCTTATCCTTTTCACCTTGTTCTTCTCTTTCGGTGTGTAATTCAAAGCTAAGTAGTTTTTCGACAAGTTCATCGGTTCTCAAAGAGCTAAGGTCATGAGCTTCTTCAATTGAAGAAACCTTAGACTCAAAGTTCTTCTTTGCTCTAAGTGCTCTCAAGATCTTGCTATTAACATCATCTTGATCATATATCTTGCCATATTTCTTTAATTCGTTGACCATAGCAAGCAACCAGTTTGTCATGTCGGTGACATTTTCGTTGTGCTTCATCTTGAATAGCTCATACACATGTACATAGATTTGCTTCTTGGTGTGTAACACCCTTATATCCTATATACGTATAGTATATATATTCCGTATATGTATAATATGCATACAGAATATAAAAGTGACACAAAAATTTCATAATAAAATTTCTCATTTTAATCATAATATTTAATTAATAATAAATAATATATATACCTAAGTAGTAAATTCTTAAAATACAAATTTATAAAGAAAATCTTTGAAAAACATTTTGTCAGAGTTTTATCTGTAATTTCAATTTTTCCAAAAATCAAGCATTCAACCAACATTAGAAAAATACACTCCCAATATAAATAATTTCTTAAATCCTCCACTCATCAACAATCTTTCAACTCACCACTTCAAAAGTTTTATATCACAATTAAATAATTACTTAAGTAAATGTACAACAACTATCTCAATCTTTAAAATAAATACAAAACCCAAATGTTATGTGTTAATATACATAAACCAAAATGTTTAAAACTAACATGTGTATGCAATTGGCACAACTGTTCTTGCAACACCCCAGATCACCAAGTAGCAACCACACTCCAAATTTCTTTGCTTAGAAATTCCCTTACCCGCACGATTCATACAACTGCACTAAGATCGAAAGCTTAGTAATACATACTAAAACCATACAGCAATTTAAATAACATACATGCATACTTTTCAATTCACATTTTATCATCATGCTATCAATACATACACTACTATTTTTAAATATCCTTTACCTTATAATTCATATACACATAATTATTCATCACAAATTACTCTTCATAAGTCCTCTAATTCTTCAAATATATATATATATATGAGTCACGCAACATCATCATCACAAAATTCATATACAAATATATCACAACCACACACACATATATTCATCAACATAAAATTTCATTGCCAGATTATCGCATAGTACATTGTTCAACTAAACTCATTTAATTCATCTCATCATTTCATTGTAATATTACCAACACTTTATAAAACATGACACCACATCATACGTTGGGCCCAACTACTCCCTTCACAATAATCAATTTTCAGAACATTTGATTTGGTTTATTGTGAAACTCAGTGTCTAGCCCATAGGCAAAATTATTTTAATTTTTTGACCCAGCTCTGCTCGGGTTCTCAATCTTATGGCCTAACTCTGCTAAGGTCATGGCCCAGCTCTGCTCGGGCTCATCATTATATAATCCCCAACATCAATTTTCCGGAATACGTTATTATGCATGGCAACACACACATCGCATAATTATTCATCTTATCAAATTATATTTCCATAATCTCTTTTTTTATTATCAAGACTTAGCTCTGCTCAAGTCTTTCAACAACTCATTTCTCATCATTTAGCATATTTCGTATCTCATATTCCTTCTCAGACATTTTCATATGTATCGTGATCATACCATTCCATGATCACCATCACATATCTCATAAATCATCACATTTACATATTAATTTCACGTCTCAACACATCACATTATACATATCACATACTACCACATATCTCACGAACATACCAAAACACATTCATTTATACATCTTTTATAAACATCACAATCTATCACATTGTCATCATTCTCAATCATACATTATCAACATATCACAACATGGACATATTCTTTATGTCATCATTTTCATTCTTATCATATTTCTATATCTTTGCCAATTTCTACACATTTCCAAATGCTACATACTATTTGTATAATTTCCACATATTTTAATTATTCTAATATATTTCCTTGCCATGTTCCTAATGTGGCATACTTTCCATTCCAAGTGCACAAAATACACTTTTACCAATTACACTTAACAAAGATATTGACCATTCTACAATGGCTTAATATCTCACAATTCAAGCATTTCACATAATTTCACAAACAACAATGCACTTTTTGTAACACTCTTATATCATATATATATGTATAATACACACATCCAGTATATGTAAAATATACATATGCGGTATAAAAATGTCACAATTCGGTTTAATAAAAAATTTCACATTTCAAAATTGAAATCTCAAATACTTTAAAAATGTATATTTAAATAATAAATAAAATATTCTTTATAGATTATAGGTTCCAAAATAAGCATTTTATTAGAAAATCTCTGAAAAAAATTCATCAGAGTTTTGTCTATAATTTGGTCTTTCTAAATTTTAAACAATTACCCAACCTGCATAAAATACACTCCCAATAAAATAAATCATACATATCCACCCCAACTACTCAACTTCTCCATATTTTCTCAAAATATTTATTTATATAAATATATATATATATATCAAAACACATATAAACAACCCACATTATATAATTTGTCCAAAGAGTCTCTATAATTTACAATATATATATACCTTGAAAACATAAACATAATATACACAATATCAAAATATATTATAATATCAAATATGTACATGCTGGCAAATGGCTCTGATTTTGATGTATCCAAAAACACTTCAAGCTCAATAAACACAAGTCTAGACCTGACCAGGTCTAGTAGAACTCTCTGGTTCTATCGGATCACCCTTATCACTTGCGTAATAAATTATAATTGCGCTAAGCTAAAAGTTTAGTGGAACAACTTTGATAACAATAAAACTGTAAAACAATGGCAATGCAATATGCTTTCACATGATGTTTCACAATGTGGTACTTAATTTTACCATAAAACATATTCTTTAATCATTTTACAATTCACATAGGAATAAACACAAGCATGGGCCCAAAGGATCTAATATGCCATTCAAATCCCAGAGTTACTGTTTTGGTCCAAATTGATACCATGTGTCTAGCCCCGAGGTAAATCATAGTAATGCTCAAAAGCTAGCCCCGAAGGCAAATCATATTACAGTGACACCAAGCATTTAGCCCCGAAGACAAATTAAAGTAATTGCTCAAAAGCTATCCCCAAAGGCAAATAATAAGGATAACCTCATAGGCATGCCGCCAAACACAGAACTCTGAAAATTGAATAACATACTAAGCACACAATTATTTCATATTTTTCATCATCAATTTCTTTCTTATTTTTCTAGATTCAATTAGGCTCATTGCCTCTTTTCTCAATATCAATTAGGCACATTGCCTCATTTATCTCATTCATATCAATATCAATTCACTTCATTTCATCATATCTCAACATATCATCACAATGTATCACATTTTACATTAAAACAAATTACCTATATATTTTGGGTTATTTTTACATAATTCACATGTTTCACATTTTATGCAATTTAACCATTAATAATAGCTTTTCACAATGCATATGATGTATATATGACAAATCACATGTCATAGCAGATTGTTCATGAATGTTCAACGCATCAAGTAGCTGAACACATTTTCCAACCAAAATGTGTTAAGCCCAAATTTATGACAACATAACTAATTCATCAAAAGTTTGTACTTACCTTAATAAGCACTCCAAAGCAAGGTCAAAAACTCCCATAAACCTTCACTTCCAAGTTGCCCTTCAACACTAAGGTTGGGCAAATCACCTCTCCATAATGCCTATACCAAATGTGATTAAATACAATCATTTAATATCACATTCTAAGGCAGTAGAAGCATTAAACCTTAATTAAACATCACTCTAATCAAAATCCCAAAATATAGCCTTTCCTTACTTTAACTTACAAGAACCATATTAAACCATTCAAATTGGTGTTCTAAGTTTATTTATATCATTATAAACATATTTTAATATGTTTAAACCAATTATATTAATTAAACACATGCTTAGTATAAAATTCTAAAATGGCATAACCTTCCCCATTGAAGGTTCTCCATTCCAACTCATTCCAATTATTAGTCCAAGCTTATTTCCATCGCTTTTTATCATCAAACAATATGCTTTAAACATTAAAATCAAATAATTCACTATACTTTGAAATTTTATTTTTCCAAAACCCTAAATCAGCAGTACCATTATCAAACTCTATACAAACTTAACCAAATCCATCATTTGACTTTAAAATCACTGTTTATGCATCAAAACAATACATTTGGAACCAAATTGAATAATTAAAACTAATGATCTCACAAATCCAAAAGTTCTATAACCCTAAATTATCTCTCTTCACCAAACTTCACTCAAACTTAACCATTTCTTCAATCCAACCTTAAAATCATTAATAACTACTTAAAATAACTTCATTCATACCCAATTAGACAATTAAATCAAACTATCACAACAACCCAAATTCAACATATGCAAATAACCATGGAATGCCAAAGAAAAAGGTAGAGAACTTACTATTTATGGTGGAATTCACTAAAATTCCACTTGAAACATTTAAATTCCTTCAACTAAAAGATCTTAGAAGAAGCAAAAACCCTCTTTTAGTGGCTATGGAAATTCGGCTACAAGGAGGAAGAAGAAGAAGAAGACAAACTTTAAATTTCTCTTTCCATCCACTAACTTAAAGACCATATATATATTATTTTATTATATTCTTAATTTTTTATTTATTTAATAAAAACCCCAAAATTGCATCTTTCATTCAAAATAATTTTTTTTAATTATTTAAATAATTTTTAATTTCCAAAGTATAATTACAAAATTGCCACTTGACTTTGACTTTTTCTTTTAAAAGAGTTGACTTTTGGTTGACTTTGTATATATTATGTATATTTCATGTATATTTCACATATACATTTCACTTTTTAACTTAAAATCCTTTCATTTTCCATTTAAATTATTTATTTAACTTATCCAATTTAATTTTAATTTATTTAATTTCATTTTTAAAAATTAGGGATGTTACACTTTTACCATGACTTCCAATATCAAAGTAACTTAGCACATTTTTACAATTCATAATGTGCTACAAAAATTCAAATGCAATCAATGCTAAGGCTATCAAAGTATATACTAACCATGGAAATACTAACTCAAAGCTTAATTCACTCTTTTAACACCAACTTCACCAATGTCATTCTTTACTTTGATTTTACCATTTCACCTTCCTTAATCCTAAACCACATTATAAGTGAAAATGTTTCATTAACAATACATTCCTTGCCATTTTAATCAACTAAACATCCATTATATTCATTCTACCCAAAATTGCTCCAAAATCCTGATTTTCCTCACATACTACCTTATTTAAACTTCAACATTTCAAATTTATTTCCATTATTTTACCATAGAATCATCATTTATACTTCAATATAACATCATTACAAACCATTTTAGTAATTAATGAAATCTCTTATAAAAACTCAAACTTCACATAACATGTTCATAACCCTAACATCATCCTAACTTACCCATATTAAATTTTCAGCCATAAAATCACTATACATATATTAAAAGACCACTAAATTAATCCAGTACCATAATTATAATTATCCATATTAGAATAATTACACATATTCATGCTTATTTCAAAACAATCAACCAATAATTCATCATTTACTCATTATTTTAACATCATTTCTATCTATTTTAACAATTTAGAATCACTTTCTCTCTCAACCCAAATCTTACATAACCTTCAAACTAAAGAAAACAAGCTTGAAATAGAAAATACTTACTTGAATCCTTAGTAAATATTCAAAATCACCTTAATTCCTTTGGATTCTTTAAGAAATTTGGTATACCAAATAATGAAGCTCTTCCCTTCCCTTGGCTATGGTGGCCAAATGTGATGGAGAAGAAGAAGAAGAAGAAGAAGAAGACCCATTTTTTTGTTTCTTTCTTCACTTATTAACCATATATAATAATATAATTAATTATTTTACTTTTAATAACACCTACTTATTTTTCTCTCTTCTTTTGACTTTCTTTTTGTTTATTTAACAAGTTTTCATCCATAATTATATATATAATAATTAAAAAAATAATCCCACTAATCACCTTTCTTCATTCTTTGACTTTCTTTATTTCTTTCATTTATTATTATTATTATTATTATTATTATTATTATCATCATCATCATCATCATCATCATCATCATCATCATCATCCACTTTTCTAACACCAAATTATACCTCACATATATGTGATGTATATTTTATGTATATGTATATATCTTATATATGTTACTTATATTTTACATATACTATTATGTACATATTTATATAATGTATATACTATCTATTTATAATATATATTTAATGAATATAAATACCCATATGTACAAATAATGTGTATCCTATATACACATCAAATATATCTTATATGTGCAATAAATATACCAAGTATGTAATATATATATCCAACATATACAATTAATATACAATATATATTTATGTATACACTAGGTATACATTGGGTATATGCAACTTTTATACCTCCAAATACTTATTTAATTTCTCAAAAATCACGGATATGGCATGGTGAGTCTCACTTGGGTAGTACCCTCATGATAATTCTCAAGAGTTTTCCAAATGCAATGTGCACAAGTGAGATGTTGAACTCTCGCACATTCATCTCCTGATATTGAATTCATCAAGATGGAGGCTGCCCTATGGTTCTTGAACCGATCTCTCACATTGGCATTTGACCATTGTGATTAAGGAAGAGAAACTTTGGCACCATTAAATTTATGAGTATGAGGTTTCCGCTCATTTTCAACAAAGTCCCAAAGCTTTATTCCCTCACTATCTAGGAACAAAAACATCTTGTGTTTTCAATAGGAATAATTCGTTCCATCAAAGTAGGGTCTAAGAAGAGAATTAAAATTTCCATGAGATTTTGAGGTAGATGAAAAAGAGGTTTCCATTTTGGATCAAATTTCACAATTAAGTTTAAGAAATTTACTAGCTTTGATACCAATTGTTGTCCCAAACTAGCAACCAAGAGGGGGGTGAATTGGTTGATATGAAGAATGATGACAAATTTAAAATAAAAAACAAGAAATGTAGAAGATGTAGAAGAAGATTTAGTAGAGAGTAGAATAAAGAACACAAAGATTTATAGTGGTTCGAATTTACCTTGATCATACATCTACTTCCTTAAAAACTTATTAAGGTTCCACTAGCTTTGAGTTTTTATAAGCTTATCTCTAACTTGGTATCTTCTCTATCTCACACCAAACTAGTTCAATGGTTTGAGATTAATCCTCACAACCCTTACAAAAGTTTTTCCAGGCTCACTCTCACAACCTCAGTGTTTCCAAGCTCACACTCTAACTTATAATGGTGTTTAATGCTCACACCCAACACTCAATCAATATAAATGTAATTTTGATGCAAAGAATTGAAAGATGTTAAATTTGGCTATTACAATCAATTTCTTTTTTAAAAATGAAGTTACTTATGGTATATATAGCCTTCAAGCCATGAAATAATCATTTGAGGTTAGGACCAACATGTTTGATTCTTGTCTTCCACTAATTTGTTCCCAGAGTAATTTCATGGTTGAACTTGCCATGGTCCAGTCGAAATTCTTTAATGCCGGTCGAAATGCTAGAGGTCTGGTCATACTATTTGAAATTCTACATAATGTTCTTCCAACGATTGATCCACGTAGCTTCCACTTATTGAGTGGAGATGCAATGACTTATACTTGGATTATTTTTAAAGAGTCTAGTCAGACTTGCATCTGGTCTGGTCAAACTAACCATGGTCCATTCAATTTTTGAGCGTACCCTTGGTCAGGAACTCCACTGTATGATTTGGACAAAATTTGCTTCAAAGGTCTAGTCAGAATTCCTTGAGGTACGATCGGACTTCTTCAGTACCCTAGTACTTCTAACCGTGACACTCTTTGTATGAACTGTCTCTTTTCTCATCTAACAGTTCGGTTGGACTAGGCCAAGGTTCGGCTGTATGTTAGGTGGTAAGGTGAGATTTTAGGAGTAATTTCCACCATGAATCCTTCTGTGTAATTTTGCTCATTTGGACATTAGTGGTCCGATCGGGCTTCTCAGTAGTCCGATCAGACTTTTCAAGGTTTCTTCAAAAAAATAACTTTCTACAAAATGAAACTTGATACAAGTGTTAGTGGAATTAAATTTGATTGCCTAAAATAAAAAATAGGAGGGTTTGGCTAACACATTTATTATACAATCATCTTATATCCATTATTAAATTTTTACATCCACCTTAAATATTCCAAAAACACATGTATTACCCTTCTCATAATATCTATTTCCACATAGCTCATCAATGAACACATCTCAATTGTGCAACCAAATATGGATTGGATACATAACCTCAACTCACTTTAACTTAGTAATCCATTTATATAGATTTACATTTTAATTGTTCAATATAAGGAACAACATTTAAATTCTTACTTACTCATAATCAATCTTGACTTAATCAATACTATGCATCATATTAATAAATCCTAAATATACTTCCATAATAAACAATTTGTTGTTATATACCAATTCTCTCTTCAATTTTAATTATGAACTCCTTGTTGTAATTATTAAAAACTCCATATTACTTCAATTTTTGTGCGTACCCTTGGTCAGGAACTCCACTGTATGATTTGGACAAAATTTGCTTCAAAGTTCTAGTCAGAATTCCTTGAGGTACGATCGGACTTCTTCAGTACCCTAGTACTTCTAACCGTGACACTCTTTGTATGAATTGTCTCTTTTCTCATCTAACAGTTCGGTTGGACTAGGCCAAGGTTCGGCTGTATGTTAGGTGGTAAGGTGAGATTTTAGGAGTAATTTCCACCATGAATCCTTCTGTGTAATTTTGCTCATTTGGACATCAGTGGTCCGATCACGCTTCTCAGTAGTCCGATCAGACTTTTCAAGGTTTCTTCAAAAAAATAACTTTCTACAAAATGAAACTTGATACAAGTGTTAGTGGAATTAAATTTGATTGCCTAAAATAAAAAATAGGAGGGTTTGGCTAACACATTTATTATACAATCATCTTATATCCATTATTAAATTTTTACATCCACCTTAAATATTCCAAAAACACATTTATTACCCTTCTCATAATATCTATTTCCACATAGCTCATCAATGAACACATCTCAATTGTGCAACCAAATATGGATTGGATACATAACCTCAACTCACTTTAACTTAGTAATCCATTTATATAGATTTACATTTTAATTGTTCAATATAAGGAACAACATTTAAATTCTTACTTACTCATAATCAATCTTGACTTAATCAATACTATGCATCATATTAATAAATCCTAAATATACTTCCATAATAAACAATTTGTTGTTATATACCAATTCTCTCTTCAATTTTAATTATGAACTCCTTGTTGTAATTATTAAAAACTCCATATTACTTCAATTTTTGTGCGTACCCTTGGTCAGGAACTCCACTGTATGATTTGGACAAAATTTGCTTCAAAATTCTAGTCAGAATTCCTTGAGGTACGATCGGACTTCTTCAGTACCCTAGTACTTCTAACCGTGACACTCTTTATATGAATTGTCTCTTTTCTCATCTAACAGTTCGGTTGGACTAGGCCAAGGTTCGGCTGTATGTTAGGTGGTAAGGTGAGATTTTAGGAGTAATTTCCACCATGAATCCTTCTGTGTAATTTTGCTCATTTGGACATCAGTGGTCCGATCACGCTTCTCAGTAGTCCGATCAGACTTTTCAAGGTTTCTTCAAAAAAATAACTTTCTACAAAATGAAACTTGATACAAGTGTTAGTGGAATTAAATTTGATTGCCTAAAATAAAAAAATAGGAGGGTTTGGCTAACACATTTATTATACAATCATCTTATATCCATTATTAAATTTTTACATCCACCTTAAATATTCCAAAAACACATTTATTACCCTTCTCATAATATCTATTTCCACATAGCTCATCAATGAACACATCTCAATTGTGCAACCAAATATGGAATGGATACATAACCTTAACTCACTTTAACTTAGTAATCCATTTATATAGATTTACATTTTAATTGTTCAATATAAGGAACAACATTTAAATTCTTACTCATAATCAATCTTGACTTAATCAATACTATGCATCATATTAATAAATCCTAAATATACTTCCATAATAAACAATTTGTTGTTATATACCAGTTCTCTCTTCAATTTTAATTATGAACTCCTTGTTGTAATTATTAAAAACTCTATATTACTTCAATTTTTGTGCGTACCCTTGGTCAGGAACTCCACCGTATGATTTGGACAAAATTTGCTTCAAAGTTCTAGTCAGAATTCCTTGAGGTACGATCGGACTTCTTCAGTACCCTAGTACTTCTAACCGTGACACACTTTGTATGAATTGTCTCTTTTCTCATCTAACAGTTCGGTTGAACTAGGCCAAGGTTCGGCTGTATGTTAGGTGGTAAGGTGAGATTTTAGGAGTAATTTCCACCATGAATCCTTCTGTGTAATTTTGCTCATTTGGACATCAGTGGTCCGATCGGGCTTCTCAGTAGTCCGATTAGACTTTTCAAGGTTTCTTCAAAAAAATAACTTTCTACAAAATGAAACTTGATACAAGTGTTAGTGGAATTAAATTTGATTGCCTAAAATAAAAAAATAGGAGGGTTTGGCTAACACATTTATTATACAATCATCTTATATCCATTATTAAATTTTTACATCCACCTTAAATATTCCAAAAACACATTTATTACCCTTCTCATAATATCTATTTCCACATAGCTCATCAATGAACACATCTCATTTGTGCAACCAAATATGGATTGGATACATAACCTCAACTCACTTTAACTTAGTAATCCGTTTATATAGATTTACATTTTAATTGTTCAATATAAGGAACAACATTTAAATTCTTACTTACTCATAATCAATCTTGACTTAATCAATACTATGCATCATATTAATAAATCCTAAATATACTTCCATAATAAACAATTTGTCGTTATATACCAGTTCTCTCTTCAATTTTAATTATGAACTCCTTGTTGTAATTATTAAAAACTCCATATTACTTCTTCATCAATCAACTCATCCATATGAAAATTTTCATAGTTTCCTTCATTCATTTGTCACTTGAAATTAATTTATTACTCACTTATACAAATCTGTATGACTTCCTCACTTTCATGTCAATCTCACTTTTCCATTTTTAATTCATTACCAATTCTTTATAAAAGATTGTAAACGTTTAACCATGTTCACTTGACACATATATGGACTTATATTTAAAATTGTAGAGTTTTCCAAGCCGATCTACCATATTTAAAATCAAGTCTTCCAAACCCACAGAATCTATCTCTTTAATAATTCCTCTGGCAGCACCTAGTTATCCATTTTTTTAGGTACCAAACCTTAATAAAAATTCATTAAATTTTAACCATATGTTCTAGGAATACATATGATATTTTTTGCAAAATTTTAGTTTTTTCTGGGTTTGTTTACCATAGTTTTTAAATATGTATCTCAATTTTTACATATTATGAGTTGCTAAAACTACTCTAATAACCTGTGTTCTTCTATTTTTCTTAAATAGTAATTCATTTTTAAAAATTATAAAATTTTATACATTATATTCTAACATAAGGAAAAACTTCCCATTAAATTTTTAAGCTCATCCAATATTCTTAGATTTGTCCAAAAATTTGGATAATATCACTTTGCAGCACACATGCAAAATTTTCAGTAACTATAATACTCATCTCTTATACTTTTATTTCACATCTAAATCATTTTTCTTAACTTCACTTATTCATCAGTTGAATCAAATAAATCCTAATTTTTAGATGAATATTCTAGAAATCCTTAATCTAAAATCTCTAAAATGATACTTCCATTGCGCCACTCAGATCTATGCATCACAGACACCACCTTAATCTAAAATCTCTAGAATGATACTTCCATTGTTTAACTTGGATATATGAAACTTAATTCTCTTAAAAATGTATTTTTTTTAGGCTATTTATAGTCTTCAATTAGCTGTTTGAAGTGGGTGCCACTATATTTGGTCTACGTCTCCCACTACAATCATTGAGTAGAATAATTTCATGGTCGAACTGGCATTAGTCCAGTCAAAATTAAAAAGGTGCAGTCCGATTATCCATAGTCTGGCCGGCCTCTTTAGTTTTCTGTCAAACGCTCCACAACAGCTAGTGTATGTGGCATCCAATAATTGAGTGGTCAAATAACATATTAAAAATTTGAATCCCTTTACAAAGGTTTAGTCGACACATTGATAGTATGGTCGAACTTGTCCTAGAACAGTGAAAAATTGAGCGTACTTTAAACTACAAAACTCTCTGAAAGTTTTAAACATTTATCCATACCTCTGTCCGGTTGTGCCATTCCTTGATTAGATCAGACTTTAGCATTCCATTTAGAAAGTGAGAGTGCTTCAAGTAGTGAAACTCTCTGGATGAATTTTATGAAATTCTTAACAAAGTTCCGGTCACACTTTACATTGGTTTAAGCGGGACATGGTAGTCTGGTGAGATTTTGAGATTTCCATTGCCCATGATCTTCTTTGTGTAATTTGTTTTGAATTTTTAGCCTTTGGTCCGATTGGACTTCTTCATGGTCCAATTAGGATTGATGCAATTTCTCCAAAAATGAAGTTCTTGTAAAGTGTAACTTGGTGTAACCGTTAGTACTATTCAATTTGATTGCCTAAGATCAAAAAAAGAATAAATTAAGCTAACAAGGTTGATATGATATGTTAATATATAAAAATAATATGTTAAGTGTTTAGATCATTTTTGTACTAGTTTTTAGTGTGATTTTTATGTGTTCTTAGTTAATTTTTTATTGATTTTTATTTTAAGTTTGTTTAAAGCGTTTGTTTTAGGTTTAAGTGCAAAAACTCCCTTGGAAGATCAAAACAGTGCAGGAAAAGCATGAATCAAGCAAGACATGGCCAAGCCAAATCAAGCTTTGCCGTGTTCCCTTAAGAAATTCAAGGCAGAGCTTGACACGGCTAGGAGACACGGCCAAGCCACTGGTCTTGTCTCATCCAAGGAGAAAAACAAAGAAACCAAAGCAAAGAAAGAGCAAAATTGAAGAAACAGAAGAGGACACACCCACATGACACGGCCAAGCCACTGGTATCAGATGAAGTTGATGGTATCCCTAACTTGCCTCTCTTTCTCAATCATCTTTCTTTGATCTTCATACACTTCTAGGAGTGATAATGGAACAAGAGTGACTTGTTTTCCTTCATAGGTAAATATGTACCTATTAGAAAATCCATCATATTGTGCTCTCCGATCATATTGCCACGGTCTGACCAACAACATATGTCCAGCTTGCATAGGAACTACATCACAATGAACTTCATCTTTGTACCAGCCTATTGAAAATGGTACCCTCACTCACTTAGTTACTTTCACCTCACCACTATCATTACACCACTGCAACTTATAAGGATTGGGATGCTTCATACATTCTAACCCCAATTTTTCAACCATAGTAATACTTGCAGCATTAGTACAGCTCCTTATTATCAATAATAAGTTTACAAACCTTACTATTCACTAAGCATCTAGTATGAAAAATATTATCACACTGTACTAGACTTTCCTCTTTCACTTGCATATTCAATGCACGCCTAGCAACTAACAATTCACCACGCTCAGCTAACAAAGTACAATCAATATGCTCATCACTACCAACATCATCATATGTAGGAGAATCAAAGTTCCCAACATCATCATTATCATTATCACTAGGTTCAGAATCAGACACAACATCACCATTAGCAGTAGCAATCATAACTCTTCTATTTGGACATTGGGATGCAATATGCCCATTCCCTAAACACTTAAAACATTTAATCTCCCTACTAGGAGTGGTAGTGTTAGGCGTACCTGTTTGCTTGTTTGGACCACTAGATGGCCCTTTTCCACTGGAGGTTGCAGCATTGCTTTTCTGGAATGAATTCTTGAACTCCCCTTTCTCTTCACCCCTATTGGTTGAATTTGCCCCACCACTATATTGGGGTCCTCTATAGGCCGAATTACTCCTAAACACATTTTGTGGTCTCCCATAATCAAGTTTGGTGGAACTCTTTCTCTTTAACCTCCTCTCTATCTTTATAGCTTTATACAAAATCTCCTCCATGGAATTGTAATCATACATGTCCAACTCACTTGCAATATTCTGATTAAGTCCTCCAAGAAATCTAGACATCATCCGTTGTTCATCTTCCTCAATATTAGCTCTAGCCATGATCATCTCCATCTCCTTGTGGTATTCTTCTACACTCTTGCCACCTTGCACCAGTCGTGCTAAGCGATTATAAAGATGCCTATAATAATGAGAAGGGATAAATCGCTACCTCATCAGGTCTCTCAACTCCTCCCATGCGGGTACGGCTCTCAACCCCTTGCCTCTTCTAGTGGATTTTAGTTGATCCAACCAGAATGTTGCATAACCCTTGAACTCCACAGCTGCTATGTGTGACTTCTTTTCTTCAGAATAATTATGGCACTCAAAAATTTGCTCTACTTTGCGCTCCCATTCAATGTATTCTTCAGCATTGTTGTTCCCTCTAAATTCAGGAACCTTCATTTTGATGGAAGCCAAATCATTATCATTGATAGGTGCTTGATAAATTTCAGCCTCTCCTTCAAATCCATAATCAGCCACACGGCCTCTCTCATATGCACCTCTTGGTGCCCTCCTCCTAACTGGCTCTTCTCTCTCTTCAGCTCTTGCTGGTTGTAGAATTCTCTGTGGTAGCCGTATTGGAGCAGGTTGTTGTGCTTGCATTAAGCGTTCCATGGACTGCTGCAAGCTAGCCAACGTATTTGCTATTCTTTCCATATTGTCCTCATTTGCTTGCTTGTATGTCTCAAGATCATCTGCAATATCCCGGATACTCATCTCTTCTTTCTCAACAGCTATGCCTTTATCTCTACTAGAATTTCTACTCATTACCTCACCTTCGCTAATTCCTCGATTGCACTTTGGAACAAAGGTTCACAAATCAATCACCAAGCACGTTCAAGGGAACTAGAACCTAAATCCTAGAATGACACCTAGAAAGAAACTTGACAATTTTGGAGGCAACACAAGAAAATTTTGTGCCACTCAATTATATCAATCAGAGTATAGAATCAAACAAATAATACTCTAGCAATGTCACAGAATCAAAACGGTAGCTCAAACAAGAAATAGAAACAAAGAGGTCAAAATTTATGACGAATATGGTCAAAATGTATCAAAACCAACTCACCTAAGCAAGTTAGTTTATGGACCTAATAATTCTACCCAAGAAAGCTAGTATCAAGACTCCCCAAGAATTCAATTTTGAAAAGAAAACTTCCAAATCAATAAGAAAAAAGTAATAAAACAGCCCCACAATTGGCCGAAATTGGTGGCCAAAATTTTGATTACTTTCAACCTGATTTAAAATTATTCTAATACCTTAAATTACTAGAAAAGCAAAGAATTTTTGTTGAAGTGATTTTGTACTCTTTTTTTTTTAGGATCTGCTCACTATCCTTTGATCACCAACTAAACGCAAAGCCTTTAGTCCAATTTACACCCAATTCGAAATAAGAAAAACGTATTTCGAATCAAAAGGCAAGAACACAATTTCGAAATTGAAACAAAAAATTCTATAACCCAATTCGAAAATCCAAAATAGAACAAATAGAACAACCCAATTTTGGAATAAATAAAACAAACCCAATTCGGAATAATAAAGACTCTAACCCAATTCGAAATCCCAAATTAGAACCCTAACGGAATAATTAAAACAACCCTAGAAAGGCAGATAGATAAAGATTTACCTGTAATTGGCTCTGATACCAAATGACGCAGAACCCTATGGCAATGAAGGCCTCAAATCCCAATGCATGATTGATATAAGAAAACCAAGAACAAAGGAAAAACCACCTTCTAAAGCACCCAATTGTTTAGCCAAGCATGAACACTTATAACGGAAGGATTTAGGAAGCTCGAATTAGAAGAACGCCACAATCGAAATTGATAAGTAAATCTAATTCTTGATGCAATCAGAAGAAAAAGAGAATCCACTCTTGTTCTATGATGGCCGAAATTTTCAATAAGAAAATTGAGAATATAATTTGTTAAAAAAAAAGTGTGCTTACAAGAAAATAAGGCCCTATTTATACTAAAAGGCCATTAAAATCCGAATCCCTAATTCTAATGGGAAAAGGAAAGCTAAAAAGTCAAAATCCTAACCCACTAAGGAAAATAGAAAGTATGGAAACAAACTAATAATCTGAAATAACTAAATAGGGGACCACACATCCCATGTGCCAAAAAGATGCGAAAATTTGGCCAAACTAAATCCCTTCAAAATAAGAACATGCCCCACACTATTTGGGCTGTCCATGGGCCTTAAATTACTTTCCAAGGCTGTATATGAACCCCCATGGACCTTTCTTGCACGTTGGACCTTTAGCTAGCCTTTAGCTTCCATATTCACACTAAGCATTATAATCAGCTTTGGTGTGTCTTCTTCAAGCTCTATTGTGCACTTTTCCATTGCTATTTCAGTCACTTCCTTTGAAATTTGATCTTGAATATGCAATCCCATAGCTGCTCCAAACTTCTTAGCTCTGCTCCTAGTCAATGGCCCATTTGGAAGCACCAATGGATCCTTGCCTCGTGGTTGGTTCGTATCATCAGGCGTCAAACTGTGATGTAAGCTGAACACTTGTTCTTCAGCAAAACAATCAAATATACCATATTAAAACTTAAATATGAATTTAACACGTTCCCTTTACTATTACATAAGGCTATAATAGAATTTTTCTTAATTAACCAAATAATAATTCTTTTTGCCTAGAATATGGAGATGGTTGCTGTCTGACGTCAAGTTATGCTGTATCTTATGCTGAACACCTTTTCTTCAGCAAAGCAATCAAATATACCGGATTATAGAATAAATATGAATTTAGAATTGATTTTGAATGAAAATTTTTCTCGAATGAAATTTCATTCAAGTCATCAAAAATCTCAAAAATTGTGGATTATAAATTAAAGAAAGATGAGGTGCTCATAAGATATTATTTTAGTTCACTGGCTTAAAAAATAGACTTTCCTTTACAAATTTCCCTGACCGATATATTACACCAATAAATATTTCTATGAAGATCATTTTTTTCAAGTTGCTAACGTCGACAAGGAATTTAATATAAAAATTGGTTACATGATATTATTAATAAATTTATTATTATGGAAATTAACTAAAGGAAGGTGCAAAATTTAAAGCTAGAATTTGCTAGTGTTCTCCATCAATGTATGGAATACTACAACAATCAACATCTCTAGTCACGTTAAGAAAAGCAACTAAAAGTTTAAAAAAGTATGGCTAATTATTTTAGCCACAATAAAAAGTTATGTTACTAGAAATGACATAACTAAAAGTTGGCCACACAATTTATAGCATGTGTAGCTGAGAATCAATTTATTTTACTATAAAATTTATTTTCTTATGACTAAAATATTAGAGTATATTGTCATAAAAGATAAATATGTAACAAATAATTAATTAAATTAGACACACAATATAAATAAATTAATTATATATGCATGTTTTATTATGTCTTAAAAAAGTTGTAACTAAATAAATCTCTGTGTTTGCTACATTTATAGTAATGTGGCAAATATTTTTATATGTTAACTACAAATCTAATAAATCCATAGCTAAAAATTAGATTTTTCTTATCATAAAAGTAATATTGTGACTAAAATATTTATTTTTTTTAGCTACAAACTTAACAAGTGGTAGCTAAGTAATATAACTAATTACCATAAAAATTTAAAATACGTAATAGAAAAATAAATAAATTGTCTCAAAATATTTTGTATTGTAGCAAATATATATGGAATTTACCCACATACTAAAAAAATTAATGACAATTTATTAATATAATTTTCTACAGTAAATAATATTTTATGGAAACTTTCATATATTAGATTTGACTATTAAATACTAAAATTGTCACATGGTATATTAAATTTGTAGCAGTATTTGCAATTTGTTATCAAATCAATGATAAACAATTAAAATTTATAGCTAATAAACAGAAACAATCAACTTTTTATTTAATTTGTATGAAAAGTAATAATTAAATAAGTCGCAATAAGGAATAAAATATTTATGACAATGACATCATAAATACTTTAAAATGAACTAAAATTATCATAAAAATTACAATTATAAAAAATATGCTTCACTATAGTTTAAGCACCCAACATACTTTTCTTCCCATAGTTTATTTAACTCTGTAATTTTTTCATTCATATTTTTCTTCATTTGATTTTTAATATCTTCCACTAGCACATTTGCTTCTTTTCTAGCCATTGAAGCTCAGTTAAAGGGCTATTCTTTAGCTTTCTATTGTAACAAATTATTTTTTATTTGTATTCAAATATTTGTTTCTTTGCAACTAAGTTGACCACGTTTTGTGGGATATTTATTATAACTGTTTGGGATGTTTATGATCTATATAAACCCCATTCAATGTGATTAATAAGAGAATTTTTCATTTCAGCAATTTCTCCTCTTAAGATCTTTCATGTTATCAGAGCAGTAAAGGCTCCAACGAGTTTTTTTTTCCTTCTTTCAAATATTCTACATCATGGACGAAAACACAATCAACAGAATCAATGTACCACTTGTTTCTTCCACTTCTTTCTTTGATGGAATTATCTCCATTAATGCTACTGCCCAACTACCCATCAAGCTGAACAACAACAACTTTCCCTCCTAGAAAGCACAATTTGACGCCCTACTATATGGTTATGATCTGATGGGATTTCTTGATGGGAATAAAACATGCCCATCCAAGGAAATACTTGTCGAAGATGGAACAACTGTTTCAAATCTAGATTTTGTTATTTGGACTAGGCAAGATAAATTGCTCCTTCACGCAATTCTTGTGTCTATTTCGGAAGGCGTTGTGCCTTTGATTGCTACTGCTACTTCTTCTCGTAATGCTTGCGTAAAGCTTTATAAGCTTTATGCTAACAAATCTAGATCACAAGTCATGAATCTCAAGGAGAAACTTACCAACATCACTAGCAATACTCATTATGTTGCAGAATATCTTCAAACCATCAAAGGAATTGCTGATGAGCTAGCTCTCATTGACACTCATTTAAGTGATGATGATCTGACTATTTTTGCTCTTAATGGCCTTGCCAGCGAATTCAAAGAGATTTCTGCTGCAATAAGAGCTTGAGACACTTCTATTTTGTTTGAAGAACTTCATGACAAGCTGGTAGAACATGCAACTTTCTTGAAAAGAGAAGAGTCGCATGGTGGTTCAAATATCACCGTGAATAGCACTCGCACAAATTTTGGCAGCATTCACCTCTAATATGGAAATGGACAAAATGTCAATGGACAAAGTAATAATGGGAAGAGGTCCTTTATTAACAAAAATTACCAAGGAAGGAAGTTCAACAACAATGGTAATCATAACAATCATTTTCAATTTTGTCAGAAAAAGGGGCATACTGCTAGTCAATGCTATTCAGCCAAGAGGCTCCTGCAACAACAACCAGAGGTTCATCACACTTCTTTTGGGAATTCGTCGTCCTCAAATTGGATTGTGGACTCAGGTCCTCCCATCATGTTACTGGAAATTTAACTAATCTTTCCCACCGACAGCCTTATGAAGGTCCAGATGACATTCTCTTGGGTGATGGTTCAGGCCTCAAAATTACTCACACTGGTTCTTCTAAACTCTCTACTACTTCTAAGTCTTTTTGTTTGACTAATGTGTTATATGTTCCTTCTATAAAGCAAAATTTAATTTATGTTTTTAATTTTTGTAAAACCAACAATACTTCTATTGATTTTTTTCCTTCTTCCTTTATTGTTAAGGATCTCAAAATGGGGGCGGTCTCACTCAAGGCCGGAGCAAGAATGATGTGTATGAGTGGCCTTGGCCTAGCAGGGGAAACACAGTGGGTACCTCTCCTAAACAAGTATGTGTTAGTGTCAAGACATCACTTGCCAATTGGCATCATTACTTAGGACATCCATCATCTCGTATTTTTAATTTTTAATTCGCAAACATAATCTTCCAATTTATTCTGCTGAATCATTCCACGGTTTCTTTTGCAAGTCATGTTTATGTAATAAGAGCCACTAATTGCCTTTTGGAGTTTCATCACTTCAAAGTCGTGGTCCTCTTGATTTAGTTTATTCTGATGTATGGAGGCCTTCCCCGATTGAATCCATTGATGGCTTTTGGTACTATCTTATTTTCATTGATTATTTTACGAAATATGTCTGGTTATTTCCTATGGCTTACAAGTCTGATGTTTATACGATTTTTCCCAAATACAAGTCCATGGTAGAAAAATACTTTAAAGCATCATGGGTAACTCTTTACACAGATGGTGGAACTGAATATAAAAGTCTTAAGTCCTACTTTATATCCCAAGGTATTCAACATCAAGTGTCTTCCCCTTACACACCAGAACATGTAGGCTCTGCTGAAAGGAAACATCGTCATGTTGTTGAGACAGGTTTGGCCATACTCCACAAATCCTCTCTACCTTTAAAATATTGGTCTCATGCTTTTCTTGCTGCTGCATACTTAATCAATCTTTTTCCCATGCCTGTTCTTAACCATAAAACACCTTTTGAGTCTCTCTTTCACAAACTGCCAAACTATGACAAGTTGAGAGCTTTTGGGTGCTTATGTTTTCCTTGGTTGCGTCCTTATTTTGATCATAAACTTGATAAACGCTCCAAGCCATGTGTTTTTATTGGATATTCCAACACTCATAATGCTTATAAGTGTTTAGACTTATCTTCCAATCTTGTATACATCTCTCGTCATGTCCAATTTATTGAACACCAATTTCCTCTTGCCTCAAATACTATGTCTACAGATCTTGGTCAAGCTATCTCCACTTGGTCTTTATGTTCTCCAGCTCTTGCTGCTATCCAACCTTCTTTTTTTGTGGTTCCCAATTCCTCCAATTCTTTTCCGCAACAAGCACCTTCTTGCACGAACACAAGGCCTAATCAGGAGCGGATCTCATCACTTTCGTCTGCTAGTTCAAGTCCACCTTCTACTAGTTCAACTCCTCTCTCTGTGTGTGATGTTACTCCAAGGTATGATCTTTCCCCTTCTTCTCTCCCCTTGTCTTCTGACTCTTCTAATACCTCCTCTCCATCCTTTTCTTTGTCACCCCCTACTCAAACATAAAGATTTAATCCTATACCTAAGTCATCTAATCGAATTATAACTCATTCTCAAAATAATATCTATTGTCCCAAACAATTTCCTGGCTTTAAGACAAGTTTTCATGTCACTAAACATCCACTTCCTGCCTCCCTTGAGCCTACCACTACCTCTTAAGCTCTTAAAAATCCCAAATGGTGTGCTACCATGGATGATGAGCTTGCTGCTCTTGCTTGCAACTGTACATGGGTTCTTGTCACTCCTACTTCCAACCATAACATTGTGGGGGTGTAAATGGGTATTTCATATCAAATGCAATCCGGATGGTTCTATTTCCAGGTACAAAGCTCGTTTGGTTGCCAAATGGTTCCATTAATGCCCTGGGGTTGATTATCATAACACTTTTAGCCCCGTTGTTAAGCCAACCACCATATGAGTTGTTTTATCCATTGCTTTGAGTAACAGTTGGCCTATTTTCACAGCTTGATGTTAATAATCCTTTTCTTCATGAAAATTTAACTGAGGACATTTATATAACTCAACCCCCTGGGTAAGTTGATCAGGCTAATCCTACTCATATTTGTCACTTGAAAGAGGTTCTTTACAGTTTGAAACAAGCCCCTCGAGCTTGGTACACAGAGTTAAAGACAATTCTTCTCAAATTTGGGTTTATCAATTCCAAGTCTGATACTTCATTATTCATCTATCAATGTGAATCTATCACAATTTATTTTCTAGTATATGTGGATGATTTACTTGTAACAAGAAATTGTTCTCAGTCCATTCAGAGGTTCGTTGATGCTCTTGCTCATCATTTTTCACTAAAGGATCTTGGTCCCTTGAGCTACTTCTTGGGTGTTGAGGCTATTTCCACTTTTGATGGCACATTTTTTTCTCAACATAAGTATGTTCATGACTTGTTGGCAAAGTTTCATTTGGAAGGCACAAAGGATTCTTCTACCCCAATGTCTTCAACTGGTCGTCTAACTCTCCATGATGGTTCTCCTCCAGCTAATGCTACTCAATTTTGGAGTTTGATTGGTGAACTTAAATATCTCCAGCTCAGTCATCCTGATATTGCTTTCACTGTAAACAAACTCGCCCAATTCATGCATGCCCCAACTCAAACCCACTGGACTACCGCTAAGAGGTTGCTCTGTTACCTCGAACATACCATCCATCTTGGTCATACTTTTCGACGACTACAATCTCTCCGTCTTCAAGCTTCTTCAGCTGTCACTTCACAGCTTGATCTACGGGCTTATTTCGATGTTGACTGGGCTGGCAACTCTAATTCTTACAAGTATACCACTGCTTTTGTTCTTTTTCTTAGTGTCAATCCAATCTCTTGGTGTTCAGAGAAACAGAGGACGGTAGCTCGTTCTTCAACGGAGGCAGAGTATCGTGTTGTCGCCTCTACCGCTGCTGAAGTCACTTGGGTTTCTTATATCTTTTATGAGCTTGGTATCGCCCTTCAACAATCTCCTACCATTTATTGTGATAATCTAAGTGCCACATATTTGTGTGTTAATCCGCTCTTCCACAGTCGAATGAAGCATGTCGCGTTGGATTACAATTTTGTTAGAGACAAAGTTGCTGATGGTTCTCTTAAAGTTTCTCACGTTAATACTCACTCCCAGCTGGCTGATGTCCTTACTAAACCTCTCTCTAAAGGTCAGATCCTTTTTCTTCGGTCCAAGATTGGCATTTCAGATGGAACTGCCATCTTGCGGGGGCATATTGAAGCTCAGTTATAGGAGTTATTCTTTATCTTTTTGTTATAAAAATTGTTTCTGATATGTAGTCTAATATTTATTTCTTTATAACTAAGTAGATCACGTTTTGTGGGATATTTGTTGTAATTGTTTAGGATATTTATGATCTATATAAACCCCATTCGATGTGATTAATAAGAGAATTTTTCATTTCAGCAATTTCTCCTCTTAAGATCTTTCACTAGCCTCTTCCATTTTCTCATTTGTTTCTTTTCGAGCTGCTTTAACTTGTTTCATAAGCTCAACTTTTAGAATTTTTCATTTTTCATGATTCAAAACTTTGATTTTGTCATACCTTCATCTTTATTTGTAGCTGCAAAAATATTATTAGTTACAAGATATGCAATGTTAATTATAGCTACAGATATTATAGCTTATAGCAAATTATACTTTCAAAATTTTAACTTTTTATATGTAAATAATTTTTGTAACAATAAATTATAATTAGTCACTCATCAATTTATATGGCTAATATTAAGATTATATAACTAATTTTGCTATACACTTTAAATATTTATAGCTAATTTAACTAATTGGCTACATTAGTTAGGAGTGACTAAAATATTGTAACTAAATGATTACTTTTAGCAATAATATTTAAATACTGTAGCAAAAATAAATTATTTACCATAAATATTTAATTTACGTGACTTACTAATTTAGCCAAATTATATGCGGTTACAAAAAATAAACTTTCGTAACTAATACAAATATTTAGCTACAATTTTATTTGTTGTGACTCATAACCAGCGACTAGATGCAGCATTGTTGTAGTGGAACTTCAGGAGACAAATGTAGAATATGAATAAATACATATCTAATACTCAGTTTTTATATACCACAATTGACGTTTGGACAGATATCGAGTTATCAAGTCAAATGTCGATGAGAAAAATTTCCTTCAAAGATCCTCTAAAAGCAACCTCTCAAAGTTCAAATGTCTCAAGTATTTGAATGGAATCTCTAATCTATGAAACTCGGGTATATAATACTTACAAAGATAAACATAATGCCCCCGAGATATAACATTCATCCGTGGAAAATTATGTTTCATATCAACAAGTTGGGACAAATAATTGAAAAATGATTTAATTAATTTGTCGCTTGGACTACAAAAACACGATATATATACAAAGAAATTTATGATAAAAAAACAAAATGGCAATTTAATAGATATTTTTTTCACCTTATACATGTGTATGTATCCCTGAAGTTTCATATGTTGATGATTTTTGAAATCTTCCCTTATAGAGAATCCCTAACGAATAAATTTCAATAATATTACGTGGTTTTTTTTTTTGGTATTGAGTTCATCAATCTTTTTGTATTGCAAACTTGAAACAATGATATACTTGAAAATTTTGTATGAGGTAGTATAAGAATGGGTTGAGGGTATAAGAAAGGCTATTTTTACCGAGTGAACACAAATATGAATAACAAAATTTGATGTGTATGTCTATTTATAAGTGTTAACGTACTTCGTACATATACGATCAGATATTTGCAATATTTTTTATTGTTCAAACAATCTATAAATATTTTAAGGATGTGCACATCAAAATAGAAAAAATTTAGTCAACAATACGACCATATGATATTTAGTCACAACAGTGTTTATTATTTACTGTTTGTTTGGATAATCCACATGTTCGAATTTTGCAAAAATTGCGAGATTTTAAGTCAGTTACGATAACTTATAATTCAAAATAAAACTAAGTTATTACCAATTTCACGGCGTGCGCACATATACCAAAAATTCAAATTGTACCATCAACCTATTTAGGAACCAAAATCTTCGAATATATTTGTTCATCATTATCAAATCTTCGTCTAATCAACTTCTAATCAACAAACAGAACCTTAGACATAGTAGGCCGACTGTAACAGATCAGAACAATCTCTAATTTGCATCAACCTATTTAGGAAACAAAATATTCGAAGATAACTCTTCATCATAATCATATCTTCGACTCATCAAAAAAACAAGACCTATTATTGACAAAAAAAAAAAAAAGATCAACAAGACCTAACATCGCATAACAGTATGACGTTAAAATAATAATGATCACATTACACTGCCCAAAAAAATGGAATTGGTCTTATTTGTTTATATCAGATACATTGTATGAGATGAAATGGTCGTTCTATTTATACTCTCACGGCCATGCTTTTATAAAAAAAAAAGAACAATTTAATATTTTATATCAGTCGAGTCAATATCTGATTCATCAATCAATCACAAAAATCGTCAATCTGATTAATAATGTGCATTAGTGATGAGATGAAAAAGGGCAAACAACCTTATGGAGAACATAAAGGCTAGATTACTGGTTTAGGGATTGTGTTTTTTAATTTAGGGTTTAAACAATTAACTTTCAAATAGGGTTTGGTTGGCCAGACAAATCCCATTTTAAGGCTTTCATTGAGTATATAAATAATAGCAAGGATGATTTGCTCTATTGTTTTAGGCCGTGTCTATGTGAGGGGTCCTTCACTTTGAGATCTGGTCAGTAAGTCTTTGGAAAATTTTGATGTTTGTCTGGGTTTTATGCATGTATTCGGATTTTTTTACTTAAATAGATGTTTCTTCTATATTTGCTCAAATATGAGAGTCAAATCATAAACCGAAACTTTAAATTTTTGTTTGTGATTTTTTTCTTTTATAATTTTTGCCAAACAGAATTTTTGAATTTCCTTTTGACAAAAATAAAATTTTTTTTACATACATGAGCAAACCGAAACTTTCATTTTATTATTATTATTATTATTATTATTATTATTATTATTATTATTATTATTATTATTATAACTAATAATTAAAATATAATTATTAATAATTAATAATAACAATAACAATAATTAATAATAACAATAACAATAATTAATAATTATATTAGACTTAAATAATTAATAATTTTATTTATACCCAAAAATAATTAATAACAATATAATTATAATTAATAATTATATAACTAATAATAACTATAATTAATAATTATATAATACTAATAATTAACAATAACTATAATAATAATTAATAATTACATTGACTAAAGTAATTAATAATTTTATTTGGACCCAAAGATGGTTAATAGTAATATAATCATAATTAATAATTATATAACTAATAATAATTATAATTAATAATTATAATTGTTAATTTTAATTATGTCATATATATATTATTAAAATTAATATAGTTATATTGTTATTAATTATTTTTGGGTTTAAATAAAATTATTAATTACTTGAGTCCAATATGATTATTAATTATTGTTGCTGGTTGTTATTAATTATTATTATTGTTATTATTAATAATTATATATTATATTTTAATTATTATTATTATTATAATTATTATTATAATTATAATTAATATAATTATAATTATATTTTAATTACAATTATTTTTATTATTAATATTAATAAAACTATAATTAATAATTAAAATAATATTAATATTTATAATATTAATATTAATAATATTAATAATTAAACTATAATTATATAATTATTAATAATTAATAATAAGAATTAATAATAAGAATAACAATAATTAACAATTATATTGGACTCAAGTAATTAATAATTTTGTTTAGACCCAGAGATAATTAATAACAATATAACTATATTAATTTTAATAATATATATATGACATAATTAAAATTAACAATTATATTTATTAATTGTATTTATTATTAGTTATATAATTATATTACTATTAACTATCTTTGGGCCAAATAAAACTATTAATTAGTCAATGTAATTATTAATTCTTATTATCGTTATTATTAATTATTAGTATTATATAATTATTAATTATAATAAGCTCACATTTCCTAAATGTCATGCCTTTACCTTAACCCCATTACAACCAAAAGAAAGACCTTTTGATTGATGCTTGATTGTAATTTTGTGGTACAGATTTGATTGATAAGCAAGCCTATGGTAATATTCTTTCATTGATTGTTATGAGTGTAAACACCACCATGATCAAACACTTTTAAGAGTTTGTGAGGGAGCGACAACATAGGTTATGCATGGAAAACCATTTAATTGCATGGGTATCAATTTTGTTTGATTCGATATTGATTGCAGACTTAGGGATAGGGAAGTCTTGATGCATTCTTATAACTCTTGAACTTAACAAAATTTATCTTATTTAGTGTTATGATTTTAGCCTTGCTTGGTGACAAGCAAGGAATTAAGTGTGGGGTAGTTGTTTAGATCATTTTTGTACTAGTTTTTAGTGTGATTTTTATGTGTTCTTAGTTAATGTTTTGATTGATTTTTGTTTTCAGTTTGTTTAAAGTGTTTGTTTTAGGTTTAAGTGCAAAAACTCCCTTGGAAGATCAAAACAGTGCAGGAAAAGCATGAATCAAGTAAGATATGGCCAAGCCAAATCAAGCTTGGCCGTGTTCCCTCAAGAAATTCAAGGCAGAGCTTGACACAGCCAGGAGACAACGCCAAGCCACTGGCCGTGTCTCATCCAAGGAGCAAAACAAAGAAACCAAAGCAAAGAAAGAGCAAAAATGAAGAAACAAAAGAGGACACATCCACATGACACGGCCAGGAGCTTGGCCGTGTCACCCCTTGAGACCAAAGAAAAGAAAGAAAAGAAAGAAAGAAAGAAGCAGTGATGGACATGGCCAGCAAGCTTGGCCGTGTCCCAAAGAAAAATGAGAGACACGGCCAAGCCAAAGCAAGCTTGGCCATGTCACCCTTAATATATTTAAATTCTTTTGCACGAAAAAAAAGGGGAAGTCGGGGCGAGAAGGCTAGGGTTTTTGCGAAAAAGAAAAGAGAAAAAGAAAAGAAAGAACAGAGGGGAAACACGATTTGGGGTGAAGGAGAGTGACACTCTCCTTGTCCCTTCATCTTCATCCTCCATTTCTATGTGCGTTAACAAGCTCTGAAAGGTTGAAGAAGCTTCATTAAAGGATTGGTGACTTGAGAAAGCTCCATTTCATCTCTCAAAGTCATAATCAATTGAAGGATTGGTGACTTGAGAAAGCTCCATTCCACGTTGCAAAGGAGAATCATCCATTGAAGAGGGCTTGAGTTCTTCATCATATATCAAGGTGGAGATAGGAGGAAGACTAGTAATCCTACTCTTGGCATCTACAAGGGGTTTTTCTATTCTCTCTTTTAATTCATTTCAATATTGTTTTTGTTGTATTAAGAGAATTCATATTGCAATGAACAATTCGTATTTGATTTATATTGAGTTGAATGAATATTTTAAATTGAAAATGTTGAGCTAAATACCCATGCCTAGGGTTTGTAGTATATTTGATTGAATGCTTTGATTTGATATTTCCATTGATGTACCTTGTTGTTGGTTGATTGCATTGGATTATATGCTAGGTTGATAGATTAGCTACCTATTAATCTCTAGATATTGAATGAAGGACCGAGAGGTGAAATTTGATATCAGAAATATGCAATCGACTACCCTAAGAATGAATTAGAAATATAAGTTCTAGGGTTCATTAATTTGCAAATGTAAAACAATTGGTTGTTGTTGATTCATGAATGTGAAAATTAATGAATTGGTAATTGACTAATTAAACTTAAGAAACAAATTAATTACAAGGTTAAGTTAATGGATAATATGAGAATTGAGCTTTGATTGAATGGACCTATAACCCTAGGCACCTTCCCAAGAATTTTGATCTTGTACAACCATCACACACATTAACCCTTACACTCATTACTCTTAGGTTTAAATTACTCCTACACCATTCCAAACAACAAACTCTCATTTTTAAATTAGGTGTCAATCAAGCTATTACGAACTACACCTTTCTTATGAGACGACCTTGGGGCAATCACTTTTGCTACAACTACCTCGTATACTTGCAAGTGACACTTGTAGTAGTACTTAACTTGAGCACAACATTAAGGCTGAGGGTCCACGACCTTAAAGAAGAACTGAACACCCTCAAAGACACATCTAATATTCTATAAGAGGATCAGCAGGTATTGAATTGATACACTCTACTTTTTGAGAGGGTAACCTAAAAATGGAATTGCCAGAATATAAATTTAGATTGTATAAGTTGTTCCCCTTTTTTTTATTTTATGTACAAACTACTTTTGCAAATTTCCTTTTTCTTATTTATTTTAATTTATTTATTTAAGGATTGAAGTTGAACAACTTTTGAAGAAGATGAACAGAAGTTTAATGCCCCTATCATTATAAATATAAACAAGCATGACCGTGTTTGTGTGCAACACGATTATATTAATTATCTATATGTTTAAATAGAATGGCCATATAATTATTTATAAACGATCATTTTGTTCTACTGAGTATTTTAAAGATTAGCGTCGATTGAGAAAACAGTCATACCTTTAACATAAACTACCGTTGTTCTTTTTATGTTTCTCCAAACTAAAGATATCTAAGGCAAGTTTTGTATCCATTATGTTAGAAAGTTCTTTCAGTTCAACAACCAAAATGACCAAATAAATGTTTATTCTTCTTTATTCTTGAAATATTATCTTTATTGTTCTCTGCCCTCACATCTAAGTGATAAAAAAACATGAGCAAAATAATCGTTTAGACTAAATTCAAAATGGGTTTATAGGTTCTTATGCAAAATGATTTAAATGGACATTATGGATATTATTTTTAAACATTAATGACAATTTTCTTTTATAGAAGAATGTGCAGATACAACTTGTCTTTCTATTGACTGATAATTATGAATTAATGTAGTTGTAATTCATTTGGATTATTGATGGTAATTAATTGGAATTTTCATTTCCAATTGTAAGAATATCTTTGCACTGTTTCATCTTACATGTTTAATCAGCTACCGTATATATGCTTCCATATCGAATGCATTCTCTTTACCAATCTTATATCAGTTTATTTTGCTTTTCAAATAGACCATCAATTAGTCCTTAATCAATGGAATTGTTACGTGAATTTGATGAATTGGATATTGATTTTTATAATAGGCTTAGAGTAAACCTAAACACTGAGGACTGGAACTCTGTAATGGTATGTATATGATCTTACTATTCGAGTTTTTTATAGGCCCAGTCTAAGTCTTAATTTGAGAGTGTTGGACTTTCATTAATTTGATGGAATTTAACAAATGGACTTCTTCAATTTATGCGATTTTCATTGATTTGGGCTCACCTCCACTAAAATGGCCTAAGCCATATTAGCTTTGGTTAGCACCACACTATATATTTTGCTTTTTTTTTTTATCATTTATGATGTGGGAAGTATCACATTCCAACACTCCCCCACAAGTTCAACTGAACTGGCCCACTTGTGACTTGCCTTTATTCAGTTCTGGATTTGTGTTCCTTGAGTCTCAGAGGCTTCAGGTCTATCTCCAATTATCGCCAAGTGTATTTTATCATCTTGGACCTTGGATCATTGGGCTGCGAGGTCATATTGGCTCTGATATCATTTCAAGTTTTTGATGGGCTCGGTCTAAGTCTTAATTTGAGAGTGTTGGACTTTCATTAATTGATGGCATTTAACAAATAGACATCTTCAATTTATGGACTTTTCATTGATTTGGGCTCACTCCACTAAAATGGCCTAAGCCATATTAGCTTTGGTTAGCACCACACTATATAGTTTGCTTTTCTTTTTTTTGTCACTTTTTATGTGGGAAGTATCACATTCCAATACTCTCCCTCAAGTTCAACGGTACTGACACACTTGTGACTTGCCTTTATTCATTCTGAATTTGTGTTCCTTGAGTCTCAAAGGCTTTAGGTCTATCTCCAATTGACACACTACGAGGTCATATTGGCTCTGATACCATTTAAAGTTTTTGATGGGCTCAGTCTAAGTCTTAATTTGAGAGTGTTGGACTTTCATTAATTGATGGCATTTAACAAATGGACTTCTTTAATTTATGGACTTTTCATTGATTTGGACTCACCTCCAAAAAAATGGCCTAGGCCATATTAGCTTTGGTAAGTACTACTATATATTTTCCTTTTCTTTTCTTGTCATTTTCGATGTGGGAAGTACCACATTCCAACACTTACTTCCCTTTCTATGTTTAGTCTATTTAATTTTGTCTATTTTCATCATTTAATTAATTTATTTATTTCCATTGTAGTGTATTTCGATAAATTTTTGGAAAAATCATATGTTGACAATAAAGGATAATGATATTGAGGATAGTAAGGTTTGGAGTGTCAACTATAAAGATGGTATCAATGTGTGTAGCATTTAAATTGTATTCACTGTTGCTGATGATGGGTCTGAAATTGAAAAAGACTGATGCAATTGTACTTAAAGTCTTGGATAAAAGACTAGGCGTAATGTTTATGCAAATCAACCTAAAGCAAAGGAGAACTAATAAAAGTAGATTTTGTTTTTTACATGCTAATACCGTTATTTATTTTTACATCCATGATTACTGGTGTGGGATTATTTTAATACTGTTATTTATAAATTCATAGTATCATTTTATAAGAAATGATGTTCCTTCACTTGAATGGTTAAAATGGGAAGTTTAGTGTAAGATAAGAAAATTAGTTTTCCATAACAAAAAAAACAACGATGTTTAATAACATTTCTACTTCAGTAAAAATAAACTAAAAACATCAAGTGAGGGAATCTGATGATTCAGCCATTTCTAAGTGATAGCTAGTAAGCACTAAGAAAACATAATCATATAGATTAAAAGGTCGATGTTAAGTGAAAAGGAAATTATCGGTTTTAGAAAGTTGTTAATGATATTATCTAATATAAATAATAGGAAAATGGCAAGAAAAATAACTCCAGCAAAGTATAAAATCAAAAGTACACTACATTCACATAAAATAAAATTATAAATAATATTATATTAATTAATAAAACTTAAAAATATCAATAAATAGATTTAAGACGTTCCATTTAAAATTACACGAGGTCATAAGAGACAATTTCTTAATTAACCACATAATATTTTGTTGCCTCCAATATGGCAGTGGTTGCTCTCAGATGACGCGGAACCCTATGGCAATGAAGGCCTCAAACCCCAACACACGATTGATAGAAGAAAACCAAGAACAAAGGAAAAACCACCTTCTAAAGCACCCAATTGCTTAGCCAAGCACGAACACTTATAACGGAAGGATTTAGGAAGCTCGAATTAGAAGAGTGCCACAATCGAAATTGATAAGTAAATCTAATTCTTGATGCAATCAAAAGAAAAAGAGAATCCACTCTTATTCTATGATGGCTGAAATTTTCAATAAGAAAATTGAGAATATAATTTGTCAAAAAAAAGTGTGCTTACAAGAAAATAAGGCCCTATTTATACTAAAAGGACAATAAAATCCGAATCCCTAATTCTAATGGGAAAAGGAAAGCTACAAAGTCAAAATCCTAACCCACTAAGGAAAATAGAAAGTATGGAAACAAACTAATATTCTAAAATAACTGTAACACCCCCATGCTCTGTATAAGTATTATACATATACCTAGTATACATACAATACGTATATAGAATATAGGAATATCACTTTTAGTTTTAAATTTCAATACCTTTAATCAAGTTCAAACAATATTACCTTAACTTGAATAACATTAACAAAATCATTATACTTTCAATGATATTAATCTGAATTACCAAAATTTCATTATTACATATAAATATTGTATTATGAACTATACATCATACTTAAATCATACATGTATGCATCACCTTCTAGTTGGTCTCAGAACACTCTTACCCTTCTCGTGGCATAACTGCTTGATTTCCCGATCAACCGCATAATCACCTGCGCGATCACACAACCGCGCTAAGCTCGAGAGCTTAGTAATACAATTAAATCATATACACATATAATAGAGAAAATCATATTTTCATTTTAACTTATTATGCCATATTTTTCTTTCCAGGTTTTTCTCTTTTTGGCTATACTTTTCATATATATATATATATATATATACTTCTACTAGTGTTTTACCAATATACATATTCATACATTTTATTTCAGTAATTCACAATCCAATGACTTATCAAAGTCTTCATGAAACAATATCCACTATTTCCACATTCATATACATTTCACACATCATATATCATCATATACAATTTACACATCATAAATTCATCATTCCACATAGCTTCTCAAGCTATACTCATCTTCAATAATTCACTTATGTATTGTATGCATCTCATTCCATGATTATCATCATATATTTCAATCCATAGCTATCATCATGTATCTCATTATTCATTTATTTCATTATTCAGGAATCACATATATATAAAAACACAAGCATGGGCCCAAAAACACTAATATGCCATTCTACTTTCAGAGTAAATGTTTTGGTTTAATTATCACATTTATCATTATCCCTACTAGGCTTCAAGGATTAAGGTTCAACCAAGCTTCAAGGGGAACAAAGCATGCTAAGTATCAACCCAACTTGGCTTCAAGAACCAATCCAACCTAGCTTCAAGGGTTGTAACATCTCAATTAGGCTTCAAGGATTAGACCCAACCAAGCTTCAAGGGGAGTAAAACATGTTAAACTTCAACCCAACTTGGCTTCAAGGATCAAATCCAACCTAACTTCAAGAGATTGTTACTATTAGGCATGCCACCAACAACAAAACTCTGAAAATGAATAACATATTAGACACACAATTCATTCATGATTTCATTATCAATTTCATTTCCAATTGAATCATCATAGCCAATCACAATGGCTTCATATATCATTTAGATCATCATAGCCAATCACAATGGCTTCATATATCATCATTACCAATCACAAAAACATCACATTTCATTTAGTCTCACTTCACATTATAATACTTCATAATCAAGCACATTAAACATTCATCAAGAATGATCATCATTGATGTATATATATATATAATTTACCTTATTCTTAGATTTGGAATCCTCCACATACATTTGTTGCACATATATTTGAAATGTAGAAACCATAATGCCTTTAGAGAATCCAACAAGACAAGAATAATCAAGAATAAGAATCATTAACTAACAAATTTGAGGGACACGGCCAACACCATTTGAGGGACACGGCCAAGCTTGTGGCCGTGTCTCTCAACCACAATTGACAGTAGTGAACACGAGCATGCAACACGGCCGTGTCTCTCAACACAATTTCAAGCAGTAGGTGACACGGTCAAGGGACACGGCTGAGCCAGTGGCCGTGTCTCACAACAAAAATCATACAATCACAGACACAGGCAAGGGACACGGCCGTATCTCTCCACAAAAATCAGGCAGTAACAAACACGGGCAGAGGACACGGCTGAGACTGTGACCGTGTCTCTCCCAAAATCAATTCAACACATCCAATTTTCCTTGACTTGGCCGTGTCTCTCCTTATTTTTGGCCGTGTCACTCCTATATTTAAACCCCAAACCTTTACAAGTCTCCTTTGATTGCACCTAAACACTTCATACACATCATACTATCCTTCCAATGAATTTAATTAACATCACTAACACTTATTTCACATGCACATCCATATTTACATTACCAAAACACATCAACAACACATTTGATTCCTTAACACATTTACAAATGAATATGTGTTAAGTTTCAACATCATATTAATATATGAATTTAGATAGTTTACTTACTTTAAAAATCATTCTCAAATCTATTCAATTTACCTTCCAAGAGCTCTTCACCACTTTAACTAGAGCAATCCATTTCCTTCACAACCTAAATCAAATCAAATAATAAGATACTTAAATTCCAATGCACATATTCAATTATCAAACTCATATATTTTATATTCTTAACTTCCTTAAACACAACATACATCACTCATATATCAATTACTCAAATCCCCAATTCATTAACACTAAACCCTTACTCAATAATCCCAACAATTCATCATCATCCTCACCAATAACCACATCAAATCCAAACTCAAACCATAGAAATCAATGCAAAGGAATGAATACTTACTTGATTATTTACCAAATCTTGAATAAAAATCTTCAATTCTCTCCAAAATCACCATCTCTCTCTCTCTCTCTCTCTCGACACACGAAGAAGAAGGAGCAGAAGAAGAAGAAAGAAAGTTCTCGTTCTTTCTTTCGTTCTTATCATCTATATATATAATAATAATAATAATAATAATAATAATAATAATAATAATAATAATAATAATAATAATAATAATAATAATAACAATAACAATAACAATACTTTAAATCTCCACCACATAATCTTTCTTTGACTTTCTTCTTCTCTTCTCTTTTTGTCCTTATTACTATCATTATTATTAATTAACTATACAAATATATATATATATACAATTCACTTTTCCTACACCATATTATATCCCATGTATATGTAATGTATATGTATATGTCTTATATATTATCTTTATATTTCCCATATATACATATACATCAAATCCAAATACAACAACAATAACTCCAAAACTCTTAGGGTATATTCCGGGATATTACAATAACTAAATAGGGGACCACACATCCCATGTGCCAAAAAGATGCCAAAATTCGGCCAAACTAAATCCCTTCAAAATAAGAACACGCCCCACACTATTTGGGCTGTCAATGGGCCTTAAATTACTTCCCAAGACTGTATATGAACCCCCACGGACCTTTCTTGCACATTGGACCTCTTTAGCTAGCCTTTAGCATCCATATTCACACTAATCATCATAATCAGCTTTGGTGTGCCTTCTTCAAGCTCTATTGTGCACTTTTCCATTGTCATTTCAGTCACTTTCCTTTGAAATTTGATCTTGAATATGCAATCCCATAGCTGCTCCAAACTTCTTAGCTCTGCTCCTAGTCAATGGCCCATTTGGAAGCACCAATGGATCCTTGCCTCATGGCTGGTTCGTATCATTCTCCCCCTCTTCAAAAAGATTTGTCCTCAAATCTGCATCATCATAAGGAGATAAATCAAACACATTAAAAGTAGCACTAACACCATACTCACCAGGCAAGTCTATCTTGTATGCATTATCATTTATCTTTGCCAACACTTGAAATGGACCATCACCACGTGCATCAAGCTTATTCTTCCTTTGATTTGGAAACCTCTCCTTTCGGAAGTGTACCCAAATCCAATCCCCAGGAGCAAACACTATCTTCTTGCGTCCTCTATTCGCTCGATCAGCATATGACTTGTTCTTTTTCTCCATATTAACTCAAGCTTTCTCATGCATAGCCTTCACCAATTCTGCTTTCCTGTCTCCATCTAAACTAACAAGCTCGTGTGAAGGTAAAAGAATAAGATCAAGTACAGTTAATGGGTTAAAACCATAAACAAGCTCAAATGGTGAATAACCTATAGAAGAATGAATAGAACGATTATAAGCAAACACAATAAAAGGTAAACAATCTTCCCAAGCAGCCAAATTCTTTCCCACTATAGCTCTCAACAATGTACTAAGTGTACGATTAACTACCTCTGTTTGCCCATCTGTTTGTGGATGACAAGTAGTAGAAAACAAAAGCTTAGTTCCTAATCTACCCTACAAAACTCTCCAAAAATGGGATAAAAACTTAGCATCTCTATCAGACACAATAGTCATAGGCACCCCATGTAGTCAAACCACTTCTCTAAAGAACAAATCACCTACAACAATTGCATCATCAGCTTTATGACAAGGAATAAAATGTGCCATCTTACTAAACCTGTCAACAACTACAAAAATTCTATCCCTACCTTTTCTAGTTCTAGGCAATCCAAGCACAAAATCCATGCTAATATCAATCCAAGGTGAACTAGGTATAGGTAAAGGCATATATAGACCATAAGGCATAGACTTAGATTTCACCTGTCTACAAGCAATATAAGCAGAACACAATCTCTTAACATCCTTATGCATAGACGGCCAATAAAAATGCTCAAACAAGATATCATAAGTCTTAGCTGCCCCAAAATGTCCCATCAATCCCCCACAATGAGATTCTAACACAAGCAAATCACGCATGGAACATTTAGGCACACATAATTTATTTCCCTTAAACAAGTATCCATCATGCCTATAAAATGAATTAAAATCTCCATGTTCACATGCAACATACACATTGCCAAAATCAACATCAACTATATATAAGTCCTTAACATACTAAAAACCAAGCAATTTAGAACTCAACACAGATAGTAATGTATATCTTCTAGACAACGCATCAGCCACTATATTATCCTTTCCTTGCTTGTATTTAACAACATAAGGGAATTTTTCTATAAATTCTATCCACTTATCATGCCTCTTGTTCAACTTACCTTGTCCCTTCAAGTGTTTGAGGGACTCATGATCCGTATATATCACGAACTCCTTTGGAAGGAGGTAGTGCTACCACACGTCCAATGCTCTCACCAAGGCATACAACTCCTTATCATAAGTGGAATAGTTTAATTGTGAACCATTGAGCTTCTCACTAAAATAGGCTATGGGCTTCTTCTCTTGCATCAACACAGTTCCAATACCTACACCAGAAGCATCACACTCAATCTCAAATGTACTCTCAAAATTAGGTAATGATAAAATAGGAGTGGATGTCAACTTCCCTTTCAGGCAGTCGAAGGCTTTTTATTGCTCCTCTCCCCATTGGAACCCAACTTCCTTTTTGATTATGCTAGTTAACGGTGCTGCAATAGTAGAAAAGTCCTTCACGAACCTCCTATAGAAACTAGCCAATCCATGAAAGCTCCTCACGTCCGTCACACTCTTTGGAGTAGGCCACTCCTTTATAGCTTTCACTTTCTCTTCATCTACTTTAACGCCCTGCACACTCACAACAAAACCAAGAAACACAAGCCTATCTATGCAAAATGTGCATTTCTTAAGCTTGGCATTTAAGTTTTCATTTCTCAATACTTCCAAAACTAGCCTAGCATGCTGAACATGGTCATCCAAATTCTTACTATAAATCAGAATATCATCAAAATAGACTACAACAAATTTGCCCAAATAAGCTCTCAAAACATGGTTCATTAGTCTCATAAAAGTACTAGGTGCATTAGACAACCCAAAAGGCATTACTAACCACTCATATAGACCATATTTAGTTTTAAATGCTGTTTTCCATTCATCACTAGGTTTCATACGAATTTGATGATATCCACTCATAAGATCAATTTTAGAAAAATGCCTGGCACCATGCAGCTCATCCAACATGTCATTAAGTCGTGGTATAGGATGCCGATACTTCACTGTGATCTTATTTATCAACACACATTCTCCATGTGCCATCCTTCTTTAGAACCAACAACACAGAAATAGCACACGGACTCAAACTCTCTCTAATCAGCCCTTTCTCCAGTAACTCATCTACTTGCTTTTGCATCTCTTTTGTTTCCATGGGATTACTCCGGTAAGCTGGTCTATTTGGGATGGTAGAACCAGGCACGAAGTCTATTTGATGCTCAATTCCTCTTAGCGGTGGTAATCCACTAGGTAATTCATCTAGAAACACATCCCGAAAATCCTACAACAAAGACACAAAACTAGAAGGCAAACTATCAAGCGAAACATTAGTGTAGCAAACAAAGTTTCTTTGTATCTAATGAGTAATAATGGCTGCCCAATAGACATTGCAAAATTAACCTCTCTCACTCTTGCATAAAAAGTTTATTTTTCTCTCCCTTCTTTCTTATTTTCTCTCACCAATGGGCCATTTATTTGTTTTGTTTCCTTTCTGGCCCCTTTTCCCATTTGCTTTTCACTCTCACTCACCTTATCATGTTCTCTCAAACTCCCCTTAATTTTTGAATTGGTAGCCCCAACTTGCCTCTCTTTCTCAATCATCTTTCTTTGATCTTCATACACTTCTAGAGGTGATAATGGAACAAGAGTGACATGTTTTCCTTCATAGGTAAATATGTACCTATTAGAAAACCCATCATGTTGTGCTCTCTGATCATATTTCCATGGTCTTCCCAACAACATATGTCCAGCTTGCATAAGAACTACATCACAATCAACTTCATCTTTGTACCAGCCTATTGAAAATGGTACCTTCACTCGCTTAGTTACTTTCACCTCACCACTATCATTAAACCACTGCAACTTATAAGGATTGGAATGCTTCATACATTCTAACCCCAATTTTTCAACCATAGTAGTACTTGCAGCATTAGTACAGCTCCCACTATCAATAATAAGTGTACAAACCTTACTATTCACTAAGCATCTAGTATGAAAAATATTATCACATTGTACTAGATTTTCCTCTTTCACTTGCATATTCAATGCACGCCTAGCAACTAACAATTCACCACGCTCAGCTAACAAAGTACAATCAACATGCTCATCACTACCAACATCATCATATATAGGAGAATCAAAGTTCCCAACATCATCATTATCATTATCACTAGGTTCAGAATCAGACACAACATCACCATCAGCAGTAGCAATCATAACTCTTCTATTTGGACATTGGGATGCAATATGCCCATTCCCTAAACACTTAAAACATTTAATCTTCCTACTAGGAGTGGTAGTGTTAGGCGTACCTGTTTGCTTATTTGGACCACTAGATGGCCCTTTTCCACTGGAGGTTGCAGCATTGCTTTTCTGGAATGAATTCTTGAACTCCCCTTTCTCTTCACCCCTATTGGTTGAATTTGCCCCACCACTATATTGGGGTACTCTATAGGCCGAATTACTCCTAAACACATTTTGTGGTCTCCCATAGCCAAGTTTGGTGGAACTCTTGCTCTTTAACCTCCTCTTTATCTTCATAGCTTTATCAACCATCTCCTCCATGGTATTTTAATCATACATGTCCAACTCACTTGCAATATTCTGATTAAGTCCTCTAAGAAATCTAGACATCATCTGTTGTTCATCTTCCTCAATATTAGCTATAGCCATGATCATCTCCATCTCCTTGTGGTATTCTTCTACACTCTTGCCACCTTGCACTAGTCGTGCTAAGTGATTATAAAGATCCCTATAATAATGAGAAGGGATAAATCGCTGCCTCATCAAGTCTCTCAACTCCTCCCATATGGGTACGGCTCTCAACCCCTTGCCTCTTCTAGTGGATTTTAGTTGATCTCACCATAATGTTGCATAACCCTTGAACTCCACAGCTGCTATGTGTGACTTCTTTTCTTCAAAATAATTATGGCACTCAAAAATTTGCTCTACTTTGCGCTCCCATTCAATGTATTCTTCAGCATTGTTGTTCCCTCTAAATTCAGGAACCTTCATTTTGATGGAAGTCAAATCATTATCATTGATAGGTGCTTGATAAATTTCAGCCTCTCCTTCTTCAAATCCATAATCAGCCAAACGACCTCTCTCATATACACCTCTTGGTGCCCTCCTCCTAACTGGCTCTTCTCTCACTTCAGCTCTTGCTGGTTGTAGAATTCTTTGTGGTAGCCTTATTGGAGCAGGTTGTTGTGCTTGCATTAAGCGTTCCATGGACTGCTGCAAGCTAGCCAACGTATTTGCTATTCTTTCCATATTGCCCTCATTTTCTTGCTTGTATGTCTCAAGATCATCTGCAATATCCCGGATACTCATCTCTTCTTTCTCAACAGCTATGCCTTTATCTCTACTAGAATTGCTACTCATTACCTCACCTTCACTAATTCTTCGATTGCACTTTGGAACAAAGGCTCACAAATCAATCACCAAGCACATTCAAGGGAACTAGAACCTAAATCCTAGAATGACACCTAGAAAGAAACTTGACAATTTTGGAGGCAACACAAGAAAATTTTGTGTCACACGATTATATCAACCAGAGTATAGAATCAAACAAATAATACTCTAGTAATGTCACAGAATCAAAACGGTAGCTCAAACAAGAAATAGAAACAAAGAGGTCAAAATTTATGACGAATCTGGTCAAAATGTATCAAAACCAACTTAACTTAGCAAGTTAGTTTATGGACCTAATAATTCTACCCAAGAAAGCTAGTATCAAGACACCCCAAGAATTCAATTTCGAAAAGAAAACTTCGAAATCAACAAGAAAAACGTAATAAAACAGCCCCTCAATTGGCCAAAATTGGTGGCCAAAATTTTGATTACTTTCAACCTGATTCAAAACGATTCTAATACCTTAAATTACTAGAAAAGCAAAGAATTTTTGTTGAAGTGATTTTGTACTCTTTTTTTTTTAGGATCTGGTCACTATCCTTTGATCACCAACTAAATGCAAAGCCTTCAGTCCAATTTACACCCAATTTGGAATAAGAAAAATGTATTTTGCATTAAAAGGCAAGAACACAATTTCGAAATTGAACAAAAAATTCTATAACCCAATTCGAAAATCCAAAATAGAACAAATAGAACAACCCAATTTCGGAACAAATAAAACAAACCCAATTCGGAATAATAAAGACTCTAACCCAATTCAAAATCCCAAATTAGAACCCTAACGAAACAATTAAAACAACCCTAGAAAGACAGATAGATAAAGATTTACCTGTAATTGCTCTAATACCAAATGACGCAGAACCCTATGGCAATGAAGGCCTCAAACCCCAACGCACGATTGATAGAAGAAAACGAAGAAGGAAGGAAAAACCACCTTCTAAAGCACCCAATTGCTTAGCCAAGCACGAACACTTATAACAGAAGGATTTAGGAAGCTTGAATTAGAAGAACGCCACAATCAAAATTGATAAGTAAATCTAATTCTTGATGCAATCAGAAGAAAAAGAGAATCCACTCTTGTTCTATGATGGCCAAAATTTTCAATAAGAAAATTGAGAATATAATTTGTCAAAAAAAGTGTGCTTACAAGAAAATAAGGTCCTATTTATACTAAAAGGCCAATAAAATCTGAATCCCTAATTCTAATGGGAAAAGGAAAGCTACAAAGTCAAAATCCTAACCCATTAAGGAAAATAGAAAGTATGGAAACAAACTAATATTCTGAAATAACTAAATAGGGGACCACACATCCAATGTGCCAAAAAGATGCCAAAATTCGGCCAAACTAAATCCCTTCAAAATAAGAACACGCCCCACACTATTTGGGCTGTCCATGGGCCTTAAATTACTTTCCAAGGCTGTATATGAACCCCCATGGACCTTTCTTGCACGTTGGACCTCTTTAGCTAGCCTTTAGCTTCCATATTCACACTAAGCATCATAATCAGCTTTGGTGTGCCTTCTTCAAGCTCTATTGTGCACTTTTCCATTGCCATTCAGTCACTTCCTTTGAAATTTGATCTTGAATATGCAATCCCATAGCTGCTCCAAACTTCTTAGCTCTGCTCCTAGTCAATGGCCCATTTGGAAGCACCAATGGATCCTTGCCTCGTGGCTGGTTCGTATCATCAGGCATCAAACTGTGATGTAAGTTGAACACTTGTTCTTCAACAAAATAATCAAATATACCATATTAAAACTTAAATATGAATTTAACACATTCCCTTTACTATTACATAAGGCTATAATAGAATTTTTCTTAATTAACCAAATAATAATTTTTTTTGCCTAGAATATGGAGATGGTTGCTGTTAGACGTCAAGTTATGTTGTATCTTATGCTGGACACCTGTTCTTCAGCAAAGCAATCAAATATACCGGATTATAGAATAAATATGAATTTATAATTGATTCTGAATGAAAATTTTTCTCGAATGAAATTTCATTAAAGTCATCAAAAATCTCAAAAATTGTGGATTATAAATTAAGGAAAGATGAGGTGCTCATAAGATATTATTTTAGTTCACTGGGTTAAAAAATAGACTTTCCTTTACAAATTTCCCTCACCGATATATTACACCAATAAATATTTCTATGTAGATCATTTTTTTCAAGTTACTAACGTCGACAAGGAATTTAATATAAAAATTGGCTACATGATATTATTAATAAATTTATTATTATGGAAATTAATTAAAGGAAGGTGCAAAATTTGAAGCTAGAATTTGCTAGTGTTCTCCATCAATGTATGGAATACTACAACAATCAACATCTCTATTCACGTTAAGAAAAGCAACTAAAAGTTTAAAAAAGTATGGCTAATTATTTTAGCCACAATAAAAAGTTATGTTACTAGAAATGGCATAACCAAAAGTTGGTCACACAATTTATAGCCTGTGTAGCTGAGAATCAATTTATTTTACTATAAAATTTATTTTCTTATGACTAAAATATTAGAGTATATTGTCATAAAAGATAAATATATAACAAATAATTAATTAAATTAGACACACAATATAAATAAATTAAATATATATGCATATTTTATTATGTCTTAAAAAAGTTGTAACTAAATAAATCTCTGTGTTTGCTACATTTATAGTAATGTGGCAAATATTTTTATATGTTAACTACAAATCTAATAAATCCAAAGCTAAAAATTAGATTTTTCTTGTCATAAAAGTAATATTGTGACTAAAATATTTATTTTTTTAGCTACAAACTTAACAAGTGGTAGCTAAGTAATATAACTAATTACCATAAAAATTTAAAATACGTAATAGAAAAACAAATAAATTGTCTCAAAATATTTTGTATTGCAGCAAATATATATGGAATTTAGCCACATACAAAAAAAATTAATGACAATTTATTAATATAATTTTCTACAGTAAATAAAATTTTATGGCAACTTTCATATATTAGATTTAACTATTAAATACTAAAATTGTCACATGGTATATTAAATTTGTAGTAGTCTTTGCAATTTGTTATCAAATCAATGATAAACAATTAAAATTTATAGCTAATAAACAGAAACAATCAACTTTTTATTTAATTTGTATGAAAAGTAATAATTAAATAAGTCGCAATAAGGAATAAAATATTTATGACAATGACATCATTTATGAACTAAAATGAACTAAAATTATCATAAAAATTACAATTATAAAAAATATGCTTCACTATAGTTTAAGCACCCAACATCATTTTAAACTTTTCTTCCAATTGTTTATTTAACTCTGTAATTTTTTCATTCATATTTTTCTCCATTTGATTTTTAATATCTTCCACTTGCACATTTGCTTCTTTTCTAGCCATTGAAGCTCAGTTATAGGGCTATTCTTTAGCTTTTTATTGTAACAAATTATTTTTGATATGTATTCAAATATTTGTTTCTTTGCAACTAAGTTGACCACTTTTTGTGGGATATTTATTATAACTGTTTGGGATGTTTATGATCTATATAAACCCCATTCAATGTGATTAATAAGAGAATTTTTCATTTCAGCAATTTCTCCTCTTAAGATCTTTCATGGTATTAGAGCAGTAAAGACTCCAAAGAGTTTTTTTTCCTTCTTTCAAATATTCTGCATCATGGCCGAAAACACAATCAGCAAAATCAATGTACCACTTATTTCTTCCACTTCTTGCTTTGATGGAATTATCTCCATTAATGCTACTGCCCAACTACCCATCAAGCTGAACAACAATAACTTTCCCTCCTAGAAAGTACAATTTCACGCCCTACTGTATGGTTATGATCTGATGGGATTTCTTGATGGGAATAAAACATGCCCATCCAAGGAAATACTTGTCGAAGATAGAACAACTGTTTCAAATCTAGATTTTATTATTTGGACTAGGCAAGATAAATTGCTCCTTCACGCAATTCTTGTGTCTATTTCGGAAGGCGTTGTGCCTTTGATTGCTACTGCTACTTCTTCTCGTAATGCTTGCGTAAAGCTTTATAAGCTTTATGCTAACAAATCTAGATCATGAGTCATGAATCTCAAGGAGAAACTTACCAACATCACTAGCAATACTCATTATGTTGCAGAATATCTTCAAACCATCAAAGGAATTGCTGATGAGCTAGCTCTAATTGACACTCATTTAAGTGATGATGATCTAACTATTTTTGCTCTTAATGGCCTTGCTAGTGGATTCAAAGAGGTTTCTGCTGCAATAAGAGCTTGAGACACTTCTATTTCGTTTGAAGAACTTCATGACAAGCTAGTAGAACATGAAATCTTCTTGAAAAGAGAAGAGTCACGTGGTGGTTCAAATATCACCGTGAATAGCACTCGCACAAATTTTGGCAGCATTCACCTCCAATATGGCAATGGACAAAATGGCAATGGACAAAGTAATAATGGGAAGAGGTCCTTTATTAACAGAAATTACCAAGGAAGGAAGTTCAACAACAATGGTAATCATAACAATCATTTTCAATTTTGTCAGAAAAAGGGGCATACTGCTAGACAATGCTATTCAGCTAAGAGGCTCCTGCAACAACAGCCAGAGGTTCATCACACTTCTTTTGGGAATTCGTCGTCCTCAAATTGAATTGTGGACTCAGGTCCTCCCATCATGTTACTGGAAATTTAACTAATCTTTCCCACCGACAGCCTTATGAAGGTCCTGATGACATTCTCTTGGGTGATGGTTCAAGCCTCAAAATTAATCACACTGGTTCTTCTAAACTCTCTACTACTTCTAAGTCTTTTTGTTTGACTAATGTGTTATGTGTTCCTTCTATAAAGCAAAATTTAATTTATGTTTTTAAGTTTTGTAAAACCAACAATACTTCTATTGAGTTTTTTCCTTCTTCCTTTGTTGCTAAGGATCTCAAAATGGGGGCGCGTCTCACTCAAGGCCGGAGCAAGAATGATGTGTATGAGTGGCCTTGGCCTAGCAAGGGAAACACAGTGGGTACCTCTCCTAAACAAGTATGTGTTAGTGTCAAGACGTCACTTGCCAATTGGCATCATTGCTTAGGACATCCATCATCTCATATTTTCAATTTTTAATTCGCAAACATAATCTTCCAATTTATTCTGCTGAATCATTCCACGATTTCTTTTGCGAGTCATGTTTATGTAATAAGAGCCACAAATTGCCTTTTGGAGTTTCATCACTTCAAAGTCGTGGTCCTCTTGATTTAGTTTATTCTGATGTATGGAGGCCTTCCCCGATTGAATCCATTGATGGCTTTTGGTACTATCTTATTTTCATTGATTATTTTACGAAATATGTCTGGTTATTTCCTATGGCTTACAAGTCTGATGTTTATACGATTTTTCCCAAATACAAGTCCATGGTCGAAAAATACTTTAAAGCATCATTGGTAACTCTTTACACAGATGGTGGAACTGAATATAAAAGTCTTAAGTCCTACTTTATATCCCAAGGTATTCAACATCAAGTGTCTTCCCCTTACACACCAGAACATGTAGGCTCTGCTGAAAGGAAACATCGTCATGTTGTTGAGACAGGTTTGGCCATACTCCACAAATCTTCTCTACCTTTAAAATATTGGTCTCATGCTTTTCTTGCTGCTGCATACTTAATCAATCGTTTTCCCACGCCAGTTCTTAACCATAAAACACCTTTTGAGTCTCTCTTTCACAAGCTGCCAAACTATGACAAGTTGCGAGCTTTTGGGTGATTATGTTTTCCTTGGTTGCGTCCTTATTTTGATCATAAACTTGATAAACGCTCCAAGCCATGTGTTTTTATTGGATATCCCAACACTCATAATGCTTATAAGTGTTTAACTTATCTTCCAATCTTGTATACATCTCTCGTCATGTCCAATTTATTGAACACCAATTTCCTCTTGCCTCAAATACTATGTCTACAGATCTTGGTCAAGCTATCTCCACTTGGTCTTCATGTTCTCCAACTCTTACTGCTATCCAACCTTCTTTTTTTGTGGTTCCCAATTCCTTGGATTCTTTTTTGCAACAAGCACCTTCTTGCACGAACACACGGCCTAATCAGGAGTGGATATCATCACTTTCGTCTGCTAGTTAAGTCCACCTACTACGAGTTCAACTCCTCTCTCTGTGTGTGATGTTACTCCAAGGTATGATCTTTCCCCCTTCTGACTCTTCTAATACCTCCTCTCCATCCGTTTCTTTGTCACCCCCTACTCAAACATAAAGATTTAATCCTATACCTAAGTCGTCTAATCGAATTATAACTCATTCTCAAAATAATATCTATTGTCCCAAACAATTTCCTGGCTTTAAGACAAGTTTTCATGTCACCAAACATCCACTTCCTGTCTCCCTTGAGCCTACCACTACCTCTTAAGCTCTTAAAAATCCCAAATGGTGTGCTACCATGGATGATGAGCTTGCAGCTCTTGCTTACAACCGTACATGGGTTCTTGTCACTCCTCCTTCCAACCATAACATTGTAGGGTGTAAATGGGTATTTCATATCAAATGCAATCCAGATGGTTCTATTTCTCGGTACAAAGCTCGTTTGGTTGCCAAAGGGTTCCATCAACGCCTTGGGGTTGATTATCATAACACTTTTAGCCCCGTTGTTAAGCCAACCACCATATGAGTTGTTTTATCCATTATTTTAAGTAACGGTTTGCCTATTTCACAGCTTGATGTTAATAATGCTTTTCTTCATGAAAATTTAACTGAGGACATTTATATGACTCAACCCCCTGGGTAAGTTGATCAGGCTAATCCTACTCATATGTGTCACTTGAAAGAGGTTCTTTACAGTTTGAAACAAGCCCCTCGAGCTTGGTACACAGAGTTAAAGACATTTCTTCTCAAATTTGGGTTTATCAATTCCAAGTCTGATACTTCATTATTCATCTATCAATGTCAATCTATCTCAATTTATTTTCTATTATATGTGGATGATTTACTTGTAACAAGAAATTGTTCTCAGTCCATTCGGAGGTTCGTTAATGCTCTTGCTCATCATTTTTCACTAAAGGATCTTGGTCCCTTGAGCTACTTCTTGGGTGTTGAGGCTATTTTCACTTTTGATGGCACGTTTTTTTCTCAACATAAGTATGTTCGTGACTTGTTGGCAAAGTTTCATATGGAAGGCACAAAGGATTCTTCTACCCCAATGTCTTCAACTGGTCATCTAACTCTCCATGATGGTTCTCCTCCAGCTAATGCTACTCAATTTTGGAGTTTGATTGGTGGACTTAAATATCTCTTTTTCACTCATCCTGATATTGGTTTCGCTGTAAACAAACTCGCCCAATTCATGCATGCCCCAACTCAAACTCACTGGACTACCGCTAAGAGGTTGCTCTATTACCTCAAACATACCATCCATCTTGGTCATACTTTTCGACGACTACAATCTCTCCATCTTCAAGCTTCTTCAGCTGTCACTTCACAGCTTGATCTACGGGCTTATTCCGATGCCGACTGGGCTGGCAACTCTAATTCTTACAAGTATACCACTGCTTTTGTTCTTTTCTTAGTGGCAATCCAATCTCTTGGTGTTCAAAGAAACAGATGACGGTAGCTCGTTCTTCAACGGAGGCAGAGTATCGTGTTGTCGCCTCTACCGCTGCTGAAGTCACTTGGGTTTCTTATCTCCTTTCTGAGCTTGGTATCACCCTTCAACAATCTCCTACCATTTATTGTGATAATCTAAGTGCCACATATTTGTGTGTTAATCCGCTCTTCCACAGTCGAATGAAGCATGTCGCGTTGGATTACCATTTTGTTAGAGACAAAGTTGCTGATGGTTCTCTTAAAGTTTCTCACGTTAATACTCACTCCCAGCTGGCTGATGTCCTTACTAAACCTCTCTCTAAAGGTCGGTTCCTTTTTCTTCGGTCCAAGATTGCTATTTCAGATGGAACTGCCATCTTGCGGGGGCATATTGAAGCTCAGTTATAGGAGTTATTCTTTAGCTTTTTGTATAACAAATTATTTCTGATATGTAGTCAAATATTTATTTCTTTGTAACTAAGTTGACCACGTTTTGTGGGATATTTATTGTAATTTTTTGGGATATTTATGATCTATATAAACCCCATTCGATGTGATTAATAAGAGAATTTTTCATTTCAGCAATTTCTCCTCTTAAGATCTTTCACTAGCCTCTTCCACTTTCTCATTTGTTTCTTTTCGAGCTGCTTTAACTTGTTTCATAAGCTCAATCTTTGTTGGTCTAGCTCCAAAATATTCTATTATGCTTTTTACAGGACCATAAGCTCATAAACAGCCATTCTTTTCTAGTCCAAGCACCTCTTAAAATATTTGGTCACCATTCATTGTTAGTTGTCTATCTTCTTGTTGTTGTTTGAGCCGCCCAAATTATACCTAAAATTATCATACAGTCGTAAAATTAATAGACAATTAATTTTTAATATCAACATTGTTGTGGTAAAATACTATATATTTATTATCTTATTATGGTGAAAACATAAGTGTAAACAAACACACACATAAGTTGAAAAAATCAAAATTGCATTTATTGTTGGACTCAGTGGAAAAAAATAAACATAGATTTTAATATAATAACTATATTGAAACTGAACAAAGAAGATTTACTAGACATGAACTCATTTTAAATAAAAGAACAAATTGTATTATACTTTTATTATTAGATTTCACAATTCATGTTACTTCTTTTTATGAATGCAGAACTATATGCTCTTGGCAACCTAAAAGATATAGATTTAAACTTTAAGAGCTTCATTGAGATTAGATCAGAAGGTTCAGTAATTACTTAAAATTACTTAATTAAAATTTTAAGCTTTAATTTGATGTGAGGAACCTTTCCAACATGTATGTACTTTCATTGAAAACTTTTGATAAAGTCTAATATATCAATTTGTCTTTTCTTTGTTCAATTTACTTAATTATGTTTCCTATTCTTTATGCAGCTATAACAAACATGAAAATTTTGGAAAAGCTGGATCTCAGTCTTAATTTTCTCAATGGTTCCTGCCTAATAAAAGATATTTATATGAAGGTATCAAAGGCCTAATCATAACTTCTTTTATTTTTTTTTCTCTTTTTTTTGATAAATCAAAATATTTTTGGCTAGTTTGGTTTCTTATCTAAAATTGTGTATTCCTTATTTGATGTGTGAAAGTAAGCCTTCTTCCTTATCAAAAAAAAATAACTATACTAATTTAGAGTTAGGAATTTTAAATGATTTCATTTAAAGAAAAACAATAACATAAAAATAATTCAAGAAAGAGCCACCAATATTAAAGTTATACAATTAATCACAAACTTTCAATGATATTTTGAGATGATGAATCAATTTCTTTCCCTCTCTTTCTCTTTTGAGTTTCAATCCAAAGTTCAGCATGAGAAGGTTCCTTTCCATTTTCCAGCCAATCAACAAATATAAATAAAACTAATTGCTGTAATTAAAAAATAAAGTATCTAAATTGGTTATACATCACAAAACATATAAAAAAAAGAATTATATTATATAACATATCTAATATTCTTTTCTAATTAAATTTTTAAACATTTCAGTTCAAATTAAAAAAGAAACTATTGATACTTACTATTTCATGTCTAAGTCGAGCGTAGCTTTTAGTTCCAATATATGGAGGTATAAAGCATTTTTCTCTACTCTCCTTATTCTTAGTGCTTCTTTACAAGTAAAAAAATGCAATTTAATTTATTTGAATCAAAAATGAAATTTCAATTTTAGCATACATCAAATTTAAAAAATAAATTAATTAAATTTTATTTACCTAGAAGGAAGCCTCACTCCAAAATTTAACCAAATATTTTCAATCATCTAAATTAACATTTTTAGGTTCATTTTTCAAGCGAGTTTGGAAAGTAGGTTTTGTATCAAAATACTTCTTCTTCAATTTATGCCTATAATACTGATACAAAGCATTCATATGCCCGAATATGGCTTCTTTCCTTCCATCTAAAACCTCAAATGTGAATTTCTCCTATAAAAAAAATTAAGTATACAAAATAAAAATTATTCAAAAAGGAACTCACTTTAAAATATTTTACATGAAAAATATTAATTGTTACTCATGGAGAATTTATCACTCAAGAAAATATTTTTTATAATGAAGAACAAACTGATGATACTTGTGATTATATTTTTTATGTGATCCATGATGCAGCTAGACCTAAACTCATGGAAGATATAATGCAAGAGGTTTTTGATATAGATCTAGGTTTTTTTTTTTTTTGTTTCTTCTCTAAATCATAGATATATACTTAAAAAATTGTAATAATGTATATCTTGTGTCTATTTATGCTTATAAATTTTTGATAATGTTGATGATCTTCCAAATCTCAATCAAGAAACTTTGAAATTTCATAAGCTATTGGAGGATGCATAACAAAAGCTATATCCCAGCTATAAGAACTTTACAAAGTTATCATTTGTTGTGAAATTATTTCAAATAAAATGTCTTTTGGCGTGAGTGATAAAGTAATTGATAGTGCAATGAAATTGGTTAAGCTAGCACTTCGCGATGGTGAAACTTTACCAAACTCCTTTTATGAAGCAAGAAAAAGTATTAAAAATTTAGGGCTTAACTATGATAAGATAGATGCTTGTGTAAATGACTGCATGTTATTCTGGAAGAATGATGTCAAACTTGATTATTATCTGAAGTGTGGGGAATCTAGAGGGAAATCAAATGATAGTGATAAGAGCATCAAAAGAGCTCCTAGGAAGGTGTTGCATTGCTTTCCTTTAAAACCAAGATTGCAAAGACTATTTATGTCATCAAAAATAGCATTTGGCATAAGGTGGCATCAAAAAGGTCAACCTAAGGATGGAAATATTAGGCATCCAGCATACTCTTTAGTATGGAAATCTTTTGATGTATCAAACCTAGGATTCGCTAGAGATCCTAGAAATGTCAGACTTGGATTATCAACTGATGGAATCAATCCTTTTGGTAATATGAGTGTTTCTCATAGTACATGGCATGTGGTTATTATTGTTTACAATCTATCTCCATGGATGTGTATGAAGCAACCATATTGCATGTTGAGTTTATTAATACCTGGACCCGAATCTCCTGGAAATGATATTGATGTGTACTTGGAGCCTTTGATAGAGGAGTTAAAAGAGCTATGGTTTAATGGAGTTAATATTTATAATGCTTTCAAAAAAGAAAACTTTGTTATGCAGACTGCAATTTTATAGACTATTAGTGATTTTTCTGCATATGCTTATTTATCAGGATGGAGCACAAATGGTACATTGGCTTGTCCTATATGCAATAAGAATACTCTTTCTTTTAGACTTAAACATAGTCGAAAGTTTTATTACATGCGTGCTCGTCGATTCTTGCATAAAAAACATAAATGGCATACTAATAAAAGTGATTTTGACGGAACAATTGAAAAAGGTCTTGCACCTCCCACATTGTCTGGAGATGATATATTAAATCAATTGCAAAAGCTAGAACCAATTGTATTTGGCAAGATAATGAAAAAGCTAAAAGGTGGTAAGAATAAAAATAGTCTTAATTGGAAGAAGAAAATTATATTTTTTGAACTACCCTATTGGAGAAAATTTTCTTTACATCATAATCTTGATGTCATGCATATTGAAAAAAAATGCATGTGAGAATATATTTGGTATTTTACTAGAAATAGATGGAAAAACAAAAAATGGTTTGAAAGCTTGTCATAATTTACAAGAGATGGGGATTAGAAAAAATTTGCATCCACCACAAAAAGATGAAAAGTGGTATTATCCAGCTGCTTGTTTTAATTTGTCTAATCAATAAAATGAAAAGATGTGCAAGTTCTTAAAAGAAGTAAAGGTTCCAGATCGATTTTCTTCAAATATATCTTGATGTGTGAATTTGAAAGAACACAAGATATTTGGTCTTAAGATTCATGACTATCATATTCTTTTAGAACAACTTCTTCCTCTTGCAATTCATGGAATAGTACCCACTAATGCCTATGATGCTATTGTCGAGCTATGTATATTTTTTAGGGAGTTGTGTTCTAACGTGTTAAAAGAGGATGAATTGGAGGTTTTTTAATTTCAAATTCCATTTACTTTGTGTCAACTAGAGAAAATATTTCCACCTTCTTTCTTTGATATCATGGTGCATTTAGCAATGCATCTTGCAACTGAAGCTAAACTTGTTGGTCATGTACAATATCGATGGATGTACCCAATAGAGAGATAACACTTTAGATGTAACTTAACTCAATTATTTATTTGTATAATGATTGATAAATCACTAAATAAAATTATTTTTTGCAAATTTTTACGAAAAGTGAAATGCTATGTCCGTAATAAAAGCCGACCTGAAGTTTCTATTGTAAAAGGATATATTGTAGAAGAAAGCTTAATTTTTTGTTCAAGATATATGCACGGTATTGAAACTAAGTTTAACCAACTGAAAAGAAATTATGATGGGAGCAGCATTGAATCAAAAGATGGGTTGTCTGTGTTTGCACAAATAGGTTTCCTTTGACAAAGGGTAAACCTAAATCTTTAGACGAACATGAGAGGAAGCAAGCTCAGTTTTATGTCTTAAAAAATTGTGAAGAAGTTCAACAATTTTTATGGTAGTACACTTATTTTTCCTCCCTTCTTTTCATTCTCATAAATATGTATTATCTTATATAATATTTTTTATCTTTTGCAGTGAATACGAACAAGACATACATAATATGGATTTTGCAGAATGGTTCTATAATAAAGTATGCTATATTTTATTCAAAGTATTACAATGTCATATTAGCTTAATTTAACATTATCTAAAGGTGTGTTTTGTCAATTACAATTGCACAGGTTAAGCAATTGCACAAAGAATGAAATAATATTGTAAGTGAATACTTATTATCATTGGCTCAAGGTCCTCTTTCTGGAGTTCAATGCTTTAAGGGATATGTTATGAATGGCTTCAAATTTCATACAAAGCAACTTGAAAGAAGAAGGGTAAATCAAAATAGTGGTGTTTTAGTGAGAGGAATATTATGATCTGAAAACATAGACTATTATGGTGTCCTTACTGATATAATAGAACTTCAATATTTAGGAGGGAAAAGAATTATTTTACTTAAATGTGATTGGTGGGATGTTGAAAAAATTGGAAGGGAAATCAAGATAGATAAGTATGGTTTTGTAAATATCAATATTTCTAAAAAGTTAGCTGCTGATGAGCCCTTTGTACTTGCATCCCAAGCAGAGCAGGTTTTTTATGTTAAAGATGGCAATAATTCTAGTTGGCTTATTGTTTTAGAAAGCCAGTCTGAGAATTTTTATGATTTATCATCAAAGGATGTGTCAAATACTAATATATTGCATATTAATGGAGAAGCTTTTCAACAAGATGAGACACATATTTGTCAAGAGTTTTTCAATATACTTGAGGAGGATGGTGATTGAACAAATTGGGAGAGAGATGATATAAATGATTTTAGTATTGCAATAAATTATATTGATGAAATTATATATGAAAATAATATAGAATCTGATCCTGATACTGATGATGAAGATCTATTATTATAAGTGAACTGTAGATTATTCGAAATACTACAGGTACGAATGAGTTATTTTTCATTTATATGTTAAATTTAGTGTCTTTAGTTACATCTCGAATTTATAATTTTTATATTTTACTTCGAATGAAATTTATGTTCCTTTTTAAGATTATAATGTTTGATTATAGTTTTGTTTTTGTTTTTGGCCATTTGTGTTGCGAGAAACTCCAGTCCAGTTACAAGATGAGAAGTTTGTCTCATGAAGACAAAGAATTGGAAGATTCTGAGCTTATTTGAGACATGAACAAGATCAAAGTTTCCTTGTCTATTTCAATGGTTTGGGCGGCAGACTTTAAAAATGGAGATATGGGTTTGGAAGATACAAAGATTGCTAATAATATTGATAAAACTTTCATGAAATGAGATAGAAGAAGACTCATTTTTCTATATTTCTGAGTTCTCTGTTTTAGTTGTACGGTATATGAATCTCTGATCATCTATTTATAATAGAATGGACTCCACTTTACTCCCCACCAAATTGATTGGACTTTTCTAGCTATTATAGCCTTGGCCACTTATTCTTTTTTTCTTTTTTTTTTTCAATTTTCTCTCGTGAATTATTTTAAATTCAATTAGTCGGGTAGAATAATACAATTTAATAAATAAATATAACAATTGTGAAAGTTAAGTGTACTTTGGTTTTATACAAAGTCCAGTTGCGTTTGTACGAAAATTAAATTCTCTACTAAAATTAGAAATATACATTTTCACATTTAACATATATATATCAATATAATAACTATTGTATATGCTGAGATTATGAATTACTGTTATGCTAATAAGCAGATTCATTATTTTTGAAATATTTTCATTTACTTATATTCATTTTTTACATTTTGTAACTTTTCTATTAGTTATAATGTATTTAATTAATTATCTTTTGTTGATGAAATTTGAAAAAAAAAAACTCTTCTTCTTTTCTTTACTTATGCTTAACTTTTAGAATTTTTCATTTTTCATGATTCAAAACTATGATTTTGCCATACCTTCATCTTTATTTGTAGCTGCAAAAATATTATTAGTTACAAATGCAATGTTAATTATAGCTACACATATTATAGCTTATAGCAAATTATACTTTCAAATTTTTAACTTTTTATATGTAAATAATTTTTGCAACAATAAATTATAATTAGTCACTCATCAATTTCTATGGCTAATATTAAGATTATATAACTAATTTTGCTATACACTTTAAATATTTATAGCTAATTTAACTAATTGGCTACATTAATTAGGAGTGACTAAAATATTGTAACTAAATGATTACTTTTAGCAATAATATTTAAATACTGTAGCAAAAATTAATTATTTACAATAAATATTTAATTTATGTGACTTACTAATTTAGCCAAATTATATGCGGTTACAAAAAATAAACTTTCGTAACTAATACAAATATTTAGCTACAATTTTATTTGTTGTGACTCATAACCAGCGGCTATATGCAGCATTGTTGTAGTGGAACTTCAGGAGACAAATGTAGAATATGAATAAATACATATCTAATACTCAGTTTTTATATACCATAATTGACGTTTGGACAGATATCGAGTTATCAAGTCCAATGTCGATGAGAAAAATTTCCTTCAAAGATCCTCTAAAAGCAACCTCTCAAAGTTCAAATGTCTCAAGTATTTGAATGGAATCTCTAATCTATGAAACCCGGGCATATAATACTTACAAAGATAAACATAATGCCCCCGAGATATAACATTCATCCGTGGAAAATTATGTTTCATATCAACAAGTTGGGACAAATAATTGAAAAATGATTTAATTAATTGGTGAATATTAAGAGCTTTTTATATTCACCAGTTCAGACTCATATCTAATAATCAAGATTCAGGAAACTTTCATATAAATGAATTAGACATCCGCTTGAAATTTACGTGGTTGAGAACGCATACGAGCATATACAGTGCAGAGTTGAAAATTAGTTATATAACTACAAGCTATAGTTCAAACTCAATTATATCTGACACAGATATGCATAGAGCACAAAGTAAAAAATTCAAAAGAATGCATAACTAATTTATATGATTGATTTGAAATAATTTAAAAATATTGAAGCCAATTATTTCTACTTGGCTTCTATTGATGATATAATTAAATTGAAGACTATAATATATATAGAGAGAGAGGTTTGAAATATTTGTGAAAACTTATTGATTTGGAATATTTGGATGACGAGGATGAGAATTTTATTTGTGTCTGCATGCAAGAATTACAGAGGCGGATTGCACGAGTATAGATTGATGGGTATTTAATAAACAGAAGACACTGGAGATGGATAGTGCCAATGCTACCTACAGGACTCTCTGTATATTTGTCGCTTGGACTACAAAACACGATATATATACAAAGAAATTTATGATAAAAAACAAAATGGCAATTTAATAGATATTTTTTTCACCTTATACATGTGTATGTATCCCTGAAGTTTCATATGTTGATGATTTTTGCAATCTTCCCTTATAGAGAATCCCTAACGAATAAATTTCAATAATATTACGTGGTTTTTTTTGGTATTGAGTTCATCAATCTTTTTGTATTGCAAACTTGAAACAATGATATACTTGAAAATTTTGTATGAGGTAGTATAAGAATGGATTTAGGGTATAAGAAAGGCTATTTTTACCGAGTGAACACAAATATGAATAACAAAATTTGATGTGTATGTCTATTTATAAGTGTTAACGTACTTCGTACATATACGATCAGATGTTTGCAATATTTTTTATTGTTCAAACAATCTATAAATATTTTAAGGATGTGCACATCAAAATAGAAAAAATTTAGTCAACAATACGACCATATGATTTTTTTTTTTTTAAAGCTCGACCCTCAGAAATCGTTTTTGGATGATCGAATCTCCGACCTCTCTGTGGAGAGTAACATCAGGTGGCCACTGGGCTAACCCCAGTGGTTTACGACCATATGATATTTAGTCACAATAGTGTTTATTATTTACTGTTTGTTTGGATAATCCACATGTTCGAATTTTGCAATATTGGCGAGATTTTAAGTCAATTACGATAACTTATAATTCAAAATAAAACTAAGTTATTACCAATTTCACGGCGTGCGCACATATACCAAAAATTCAAATTGTACCATCAACCTATTTAGGAACCAAAATCTTCGAATATATTTGTTCATCATTATCAAATCTTCGTCTAATCAACAAACAAAACCTTAGATATAGTAGGCCGACTGTAACAGATCAGAACAATCTCTAATTTGCATCAACCTATTTAGGAAACAAAATATTCGAAGATAACTCTTCATCATAATCATATCTTCGACTCATCAACAGACAAGATATTATTGACAAAAAAAGATCAACAAGACCAAACATCGCATAAAAGTATGACGTTAAAATAATAATGATCACATTACACTGCCCAAAAAAATGGCATTGGTCTTATTTGTTTATATCAGATACATTGTATGAGATGAAACGGTCGTTCTATTTATACTCTCACGGCCATGCTTTTATAAAAAAAAAGGAACAATTTAATATTTTATATCAGTCGAGTCAATATCTGATTCATCAATCAATCACGAAAATCGTCAATCTGATTAATAATGTGCATTAGTGATGAGATGAAAAAGGGCAAACAACCTTATGGAGAACATAAAGGTGAGATTACTGGTTTAGGGATTGTGTTTTTTAATTTAGGGTTTAAACAATTAACTTTCAAATAGGGTTTGGTTGGCCAGACAAATCCCATTTTAAGGCTTTCATTGAGTATATAAATAATAGCAAGGATGATTTGCTCTATTGTTTTAGGTCGTGTCTATGTGAGGGGTCCTTTATTTTGAGATCTGGTCAGTAAGTCTTTAAAAAATTTTAATGTTTGTCTGCTTTCATGCATGTATTTGGATTTTTTTTATTTAAATAGAGGTTTCTTCTATATTTACTCAAATATGAGAGTCAAACCATAAACCGAAACTTTAAATTTTCATTTGTGATTTTTTTTCTTTTATAATTTTTGCCAAACAGAAATTTTGAGTTTCCTTTTGACTAAAATAAAATTTTTTTTACATACATGGGCAAACCGAAACTTTCATTTTATTATTATTATTATTATTATTATTATTATTATTATTATTATTATTATTATTATTATTATAATTAATAATTAAAATATAATTATATAATTATTGATAATTAATAATAACAATAACAATAATAATAATTAATAATTATATTGGACTTAAATAATTAATAATTTTATTTATACCCAAAAATAATTAATAACAATATAATTATAATTAATAATTATATAACTAATAATAACTATAATTAATAATTATATAATACTAATAATTAATAATAACTATAATAATAATTAATAATTACATTGACTAAAGTAATTAATAATTTTATTTGGACCCAAAGATAGTTAATAGTAATATAATCATAATTAATAATTATATAACTAATAATAATTTTAATTAATAATTTTAATTGTTAATTTTAATTATGTCATATATATATTTTATTAAAATTAATATAGTTATATTGTTATTAATTATTTTTGGGTTTAAATTGTTAGACAAAAGATCTCAATTTTGATCCTTGACAACTCAAATTGAATGATCTATTTAACATGTGGTTGAAGAATCTTGTTGCAGAATTAGGTTGTTCCAAATAAAGCTGAACAGAGCATTTATAGCGGTCGCACAAGAACTGAATACGACCACACCATTCAATCAAAAGATGAAACCTTATCACAGTAGGTTTCGCGGTCAGAAACCTGATCTCAGTCGCGACCGCACTTAAAGAAGAGCGACCGTCCCAAGTTATGGACGACCGCCACACAAGGAACCCAAATAATCTTAATCACAGTAAGGTTCGCGGTGACAAGAACGGCGAAGGATACGGCCTCGCTTATCACTTTAGCGACCGCCCATTGATATTCGCGACCGCTCTGCCAATTCAGGAGGAATTTTCTTAAAGAGACAGTAGTGTTCGCGTCCTCAGGTGCGTCTAGAAGTTCGACGCGGGTATCTCAACTCGACCGAGAGATGTCACCTAGGGCGACCGCGAAATTCATATTTAGGCGAACATTCATTTTTTTTCCCAGTCAAAGAATGCCATGTGTGATGACCGTTATAAACCCACTTCAACATTCAAAAATGGCGACCGCAGCTTTGATATGCATGATCGTCCCGACAACCACAGCATGGGCAAGATTCCTACTACAGAGCACTCAAATTTGACCGTTGAAGCATATTTAAACTCAGCGACCGTACCTTGTCCAAGGACGACCGCTTATGACATTAGCGCGACCATCCTTATATGAAGGACGACCGCGAAATGCTTCAGACAGTTTACTGAAGAAGGTCTAAACTGCCAAGACTTTATTCTCACTATCAATAACGGCTAGTAAAACCACATTGGCTATAAATACATTGCTTCTATAAGAAAAAGATGTAATGAGAAGTGAGATAAAAAATATTTCATAGCCAAGCAACAAATTTTCTTTAACTTAAACTTACATTTGAATTGTAATAAATGTTAGGTGTAAGCATTGAAAACACCATTGTATAAGTTTGAGTGTGAGCTTTAAAAACACTTAGGTTGTGAGAGTAAGCCTTGTAAAACTCTTGTTTAGGTTGTGAGAGTGAGCCTTAAAAACTCCTGCAAAGGTTCTTGAGTGTAAGCCTTACCAAAACACTTGTCAAGTTAGGTGTGAACTTGTGAAAACACCAAAGTTGGAAGTGAGCTTGTAAAAAACTTCAAAGATTAGTGGACCCTTAACAAGTTGTTAAGGAAGTGGATGTAAGATTGAAGTAAATCCGAACCACTATAAATCTTGTGTGTTCTTTCTTTCTTTCATTACTCAATCATTTCTCTATTCCGCATTTCTTGTTTGTTGAGTATTTTAAATTGTCATTATTTCTTGAGGAAACCAATTCACCCCCCCTCTTGGTTTCCATCTTGGGATAACAATTGGTATCAGAGCCTGAAATTTCTTAAACTTAATTGTGAAATTTGATCCACTATGGCAACTTCTTCTTCATCAAACTCTCATGGAAATCTTAATACTATTCTTAGACCCTACTTTGATGGAACTGATTATTCCTACTGGAAACACAAAATGTATTTGTTTCTAGACAGTGAAGGGATTGAACTATGGGATTTCGTGGAAAGTGAGTGGAAACCTCCCACTTATGAAGCTGACGGTATTCAAGTTCCACTCCCCAAAGCACAATGGTCAACTATCAATGTCAAAGATCGATTCAAGAACAATAGAGTCGCTTCGATCTTGATGAATTCCATTTCAAGAGAAGAAGGTGGAAGAGTTCAACATTTAACTTGTGCACATTGCATTTGGAAAACACCCGAAAACTACCATGAAGGTACGACTCAAGTGAGATTCACCAAGAAACAAATGATTGTCCATGAGTATGAGCTATTCAAGATGAAATCAAATGAAAATGTCACCGACATGACCAATCGCTTGCTTGCTATTGTCAATGAACTAAAGAAGTATGGCAAGATATATGATCAAGGTGATGTAAACAGTAAAATCTTGAGAGCCCTAAGAGCCAGAAAAAACTTTGAATCAAAAGTATCATCCGTAGAAGAAGCTCATGATCTCAGCACATTAAGAACCGACGAGCTAGTTGGAAAACTACTCACATTTGAAATACACAGTGAGAAAGAAGAAGATCAAGGTGAAAAAGAAAAGAGAAAACCAATTGCACTCAAAGCAATCAAAGAAGTTGAGAGCTCAAGCAACGAAGGTACTGATGATGAAGATGAAATGGCAATGTTCTCAAAAAGAATCAATGAATGGAAAAAGAAGAAAAGATTACAAGCAAATAAAGGTACACTTCCTAAATTCTCCCTTAAAGATAAAGAAAAGAAAAATGAGGTAAAGTGCTATGAATGTGAAAAAATTGGTCACATTAAATCGGATTGCTTCAAAGTAAAGAACAAAAGGAAACGGGATAAAGAAAAGAAAAAGTCTCTCAAAGCCACATAGGATGACTCCTCTTCAAGTGAAGAAGAAGAAGAAGAAGAAGGAATTGCAAACCTGTGTCTCATGGCTATTGAAGATGACTCCAATGAGGTAAGTACTCAATCCTTTGATCTAGTAGCACATAATGATATAAATGATCTAGATGATAGTGATTTGATTGAGCACATAAACTTTAAAATAGAAAAATATTTTTCTAAAATGATGCTCTATAAAGAGAAAAACTCTAAGTTAGAAAAGGATTTTATATGCTTAAAGAACTCTACCTTAGAATTGAAAACCTCAAATGAACACTTGATGAATACGATAGGAGAGTTAAATAAAAACTCACATGACTTAGAAAAAGTTATTAAAGAAAATGAAATTTTGAAGCATGAACTAAAAGAACTAAAAGAATCAATTTCCAGATGTCATAAAGGAAAGGAAGCATTAAACACATTAATTGATAACCAAAGATCACCCTCCTTAAAATATGGATTAGGATTAAATGGCTCAACCAACATTGCACCAAGCAAACCAACATTTGTAAAAGCATCTACAATTGAAATTTCTGATGTTCATATCAAAGATGCTTGCACCAAGTCTAAAAGTACCAAAAGAACTTCTTATGGTTCACTAGGAAATAAAGCCAAAAATAATTATGCATTTTTGTACACTAAACTTGCACAAAAGCAATCACATACTTGTAGTTGTATGCATAATACTTTGAATACAAAAAGAAAAATGCAGAAATATAGAATACCATGGCAATGCACATATTGCATGAAATTCAGACACAAAAATTTTTCTTGTCATATAAGAAATGCTCATCTCAAGTTAGAAGGCACCTTTATTACTAACCATCAAGGACCCAACTTCATGTGGGTACCTAAGAGAAGATGATCACTATTGCCTTGCAGGTATGCCTAAAATCTACTATCAACGAAAGCACATGGCTTGTGGATAGTGGGTGCTCAAGGCATATGACCGGGAATGCAAAGCTCTTTACAAGTATTACTTACAAACATGGAGGTAATGTAACTTTTGGAAACAATGCTAAGGGTAAAATTCTTGGTGTTGGCTCCATTGGTTCTATTGGTAAAGATTTAATAGAAGATGTATGGCTTGTTGATGGGTTGAAACATAACTTGCTAAGTGTTAGTCAACTTTGTGATAAAGCATACTTTGTTAATTTTGATTCCAAAGAATGCAAGATCACAAATTCAAATGATATTATCTTATTTAAGGGTACTAGAACAAACAACACTTATAATATCAACATACATTCAAATCATGCATTTAAATGTCTAATGTCCACTAATAATGATGCATGGTTATGGCATAGAAGACTAGGACATGCTGGTATGGATCAATTAAAATATATCTGTAATGAAAACTTAGTTGATGGCCTACCTAAGATAAAATATGATAAAGATAGGATTTGTGAACCTTGTCAACATGGTAAGCAACATAAAAGCTCATTTAAATCAAAGAATGTTATAAGCACCTCTAGACCTTTAGAGCTCATTCATTTGGATTTGTTTGGACCAAATAGAGTTACAAGCTTAGGAGGCAAATTATATGCATTTGTTCTAGTTGATGATTACTCTAGATTCACATGGGTTAATTTCTTAGCTCAAAAGAATGAAGCTTTTAATTACTTCAAAACGTTTGCAAAAAGAGTTCAAAATGAAAAAGGATATGTGATCACATCTATTAGAAGTGATCATGGCAAAGAATTTGAGAATGAAAATTTTGAAGGTTTTTGTAATGAACTTGGCATTTCACATAATTTTTCTGCTCCTAGAACTCCACAGAAAAATGGTGTAGTTGAAAGGAAAAATAGAACTTTAATTGAAATGGCTAGAACAATGCTCAATGAATATGATTTACCATCTTATTTTTGGGCGGAAGCTGTTAATACAGCTTGTTACATTACAAATCGTGTTTACAAAAGGCATTTAACAAATAAAACTTCTTATGAGCTATGGAATGGAAGAATTCCCAGAATTGGATATTTTAGAGTATTCGGATGCAAATGCTTCATATTGAATACCAAGGATAATCTTGGAAAATTTTCATCCAAATCAGGTGAAGGCATATTCCTAGGATATTCATCATATAGCAAAGCATATAGAGTATTTAACATGAAAACTCTAGTTATAGAAGAAACAATGCATGTTGTATTTGATGAATCATCTAAACTTGATCAAAAGAAAGGTAGTACTTTCAATGACCCTGCAGGTACTCTTGAACCTCTTGAAACTATTGATGCTCCAAAGATCAATCAGTATGAACTTGAAGAAAAGACTCAAGATCTACCTAAGGATTGGCAATACAAGAAAGACCATCCTAAGGAACTCATCATTGGAGAAACATCTAAGGGAGTAATTACTAGATCTAAAATTAATCATATAGATGTTAATTTTACTTTTGTTTCTCAAATTGAGCCAAAGACTGTTGAGGAGGCTTTAAATGATGAAAATTGGATAACCGTAATGCAAGATGAACTTAATCAATTTGAAAGAAATAATGTTTGGCAACTTACTCCTAGACCTACAGATCACTCTATCATAGGATGCAAATGAGTCTATAGGAATAAGCTTGATGAAAATGGTCACATTGTTAGGAATAAAGTAAGATTGGTAGCCAAAGGCTAAAATCAAGAAGAAGGTATTGACTATGATGAAACTTTTGCCCCTTGTAGCCAGATTAGAAGCTATTAGAATATTACTTGCTTTTGCATGTCACATGAACTTTAAACTCTTTCAAATGGATGTTAAAAGTGCATTTCTAAATGGACTTATAAGCGAAGAAGTTTATGTAGAACAACCTCCTGGTTTTGAAAACTACAAATTTCCTGATCATATTTTCAAACTTACCAAAGCTTTATATGGATTGAAACAAGCACCAAGAGCTTGGTATGATAAACTAAGTGCATATTTACTTGAAAATGGTTTTTCAAAAGGAAAAGTAGACACAACTCTCTTTGTTAAAAAGGACAAGCATAACATTTTAATTGTACAAATTTATGTGGATGACATAATATTTGGAGCTACTAATGAAGCCTTGTGCAAAGAATTTGCTTCTTGTATGACTAGGGAATTTGAAATGAGCATGATGGGTGAACTCAAGTTCTTCCTTGGACTGCAAGTCAAGCAATGTGAAGATGGGATCTTCATCAACCAATCCAAATATACAAAAGAACTCATTAAGAAATTTGGAATGGATGGCTGCAAAACTAGCAAAACTCCTATGAGCACATCCTTGAAATTAGGTAAAGATGAAAATGGTAAAGCAGTAGATGAAAAGAAATATCGAGGTATTATCGGATCACTACTTTACTTAACCGCTTCTAGACCTGATATAATGTATAGTGTATGTCTTTGTGCTAGATTTCAAACTTGTCCTAAAGAATCACACTTGAATGCTACTAAGAGAATTTTGAAATATTTAAGTGGTACAATGCATTTAGGACTTTGGTATCCTAAAAACACATCATTTCATATCATAGGCTTTTCAGATGCAGATTATGCTGATAATATCTTAGATAGGAAGAGCACTACAGGAGCATGTCACTTTCTTGGTAATTGTCTAGTTTCTTGGCATAGTAAGAAATAAGCATCGGTTGCTTTATCCACAACAGAAGCCGAATATGTTGCAGCATGTTTTTGTTGCACACAAGTATTATGGATGAAACAACAATTGCTTGACTATGGCAAAGTATTTAACAATATCTCCATTAAATGTGACAACACTAGTGCTATCAATTTGTCTAAAAATCCTATCCAACACTCTATATCCAAACATATAGATATTAGACACCATTTCTTGAGAGAAAATGTACAAAATCAGAATATAATCCTAGAGTTTATAGATACACATAATCAACTTGCTGATATCTTTACAAAACCTTTGAATGAAGATAGGCTTAACTTCATTAAACTTAATTTAGGAATGATTGATGGAATTACTCTGAATTAATAAAAAATTGCCTATCAATGAAGCTTCTATGTGCATAAACTTTTTGCCTAAATATTAGAAAAATCTTCAATCTTTCTTTGACTCTTTCATTTCTAAGTCAGTCGCGTTCGCTCCAATGTCTTTAGCGATCGCTATCTTGTTTGCCATATTCATCTAAATAAATATCTCTTTGCGCGGTCGAGAAATCTTGTGCACGGACGCAATAATTTGAACAGTTTCGACCGTCACAAACAATTTCTGCACCCGCGAGCTCACTACTCTTGCTAATGGTCGCTAGATCACATTTCGCGATCGTACCCTCGCAAATTTGCAACCGCACTCTGTACACTCTGCTCGAAATTTTATAACCGTTGGCTGTATGACAGGTCACAATTCTTAACTCTCAACAGTCATAAATGGATATTTTCTTAATTTCTTCTATTTAAGAGTATAATACATCAGTTTCTTGGATATTTTGCTTCTTACAACATACAAACTTCCCTCTAAATCTCAAAAACCTCTCAAAATCATCTTCTTCTCAAAACACCCTCTGTTTTCTAGTTTTCTTCCTGTTCTTCAATCCTGATGGCTCCCAAAAAGAAGATAACTTCCAAAGTAAAAGGAAAGGGAAAGAAATCTTCAGGAATCACAATAAGAGAACCAACAGATGATCCTCCATCTCCTCCACAGTCTAGAAGAGGTGAGAAAATTCACAAATGTAACACCCCTATACCCCGTATACGTACACAGCATGCTAATACGATCGTAATATACGTATACTGAATATAGAAATGCTACGATATACTTAACAAATGACTCATCCCTTTACAAAAGCATGAACAAATTTAAATCATTTAAAAGAAATTATAAAAGACAAAAGATAAAATGTTTATTTAAAAGCAGCGGAAAATGTAACAAATATTTACAAATACATATACATCAAAATTCAAGTTTTACAAAACATAAAATATATACATGTTTGGCAGTATGTCTCTGATCTTTAAGCTCCACTATCAATGCCTCAAAAATCTAGACTCTACTCGGTCTAGAGGAACTCTCCGGTTCTTCCCTGTCACCTGCGCGATGAATCACAATCGCGCTAAGCCAACGGCTTAGTGATACAAACTACAATAACAATATGCTTCTATGCAATGCCAATGTCACACATTTCAACAATTAATATAATATTCGCAAATGATATTTTTATATGGTTCATAAGACTATATTTCATCATTTGATTCAATTATTTCATCACTTATGATTTACAATGGCACAAAGACACGTATGGGCCCAAAAGACACTAATATGTTATTCAAAGTTCAGAGTTACTGCTTTGGTCTATAATCATAATCATCAAGCCCGTAGGCGATACATATATATATCTCTATCCATGGATAGTGTAACAGACCCAGTCTCTTGGACCTCAACCCAGATAAACCTGAGGAAATCCTCAACCCGGCAAGACTGTTACTATTTTACATTTCACATTTATCAACTGGAATCGGCTTACGACCCGGTCTTTTCACCTATCCAATACTTTATAGGCATGCCGCCAAACTCAGAACTCTGAAAATTGAATCAACATATTAGGCGCAGATCATTTCATTTATCTCTTTCCATTTCATTCCCAATATCAATTAGGCAACTATGCCTCCATTATATTTCATTTGCAATACCATAGCCAACAACCATGGACTCATATCTCATAATCACATTAATATAATTCATCATATCATCATATCTTTTACACTTCACATTTCATATTTCATATAGACAAACATGCTTTAATCATCTCATTATGTCTCAATTCATCATTTAAGTACTCACAATCAATTACATTGAACATCCATTAAGAATGATCATCATTGATATATATATACATAGCAATTTACCTTCTTCATAGATTTAGAATCTCCAACATACATTCCACATAATCCACATTGTGCACAACATAGCTTTATTCATATGCATCATCAATGTTCACATTATATCCAACATAACATTAGATTTCTTAACACATTTACAATCAAATATATGTTAAGTCTCAACATCATATGAATGTATGCAATAATGTAGTTTGTACTTACCTTAAGCACCACTTATACAAATCTATACACTTCTTCTTCCAACAATTCTTCACTTCTTAAATTAGGACAAATCACCTTCTTCCAAAACCTAGTCCAAAAACGATACAATACATGAATTCCAATACAATTTATCACTTAATAACCTTATCTTAGACCTTTAGATCACAAATTATAACTCAACACCACTAACTAAAGCCCACGGCCGTGGCCACCCCAACCCCCCACGGGCGTGGGTTAAAGAATGGTTCTGCCTCCCTTGCTCCAAACCTCCACGGCCATGGCAACCAAGGGCCACGGGCGTGGCATCCAAAATGCTACTGTTTCTAACCAAATTCACATATTCTATGCTTACAACTCCAACAAACATCAACAACATGAAAATCTAGGAGAATAATTGATCAAACTCAAGTTAAACATCACTTACCACTTCAAAACCCTAAAACCAACAACACTCTTACTCTTTCAATACCAACATCAACCTATCTTTTTATTTCAATTCAAAACCAACACCACAATCAATTTAAATCAAACACACACCAACATACTACCATTAACACAACCCTACTTTCAAATATCAACACTCAAATTCATAAACAACTTAAAATAAAACTAGAAAATCAAGAGAAACTTACCAAAATAATGAATCTTCTTGGATTTCCAACTTAATCTCTTGAAAACTCCTTCAATTTTGAGTTTGGAACAAGCAAAACTCACTCTTGCTCTCTTGCTTTGGATGGCCGGCCAACAAAAGGGAAAGAGAAGAAAATGAACAAGTGAAAGAGACAAAATCAAACTTCTCATCTCTTTAAACCTCCACCAAGCATTCCAAAAAGAAAATTACTTAAATACTGTAATATCCCAATGTATACCCTAAAAGTTTTGAAGTTATTGTTGTATTTGGATTTAAAGTATATGTATATAAGGGAAATATAGATACAATATATATATAAGACATATACATATACATGGGATATAATATGATGTAGGAAAAGTGAGTTGTATATATATATATTGGTATAATTAGTTAATAATAATAATGATAATAAGGACAAAAAGAAAAGGAGAAGAGGAAAGTCAAGGGAAGAAAGTGTGGTGGATATTAACTTAGAAATAATAATAATAATTATTATTATTATTATTATTATTATTCTTATTATTATTATTATTATTATTATATATATATATATGATAAGAACGAAAGAAAGAACGAGATCTTTCTTTCTTCTTCTTCTTAGTGAACGAGAGAGAGAGAGAGAGAAGCTAGAGAGAGAAAGGTGATTTTGCTTCTAATTACACCAAAGATTAAGGATATCAAGATGTTTGCAAGTGGATATTGAAGATTTAGCAAGCTATTCAAGTAAGTACTTATCTTTTGAGTTGATTTTATTGATTATGTATATATATAAGTTTTTTATCTTCTTGTTTTGGATTTCTTTTGGATTGAGGTTATGGTTGGTGTATAAGATGATGGAAATGAAAGATTGAAGTATGTAATTGTGTTGAATTGATAGTTAAGTGATGATGTTGGGGTAATTGTGAGGATGATGATGAATTATTGAGTTAGGGTTTAGTATGAATGAATTGGTATTTTGAATAATTGATTATAGTGATGTATATATATTGATTATTATGATGATATAATGAAGATATATAAATGTTAAAGTAATAGGAAATTGATAAATATGAATAAAGATGATGATTAAAAGGGTTGTGGTATGAATTTTGAAGGGCTTGGTCTTTAAATTCTTGAAGGACACGGCCAAGTTATGAGAGACACGGCCAAGTTAGGGCAAACTTGGCCGTGTTGGATGATTTTTGGAGAGACACGGCCACTGTCTTGGCCGTGTCCCTTGACCGTGTTTGCCACTGCCTAGTTTATGTTGAGAGACACGGCCGTGTCCCTTGCCCGTGTCTGCTGTTGGATGTTTGTGTTGAGAGACACGGCCACAAGCTTGGCCGTGTCCATTGCCCGTGTTTGCTACTGCCTGAATTGTTGTTGAGAGACACGGCCACAAGTTTGGCCGTGTCCCTTGAGTGTGTTGGCTAATGATATTTATTCTTGATTATTGTTACATTGTTGGATCTTCCAAGGGTCTTTTTGTATCTACACTTTAAATATACTTAAACAAAGATGACCTAAACTAATGTATATGGAGGATTCTAAATCTATGAATAAGATAAATTATATATGTGTATATCAATGATTGATCATACATTTGATGGTAATGAAGATGCATATGATATTATATGAACAATGTTATGTCTTATGCAATGTGAATCTTATGAATTGCAATGATAATATATATATATTGTGAAGGATATGATGAAGTAATTGATTATGTACAATTGAATAGTGAAATGTTATAATATGATGTGAAGTCATTGTTATTGACTATGATGATTTAAATATGATGGGAAGTCATTGTTATTGACTATGATGATTCAAATATGATGGGAAGCCATTGTTATTGGCTATGATAATTCAATTGAGAATGAAATTGATAAATGAATTGTATAGCTAATGTGTTATTCCATTTTCAGAGTTTGTTGTTGGTGGCATGCCTAATATGAGTAACAATCTCTTGAAGTTAGGTTGGATTTGATCCTTGAAGCCAAGTTGGGTTGAAGTTTAACATGTTTTACTCCCCCTTGAAGCTTGGTTGGGTCTAATCCTTGAAGCCTAATTGAGATGTTACAACCCTTGAAGCTAGGTTGGGTTTGGTTCTTGAAGCCAAGTTGGGTTGATACTTAGCATGCTTTGTTCCCCTTGAAGCTTGGTTGAGCCTAATCCTTGAAGCCTAGTTGGGATAATGATAAATGTGATAAATAAACCAAAGCATTAACTCTGAAAATTGAATGGCATATTAGTGTGTTGGTTGGGCCCGAGTCTGTCTTTATTGTCAATGTGATAATTAAATGTTGAAATAAATGAGTAATGAGATCTATAGCTACCTTTATTGGAAGTGTGATTCATGATTGATGAATTGTGAATAAAATAATGTTATGAAGTATGATTTTGTAATATGGGTATTGATATATTGAAAGTGAATATGTTTTGAGGAGCTTTGTTGAGATATGAGTTTATGAAAATGTTGTATGATGTGTACAATGTATTCGAATGTGGAATTTGTGAGAATTGTTTTCATGAAGGTTTGGATAGGTCATTAAATGGTGTTTTGTTGAAATGATGTATATTTATATGCATATGAGATAGAAAAGGGCAAGTATTGTGTTGTGAAGGTTCTATATAATTATGTATCTAATTTATGAAATTAGTGGGAACATATGAAGAATGCATTGAGAAAGGAAAACGTGGTAAGAGAACCATAAAACATAATGCTAAAAATATGAGGTATGATTCTTATGGTAAAGTGTATTTTATTATTTATTTGTACTACTAAGCTCTCGGGCTTAGAGCGGATGTTTAATCGCGCAGGTATTTATGCGGTTGATCAGGAAGTCTAGATGTTATGCCATGAGAAGGGTAAGAGTGTCTCGAGACCAACTAGAAGGTGATGCATACATATGTAATTTTAATTATGTTGTATTTTTATAAGAATAATGATTTTCTTAAATGTTTTTTTTATTTAATGTAATATTGATTGAACTTGAATAAAGGTTTTAAAGTGAAACAAGAAGTGATATTCTTATACTTTATATACGTATTGTATGTATACCAGGTATATGTATAGTACTTATATAGAGTATGGGGGTGTTACAAATACCCTCATCTATTTATTTTAACTTCCTTTCACTTACATGTCCTTTTTAGTAATTTCATAATTAACAAAATAAATATCTTCTTCCTTTGACCATCCATTTGACTTTTGTATATGTTATATATATTTCCATATATATAACATATACACTCTCTTTTAAATTCTTTTCTCTTTCCAATTACACCTATACATTTTAATTCAAATAAAACAACAATTATATCAAAAATCCTAGGGCACACTTTGGGATATTACAATTCTCCCCCTCTAAAAAGAAATTTCGTCCTCAAAATTACCTGATATTATGTCTGAAACAGTTGAGGATACTGATCTTGCATTGCTTGCTCGCTCTCCCAAGTTGACTCTTCTCTCCCATGATTCTTCCATAGAACATTCACCAACGGCACTTTCTTATTTCTCAACTCTTTCTCTTCATGTGCCAAAATAGCAACTGGTTCTTCTTCAAATGTCAGATCCGAACTCACTTCAATGGATTCAACTGGCAAGATATGAGATGGATCCGATCTATACCTCCGCAACATAGAAACATGGAATACATTATGGATTCTATCCAACTCAGGCGGCAAAGCAAGACGATAAGCAACTGGCCCAACTCTTTCCAAAACTTCATATGGTCCAATGAAACGAGGACTCAGCTTCCCTTTTAGACCAAATTTCAATATCTTTTTCCAAGGAGATACTTTCAAAAATACTTTATCTCCAATATCAAACTCTATGTCTCTCCTTTTCAAATCTGAATAAGACTTCTGTCGATCTGAAGCTGCTTTCAACCGATCCCGAATTATCTTTACTTTCTCTTCAGTTTCTTTAACCAAATCAGGACCAATTAACTTGCCCTCTCCAATTTCATTCCAACATAAAGGCGTTCTGCATCTTCTACCATACAATGCCTCATATGGTGCCATACCAATACTAGATTGATGACTGTTGTTGTAAGCAAACTCCACAAGTGGCAAAAAACTGTCCCAACTTCCAGAGAAATCAATGACACAGCTTCTCAACATATCCTCAATAATCTGTATCACTCTCTCTGACTGCCCATCTGTCTGTAGATGAAAAGCAGTACTAAAGTGCAATAGAGAACCCAAAGCCCCATGTAAACTTTTCCAAAACCTCGAAGTAAACCGGGGATCTCGATCAGACACTAAAGAAATTGGGACTCCATGCAACCTTACTATTTCACTTACATACAGCTCAGCCAATCTTTCAAGAGAATAGTCCATTCTAACAGGAAGGAAATGAGCTGTCTTTGTCAACCGATCAACAATCACCCAAATAGCATCATGCTTCTTCTGAGTCAATGGTAATCCCGATACAAAATCCATTGTCACTCTCTCCCATTTCCATTCAGGCACTGTTAAAGGTTGAAGCAACCCTGTTGGAAGTTGATGCTCAGCTTTCACCCTCTGACAAGTGAGACATTTGGACACAAATTCCGCTATGTCTCTCTTCATACCAGACCACCAGTAGTGCTGTTTCAAATCATGGTACATCTTTGTACTACCCGGATGCATAGCAAAAACCAATTGGTGTGCTTCCTCTAAAATGATTTTTCTCAAACTATCATCATCAGAAACACACAACCTATCTTTGAACCAAAGACTGCCATCACTTTTCACATGAAAATCTCGGCTCTCCCCATCTTGGCAATTTGATACAATCTTCTGAATTTTCTCATCTGCCAATTGAGCCTCCTTAATCTGATCCAACAATACTGGTCTCAACTGCAGCTGAGCCAATAATGCACCATCATCACATACTTCAAAACTAGCATATAACGCTCTCAACTCAACAAGCAACGAGAGCGAATAAACAGCCAAACCTGCCAAAGACTTCCAACTTAAGGCATCAGCAACAACATTCGCCTTACCAGGATGGTAATCAATCAAGCAGTTGTAGTCTTTAATTAGTTATAACCATCGCCTTTGCTGAAGATTCAGCTCCTTCTGAACACCCAAATATTTCAAACTTTTATGATCCGTATAGATAAAACATTTTTCCCCGTATAAGTAATGTCGCCAAATCTTCAAAGCAAATACTATAGCTGCTAACTCCAAATCATAAGTCGGATAATTAAGCTCGTGCGGCTTCAACTGCCGAGAAGCATAAGCTATGACTTTACCCTCTTGCATCAAAATACATCCTAAACTAATATGTGAAGCATCACTGTAAATCACATATGGTTTATCTTCCACGGGTAAAGTAAGAACAGGTGCTTGAGTCAACATTTCTTTCAACTGCTCAAAGCTAGCTTGACACTGATCCGTCCACACAAATCTAACTCCCTTCCGAAGCAATCTGGTGAGTGGAGTAGCTATCAAAGAGAAGCCTTTCACAAACCGTCGGTAATAGCCTGCCAAACCCAGAAAACTCCTAACTTCAGTTACAGACTTTAGTGGACTCCAATTCAAAATAGCTTCAACTTTACTTGGATCAACTCTTATACCATCTGCTGAAACTATATGACCTAGAAAAGTAACTTGGTCAAGCCAAAATTCACACTTCGACAGTTTAGCAAACAACTGCTTCTCTCTCAAGACCTGTAACACAATCCGCAAATGCTTGTCATGCTCCTTCTCATTACGTGAATACACTAAAATATCATCGATGAAAACCACCACAAACTGATCCAGATAGGGCCTAAACACCCTATTCATCAAATCCATGAAAGCTGCAGGTGCATTCGTCAACCCAAAAGGCATTACTAAAAACTCATAATGCCCATACCTGGTGCGGAAAGCTGTCTTAGAAACATCTTCAGCTTTAACCCTCAACTGATGGTACCCGGATCTCAAATCAATCTTGGAAAACAATGTTGCTCCCTTCAATTGATCAAAGAGATCATCAATCCTGGGCAAAGGATATTTATTCTTGATAGTCACTTTATTCAATTGCCTATAATCAATGCATAACCTCATAGTATCATCCTTCTTCTTCACAAACAACACAGGAGCTCCCCAAGGAGAAACACTGGGGCGAATAAACCCTTTATCCAACAACTCCTGTAACTGCACCTTCAACTCTCTCAATTCAGCAGGTGCCATGAGATAAGGAGTGATAGAGATGAGAGTGGTACCAGGCAACAAATCGATACCAAACTTAACCTCTCTCTCAGGGGGTAACTCTGGCAACTCCTCAGAAAACACATCTGGAAAATCTGCAACTGTGGTTATATTATCAAGTTGAGAACCCCCTACTCTAGTATCCACAACATGAGCAAGATAAGCATCACACCCTTTTCTAATCAACCTTCTAGCTGTTACAGTTGATACAAACAAAGATGCAAGTTGTCTCTGCTCACTAGATACTATCACATCCCTACCATCACTGGTTCTCAAGGTGACACACTTCTTTTGACAATCTACCACAGCCCCATGCTTAGACAACCAATCCATGCCTAAGATCAAATCATATTCTTTAAAAGGCATTTCAATTAAATCACCAAGAAACTCCTCACCTTGCACCACAACAGCACTATCACGATGCACCTTACTCACCATAACACTATGTCCTAAAGGATTTGTCACTAAGACATCAAATCCTAAGGACTCTGAATGCAATTCAGACACAGGCAAGATAGATGCACTAATGTATGAATGAGTAGATCCTGGATCAATTAAAGCAAGTACTGAAATTCCAAATAAAGAAAATGTACCCGCTATAACTGCTGAAGCATTTGGCTGCCTCTGCATCACATACACTCTCTGAGAAGATCTGGCTTCATCTGGCCTACTGCCTCCGGATGATGATCCTCCTCTCTGACTATACTCGGATCGACCACCCCTACTGAAACCTCTGCCTCCTCTACCACCTCTGCTGACACTGGGTCGAGAGGATGCAGACTCAGCCTGCCTGTGCTCCTGTATCTCAGGACACTCCCTAATGAAATGGTCAGGTGATCCACACCGGAAATATACAGCTGATCTACTACTCTTCCAGCAAACACCCACATGGTTTCTACCACAAAGCTCACATGTAGGTGGAGTATACCTCTGAATTACTGGAGTCGGAGCACTGGCTACAGAAGCTGTAGGTCTCGGTCTCTGTCTCTGATACTGCACTGACCTACCCGGCTATCTTTGACTCCTACTGATCCTCGGAACAAAAATTCCTCTATCCCTCTTCACAGATGAAGACCCTGCCTCAAACTGGGGTCTCCTTACCCTGGTCTCCTCCTCACCAGCAGCTGCTGCAATGCTCTGCGCTCTCTCAATACTTCTAGCTGCTGCAACAAGCTGAGAGAAATCCTGGTATCTAGAACCAGCCACAATGCACATGATAGAGGGCCTCAATCCCTCCTCAAACTTTCTGCACTGGTCTATTTCATCAGAGATAATTTCCCCAGCATAATGACTCAACCGGATGTACTCAATCTCTTATTCTGTCACCGTCCGGTTGTCTTGCCTTAAATTCAAAAATTCCATCTTCTTAAGATCTTTATACTCCCTTGGAGTATATTTTTGTTCGAACTCTCTCAGAAAATCCCCATATGATAATGTAGGTGGATCATCCATGGCATGCGGGACCGTCTTCCACCAGTCATAGGCATCTTTCTGTAGGAGGGATCTGGCATAGTCAAATTTCTCATCCTAAGTGGCTTGCAACTGAATGAATATCCTCTGTACCTTATCCAACCACTGCTCAGCCACTGCAGGATCAGTAGTGCCTAAGAAATCTTCAGCCCCATATTTTCTCAACTTATCATAATGTCTTACTGGCACTTGAGGCTGTGGTGGTGGTGGTGGCTGTACTGGAGCTCCCCTCAACAATTCTACCACATGCCTTAACCAACCCGGCGGAGCCTCCTCAGCAGCTGATCTCTCTGGCACAGAAACAGGTGCCTCACTAACCCTTTCAATCCTAGCTCCATCTCTACTCTCTTCAGAAGCTACACTTTTTGCACTACCCTCAACAGACTGTCGTGAATGAGATACCATCTCTACCTATATCTGCAAACACAGCATAATATTCCTCATTAAAGATCAAAGACTGCCATACCAAAACATGTATTTTACTCAAAAACCAACTTTTAAAATCAAAATATTCTTTTTCTTACAATTCACCTAGGTTGAGAATCTCAAACCTAGACTCTGATACCAAAATAAATGTAATACCCCTATACCCCGTATACGTACACAGCATGCTAATACGATCGTAATATATGTATACTGAATATAGAAATGCTACGATATACTTAACAAATGACTCATCCTTTACAAAAGCATGAACAAATTTAAATCATTTAAAAGAAATTATAAAAGACAAAAGATAAAATGTTTATTTAAAAGCAGCGGAAAATGTAACAAATATTTACAAAAATATATACATCAACATTCAAGTTTTACAAAACATAAAATATATACATGTTTGGCAGTATGTCTTTGATCTTTAAGCTCCACTATCAATGCCTCAAAAATCTAGACTCTACTCGGTCTAGAGAAACTCTCCGGTTCTTCCCTGTCACCTGCGCGATGAATCACAATCGCGCTAAGCCAACGGCTTAGTGATACAAACTACAATAACAATATGCTTCTATGCAATGCCAATGTCACACATTTCAACAATTAATATAATATTCGCAAATGATATTTTTATATGGTTCATAAGACTATATTTCATCATTTGATTCAATTATTTCATCACTTATGATTTACAATGGCACAAAGACACGTATGGGCCCAAAAGACACTAATATGTTATTCAAAGTTCAGAGTTACTGCTTTGGTCTATAATCATAATCATCAAGCCCGTAGGCGATACATATATATATCTCTATCCATGGATAGTGTAACAGACCCAGTCTCTTGGACCTCAACCCGTCTAAACTCGAGGAGATCCTCAACCCGGCAAGACTGTTACCTGTAACAGACCCAGTCTCTTGGACCTCAACCCGGATAAACCCGAGGAAATCCTCAACCCGGCAAGACTGTTACTATTTTACATTTCACATTTATCAACTGGAATCGGCTTACGACCCGATCTTTTCACCTATCCAGTACTTTATAAGTATGCCGCCAAACTCAGAACTCTGAAAATTGAATCAACATATTAGGCACACATCATTTCATTTATCTCTTTCCATTTCATTCCCAATATCAAATAGGCAACTATGCCTCCATTATATTTCATTTGCAATACCATAGCCAACAACCATGGCCTCATATCTCATAATCACATTAATATAATTCATCATATCATCATATCTTTTACACTTCACATTTCATATTTCATATATACAAACATGCTTTAATCATCTCATTATGTCTCAATTCATCATTTAAGTACTCACAATCAATTACATTGAACATCCATTAAGAATGATCATCATTGATATATATATACATAGCAATTTACCTTATTCATAGATTTAGAATCTCCAACATACATTCCACATAATCCACATTGTGCACAACATAGCTTTATTCATATGCATCATCAATGTTCACATTATATCCAACATAACATTAGATTTCTTAACACATTTACAATCAAATATATGTTAAGTCTCAACATCATATGAATGTATGCAATAATGTAGTTTGTACTTACCTTAAGCACCACTTATACAAATCTATACACTTCTTCTTCCAACAATTCTTCACTTCTTAAATTAGGGCAAATCACCTTCTTCCAAAAACGATACAATACATGAATTCCAATACAATTTATCACTTAATAACCTCATCTTAGACCTTTAGATCACAAATTATAACTCAACACCACTAACTAAAGCCCACGGCCGTGGCCACCCCAACCCCCACGGGCGTGGGTTAAAGAATGGTTCTGCCTCCCTTGCTCCAAACCTCCACGGCCATGGCAACCAAGGGCCACGGGCGTGGCATCCAAAATGCTACTGTTTCTAACCAAATTCACATATTCTATGCTTACAACTCCAACAAACATCAACAACATGAAAATCTAGGATAATAATTGATCAAACTCAAGTTAAACATCACTTACCACTTCAAAACCCTAAAACCAACAACACTCTTACTCTTTCAATACCAACATCAACCTATCTTTTTATTTCAATTCAAAACCAACACCACAATCAATTTAAATCAAACACATACCAACATACTACCATTAACACAACCCTACTTTCAAATATCAACACTCAAATTCATAAACAACTTAAAATAAAACTAGAAAATCAAGAGAAACTTACCAAAATAATGAATCTTCTTGGATTTCCAACTTTATCTCTTGAAAACTCCTTCAATTTTGAGTTTGGAACAAGCAAAACTCACTCTTGCTCTCTTGCTTTGGATGGCCGGCCAACAAAAGGGAAAGAGAAGAAAATGAACAAGTGAAAGAGACAAAGTCAAACTTCTCATCTCTTTAAACCTCCACCAATTATTCCAAAAAGAAAATTACTTAAATACCCTCATCTATTTATTTTAACTTCCTTTCACTTACATTCCCTTTTTAGTAATTTCATAATTAACAAAATAAATATCTTCTTCCTTTGACCATCCATTTGACTTCTGTATATGTTATATATATTTCCATATATACAACATATACACTCTCTTTTAAATTCTTTTCTCTTTCCAATTACACCTATACATTTTAATTCAAATAAAACAACAATTATATCAAAACTCCTAGGGCACACTTTGGGATATTACAACAAACCTCACCACCAAACCTCTGAGGAAGATGTGAGATATGCCATGCTGAAGAGAAAGAAAGTTGAGGGAACCAAATCTCCTTTTGGTGGGATGCTCTCTGCCCTAATATCAAGGATGAGATTGAAAGATTACTGGATGTTCTTGGATGGAGAAAATTTGTATTTCCTGAGGAGGTAGGTTATTCTAGTTTAAGCAAGGAATTCCTCATGTCTTTTCAAATTGAAAAGAGTGCTAACTCTGCACTGGGATGGTATGGGGTTAGATTTAAGTTATTTGATCAATATCAAGCCTTAACCCTAGAAGACTTTGGCAAATTCTGGAACTTTCCTGCTGATGGTATAACCTCCTACAATGATTTAACCTTCTCCAACCAAACACTCTCTGCCTTTTGGCAAGAAATTTCTATGGAAACATCTTTTGAAAAAGAATCAAAAGCTAGACACATCAAATCCCTCACCCATTGGATTCTTCATAGGATCATCACCTACACCATTCATCAAAGAGCTGATGGGAATGAAAAGGTAACAAAAAGAGACCTCATATTCTTATATGCTTTCACCCACAACATCCAAATGAACACAACCAAGTTCTTGATTGACACCCTATATCATCATGCAGTTACAAGAACTGGAACTTTCTTCTTATCCTCACAAATAACTCAAATAGCTAGGCACCTGAACTTACTAAATGATCTCAACTTAGCTACATTGAGAAACCCTTTCAATCTTGCCTCTAGTGCCATCACTATTGACTATCTAGAACATGCTCGATGTGTAAGGAAGATTGAAGGTACATATGTGTATTATTTTGGCAAAAAAGGAATTGTGGATGGACAAAAGAAAAGACCAAGATACACAATTGAGGAAGAAGGAGACTCTCTGGAAGTTGCTGTTGAATTACCTCCAAAAGCTACTTCATCAAAAGCTACTCAAGAAACTACTTCATCCTCTACACAACTCATCCTCAAAGCTATCAAATCTCTCTTCAGGAAACTCTCTAGATTCAAGAAAAGTGTCTCCAAGAGATTCCATCACTTGAACAAGAGAATTAACCTTATATCTCACATGCATCATGATCTCTATGATATGCAAGGCAAACTGGACTTGCCTCAATGCAATCTTGTAGATTGGGATATAAGTGATCATACTCAAAGTCTTCCTGAAGAAGAAGAATCTATTAGTACTAGCTCTACCTCTTTTCTTCCTCTTGATAAAGGAAAAGCTCCTTTAGTAGAAGAAGAGATAGATGAGGATGATGATTCTAAATAGTTTACATTTTTATTTTGTGTTATGACTTGATATGTTGCTTTATCCTACTTTCTCATGTTATATCTTTGTACTTTCCTCTATTTTTTATAAACAATATGTTTATTAGCTTAAATTCTTGCTTTCTGTTATGCATTTTGCCTATGACAATGGGGGAGAAATAGTAAACAACTTGGAATGATTGTTTGGAATGATTGTTTAACTAATGCAAGATAATCAAATGATATCTTTCTAATGCATCAATGCATATGTTATGCTTAACCATGATTCATGCATATGTTAAGGGGGAGCATTAAAAACAAATTCATTAACATTCAACACATGAGCAAATGTTAGACTTGTTAATCTATCCTAATGAGCAAAGTTATTTTTTTTTTTGATAATTTATATTATCATTCCATTTGATTGTCAAAGTCAAAATGGGGGAGATTGTTAGACAAATGATCTCAATTTTGATCCTTGACAACTCAAATTGAATGATCTATTTAACATGTGGTTGAAGAATCTTGTTGCAGGATTAGGTTGTTCCAAATAAAGCTGAACAGAGCATTTATAGCGGTCGCACAAGAACTGAATACGACCACACCATTCAATCAAAAGATGAAACCTTATCACAGTAGGTTTCGCGGTCAGAAACCTGACCTCAGTCGCGACCGCACTTAAAGAAGAGCGACCGTCCCAAGTTATGGACGACCGCCACACAAGGAACCCAAATAATCTTAATCACAGTAAGGTTCGCGGTGACAAGAACGGCTAAGGATACGGCCTCGCTTATCACTTTAGCGACCGCCCATTGATATTCGCGACCGCTCTGCCAATTCAGGAGGAATTTTCTTAAAGAGACAGTAGTGTTCGCGTCCTCAAGTGCTTCCAGAAGTTCGACGCGAGTATCTCAACTCGACCGCGAGATGTCACCTAGGGCGACCGCGAAATTCATATTTAGGCGGACATTCATTTTTGCCCAGTCAAAGAATGCCACGTGTGATGACCGTTATAAATCCACTTCAACATTCAAAAGGGCGACCGCACCTTTGATATGCGCGACCATCCCCACAACCACAGCATGGGCAAGATTCCTGCTGCAGAGCACTCAAATTTGACCTTTGAAGCATATTTAAACTCAGCGACCGTACCTTATCCAAGGACGACCGCTTATGACATTAGCACGACCATCCTTATATGAAGGACGACCGCAAAATACTTCAGACAGTTTACTGAAGAAGGTCTAAACTGCCAAGACTTTATTCTCACTATCAATAACGGCTAGTAAGACCACATTGGCTATAAATACATTGCTTCTATAAGAAAAAGATGTAATGAGAAGTGAGATAAAAAATATTTCATAGCCAAGCAACAAATTTTCTTTAACTTAAACTTACATTTGAATTGTAATAAATGTTAGGTGTAAGCATTGAAAACACCATTGTATAAGTTTGAGTGTGAGCTTGGAAAACACTTAGGTTGTGAGAGTAAGCTTTGTAAAACTCTTATTTAGGTTGTGAGAGTGAACTTTAAAAACTCCTGCAAAGGTTCTTGAGTGTAAGCCTTAGCAAAACACTTGTCAAGTTAGGTGTGAACTTGTGAAAACACCAAAGTTGGAAGTGAGCTTGTAAAAAACTTTAAAGATTAGTGAAACCTTAACAAGTTGTTAAGGAAGTCGATGTAGGATTGAAGTACATCCGAACCACTATAAATCTTGTGTGTTCTTTCTTTCTTTCATTACTCAACCATTTCTCTATTCCGCATTTCTTGTTTGTTGAGTTTTTTAAATTGTCATTATTTCTTGAGTAAACCAATTCACCCCCTCTTGGTTGCCATCTTGGGACAACATAAATAAAATTATTAATTACTTGAGTCCAATATGATTATTAATTATTGTTGCTGGTTGTTATTAATCATTATTATTGTTATTATTAATAATTATATATTATATTTTAATTTTAATTATTATTATTATTATTATTATTATTATTTTATTAATATAATTATAATTATTATTAATATAATTATAATTATATTTTAATTATAATTATTTTTATTATTAATATTAATAAAACTATAATTAATAATTAAAATAATATTAATATTAATAATATTAATATTAATATTAATAATATTAATAATTAAACTATAATTATATAATTAATAATAATAATTAATAATAACAATAACAATAATTAACAATTACATTGGACTCAAGTAATTAATAATTTTATTTAGACCCAGAGATAATTAATAACAATATAAATATATTAATTTTAATAATATATATATGACATAATTAAAATTAACAATTATATTTATTAATTATATTTATTATTAGTTATATAATTATTAATTATAATTATATTACTATTAACTATCTTTGGGCTCAAATAAAACTATTAATTAGTCAATGTAATTATTAATTCTTATTATCGTTATTATTAATTATTAGTATTATATAATTATTAATTATAATTATAGTGTTATTAATTATCTTTAAGTCTAAATAAAATTATTAATTATTTAAGTCTAATATAATTATTAATTATTGTTATTATTATTATTAATTATTATATAATTATATTTTAATTATTAATTATAATTATTATTTTTATTATTAATATTATTATTTTAATAATAATAATAATAATATGGCCAAACCGAAAATTTGGCCATGGACAGGTGCATGTCCCATGCACATAAAAAAAAAATTTTATTTTTGTCGAACCAAAATTTAAAGTTTCAGTTTATGATTTAACTCCCATATTTGAATAAATGTGAGAGAAACTTTTGTATTTTGGTAAAATATGGGAGTTTCTCCTCTATTTAAGTAAAAAGCCCTCATTTATTCAAGCTAGCTACTATTTATGTTTTCTTCTTAATTAATGTATCCTTTCATTTCTGGATGATCTGGTATGCTTTCCATCTGAATTTGTGTTGCGTGTATAAATGAATTTGCTTTGGTTGGAATTTGTGTTGGTTGCATTGCGTGTGTACATGAAGATTTTGATCCAAATCCATATTCAACCTATACCATAACAAACAATTATTTCTATTTTGAAACCAACAATAGTTAATAAAATATAAAACAAGTACCAAGTAAATGAAGCCGCAAACCAAAGGTATAGAGAAGGAAGCCAATCAAACTTTCCATTAGTTGGCTGTAAATTGTTTGTGATATCCATGATTTCCCACAAACGAGTGTATGACTATTGCAGTGAAGAGAGCCTAGAGGTTATTGATGTTGGTCCTTAATATGAGGGTTATGAAGAAGATAAATCTAAAAGTTCTCTAGTGTTCATGGGATGAAATTGCCCTAGAAACTTGTGGATGAAATTCCCTCCGCACGTCGTCTATAATGTCTCTAGGTTTGAAACTCTTCCTGAATTTATTAGTATTTTCTTAATGCATTCCACTACTACCCAGCTAATGGCTTGCCTGTGTCTAGTCAGACCAAATTCAATCTCACATGTGTGTGCTGACAAATTTAGTGACCATACAGTTGTCACTAAGTGAAAAACTATTTGTCCTCAATCTCTATGTGCAGGTCTTATCAATGCACTGAAAAACCACGAATGATTTATTTGACTTGAAAACTTTGAATTGACATCTCTCTTTCATCGCAATTATGGAAAGGGTAGCTTTTAAATCGTTTTTGGATTTAAATACTTTATCCTCTGCAATGGATGCCCAGATTCCACATTCCCTATACAACTCTTTAAAATTTCTCGTTCTTTATTCAAATAAATTTGCATCATTCTCATCTGCGGAATTAGGAAAAGGAGAAATTATAACTCATCATTCTCTTTATAGTAGCCTGCTCATTATAACTCCAACGATCAGCATTTGAAACTTTTGTGACTTTCTCTTCTACGACTTCTTTGTCGTAAGAATAATTCTCTATCTCCAAGCCATCGTAATGTTGTCATCGTGAGCATTCTTAGAATCAAGTTCAGTTTATTCAAGTTATAAACATGACACGGCAACATATCAATATCTTCAGATATCAATACCTCTTTTTCCTTTAGATTTAATCGGCTCTGAGGGATCACTACTTCCACCGCCATATTTCGTGTTACTACTGTAACATTCATCTTCAATTGTAACAACTAAAGCATGCTTGACTCTATCCTCGCAAGATAAGTCTAGGAATAACTCAACTTTGTAATCATTATCAATAGCTTAGAGTGGATAATTGCGAATTCCAGACATATATTTTAACTTAATATTTGCCCCCTTGTTGATATTCAAGTACTCATGCGCATTTTTCTCCAATTCCTTCTAATTACTTTTTCTATACACATACAAGAACTCACATGAACCTCGGACATATTCACAAGTATCATCGAGACTTCCGCCGTTAAAAATGCAAATAATTATTTTTTCCATTTTTTAAAAAACAAACTCCTACATGAAAAATCCAAGGTTATAAGCAAATATTAAAATTATTTTTTCATTTTTGAAACCAAAATACAATCTAAAATGTTATCACATAGACTTTTTCAAAAACAACATGACAGTTTTTGAATTTTAATATCAACACAGTCATTTAATTATAATTACACTGTCGTTTTTTAAAGCATGATATTAAACTCATTTATTTTGAGTTTTTCAAAGGTATTTAACTGATTGAAAAACCTCCAAAATGATTCATTCAAATAAATACAATCGTTTTTTAATTAAACAAAATAGTATCCATGAAAATAGATGTCTTTTTATATATAATTGGTTAATATGACTCTCAACAACAAATGAAAAGCCAAACCAATATTATAAAACAGGAGTCAATCTATTTTTAAATGTAATAAAAAAAAAGAAATAAAAGTAATTGTGACTAAATATTTATCGAACTAAATGCAGCTGCTTTGTCAATACATGAGGCTAAAAACAAAAACAATAATAAATTCAACAGCAAATACATTACTAATTTTGCAATTATATTCCTTCAAATATAGCAGATAAAAGCAAATTAGACACATAAAGAGCAGAGCAACTTGTGCGAGATGAAAATTATTGTATTCTAGTTCTAGGGTTTAAAGGAAAGAGAGAAATAAGAAAAGGATAAAAAAAAAAGTGAAAGAATGTCAAAAGTGCGCCAAAAGGATATAATTGTCATTCTATGGTTTAACATAAAAGATAAAATGAAGGAGTAGAGTAATACCAAAAAGAAAGTAAAAGAAAAAAACAGAGAATGCGAAAAGAAGCCAAAGGGCATAATTGTCATATTTCATTTATTTAAGATAATTGTAGTTTACTGTTAATTTTACCCTTTGTCGGGGATTTTTTTTTGCTATTTCCCAATAATATTTAAAAATAATCAATCAATTTGAGCTAGAAATCAAAACTCACTAATTCAAATTTTGTTTTAACGTTACTAAATGAGTTTTTCAGTCATTTGCTCAAGTAGAATTTGAATATGTTCAAGTCGTGGTCAAACATATATACATATATATAAATATATATATATATATATATATAAAGAACCCTCCAAGCAAGAGTCAAGTTTTGAGCCTTTAATTCTCTAATTGAGCCATAATTGAAGCTCAACCACTACACCTAATTCATTCAACTCAATTATACCCCTATTTAAAACTTTGCTTATATAGCATAAATATGCCCTGCATATTAATTCACACAAAAGGCAACACTCCAATGGTACACACGAGAGCAAGTATAAAACATCCCAGAGGATCAAAAACAATATTACTCCAGAGAATAAATTTCGTTTGCAAAAGGCAATCTCAACATTTTTTTTTATATACATCAACACAAGAAGAAAAGAACCAAGTATTCAACAAATAATTTTTCCTACTTTCCCCATCAAGGATGTAGTTATTACTTAATGAACTTCTGCACATTAGTTTATAATTGTATATGGAAGATTGAGTCAGTTCCTTCGTGCTAAAGCTGTAGCAATCCCACCAGCAACCAATCCCACTGCTGCAGTAGCAATGCCTATCCCGATCAAACCATCTATGCACAAACAACAAATTCAGCTCCACCTCAAGGTGGTTATTGGATTGGGAAGAGGAAGGTATGTTGTCACTGATTATTGGTTGTTACCTTTTTTTATCTGGTTTTCAATTGCTTTCTTAAGGACCTGTGCCTGTCTAAACTCGGGTTCAATCTGCAAAGAGACCATGCCTTTGTTACACGACTAACTATAGAATCATAAAAAATAAAAATAAAAAAAAGTCTCTAATATGAGTTGAACATTAGATGTATGAGTTTGTGTTCTCAATGATCAAGCAGCTCCAGGGAAACCTGGTATCTGGCTGCATCTAGATTTTACAAAATGTATTGATGCACATACAATTCACAATATTGGAATGAAGAATGAATCACAGGAAACAGAACACTTGTCCTTTAAATGAAAGAGAAATGACACAGCAACTTATAAACACAACAATTGAGAATGATATGCAAGTTAAAAGATTAAGATATGTGGACACTATTGTCACATATGAAAGGAGAAAAAAGGGGAATTGTGCAACTATAGCAGGAATCGGTTGTGGAAGGAGAGTGGCATGAGAGAATCTGCTTAAAAAAGATAAGAAAGAGGATGAGCTGTAAATTGGGACAAAAGACATTAACCACCTGGGTAGAAAATATTCCAAAGTGTAAATGTGATTGGTTTATCTAATTTTTGTACTGTAGCTAGCATTAGTCTATAATTCCGTTGATGTGGTACTGAATATTCATCTAATGAGAATTATCACTTATTCCTCTCTACTATTTCTTTCTTCTTCTTCTTCTTCTCTCTTCTTTCTCTCTTCTCCCTTCTAAACTAATCTCTTCTCTTCTAATCTTCTATTGTTCTGATATTCATTAGTTATATTAAGCTACTGATTACTGTGTATGTTACAAATTGGTATCAGAGCAGCAATCTAGGCAATAAATCTTTAAAAAAAAAGAGTAAAAACCCAAGAAAACCAAGAAACCCAGCTTCTGGGAAAGGTTCTGAAATAGAAGAAATAGATGAAATCGGAGCAAAACTTACTGACATTTATCAGCAAATTGATGCTATCCAAAAAGAGGGCCAAGCTGCTAGAGCCGATTGTCAACGGACATATGACCAATTAAGGCCGAGCAACTGAAACTGAGCTCGCAGTTCACACAGATGATGAAGATGCTGTCCAATCTCAGGAAGGGCAAAGACACAGCCATAGTTGTTAAAAGCACGCTCTAGGCGTGCCTGAGGCGCGCTTTGGGTGAGGCTCCATCGTTAGGGCTTCAACAGTTGAAGCGTAGCGCACTTCTCAAAAGCCACTCATTTCTGCGCTTAGGCGTGATTCTTCCCGATTTCTTAGGCGCAGAAAAAGCGCGCTTTACATAAATAAGGCGTGATTTTAGGATTTTAAATATTTTATTTCCTATTTAGTAATATTCCTAGTTAGTGATTGGTTAACATAAAAATAATTTAAAAAAAAAAAAAGAAAGAGAAGAGTCAGATACGTAAGAGTACTAGGAATAAAACAATTAGTCCTAAAGTAGTACTAGGAATAAAACAATTAGTCCTAAAGTCATGCCTTAGTAGTATTACAATATTAATAATAAGTTAATTAAACTATTAGTAGTAGTAGTTATTGGGTTAAACTATTTTGTCATATCATATGAGACGTTTTGTGTGAAATATCTATTATGCGGTGTCTTTTTTGTGTGCTTTTTATGTGTTTCATAGTTTTTATATGATGTGGTATGATAATACTCGTGTGATATGTTCTTTAGTATGGTTAACATTGTATTTTTGTAGTTATTTTATGTTTTTATTAGTTTTATAGAGTTTCATGCGTGTTTACGCTTCACTTCGATGAAGCCCGCGCCTGAGCCTCGAGGCTCGCGCTTTAGGCTCCGGAACCCTTTGCGCTTTTTTGCGCCTCGCGCTTCTGACAACTATGGACACCGCTGCTGAAGGCACCTCATCAGCGGAGCGACAGCCAATACTTCCAATGAGAGGGCTTCTCCCAACGCCCAAAACTAGAGAACCTGATGATTATGGGTTCACCCATCTCAATGGAAACCGGGGTTACCTCAGTCGCCTTCTTCCAAAGATGAAACTGCCACTCTTAGAAGGTAAGAACCCTCAATCTTGGTTATGGAAATGCAACAAATATTTTTTGGTAATATGAGGTGTCGGAGGATCGTAAGATGGAGATTGGTCCACTGCATATGGGGGAAGGACCAGAAAAGTAGTTTTGGGGTTGGCAGAAAACACACCCGAACGCCACATGGGAGGAATTCTCTAGCCCTCATTCTTCGGTTCAGATATTCACCCATTGAAGATGTAATCGAGTTTAATCAACTCAAACAGAAAACAGGTGTTCTGAAATTTCAAGAGGAGTTTGAAGACAAAAAAGCTCAAATGGAAGGGGAAAATCCTTACCTCACCGAAGCCTACTTCATCTCTAGTTTCATTGGTGGACTGAAGATGGAAATAGGGGGCCGATGAGGATGTTTCGACCATGAACCATCCATGAGGCTTTTGAGTTTGCACGATTACAGGAGGTGACTCTGGAAGCTACCCAAAAGAGTTTGAGGTTAAACCCTTCACACAGACCCTTCAACAGTACACCCAACCCAATAGCAAAACCAGCCCAAATCACCCAACCCAGCCAAACACTTAACCCCAAGTCTATCAGTAGCTACACTCCAAAGCTCCAACCCAACTCCACCAAAAACGTTGTCGTACCCTATGTTGGCCAAAGGAAGAACACCAACTCTTGCTTTAGGTGTGGCGAGCAATATTTCCCCGGCCACCATTGTCAAACAAAAATAGCGCTAACGCACCTAGGGCTGGAAGAGGAAGACAAGTTGGAAGATGATGAGTGGCAGGCAGTAGAGGAAGAAACTAACGAAGGAGAAGGTGATGAGCAAGTCAAATTATCTCTTCACGCCATTGATGGATGCGTGGCAGATAACACAATCAAACTGAAAGGGCAAATTAAGAATCGATTGTTGATTATTTTGATTGACAACGGGAGCACGCATAGCTTTGTTGACACTAAGGTAGTCGAGGAGCTTAAAATTCCTATGACCCATGTGAATCCAGCCACTGTTACGGTGGCCGACGGCAGGAAGATAGTAGTGCAGTCAAAATGTTTTGGGTGCTCATGGACTATGCAGGGACATCAATTCCAGTTTGACCTTCGAGTCCTAGACATAGGGGACTATGATATCGTTCTAGGAGTCGATTGGATGAAGACATATACTCCTGTTACCTTCGATTTTGAAGGGTACAAGCTCCAATTCAAAAAAGAAGGCAAGCTGATTGAGCTTAAGGGGATGACAGATGCACCTTCAGCCAAGGTAATGAGTGATAAAACCTTGTACAAGATGATACAAGGAGGTTGGCAACGATTATCTGCAAGGCTATTCGCTATTTCCCTTTCCACCATAAACACTCCCCAAGCCAGCCACACACCAAACCAAACTCAGAACTCCCTTCAATCCTTAATCTCTCACTATCAGGATATCTTCCAGAAACCAACATCCCTCCCACCATTTCGTACTCACAACCATAGCATACCCCTCCAACCAAACACAGCACCAGTAAATGTGAGACCATATCGCTACCCCCATTTCCAAAAAAATGAAATGGAAAAATTGATAGAAGAGATGCTTGAGAGCTCCACTATCCAGCACAGCCATAGCCCTTATGCTTCCCCTTCTTTGTTAGTCAAGAAAAAAAGATGGGACATGGAGGTTTTGTGTAGACTATAGAAAGCTGAATGGATTAACGGTTAAAAACAAATTTCCGATTCCCATTATTGAAGATCTCTTGGATGAGTTGAATGGAGCAAGTATTTTCTCCAAGATTGACTTATGATCTGGGTATCATCAAATTCACATGGAACCCCAAGACATCCACAAGACTGCTTTCAGAACCCATTACGGGCACTATGAATTCAAAGACATGCCATTTGGCTTGACCAATGCTCCAACCACCTTCCAGGCTCTAATGAACCAGGTATTCGGCCCATATCTTAGAAAATTTGTATTAGTTTTCTTTGACGATATTTTAATTTACAGCCATACAGAGCAGCTGCATCTTACTCACTTGGAAGTTGTCTTTAAGATCTCAAGGCAACAGCAATTGTATGCAAATAAAGAAAAATGTGTGTTTGGCTGCCAATCTATTGAATATCTGGGACATATTATATCCAGTGAAGGAGTGGCTACTGACAAGGAGAAAATTAATGCCATGGTTAATTGGCCAATTCCCACCAACTTGAAGGAATTAAGGGGTTTTCTAGGCTTAACCGGTTACTACCGAAGATTTATCAAAGGTTATGGTGCAATGAGTAGGCCTCTGACTGAGTTGTTAAAGAAAGATGGCTTCAAGTGGAACCCAGCAGCTTAACAGGCCTTCAACAGTCTCAAAACAACCATGGTGACTGCCCCTGTGCTTGCACATCCTAATTTCTCTCGGCCTTTTATCCTGGAGTGCGATGCTAGTGGCAAAGGGCTTGGAGCGATATTAATGCAAGGGGGAAGACCAGTGGCATATCTATCAAAGTATCTTAGCCCAAAAAATCAATTGCTATCGGCTTACGAGAGAGTTAATGGCAATTGTGTTTGCTGTCACTAAATTCAGACATTATCGGGAGCAAGGGAGATTTTTCATTAAAACGGACCAACAAAGTATCAAACATCTTCTTGAGCAACGGCTACATTCATACATCCAGCAAAAAGGAATTACAAAACTCCTTGGCTTGGACTATAGAATCATCTACAAAAAGGGAAAATTTAATCAAGCAGCAGATGCCCTTTCGAGAAAGCCAGCATCTAAAGAAGATGGCGATTTGTTCATTTCAACAATTACCCCAACTTGGATCACAGAGGTGGAAGAATCGTATCAGCTCGATTATTCAGTGCAAGAGCTAATTCGAGGTTTATCCATTCATACACCTCCTAATAGCAATTATTCACTCAGCGGGGGAATATTGAGATATAAGGGCAGAGTTTATATCGGTTCCGCCACTGAATTGAGAAGTCGACTTCTGGAGCAATTTCACAACTCTCCATTAGGCGGCCATTCTGGAATTCAAGGTACCTTCAAGCGCTTACATCGGTATTTTTATTAGCCTGGGATGCAGAAGTCAATTATTGACTGGATTAAGCAGTGCGACACTTGCTGTAGATGTAAAATAGAAAATTGCCCATACCCTGGGCAATTGCAGCATCTTCCAATTCCAACCTCTGCTTGGTCAATAGTCAGTTTAGATTTCATTGAAAAGCTTCCTAAATCCCAAGGGCAAGACACAATTATGGTGGTGATTGACAACTTCACTAAATATGGACATTTCATTCCATTGGCTCATACTTTTCAACAGAGACTATGACTAAGAAATACTTGGATGATGTGGAAAAGCTCCATGGAATTCTAGACACTATAATCTCTGATAGAGATAGAGTCTTCACCAGCCATTTTTGGAGGGAACTATTCAAGTTGTTGGGAGTGAAACTTCATATGTCCACTGCATACCACCCTCAAAGCGACGGCCAAACTGAAAGACTAAATCAGACTTTGGAGACCTATCTTCATTGCATGACCCATCATAATCCAAGCAAGTGGATGGCGTGGTTAAGCATGGCAGAGTGGTGGTACAACACCACCAATCAAACCTCCATTAAGATGAGTCCATTTCAGGCCCTTTATGGCAGAAAACCAGCTCCTCCACCCTTTCTCTACAAGGAAACTAGTGTGGCAACAGTAGAGGATTTCTTGAAACAAACATAGGTGATAAACCAGTAGTTAAAAGGACACCTACAACAAGCTAAAGATAGAATGAAACTCTATGCATACAACAAAAGATGTGAAAGAGAATTTCAAGTTGGAGACCAAGTCTATCTCAAATTGCAACTTTATCGGCAGACCTCCTTGGCACTTCGCAAGAATATGAAACTGCCTACAAAATATTATGGGCCCTTTGAAATTATTGAGAAAATCGGGTTAGTGGCCTACAAGTTGTTGTTACCTCCTTGTTCCAAGATCCACCCAGTTTTTCATGTGTCTCTGCTGAAGAAAAAGATTGGCGACAAGGTAGTGCCAATGACTAAGCTGCCTAGCATGATTAATGATGAATTTATTGTAGCTCCTGAGAAAGTTCTTAACAGTAGGGTGGTTTGGAGGGGAAATCAACATGTGCAGCAAATATTAATCAAATGGATCAATCTTCCTACTATTGATTCTACCTAGGAGGATCTCTCATTCATCCAAGGCCAATTTTCAGAGTTTATCCATTCTTGGGGACAAGAATGTTCTCAGGGGGGGGGAGGGCATTGTCACATATGAAAGGAGAAAAAAGGAAAATTGTGCAACTATAGCAGGAATCAGTTGTGGAAGGAGAGCGGCATAAGAAAATGTGCTTAAAAAAGATAAGAGGATGAACTGTAAATGGGGACAAAAGGCATTAACCACTGGGTAGAAAATATTCCAAAAAGTGAATGCGATTGGTTTATCTAATTTTTGTACTGTAACTAGCATCAGTCTAGAATTCCGTTGATGTGGTACTGAATATTCATCTAATGTGAATTATTACTTATTCTTCTCTACTATTTCTTTCTTCTTCTTCTTCTTCTTCTTTTCTCTTCTTTCTCTCTTCTCCCTTCTAAACTAATCTCTTCCCTTCTAATCTTCTATTGTTCTGATATTCATTAGTTATATTAAGCTACTGATTATTGTGTATGTTACAACTATACCTTCAAACATTCTTCCACTAGCTCCCTGCTCTTTGAATAGTCACTGCTTCTGTAATACCCAACAGCTAGAAGATAAAGGTTCTCTCTTAATTTCAGAGGATTGCTGCTACTGTTGCCAAGAGAAGCTGCAAATATGAATGTTGCAAATCCTATTAACTATGCACAAAAAAAGAAAAAAAATAACATAATAGAACATGCAGAAGAGTAAAAAAGTTTGAACATTAGCAGTTCAGTGGCAATCGCTAACACAAAGGAAAACTGTGTGCATGTGTGTCTGTAAGAGAGGAAGGGAGATGATTTGCATCAACATATTTACATTTGAGCATTGCTATGCCACGATGTACATCTTCTGGTTGTCTTGAGTGCACAAGAGCCCATGATAAACGCATAATGCTGTCATTCTTAAGCCCATCATTGGAACCTTCTTGAGCTTCAAGAACCTCTTGTTCGCAACCCTACATGCACAAGTTAAAAATAAATAGCTTTACACATAATCAAACATCACATGGCTGGAGTAAAAAGAACAGCCAAATGTAGAAACAAAAATAAATAAAAACTCTGAAGTCTTAGCTTTTAGCAAAACAATGAAGCGGCATTCAGCCAGAAAAAAGACTTGCGAGCCAGAATGAGCAGCTTACAGGCCAGTAAAAACCACACAGGGCAATAAGAGATTCCTGAATTTTAAGAAACTAAGACCAAAAGAAGAGAAAATTGATATGGAACCCTAACGTATCATTACATAATTGAAAACACGAAAGGGGCAGTACATAAATTCTGAATCTCTGAACAGCTATAAATTGCATCGCTATGCACAAATGCTTGTAGCATTGTATTAAAAGAACCATTCCTTTTTATTAAATGTCCACATCAAAATTCATCCATAATTCTTCATGAAACCCTCAAAACTAAGAAATTATCCTCTCGAAATATCGAATAGCTCTGATCATTCTAAAAATTTAGGAAGCAATTCATAACATTTCAGTAAAACCCAGATCACTACCATCATCAAGTTATCAGTAAAACCCTAATACCATCATCATCATCATCAATACTCCGCTGAATATTTGTTTCATATCCAAAAAAAAAAAGAAAAGAAAAAAGAAAGATAATTCCCCAGAATTGAGAGGAGAAAAGAACTTACGGCGACGATGTCGCTGTCGCACCAAGGTATCTGATCGGTACCGGTGAAGAAGTTGACGGCGGATTCAACGAATTTGCCTATCTTCACTTCCATAGTGCCTTCTGTCTTTTGAATTCCAAAATAAACACCGAATATAGAACGTCTGCAACCAGCTGTGGCCGTTTAGTAATTACAGTAGATATAGGCGACCAAAATGTAATTTGTCACATTATCTTAAATTACCAAAACCCGTGGATTTGCAACTTAATTCTCTTTTAGCCCTTATCAGTAAGGTTAATTTTATTATTTTTACTGATATTAATTTTTTTCATTTACACATTTTTTAATTTTTCAGCTTTACTTTTCCTAAATTTTTATTTTTGAAAATATTAATTTTTATTTTTTTATCTTTATTTTACATTCTTTCATTTCAAGGCTGTTCAACTCACGGCATAATTATAGTTTTTTAATGTAAATTATCGTGTATAATAATGATTATTAATTATAACTATATTTTTTATAAAATAAAAATATGTTAATAAATATTAAATATTAATTACAAAATATTAAATTAATAATCATGAAATCTTAAATATTAATAAAGCACAAAAGCCCAATTTAGCCATTATATTATAGCGATAAGTCTAGATTAATCTTTAAAATTTTTTTTAGACAAAATTAGTATTTTTTTTCAAATTTAGTTAAATCGCTCTTTTGTTATTGAAACTTTTAAATAATTAATTGTACGGATCAATTTGAGCTTTGGTATCATAGATCAAACTAAATTTTTTTAAAAAAATTAATATAATATTTTTAGAAATTATTTACTAATTAATATGTTTAATATCAATAGTTTATAATATTAACAAAAATTTTAAGATTTAACCTAAAAAATACTCATGAATAAACCATTAATAAATTTTAGATCTCTTTAATCTTAACTAGACTCTTGTTTACTAAAATACCCTTAATCTTAAAAAAAAAACTTTTCTTTCTCTCTCTCTCTCTCCCTTTTCCTTTTCTCTTTTTTCTTCTTTTCTCCCATAACAGACATGTTTTCATTTTTTTTTATCATAAAATCTGAAACTTCATTTTTTTCTAAATTCAACTCCTCTTTTCTCTCATTCACCATGTATTGAAGCTTCTCTAACATAAAATTTCAATAAGTTAATTTTCTTTTTCTTTTAAACTCAAGTTTTGTAAGGAAATGGAAGATTTTAAAAGTTGAATACATAAATATTTTAAATGTTTTCCATGGTTGATTTTATTTTAGTTCTCCATGAGTTTGAATCTACTCATTTGTTTAGCTTTTCTATTTAATTTTTGAATTCATAAAAAGTTAAATGGAGTGTTATAGATTTTATGTGAGGTAATATTGTGTATTGTTAGAGGCTAGTACAGATTGTTAGAGACTGTTAAGGTCTGACAGGAGTTGCAATGGGTTGTTAAGGTTATAATACAATGTTATAGACTTTATGTGAGGCGATGTTGAATAGTGTTAGAGTATGGTATGGGGTGTTAAGGGCTTTTAGGTGTAGAGGAGAGGCTGTTAAGAGCTGATACGGGCTATTAGAGGCTGGTAGGGGCTGTTATGAGCTATTATGGGATATTAGCAACTATGTTAAGAGGCTATTATGGGCTATTAGATGTTGTTAGAGGGTGTCATTAGAGACTATTAGGAGTTGTTAGGGGCTATTAGTGGTTATTAGAGACTGTTAAGAGCTGTTAGGGGCTATTAGCAGTTGTTATGGGTTATTAGAAATTGTTAAGGGCTATTAAGGATACTTAACATAGCCTCTAGCAAAAAAACAATTTGTATATTAATATCTAATAAACATTAGGTTTGCTTAATTATGATCCGCAACTGTAAAATTTGTCATAACAGCCTCTAACTGATCCTAACAGGGCCTTTATAATAACGTTATATTAAATTTAAAGAGAACTTGTTTTATTTTGTTTTATTCTTGCGATATTACAGCTCTTGAATCTTCATGTTCCTCTATTCTTCTTTTCTTTCTTTATTTTAATGTAATCTTAAAGAGTTTGAATGAGTGTAGTTGGATTATTATGAACTGCCATGTTTTGTCGTAGAATAATATGGATTGTTATAGATTAATAGTATATATGGATTGATATAAATGAAGAAATTTTATTCATCTAAATGGGTTGATATGGGTTGTTATAAGTTTGTTATGGTTTCTTTGGATTATGATGTAAGTATGATTTATTATTGTAATTGCAGAATATTAATGGATGGATGCAAACTAATCGACGAATAAACACATTTAATGGAAGAAATAATAATTTTTTATCTATTTTTTTAATTGTTTATATTGTAATGAAATTACTCTTGAATTGTTAACAGTGTTAACGTACTAAGAGATCATTTGTTCTACTTTATTGCCTAATTAATAGAGTTTTTTATGACTGATGGACTTCATTTTTAGAACCGCATACAATATTGCATGGCTGATATAAGATACTACACAATAGTAAGCTTGCAGCTTTATGCTGCCAACAAGAACAAGGGGCGATTGGTGTACTGATGATGAGCGATTCATACATTTTTCCTAATATTGTAGTTTTAATTTTTTTGTATATAATCAATTTTTATCTAGGATGTTACATTGATTTGTCACCATAAATTATGGTGTTGAAAGATAATTGAAATGGGTAGTCTCTTTTATAGTCATTTATTACTACCTATTTAGTTTTTGATATGGAGATTGATTTGATTTTTGGTATATGTGGTGTTGAAAGATATTTGAAATGGACTATTCAAAAATATATGGAACGGATAGTCTCTTTTATTGCCTATTCAGGTATGATATTAATGGTTGATAATTGTTAGGGGGCTAATATTTACTGATATTGGTATGTTATGGTCTATTAGAGGCTATTAGGTCTAAACCTTTAACATTTTCTAACAGCCCCTAATAGCCTCTAACATCACCTAACAACCCTTTAATTTAAACTCTTATAATAACAATTGAAAATGAATACAAAATTATTAAAAAAAATAAAACACGTAACAACCCATAAAATACCACAACATGTATGTCATGTTATTATTTAAATTATTGTAGTGAAAATGATTAAAATGCAATCATTATATTATATCAATGTCAATAAAATTCGGTTACAATATACATGTTTATATAATTTAATAATATAAACCAAAGTTTATAATATTCACATATGCAACATTAAAATAAAGATCACAATTATGAATACAATAATCTTTTTTTTTAATATCTAATGATTGTGAAGTACTATTATTAATTATTAACATAAATATTAAAAGGGTATTATTAATTGTTAAGGGCTATTAGGAATTATTAAGGGATTATTATGAGTTGTCAGGGGGTTAGCCTCTGACAGCTTCTAACAGCCTCTAAGAGCCTCATAACATCTCCTAACAGCCCTTAACAATAGTTATTATGCTCTAATTTGAACTCATATAATGAGAATTGAGAATGAATAAAAAATCATTAAAAAAATAGACTATGTAACAACCCCTAAAATACCATTATATGGACCCCTAATAACCTCTAAAATGCCACAACATGGATGTTATGTTATAATCTAAATTCTTGTAGTGAGAATGATTGAAATGCACTCATTGAAATATATCAAAATTTATAACATCATTTACAATATAAAATAAATGTTTATAACATTCAATTATACACACAACATTAAAATAGAGATCATAATTATTAATACAGAATTTTTTTTTTAATATTTGATGTTTGCGAAGTACTGTGTAACGATATTGGATTTTGATGTACTGTCAATATTAAGTAAATCTAATACTACTTTCTTAAGTTCATCAAATACCCTGCAATAAAAACTAACAAGCAAAACAAATCAACAATAATATTCACACGCTACACAACAAAATACAATCATATAGAACTTCTACATAGGTTGTTATTATTTGTTATAGGATGTAATATCCCAAAGTATACCCTAAAAGTTTTGAAATAATTGTTGTTATATTTGGATTAAATGTAAATGTTTAAATGGAAAGAGAAAAGAGGTAAGGGAAGAGTGTATATGTTGTATATATAGTGATATATACAACATATACAAGTCAAAGAAATGGAAGTCAAAAAAAGATTAATTAATTATTTTAAATTAATTAAATTAATTAAAGAAAATTGAATTAGTGGAAGAAGATATTTTATAATATTTTAATATTAAATTGCTTGGTGGAGGTTTAAAGAGGTTGAGGAGTTGACTTTGGCTCTTATTGTTCTTCTTCTTCTTCTTTTCTTTTCCTTCTTGGCCGGCTCCTTCCAAAGCAAGAGAGCAAGAGAGAGATTTGATTTTCCAAACTCAAGATTGAAGGATGTTTCAAGTGATCAAGTTGGAAATTTAAGGAGTTTCATCATTTTTGGTAAGTTTCCTCTTGATTCCTTAGTTTTCTTTTAAGTTGTGTTTGAGTTTGTTGGTTGATTATAGATGGTATGAATATGTTTGATTGTGATGTATTTGAGAGTGTTTAGTTTAATTGATTTTGATTTTGGGGTTGGATTGGAAAGAAGGAGTTAAGTTTGGTGTTGGAAGAGTAAGAGTTGTGTTTATGTTATGATTGTGAATTGATGTATGTATTGAGTTGTTTTAGTGTTTTTGCAAGTTATATTGGTTTATGGGTGTGTTTAATTAAGTTTGTTTGAAGTGAAAAATGGTGGAAGTAAGAGGTTTGTTGGATGTGTTGTTGTTGTTGCCGGAATCTGGATTTTTGGCCTGACACGCCCATGAGCACGGCTAGGTCTTTAGGCGTGTCAATGATTCTGTGTTCTTGGATGGGTGACACAATCAGTAACACGCCCGTGTTGTTGAACGTGTCATAGCTACTGTGTTGGGGAAGAATTGACACGGCCATGAGCACGCTCATAATGTTGGACGTGTCAATGTTTCTATGAGACAGAATGCATTACACGTCCAGTTACACGCCCGTGGTTCTGAGCGTGTCAAAGCTTCTGTGTTGTGGAGTTAGGGCACGGTCAGGGACACTCCCGTGTTATTGAGCGTGTCATGTGTAAAGTTTGCCCTAGTTAGTCCTTAGTCTTATTATCTCATGTGTATTTCTAAATAAGTGTGTATTATTCCTTTTGGATTAGGTTGTGAAGAGTTTGAGTTGCTCTAATCCAAGTATTGAAGGATTCTTGGAAGAGGAGTTTAGTGTTGTGTGTGAGTTGCTTTTGGAGGTAAGTACAAACCATACATTATGGCATGCATTTACATGACATTGAGATTTAAAATATTTGATGGCAAATGTGTTAAACAATGTATTACATAATTGATGAATTGCTTTAATGTGAATTGAGATATGATGAGATATGAAGCCATTGTTGTTGGCTATGATAATGCAAATGAAATAATTGGGGCATGGTTGCCTATTTGATTATGGAATATGAAATGAGAAATGAATTGAGAAAGAGATTGATAAAGAGATAAATGAAATAATTGTGTGCTTAATATGTTATTCAAATTTCAGAGTTCTGAGTTTGGCAGCATGCCTATGAATTGCTGGATAGGTGAAAAGACCGGGTCGTAAGCCGAGTCTAGCTGAAAAATGTGAAATATGATGTTTTTGGGGTGAAAAGACTGGGTCGTAAGCCTCAAAAACAGTAACAGTCTAGCCGGGTTGAGGACCAAGATACTGGGGCCCTTGGGTCTAGCCGGGTTGAGGTCCAAGAGACTGGGTCTGTTACGCTATCCATGGATATATATATATATATATATATCGCCTACGGGCTTGATGATTGTGATTATGGACCAAAGCAGTAACTCTGAACTTTGAATAACATATTAGATCCTTTTTGGGCCCATGCTTGTCTTTGTTTCAATGTGAATTATGAAATATTTGAAAAATATAAGAAAGTGGAATGACGTGACATCTATATGCATTATGCATTGGCATTGCATTGAGTTTTATTGTTATTATCAAAGTTTGTACTACTAGGCTTCAGCTTAGCGTGATTGTTTCCATTGCGCAGGTGACAAGGTAGACCCAGCTGAGCCAGGGAGTTCTTTTAGATCAGGTCGGGTCTAGACTTGTAGTTGAGCATGTTGAGTTGCTATCGAGATTAGAAACACTGCCAGCAGCATGTATATATTTTTATGTTATTGTACATTTTGAGTGTTATGCATAAAATGTTATGCTTTGAATTTTACGTATTGTATATTATAAAGAATGTTTGGGTCAATGTATTTGAAATGGGAGAGTAAGTGTGTTTTAAATTATATATATATCTATATATAAAAATGTTTGAGAAATTTGGTGAAATTGAGAAGTATGGTTGAGATGATAATTGGAAATTATTTGGGAGTATTTTCTTTTTGCAAGTTGTGTATTGATAAATTTTGAAATGTCCAAAATACAAACAAAACTCTGGCGAATTTTTCCCAGAGATTTTTATATATATTATTTATTTTGGGTTCTTATAACAAGTAAAGAATATTTATATTCTATTTATTTTTTATATATTTAGAATTTGAAATTTTAAATTGAAAATGTTAAATTTTTTTATTAAACCGGTCTGTGATATTTTTGTACCATATATGTGTATTTTACATATGCTAAAAATATGTATTGTACGTATATAGGGTATAAGGGTGTTACACGAAAAGTTCTACTAGACCGGGTCGGGTCAAAATTGAGGTTGCTTGTTGAGTTGATTTTTCTACGTCATGATCAGAGCTATTTTGGCATCATATATATATATATATTATATTATAGTACAATTTGTTATGATTTATTTTATGATTATATTTTTGGAGAATAAATTGTAAATTATAAAAAATATTTGGATAAATTATGTAATGTGGAGTTTTACATGTGTTTTAACATAAATATATGTATATGTCTAAATGTTTTGAGAAATGTGAAGAAATTGAGGAGTATGGGTGAAATGTGTGAATGAATTTTATTTATGAGTGTTTTTCATTTGCAGGTTGTGATTTGTTGAAATTTAAAAATGTCCAAATTATAGACAAAACTCTGTCGAATTTTTTATAAAATTTTTTATGAAAAATTATATTTTGGAACTAATAATTGATAAATAATATTTTATTTGTTATTTAAATACACATTTTAAAGTATTTAAGATTTTAAAATTGAAAAAAAATTATTAAACCGGGTTATAATATTTTTATACCATATATGCATATTTTATATATACTTGGTATAGCTATTGTATGTATATAGGGTATAAAAGTGTTACAGAGAGAGAGAGAGAGAGATAAAAAGTGTTTTTTAGGGTTAAGAGTATTTTGGTCAAAAAAAAAATCTATTTAAGATTAATGGAGTCTAAAATTTCTTAATAATTTATTTATGGGTATTTTCTAAGTTAAATCTCAAATATTTTTTGTAATTTATAACAAGTTAATAATCTATAATTTAATAAATAATTGAAAATATTAAATAATTTATAATAATTTATATTATATGGGATATTTATAATATTTTTTAATATATTATTAATTCTAATATTACAAAATTAATATTAAAAATATTTAAAAATATTTAATTTTTAATATTAAAATATAATTTTTAATATTATAATTTATAATATTAATAAATTTTAATAATTTTAATTTTTTAATATATTTCATATTTTTAATAATTATATAATTTTTAATCTTATAAGTTATTTATTAATTAATATTTTAATATCAATAATTTATGATATTAATAAATTTTTTTATAATTTTATAATTCATAACATTTGAATAATCTATAATTTAAAAAATAATTAAAAATTTAACAATTTATATTAATAATTTGATAATCATAATTTTCAGTTTTATTTTCTTGATAGAATAAAAAGATTTTAAAATTATAATTTCTTTTAAAAAAACTACAATCAGCAACGAAAAAAATGAAAAATGAATAACTTATTATATGCTCATATAGTGTATCAGATGACCTAAAATTAGAGAAAAAATAGCATAATTTTAGTTGCAACTGACCATCCAACAAAACTCGAAGACATAGAACTAAGATAGAAGAATAATATAAATTATAAAATTATAAAAATATTTATTAATATTATAAATTATCGATATTAAAATATTACTTATATTAAAAATTAAATAATTATTAAAAATATGAAATATATTAAAAATTAAAATTATTAAAATTATAAATTTTTAATATTATAAATTATAATATCTTTCAGTATAAATTATTTAACATTTTAATTATTTGTTAAATTATAGATTGTTAGCTTATTATAAATTATAAAAATATAAAAATTTTTATTCATATTATAAATTATTGATATTAAAAATATTAATTAATAAATAATTTTTAAAATATCATATTAATATTTTTTTTTCAAATTTTTAATTTAATTTTTATTTAATGCCTGATGTTTAACTTTAGTCCAAATTAACTTATATGGGAACTATTAAATTGTTCCATTAAAAAATAAGCAATTTAGACTAAATTTGAAAAGAAAAATACCAATTTGTTAAAAAAAAAATTAAAGATGAATATTTACTTCCCACTATAGTATAGGGGGCTAAATCGAATATTTATCATATTAATAATTATACAAAAATGTTTCTGGAAGCTTACTTATGTAGGAATATTATAGTATGGGATTAGATGACTTTATGGTATTTATAAATGATGATTTGGTTAGAGTGTGCATAATATTCTATAGAAATGCTACTGACTAGACATGGCGTATAATTCCTGTAACACCCTTATACCCAATATACGTACATTACATATACCTTCTACATGTAATATACATATAGAGGATACAAGAATGTCACAGCCTTTTTAAACAACCAAATGATCATTTATAAAATCTGTATAATCTTAAAACATTCAATTGATAACATATAAATAGTAATGAAACAATACTTGTTAAAACACACACACACACACATATATATATATGTATATTATATATATATATACTTCATTACCAAAGATTTATCCAAAACTTTTTTTATTGCTGAAGCGAAATATACATATTTATATACATCAAAGTCAATATGAAATAGATATGTACAAAAATATGAAATATATACATGCTGGCAGTTTGTCTCTGATCTTGATGTTCCACTAACAACTCTGATCTCAAAGTCTCAAGCCTAGACTCGACCCGGTCTAGACGAGCTGTCCAGCACAACCGGATCTACCCTGTCACCTACGCGATGAAACACAATCGCGCTAAGCTAAAAGCTTAGTGGTATAAACTTTGATAACAATAGTTCAAATACAATATCAATGCACAACACATATGAATATCACAACTAATAACATTATATCTCATTATATTACTCAATTGTATTTCAATTCATAATTCGCATTAAAGCAAAGACAAGCATGGGCCCAAAAAGGATCTAATATGCTATTCAAATTTCAGAGTTACTGCTTTGGTCCATAATGACACCTTGTGTCTTGTAACATCCTCTGACAATTCTTATATAAAAACTATCAGAGAATGTCATTCGATATACTATTCGCGTTCCAATCAATTCATAGAAAACTCTTTTCATAAATAAAAATTTTCAAATAATAATACAATCTGTATATCACAACCCTTATAGATCCAATATTTAAACCAATTTCCAATATGTCCAACATCAATAAGATAAACTTTATAAGTTCATCAAATCAAATAAATAAACAATACATTTCTTTCAATATACTCATTCACTAGAATCTCAAACTTCATTCACTAAATACATAAATCTTCTTATGTTTACAAAATTTATACAAGCTCTTAAATAGCTAATTTGAAGTATTTATATACATACACCTTATAACTTATGAATACAATAAACACAAGATCTTCATCTATTCTTAACTTGCTCCGATGTCCTGATACTTGCGTGTCAGAAAACAATTCTAACAAGCTAAGCAAAGCTTAGTGGTGCTTGTATACACAAATTTTAACACTTAATATTAAAGAAATATACTTATGAAAATATAGTAATAACACTTAGTTTTAAGAAGTATTTCCATATATAAACTAATTTTAGTAATAAGTCAATATACCATGCTGATTACACAAAATAAGAGGTATCCCTGTATAAAGTTATCATATAATACAATACTTTTGGTATTGCCTCTTGTCTCATTGAGAAGCAGTTTATTCAAGACTTGCTTTCTCATTTGATAATATTGTTCATAATATTTCAATAAGTCTTCCTTTTCAAGTTCACATATAGGATCATTTCATTCAATCTATACTTTTCAGCACTACTATACTTTGGGAAACTTTGTATCTCACCACATTATATACACTTTCAATAATTTGATTTGTAACACCCCGATACCCTATATAAGTACTGTACATATACCTTGTATACATACAGTAAGTATATAAAGTATAAGGATGTCACTTTTTGTTATCTTTTAAAAACCTGAAACAAAGTTCAAACCATAATACATTAATTTACATAATATCTACAAAATCATTGTCTTTATCAAAACTTCATTTATACATATACATATCCTCTTGTAAAAAATACATCAAAATTAAAAGTTATACATGTATGCATTACCCTCTAGTTGGTCTCGACAAACCTTTACTCTTCTCGTGGCATAACGAAACACTTGTATATTCCACCAAGCTACCTGCGCGATTATACATCCGCGCTAAGCCCGAAAGCTTAGTAGTACAAATATAAAATATAAACATACATTATAGATATGCTAATAGATAATAATATATCAATTCAATGTACAATTAGTTCTTATCATGTTTTTCCTTTTTGATTGCACCTTTCATACATATTGACAAATTTCATATATTATATACATTTAAACAAAACATTACCACCAACCACAATCCATTACTAATACTCATATTCAATATATTAATATACATACATTATATATCATACCAATCAAGAGTCACATTTCCAAAGAAGACAATTCTTATCACCAAACACAATTCATCATTACCACTCACAATCAATACACACACCACATATCATACTTCAAAACATTAGTTTGTTCACAATTCACTAATCATAAATCATATTTCCCACAAAGGCAATTATTGCCATCAACCATCATCCATCATCCATCACTAATATCCACAATTCATATATCTCATTTACAACAAATGACAGACTCGGGCCCAAAAGACACTAATATGCTATTCGACTTTCAGAGTTAATGCTTTGGTTTAATTATCACATTCATCAATATCCCAACTAGGCTTCAAGGATTAAGTTCAACCAAGCTTCAAGGGGAACAAAGCATGCTAAGTATCAACCCAACTTGGCTTCAAGAACTAATCCAACCTAGCTCCAAGGGTTGTAACATCTCAATTAGGCTTCAAGGACTAGACCCAACCAAGCTTCAAGGGGAGTAAAACATGTTAAACTTCAACCCAACTTGGCTTCAAGGATCAAGCCCAACCTAACTTCAAGAGATTGTTACCATTAGGCATGCCACCAACAACAAAACTCTGAAAATGAATAACACATTAGATACACAATTCATTGATTATTTTATCATCAATATCATTTTCAATTCTCATCATTATTTAGGCAAACATGCCTCATTTATCACAATTGATTCATCCTCTAGGCAAACATGCCTCATTTATCACATTTGATTCATCCTCTAGGCAAACATGCCTCATTTATCACAATTGTATCATCATAGCCAATCACAATGGCTTTATATTCCATTTAAGTTATCATTGCCAATAACAATGGCTTCATATCACAATATATCTCAAATCACATTTCATGTTTCATCATTGATATATGCAACATTAATTACATTGCTAAACAAACATGTCATTAATCAATCATACTATATAGGCACACTTCAATCATGTCACTCAATCATACATAATCCATTTCATTACACATGTATCTTAAATTCATTGTCATATAATCCATGTGTCTATTTATTTCATTTTGACCATCATTATCAATCATGATAACATCACATTTCATCATTTCTCAAACACATTAACACCATTCATTATTCAAACATTTATCATAACAAATTGCATTGCACGTACCTTTCTTTTTGGATGATCATTATAGCTTTCACACTATACCAATGACAACATTAGTAACATTGAATTAATCAATATAATAATCTACTTAACACATTTATACTAAGGGTGTTAAGTCTCAAAATCATATAAAAGATTACATCTATGTAAGTTTGTACTTACCTCAAGAACTACTCCCATCACCTATATCTTTCCTTTCCCAAGAATTCTTCACATTAGGTTAATGTAACACAATTTCTTCAAAACCTAATCCAAAGATAGTTATTTCCATAAGAACATAAGAATGATTATCAATTAGAGCAACCTCAACACAAGACACGCCCACCAACACGGGCACCAACACGGCCGGGTCCATCAATTACCTTTCACACAGTAGCTAACACACTCAAGGGACACGGCCAAGCTTATGGCCGTGTCACCCAACACATGCTCCAACACGGCCAAGACTCCCTTAGCTTGGCCGTGTCTCTCAACCAAAAGAGGCAGTGACAGACACGGTCAAGGGACACGGCCAAGCCAGTGGCCGTGTCTCTCAACACTAAAATTCCAGTAGCAGACACGGGCAAGTGACACGGCCGAGACAGTGGCCGTGTCTCTCCAAATCGATCCAACACGGCCGTGTCTACCCTAATCCTGGCCGTGTCTCACAAAGAATGAAGATTTCCAAAGAGGCCAAAATCATATATTCAATGTATTTCAACTTCAATAAACATAAACATACATCATTCAATCAACTCTCCATCTCATATATATTAAACCTTACTAACCAATTTCAATAATCCATCATCAACCTCACAATTAACCTTATTAATATCATCTAACTATCAATTCAACATATCAATACTCTTAATCTTCCATTAACATCACCATCACACCAACCATATCAAATCCAACTCAAACAATAGAAATCAAGACAAAGAATTGAATACTTACTTGAATATCTTGTCAATTCTTCAATCTCTACCTTCAATTCTCTTAAAACCCCAAGATTTTGATGAAGATCATCACCTCTCTTTAACTCTCTCTCTCTCTCTCGTGCAAGAACCAAAAGGAGAAGAAGAAGAAGAAAGACAAATATCTTTTCTCTTCTCACGATAGCCACACAAATATAATAATAATAATAATAATAATTTCCAAAAGAAAATTACCTCAATGCCCTTTAACCATTTATTCTAACTCTCTTATTACTCAAATGCCCATTTAAGTACTTTCACACTCAATAAGATAAATATCTTTTCCCCTTGACTCTCCATTTGACCAACTTATATGTTTTATATACTAACATATATACAATATATACATTCCAATTACACAATCATTTTCTTTGCACAACATATATATACCTTTAATTCAAATCACACAACAATTGTATTAAAACTCCTAGGCATATATTGGGATATTACATGATTAATTCAATACATTGAGCATAACATTTCCATTATGTTCATTAGAACTTTCACGTGTAAGCATTAATATATATATTAACAATCACTTTTAAACTGGAACACAATACTTCAATTTCAAGTAATTGACTTATATTATTATTTTACATTTCTTTCATTAGTCACAACTATCATGTTCACATATAATTTCATTAATTATGCCTATACATACTAAACTTAGATCATAGGTTTGGATAACATGTTAGTGTAGCAATCTCAAAAATTTATAATGGCAATTATGCCCACTATCACTGATAACACAATGTGTCCATTAATGGCACAAGGTGCCCACTATCACTGTGGCTATCCATCCTCTAGTTAGCCATTCAATCCAAAGCTAGATATAAATTTAGTATGATTTGGGCAATGCATTAATTTTGATGAACACTAAATTGTTTATTTCCTTTCATTGATACTATACTCTTATCAACATTTGGTAGGATATATATGTGTATCACGTATCTAAAGTTTATCACTCATTTTCATACATTTAACACATTAACACAAAAGTATGGACTATACACATATTAGTCTCATGTCATTGATTAACACTCACTTGTTTATATCATTTCACTTGTTTATACCATGACCTTGGTACATTACTCTTAGCAACATTTAGTATGATATATATTTGTCACTTATCTCAAGTTTCTCACTCTTTTTCATGCATTTAACACATACACATGAAGTCTCAATACAATTATTCATATATTAGTCTCATACTAGGCCCGTAGATCACAAATTACAAGCCAAAAACATTATTTAGGTACCCCACGGCCGTGGCATCTCAACCCCACGCCCGTGGGATCCAAAATGAAGCTGTAAAATAAGTTTGAAGACCCCACGGTCGTGGCATTGTAACTTGCTCTGTTTTATCAAATTTTTTTGAAGAAACAACATCACTTTCAATCCCACAATCGTGGCACTCAATTGCCACGGCCGTGGCATTGATTTTGGGACTATTTTCGGAGTAAAATAATGTATTCTGCACTTTTAACTTCATTAAATACAAACATGTTTAAGATCTAAGATCAAAATGTATAAAACTCAAAGTTTTGATAGAAAAAGAATTCATATCAAATATTTTACCACAATTTCACTCAATCAAACTTTCAATCATTTCCTATGAATAAAACCAACATCAAACCATTCAATTCTCATAAAGGTTGAGTTAAGGATCAAAACCCAATCATATAAAAGTTATTTTTCACTCATCAATCTATTTAATCAATACTTTCAAGAAATATATCATTATACATAACTCAATCATTCAATTAAATCATTAAAACTCATAAAAATTCATCTTTTTGCAAAGTATAAATCAAAAGCACATACCTTGTTGATAATCACCACTTTTCCAACTTAATCTTCTCAACACTTATATTTAGATGTAATCTTATTTTAGTTTTGATTCAAATCATAGAAAGAAAGAAGAAGAAATGAGTGAAGATGGTGATGATGGCATGGAGAGAAGAAGGAAGAAAGAAATCAGAAAATTCTACACAATTGACACATATACACACACATATATATATATTTTTAATCTAGTGAGGGAATTCTCATAATAACTATGGTGCACCCTCATTCTTAACCGTTGATTTTAAATCGAGTTTTAATCTCATAAAACAGTAAAAATACTCTTTTTAGTAAAGTTTTAAGATACACAATTTCCTCTTCTCTACATATAGCATTTATCCACAATACTTTGGTCACTGTACACTATCAAGTTTTCATTATTAGTCAAAACGTCCCTGTTTAACATCTTGACCATTACATGTCTAGCCCCGTAGGCAATATATCCATGGATAATCCAACTAGATCTGAGCTTACGACCTGGTCTTATCACTCAGTCTAGCTTCAAAGATTTATTTTTAAGGCTTACGACCCAGTCTTTTCACTCCAAAAATATCATATTTATCAGCTGGGCTTGGCTTACGACTCGGTCTTTTCACCAGCCTAGCATTTAGCCCGTAGGTAATTCATAGGCATGCCGCCAAACTCAGAACTCTGAAAATTGAATAAAACACTAGGCACACAATTTATTCATATTTCTCATTATCAAATTCTTTCATAATTCCATTCTCAAATCCTTTCTCATTTTCTCATGATCAAACTAGTTACATTGCCTTATTATATCATCTTTTTCTCACTTTTCTCATTCTTCTCTTTTATATCAATATCAATTTATTACATTATGTTTTCATATATCTTATCACATTATTTCACATTTCTTTTCAATTACAACACATTACTTTGATACATCAACATAATTCACATTATGCATATCATAACATATTTCTCATTCATCAACAATATATTAAGTAACTTAACACATTTTTCCAACCAAATGTGTTAAGTCCCAATGTCATGTAAATATATGCAATCATTCAAAGTTTGTACTTACCTCTAAAAGCAACAACACTACTTCAACCTCCTCTTCCAAGATATCCCTCAACAATTGGATTGATAACTCACTTCTCTTCAAAGCCTAAACCAAAGGTGATTATAAATACTCACTTAGTGATACACATAGGAAATAAGGAAAAGCACTATCTAGGACAAACTCTACACTTGACATGCTCAATAACACGGGCATGTCCATGACCGTGCCCTAAACCCACAACACAGAAGCTTTAACATGCTCAGTGACATGGGTGTATCACTGCACGTGTCAATTCTCCAACAACACAGTAGCTATGACATGCTCAGTGACATGGGTGTGTCACTGCACGTGTCAATTATGCCACAACACAGTAGCTATGACATGGGCCTGTCACTTCACGTGTTAATACTACTACAACACAAAAGCTGTGACACTATCAGTAACATGGGCGTGTCACTGCTCATTTCACCAACACTGAAAATATAACCATCGACAAGCCCAAAGACATGGCCATGTCACCGGGCGTGTCAGGCCAAAAACCTGACACCGACACAAAAATGCCACATCCAACAATCATCTTTCAATAACCTTTATCAACTCCACACAAACTCAACCAAATCCATCAATATACCATATTATACTTGTATAAACATCAACACAACTCAAATACAAGCAAAAATACAAAATCACAACCAAGACTTCTCAATCCAAAAGTTATACAACTCAAAACTCTTATTCTCTTCACCAAATTTAACCTTTTCTTCAATCCAACCCCAAAATTCAAAGTTATTTAGACTCAAGAAGTTCAAACATACCCAAAATCAACCATAAACATAACTACACCAAACATCCAATAAACTCACATACAACTTTCAAAAGAAATCAAAGAAACAACTTGGAAACTTACCAAATATGAAGAAAAATCCTTAAAACTCTAACTTGATCACTTGAAATCCTTCAATTGATTGAGTTAACAAGAAACAAAATCTCTTTTCCTTTGGATGAAGACGGTGATGGCTAACCCTCTTGGAGAAGAAAGAAGAAGATGAAAATAGTCATTCTCCACTCAAACCAAGCACTTCTCTAATTAACCACACAAATATCCTCTTTTAATCTCCACCAAATTAATAATATTATATTATAATATCATCTTCCGCTATCATAACATATGAATATCTTAATAATTTAAAATATCATTTGACCAACTAAACATGTTGACTTGTATATAATGTATATATCTACATATATACAACATATACAAATCTCCTTCCTTTTTCCTTTCTGTTCACTTAATTAAATATATACACTTATAAATCCTTTAATTAATTTTCAACAATTAATATTTATTTTTAAATTCTTGGGATATTACAATTCACCCCCTCTACAAATAAATTTTGTCCTCGAAATTACATGTTCTCAAGTCTGAAACAACTGGGGATACTGATTCCGCATCATCTGCTCACTCTCCCATATTGCCTCTTTAGTAGCATGATTCTTCGAAAGAACTTTCATAAGTGGCACTTTCTTATTTCTTAACTCCTTCACTTCACGAGCCACAATAGCTAATGGTTCTTCTTTATAAGTCAGATCTGGACTCACCTCAATTGATTCTACTGACAGAACTTGAGATGGGTCTGATCTGTACCTTCGAAGCATAGAAACATGAAAGACATTGTGAATTTGATCCAATTCAGGTGGTAAAGCTGGATGATAGGCAACTGGTCCAACTCTTTCCAGTACCTCATAAGGTCCAATGAAATGAGGACTCAACTTTTCTCTGCGGCCAAATCTCAAAATTCTCTTCCAAGGAGACACTTTAAAAAATACTTTATCTCCCACACTGAACTCTATGTCTCTTCTCTTCAAATTTGAATATGTTTTCTGTCGATCTGAGGCTGCTTTCAAACGATCCCAAATTATCTTCACTATCTCTTATGTTTCCTTAATCAAATCAGGACCAATTAACTTACCTTCTCAAACCTTATCCCAACATAGAGGCGTCCTACATCTTCTACCATACAATGCCTCATAAGGTGCCATTCTAATACTAGATTGATGACTGTTGTTATAAGCAAACTCAATCAGTGATAAAAATCTATCCTAACTCCCAGAGAAATCGATGATATAGCTCCTCAACATATCCTCTAAAATCTGTATCACTCTCTCTGACTGTCCATCTGTCTGAGAATGGAAAGCAGTGCTAAAATACAACCGAGAACCCAAAGCATCCTATAAACTCTTCCAAAACCTCAAAGTAAACCGGGGATCTCGATCAGATACCAAAGACATTATGACTCCATCTAACCTTACTATCTTACTGATATGCAGCTTAGCCAATCTCTCAAAAGAATAATCCATCTGAACTGGAAGAAAATGAGCTGTCTTCGTCATCCGATCAACAATTACCCAAATGGCATCATGCTTCTTCTGAGTCAAAGTTAATCCAGTCACAAAATCCATCGTCACTCTCTCCCATTTCCACTCTGGCACTGATAATGGCTAAAGTAATCCTGAAGGAACATGATGTTCAGCCTTCACTCTCTGACAAGTGAGACATCTGCATACAAAATCTGCTATGTCTCTCTTCATACCTGACCACCAATAATATTGTTTCAAATCCTGATACATCTTAGTACTCCTAGGGTGCATAGCATAAGCTGACTGATGTGCTTCCTCAAAATTACCTTTTTCAAACTTACATCTTTAGGAACACACAACCTATTTCTATACCACAAATTGCCATCACTTCTCACATGAAAGTCTCAACTCTCCCCCTCTTTACAATCCAATACAACTTTCTGGATTTTCTCATCTGCCAACTGAGTCTCTCTAATATGATCCAACAACACCGGCCTTAATTGCAACTGAGCCATCAATGCACCATCATCACAAGACTCAAGTCTGGCATGCAAAGCTCTCAACTCAATAAGTAACAAGAGCAAAAAAGCAGTCAAACTTGCCAAAGACTTTTGACTCAAGGCATCAACAACAACATTTGCCTTACCAGGATGATAATCAATTAAACAATCATAATCTTTAATCAACTCTAACCATCATCTCTGCTGAAGATTCAACTCTCTTTGAATACCTAGGTATTTCAAACTCTTATGATCCGTATAAATGAAACACTTCTCTCCATACAAGTAATGTCGCCAAATCTTCAAAGCAAAAACTATAGTCGCTAACTCCAAATCATGTGTCAGGTAATTCAGTTCATGCGGCTTCAACTATCAAGAAACATATGCAATGACTCTACCATCCTGCATCAAAACATAACCTAAACCATTATGTGAAGCATCACTGTAAATCACATAATGTTTACCTTCCACAGGCAAAGTAAGGACAGGAGCCTGAGTCAACATCTCCTTCAGTTACTCAAAACTCGCCTGACACCGATATGTCCACACTAATCTAACTCCCTTCTGAAGTAATCTGGTGAGTGGAGTAGTTATCATAGAAAAACCTTTCAGAAACCATCAATAATAGCATGCCAAACCCAGAAAACTTCTAACCTCTGACATAGTCTTCATTGGACTCGAATTCAAAATAGCCTCAATTTTACTCGGATCTACTCTAATACCCTGTGTTGAAACCACATGACCAAGAAAAGTCACTTGATCAAGCCAAACTCACATTTAGACATCTTAACATAGAACTGCTTCTCTCTCAGAGTCTGTAATACAATCCGCAAATGCTTTTCATGATCCTCCTCATTACGTGAATACAACAAAATATCATCAATAAAAACCACCACAAATTGATCTAGATACAGTCTGAATACCCTATTCATCAAATCCATAAAAGTTGCTGGTGCATTCGTTAACCCAAAAGGCATCACCAAAAACTCATAATGTCCATAACTTGTACGAAAAGTTGTCTTAGGTACATCTTCATCTCTGATTCTTAACTAATGGTACCCTGATCTCAAATCAATTTTAGAGAAAACTACTGCTCCTTTCAACTGATCAAAGAGATTATCTACCCTAGGCAATGGATACTTATTCTTGATGGTCACTTTATTCAACTGTCGGTAATCAATGCACAATCTTAAGGTACCATCATTCTTCTTCACAAACAACATAGGCGCTCCCCACGATGACACACTAGGGCGTACAAACTCTTTATCCAACAACTCCTGCAACTGCACCTTCAGCTCTCCCAACTCAGTAGGTGCCATTCGATAATGAGTAATAGAGATGGGAGTGGTAACAGGCAACAAATCGATACCAAACTCAACCTCTCTCTCAGGGGGTATCCCTGGCAACTCCTCAGGAAAAATATTTGGAAACTCAGCAACTGTGGGTGTACTGTCAAGTTGAGAACCCACTACTCTGGTATCTATAACATGAGCAAGATAAGCTTCACATCCTTTTCGAATCATCCTCCTAGCTGAAACAACTGAAATAAACAAGGATGAAAGATGTCTTTGCTCACTAGATATCATCACACTTCTACCATTATCGGTTCTCAAAGTAATACACTTCTGCTGATAGTCTATAACAGCCCCATGCTTAGATAACCAATCCATGCCTAAAATTAAATCATACTCCTTGAAAGGTATCTCAATTAAATCACCAAGGAACTCCTCATCCTGAACCACAACCGGACTATCACGGTGTACCTTGCTAACTACAACACTATGCCCTAAAGGATTTGTCACCAAAACATCAAATCTTAGGGACTCTGAATGCAAATCATTCAAAGGCAAAATAGATGCACTAATATATGAATGACTCGATCCTAGATCTATCAAAGCAAGAACTGAAGTACCAAATAAAGAAAGTGTACCAGCAATGACGGCTGAAGTATCCAGTTGCCTCTGCATAACATATACTCACTGAGATGGTCCTGCCTCATTTGGTCTACTACCCATGGCAGAACCTCCTCTCTAACTAGACCATGTTCGACCTCCTCTGCTAGAACCTCTGCCACTACGACCTCCTCTGACACTGGGTCAAGAAGGTGCAATATCAGTTTGTCTATCTTCTAATGGCTCTGGACAATCTCTAATGAACCCACATCTATAACACATGGCTGGTCCACCTATCTTTCAACAAACACTCCCATGTGCCATACCATAATGGACATATGTAGGTGGAGCAGACCTCTGAACCATTGGGTCGATGTACTAGCCACAAAAACTGTAGGTATCGATCTTTGCCTCTACTGCTGAACTGACCTACCAAATTGTCTCTGGCTCCTACTGAACCTCAAAAAATATCCTCCTCGGCCTCTCTTCATAGATGAAGATGCTGCCTCACTCTGAGGTCTCCTAACTCCTCATCTCTAGCAGCTGCTACAAGACCCTATGCTCTCTCAACACTCTTGGTTGCTGCAACCAACTAGGAAAAATCCTGATATCGAGAGCCTGCAATAATGCACATGATAGAGGGTCTCAACCCCTCCTCAAATCTCCGACACTGGTCAATCTCATCAGAAATAATCCCACTGGCATAATGACTCAACCGGATATACACGATCTCATACTCTGTCACTATCCTAGTATCCTATCTCAGACTTAGGAACTCCATCTTCTTTACATCCTTATACTCCCTCGGAGTATACTTCTGCTCAAACTCTCGCAGGAATTCATCGTAGGTTAAGGTTGGTGGATCATCCATGGCATGTGGAACCGTCTTCCACTAGTCATAAGCATCCCTCTACAGAAGAGATCTAGAATAATCAAACTTTTCTTCAGGAGTAGCCTGCAACTAGATGAACACTCTCTGAACTCTATCAAGCCACTGCTCAGCTACCGCAGGGTCTGTAGTACCCACAAAGTCCTCAACTCTGAACTTCCTCAACTTATCATATTGCCTCGATGGTATTTGAGACTGCGATTGTGGCGGTGGCTGCTGAAATGGAGCCTGCCTCAACAATTTCACCATATGCTGTACCCAGGCCGGCGGAAACTCATCAACTGCTGGTCTCTCTGGCACAGGAGCAGGTGCCTCTCTAGCTATCTCAACTCTAGCTCCATCTCTACCCTCAATAGGAGCTATACTCTCAGCACTACCCTCTACAGACTAACGTGTTTGAGATGCCATAACTACCTATATCTGCAAATACAGCAGAAACTGCTACATCAAAGATCAAAAACTGCCAATGCCAATGCATGTATCTTATTTAAAAACCATATTTTAAAATCAAAATTTTCTTTTTCTTATAATCCACCTAGGTTGAGAACCTCAAACCTAGGCTCTAATACTAAAATAAATGTAACACCCTTATACCCAATATACGTACACTACATATACCTTCTACATGTAATATACGTATAGAGGATACAAGAATGTCACAGCCTTTTTAAACAACCAAATGATCATTTATAAAATCTGTATAATCTTAAAACATTCAATTGAAAACATATAAATAGTAATGAAACAATACTTGTTAAAACACACACATATATATATATACTTCATTACCAAAGATTTATCCAAAATATTTTTTATTGCGGAAGCGAAATATACATATTTATATACATCAAAGTCAATATGAAATAGTTATGTACAAAAATATGAAATATATACATGCTGGCAGTTTGTCTCTGATCTTGATGTTCCACTAACAACTCTGATCTCAAAGTCTCAAGCCTAGACTCGACCCGGTCTAGACGAGCTCTTCGGCACAACAGGATCTACCATGTCACCTATGCGATGAAACACAATCACGCTAAGCCAAAAGCTTAGTGGTATAAACTTTGATAACAATAGTTCAAATGCAATATCAATGCACAACACATATGAATATCACAATTAATAACATTATATCTCATTATATTACTCAATTGTATCTCAATTCATAATTCATATTAAAGCAAAGACAAGCATGGGCCCAAAAAGGATCTAATATGCTATTCAAATTTCAGAATTACTGCTTTGGTCCATAATGACACCTTGTGTCTAGCCCCGTAGGCAATATATCCATGGATAATCCAACTAAATCTGAGCTTATGACCTGGTCTTTTCACTCAGTCTAGCTTCAAGGATTTATTTTTGAGGCTTACAACCCAGTCTTTTCACCCTAAAAATATTATATTTATCAGCTGGGCCTGACTTATGACCTGGTCTTTTCACCAGCCCAACATTTAGCCCGTAGGCAATTCATAGGCATGCAGCCCAACCTAGAATTCTGAAAATTGAATAACATACTAGGCACATAATTTATTCATATTTCTCATTATCAAATCCTTTCATAATTCCATTCTCAAATCCTTTCTCATTTTCTCATGATCAAACTAGGCACATTGCCTTATTATATCATCTTTTTCTCACTTTTCTCATTCTTCTCTTTTATATCAATATCAATTTATTACATTATGTTTTCACATATCTCATCACATTATTTCACATTTCTTTTCAATTACAACACATTACTTTGATACATCAACATAATTCACATCATGCATATCATAACATATTTCTCATTCATCAACAATATATTAAGTAACTTAACACATTTTTCCAACCAAATGTGTTAAGTCCCAATGTCATGTAAATATATGCAATCATTCAAAGTTTGTACTTACCTCTAAAAGCAACAACACCACTTTAACCTCCTCTTCCAAGATATCCCTCAACACTTGGATTGATAACTCACTTCTCTTTAAAGCCTAAACCAAAGGTGATTATAAATACTCACTTAATGATACACATAGGAAATAAGGAAAAGCACTATCTAGGGCAAACTCTACATTTGACACGCTCAACAACACGGACGTGTCCGTGACCGTGCCCTTAACTCACAACACAGAAGCTTTAACACTCTCAGTGACATGGGCGTATCACTGCACGTGTAAATTCTCCAACAAAACAGTAGCTATGACATGCTCAGTGACATGGGTGTGTCACTGCACGTGTTAATTCTACCACAACACAGTAGTTATGACACGCTCGGTGACATGGGCATGTCACTTTACGTGTCAATATTACTACAACACAGAAGCTGCGACACACTTAGTAACATGGGAGTGTCATTGCTCTTGTCACCAACACCAAAAATAGAACTATAGATATGCCCAAAGACATGGCCGTGTCACCGGGCGTGTCAAGCCAAAAACCTGATACCGACACAAAAATGCCACATCCAACAATCATCTTTCAATAACCTTATCAACTCCTCATAAACTCAACCAAATCCATCAATATACCATATTATACTTATATAAACACCAACACAACTCAAATACTAGCAAAAATACACAATCACAACCAAGACTTCTCAACCCAAAAGTTACACAACTCAAAACTCTTATTCTCTTCACCAAATTTAACCTTTTCTTCAATCCAACCCCAAAATTCAAAGTTCTTGAGACACAAGAACTTCAAACATACCCAAAATCAACCATAAACATAACTACACCAAACATCCAATAAACTCACATACAACTTTCAAAAGAAATCAAAGAAACAAGTTGGAAACTTACCAAATATGAAGAAAAATCCTTAAAACTCCAACTTGATCACTTGAAATCCTTCAATTGCTTGAGTTAGCAAGAAAAAAAAATCTCTTTTCCTTTGGATGAAGTTGGTGATGGCTGGCCCTCTTGGAGAAGAAAGAAGAAGATGAAAATAGTCATTCTCCACTCAAACCAACCACTTCTCTAATTAACCACACAAATATCCTCTTTTAATCTCCACCAAGCATTAATAATATTATATTATAATATCATATTTCACTATCATAACATATTAATATCTTAATAATTTAAAATATCATTTGACCAACTAAACATGTTGACTTGTATATAATGCATATATCTACATATATACAACATATACACATCTCCCTTTTCCTTTCTTTTCACTTAATTAAATATATACACTTATAAATCCTTTAATTAATTTTCAACAATTAATATTTATTTTTAAATTTTTGGGATATTACAATACCCCTATTCAATAGTAGCACATACACACTAGACTAACATGTACATACATAAATTATGTATATATATATATAAAGTATAACTTATAAGACCCATGTTTATTTAGGGAACTAGAATTACAACTTAATACAAATATATACATAAGTATATCATTCTCACTACTCAAAAATATTCACAACTGTCATATAAAATTGCAAAGTTTCGCTATGTGAACTATTCAGAGTACAACATTTATATATTGCTCTTTAAACCTTTGTGATGTAGTTGATCTAAAATGTATAGTTTTCACTCTTTTGTCTTAACTCTTCCGGTTTGATTTGCGCATCAGAAAATAAATCTAACATACTAAGTAAAACTTAATGGTGCTTGTGTATTTATAATGTGCAAGAAATTAAAAAGAAAAATAATTTAAAATTAACTATTTTAGAAATAGTGAAAATTATCGCTTTAGAATATTAATGAGGAAATTGATAACCGAATGTGAATAAATTCAACATTAGATAACTTTATCAACTGATCTCATAACATATCGTTATGAGTTATGAATATATATATATATCAAAATATCTCCTTTATATTTGCCCGTACACACTGAATTCAAATCATAGGTTTGGATAATGGGTCACTGTTGGTAATTTAATGCCTAATCTCAAGAACGTGGCCAAAAGCCTATTGATAATGTTATATTTTTTTTTTTTACTTTTGGCAAATATGCCCACTATCACTGATGACACTATGTATTCACTATTGGCATAGAGTGCCCACTATCATTAGGGATATCCACCATGTAGCTAGCCATTCAATCCCAAGATAGATCTAATATCAGTGTGATTTGGGTAACATACCACTCATTAGTTCCTGATTAACATTCAATTATATATCATTTCAGTAAAATGATACTATGATCCACATTTAACATTGTATATATTTCACACATTTATTGTTTCCTTTAATTTCCTTCATAAGAAGTTTATTTAAAAGAAAAGCTATTTTTGAAAATCCTTGGACAAACCTTCTATAATAACCAACTAATCTAAGGAAACTCCGAACTTCTGTTATATTCTTTGGTGGCTGCCAATTCAAAATGGTTTCTATTTTACTAGGATCCATACGGATACCATCAGTTGATACCACATGACCTAGAAATGATTCTTCTATTAACCAAAAATCACATTTCGAGAGTTTAGCATACAATTGATTCTCCCTCAGTGTTTGTAGCACCATTCTCAAATGCTTATCATGCTCCTCCTTATTTTTGGAATAAACCAGTATGTCATCAATAAAAACAACAACAAATTGATCCAAATAAGATTTAAAGATTCAATTCATCAAGTCTATAAAGGTTGTTGGAGCATTAGTCAAATCAAAGGGCATAACTAAAAATTCATAATGTCCATATCAAGTTCTAAAAGCTGTCTTTAGAATATTTACCTCTTTAAGTTTTATATGATAATAACCTGATTTAAGATCAATCTTGGAGCAAACACCTGCTCCCTTCAATTGATCAAAGAAGTCATCAATTCTAGGTAGTGGATACTTATTCTTAATAGTTACCTTATTCAATTGTAGATAATCTATATACAATCGTAGGATTCCATCATTCATCTTCATAAATAAAACTGATACACCCCAAGGTGATATACTAGGTCTAATAAAGCCTTTATCAATTAATTCTTGAAGTTGCACCTTTAATTCTTTTAGTTTCGAAAAGCTGGAAAAGGTATTGGTGTTGTACCCAAAACTACCTCAATAGCAAATTCTACTTACTCTTTGGCATACCCCTGATAATTCCTCTGGAAAAATATCCAAAACTTTACACACTATAGGTATGTCTACCAAATCTTTGCTTGAATGTCTTATATCAATGACATAAGCAAGATAAGCTTTATACTTCTTCCTAATTAACTTTCTAGCTTTAGTAGCAGAGATCAAATTAGAAGGATAAAATTATTTTTCTCCCCAAACAACCATTTCTCTAAGTCTCAGAATTTTAAAAGTCACAGTTTTACTATGACAATCCTAACTGCTTGATATCGGGACAACCAATCCATTCCTAAGATTACATCAAAATCATGGAATGGAAGTTCAATCAGATCAGCAAGAAGTTCTATATCATGAATTCTAAGTGGACAATTTTGATATATTTTATTTACCCACACACTATAGCCTAAGGGATTAGTAACTTCTATCTCATAGTCAAGTCTATCGGCATGCATATTCTTCCTTGAAGCTATAGTTGTGCATACATAAGAATGTGTAGAGCCAGGATGCATACACATTAACTATAAACACAGAGAATTAACCAACCATAACATCCGGAGCATCTTGGTCTTCCACAGCTCCCATAGCATAAGTCCTAGCCGGAGCATTGCCTTGAGTATGAGGTGTACCCATTGTATCAGATCCTCGTTGTTGACTAGCACTGGGTCGACCGCCTGTACCTAACTTACAGTCTGACTGAGATCTTTGTGTAGAACTCTTTCCTTTAACAGCTTGAGGTTCTTTTATCATTGGATAATCTTTAATTTTATGGTCTTTGGAGCCACATTTCAAACAAGCTCCACTTCTATACCAACAATCATCACTTGCATGCCCTTTACCATAATGATGACAAGGTGTAGAAACTGCCCGTGATGACGAGCCTGTGGAAATTCCATATCTACCCCCTCCTGATCTTGGAAAGTTAATTCCACTTCTTCTACTAGACCCTTGAGTCTGAATGTGAGTACCTCTTTGTCTCTTCTTACTACCTATTGTTGTTCATTAAAAGATCCCTTCTTTTGTTGCTGACTTCTTCTCTGTTCTTATTTATTTTCACTTTCAATAGCAATTACTGCATTAACAAGAGTAGTAAACACCTTGATTCTCATGGCCACTAAATGCACTTGAATCTGACTATTTAAATCCTGTTCAAATCTCTTACATTTCTCTTCTTCAGATGAAACCAATTCAGAAAAATATTTGTTGAGATGAATAAACTACCTTTCATACTCAAACACTAATAACTACCTTTACTTCAAATATAGAAACTCCCTACACTTCTCTTCTATATAAATCTCACCGATATACTGTTTTTCTTAAACTCCTCTTGGAAGAATGCCCATGCAAGTCTTTCTACAAGATTATCCTTCTTCTCTATATCCCACCAATCATAAGCTTATTCTTGTAATAAGGAAACTGCACATTCCAATCTTTCCTCATCAGTATAATGTAGAAGATCAAAAACTCTCACAATCCTTTCCAACCAATACTCTACTACTTAAAACTCATTAGTAAAATGAGCTTTAAAATCTTTTGCTCTCAAATTTCTAAATCTCTCTAATGCTGATCTTTGGGGCACTAGTGGTGGAGGCTGTGTAGGAGGAACAACTCCTACAATATGCTTGAGAGCTTCCCCCATATTTCTCACAAACTAGGGGTCTAAAGGAATTTATTCTACAGAAGAGTCCAATGGCTGCTGGTTTCCCACACTTGCTTGACTGTGTAAGGATGTAGCTCGTTCCTCCATACCTTGATGGGATCGAAGGCCATCTTATACCTATAATCATTAACATATCAACTGCATTAGACACTTATTTTATTATATAGTTCACATAGCAATGATAGTTGTATTTCTCTTTTCTCATAATCCACAAACTTAGAACCACCTAAACTGGGCTCTGATACCACCAAATGTAATACCCCTCCTCAATAGTAGAACATACACACTAGGCTAACATGTACATACATAAATTATGTATATATATAAAGTCTAACTTACAAGACCCATGTTTATTTAGGGAATAAGAATTACAACTAAATATAAATATACATAAGTATTTCGTTCTCACTACTCACAAATATTCACAACTGTCGTACAAAATTGTAAAGTTTCACTATGTGAACTATTTAGAGTACAATATTTATAATATTTCTCTTTAAACCTTTGTGATGCAGTTGATCTGGAACATATAACTCTCACTCTTCAGTCTCAACTCTTCCGATTTAATCTGCGCGTCAGAAAATAAATCTAACATGCTAAACAAAACTTATTGATACTTATGTATTTATAATGTGTAAGAAATTAAAAAGAAAAAGAGTTTAAAATTAATTATTTCAGAAACAGTGGAAATTATCACTTTGGAATATTAATGAAGAAATTGATAACCGAATGTGAATAAATTTAACATTAGATAACTTTATCAACTAATCTCATAACATATTGTTATAAGTTTTGTATATATATATATATATCTAAATATCTTCTTTAGATTTGCCCATACACTCTGATTCAGATCATAGGTTTGGATAACATGTCACTGTTGGCAATTTAATGTTCAATCTCAAGAATGTGGCCAAAAGCCTACTGATTATGTAATATTTTTTTTACTTTTGACAATTATGACCACTGTCACTAATGACACTATGTGTCCATTATTGGCATGGAGTGCCCACTATCATTAGGAATATCCACCCTCTGGCTAGCCATTCAATCCCAAGCTAGATCTAATATCAGTATGATTTGGGCAATACACCACTCATTAGTTCCTAATTAACATTCAATTATATATCATTTCAATAAAATGATACTATGATCCATATTTAACACACATTTATCGTTTTCTACTCTTTTTCATACATTCAACACATACACATAATTTCTTAACACAAAGGTAAGAAACATAGTCATACAAGCATCATATAATGCCTGTATATCATAAAACTAAGCCATAAACATCATCAAAACACTCCACAGCCATGCATCTCAAGCCCATGCCTGTGGGATACAAAACAAGGCTGCCAAACACCCTTGACCACCCCCATGGCCGTGGCACTTAAGGGCAATGCCCTTGGCATACAATACGATACTATTTCTTCAAACATTTTAAGCAAATAGACTCCGTCCAAGGCCTACAGCCATGGCTCTTAAGAGCCATGCCCATGGCATCCCAAAAATGTATAATTTGTACACTTAACTCCATAAAGCATAAACATATTAAATAACTATGGTAAAAATGAATCAAAAACAAATTTTTACACATAAAAGGGTTCATATCAAATACTTTACCTATTCTTCAATTAATCAAATCTTTAACAATTAACCAAATTAATAACTTCCACAACCATCACTTATGATTAAAAACAACATCAACATACTTAATTCTTATAAAATTAAATTAAAAATCATACTCCTCACATAAAAAGTTCTTTAATTAATTTTTCATACAACAATTCATTTATCCAATACTTTAGGAAATAACTCACTTTAAGTGACTCAATTAGCTAATTCAAGCATTAAAACTCAAAGAAACCTAAATATTTGCAAATTATAAAACACAAGCATATACCTCTTCAAAGACCTTTTCTTTCTCCTTTCCTCTTTCCCTTTGATCACTTATTGGTAATCTTATCTATTCTAGCTAATTCCTTTAAAAATTTGTAACTAAAGATTGATTTCCCTTGATTCTTGCTTAAATTTGATGAAAGGAAGAAGAAAGTAGAGAAGATGGTGATGATGGCCGTAAATGGCATGGATAATAGAGAAAGAAGAGAAGAGAAAGTTCTAGGATTTAGTTTATATAGTATTTTGAGTGTGATTCGATGAGGGCAATCTCATTTTAACTATGGTACATCCTCTCTCTTAGTTTTTAATCCTAATTCAATTTTTAGTTCTGTTAAACCGTAAAAATAATTTTTTCAGTTACTTTTAAGTCCCACTATTCATGTTTCATATTTTAGTCCAGTAAAATTTAACTCTAGAATCACTAGGATATTTTCTTAAATTTTCTACTTATGTCATTTATCCAAGTCACTTTTATCACTACACACAATTCATTAGCAATATTTCTCATGGAATCACAGTTTTAAAAATTTCAAACATTACATGGCCATGGTTCAAGAACCACCGGTTTCGGTTTAAAAAATTTTTAAATCTGAACCAAACCTTCTACAGGACGGTTTAAGAACCGCTGATTCTGGTTTGACCCCCAGTTTGAAGGCGGTTCGAGAGGCAGTTTGAAGAGAAAGTTCGAAGAGTTAATTCAAATGCGGTTTATGACTGTTCAAAGCAGTTTAGAATAATTTGGAAGGCGAATTACGTGTGATTTTAATTAAAAAGTTATAAAATAATTATTTTAATTAAATTAAGATTAGTAAAAAAATAAAATATTAAGATTAATTTACTAAAAAATAATAAAAATAATACATAATCAACTTAAAAAAGTTAAATTGCTCATGTACCTCTTTGGGTTTCAAGAGAAATCAACGTTCATGTATTTCTTTTACTTTATATTTATGTAATTGTTGAATATCATCATCATTTCAATTTTTTCAATTTTATTTTCTTCGCTTATTGGTCTAGAATATTCATTAACTATATATTTCCTTTCTTAATCTAAAATTTAAACCTTAACTATTTGCCCTTCTTTTTTAGAAACCATAATGTAATAAAATTTTGAAAAAAAATAATACATGAGATAAAAAATTAAAAATAATAGAAATAAATTTTGAGTATAAAATAAAATAAAGTGATTAAGATTATAATGTAGAGAATATTTTTAAAAAATAAGAATGTAGATTGTAAAAAATATTAGAGTGAATTAAAAAATATAAATTATAGAGAATATTGAAGATTATAATGTATATGTAGAATAAAGAATGAAAAAAAAATATAAGAGAAATTAAAAATTTAGAAACATGAAAATTTTTTGAAATTTATGTGACATTTATAGAGTTAAAGAAAATTTTAAAATTAAACAATAAAAAATAAATAAAATAAGTGCAATAATCAAAATAAAATCTAGTAATTTAACGGTTTAACCACCAGTTTCAAATCTCAAAAATACCGGTTTGACGGTTTTTAAAAATTAGAAATCTGAACAAAACCATGAATTAAAGTTTAGGTTCCAATTTGGCATGATTTCAGTGTTGACTAATTTTTTATTATGGTTTTGACCTGTTTTGTTTTGGTCCAATTTTGGTGCCAAACTAAACCATTGCCATGTTTACTACTGACTTATGAAGACATTAGGCTTGATTTACTGAAATTAGACCACGGGTTTATGTTGATATCACTATAAAAAAACATATGAATTATCAATGGCATTCACTAACCAATAATAATTTATTACTAAATATTGACTGATTATCAACAAAATATTGAGACAAAAAAGAAAATTAATTTTTCAAAAATTTAGAAATAGATTATCAACATCTAGTCAAGGTTAGACGGTAAATATGGCAAAATATGGCGTTAGTTGTTATTGACTAAATTTATCGAGAAACACTAAGGTGCGCTGGTACATATAAATAGATGGTGCCACCAAATTCGCCATGTCAATTTACTGACAACACGAAAATCCATTGACAAATTCTAAAAAAATACCAAGTGAAGCCATGGGCAGTTGTGAAACAGAAATTTAAGAATATTAAATTTATCGAGAGATTTCTTCTTTTATTGACAAATTTAAGAATATTAAATTTCAACAGTATTTAAATGTCACTTTTATCGAGAGATATTCATTTCCCTTGGTAAACTAATTAATGAGTGTATATCAGAAGTCATATATGCAGAGAGATTTCGCCTTTCGTCATAAATTTAAGAATATCAAATTTTAGTGATATTTTAAGCTCTACTTTTACGAAGAGAAATAAATGTCTCTCGATAAACAAATTAATAATTGGTATATCAAAAGCCACATTTATCAAGAGATTTCTCCTTTCATCGGTAAATTTAAGAATATTAAATTTTGACAATATTTTAAGCAACACTTTTGCTGAGAATTTTAATTTCTTTTAGTAAACTGATTAATGGGACGCATATAAAAAGCCATATTTCCCAAGAGGTTTCTCCTTCCATCAGTAAACTAATTTTCTTTGTTTCAGGTTCAATGTTTAAGCTTTTAGCTTCATTAATTTATGTTTATTTCACAAACTCAGCCCATGACAAACTCATTTTTATAATTAAAAGGATGTTTAGAATTAGCTTGGAATACTCACCTATTTAGCCAAGCTTGAAGATCCTAGCTTCCTCCCTTTGTTAAATTCTTATTTTTCACTAATTTCCCTCCCTTTTCTCTTCTTTATCCTAGCTTCCTCCCTTTGTTAAATTCTTATTTTTTAATAATTCCCCTCTTTTCTCTTTTCTTTATTTTGGTCTTTTATTCTATTGGTTTAGCAAATGGTCAATATATATATTGATTTGTTGAAGAAGAAGATGAAGATTGAATAACCAAAGATGAAAATGAAGATTTATTGAAAAAGAATATGAAGATTAAACAATCAAAGATATAAATGAAGAAGAATATTTATTGAAAAGAAATGAAGATTATAAAAAGATAATGGATCTGTTAAATTTAGCATAATTTTATTATTTTTGCAACAACTTTTGTAAAATTGTAAATATATTTGTATCCTATGATATTTTTTAAATTAAAACTTCTTTTTAGGTTATTTTTATAAATTTCTCAAAAAATTCTGTCAAATAAATGCAATTTGAATTATTTGGTGCAGCTTTCAAAAATTTAGAGTGGTTTGTTTTTGTTTTTAAAATATTTCAGTTCTTAATTTTGATAATCAAAAGTAATTTGAATAAATTAAATATGATTTTATTAAAAGATATATCAATATCAAGTTATATTTACAAATATAGTTACTAATTAATTTATTAAGTATAACACTCTTTTACCCTATATATATAATACATATAACCCGTATATATAAAATATGTACACAAAATATAATAATGTTACAATTCAATCTTTAGAAAATTCCACCAAAATTTCAAATTAAACAATTTACTCCTTAAAACATAATTTAATAAATAAATAAATATATTATTAAGTGATTTAATTATCAAAAATACATATTTTAAAGAAAAATCTCTGAAAAAAATTCGCTAGAGCTTTATTTGTATTTTGGACATTTCAAAAACTCCAAACCATACAACCTGTAAAGATTTTACACTCCACAAATAAATTCATGCAACCATTTCTCCATTACTCAAAATATTTAATCATATATCAATATATAAAATATTCCAAATTTACAACATTTAGCCCAAAACCATTACAATTTACAACATTTTCTTGTATATAAACATAATGTACATAATTATATCATGTTTCACAAAATAAGTATCTATATGTCCGCAACTGGCTCTGATCCTGTGGCAGCCTATTCAAAACTTCTAGTAAAATCCTAGAAAAAAAAACTCTAGAATTGGTCAGGTCTAGCAAGGCTCTCTGTCTCAACCATGTTTATCGCGCTAAGCTAATAGCCTAGTAGTACATACTTTGATATAAAAGAAAATGTTAAAGAAAAAGACAATGCACCATGTTTTCTTTTAGAAACTCACAATGTACCATTCAAATACATTTAGAACTTATGTTTTATTCTTATAATTCCATCAAATAACACAATCAAATGCATTGGGCCCAAATGACCCTATATAGTATTCAAATTTAAGAGATAATGTTTTGGCCTATTGACACCCGGTATCTTGCCCGAAGGCAATATAAGTGACGCCCAGCATCTAGCCTGAAGGCAAATCATATAATGATAATGCTCACCGTCTATCTTGAAGGCAAATCATATAATAGTGACGCCTATCATCTAGCCCGAAAGCAAATCATAGGCATGCCATATCCATATCGCCAAATACAAAACTTTGAAAAAGAATATTATATAAGGCAACAAGCAACATTTTATACTTTTTCATAACATTGCCAATTATGTCACTTTCTATCTTTTTAGCACTTTTTCCATCATTTTACCATATTTTTATACTTTTCATCACAAACATTAAATTCTTTACCACTTATACATTGTGGTCGTATCATGACCTTAAATTGACATAAATATTTTTTTTACAAACACATTCAACAATGTCGTTAGCCATCTTAAAATGACTTAATTATTCATCCATTAGGCAATTCATGCCTTTAAAAACATAACTATGCACTTTAAATGTGAATTTACACATCAAAGTAGCATAGCATTAATGCCAACATACAATGTAACATGCCATTCTGATGCATTTCAATACAAATTCTATCAAAGTATGTACTAACTTTCACCCAATGTAACTTCCAAGCTAAGTTCACCCTTTACCCTCCACTTTCCTCAAATGTCCTTCACCACTTAGTATGGACATACTCAATCTACTCAATACCTAACACATTTTTAATTTAAATTCTTCATTAGCATCACATTTTTATATATTTCAACTATTAAAACTCATTTTATCACATTCTTACAAAATTTTAAAATTTTACCCTAATGCACATTAATTTTAGAAAACTATTCCCATCAATTTCACATTGAGCTTTAAGCTTGTTTATATTTTTAAAATCATATTACAACATCATTTAAGCATTTAAATCCAATTTTCACCAATTCTTTACAAACTTCCCACTAAAACCCTAAATCCTCTTCTACTTCATCCAAACTCTAATCAAACCTAAAAACAATCCATCAACTAACCTTAGAATCATTGTCTACCTATCCAAATAATATCATCCAACACCATTTAAACAATTATCCTACACTCTATGTAATTTTCAAATTACACATATTCATAAATTTCCAAAGAACTTAAATTTTCAAGAAAACTTACCTAATAGTTGTACTTACACCAAAACTTTCTTCAATCCTTTGAATTCTTTAGAAAATTTGGTGTTGGTGATGATGGAAAGCTCCTCTCTTCTCTCTTCAATGGTGATGGTTTTTCTTGGAGGAAAAAGATGATGAATTTGGTTTTTAATTTCCTTCTTTATTTACTAACCACATATATATAATTAATTAATTATTAATATTATCAATTTACATCTTCTACCACCCAAAAATAATTTGAATATTAAATTATTTTTATTTATTTATTATTTAATTAATTAATATTTAATAAATATCTAAACTCCATCATCTTCCACTAACCAAAATTATTTTTATTTTGATTTATTTTATTCATTACTATTTATTATTTTATTATTATATATATTAACTTTTTACTTTCACTTCCATTTTGTCAATTTACCCTTGTTACTATTTAACTTTTTTCTTTTAGTGAATTCATTTATACTTTAGGTATATTTCTCATATACCTAACATATATATTTTATATTAATCATTCTTCCAACACTTTAATTAACTTTCCATATAAATATTTAATTATGTCCAAAATTGTGGATGTTACATTAATAACTTATTTTGATTTTAATAATATATTATTAACTTATTTTTATTATAAGAATTTGGCCTAAAAGGGTAGTTTAATGTAAATGATTTAACCAACCAAAAGAAAATAAAATACTAGACCACATTTTTATGTGATTTCTTATTTAATTTATTTTTATTTTCACTATATACAATTAATTTACTTCATTTGATTTTTCATAATTTTGAATCGAATCAGCATAAAATATTTAAAAAGAATATATCACAAAAATAGAGGAATTTAAATGGTTTGTGATTTTTTGGTCTCCTTTTTTTTTATAGAAAGATAATGCATTTCAAAGGAGAAACTCAGAAGAAGAACATCATGAAATCACAGGATGACAATTAATCTAGACCTGAACTAGCGAAATCTTCCCGTACACGCATCTTATAATCCAATCCATGTGACAAAACTGAAGAAGTTACAAGCATAGAACATAAGAACAAGAAGCTTCCAAATGCACAAGATTAGAGATTGATGGAGGATACTCTTCCACCCATATATTACCTTCTCCCTCATCAACCTTCAATTTTGCCACCTTATTGTAATCATGAGGAGCATAATTCCAGTTACAAGCTGCGAACCTCTTCTGAAAAATATAACAATCCTCTAGCACTACACCCGACTCATTCTTATAAATTAAAATAGAGTTCAATGCATGAATTATAGGTTTACAATCGAATTCAACTTATAAACACCTAAATTTTATATCAAAAGCTAACTGCAGACTCCAATAGCTTCCGCTTTAGCTAGAGATGGAGACCAAGCAGTAGGAAGGTTCCTTGATGCACAAGCAAGAACTTCACTTTTATGGCTTCTGAATACAACTCCCAAGCCTGTAACATTTGAAGAGATGATACCTGCTGTGAGCGGGGATTTTCGCCCCCACTCCCGATGGAATGGTTCTTGCGACTTCGGCACTGTTTAGGCTCGGGGCCTTAGAGAATACGAACCTAAGTCCGAAAAAATGGAGTCGCCACTCGGACGGACCGGGAAAAAGAAAGGGGTGGATGACTCGATTCCTAAGGAATCCCCAACCCCTAATGGGTTTGAAAAGTTGGGTACGTGTGGAGAATGTGAGAAATGGCCCAGCACCCCCACAACGCCCGATTCATTAGAACCGGCCTCTTTTACAGGTCTTAATATTATAAAATTCTTAAATATAATAATATTATCCATATTACACATAATAATTAAAAGAAAACATCATTATATTAAAATCAAAATAATGTCCAAACAAAACAAATAAATGGACACCCATCTGAGGATGGAAACATGTCCTTACATCACATGCCTAAATAGGACACCCATCGAAAGGTAGAAACATGTCCTTTACATTGGTTCTAAAATAGAAAAGCACTTTAAATTACATGATATTTAACTAATGAGGTACCCACCAAGTGGAAACATACCTCTTACAACATTTGAAAATCTAAATAAATTGATAAAAGTTAATAACCATTCATCACAAATAAATCATTCATCAAAGGTATTAAACATCAATAGAAAGTAAACATCCATCCATGATAAATTAAATAAACCAAGCATTGAACTTAAATAAATTAAAGCATATAAAATAAATCAAATATAAAATTGAATAAGGCAAATAAAAATTCAAATTAGGGCTACTGTTTCTATTTAAGTTTTAATGTGTTCAGGGTTTTGAAATTTATGGGTTTAAGCTACTGTGAGTTTTAAAGGAATTGAAATGGATTAAAGTTTTATAATTTAAGAGGTTTGTTAGACAAATGATCTCAATTTTTATCCTTTACAACTCAAATTGAATGACTTATTTAACATGTGTTTGAAGAACCTTGTTGCAGGATTAGGTTGTTTCAAATAAAGCTGAACAGAGCATGTTTAGCGGTCGCACAAGACATGGAAACAACCGCCCCATTCAATTGAAGGATGAAACTATATCACAGTAGGTTTCGCGGTCAGAAACTTGACCTAAGTCACGACCGCACTCACACAAGAGCGACCGTCCTACATTCATGGACGACCGCAACATAAGAAACCCAAATAATCCTAATTACAGTAAGGTTCGCAGTGACAAGAACGGTGAAGGATACGGTCTTGCTTATCACTTTAGCGACCGCCCTTTGACATCCGCGACCGCTCTGATGATTCAGGAGAAATCTGCTTAAACTGACAGTAGTGTTCGCATCTTAAGGTGCGATTACGAGATGTCACCTAGGGCGACTGCGAAATTCATATTTAGGCGGACTTTCATTTTGCCCAGTCAAAGAATGCCACGTGTGATGACCGTTATAAACCCACTTCAGCATTCAAAAAGGGCAACCGCACCTATTATATGCGGGACCGTCCCGACAACCACAGTATGGGCAAGATTCCTACTGCAGAGCACTCAAATTCGACCGTTGAAGCAAATTTAAATGTAGCGACCATTCCTTGACCAAGGACGACCGCGTGAGACATGAGCGTGACCATCCTTATATGAAGGACGACCGCGAAATGCTTCGAACAGTTTATTGAAAAAGGTCTAAACTGCCAAGACTTTATTCTCACTATCTATAACGGCTAGTTAGACCACATTGGCTATAAATACATTGCTACTCTAAGAAAAATAAAAAAGTAATGTGAAGAAAAAATCAAAGATTTTATAGCCAAGTAACATATTTTCTTTTACTTAAACTTACATTTGAATTGTAATGAATGTTAGGTGTAAGCATTGAAAACACCATTGTATAAGTTTGAGTGTGAGCTTGGAAAACACTTAGGTTGTGAGAGTGAGCCTGGTAAAACTCTTTTAAAGGTTGTGAGAGTAATCCTAGAAAAACTCTTGTAAAGGTTTTGAGTGTAAGCCTTAGTAAAACACTTGTCAAGTTAGGTGTGAACTTGTAAAAACACCAAAGTTGGAAGTGAGCTTATAAAACTTCAAAGATTAGTGAAACCTTAACAAGTTGTTAAGGAAGTGGATGTAGGATTGAAGAAAATCTGAACCACTATAATCTTGTGTGTTCTTTCTTTCATTCACTACTTAACCATTTCTCTATTCCGCATTTCTTGTTTGTTGAGTTTCTAATTTGCTATTATTCCTTGAGGAAACCAATTCACCCCCCCCCTCTTGGTTGCCATCTTGGGACAACAATTGGTATCAGAGCTTGAAATTTCTTAAACTTAATTGTGAAATTTGATCCACTATGGCAACTTCTTCTTCATCAAACTCTATCTCTCATGGAAATCTTAACACTATTCTTAGACCCTACTTTGATGGAACTGATTATTCCTACTGGAAACACAAAATGTATTTGTTTCTAGATAGTGAAGGGATTGAACTATGGGATTTTGTAGAAAGTGAGTGGAAACCTCCCACTTATGAAGTTGATGGTATTCAAGTTCCTCTTACCAAAGCACAATGGTCAACTATCAATGTCAAAGATCGATTCAAAAACAATAGAGCCGCTTCCATCTTGATGAATTCCATTTCAAGAGTAAAAGGTGAGAGTTCAACATTTAACTTGTGCACATTGCATTTGGAAAACACTCAAAAACTACCATGAAGGTACGACTCAAGTAAGATTCACCAAGAAACAAATTCATGTTCATGAGTATGAGCTATTCAAGATGAAATCAAATGAAAACGTCACCGACATGACCAATCGCTTGCTTGCTATTGTCAATGAACTAAAGAAGTATGGCAAGGTATATGATCAAGGTGGTGTAAACAGTAAAATCTTGAGAGCCCTAAGAGCTAGAAATAACTTTGAATCAAAAGTATCATCCATCGAAGAAGCTCATGATCTTAGCACATTGAGAACCGACGAGCTTGTTGGAAAACTACTCACATTTGAGCTACACAGTGAAAAAGAAGAAGATCAAGGTGAAAAAGAAAAGAGAAAACTAATTGCTCTCAAAGCAATCAAAGAAGTTGAGAGCTCAAGCAACGAAGGTACTGATGATGAAGATGAAATGGCAATGTTCTCAAAAAGAATCAATGAATGGAAAAGGAAGAAAAAATTACAAGCAAATAAAGGTACACCTCCTAAATTCTCCTTCAAAGATAAAGAAAAGAAAAATGAGGTAGAGTGCTATGAATGTGGAAAATCTGGTCACATTAAATCGGATTGCTTCAAAGTAAAGAATAAAAGGAAATGGGACAAAGAAAAGAAAAAGTCTCTCAAAGCCACATGGGATGATTCCTCTTCAAGTGAAGAAGAAGAAGAAGAAGGAATTGCAAACCTATGTCTCATGGATATTGAAGATGACTCCAATGAGGTAAGTACTCAATCCTTTGATCTAGTAGCACATAATGATATTGATGATCTAGATGATAGTGATTTGATTGAGCACATGAACTTTAAAATAGAAAAATATTTTTCTAAAATGATGCTCTATAAAGAAAAAAACTCTAAGTTAGAAAAGGATTTTATATGCTTAAAGAACTCTACCTTAGAATTGAAAACCTCAAATGAACACTTGATGAATTCAATAGAAGAGTTAAATAAAAACTCACATGACTTAGAAAAAATTATTAAAGAGAATGAAATTTTGAAGTATGAACTAAAAGAACTAAAAGAATCAATTTCAAGATTTCATAACGGAAAGGAAGCCTTAGACACATTAATTGGTAACCAAAGATCACCCTCCTTAAAATATGGATTAGGATTCAATGGATCAACCAACATTGCACCAAGCAAACCAACATTTGTAAAAGCATCTACAACTAAAATTTCTAATGTTGATATTGTAAAGAACAAAGATGCTCGCACCAAGTCTAAAAGTACCAAAAGAACTTCTTATGGTTCACTAGGAAATAAAGCTAAAAGTAATCATGCATTTTTGTACACTAAACTTGCACAAAAGTAATCACATATTTGTAGTTATATGCATAATACTTGGAATACAAAAAGAAAAATGCAGAAATATAAAATACCATGGCAATGCACATATTGCATGAAATTCAGACACAAAAGTTTTTTCTGTCATATAAGAAAGGCTCATCTCAAGTTAGAAGACACCTTTATTACTAACCATCAAGGACCCAACTTCATGTGGGTACCTAAGAGAAGATGACCACAATTGCCTTGTAGGTATGCCTAAAATCTACTATCAATGAAAGCACATGGCTTGTGGATAGTGGGTGCTTAAGGCATATGAACGGGAATGCAAAGCTCTTTACAAGTATTACCTACAAACATGGATGTAATGTAACTTTTGGAAATAATGCTAAAGGTAAAATTATTGGTGTTGTCTCCATTGGTTCAATTGGTAAAGATTTAATAGAAGATGTATGGCTTATTGATGGGTTGAAACATAATTTTCTAAGTGTTAGTCAACTATGTGATAAATCATACTTTGTTAATTTTGATTCCAAAGAATGCAAAATCACAAATTCAAATGGTGTTATCACATTTAAGGGTACTAGGACAAACAACACTTATAATATCAACATACATTCAAATCATGCATTTAAATGTCTAATGTCTACTAATAATGATGCATGGTTATGGCATAGAAGACTAGGACATGCTGGTATGGATCAATTAAAATATACTTGTAATGAAAACCTAGTTGATGGTCTCCCTAAGATAAAATATGATAAAGATAGAATTTGTCAACCTTGTCAACATGGTAAGCAACATAAGAGTTCATTTAAATCAAAGAATGTTATAAGTACCTCTAGACCTCTAGAGCTCATTCATTTGGATTTGTTTGGACCAAATAGAGTTACAAGCTTAGGAGGTAAATTATATACATTTGTTCTTGTTGATGATTACTCTAGATTCACATGAGTTAATTTCTTAGCTCAAAAGAATGAAGCTTTTAATTACTTCAAAATGTTTGCAAGAAGAGTTCAAAATGAAAAAGGATATGTGATCACATCTATTAGAAGTGATCATGGCAAAGAATTTGAGAATGAAAATTTTGAAAGTTTTTGTAATGAACTTGGCATTTCACATAATTTTTTTGCTCCTAGAACTCCACAACAAAATGGTGTAGTTGAAAGGAAAAATAGAACCTTAATTGAAATGGCTAGAACAATGCTCAATAAATATGATTTACCATCTTATTTTTGGGCGGAAGCCGTTAATACAGCTTGTTACACTACAAATCGTGTTTACAAAAGGCATTTAACTAATAAAACTTCTTATGAGCTATGGAATGGAAGAATTCCCAAAATTGGATATTTTAGAGTATTTGGATGCAAATGCTTCATATTGAACACCAAGGAAAATCTTGGAAAATTTTCATCCAAATCAGATGAAGGAATATTCCTAGGATACTCATCATATAGCAAAGCATATAGAGTATGTAACATGAAAACTCTAGTTGTTGAAGAAACAATGCATGTTGTATTTGATGAATCATCTAAACTTGATCAAAAGAAAGGTAGTACTTTCAATGACCCTGCAGGTACTCTTGAACCTCATGAAACTATTGATGCTCCAAAGATCAATCAGTATGAACTTGAAGAAAAGACTCAAGATCTACCTAAGGATTGGCAATACAAGAAAGATCATCCTAAGGAACTCATCATTGGTGAAACATCTAAGGGAGTAATTACTAGATCTAAAATTAATCATATAGATGTTAATTTTGCTTTTGTTTATCAAATTGAGCCAAAGACCATTGAGGAGGCTTTAAATGATGAAAGTTGGATAACTACAATGCAAGATGAACTTAATTAATTTGAAAGAAATAATGTTTGGCAACTCACTCCTAGACCTACAGATCACTCTATCATAGGATGCAAATGGGTCTATAGGAATAAGCTTGATGAAAATGGTCACATTGTTAGGAATAAAGCAAGGTTGGTAGCCAAAGGCTATAATCAAGAAGAAGGTATTGACTATGATGAAACTTTTGCCCCTGTAGCCATATTAGAAGCTATTTAAATATTAATTGCTTTTGCATGTCACATGAACTTTAAACTCTTTCAAATGGATGTTAAAAGTGCATTTCTAAATGGACTTATAAGCGAAGAAGTTTATGTAGAACAACCTCCTGGTTTTGAAAACTACAAATTTCCTGATCATGTTTTCAAACTTACCAAAGCTTTATATGGATTGAAACAAGCACCAAGAGCTTGGTATGATAAACTAAGTACATATTTTCTTGAAAATGGTTTTTCAAAAGGAAAAGTAGATACAACTCTCTTTGTTAAAAAGGACAAGCATAACATTTTAATTGTACAAATTTATGTGGATGACATAATATTTGGAGCTACTAATGAAGCCTTGTGCAAAGAATTTGCTTCTTGTATGACTAGGGAATTTGAAATGAGCATGATGGATGAACTTAAGTTCTTCCTTGGACTGCAAGTCAAGCAATGTGAAGATGGGATCTTCATCAACCAATCCAAATATACGAAAGAACTCATCAAGAAATTTGGAATGGATGGCTGCAAAACTAGCAAAACTCCCATGAGCACATCATTGAAATTAGGTAAAGATGAAAATGGTAAAGCAGTAGATGAGAAGAAATATCGAGGTATCATCGGATCACTACTTTACTTAACCGCTTCTAGGCCTGATATAATGTATAGTGTATGTCTTTGTGCTAGATTTCAAACTAGTCCTAAAGAATCACACTTGAATGCCACTAAGAGAATCTTGAAATATTTGAGTGGTACAATGCATTTAGGACTTTGGTATCCTAAAAACACATCATTTCATATCATAGGTTTTTCAGATGCAGATTATGCTGGTAGTATCTTAGATAGGAAGAGCACAACAGGAGCATGTCACTTTCTTGGTAATTGTCTAGTTTCTTGGCATAGTAAGAAGCAAGCATCGGTTGCTTTATCCACAACGGAAGCCGAATATGTTGCAGCATGTTTTTGTTGCACACAAATATTATGGATGAAACAACAATTGCTTGACTATAGCAAAGTATTTAACAACATCTCCATTAAATGGGACAACACTAGTGCTATCAATTTGTCTAAAAATCCTATCCAACACTCTAGATCCAAACATATAGATATTAGACATCATTTTTTGAGAGAAAATGTACAAAATCAGAATATAGTCCTAGAGTTTATAGATACACATAATTAACTTGCTGATATCTTTACAAAATCTTTGAATGAAGATAGGCTCAATGTGAATACTCGAATTTTAAGGCTTGAAAAGTTGATTTCTCCATACCGCAAAATGCCGACTAAAACTGGGTGACTTCAAAAAATTTCACCAAAAGTATGTCTTCATGGTACTTGAAATGTCCGGTATGACGCGAGGATCACGGATATGGTCCCGGAATATTTTTTGGAGGTCTGTAGCACCCGAAAAATCAGTTTGAGCGAAAATCGTGAAACCCGATGTGCTATTTTGGAGGCTGGACCGCCGCATGCAGCGGTCCAACCGAACCGCCGTGCACAACAGCCGCGTACGGCGGTCAAACCGCCACCGTTTTTTTCTTTTCCCTTTTTTTTCGGCTAGTCACATCCACAGTGGTCCAACCGCCGTACGAGTGCCAACTGCCGTCCCGGCGGTCCGACCGCCGTCCAGGTCCGATTTTGTCTATAAAAGGCCTCCGAATTTTCAGAACAGGGGTTCGGTTTTTTTGGGTGGGCTTCGGACGAACTCTCTATTTTCATACGCTTAAGGACTTCTCTTTGACTTTTCTTTGCATAAATCTAACCTTGTGCTGCAGGAATCAATTGAAATCAAAATAAAAAACAGTAATCAAGAATTATAATCCAAGGTCCGAGAAAACGAGATCTGGAACTACGAAGTGGGAGAATCCTAAACAAGGTAATATCCTAATTTATCCTTGGTCAATTTAAGCATATCATGAGCACTACACCCCCTTCTTAATTTATTTTTGGGTCAAAGACCTAATCTCTTTTGGCATGAAATCTATCCAAATTAAAATCAATCTTTGGCATGAAGCCGATCTCAACTAAAATCAACCTTTTGGCATGAAGCCTAAATTGCATTTTCTTTTGGTACCAAGTACCCAAATTTCATCAAATTTAGCACTAAGTGCTCAAAATCTCACAATTTTGGCAAAAAGCCCGACGATGCACGAAGCATACACACACACATGCATAAATGCATAATTGCCTTTAAATAGGCTTTTCCAAACTACATGGGCTTTGATCTCTCATAAAAAATGAGAGTATGTAGGCATATTTGGGATTCACCCCAAATAGCAAGTCCACAATTTACTAACAATATGTTTGTCTTCTTTTCTTCATCCCTTTTAGGTTTGTTTCTTTTTGGCAAATTAATCAAATACATGACATAGTCCCTGAATCCTCCTTGGGTTCATAGATTAGAAACCTTTACATTGGATGCATTATTGGAGTCAAACAAGGGTTTTCTTAGTTTTTCCCTTTGAACAGAAAAAACTGAGTGGCGACTCCTAACAACAAGTGAACGTTCATCCGAATCCTTTTCGGATGGAAACGGAGGTTCACATTTTGGCGACTCCACTGGGGACCATAAAAATGATTTATGGGATCCTAGTAGATTACTATTGTTTATTTGACTAATTTGCCCTTCTTCAGGGTACTTTTATTTATTTTGCAGGGTACCTTAGCAATATATATCCTTTCCTTAAGGATATTGGAATAAAATTGACAAAAGGAATCTTTTTCCTTTGATGGACCCCTTGTTTGATTAATTGTACAGTTGTTTTGTCATTTAGAGAATCTTTTTCTCTTGCATTATATGGGGGAATCATTTTCCTCCATTGCATAAAAAATTATTTTCAAATGAATTTCTTCTCTCTCTATTCAAATTTCTGAGTCTGGATAGCAAGTAGCGCTGACCGGTAGGTCTCCTTGATTATGCCGGTGGACAGCCAAAGCGTCCTCCCTGTTGTCGCAAACCATTCCAATCCTTTTGGAGTGGCCCATGAGTAAACGTACTGTTGGACCCACGCGAAACTCTTTGTTTCACATGTGGTTAGGTATATCTTACTCAAGACTCAAGGGTCCCTATTATAAGCCTATTCTCTATTTTTCATGTAACAATAGAACCCTCCCTTAGGTTGTATGTACCCAATAATAGTGCCACATTCCATTAAAATGAATTATGATGTGATGAGGTGCATTCATGCAACATAACAACATTGTTTTGGGGAAAACCTTTTGATATATACAAGTGGACCAAGAGTCTTCCTACCCTACACACTACCCTGATCCTTTACCCTTAACCTTTGCAGGTACCCACTATCCGTGTGCCTTCACCTATACAAGTTACACCAACTCCAACTGTGCAATCACCCACAAGTCCTACTACCCCAACTTCACCAACTACTCCAATTACTGAAATGGCTACTATTGAACAGATTAAGGCCTTGCTAGATGGACATGTTAAGGAGATTGAAGCTAGGATGCAAGAAAGAATTGATGAAGCCTTGACCGCCCAAAGAGTAGCCATCTTGCCCGAATTGGGAGGGGCACCAAAGACAGCCACTACTCCTGGAAATATAGGGAAGGAACCTATTGTGGGACAAACTAGTACCCCCATGACTGCTCAGAATAATACCCCTGTCATCAATTTGGAGGATCCACCCTCTAAGAATGCTACTAAAACTGATGAACTAAAAAAGAAACTTGAATTGCTTGAAAGGTCAATCACTGCCATGAAAACTCATAAAGAGGTGGTAGACATGGATTCCTTATCCTTGTTTCCCCAAGCTAGGTTGCCTCCAAAATTCAAGATGCCTGGGATGGACAGATTTGATGGGACTACTTGCCCTAAAACCCACCTGAAGATGTATGTGGGGGCCTTAAGCCCTTGGGGTTTAAATAATGAACTCTTTGCTCAACTATTCCAATAATCCTTGACTGGTGCTGCCATTAAGTGGTTTGTAAGCCTGGATCGTGCCAAGATTAAGACCTGGGAAGACATCTGCAATGCATTTAACACTCAATACCACTACAATATTGAGGTAGATGTCACTAGAAGGGAACTTGAGACTACCAAGCAAAACAACAATGAACCCTTCTCCTCATTCCTTATGAGGTGGAGGGCGAAGGCTGCCCAAATGATCAATCGCCCTTCAGAACAGGAGCAGATTGATATTATAATCAAGAATTTAAGGCCTACATATCAAGCTCAACTGCAAACCCAATACCTACCTACTTTCAAATCGCTCATTGCGACTGCAACTAAGGTAGAAGATTTGATACAATTGGGTAAGATAGTAGATGAGGGAGCTACTTCAAAGTAAAAGAAACAGGGCCAAGCTGCTTCCTCAAGCAAGGTCAATGAGGTGGCCAATATTGCCCCTGCGAATCCTTTACGTGTGGGCAATCTTGGGCAGAGAAATCAACCAAGAAGGCAATATACCGACCTCGGGATGCCCCTTCATCTGGTGTTTAAAAAGGCTGTGGAAGGAAAGTACTTGAAGCCTTTGGACCCAAGGCCTCCTCCAAACCCATTACCCTCCAATTATAGGGCCAATGAGTACTGTGAATATCACCAAGGAAATGGGCATAGAACAAATGCTAGTTGGACTCTAAAAAACCGTATCCAAGATCTGGTGGATAGTGGTGACATCATTCCTCTCAGGAGTCAACCAAACATTAATACTAACCCTTTGCCCAATCATTCCATCCACGCCATCACTGTGGAAGAAGAGTTGTTTGATCCTTTCAAACTTCTCTTGGAAATGAATGAAGTATGTGTGCTGGATCTAAATGACCTCGCTGAAGAGGTCGATGCTTTGACAAGGAGTGGAAGGAAATATCATCCACTCAACTTGGGAAAAGCCCCTAAAACCCCAAATCACCCCTATAAAAAGACGCCAGAACCAAAAGAAGACCCTGTCCTCTCTCAGCTTAAACAAACTCAAGCTAAGGTGTCAATTTGGGAGCTCCTTGCTTCCTCATTCCCACACCGTCAGGCTCTCAGTAAAGCTTTGAGTCAACTTGATACATCAGTAGACATAAGCCCAGAAGCTTTGGTGGCCACTTTGACCCAATCAACCAAGGCATTGAGTATCTGGTTTTCTGATGTAGACCTGCCAGAAGATGGCATGAAACACAATGATGCTCTATACATCACCATACAAACTGGGGGAAAGACTGTGCCCATGGTTCTCATTGATAATGGGTCAGCCTTAAATGTATGTCCCTTGAAAGTAGCAAGCTGTCTGGGATTGGAGGCTACAGATCTTACACCTTCTGATCAAATTGTTAAAGCATATGATAACACTCGAAGAGAAATTTTGGGTGTTGCTACTCTGGAAGTTGCTATTGGACTGGTAAAAATGGGAGTGCCGTTCCAGGTCATTGATGTACCCGCGAGCTTTAATCTCCTCCTTGGAAGGCCATGGATTCATCAGAATAATGCTGTACTGTAATATCCCAATGTATGCCCTAGAAGTTTTGAATATTATTGTTGTTTTAATTGGATTGAATGTATATGTTGATAAGAAAAGAGAATGTTTATGTATTGTTTAAAAAGGAAAGTAATGGGTGGAGAGAAAGTGTATATGTTGGGTATATGGTTATATATATAACATATACATTAGTAAAAAAGGGATGGTCAATGGAAGAGGATATTTTTGTGTGATATGTGAAATTACTTAATTGGGCATATAAGTGACAAAGGTTAAGTTAATTGGATGAGGGCATTTAGGTAATTGCTTTGTTAGAATTGCTTGGTGGATATTTAAAGAAGAAAAGAAGTTTGACTTGTTGATTTTTCTTTTCTTCTCCTTTGTGTGCCGGCCATTCAAGAGAGGAGAGAGCAAGAGAGGTGTTCTTGATGCTAGAATCAAATTGAAGGAAGAATCAAAGGTTTTGGTTGGAGATTTGTGAAATTTCTTCATCTAAGGTAAGTACTCTCTTGTTTTCCTTTGGTATTTTGAAGATGTGTTTGAAGTGTGTTGTGATTTGATAATATTATGATTTGGTATGTTTGAGATGAGTTTCTAAATGTTGAAATTGATTGTGAGTTAATTTAGTGTTGGTTTGGTTTTGGTTGAAGATGGTAGGTTAAAAGTGATGTTGTTTTTTTTTAGGGTTTTGAAGTGGAAGGTGATTAAATGTGTTGATGATGGGTTGTTAAGGTGAATATTGTGGTAAACATGTGAAATATGTGTTTAGAACATGGATTATATTCATTTGAATTATGCTATATTGTGTATAATGTAATTGAGTGCAACCAAAGGGGACTTGAACATGTTAGGGTTTCAATTCATGAGAGACACGGCCAAAAGCAAGGAGAGACACGGCCTATTCATGAGAGACACGGCCAAGTCCATGGAAATTTGGCCGTGTTGGGTGATTTTTGAAGGAGACACGGCCGTGTCCCTTGCCCATGTTGGCTTCTGTTGCTTTTGGTTGAGAGACACGGCCACAAGCTTGGCCGTGTCCCTTGAGTGTGTTGGCTACTGTGATTTTTCCTTTCTCTTCTTACATGGTTGAGATTGAACTTACACTTGATAATGCATATGATATTATATGAACAAGGTTAGGTATTGTGCATTGTGGAACTTGTGAATGGCAATGTGTTATATGAATAATGTATCTTGAAATGTTATACCAATGATGCTATGTGAATAATATGAATTGAGATATAATATGATGATGCTAGGTGAATAATATGAATTGAGATACAACATGATATGAGGCCATTGTGATTGGCTATGATAACTCAAATGTGATGTGAAGCCATTATGTTTGGCTATGATGATTCAATTGAAAGAACATAAGGCATGTTTGCCTAATTGATGATGAGAATTGAGAATGAAACAATAAATGAATTGTGTGTCTAATGTGTTATTCATTTTCAGAGTTTTGTTGTTGGTGGCATGCCTATTGGTAACATTCTCTTGAAGTTAGGTTGGATTTGATCCTTGAAGCCTAATTGAGATGTTACAACCCTTGAAGCTAGGTTGGATTGGTTCTTGAAGCCAAGTTGGGTTGATACTTAGCACGCTTTGTTCCCCTTGAAGCTTGGTTGAACCTAAATCCTTGAAGCCTAGTTGGGTTTATAATAATGATAAATGTGATAACAAAACCAAAGCATTAACTCTGAAAGTTGAATGGCATATTAGTGTGTCTTGGGCCCATGCTTGTCTTTGTTTAATGTGATTCATGAATGGTAAAATGATTAACTAATGAGATATATGGAAGGATATTGAAATGTGATATGTTTATATATGTGGTTTATGAAATATAAAGGTATGTGGTTATCCTTTCATCTATGATATTGATTTGAGTAATCAAATGTGTGACATTGCATTGCCTTATAGTATAGTGTTGGTATATTTTGTACTACTAAGCCGTTGGCTTAGCGCGATATTGTTTGATCGCGCAGGTAACAGAGTTGAACCTGAGAGCTCCTCAAGACCGAGTGAGAGTAGACATTGAAGAGTTATTTTGGAACTTAAAGATCAGAGAAGAGCTGCCAATCATGTATATATTCTATGTTTTGTAAACTTTGATTTATAATATACTTGTAATAACTTCCGCTGTGAATTAATAAATATTTTTATATGGTTTCACTTATTTACAAAGATATTTGTTGTGTTTCTTTTTAAACTGTGGCATTTTCTATATTCAGTACACGTATGTTACGATCGTTTAAGCATGCTTGGTACGTATACGGTATATAGGGGTGTTACATGTACCTTCTTCATTACATCAAAAACTTAAGTTCCCTTTTGAAGGAAAAATCATCACTATTAAAGGAGACACATGTGAAATCAACAAGAAAACCACAGATCAGTCTCTCTTTGAGGTTGTTCCTAGTGAAACTGCTATGGCCTTGACTGGGTTCCATTATGACACTGTTCAATGCATTGAAGGAGAAAGGCCCAAAGGGCCATTTATCCTATATGACTTTGGGGAGGTCCAAGTCAATTGCCTGGTGGGAATGATGCTAAGGGTAGGTCTGCTACCCGGGATGGAAATGATAAGGTCTGGGAGAAAATCATCCATAGTGCGGCCATGGGAAGAGCCTGAGAATAAGGGAACTTTTGGCTTGAGGTACAAACCCACAGACGAGGAGATAGAAGAGTTTGAGCATGGGAAGAAGAAAAAGAAGACTGGGGGGGCAAAAAGCCTCAAAATGCGCCCTTACTTTAGAACTCTGAACGGTCACTTTTGCAGACCTGGAAAAGTAGTTCCTTACTGTGGTTTTCAGGAACCATTCTATTCTCCTATGACTGGAAAGAAGCTACCGGGTTTTGAGATGTTCGCTGATGTTTTAGTCATAAAGGAAGAAGAGCCAGAACCTATAACTGACCCACAAGTGGAAGATTTCATGCGGCCTAGTCTATTTGATGAGGTTGCTATGATAACCAATTTTGAAGACAAAAGGGACTTCACGAAGCTGATCAAGACAACAGATGGACCACTGATGAACTGGTATGTCGAGGAGGGACAAGCAGTTATAGTCAAACCTTGTCATGTGTCATACCCTGAACCTGAGTCCTGTACCGAGTCAAATCTTGAGTCAAACACCGAGTCAGAGTCTAGTTCTGAGTCTTCCTTAGCTTCAGGAATAGAAAACCCTGATGTCGAATATAATGTAACTCTGGAGGATGACTCCGCCATTATTAATGAAACTATTCAAGTTCTTGGTTACCCTGTGTCTTTTTCTTTCCAAGTATTATCTAGCAAAAATGAAATAAATGAAATAAAAGAAATGAATGAAAAGATAATAATTGGCAAAGAAAATGAATATACATACATTGCATATGATTGTGTGAATAAGGAACAGGTTATTGAGTGCATCAGAAGATATGTCGACTGTTTCATATGGAAGACAAGTGATGTCACGGGAATAGACCCAGCAATAGCAGTTCATAAGATTTCGCTATACCCCGATGCAAAGTCGGTTAAGCAGAAGTTGAGAAGAATGAAGCTAGAATGGTCTTTGAAAATTAAAGATGAGATTGCCAAGCAACTGGATAATAAGTTCATAGAACCAATTGTCTACCCTTCTTGGTTAGCAAACATTGTGCCAGTCCCGAAGAAAGACAGAAAGGTTAGGATGTGTGTTGACTATAGAGATTTGAATAAGGCTTGTCCCAAAGATGATTTCCCGCTACCACACATCGATTTGCTAATAGACAGGATGGCTGGGCATATGATGGTTTCCATGACTGACCTTGCGGTTGGGTACAATCAGATCATGGTGCATCCACCGGACAAAGAAAAGACAGCTTTCATTACAGAATGGGGCACTTTCTGCTACAGGGTTATGCCTTTTGGATTGATAAATGTAGGGGCTACCTACCAAAGGATGGCGACAACAGTCTTTCATGAAATGATTCATAAAGAAGTAGAAGTGTATGTTGACGATATGATTGTCAAATCAAAATCTCTAGAAGAGCACGTTGAAGCACTTGAGAAGTTCTTCCTTAGACTTCGCAAGTACAATTTGAAGCTTAATCCTGCAAAGTGCCTATTTGGAGCAACATCAGGCTTATTTTTGGGATATTTGGTCAGTAAGAAAGGAATAGAAGTTGATCCAGCAAAGTCAAAGGCTATTCTGAAAATGCCTCCACCAAGAACAGAAAAGGAGATTCGAGGCCTGCTAGGTAGATTACAATATATCAGTCGATTCATATTGCAGTTGGCAGAGACTTGTGGTCCTATCTTTAAGCTACTATGGAAAGGTGCTTCACAAGAATGGAATGAAGACTGCCAGAAGGCCTTCAACAAGATCAAAGAATACTTGTTAAGTCCGCCAATTCTGCAACCTCCCAGAATGGGAAAACCTCTGCTCTTGTATTTGTCTGTAACAGATGAAGCCATGGGTGCAATGTTAGCTCAAGAGGCCGAAGGTACAAAGGTGGAAAATGCAATTTACTACCTCAGCAAAAGGATGCTGGACTATGAGTTAAAGTATAACAGGATTCAGAAGTTGTGTTTAGAGTTGTATTGGACTTGCACGAAGTTACAACACTACTTGTCTTCTTACACTACTTGTGTCATCGCAGAGTAGAGTCCCTTGAAATTCCTTATGGAGAGGCCTATTTTGGATAGCAAAATGGCAAAGTGGGTGTCAACATTGGCAGCTTTTGACTTAAAATTCATTCAGAGGAAAGCTGTGAAAGGTGGGGCAATAGTTGACCAGTTAGCAGAATTACCAGTAAAAGACGAGATGCGAGAAATGAATTTCCCTGACGAAGACCTCTTGAATGTGGAAAGAAGTGTTTGGGAGATGTTTTTTGATGGGGCATCCAATTATCATGGAAATGGAATTGGGATTGTGTTCAAAACTCCTTGTGGAGAATACATTCCCTTTGCAGTTAAACTTGACTTTAGCTGCACTAACAACGAAGCGGAATATGAAGCTTGCATCATTGGGCTCGAAGCCACTCTGGAATTGGGGATTAAGAACCTAAAGGTCTACGGTGATTCTATTTTAATAGTATCACAAGCATTAAGGAAATGGAAAATAAGAGAAGAGCGTTTGGTTCCTTACCTACAACGCCTTGATCATTTGGCACAACAATTCGATGATCTGTCCTTCGAATATCTCCCAAGAGCAAAGAATCAGTTTGCTGATGCCCTGGCTACTTTAGCTTCCATGATCAATATCAAGGAGGGGAAAGCCATTCGTCCATTGAGGGTTCAACTGCAGAAGCAACCTGCTCACGTAATGCATTTGGCCGATGGTAAACCATGGTTCTGGGATATCAAGAGTTATCTCAAGGATGGAAGTTATCTAGAGGGATCATCAAGGGTTGATCAGAGAGCAATAAGGCAGCTAGCCACAGGTTACATTCTTAATGGAGATATCCTCTACAAAAGAAGTTGGAATGGAATGCACCTAAGGTGTGTGAATGAAGCAGAGGCTAAGCGGATAATGGAAATGGTGCATGGTGGCGAATCAGGACCACATATGTATGGGATCGCCTTGGCTCGAAAAATAGCCAATCTAGGATATTATTGGTCCACCATGAATACAGACTGTGTGGCATTTGTGCAAGAATGCCATCAGTGTCAGATATTTGCTAAGCTGCAGAAGCAACCTCCCGTTGCCTTGAATCCAATCACTTCTCCATGGCCCTTCGCTACTTAGGGAATAGATATAATTGGCAAAATACATCCGAGAGCTTCGAATGGACATTAGTTTTTCTTGGTAGCGGTGGATTACTTCACAAAGTGGGTTGAAGCAGCCTCCTATGCAGAATTAGATGCCAAAAAGGCAGCACAGTTTGTCCTAACCAACATCCTTTGTCGGTACGGAACACCATTCTAGATTATCACTGATAATGGAACTCATTTCCAAGCAGAATTTGCTAAACTCTTGAAGGATAAGAAGGTCCAGCATCATAAGTCCTCTCCTTATAGACCTCAAATAAATGGAGCTGTAGAAGCAGCAAATAAGTCTATAAAGGTGATCATACAAAAAATGATTAAGGAACATAGGGGTTGGCATGAGAAGTTACCACTGGCCTTGTGGGGATATAGAACATCAATTAGAACTCCTACTGGGGCAACCCCATATTCACTGGTGTACGGAATGGAAGCGGTACTCCCCATTGAACTAGAAGTTCAATCGGCAAGGATAATTCAAGAAAGTCAGATAAATGAAGCTGAATGGATTAGCAATTATCATCATCAGTTGTTGGGTTTGGATGAAAAAAGACTTCAAGCTCTACATCAGATTTAAGGGTATCAGAGGCGAATGGCCAGACATTTCAACAAAAAGGTCAAAGATCGAAAGTTGGAAGAAGGTTGTTTGGTTCTGAAAGAGATCAGAACACCTGTTACAGATCCTCGTGGGAAGTTTCATCCTCATTGGGTTGGACCCTACATTGTAAAGAAAATACTTTCCGGCGGAGCCGTCATCTTGTCTGATTTGGATGGTCTGGAGTTCACAAACCCATTCAATCTGGATCAATTAAAGAAATATTATGTATAATCATGCATTGTAAGGAACTACATTAGACCTGATTCTCGCAAACTAATTCGAGATATGTAGGCAGCTCTCCTTGAGCACGGTCTAAATTTTAATGAAAACCATTGATTCATTTTTCGTTTGCCAACATAAAAAAAAATCCCGCTAAGTTGAAAACCCACAAAGGGCGACTTAGGCAATAGTGGAACTCGCTAAGTCGAAAACCCGCAAAGGGCGGCTTAGGCAAGAATGGGTAAGAGCTCGCTAAGTTGAAAATCCGAAAGGACGACTTAAGCAAAAATTAGAGCAAGTAAATAAAGTAGATAATGCTTGGAAAGCAAATAAAAGAGTCATTCCAAAAAGAGTCATCCATTCCATGAAATATCAAACCAATCAAAAGAGTCAAACCATAAGTCCAAAACATCAAATGAACCAAAAAGGTAAAAAAAAAATATATATAGATCCTTTCTATTTACAAAAAAAATGAAGAAACAAAAGGTATAACAAATTACCTAAAGAATAATCGGAGTAACAGTCCAATTTTCAAATCCAAGTGCAGTCCTGTCAAGACTCTGAATAGTCTCAGCCATAATCATACCATCAATGCAGTTAAGTTCTTCCATCTGCCTAATCATGGGGCAAAGCTTTAAATCTCCACAATCATAGTTTGAGCTTGAGGCCTTGTAGAGTTGAAAAGCCTCTGAAAAGACCCCACATAGCCAACTCGAACCTCATAAGAGGGGCATTTGGGTCACATCCAATAATTGAGCAGAATTCCTCGAAAAGAGGACACATCTCATCCATCCGGGCACCAAATCTGAAAACGTGAGCTTGGGGATCCCAAAATCTGATACAAGCATGCAAGAAATCCCAATCTACAGCTACGCCTCTAAGAGTAGCAACAACTTTCAATCCATATCTTCCCATATTGATCCTTTCAACCTTATGGAGGCTCTTGGTCCATTCGTGCATCACATGGTTAAAGAGAGGGTTCATTGTTGAGGGTCCATATTGCACATTGCTCAAAATTCTCGTTTCTGACGACCACTGAGCCCCATAAATCATTTTTATGGACTCCAGAGGGGGGTAATTGTGAATACTCGAATTCTGAGGCTTGGAAAGTTGATTTCTCCAGACCGTAAAATGCCGACTAAAACTGGGTGACTTCGGAAAAGTTCACCGAAAGTATGTCTTCATGGTACTTGAAATGTCCAGTATGACGCGAGGATCACAGATATGGTCCCGGAATATTTTTTGGAGGTCTGTAGCTCCCGAAAAATCAGTTTGAGCGAAATTTGTGCGACCCGATGTGCTATTTTGGCGGCTAGCCGTGCACGGCGGTCCAACAGCCGTTCACAACCGCCGCTGTTTTTTTCTTTTCCTTTTTTTTTGGCTAGTCACATCCACAGCGGTCCAACAGCCGTACGGGTGCCAACTGTCGTCCCGGCGGTCCGACCGCAGTCCAGGTCCAATTTTGTCTATAAAAGGCCTTCGAATTTTCAGAACAGGGGTTCGGTTTTTTCGGGTGGGCTTCGGACGAACTCTCTATTTTCATACGCTTAAGGACTTCTCTTGGACTTTTCTTTTCATAAATCTAACCTTGTGCTGCAGGAATTAATTGAAATAAAAAAAACAGTAATTAAGAATTATAATCCAAGGTCTGAGAAAATGAGATCTGGAACTACGAAGTGGGAGAATCCTAAACAAGGTAATATCCTAATTTATCCTTGGTCAATTTAAGCATATCATGAGCACTACACCCCCTTCTTAATTTATTTTTGGGTCAAAGACCTAATCTCTTTTGGCATGAAATCTATCCAAATTAAAATCAATCTTTGGCATGAAGCCGATCTCAACTAAAATCAACCTTTTGGCATGAAGCCTAAATTGCATTTTCTTTTGGTACTAAGTACCCAAATTTCATCAAATTTAGCACTAAGTGCTCAAAATCTCACAATTTTGGCAAAAAGCCCGACGATGCACGAAGCATACACACACACATGCATAAATGCATAATTGCCTTTAAATAGGCTTTTCCAAACTACATGGGCTTTGATCTCTCATAAAAAAATGAGAGTATGTAGGCATATTTGGGATTCACCCCAAATAGCAAGTCCACAATTTACTAACAATACGTTTGTCTTCTTTTCTTCATCCCTTTTAGGTTTGTTTCTTTTTGGAAAATTAATCAAATACATGACATAGTCCCCGAATCCTCCTTGGGTTCGTAGATTAGAAACCTTTACATTGGATGCATTATTGGAGTCAAACAAGGGTTTTCTTAGTTTTTCCCTTTGAACAGAAAAGACTGAGTGGCGACTCCTAACAACAAGTGAACATTCATCCGAATCCTTTTCGGGTGGAAACGGAGGTTCACACTCAACTTTATTAAACTTAATTTAGGTATGATTGATGGAACTACTCTGAATTAATAAAAGATTGCCTATCAATAAAATTTTTAAACATCACAATGTATAAACTTTTTGCCTAAAATTATAAAAATCCTTCATCTTCTTTTGTCTCTTTCATTTTTTTGAGTCACTCACGTTCGCTCCAATGCCTTTAGCGATCGCTATCTTGACAGCCAAATTCATCTAAATTAATATCTCTGTGCGCGGTCGAGAAACCTTGTGCGCAGTCGCAATAATTTGAACAGTTTCGACCGTTACAAACATTCTCTGCACCCACGAGTGCACTAATCTTGTTAATGGTCATTTCAGTGTATTTCGCGATCGCACCTATACAAATAGGCGACCACACTCTGTACACTCTGCTCGAAATTTAGTAACCGTTGGATGTATGATAGGTCGCGTTTCTTAACTCTTAATAGTCATAAATGACTATTTTCTTAATTTCTTCTATTTAAGAGCATTATACATCAGTTTCTTGGATATTTTACTTCTTGTAACATACAAACTTCCCTCTAAATCTCTAAAATCCTCTCAAGATCATCTCCTTCTCAAAACACTCTCTGTTTTCTAGTTTTCTTCCTGTTCTTCAAACTTAATGGCTCCCAAAAAGAAAATAACCTCCAAAGGGAAAGGGAAGGGAAAGAAACCTTTAGGAATCATCATAAGAGAACCAATAGATGTTCCTCCATCTCCTCCACAGTCTAGATGAGGTGAGAAAATTCACAAACCTCACCACCAAACCTCTGAGGAAGATGTGAGATATGCCATGCTGAAGAGAAAGAAAGTTGAGGGAACCAAATCTCCATTTGGTGGGATGCTCTCTGCCCTCAACATTAAAGATGAGATTGAAAGTTTACTTAATGTTCTTGATTGGAGGAAATTCATATTTCCTGAAAAGGTAGGCTATTCTAGTTTAAGTAAGGAATTTCTCATGTCTTTTCAGATTGAAAAGAGTGCAAATTCTTCACTGGGGTGGTATGGGGTTAGATTTAAGTTATTTGACCAATACCAAGCCTTAACTTTAGAAGACTTTGGAAAAATCTGGGACTTTCCTGTTGATGGAATAACCTCCTACAATGATTTAACCTACTCCAACCAAACACTCTCTACCTTTTGGCAAGAAATTTCTGTGGAAACCTCATTTGAAAAAGAGTCAAAAGCTAGACACATCAAATCCCTCACCCATTAGATGCTTCACAGGATCATCACCTACACCATTCATCAAAGAGCTGATGGGAATGAAAAGGTAACAAAAAGAGACCTCATATTCTTATATGCTTTCACCCACAACATCCAAATGAACACAACCAAGTTCTTGATTGACACTCTATATCATCATGCTGTTACAAGAACTGGAACTTTCTTCTTGTCCTCACAAATAACTCAAATAGCTAGGTACCTGAACTTACTAAATGATCTCAACTTAGCTACCTTGAGAAACCCTTTCAATCTTGCCTCTAGTGCCATCACCATTGACTATCTAGAACATGCTGGATGTGTAAGGAAGATTGAGGGTACATATGTGTATTACTTTGGCAAACGAGGTATTGTGGATAGACAAAAGAAAAGACCAAGATACACAATTGAGGAAGAAGGAGACTCCTTGGAAGTTGCTGTTGAACTACCTCCAAAAACTACTTCATCTAAACCTACCCAGGAAACTACTTCATCTCCTACAAAACTCATTCTCAAAGCTATCAAATCTCTCTCCAGGAAACTCTCTCGATTCAAGAAAAGTGTCTCCAAGAGATTCCATCACTTGAACAAGAGAATTGACCTTATATCTCACATGCATCATGATCTCTATGACATGCAAGGCAAACTGGACTTGCCTCAATTCAATCTTGAGGATTGGGATATAAGTGATCATACAGAAAGTCTCCCTGAAGAAGAAGAGTCTATCAGCACTAGCTCTATCTCTAATGTTCCTCTTTATAAGGGAAAATCTCTTTTAAAAGAAGAAGAGATAGATGAGGATGAAGATTCTGATTAGTTTATTTTTTCCTATTTTTTTTATGTTCTGTTGTTTTATCTTGTTTTCTTTTTTCCTATCTTACATTATCTTTGTACTACCCTCTATCTTTAAACATTTTGATTGTTATACGCAAATTTGTTTATTATCTTTACATATTTTCTTTTATGCATTTTGCCTATGACAATGGGGGAGAAAGATGGCCAAAAGATTGGAATGATTGTTTAACTAATACAAGATAATCAAATGATATTTTACTAATGCACCAAGTTATACTCCAACATAAAACATGACTCATGCATATGTTTAGGGGGAGCATTATAACAAATTTATTAACATTCAACACATGAGCATATTGTGAGCCAGTCTAAGTTATATCCTTGTTAATTTATATCATCATTCCATTTGATTGTCAAAGTCAAAATGGGGGAGATTGTTAGACAAATGATCTCAATTTTGATCCTTGAAAACTCAAATTGAATGACTTATTTAACATGTGTTTGAAGAACCTTGTTGCAGGATTAGGTTGTTTCAAATAAAGCTGAACAGAGCATGTTTAGCGGTCGCACAAGACATGAAAATGACCGCCCCATTCAATTGAAGGATGAAACTATATCACAGTAGGTTTCACGGTCAAAAACCCGACCTAAGTTGCAACCGCACTCACACAAGAGCGACCGTCCTACATTCACGGACGACCACAACATAAGAAACCCAAATCATCCTAATTACAGTAAGGTTCGCGGTGACAAGAATGGTGAAGGATACGGTCTTGCTTATCACTTTAGCGACCGCCCTTTGACATCCGCGACCGCTCTGATGATTCAAGAGAAATCTGCTTAAACTGACAGTAGTGTTCGTGTCCTAAGGTGCATCCAGAAGTTCGACACGAGTGTCTCAACTCGACCGCGAGATGTCACCTAGGGCGACCGTAAAATTCATATTTAGGAGGACTTTCATTTTGCCCAGTCAAAGAATGCCACGTGTGATAACCGTTATAAACCCACTTCAGCATTCAAAAAGGGCGACTGCACCTATCATATGTGCGACCGTCCCGACAACCACAGCATGGGCAAGATTCTTGCTGCAGAGCACTCAAATTCGACCGTTGAAACAAATTTAAATGCAGTGACCGTTCCTTGACCATGGATGACCGCGTGAGACATGAGCGCGACCATCCTTATATGAAGGACGACTGCGAAAGGCTTTGAACAGTTTACTAAAAAAGGTCTAAACTGCCAAGACTTTATTCTCACTATCTATAACGGCTAGTTAGACCACATTGGCTATAAATACATTGCTACTCTAAGAAAAATAAAAAAGTAATGTGAAGAGAAAATTAAAGATTTTATAGCCAAGCAACATATTTTCTTTTACTTAAACTTACATTTGAATTGTAATGAATGTTAGGTGTAAGCATTGAAAACACCATTGTATAAGTTTGAGTGTGAGCTTGGAAAATACTTAGGTTGTGAGAGTGAGCCTGGTAAAACTCTTGTAAAAGTTGCGAGAGTAATCCTAGAAAAACTCTTGTAAAGGTTTTGAGTGTAAGCCTTAGTAAAACACTTGTCAAGTTAGGTGTGAACTTGTAAAAACACCAAAGTTGGAAGTGAGCTTGTAAAACTTCAAAGATTAGTGAAACCTTAAAAAGTATTTAAGGAAGTGGATGTAGAATTGAAGAAAATCCAAACCACTATAAATCTTGTGTGTTCTTTCTTTCATTCACTACTCAACCATTTCTCTATTCCGCATTTCTTGTTTGTTAAGTTTCTAATTTGCTATTATTCCTTGAGGAAACCAATTCACCCCCCCCCCCTCTTGGTTGCCATCTTGGGACAACAAGGTTGATAAAGTTCTTTGATTAACCAAATTAGTGTTTGAGAAATGAAATCATGAAACTAGGGTTTGGACACTTTAAAACATTAGGTTTATGATTTACGGTTACTGGGTTGTTGTTTTTAGGCTTACTGTGTTTGAATTTTAATATTTAGGTTTATAAGATTTTAAGGTTTAAAAGATTAGGGTTTAGAAAAATTAGGGTTTAATGGTTTTAAGGGAATTAGGGTTTAAGAAAACTAGGGTTTAATGTTACATAGTTTAGGGTTTAATGTTTTGCTTTTGAAGTTGAATTAGGGTTTTTAGTGTTTCGGAGAATGTATTTGATTTTAGAATTTGGAAAAATAATTTATAGTTTTATGAAGCTTTATGAAAATAAACAAAACAATTTAAGGTTTATAGAAACAGAAAAAATGATTTTAGGGTTTGTAGAAAGAAAATGATTCAATTTAGGGTTTTGGAAAATTGGAAGGCAGATTAGGGTTTAAAGATTTTGAAGAAACAAAATCAACAATTTTAAGATTTTTGGAAAGCAAAGAAACGAATTAAGGTTTTTAAGTTTTAAAAAAGGTAAATTAAGGTTCTAGGGTTTTTTGAATCAAAAGAGACAATTGGATGATTCAAGCTACTGTGAAGAAACCAGACATTCATACCTTCGTTTGTTGGTTCCATAAAAAATTACTTCTTGGATGAACAAGAACAAAGACAAGCTTTGCTGCCTTTGAGGGATTGAATTGCTTGTTTGCTCTCTCAAAAGTCTGACCAATTTCACTGCCAAAGGTTTCTCCTAATGCGATCGATTCCAAGTTCTCCCTCTCAAATTTTCCTCCTCATTTTTGATCCTTTTTGTGTTTTTTTTAGTCCTATTTATAGAAGATTTTGATGATTAATCTCAATTGTTCACGGAATCTAACATTAATTAAGAAAAGGAAACTGAAACCAAATTGAATTTGGTTTCAGAAAAATTCGCGTCGAAAAAATTTTGCTGGCAAAAAAAAAAAACTGCTGCGGAAAAATTTTGCTCGCGGGCCATTTCGCCAGCAGGAAATTCCTGCGGGGGAAATGGCCTTGACCATTTCACCCGCAGAAATAATCTATAGGCAAAATGGCCAAGGCCATTTCGCCGCAGAAATAATCTACAGGCAAAATGGCCCAAGGCCATTTCGTCCGACACCTTTTCAGCGACGAAATTTTTCGTTGCCGATTTTTTTTTGTTTATTTATTTATTATTTTTTATTAATTATGAAAACTAAATACTAAAGCAAATATTATTTAATTAAGATAACACAAAAATTATTTTGGACTAATTAAAATATATTGGAACACACAAAAATTATTTTGGACTTATTAAAATATATTGGACCGGACTGGGTCAAAAATTAAGGGTCTACAGTTTGCCCCCTGCTTGAATGATCTGAGACTTTAGTAAAAGAGAGTGAAAAGCAATAAGACTTAATTTTTGAGATGGTTGAGGTTTTGGGTTCTAGACCCGGTTTGAGTTCTAGACTCAAGGATAATTTTTGCTTCAGGACCTAAGTGTAATTTTAGGTTCTGGACCTAAGGATAATTTTAGGTTCTGGACCTAAGAAAAATTTAAGTTCTGGACCCAAGCTAAGTTTTGGACTTAGAAGAGATTCTAGGTTCTAGACCTAAGGAAAATTTGGGTTCTGGACCTAAGCTAAGTTCTGGACTTAAAAGAGATTCTAGGTTCTGGACCTAAAAAAAAATTGGATTTTGGACCCGAGCTAAGTTTTGGACTTAGAAGAGATTCTAGGTTCTGAACCTACGGAAAATTTGGGTTCTGGACCCAAGCTAAGTTCTGGACTTAGAAGAGATTCTAGGTTCTGAACCTAAGGATAATTTAGGTTCTGGACCTAAGGAAAATTTGGGTTCTGGACCCAAGCTAAGTTCAGGACTTAGAAGAAATTCTAGGTTCTGGACCTAAGGGTAATTTGGGTTCTAGACCCGAGCTATGTTTTGGACTTAGAAGAGATTCTAGGTTCTGAACCTAAGGAAAATTTGGATTCTGGACCCGAGCTAAGTTCTGGACTTAGAAGAGATTTTAGATTCTTGACCTAAGAAAAATTTGGGTTCTGGACCTGAGCTAAGTTCTGGACTTAGAAAAGATTCTAGGTTTTGGACCTAAGGAAAATTTGGGTTCTAGACCCGAGCTAATAAAGATTTAATTATCTACAAAAAATAATTTTTTTTTGTTTCAAAAAGTTTGACTAATTTTTATGAATATGTCTTCTCCTTGTCCCCTGCGTGTAAAATTATTTATACACACGCAAGCATTTGAATGATGAAAGTGAATAATTGAATTTACTATTTATTTACTGTTTATTCATGAATAGTAAAACTTACTTTTGAATTTTGTTTTTTCCTTACCGATTCTCTATATAAACCAACGAATTCCTTCATTTCATTCACAGCAAAATCTATAATTTCTATAATTCTCTCAAATTCTTTCAAATTTAGCACATAGTTTTGAAAAAAATGCATGTTTCAAGGTCAGAAACTCATTCTAATGCCGAGTTATTAGAGTTTATTCGGCATCATGAAGACGGAAATATAAACCTACTAACTGGGATGCCGCTTCATCGTAGTTCCAACCAAAAGAGCGCGGTAATTATTTTTCTTTTTCTTTTTTCTTTTCTTGATTTTTTTGTCTTTCTGTTTTGTTGTTTGTTTTATTATTATTATTATTATATTTTTATATTTTTATTATTTTTGATTTTTGATTTATGTTTTTGTATTATGCTCTTTTATTATTATTATTGTGTTTGCCTTTATTTTTATTTATATTCTTATATTACAATAATTTTTAGAAAATTTAGGAAAAATATATTAATCTAAGCATATAGGATAAATATGTACTTACCTTGTATTAACTTACCTGGTTTCGTGTTAGCGTGATCATTGCGTTGTTCGGGCCGGAGGGTGTATTTACAAAGCCCGACAATGGTATGATGTAGTGCCTTCTCGGGTAAGGCAAATTATCCGAGATTGTAGCTTTGAAAGCTTTATCTTACAATTGCCATCCGAGAAGTGTATGATAGACCGGAGAATGGTATGATGTAGTGCCTTCTCGGGTAAGGCAAATTATCCGAGATTGTAGCTTTATCTTGCAGAATGATGGTTGGACACAACCCACACTTTTCACTTGCCCATTGGAGAGATGACAATTTGTCTGGTCGATTTTATTACTATAACCGGCCTTCAGTATGATGGTGTTCCGGTTCCTCTGACCAATGATATTTTGACATTTGAAGAAATTCAACAATTAATTGGTATGGAACCATCATATAAGGGGCCTTTTAAGATAAAAATTGAACCGATTCTTAGTTATTGGATGAACTACAAAGGACGAGTTCACAGGGACACGACCCAACAGTATGCTCGAGGATTTTTGTTATATTTGCTTGGGTCGACCATCTTAGGCAGCACTGAATCCTCCATCCACTTGTCAGTGTTGAAGGCCCTTTCGTATTTCAGAACGGTACCATCTTCTGGCTAGGGTGAAGCTGGTCTCGCCTATCTTTACCATAGTCTTGATAAACTTTGCCGAAATAAGAAGTCTTTTGTCGGCTTGATGGCGGTTGTCGAGGTACTCTTCTTCCACCAATGTCATTTCCACTCTTTTCTTGCATGAATTTGATTTTTATTATTATTGTAGGCATGGGAATATGAACACAACCTCGTGAGGGTACCTGGTATTTTTGAGAGAGAATAGGGTATCCGATATTAAATTTCTGGTTGTCCGATCGTGTGGACGTTCCTGGCTCTCACCATGTGCATACTCACCGCTTTGTGTTGAGCCATTTAACCCGGGACCAGGTAAAATAACATTAGTATGCTTTAAATTTTATGTGAAAGTTTACTTATGTTATTTTGCAGGTGAATTTGGCCTGGTGGAACCCAGAAAAGCGGACAAACTAGTCTCCCTTCGTGAAGGCTGCGCTATCTTTCCAACATTCTCGCCGAGTCATTGGTGGCCCAGTGTCTAGTGGTTGGTTTCTCGGAGAGAGAGTTTATGAGTGGTTTCTTGGTCCAGAGCAGCAGAGGATTCTGATGCCTTGCCCAGAATATACTTTAAATATTATGTCAATGCCGGAGAATGCATGGTGATAGGCTCAGTACGGTTATGGTGTTGAAGCATTTCTCTATCTGCCGAGTGCATCTTATGCCCATTTTATTCAAAGAAGGCTCTTGAACTTTGATGTATCTCTTGTTGGTATATGGGAAATTCTCGAAGAAAATGAGGGTAGAAATGGAGAGGACCATCATGGAGAGGCAGGAGAGTTCGTTCCACATCTCGGGGCTAGTACTTCTCAAGTAAAACTTTACCATTTTTCCCTTGCAACTGCTTCTTTCTTTTTTGATTCTTTAATGATTGTTGCAGGCTGTTGGTTCATTTGATCATGAGGCTGGACCTTCTTTTACTGCCCCTTTGTTTGCTCATTCTAGCCCATCAGATATGCCATCTCATTCGCAGGGCATTGATATGAATTACCTGGTAAGTTCTCTTATTTCATAGTAATGTATGCTGTATGTATGCATGATTTTGCATGCTCTTACCTTTTTCCCTTCTTGCTCACAGCGGATGCTTGAAGATCAAAATAAGAAACTTCAAGAAAAGTTGGCTGTAAGTCATCAGCAGGCTTCTCATTTTGAAATTTTGTATCATCAATCCGAACAAAATTTTCAAGACTTTCGATTTCAGGGGATGAGTGATCCTGGCGCTTCTTCATCAAGAGGCCCCCAAACTGATGACCATGAGATCCTTTTGTCCACTTCCGATGAAGACTATGATAGATCAGAACTCCAAGGTAATAGGGATTTTGGTGCTCCCACTTCGGGCGATCCCGGGACAATTGATTTGCCTCCTCCTCCAACAGGCGATGACTTTTTCAGGGCTTTATTTGATGACCTACCACTACCCTCTTAGTGACGTATAAATATTGTATCAATCGTATAAACATTGAATAATAAGCATAAAATAATGATACATAGTTTCTGCCTTTACTGTAACTTATTTTCTCTTCTCTTTTTTTTTTACTACTACTGCGCCACAATTACTATACTTTTTTATCACATCATAAACATTGCATCACTATTTCCTTTTCACAGCTGCATCATTTGCTAAAACCAAATGTAACACGATAAAGGATTTTTTCGCTAATTCCTTTCCTCATGCCATACTGTCTCACTCTTTCCCATCACCTTTTCCTTATCACTTTTGGAAAGGCTTGTTTCTTTTATATAAATCACTTTTTATGCCTAATTTAATACAGAAGCCAAAATATTTCAACCCAAAAAAACTCCTTTAACAGTTTTGATTTTTCTTCATTCATCAACCACGACCGAACTTTATTTAAAGAAGATAAAAATTCTATTTAAGAATATGGATGTCATTCACTGGAAGCAAATTTCGTGGTCAAAACTTAATATTTTAAAGTGTTTTCAAAATGTTAAATTGGACCACTCCTTCTTACATGCCATGTCTTCCTTTTGGAACATGGATTCTAGGGCATTTAAAATTAATGGCTTTGAAATATGTTCCTTGATTGAAGCAATTGAGGCCATCCTTGGATATCCAAATAATCAACAAATAGCGTTACCCACATTGATTTCCAAGACTCAACAAAAGATGCAGATGTTATTTCAAATTCCAAAACCCGAAGTTCTCCAGTTGATGAGAGGTGAAAAAATTCTACTTGCTCCCTTGATTGATTTTTGTCTTTCTCATTTGGCTCCTACTAAGGCATGGGGACGCATGCTTTGTCTTTGCTTGCTCAGCCAATTCTTGCTTGTCTCTTCTGACAGCGATATTGATCCACGAGTATTGGATATTATGGATCAAATGGAAGGAGGCTTGTCGCCGGTACCTGTGATCTTAGCTGAGACCTTAGTTGGATTAGACCGACTTAAATAAGGATTGACAAAGAGACTGACCGGGAGTCCATTGCTGCTTTAGGTAATTACCTAAACTGCCCTTTTGGGTTTTCAATTTAGGTTTTCTTTTTTTTTTTCTTTTCTTTATTGCTCTAATTTTTGCCTAGTCCGCCCATGTGGGTTTTCGGAACTAGCGAGCTATCCTAATTTTTTCCTAAGCTGCCCTCGCGGGTTTTCATCTTAGCGGACTCTCTCTTTTTTATTTTTTTATTGCTCTAGTTTTTGCCTAGTTCACCCATGTGGGTTTTCGGAACTAGCGAGCTATCCTAATTTTTGCCTAAGCTGCCCTTGCGGGTTTTGAACTTAGCGGACTTTTTTTTATTATATATTTTTTTTATCTTCACAGATTTGGCTTCAGGGGTGTCTTTGTTTGCTTGATACTCCATCCATAGATTTTGCTAGATATCTGCCACATCATCATTCTGCTAGGAAACTACTCCATCCTGCTTCTTCATATGCTGACTGGGTTGACTGGATCCACTCACTTGCTGAAGTCAACATCCGCTAGTTGGTACCTTGGTAGAAGATTTCTTGTATCACCATGCAGACATACTTGATGTATGTTCCCCTTGCTACTTTTCGTCAAGGTACATGCTATGATCCTCGCCGACTTGGCTGTCAGTACGGAGCTGAGCCTCGAGATTCTGACTTTACTCCCAATTTAGACATGCCTTGCTTGACTGAAGCCTACTTGGATCGGCTAAGGCTAAGCTAGCCTGCACGTTATATTTATCGACTGCCATAGATTTTACATTTGTCAATTTAGAAAGTGTATTGTTAGGATAAAAAATAATTAAAGTAGTAAAAGATGCTTCTTTTCCATTTATAATTTGTCATCACTTTTTTGCTATTGTATTTATTTATTTCATCCATACCTGGTCAAATACTTATAACAATGCACTTAGAATAAATTTTAACATTAATTCTGTTTTATTAAATTAGGGAACAACCAAACATAAAGCCGGCATACACAAGATCACTCATGTTTCCAACTAGCCCTTTCGGGTTTTTTAATTGACGATTTTCTCTCATTTAGCCCTAATTGTTGCCTAGCCCGCCCTTTCAGGTTTTCAGAACTAGCGAACTGCTCTAACTTTTGCCTAGGCCGCCCTTTTTGGGTTTTCAACCTAGCGAGCTCTCTCTCTCTCTCTCTCTCTTTTATATCATACATAAAACCTCTTCAACCTGTCAATGTTTACTGGCTCACTAAATTTAGTCCCGTCCATGTCTGATAACTTCACCGCACCTTTGTTCATGACTTGTTTCATGACATATGGCCCTTCCCAGGTAGGCCTAAACTTCCCTTTCAGATAAGATACATTAAGCTTACATTGCTTCAACAACAAATCCCCGACTCTGAGTTTTCTAATTTTAACCCTTCTATTGTAGGCCCGAGCTATCTTCTTTTGATACAGTTGGTAATGATACAGTGCCTTTAACCTTCTCTTTTCTAGTAAAGCTAACCGTGGATCTGCTTGCTACCCATTCCATTTCAAGCAATTCGGCTTCCAAGACTACTCTTAATGACTTGATTTCTATTTCAATTGGCAACACTGCTTCCATCCCGTAAACCAAAGAGAACGGTGTCATTCTAGTAGGTGTTCGCACACTTGTCCTATATCCCCATAAAGCAAAGGGAAGCATCTCTGACCAATCCCTGTAAGTCTTGGTCATCTTGGACAGAATTTGCTTAATCATCTTGTTTGATGTTTCTACTGCGCCATTAGCCTTTGGACTATAAGGAGAGGATCTATGATGATGGATTCGGTACTTTGAGAATAAATCCTTAACTGCTCCTTGAAACTGTACCCCATTGTCTGATATCACACTGTGTGGGACCCCGTATCTGCAGATGAGGTTCTTTTCAATAAATCTAGCCATTTGGCTTGCGCCCAATTTGTTGAAGGATTCGGCTTCAACCCATTTTAAAAAATAATCTACTGCTACTGTAATGAAACGGTGACTGTTTGAGGCTGTCGGATGTATTTCTCCTATAATGTCGATACCCCAGGTGGCAAAGGGCCAGGGTGAAGACATAGAATGCAATTCTTCAAGAGGCATGTGATTCAAGTTACCATACATCTGACATTGTTGGCACTTCTTTACAAACTCAATACAATCTCTCTCCATGGTCAACCAATAGTAATCTTGTCGAATAATCATCTTAACTAGGGCCAAACCACTCATGTGCAGACCGCAACTTCCTGCATGTATTTCTGACATGATACGCTCCACTTCAAGCTTTCTTAAACATCTTAAATGCACCCCATCAGGCCATCTTTGATATAACTCTCCATGGAATGTGATGTATTGCAATGACCACCGCCTTATGGCTCTTCTCTCTTTCTTTGTTGCCCCCGGCGGGTATTCTCTTTCTTCCAAAAATTGCCTTATAGTATCATACCATGCATCATGGTCTGTATCAATTTCCATGATTGTCTCATATTCATAGCAAGGAGTTGATGAACTGGTCAAAATCAGAGGCTTAAGAAATAAACTGACAGGATTTTCCCATACCGAAGCCAATGTGGCTAGGGCATCAGCCATCTGATTTTCTTCTCTTGATAGGTGTACAAACCTACACTCCTTAAAGTTCTTCTTCATCATGGTCAAGTAATGGTGGTATGGTTTTAATTTTTCTTCTTTCAATTCCCACTCTCCATTTACTTGGGATACTACTAGTAATGAGTTGCCAAAAACTTCCACCTTATCCACCTTCATAATCATTAGGGCTTCCAAACTAAAAATACAAGCTTCATGCTCCACCATATTATTGGTTGCCCTAAATTTCAACTTTTTAGCTAAAGGGATAAGTTCCCCTTCTGGCGATTCTAGTATAACTCCCAAACCTGCTCCTTTCCTGTTTACTGCTCCATCAAAATACATTCTCCACCCTTGTACTTCAATTGCTTCTAAATGTTCATCCGGAAATTCCAAGATTACCTCTTCGCTTTCTGGTAATGGTTGTTGGGCTAGGAAGTCTGCCACCGCTCTACCTTTGATTGTTTTCCTGGTTACATACTCAATCTCAAATTCTTCTAATATTATCAACCATCGACCATATTTTCCAATCAAAGAGGGTGTCTCCCTTAAGTACTTCATTGGATCCAACCTGAAAATTGCTTGCACACTATACAATTGAAAGTAATGCCTCAACTTCTTAGAAGACCAAACCATGGCTATACAGGTTTTTTCAATGATACTATACTTAATTTCATAAGGTAGGAGCTTTCTACTCAAATAGTAAACTGCATGTTCAATCCCTGACTCATCTGCTTGGGCTAGCATGGCTCCTATTGACTCTTCTTCTACTGCTAAGTATAGTAATAGAAGTTTGTTGGGTTTAGGTCGTTTTAAAACAGGTGGTTTCAACAAATACTCTCTTATTCACTCAAAGGCCTTTTGACATTCTTCATTCCATATGACTGGCTGATTCTTTTTAAGCAATTTGAAGATAGGCTCACAAATTGTTGTGAGTTTTGCTATGAATCTGCTAATGTATTGTAATTTACCAATAAATTATCGAACTTCTCTCCCCGTCTTAGGGGCTGGCATATCCCTAATTGCTTTAACTTTTTTAGGATCAATCTTAATGCTATTCGGACCAATCACATGTCCCAATAATTTACCTGAGGTAACACCGAACACACACTTCTTCGGGTTTAATCTTAACTTATATTTCAAAGCTCTATCGAAGAATAATTCCAAGTTTTGGAAGTGTTGTTCTCTTGAATCTGATTTAACCATCATATCATCAGCATATACTTCAACTTCTTTGTGCATCATGTCATGAAATAGTGTGGTGGCCATCCTTTGGTAGGTTGCCCCAGCATTCTTTAAGCCAAATGACATCTCCCTATAACAAAATATACCCTATGTAGTAATGCAAGCAGTTTTGGCTTTATCCTCTTGGGCCATTAATACTTGATTGTATCCAGAAAATCCATCTACAAACGAGTGTAGCACGCTAGAGGTTGCACTATCAATGAGAACATCTATATGAGGTAAAGGAAAATCATCTTTAGGGGAAGCCTTGTTCAAATCTCTATAGTCCACACAAACCCTTATTCTTCCATCTTTCTTTGGCACGGGTACTATGTTGGCTAACCAATCTGGATGTTCTATCAATTCGAGGAACTTCACTTGTATTTGCTTAGTGACCTCTTCTTTAACCAATTCATCCCACTCAGGTCTTAATCGCCTAAGCTTTTGTTTGACATGTTTCGTGTGAGTGTAAGTAGGAATATGATGTTTGGCTATGTCTCTATCTATTCCAGGCATATCCTCATAAGACCAAGCAAACACTTCTTCATATTTTTTGAATATTTTTTCGAATCTCTCTCTCTTATCAGGAGTAAGGTTGGATGTTATGCTATTGTTTTTAGGATTTTCGGTTGTTCTCAAATTTAATGATTGTATGTTAACAAAATTAATATTAAAGATGCTCATGTAACTACTATTTGAATGTATGCAACCATCAGGAGAAACATCACATAAGTAAGCAAAATCAGACTTTATTGCATTCATTTTGGAAAAGAAAATATCATCATCCTCATACAAAGTAGACAAATTAAAATCAAAATCAAGATCATTATTCTCAAAATCAAAAGGCAGGATGTCTTCAAACTTTTCTTCAACCAGGACAGCAATCTCCTCCGAAGTCTTCTCAGCTTTCAGGACAGCTTCATTCTTCTCTTTTGGATTGGATTCTTTGCTAGTTGGCAGGATGAGCTCTTTCTTCACTTGCTCCACTATGAAGTCTTCTCAGCTTTCAGGACAGCTTCATTCTTCTCTTTTGGATTGGATTCTTTGCTAGTTGGCAGGATGAGCTCTTTCTTCACTTGCTCCACTAGCTCAGCCACATCTGCAAAAATTTCAAAACCCGGGATTAACTTTCCCATGAACATGATTGGTTCGGGCTTTCCCTGGAGTGGACCCATATCTGGAGCTTTGACAAAGATCTCTTCAAGTGGTGGGAAGCTGATCTTCTTACTCTTCTTTGGCTTGACATCATTATTTTCATCATATCCCAACCCTTTCTTAGAAGTTTGAGTTCTAAAGTCTGGCAGCTTTGTCAAACCGGCCTTACCCTTTCCAAGACCAGCTCCGGGAAGGTAGTTCATGTTCTTCATCATATTCAAGACTTTGGAGCCCACTACTTCATCATCAGAAATTGCAGCTACTTGAAAACCATTGAGAGGCCTCTCAATCATTAGAGCGTTAACAATCTCATTATCTTCAGCTTCGATGACCGCTGTCTCATCTCCGTTGGGGAACTTGATCTTTTGATGAAGGGTGGAAGGAACTCCACCAAGAGGATGAAACCATGGTCACCCCAAGAGTAAGGCGAAGGTAACCGATATGTCTAAAACAACAAACTCAACAATAGATTCAATTGGACCAACCTTAACAGTAGCTTTGAAAGTTCCTTCAGCATGTCTCTTAGTGTTGTCATAAGCCCGAATTGTTACCTCGGTCGGATTTAGATCCCTTGTTGACATGGCTAGCTTTGGCAATATCTTAAGTGGGCAAACATTTATGGTGGATCCATCATCGACCATTACACATGGAGTCCTCTTTCCCTTGACTTTTATTTTGATAAAGAGAGGGCAGATGTGATCTCTCCCATCCTCTGGTAAATCCGTATCTAAGAAAGAAACTGCTCCCATATTAACTTCACTCTTTTCTTGAACCTCTTCACATTTCATTACCCTTCCAATTTTTATGAAGTTGATAAGCTCTTCTGGCATTGTGGAGGTAGAAATTGGCATGCTAGCTAAGACTTTGGCCATATTTTGTCGGTGCTTTTTAGAAGTAGATAATAAGTCCCAAATGCTAACACTTGCTTGGGTTCTTTTCAATTGCTTGAGCACAACATCATCTTCCTCTTCTTTATTTCCTACTTCAACTTCCTTACCCTTATTAGTTTCTACCTCCTTAGGTGGTGGCCTTGCATAAGGCTTGCCGGATCTAGTGTTCATTACTTCATCTTCTTCGGGCTAGGACCAAGTCCACTCCTCCTTCTTGGATACAAGATCATCATCACTATCGCTTGAATCCCAAAACCCATTGACAACACAAATTGTTACTTCTTTACCCACCATAACTTGTTTAATTTTAGCAAATACCCCTTCTTCTTTGGTGGCTTCTCTACTCACATCTTGAAAAGAAGACATGACAAAATCCTCATTCAAACCTCCTCCAATCATGAAAGTTGCTGGCGGTGGTACTCTATTGAACTTTGGTAATGGGTTGTCTTTGGTGTTTGGCTTATTGGGCTCGGGTAGCTTCCTATTATCAATTAGATTTTAGATCTCATGTCTCAACCTTACACATCTATCCATGTCATGCCCTTGCATTTGGTGAAATTGACAAAATGCTTTAGTGTTGAAATTAGGTGAGAGAGGGTTAGGCAAAGGGCGAGGATTTAAGGGTTGTAGTAATCCCTTTCTTTGAAGTTTATTGAGAACCGAAGACATTGGTTTCCCCAATTTCGAAAATTGTCTCCTTGTTCCTTGGTTAGTAGCATTGACATCGACTGTCTTTTGCATGCTTTGGCTACTAGACTGATAATTTCATTTCTCGTTCCTTCTTGTTGAAAAATGGTTCTTCTCCCTTTCCCATTCTTCAATTTGCAAACCAGCTTGGAGAAGGTCTTTGAAATCATAGATGAGTGTATGAGACATCCTCTCACAAAGACTAGGCAACACCCCTCTCACAATCATCCTTATTTGATCGGATTCATCAGGCCTCTTCTTCAGTAAAGCAGCTTTATTTCTCCATCTCTTCACATAATCCATAAAATTCTCATTCAACCTTTGCTTAATGGACTCCACTTCCATTAAGGTAACTTCCATCTCGATGTTATATCCATATTGTTGGATGAAGGCTTTGTAAAGCAGATCCCAACTCTTTTGTGTTACATCATCTAAGGTATTGAACCAATTTTGGACAACAGGATCCAATGAGAGCATGCAATACCTTAGGGTTTGAGCCTTAGTAGCTCGGGCAGACTGCATAGCAGTGATATACTACTTCACATGGAGATGAGGATTTCTGGTTCCATCAAACTTCGCGAAAGATGGCATCTTGAACTTGTACGAGACTTCTTCATCTAGCTCAAATAATTTGTCAACTTCAGACATTTCCTCGGTTTTCAATTTCTTCTCAAATTTCTTTTCTAAATCAGCAATCATCTTTTCAACATCATAAGTTTCGGTCTTCTCCATAGTTGATCTTTCAACAATCTTCAGTTCTTTTTTCTTCTCTTAAGCATATTGGTAGTATTGAGCCCAATCATCATCATCATCAATGACCATCTTTTCATCATCAAAAACCACTTCACCAACTTTAGTCTTCCCTTTGTCCTTTGGCTTCTTAGTGCTAGTAGATGCCTCGGCATGATTTTCTAAGATTGCAGTCAATTGGTTCTTCATGGTCTCAGCTAGGGCCTCTTTTATTTCTTCCATCTTGGCGTTGAGGGCATCATCCACCATTCTTTGAATTTATTTGGGATCCATTATTTTTGGTGAGCAAGTGATTAAGTTGTTGCTAGATACTTCGTCTCTGGCATAGGTCAGATTGTCGTAAGCTTTTGAATTGTCGTAATCCAGGGCTGTGAGCCAGAAAGGATCAATGAGATGTAAATGTATGCATGTATGCACAAATAATAGACAAACAAGGACAAATAGGACGTTCCTTCCAACCTTATAACATCCACACATGAATGGCGAGTCTCTTTTCATAGGTATATGGTTAACAAAATACCAACATGGGGCATCTTGTTTTCGAATAATTCCCTCGGACGTTTCAACCAATAGTTATATTTCAAAAATGGAAATCAATCCATGATAATTCTCATTAATTAGGTTTTAATCCATTCAACCAACTAAGGTAGGTTTTATGCTATATTGGATTAAAACAAAATTAAGAGGTTTATTATAAATAGATTTCTCACTTGAAAAAAGTAACTAATGATTCATGCCAAAAACAAGCCCATGGTTAATGACTCTTAGTATAAACTAGGCTCACAATTGATTTTTAGTATTTCTTAATTGGCCTAAATAATTTGCAAGATCTTTGTGACATAATTTTTTTTATAAGCCCCATTGTAAAAAGATTTTAGAAAAAATGGATTTTGGGCTTAATATTTCGGCCATGAGCAAAAGAATTTTTGATTTATTTTTAGAAAAAGTCTTATGTCCAAAGACCATCTTGAAAAATTTTGAAAATTTCTTTGGTCTTTTGGATTTTAAAGAAAAATTTATTTTGAGCTTACAATATACTTAGGTCATATTAGAAAAAGAACAAACCAAATAAGCCATGATTTAAGCTAAGATAAATTAACCATAGTCAAACAACATGCATTTGGGGTAAAACTTAAGGAAAGTAACTAGGCCAATTACTTGAGCTTTAGTCTTTGGGTTAAAAGGCTTAGGTTCCCATAAAAAGTATATACCAAATGGTATGAGTCTGTGAGTGGTTATACCATGCTCGATCTCCATACCTTGAGTGAAAGTATGGTATCCCTTACATAACACAACACGGGTAACACGAGCGTCCTAACTCACGCACACGATGCAATCTAATATGATGCAATGGATAATATCATTATAAGAAAGAATAGAATAATATAAAGACCAACAGAATCAACTTCTCTTATCCCCAGTGGAGTCGCCACTGTGAGCGGGGTTTTTCGCCCCCACTCCCGGTAGAATGGTTCTTGCGACTTTGGCACTGTTTAGGCTCGGGGCCTTAGAGAACACGAAAATAAGCCAGGAGAAAATGGAGTCCCCACCCGGACAGGCCGAAAAAAAGAAAGGGGTGGATGACTCGATTCCTAAGGAATCCCCAACCCCCTAATCTTGAGATGAGGATTCAGACATTTCTTCGGTTTTCAGTTTCTTCTTAAATTTCTTTTCTAAATCAGCAATCGTCTTTTCAATATCAGATGTCTCGGTCTTTTCAATAGTTTCCTTCTCAACAACCTTCGGCTCCTTTTTGGCTTGAGGATCTTGGTAGTATTGAGCCTAATCATCATCATCAATGATCACCTTATCATCATCAAATGCTACTTCATCAATTTTAACCTTCCCCTTGACTTTCTTGGTGCTAGCAGATGCTCCGGCATTGTTTCCTAAAATTGCAGCTAGTTGATTCTTTATAGTCTCGGCCATGGCCTCTTTTATTTCTTCCATCTTGGCATTGAGGGCATCATCCACCATTCTTTGAATTTGTTCGAGATCCATTATTTTTGGTGAGCAAGTGATTGAGTCGTTGCTAGATTCTTCGCTTCCGGTGTAGGTCGGATTGTCGTAAGCTTTTGAACTATAGTAATCAAAGGCTGTGAGCCAGAAAGGATATGTCATGTGATGCATGTACGTATACATGTATGCGCAAACAATCAACAAAGAAAGATAATTAGGACGTTCCTTCCAACCTTATAACATCCACACACGAATGGCTAGTCTCTTTTCCTAGGTATATGGTTAACAAAATACCAACATGGGGTACTTTGTTTTTGAATATTTCTCTCGGACGTTTCAACCAATAGTTATATTTTTAAAAATGGAAATCAATTCATAATAATTCCCATTAATTAGGTTTTAATCCATTCAACCAACTATAGTAGCTTTCATGCTATATTGGATTAAAACTAAGTGGTTTATTATAGATAGATTTCTCACTTGAAAAGAGTAACTAATGGTTCATGCCAAAAACAAGCCCATGATTAATTATTCTTAGGATAAACTAGGCCCACAATTGATTTTTGGTATTTCTTAATTGACCTAAATATTTTGCAAGCTCTTTGTAAGAAAAGGTTGGATGAAAATAATTTTATTTCTAAGCCCATTGTAAAAAGATTTTAGAAAAAACATATTTTGGGCTTAGTATTTGGGCCATGAGCAAAACAATTTTTGATTTGCTTTTAGAAAAGTTTTATGTCCAAAGACCATTTTGAAAAGTTTTAAAAATAGCTTTGGTCTTTTGGATTTTAAAAAAATTTATTTTGAGCTTACAATACACTTAGGTCATATTATAAAAAGAACAAACCAAATAAGCCATGATTTAAGCCAAGATAAATTAATCATAGTCAAACAACATGCATTTGGGGTAAAAACCTAAGGAAAGTAACTAGGCCAATTACATGAGCTTTAGTCTTTAGGTAAAAAGTCTTAGGTTCCCATAGCAAGTATATACCAAATGGTACAAGGCTATGAGTGGTTATGCCATGCTCAATCTCCATACCTTGAGTGAAAGTATGGCATCCCTTACATAACACAACACGGGTAACACGGGCATCCTAACTCACGCACACAATGCAATCTAATATGATGCAATGGATAATATCATTATAAGAAAGAATAGAATAATATAAAGACCAACGGAATCAACTTCTCTTATCCCCAGTCGAGTCGCCACTGTGAACGGGGATTTTTTCCCCCACTCCCAGTGGAATGGTTCTTGCGACTTTGTCACTGTTTAGGCTCGGGACCTTAGAGAATACGGACCTAAGTCCAGAGAAAATGGAGTCGCCACCCGAACGGGCCGGGAAAAAAGAAAGGGGTGGATGACTCGATTCTTAAGGAATCCCCAACCCCCTAATGGGTTCAGAAAGTTGGGTACGTGTGGGGAAGGTGAGAAATGGCCTAGCACCCCCACAAGGCTCGGTTTATTGGAACCGGCCTCCTTTACAGGTCTTAATATTATAAAATTCTTAAATATAACAATATTATCCATATTACACACAATAATTAAAATAAAGCATCGATATATTGAAAATCAAAACAATGTCCAAACAAAACAAATAAATGGACACCCATCCGAGGATGGAAACATGTCCTTACATCCTATGCCTAAATAGGACACTCACCGAAAGGTAGAAACATGTCCTTTACATTGGTTCTAAAATAGAAAAATAATTTAAATTGCATGATATTTAACTAATGAGGTACCCACCAAGTGGAAACATACCTCTTACAACATTTGAAAATCTAAATAAATTGATAAAAGTAAATAACCATTCTTCATAAATAAATTATTCATCAAATGTATTAAATATCAATAGAAAGTAAACATCCATCCATCATAAACTAAATAAACCAATCATTGAACTTAAATAAATTGAAGCATATAAAATAAATCAAAGCATAATCAAATATAAAATTGAATAAGGCAAATAAAAATTCAAATTAGGGCTACTGTTTCTATTTAAGATTCTTTATTTCATGTGTTTAGGGTTTTGGAATTTATGGAATTAGGCTAATATGAGTTTTTAAAGGAATTAAAATAGATTAAGGTTTTATGTTTTAATAGGTTGATAAAGTTCTTTGATTAACCAAATTAGTATTTGAGTGGTAAAATCATGAAATTAGGGTTTGAACACTTTAAAACACTTAGATTTATGATTTACGGTCACTGGATTATGTTTTTTTTTAAGCTTACTGTGTAAAATTATAACATTTATGTTTATGTGGTTTTTAAAGTTTTAAAGGATTAGGGTTTAGAAAAAAAATTAGGTTTTAAGGTTTTAAGGGGGGTAGGGTTCACTGTTTTGATGTTTTGGAGTTGAATTAGGGTTTTAGGATTTTTGAATTAAGGCTTCGGAGAATGAATTAGTTTTTAGAATTTCGAAAAATAATTGATAATTTTATGAAGTTTTATGAAAATAAACAAAACGATTTAAAGTTTATAGAAGCAAAAAAGATGTTTTTAGGGCTTTTGGAAAGAAACAGAACTCAATTTAGGATTTTGAAAATTTGGAAAGCAAATTAGGGTTTTGAGATTTTGAAGAAATAAAAATAATAACTTTGAGTCTTTTGGAAAACAAAGCAACGAATTAAGGTTTTTAAACTTTAGAAAAGGTGAATTAGGGTTCTTAGGTTTTTGAATTAAAAGAAAAAATTAGATGATTAAGCTATTGTGAAGAATAGAATTTAGACAATCGATGCATACCTCCGTTTGTTGGTTCCACCAAAAATTTCTTCTTGGATGAACAAAAATAAAGACAAGCTTTGCTGCCTTTGAATTGCTTGAATTGTTTGTTTTCTCTCTCAAAAAATCAGATTGATTCAAAGCTTTTCCTCTTTAGTTTCGGTTTCAATTTTACTTCAGATTTCCGTCCCAATTTTTAATGCTTTTTGTGTTGTTTTTTGGTATTATTTATAGAAGATTTTTTGATTAATCTTAGTTATTCACAGAATATAAAATTCATTAAGAAAAAGGAAACCAAAACCTAATTGCATTAGGTTTCGGAAAAAATTTGCGTCAAAAAAATTTCGCTGGCGAAAAACAATTGCTGCTAAAAAATTGCGCTGGCAAAAAAAAACTACAGCGAAAAAAATGCGCTGGCGAAAAAGATGCTGTAGCTGGCTGAAGCAGTGGCGAGCGAATTGGCCTGCAGGCCATTTCTCCCGCAGGAAACTCCTGCTGGCGAAATGCCCACGGGCCCGTGCTAACTTTCGGCGACGATTTAATTAAGATAAAACAAAAATTATTTTGGACTAATTAAAATATATTGGACCATACAAAAATTATTTTGGACTTATTAAAATATATTGGACCGGACTGGGTAAAATATCAAGGGTCTACACCCGCATCAATATTAAGATTGTTGATGTTATTGGCGAGGAATCCAGGTGGTCTATTTTGTAGTAGGCAAAACCTTCACAATATCTGTATTAACATAAGGAAGCTCAGAAATCATATGATCTACCAAGCCTTTAAGTGAGGAAAAAGGAGAAGAAATATGCTCATGTATGAATTTATTCCTGAAGAACCAGATATTATAACAAATAAGACTGGAAGTCATGATCTCTTCAACACTTAAAAACTCCCATAAGTGCATGAACCAATTTCTAAAAGAGAAAGTATCACATTTAAGAACATGAGACAAATCAAAGTGAGCCTAGATTCTGCTAAAGGTATTGCAAGAGAGATGTAACACCCTTATATTATATATACGCATAAAACAAAACAACAGTATATGTAAAATACCCATATATAGTATAAGAATGTCACAGTTCTATTTTTATAAACATTCCCATTTTTATAATAAAAATATTTTAAAATCATAACATACTTAAAGGACAAATAAAAAGATAGATTAATGTTTTAAAAAAAATAAAATCACATATTTTACATTAAAAAATTTTGAAAAAAATTTGCTAGAGTTTTGCCTGTATTTTGGACAATCCAAAAATTTCAATTTACATAACCTGCAATGCAATACACTCCCAAATATCCTTCTAATACATCCATTTCTCCAAAAATGGCCTAACGGGCCAAATCAACCAATATTTCAGAAAAATATTCAGACATTTTTTGATATTAACATATGCATATCCCATTTTCAACTTCTAACATTTAACATAAAGAATAATTTTTATAATTTACATCATGTCCACATTTATAGATATAATGTACATACTTTACAAAATGTCAAAAATAAAGTTTAAAATATTTATATGAGATGTAATGGCTTTGGTCCGTGACAGTTTAGCAATCTCCAAAATGACCACTACAACCTAGACTTGGTGTGGTCTAGCAACACTATCCAGAATCTCCATATCAACCCTGTCACCTGTTCGATGAATTTTAAGCTCGCTAAGCATATTGCTCGGTAGTATATAATTTGGTATAAACTAATAGAAATATGATGTTATATATGTGATATCATAATATACAGTATGTCTCAATACCAATCAATATATATACATATAATTTATTAACATACCAATCATCCATACACATGTAATGGGCCCTTATAACCCTATATACTATTTTAATTTTAGAAATATTGTCTTGGACTATCTCATTCAATTATGACACCAGTGTGTCTTGCCCGAAGGCGTCATGCTATCAGTGAGACCGGTGTATCTCGCCCGAAGGTGTCATATTATTCAATAACAATATTCTGGATTCAGACTGTACATAAGGCAACATTCAATCATATTTCATTATCTACTACTCGTAATCAACATCATTTTCTCATACATTACAAATGTAGCTTATTTTACATCCTAGCACCATATTTGCATTTTTCTCATTTTTCACATATCATCACTTTTATTCATTTGTAAAGGTCACATCAAATAACATTAATTCAAAATAAGCATTGTTACTTCAAACAATGCCACATATACATACATATTATCAATCAAGTATCATAACACATTTTCCATATTCAATGTGTTATGACTAAAAATAATGCAATCAATGTTATTAAATGCCAAATTATGTACATATTTCTTTAATACACAAAAGTGAGCCAAAGCTCCACTTCACTTCAAAATTTCTTATCACCCTTAACTACTAGGTTGGTGCAATGACTATTTACTCAACACTTATTCAAAATGTGAATCTATACCATATATTAGAATCACATTTTAAGGTGTTTAAAATATAGGACATAAATTAAAACACAATCCACCATTTTTCCCTTTTCTTAGCCCTATGCACTTTAACATTAGAACTACAATTCAATCAATTCCAAATTGAGTTTTAAGCTCAAATTTGCCTATAACATCATATTTTAAGACACTTTAAGCAACTAAACTCAATTTAGAAACATTCCTTCCAAGACCCTAAAATGTGCCTTAAGCATCTTCAATTCTAATTCTTCATTCTAACCCATTCCAAATATTAATCTAAGTTCATTTCCATCATTTAAATCATTTTATAAAATGATTTATACAATAAAATCAAATAAACATCCATACTTTAAGAATACTTTTCCAAAACCCTAAATTCACATATTACCATTTCCAAACTCTAGCCAAACCCAACATTTTCTTCAATTTAACCTTAAAATCATTGCCTACTCATCAAAATAACATCATACACACCAATTTCAACAATTATAACATGCCCAATCAAATCTTCATATTTCACATATTCATACTTTTCATAAAAACTCAAAAATTAGGAAAAAAAAAACTAACTTGTTGGAAATCCACCAAAACTCTAATTAATTCTTCAAAACCTTGCCAAAGTTAGTATTTGGATGAAGAAAAATTCATCCACCCATGGCCATGGAGGTTCGGCCTAGCAAGAAAGAAGGGAGGAAGAAGATGATTTAGTTTTTCTTTTGATTTTTCTCTTTCTTCACTTATGACCATATATATATATAATATTTTATTATTTTAATTAATTATTTATTTATTTATTTATTTATTTAAAAAATACCAATATTCCTCTTCCATTCAAAAAGATTTTCATTTCGAATTATTTTATTATTTTTAAATTTTATAAAATATATTTACTAAATTGCCCTTCTTTCTATTCACATTTTTGTCTTATTCTCTCTTATTTTTAAGTTATACGTTATATATATCTCTATATATATTCAATATATACCTTACATATACAACTTATATTTTCACTTCTAACCCTTCAATTATCCCTCAAATAATTTATTTAATTTAATTTTTATAAATTAACAGATGTTACAAGAGAAATAAGTGTAGAGTAGTTTCTTCTAAACCACAAAACTGACAGTTGTTGGAGACACTCCCTATTCGACGATGCAACAATGACTTGGTTTGCAAGATATCAAGACAAGCTCGCCATATAAAATTAATTACTCTCAGGTGTAGCTTTAGTTTCCACAAAGATTTCTAAAATCCCAGTGTATTTGAAGATGAGGGATTGATAGTTAAGTAATGTATTTGTTGATGAGCAATTTGATACCCACTTTTAACCTTATAATCACCAACTGAATGATAATGCCACATCATAGAGTCCTCCCTATCTAAATTACTAAGAGGAATTTGCAAGATACGCTCAAAATCAATGGGCATAAAACACTATTCAGCATAGATAAATCCCAACATCTATTGTTCTCATCTATTAAAGAATCAACAGTGTCATTAATATTAAGAGAATCACATGGAGAAATCACTTTGAACGACATTAGCTGAGGTATCCATTTATCTAACCATATTTTAAGGCCCTTTCCATTGCCAACCTGCCATCAAAATCCTTCTAATAAAAGCTTCCTTCCCCAAATAATACTTCGTCAGGTGTAGCTAGGAGAAGAACCAAGGTTGTCCTCCATAAAAGAAGAAGAAAGGGAATAGCGAACCTTGAGTAGATGAGATATTAGAGAATCTAGATAAATAATAACACTCCTGTTTAGCTAACAAAGCTTTATTGAAAGTTTTGAAATCTTAAATCCTAAACCCTCTTTCACTTTTAGGACGACAAATATGGTCCCACTGATAAAGATGGATTTTCTTCTCATCAAGCTTCTGTCCCTATAAAAAATGACTTATCATTGCTCTTAATTCATGAAACATATAAGAAAGAAATTTAAAACACTATATGATATAATTTGGAATTGCCTGAGCCACTGTTTTGATAAGAAGTTCTATCCCTACCCAAGATAAGTATTTCCCTTTCCAATCTCGAAGCCTGGACCACATTTTATCCTATATTCTATTAAAAATGAGGCCTTTAGATCGACCCACCACCGTTGGCAATCCTTGGTGTAATTGATGATGCAAAATACATTTCACCCTAATAAAGAAGACAACTCTGCTTGAGCAGTATCACTAACATTCCTAAGTTTAAACCCATAATCCATCGATACTCCTCACATAATCCAGTAGTTATCACATTTATTTAATATACATTATACATATTTGTAAAAACTATATAAATCTTCTTTCGTTACAACCATGTTTATATTTAATACTTACAATATGCAAAATCAAAGTGCAATAAACAAACTTATACACATAATAAATCACTAATTTGTTTAGTCTGATGGCATAAAACACTCCCTTCAAGATTAATCTCAAGTCTTGTTGTCCCAATATAGCAACCAAGAGGGGGGGGGTGAATTGGTTTATTTGAATAATTGAAGGCAAATTGAAAAATCAAAATCAAATCAAAACAAGAATAGTAGAAGAGAAGAATGAACACAAGAGAATTTATAGTGGTTCGGATTACCTCAATCCTACATCCACTTCCTTAATAACTTGTTAAGGTTCCACTAGTCTTGAGTTTTTTACAAGCTTAACTCTAACTTGGTGTTTTCACAAGCTTACACCAAACTTTACAATGGTTTGAGATGACTCCTCACAACCCTTACAAGAGTTTTCCCAAGCTCACTCTCACAACCTAAGTGTTTCCAAGTTTACACTCAAACTTACAATATTGGTGTTGAAATGCTCATACCTAACACTCTAACAATTCAATTTTTAATTTTAGTAAATGAAAATGAAGGTATGTTGATTGGCTATTACAAACAAAAATTACATTTTAACAAGATGTTTCTAGGGGGGAATTTATAGCCAATTTTCTCCAACTAGCCATTATAAGTCATGTGATGTATTTTAGTAGGCTAGTTCTTGTGCTAACAAGAAATTCCACAGGGAGAGATCGTCCTGGAACAGAGGATGGTCACCCAGATACCTTGGGCAGTCATCCTTCATAGAGGGATGGTCGCTCCTTTTGAAAATCTTCCAATGGTCAAATGTGAGTGCTTTGTTAATGGAATCTTGCCCATGCTGTAGATGTCATGACGGTCGCCCAGTATCTAGGGACGGTCGCCCTTTTTGAATTTGAAAGTGGCTTTACAATGGTCATTCCATGTGGCACTCCTTTATTGGACAAAGAGATGTTCCACCAAAATATGAAAGGGGCGGTCGCGCTAGTATTGAATTAGCGGTTGGATTGGGTGTCTCGATTCGAACTTCTGGGCCCACCTGAGATCGTGAACACTACCGCCAATCCTTAAGATTTTCTTTAAATTGAATGGATGGTTGACATGTAATGAATGGTCGTGACATGATATAGAGAGATTGCTCCTCAGGCCGCACCTGTCACCGTGTTCCCTACTGTGGATGTTGGAGATTTGGTCACTTGAGGTGCGATCATCCCAAAAAATGGAAGATGGCAACTAATATTGTCATGGTCATTACTTAGATTGATATTCTAACTGTGAAATCTACAATGACTCAACTTGTTCTTCAAATCATCAAAGACGGTCGCCCTTAGGCTTAGAGTGATCGCACCTTTTGCCTTATTCTGGCTATGTATTGAGCAACTTATTCCTGTATCAAGTAACTTAAATATATGTTAAATGCATCATTCAATTTGACTGCTAAAGATCAAAATTGAGATTATTCGGCTAACAATCTCCCCCTTTTTGACTTTGGCAATCAAATGGAATGATGGAAAGATAAGCAAAATAATGACAATTTTGTTTTGAGGTTAACAACTTGTGTCCTTTAAATTTTCTTAATCTCCTCCTGAATGTATGCTTTATCTAAGATGATTTGTTTTAATTAATCATTTTAATTGTTCTTACTTTAGCCAATTTGAGCATCTTATTATTTTCATTGCAATTTAATTTCTTGCACTTTAATTTCTCAATGTATATATAATTTCTCAATGTATCACATCATTATCTTGTCATCATATCACATCTTATCTTCTCCCCCCTTTGATAAAGGCAAAAAGAGAGATGAATTTTAAAAATAGCAATAAAAAGAAAATTAAATATTCATTGATCAGTCAAGTACACAAAACATGAAAAGAAAATATGAAATAACAAAATAGAAAACTGAAACAAAAGTCATAAAATAACAAGCAACAAGTCAATCAGATTCTTCTTCTTCATGCACTTCTTCTTCCATAGGGGCCTTGCCCTTATCAAGAGGAGCAAGCACATTGCTGCAGGAGCTAGTGCTAATGTCATCTCCCAAGGAATCTTCTTCAAAGGGACTCTCTTCATGATCACTTACATCCCATTCCTTTAAATTGCATTGAGGCAACTCTAACTCGCCTTACATGTCATAAAGATCATGGTGCATGTGGGATAGAAGATCAATCTTCTTGTTTAAGTGCTTAAACCTTTTGGACACATCCCTTTTGAAGTGAGCAAATTGCTTGGAGATAGATTTGATAGCCCTAAAGATGAGTTTGGCTGGAGAGCTAACTTTACTAGGCTTAGAGGTTGAAGCTTTGTGAGGCATTTCCATAGCAACTTCCATAGAATCTCCTTCTCCTTCTATGGTATACCTTGGTCTCTTCTTATGCCTATCCATTACACCCTTCTTACCAAAAAAATAGACATAAGAGCCATCAACCTTCCTAACACATCCAACATGCTCTAAGTATTCTATGGTGATAACACTAGAGGATAGATCAAATGGGTTCCTCAAGGTAGCTAGGCTAAGATCATTCAGCAAATTCAAATGTCTAGCTATTTGGGTGATCTGTGAGGAAAGAAAGAAAGTTCCTACCCTAGTAGTAGCATGATGATAAAGGGTGTCTATCTAGAATTTTGGTGTGTTGATGGGAATGTTGTGGGTGAAGGCATATAGGAAGATCAAGTCCCTTTTGGTGACTTTCTGATTTCCATTAGCCTTTTGATATATTGTGTAGGTAATGATCCTATGTAGCATCTAGTATGTAAGGGATTTGATATGTCTAGCCTTAGATTCCTTCATAAAGGACTTCTTTACTAAAATTTCTTACCAAAAGGTAGAGAGGACAAAGTTAGAAAATGCAGTATCATTGTAAGAAGTTGCTACACCTAATGGAAAATCCCAAATCTTACCCAAATCTTCTAGGGTTAAGGCAAAGTATTGGTCAAACAATTTAAACCTGATCTCATACCACCCTAAGGCTGAGTTTTCACTCTTCTCAATTTGAAAAGACATAAGAAATTCCTTACTAAGGCTAGGGTAACCTACCTCATCAGGAAAAACAAACCTTCTCCACCCAAGAACATTAAGAAATCTATCAATTTCATCCTTAATATTAAGGGCTATAAGCATGACTCCAAAAGGACTCTTAGTTCCCTCCATATTTTTCCATCTGAGCATAACATATCTAATATCTTCTTCTAAAGTTTGGTGATGGGGTTTGTGGATTTTCTCACCTCTTCTAGGTGGTAGAGTAGAGGGAGGAGCCTCTCTTTATTCTCTAATAACTATAGCTAAAGGTTTCTTCCCCTTGCTCTTTCCCTTAGATGAGATTTTCTTCTTAGGAGCCATTTGGTATAAAAGAGGTGAAAAAAGAGAAAAATAGCGTGTGCCCTTGAGAATGAGAGATTTTGAGATGATTTTGTGATTTGAGAGAAGTTTATATGTTAAGAGTGACCAAAGAAGTATGTAACCAAAGGTTAGTAGCCTTAAATAGAGAAATGATGGAGAAATAGTTGTTTATGGCTATTAGACATTGGAAAAATTCGAACAGACACACTGCCAATGGTTAGAAAATATTGTACAGAGTGTACAAGGTGCGATTGCCTTTTTGCAAAAGACACCCGCTAAAGAGAATGGTGCGACTGTTATATAGGGCAGGGCGCTCGCTACTTGAGAGAAAGTCTATAATGGTCAAGACTTTTTAAATTCTCGCTACCATCCATCTTCTCTGCCCGACTGCTAGCTGAAAGGTCATTCAGGATGAACCTATCTAGAGGACTCGTGATCGTGATGCCTGGCAGGGTGACCGCACTGAACAAAGAAAAAAATAGGAACAAAAAGAAAGAATAGAAATAGGATTTGGTATGAAGAATGTATGATCAAAATTGAATGTTTTTAATGATGATAAAGTCTAACATACACATCAAAATTCAACATACTACAACATTTATTCATTCAAGGAGCTTTCATCAATTATTCCTAAGTTATGCTTAATGAAGTTTAGTCTATCTTCATTTAAAGATTTTGTAAAGATATCAGCAAGTTGATTGCGTGTATCAATGAATTCTAAGACAATATTTTAGTTTTGTACATTATCCCTTAAGAAATGATGTCTAATATCTATATGTTTAGACCTAGAATGTTAGATCAGATTCTTGGATAAGTTAATGGTACTAGTGTTATCACACTTAATGGGAATATGATCAAACACTTTTCCATAGTCAAGCAATTGTTGCTTCATCCATAAAACTTGTGTGCAACAAAAAACATGCTGCAACATATTCGGCTTTCTCCATAGATAAAGCAACCGACACTTGTTTCTTGCTAAACTAAGAAACCAGGCAATCACCAAGAAAATGACATGCCCCGATCTTACTTTTTCTATCCAAAAGACTTCCCGTGTAATCCGTATTTGAAAAGCCAAAAATATCAAATGATATATTTCTAGGATACCAAAGTCCTAAATGTATTGTACCATTCAAGTATTTTAAAATTCTTTTAGTGCCATTCAAATGTGATTCCTTAGGACAAGATTGAAATCTAGCACATAATACACTATACATTATATCATGTCTAAAAGCGATTAAATAGAGTAGTGATCCGACAATACCTTGATATTTCTTCTCATCTACTACCTTATCACTTTCATCTTTGTCAAGTTTCAAGGATGTGCCCATGGAAGTCTTGCTAGTTTTACAACCATCCATTCCAAATTTCTTGAGAAGTTTATTTGTGTACTTAGATTGGTTGATGAAGATCCCATCTTTTCATTGCTTGATTTGTAGTCCTAGAAAGAATTTGAGTTCACCCATCATGCTCATTTCAAATTCCTTAGTTAGACAAGAAGCAAATTTCTTACACAAAGATTCATTAGTGGCACTAAATATAATGTCATCAATATATATTTGTACAATTAAAATGTTATGCATTTTCTTTTTGACAAAAAGAGTTGTATCAAGTTTCCCTTTTGAAAATGCATTTTCAATCCATATAATGCTTTGGTAAGTTTGAAAACATGATTTGGAAGTTTATAATCTTCAAAACTGGGAAGTTGTTCAACATAAACTTCTTCATTTATAAAACCATTTAGAAAAGCACTTTTGACATCCATTTAAAAAAGTTTAAAATTCATATAACATGCAAATACAAGTAAGATTCTAATAGCTTTTAATATAGTAACGGGGGAAAATGTCTCATCATAGTCAATGCCTTCCTCTTGATTATAGCCTTTAGCTACCAATCTATCCTTGTTTTTAGTAATGAGACCATTTTCATCAAGCTTATTCCTAAATACCCATTTACATCCTATAACTGGATAGTCTTTAGGTCTAGGAACAAGTTCCCACACATTATTTCTCTTAAATTGGTTGAGTTCATCTTGCATTGAATCACCCAACATTCATCACTAAGATCCTCCTCAATAGTCCTTGGCTCAATTTGAGAAACAAAAGCTATATTAACATCTAAGTATTTAAATTTGGATCTAGTAGATACTTCCTTTGATGTTTCTCCAATGATGAGTTCTTTTGGATAATCCTTCTTGTATTACCAATCTTTGGGTAGCTCTTGAGTCTCTTCTATTTATTCATCATGATTATTCTTTGGAATTTCAATTATTTCTTCTTATCCAAAGGTACCTACAAAATCATCAAGAGCACTGCCTTTTCTTTGATCAAGTTTGGAGGATTCATCAAAAACAACATGCATTGATTCTTTAACTACTAAAGTTCTTTTGTTAAATAATCTATATGCTTTGCTAGATGATGAATATCCTCAAAACATGCCTTCATCCGATTTGGATGAGAATTTTTGAAGACTATCCTTGGTATTCAATATAAAGCATTTGCATCCAAACACTCTAAGGTATGAAATTTTAGGTATTCTTTCATTCTATAGCTCATAAGAAGTTTTGTTTATCAAAGGCCTCTTGTAAACACGATTTGAAATGTAACAAGCAGTATTAATGGCTTTCGCCCAAAAGTAAGATGGTAAATCATACTCATTGAGCATTGTCCTAGCCATTTCAACCAAAGTTCTATTTTTCCTTTCAACCACACCATTTTGTTGTGGTGTTCTAGGAGCTGAAAAGTTATGTGGTATACCAAAATCATTAATTTTCAAAGTTTTGATTTTCAAATTCTTTGCCATGATCATTTCTAATAGATGTGATCACATAGCCCTTTTTATTTTGAACTTTTTTTGTAAATATTTTAAAATAGTTGAAAGCTTCATTCTTTTGAGCTAAGAAATTTACCCATGTAAATCTTGAGTAATCATCAATAAGTACAAATGCATATAGCTTGCTACCTAAGCTAGCAACTCTATTTGGTCCAAACAATTCTAAGTGAATGAGTTCTAAGGGTCTAGATGTACTTACAATATTTTTAGATTTGAAAGAGCTTTTATGTTGCTTACCAAGTTGACAAGGTTCACATGTCCTATCTTTGTTAAATTTAATTTTAGGGAGACCATCAACTAATTCTTCTTTACTAATATATTTTAGATGATCCATATTAGCATGTCCTAGTCTTCTATGCCATAACCAAGCAACATTATTAATGTAAATCAAACATTCAAATGTATTATTGGATTGTATGTCAATTTTATATGCATTGCTATTTATAACTCCTTTGAATGCAATTTCACCATTTGAATTTGTGATTTTACATCCTATAGGGTCAAAGCTTACATTATATCCGTTATCACATAGTTGACTTACACTAAGCAAATTATACTTTAACCCATCAACAAGCCATACATTTTCAATTAAATTTTTACCAAGCATGCCAATAGAACCAATGCCAATGATTTTACCTTTAGCATTGTTTCCAAAAGTAACATTACCTCCATGCTTGTATGCGAGTGTTGTGAAAAATTTGTATTCCCCATCATATGCCTTGAGCATCTACTATCCACAATCCAAGTGCTCTCATTGACAGTAGATTTTAGGCATACCTACAAGACAATAGCGTTCATCTTTTCTTAAGTACCCAAATAAAGTTGGGTCCTTGCAGGTTAGTGATAGAAGGATCCTCTAACTTGAGATGAGTCTTTCTAATATAGCAAAAAGTGTTTTTATGTCTTAATTTCATAAAATATGTGCGTTGATATAATGTTCTATACTTATGCATTTTCCTATGCACACAATTGCAAGTATGTGTTGAGTGAGCTTGTTTATGTGCATTTTTGTATTTATGTACATGCATAGTGTACAAGAATGCATGATTTGCTCTTGGAACTTTAATTCTAGAGCCTTTTGTACCTAATGTGATCCTTTTAAGATTATTAGGTTTTTTTTGTACATTAATATTTTTTACAACTGCAACACTAGAGGTTTGAGTTGTAGATGTTTTTACAAATGTTGGTGCATTAAATGTAATATTAGATGAACCTTTGAATCCTAATCCATGTTTCAAATAGTGTGACCTTTGATTATCAATTAATGTGTCTAATTCTTCTTTTCCCTTATGAAATTTTGAAATTGATTCTTTAAGTTCTTTTAGTTCATTCTTTAAAATTTCATTTTCTTTTATCACTTTTTCTAAGCTATGTGAATTTTTACTCATTGTATCCATGGATTTCAACAATTGTTCATTTGAGGTTTTTAATTCTAAGGTAGAATTTTTTAAGCACACAAAATCCTTTTCTAGCTTAGTGCATTTATCCTTATAAATTTCATCTTAGAGAAATACTTTTCTACTCTAAGGTTCATATGTTCAATTAAATCACTATCATCTAAGGCATCATCAACATCATTATCATGTGCAATTAAATTCTAGGATTGAGTACCTACCTCATTGGAGTCATCCTCAATAGCCATGAGACATAGATTTGCAATTCATTCCTGTAATATCCCAAACTATACCCTAAAAGTTTTGGAATTATTGTTATATTTGGAGTTAATGTATATGTTTAATGGAAGTAAAAAGGGGAAATATTATAAGATGATATATATATAAGGAAATATGGGAATATAAATACCATATAAAAGATATATACATATACATCACATATACATGGGATATAAAGTGGTGTAGGGAAAGTGAGTTATGTATATATTTTTATAATTAATTAATTAATAATTATGGTGATAAGGACAAAAAGAAAAAGAGAAAAGAAAGTCAAAGGTTGGAAGAGAGTGTGTGGTGGAGATTTATTGTTTTTATTATTATTGTTATTATTATTATTATTATTATTATTATTATATATATATTTGAAATAAGAATAAGAAGAGAAGAAAAGGAAAAAAAAAAAACGTGTTCTTCTTCTTCTTCTTCTTTTTGGCCGAGAGAGAGAGAGAGAGAGAGAGAGAGAGAGAGAGAGAGAGAGAGAGAAGCTAGAGAGAGAAGGAGGTGATTTTGCTTTTATTTACACCAAATACTTAAGGATTTCAAGTGGATAGTAAAGATTTGGCTAAAAATCCAAGTAAGTTCTCTTTCTTGATTTCTTTGGTTTATTTGAAGTTGTATGAAGATTTGATTGTTGATAATTGAAATTAGGGTTGTATTATTGTAGTATGTTGGAGTATGTTTGATTTAATTAGGTTGGTGTTGGTGATTGAAGAGCAAGAGTTGGGTTTAGTGGAATTTCTTTTCTGTTTTACAATTGGTAAAGGCTGTGACTTGTACGATTTTTAATTAATTATAGAAAAATTTTCTTGAAGTGAATTTTTGATATGTTGTGACTCTATGAGTCTAGAATGACTGAAAAATATGTTGATTCGATTTTGGAATGGTTATGATTTTGGAAAGATTATTTTTATTAGATCTGTTCCAGCAGGTACCTTAACTGAGACAGCTATATTTCGGGATTTTTAATAAAATGTAGAAAAATTATATTCAATTGAATTTTGGATATGTTGTTGCTTAATGAGTCTAGTATTTGAGAAAAATAATTTGGAACCAAGTTGATTGAATTTAATTTATGAAATTCACAAAGTTTAGAACTGCTGCCAGGATGCAGGGCAATTGGGGCAGTCTGTTTGGGTGAACTATTTGACCAAGATTTTGTGTTCAGTTTGATCTGAAATTTTAAAGGAATGATTTTAAGATGTAAAATTAAGTTCTGTAAAAATTTTAGAGTTTTTAGTCAAGTATATTATTTTATACAAATTTTCAAAATAAGGATAAAATTTAGTCTAAAACCAGAATTTACTATTCATATGGTCATTTTGCTAATATTCCTTTTGGATTAGGTTGTGAAGAGGTTGAATTGCCCTAATCTAAGTGTTGAGGATTCTTGGAAGAGTAGGTGTATAGAGTGGTGTAAGTTGGTTTTAAGGTAAGTACAAAGTTTATATGATTGCACTTATTTACATGAATTAAGACTTAACACATTTGTTTGTAAATGTGTTAAGTGAATTACTATATTGTCAATATAATTTGATTAAGGTTATGATTGGATGATGTGAAAGATATGAAGATCATTCAAATAGGTTAGTACAATGCAATTTGTTATGATAAATATTGTAATGATGAATTGTGCTAATGTGTTTTGAGAAATGATGAAATGTATTGTAATTGTGGTTGGTAATAATGATTGAAATGAAATAAATAGACATGTTGATTATATGATGATGAATTTAAGATATATGCTCAATATAATTGTTTATGTATACTTGAATGATGAAGTGCTATAACGTGAATTGAAATATGATAAGAGGTGAAGCCATTGAGATTGGCTATGATGAATCAAATGAGATGTGAAGCCATTGTGTTGGCTACGAGAATGTAAATGAATTATAATTGAGGCATGGTTGCCTGTTTTGAAAATGAAATGAATTGAGAAAGAAATGTACAAATATATAAATGAAAAGAGTTGTGTCTAATATGTTAATTCAACTTTCAGAGTTCTGGATTTGACGGCATGCCTATAACATATGAAATGTAACAGTCTAGCCGGGTTGAGGATCTCCTCAAGTTGTTGAGTTGATGGTCCAAGAGACTGGGTCTGTTACACTATATGAATTATAAATGTGAAATATATGAAAAGTAACAGTCTTGCCGGGTTGAGGATCTTCTCGATTAGTCGGGTGAATGGTCCAAGAGACTGGGTCTGTTACACTATCCATGGATAGAGATATGATATATGTTGCCTACGGGCTTGATTATTGTGATTATGGATCAAAGCAGTAACTCTGAACTTTGAATAACATATTAGTGTTTTGGGCCTGAGTCTGTCTTTATTGTCAATGTGAAATGCAAGTATTGAAATATTGATTGTGAGTATTAATAATGAATTATGCTTGGTGGATTGTGAATAATATAATGTTATTAAGTGTAGTAGGAAAATGAATTGTGGTTGATGATAAAGGTTGTCTTTATTGGAAATATGATTTATGATTTATATGATATGTAGATTGTGTATTGCAATAATGAGTGATATGATGTGTAATGTGTGCATTGCAATAATGGTTGGTATGGTATATATATAATGTAGGGGTATTAATATATTGGTTTTGAGTATTGGTGATGCATTGGGGTTGGTGATAATATTATATATATATATACATCTTATATGAAATTAGCTAGGATATATTAAAGATAAAGTTAAAAAGAAAAGAAGATATGATAAGAACTAATTATATATTGAATCGATGTATCATTACATATCAATACTTCTATACTATATGTTTATATTTTATATTTGGACTACTAAGCTCTCGGGCTTAGCGCGGGTGTTTATTCGCGCAGGTATTTAGATGGAAGATATGAAGTCTTTTGTTATGCCACAAGAAGAGTAAAGTTTGTCGAGACCAACTAGAGGGTTATGCATACATGTATAAATTTTAATTATGATGTATTTCTGACGAGAGAGTATTTATATGTATAAATCTAGTAATGTATAATAACTGTATGGTTTTAAATTGAGTTGGATTGTGAATATAGAAGTGTGAATTCTTCTTGCAGGATTGTAGTTGAGGTTATAAGGGTGGATTATTGGGAGTGTACTTGAGTTGAATTGTGAAACAAAATGTTTTTCAAATATAAGAAAAATCAGTTTTGTCGACACTTGGGACCTAGAATTTTAAGGGAGACTCCGTCAAAATTTTTTTTAAAAAAATTTTTATAAGGAACATTAAGTAAGCTGACATAACCAGAGCTCGTATCTTGATGTAGCATTCCTCCTCGGCTTATTATAGGTCGGGAAGGGGTGTTACAATTGTTTTGGTATCAGAGCTTAGGTTCGAGATTCTCGGCCTAAGTAAATTTAAAAAGGAAATGTTTTAAAAAGAAAAATGATGATGAATGAAAATGAAAAGAATGAAATTTTTGATACATGCATATGCATTAACATCTAGGTTGGTCTCGAATGTGGTATTATATGAATTGAAATGTATTGAATTGTATGAAATGGATAATAATGTGTGGATGAAGTTCTATATGAATGGAAATTTAAAGAAAGCAATGAGATGGAAAAATTTATGTAAGTTTAAGTGATAAATTAAAGAATGGTAGTTTCCTTGAGGAAAGAAAATGTGAAATATGATTATAATATAAAGAAATGATCAGGAAAATAAAGTTAAAAAAATGAATTAAAAACAAAATCAAAATCAAAGTATGTAATCTTTCCTCTACTATTTGAATCTCTTTCTAATAAAGCTTATGCTTGGATTGCAAGGGAGAGGAAATATTGTTGATGGATAATATGGATGGATATGTAATTATAATGAAGAGAATATGGTGGAATATTGAATGAGTTGAGTGATATAGACAAAGTGTGATAACTTAAGGTTTGAATATGTAAAGTTAAGAAAAAAAAATGATAGGGGTTAAGCAAGGAGATAAAATGGTGTTGTTAGTATTGTTAATTTAATGTAAACATTGTGGTTTGAATGGTAGGAATATAATATGCTTGAGTATTGTTAAAGCTCATGTTAATGGTGATAATGTGTAATATTTGGATTTTTGAAATGAGCTTTAATGATTGTAATAAGGATATATTTTGATGTTGCTTTGTAGTATGTATATATAAGATGTTTACTTAAGTTTATATTAATAAAACGAGATGAGTAAATTGAAGTTTAAGCAAAGTAGTAAGAGGAGAATTTATAATGTTAACGGAATTTGGATAAAGATTATTTAAATATCGAAAATTTAATGTATAGTACGTATATGAGTTAAGTGGAATGAAAATTTTTGCATATTAAGAATGACTTACAGATATGTAATTTGATGAACTAAAAGTTGGCAAGTGATGAAGTAATCATGATAAGGTTGACTACTTGGAAGGTGATAATGGGATGTAAGATGCTAGTGATCAAGGATTGAGTTGATCACTTGAAAGTGTAATGTACGCATAGTATTGCGTGTTTGTAACCTATACAACTACATATCTATTAGTGTTGAGAATGAGTACTCTTGCATTGATAAACTTGTGCAAAGTTAGGTCATGTGATAATATTAATAGTGAGAATTGGATTGAGCAATGTTAGTTCAAGAAATTGAGATTTGTGATAACGAAATTTGGAAATTTTATAGGGATTAATGGGCGATGTGTATATGATTGGATGTAAGGGACATATGTATAAATATGTGAGATATATATAAATAATTTAAGTCATGTAAAAAAAAAAAAAGAAGATGAAAATGGTGTTGTTCAATGAAAAATAATAAATGTTAAATGTGTATTGATGGTATGAAAAAGAGGAATTAAATATAATTGTAAAGTGTAAGAAATATGAAAGCAAGTCACATTGTGAACGTGACCTATGTATGTGAATGTGGTATAATTATTTGTATAGTGGTATGAAGAATGATATGGCATGTATTAGTGGATCTATGAGAAATTAAGTTTTGATTTATGAAGAGTTAGACTATGGATTGTAATGGAAAGTGAAAAAGGACTCGAGTAACAATGGACGATGAAATTGTTATGATAATAACTGAGCTAGACTATCATATAATGCTTTCTGGTTGAAGGATTATGCTTGTGGAAATATATTATATGTATATGTGTTTAATAAAGATGGAAAGTATAATGTATGAAAAGTTTTATAAGAGATAGGTTAGAAATGGAAGTTGTATAAAGTTTGTATATGATTGAATGTTGTACACATAAGTGTTATAAGTAATATTGTTGATGTGAGTTAGGCTAATGATAATCATATGATCAAGAACAAATTATTTTGGAGACGAAGTTGAATTATGTCAACTTTTGAGATAGTTGGAAATGTTTGAAGAAGAATAATAGAGGAACAATATTGATTTATAAACTACATATGTGACTATTAATATACTCTGGCTATATAATTTGTTTAGTGTAATTGGCTGGTTAAGTTTGTTATCAGCATATTTGGGCCTAAGGTGATATGATTGTAGTATTATGTGGGTGAGATTGATAATTTTGTTTCAAGAAATATGGTTAGGAGTTGTGATTGGTAAAGTGGTATCTTATCAATTCTATGTTAGAAATTTGTTTATAATTATGAAAAATATGAATAGAGAAGAGAACCGTGTAAATGTCTTGAATTGTGAAGAATGAATAAAAAGTGATTATGTAATCATAGTAATGGTATGATAATGTGAGAATATGATAAATGGGAGAAATTTATGAAATGTGATTGAAAATGATACTGAATATATTTTTGTTATAAGATGAATTAATTGATGGAAACAATGTTAAGTGAATGAACTATGGGTAATAATTATAGTATGAGAAAAATTATGAGAATTATGGGAGATTGCACTGCTATTATTGAAAGCAGAAGATATATATGAATATTGAAAGATAATTTGAAGTAATTTGTTAGTAAGGAGTCGAACAGATGGATCCTAAGGGATTAGAAGTTGAGAATGAGTTTGACCTAATAGAATTGTGTTATGTATATTGATATGTGATGATAAACTTAAATAAGTTAATGGTTGGTTTGAATGGAATAAGATTGAAATGTTGTTATTTTATGACAGCTAGATCAATTGATCTAGAATTCATTAAGATTGTGAATTATTATCGAGATTTAATATGTATAGTTATGCTAAGAGTATAAGATATATATGATAATGTATATATGAAGTGATATGCTGATACATGAATGAATTATGATATATCAATTATTAAAGATAATGAAAGGAAAAAGGTTGATTATCTGTAAAGTAAATTTATAAAGATTGTATCGATATTAATATTAAGTGAAAAACATGGTAAAGAGGGATTTAAGTATAAGAAATGAAAATATTGTTATCAATCAAGGTTTGATAAGTGGTTATTTTCAAAAGTGATTGTAATAACAGGATAATCTATAGTAAGATTTAATTCAATAATTTCCAAGATTAAAGTTAAGAGATTGCCTATAAAAAGATGATTTGATTATTGTATAAAAGAAAATTTCTTTGAAATGTAATGAGTTATTTTGGGTGTTTTGTTGAAAAAGTAATAAGATAAATATAGCTATATAATGATGAGTTGTGAATTGGGAAAAGATGATTGACTAAAGGTGGAAGAGTAAAAGTTATGTAATTTGATGAAATCATAATATAAGAATACGATTACCTTCATATGAATTAAGATGGTGTTTTATTATAAATGAATTGTTATTGTGCTGGATAATTTCGAGGACGAAATTATTTAAGGAGGAGAGAATTGTAATATCCCAAACTATACCCTAAAAGTTTTGGAATTATTGTTATATTTGGAGTTAATGTATATGTTTAATGGAAGTAAAAAGGGGAAATATTATAAGATGATATATATATAAGGAAATATGGGAATATAAATACCATATAAAAGATATATACATATACATCACATATACATGGGATATAAAGTGGTGTAGGGAAAGTGAGTTATGTATATATTTTTATAATTAATTAATTAATAATTATGGTGATAAGGACAAAAAGAAAAAGAGAAAAGAAAGTCAAAGGTTGGAAGAGAGTGTGTGGTGGAGATTTATTGTTTTTATTATTATTGTTATTATTATTATTATTATTATTATTATTATATATATTTGAAATAAGAATAAGAAGAGAAGAAAAGGAAAAAAAAAAACGTGTTCTTCTTCTTCTTCTTCTTTTTGGCCGAGAGAGAGAGAGAGAGAGAGAGAGAGAGAGAGAGAGAGAGAAGCTAGAGAGAGAAGGAGGTGATTTTGCTTTTATTTACACCAAATACTTAAGGATTTCAAGTGGATAGTAAAGATTTGGCTAAAAATCCAAGTAAGTTCTCTTTCTTGATTTCTTTGGTTTATTTGAAGTTGTATGAAGATTTGATTGTTGATAATTGAAATTAGGGTTGTATTATTGTAGTATGTTGGAGTATGTTTGATTTAATTAGGTTGGTGTTGGTGATTGAAGAGCAAGAGTTGGGTTTAGTGGAATTTCTTTTCTGTTTTACAATTGGTAAAGGCTGTGACTTGTACGATTTTTAATTAATTATAGAAAAATGTTCTTGAAGTGAATTTTTGATATGTTGTGACTCTATGAGTCTAGAATGACTGAAAAATATGTTGATTCGATTTTGGAATGGTTATGATTTTGGAAAGATTATTTTTATTAGATCTGTTCCAGCAGGTACCTTAACTGAGACAGCTATATTTCGGGATTTTTAATAAAATGTAGAAAAATTATATTCAATTGAATTTTGGATATGTTGTTGCTTAATGAGTCTAGTATTTGAGAAAAATAATTTGGAACCAAGTTGATTGAATTTAATTTATGAAATTCACAAAGTTTAGAACTGCTGCCAGGATGCAGGGCAATTGGGGCAGTCTGTTTGGGTGAACTATTTGACCAAGATTTTGTGTTCAGTTTGATCTGAAATTTTAAAGGAATGATTTTAAGATGTAAAATTAAGTTCTGTAAAAATTTTAGAGTTTTTAGTCAAGTATATTATTTTATACAAATTTTCAAAATAAGGATAAAATTTAGTCTAAAACCAGAATTTACTATTCATATGGTCATTTTGCTAATATTCCTTTTGGATTAGGTTGTGAAGAGGTTGAATTGCCCTAATCTAAGTGTTGAGGATTCTTGGAAGAGTAGGTGTATAGAGTGGTGTAAGTTGGTTTTAAGGTAAGTACAAAGTTTATATGATTGCACTTATTTACATGAATTAAGACTTAACACATTTGTTTGTAAATGTGTTAAGTGAATTACTATATTGTCAATATAATTTGATTAAGGTTATGATTGGATGATGTGAAAGATATGAAGATCATTCAAATAGGTTAGTACAATGCAATTTGTTATGATAAATATTGTAATGATGAATTGTGCTAATGTGTTTTGAGAAATGATGAAATGTATTGTAATTGTGGTTGGTAATAATGATTGAAATGAAATAAATAGACATGTTGATTATATGATGATGAATTTAAGATATATGCTCAATATAATTGTTTATGTATACTTGAATGATGAAGTGCTATAACGTGAATTGAAATATGATAAGAGGTGAAGCCATTGAGATTGGCTATGATGAATCAAATGAGATGTGAAGCCATTGTGTTGGCTACGAGAATGTAAATGAATTATAATTGAGGCATGGTTGCCTGTTTTGAAAATGAAATGAATTGAGAAAGAAATGTACAAATATATAAATGAAAAGAGTTGTGTCTAATATGTTAATTCAACTTTCAGAGTTCTGGATTTGACGGCATGCCTATAACATATGAAATGTAACAGTCTAGCCGGGTTGAGGATCTCCTCAAGTTGTTGAGTTGATGGTCCAAGAGACTGGGTCTGTTACACTATATGAATTATAAATGTGAAATATATGAAAAGTAACAGTCTTGCCGGGTTGAGGATCTTCTCGATTAGTCGGGTGAATGGTCCAAGAGACTGGGTCTGTTACACTATCCATGGATAGAGATATGATATATGTTGCCTACGGGCTTGATTATTGTGATTATGGATCAAAGCAGTAACTCTGAACTTTGAATAACATATTAGTGTTTTGGGCCTGAGTCTGTCTTTATTGTCAATGTGAAATGCAAGTATTGAAATATTGATTGTGAGTATTAATAATGAATTATGCTTGGTGGATTGTGAATAATATAATGTTATTAAGTGTAGTAGGAAAATGAATTGTGGTTGATGATAAAGGTTGTCTTTATTGGAAATATGATTTATGATTTATATGATATGTAGATTGTGTATTGCAATAATGAGTGATATGATGTGTAATGTGTGCATTGCAATAATGGTTGGTATGGTATATATATAATGTAGGGGTATTAATATATTGGTTTTGAGTATTGGTGATGCATTGGGGTTGGTGATAATATTATATATATATATACATCTTATATGAAATTAGCTAGGATATATTAAAGATAAAGTTAAAAAGAAAAGAAGATATGATAAGAACTAATTATATATTGAATCGATGTATCATTACATATCAATACTTCTATACTATATGTTTATATTTTATATTTGGACTACTAAGCTCTCGGGCTTAGCGCGGGTGTTTATTCGCGTAGGTATTTAGATGGAAGATATGAAGTCTTTTGTTATGCCACAAGAAGAGTAAAGTTTGTCGAGACCAACTAGAGGGTTATGCATACATGTATAAATTTTAATTATGATGTATTTCTGACGAGAGAGTATTTATATGTATAAATCTAGTAATGTATAATAACTGTATGGTTTTAAATTGAGTTGGATTGTGAATATAGAAGTGTGAATTCTTCTTGCAGGATTGTAGTTGAGGTTATAAGGGTGGATTATTGGGAGTGTACTTGAGTTGAATTGTGAAACAAAATGTTTTTCAAATATAAGAAAAATCAGTTTTGTCGACACTTGGGACCTAGAATTTTAAGGGAGACTCCGTCAAAATTTTTTTTAAAAAAATTTTTATAAGGAACATTAAGTAAGCTGACATAACCAGAGCTCGTATCTTGATGTAGCATTCCTCCTCGGCTTATTATAGGTCGGGAAGGGGTGTTACAATTCCTCCTCCTCTTCTTCTTCTTCACTTGAGGAAGAATCATCCCATGTAGCTTTGAGTGATTTTTTCTTTTTCCTTATCCCACTTCTTCTTGTTCTTCAATTTGAAGCAATCTAATTTGATGTGACCGGATTTTCCATATTCATAACATTTCACCTCATTCTTTTTCTCTTTATCTTTGAAGGAAGATTTAGAAAGTGTACCTTTGTTAGCTTGCAATCTTCTCTTTCTCTTCCAATCATTCATTCTTTTTGAGAATATTGCCATTTCTTCTTCATCACTATCTTCATTGATTGGGATCTCAACTTATTTGATTGCCTTGAGAGCTATTACTTTCCTCTTATCCTTTTCACCTTGTTCTTCTTCTCTTTCGGTGTGTAATTCAAAGGTGAGTAATTTTTTGACAAGTTTATCGGTTCTTAAAGAGCTAAGGTCATGAGCTTCTTCAATTGAAGAAACCTTAGATTTAGAGTTCTTCTTTGCTCTAAGTGCTCTCAAGATTTTTCTATTGACTTCATCTTGATCATATATCTTACCATATTTCTTTAACTCTTTAACGATGGCAAGCAAATAATTCATCATGTCAGTAACATTTTCGTTGGGATTCATCTTGAATAGCTCATATTCATGTATATACATTTGATTCTTGGTGAGCCTTACTTGGGTAATACCCTCATGATAGTTCTAAAGCTCAATTCCTTTACTATTTAGGAACAAGAGCATCTTCTGTTTCAAATAGAAATAATCTATTTCATCAAAGTAGGGTCTAAGAAGAGATTTGAGATTTCCATGAGAGGTTGAGGTAGATGAAGAAGAGGTTGCCATTTTGTATCAAATTTCACAATTAAGTTTTTTACGTAATTTACAAGCTCTGATACCAATTGTTGTCCCAATATAGCAACCAAGAAGGGGGGTGGGATGAATTGGTTTATTTGAATAATTGAAGGCAAATTGAAAAATCAAAATCAAATCAAAATAAGAATAGTAGAAGAGAAGAATGAACTGTGAGCGGAGATTTTTGCCCCCACTCTCGGTGGAATGGTTCTTACGCCTTCGGTACTGTTTAGGCTCAGGGCCTTAGAGAACATGGGCCTAAGCCTGGAGAAAATTGAGTCGCCACTTGGACGGGCTGGGAAAAAGAAAGGGGTGGATGACTTGATTCCTAAGGAATCCCCAGCCCCCTAATAGGTTCAGAAAGTTAGGTACGTGCGAGAAATGTGAGAAATGGCCCAACACCCCCCCACAACGCCCAGTTCATTGGAACCATCCTCCTTTGCAGATCTTAATATTATAAAATTCTTAAATATAACGATATTATCCATACTACATGCAATCATAAGAATAAATAAATACTTTATTAAAATCATAATAATTTCCAAACAAAACAAATAAATGGACACCCATCCAAGGATGAAAACATGTCCTTACATAGTCCATGTCTAAAACTAACTAGGACATCTACTGAAAAGTGAAAACGTGTCCTTTACATTGATCAAAAAAAATTTAAAACAAAATAAATTACATGATATTTAACTAATGAGGTACCCACAAAGTGAAAACATATCTCTTACAATTTTAAAACTAAGACAAATAAAAGAATATTCAATCATCTAATTATAAATAAAAGCAAACCATTCATCATCAACATATAACAAACTACATAATCTAATTTAAAATTAAATAAAGTAATAAATGTATAAATTTAGGGTTTACATCTTAAAATAAGGTTTCAGAATTGGAAGAAATAAGCTACCATAAATCTTAGAAAAATATAATTGATTATGATTTTGAGAAAACAGATTATTGTTTTGTGGTTTTAGAAAAGTGTAATTAGGGTTTTGGATTTCAAAAATATGTTTTACGGATATTAAGGTATTAGTGTTTTGAAAAATAGTTTTTAGGCTTTCAAATAGAGTTTGGATGGTAAGTAGAACAATTGATCATCTATTGCACGTTTAAACAATTAATCCAATTTGAATGATGAAGCTACTGTAAAGATAAGCAAAGAAATAGAGATTCAAACCTCCGTTGTTGGTTCCACCACAGACTTTGAATTCTAGTTGAACAATAATAAAGACAGTGTAGGCTACCTTTAATGGATTATTGTTGCTTGCTCACTGCCTCTTGCTCCTTTAAGGTTCGCTTTTTTGGCCGAAAAAATCCAAAAGTCCAAAGTCTGATAAAAATTTCAGATCCTCAATTCTGTGTCTTTAATGTGGTATTTATAAGAAAAAAAATAAAAACCTAATACTAATTGGCTAAGGAAATAAAAACATTTTAGGAAACAAAATTAAAAACCAAGTAGAATAGGGTTTTGGTAAAACGGTGCGCGGGCCGGGCGTGCAAAAGTGAACTGCCGAATAAGTTCCGTGGGTGCTGGGAGTGGGCCAGCCTCCTGCAGCGAATTGGCTTGTGGCCAAAACCTGCGGCGAATTGGCCCAAGCCAATTTGTCGCTCGCGACAAAAAAATTTCGTCGCCGATTCTTTCGTCTCCAATTTTTATTTATTTTTTTATCCTTTTTATTATTACTTTTTTATTTTTATTAAAAATAAATATTATAAGTAATAAATATTATTAAAATAAATATTATTTAATGAAAACACCACAAAAATTATTTTAGACTGTTTAAAAATATCGAATTTGACTAAGATAAAAATTAAGGGTCTACATGAACACAAGAGAATTTATAGTGGTTTAGATTACCTCAATCTTACATCTACTTCCTTAACAACTTGTTAAGGTTCCATTAGTCTTGAGTTTTTTTCAAGCTTAACTCTAACTTGATGTTTTCACAAGCTCACACCAAACTTTACAATGGTTTGAGATCACTCTTCACAACCCTTATGAGAGTTTTCCTAGGCTCACTCTCATAACTTATAATTTTGGTGTTTAAATGCTCACGTGCAACACTCTAACAATTCAATTGTTAATTTTAGTAAATGAAAATGAAGGTATGTTGCTTGGCTATTACAATAAAAAAATTACATTGCTCTAACTAGTCGTTATAAGTCATGTGATGTATTTTATTAGGCTAGTTCTTGTGTTAAAAAGAAATTCCACAGGGAGCTGTCATCCTAGAACAAAGGATGGTCACCCAGATACCTTGGATGGTCATCCTTCACAGGGACGATTGCTCCTTTTGAAAATCTTCCAACGGTCAAATGTGAGTGCTTTGTAGGTGGAATCTTGCCCATGCTGTGGATGTCGGGATGGTCACCTAATATCCAGGGACGGTCATCCTTTTTGAATTTGAAAGTGGCTTTACAACTGTCATTCTAGGTGGCACTCCTTTATTGAACAAAGAGATGTTCCGCAAAATATGAAAGGGGTGATCGCCTTAGTGCTGAATTCGTAGTCGGATTGGGCATCTTAAGTTGAACTTCTGGGTGAATCAGAGGTCGTGAACACTACTGCCAATCCTTGAGATTTTCTCTAAAAATGAATGGACGGCCGTGACATGGTACAGAGAGACCGCTCCTCAGGCCACGCCTGTCACTGCGTTCCCTACTATGGATGTTGGAGATTTGGTCACTTGAGGTGCAATCGTCCCAACAAACGGACGACCACAACTAATACTATCATGGTCGCTACTAGATCGAGATTCTAACTGCGAAATCTACTGTGACTCAAATTGTTCTTCAAATCATCAAGGATGGTCGCCCTTAGGCTTGGAGTGACCGCACCTTTTGCCCTGTTCTGGCTATGTATTGAGCAACTTATTCCTGCATCAAGTAACTTAAATATACGTTAAATGTAACATTCAATTTGAGTGCTAAAGATCAAACTTGAGATTATTTGTCTAATAAGCCTAAACCTACTTTGAACTTCTACCACTTATGCGATACAACCAACTATACTAAGCCAACAACTTAGTGATACATACTTTGATAACACAAATAATTTTAAACTATTGCATATTTATTATCACACGATAACATTTATTATCATTGCATACCATGTTTATTATTTATCCATTACTCTTTACTCAACACATACATTAGGCCCAACAAATCTTTGCACAATGTCCAAGTTCCAAAATAATTAATTTGGTCTGTCACAACATCAGTTTCACGACCCAACTTTACTCAGGTTTGTAACACCCTTATATCCTACATATATATAATATATACACTCGGTATATGTAAAATACATATACAAAATACAAGGATATTAATATCTTTATCATTTGAAAGATTTCCCACAATTATAAGAAAATATTGTAATCCTTAAAATATACTTTAATAAATATATAATTGTAAACATAAGTAATTTAAATATCAAAAAGACTGATTTTAAAGAAAAATATCAGAAAAAAATTACCAGAGTTTTATCTGTATTTTCAATAAATCCTAAACAACAAATAACCTAACTTGCAAATAAAATTATTACACTCTCTATATTTTTAAATACCATCTCCAATAATTTCTCCAACTTCTTGAGAGTTAATAAATATTTACTGTGTCATTAAAAATACTAAAACATTCTCAAATATAGCTAATACACCTTACAAATTTACATTTTACTCAACAATACTTATCATAAGTACTCGTATATATACATAATGTTTTCCCAAAACATGTTGAATATACAAGACCCAAATTACACAATACTCAAATAATTCATGAAAGCAACATCGTCCAAGTTGGTCTCGTGGCACACCTTATCTCCAATCCCAAACATTCTGGTCTGCACTTCTAATACCTACGCGATACAAACTACCGCGCTAAGCATATAGCTTAGTGGTACATATATTTTAATAACAATAAATATTTAAATTATGACACTTAGTTTGCAATGAAACATGCATTACTTAAATATTATATTCTATATCTTACAACAGTCACCAGCACATCACATTATACTATTGGTCTCAATTATACTTTAATGGCATGTAACACATTATGCCATCTCACAACGCTCCATATATGTACTCGACTATAAATGTGACCCTCAAGAATACTCATGGTTAATAAACCATAGAAGCATAACACAACCACAACAACTCACACATATTTATACACACATCTACACTTTGGGCCCAACTAGTTCTTGAATAATACTTAAATTTCAGAAATAACAATTCAATCCATCTCGACACTGGGGCAAGTGTCATATAAATCACTCGAAGGCCACCCCCTGTGAATACCGAGGCTAGTGTCATATAATCACCCATAGGCTACCTTTATTGACACTGATGCTAGTGTCATATAATCACCTGTAGGCCGCCTCTATTGACACTGAGGGAAAGTGTCATATAAATCACCCGTAGGCCGCCCTCTCTCGACACTAGAGGCAATTGTCATATATGCACCTGAAGACTGCCTCCTATTAACAGTGGAGACAGAGTGTCTGTCATCACCCAAAGGTCGTCTCCTTGGCATTAATATTCTCAACACCAATATCTCTCGCCCGAAGGCATAAACAAACAACATGACATACCGTTGGCAAGCCAACTCGACTATGCCAACACTAATCTTTCGTAAACATTTCACAATACACATTAAACACTTTACCATTTCACATTCACATCGCATTATCGTGAGTCACATCCATAATGTGACCCATTTCCACACATTTTATCACATATCTCAAACATATCCATTTTCACTTAATTACACATATATATATGTATATAAAGCATTTCATAAGCACAAACACATACACATTGTCACACCTCTATTACATATTCTCATCCCATTATCACATTTTAACACATTTCACAATATTCACACTACATATACATATACATGTCACACATCACATTATATAAGGCATATCCATATCACAATTCATTTCCACAAAACATTGCACAAAATATTACCATTTTATCCATGTTCATCACATTACTATAGTCATGCTATCATTCCTCATTCTTATCATCTTATTTATGCCTTTTCCACAATTTCACATTTTTTTATGTTCTTAATGCAATTTTCATATTTTCCATATTTCCAATACATTTTCTATACTTTTCATAATTTGCTCCAAACATATAAATTTCTCATATTTTATAATCATATTTAAGGAAAATACATTCTTTTCACAATTTCCATACTCTATAACTATTTTTCCACATTTAACAACCACATTAGTCAAAACTCTTAGTCACATTAATAATGTGACTCACATACACATTTCCAATATATTGAACAATTCATTAACATTTACCATTACACTTTAGTTTTTAATTTCAATATGAGGCACAAATCACCATTTTAATATAACTATACACTATATCACTTTAAAGAATATTATTATTCTTGAAAGTATACCAAAATGAGATACACCAATTATGGATTTTCAATATAAATGTAACCCTAACCTCCTTTTGCTCCAAAATCTCTTTCCAAGCTTTACTTCCAACGAATCCTACACTTCACCACTTACACCAAATTGGCCTAAACACATACAAATCATACAATAAACATAATTATTCAAATAATATTGCTTCCATGCTTAATTTATATCAAACCATCATTATTGTTGCAATTTCTACCAAAATCTTAACAAAGCTCTACTTTCACCATTTTATACTTTATTTTTAAATTTCATCCAACCCAACTCATATCCAACATTTAACCATAAAGTCACTACTTATACATCAAAACAACATGAAAATACTTCAATTCAATAATTATAAACATTCACTTCACAAACCCTAATTTCACATACACCTGCCATAAACCTAACTCCATCAAAGTTTAGCCATATTCAATTTCAACCATAAAATCACCATATATATATATATATTAAAAACATTAAATCATTTCATTACAATAATTAAATCCACGCAATCATTTCATTACCAAAATCCCAATTTGAACATAATCTTTTGATAACCCTCAATTTACCAGCTTATTTATTTCAATCAATCCACCATTAATTTATCACATAATCATTATATACCCACCATATTAACTCTAATTCTATCAATTTAATAATTTTAAATCAACTTTCTCTCACTAACGCATCAATATATAATCTTAAAATGGAAGAAAACAAAGCTTAAATAATAGAAAACTTATTTGATTTCTTAATTTTTCTTCGAAATCTCCTTCAAACCTTTGAAATCTCCATGAAATTTGGTGTTTTGGATGAGAAAAATCTCTTATTTTCTCTCTCTAATTTCTTTCCCCATGGTTAGAAGAAGAAGATGATGAAGCTTTTTCATTTTCTTCTTTCATTTTCATCCATATATATTAACTATTTAATTATTTATTTAAATATTCAATTATTTTAATCTTTTTTTATCTTTTTTTTTTCCATTCACATATTTATTCTCTTTCTTTGACTTTTCATTTATTTATTATTCCATCTTCCACCCATAAATGTGTATATTTATATGCCTTTTATATGTCATGTAGATGTATATGTCATTTATACCTTAGATATATGTTTTGTATATTTTTACTTACATGTATATATAATATGTATTTTATATATACATCATGTATATATTATGGGTATATCATATATATATATATATGTATGTATGCATTATGAATTCAACATATGTAATAAGTATATGCGAGGTATATATATTAAATATACACTAGGTATATATAATATATACACATTTCTCAATTTTCATCACATTTACTCTTTTTCCATAATTTTCATATTTTCTACATTTTTAGCTATTTCTCACATTTTCCTTCACATTACAAATCATATTATTCATTTCTCATCTTTCCAATCATATTTAGCATAATTCACATTTTACATTTTTAAGTACATAACAATTACATTAGCCATTCTATAATGGCTTATCATTTTATACTTCATACATTAAACATACTTTTAATTATACAATGCACATATCATATCAAGACCAATATGAAGGGGACATAACACATTCACAAAATTACAATGTGTTATGCCAAGTCAAATGCAATTAAAACATAAGCTATCTAAGTATGTACTCACCTTTAAAAGTGTCAAATCCAAGGCAATTCACACTCTAATCCCTAAGTTCTTCAAATGCCTTTCCTTCCTTTAATTTGACAATTCTACCTTACTCACTCCTAAACCAAATTTTAAGTAGAAATATATCATTAATATCACAATTCTACCCATTTTATTTAAAACAAACATCAATTACACAAATGCTAACCTAGCTTCCATAAAAACCCTAAATTCACTACTACTTCCTTCAAACTTCATCAAAACCTAATTGTTTTCACCAACCAACCTTAAAATCATTACGTATACATCAAAATAACTTTATAATAATCCATATTAACAATTATTGAAACCACCTTTAAAAATTTAAATTTCACATATCCAACCCAAAAACCCTAATTTAATAATTTAAGCTTACCTACCATTTAATCTCAAATTCAACAAATACATATCTCATGCACACCATAACCATCTTCTTTAATAATTAGAATCAATTTCTCTTTGTACCCTTATCAATACATAACCTAAAAATCTAAGAAAACCAAGCTTAAAGGAGAAGAAACTTACTTGGATTCTTGATTTCTCTTCAAAATTTACTTGATTCCTTAAGCTTTTTGGTGAAATTTGGTGTCTTTGCTAAGATCAATTCCCTCCTCTTTATCTCTCTTTGGTTTGGCCTCTACGTGGTGAAGAAGAAGAAGAAGAAGACTCTTTTGCTAATTTCCTTCTTCTTTACTATCCATATATATTAATTAATTAAATATTTAATTTACTTTAATACTTTTCTCTTTTTCCAACCACATATTTTATTTTCCTTCTTTGACTTTATTTTTATTATTATCATCATCATCATCATCATCATCATCTTTCAACAATAAATATGTATATATATCATGTATACTTTATCTATATGTTATGTATATCTTTATGTATGTGTGTATATTATGTGTATCTTAGGTATATGATATGTAACAAATGTTTATAGTATATATATATATGTTATGTATATACCTTATATAAACTATGTATATCCAATATTTATCTTGTGTATACTTTAGGTATGTTCTATGCATATCCTTCTTTCCTTCACTATATTTACCCCTCCTATTAATTATTTAATTGTATTTAAAATAATGGACGTTACACAAAAGCCCTTCTGTACTCTCCAACAGTTCATCATCGTAGTACATAATGCAGGGACATTAAAATTCTTTGTCTTTAGAAGCTTTCCCACAAGAAAAAGGTAAATTCAAAAACGTTGAGAACTTTGAATCTCTGGATCCAGATCTACTTCCCCAATAATATTTTCATCAGATGTAAGATTCAAGGAAGATAGCAAAGCATCTATGTCATTCTCTGCCATGATAAAACAAACTTAATTCGAAGAAAAAAAAACAATTGAGAAACCCTAGAAAACTAGGGAGAAAAAAAAACCCTAGAAAGAAGGGGAGGTGAGAACCCTTAAGAGAGGAGAAAATATCGCCATTTAACTTCTTCTTTTTTTTTTTTCCATTTCTATGGTTTTAGTCTTTTTTTTTTTCATTTTTAAGGAAAAAAATGGCGCTTTTATTGTTTATTTTATTTGTTTTTATGCTATTTATTTTTATTTTTTATTCAGAAATAATTTATTGTTCTCATATTCAGAACATACATAAAATACATAAATATATATAATATATATAATATATAAAATACACAAATAACAAAATATAAACATACGCATAATATTTAAACAACAAATATCGATATATACAAAATATATACACAATATACTTAATATTTTTTAACTTTTTTTAAATTTTATATACACAGAATATACATATAAAATACACACAATATGCATATAATATATACACAATATATATAAGAAATATATAATATACATATATTATCTACATAATATATACGCAACTTACATGCAATATATATGCGATAAATTTAATTTTAACTTTATTTTGTATGTGTAAAATATGTAAAATTTAATTAGAAATAAATTTAATGATTTTTATTAAAATATTATTATTATTTTATATAATTTTTGTGAGTGTTATTTCTTATTTGAAATAAAAATTAAAAACTTTTACTTTATAAAAAAATTAATAAATTTTATATGTTGAAAATATAATTTAAATTTTTTTTATTATTATTTATTAAAATATATTTATTTAATAGCAAAATTTGAAAAAAAGATAAAAATTGAAGTAAATATTGTTTGAAATAAGAGAAGAGATTTTGAAAAAAAAAAAAACAGTTCTTTGTTTGAAGTGGAAAATAGGGTATTTTTGCAAAAAACATTACTTGAAATTTTTTTGAAATTTATTTTAAATGTTTAGTATTTTTGAAAATGAATTTTTTTTTCTCTATAGTTTTTTAAAGTCCCAGAAAAAAATATATTCAATCTTACCCTGTATAGTTTGTAGTTGTTCCATCAAAGGAGACCAAGGAATCATATCTTATTCTAAAATGAAATCCATTTTTTTTTAATTAAGAATCATTATTTATTAGAAAATTCTACCATGGACTTAGTGTATATTTTCACTCATGGACTAGACCAATCATAAATTATAATTTAAATTATAATGTTTTAAAAATAATTTAAATTAATTTTTTAAATTTATAATTTATGATTGACCTAATTCATATGCAAAGACGCAGACTAAATCATTCTTATAATTTTTCTTATTCATTTATTTACTTGTAATCTACCAATCTTCAAACCATAAAACGTAGAGGCCACGTGTTTTACCTACCACAACATGTATGACTTCTCCATTTCAATACCGTATTATCGAATTCAAAAATAATTTACTTTAAATTATATATATTATAAACCTTATCATCAGTCAAATTTAAATTTAATAAATATTAATTTTTTTAAAATTTTAATTTTGTAGCACCTATAATATTTTTTTCCAAATATTCAAGACTGGTGCTTGATCCACTCACAGGTCACACCCTTTTAAGCTTTTATTAGTACATATGATAAAATCAAGCTTATTCTTTAAATTCAACTTCATTCAAAACATGGACCACGCCTAATCCAACAATGACCCAAAAAGAAACGCAAACCTCAAATTTTTTTTTCAAAATTAAAGTGAAAAATTTTAAATAGGTCAAAGTTTAGAGCTCACTAATTCCAAAATATGATAAATAAAAATGTCAAATTTTCAGTTTTGAAAAATACTGACAAAAACATATGTTATTGAACTAATGCTTTATTAGCAATTGTAACATCATTAATCTAGTATACCGAAATATAGTTTAGTAGTAAATTCATTTTTTTTTATAATAAATTTATGTTCTATTTCCCTCTCCCATTTGTAATACTAAAAAAACATTATCCACATTTTTTTTCGAGAAATTATAAAGTTAACATTTTGCTAATGAATTCACTCTTCGTACTGTTTTACCAATATTATTTTTGGGTTGTTTAGTAAATAATACTTCTCAACTTATATGAGATATGGAGCAAAATATCTATAAGGATAAGGCAATTAATATCTGAATAACAAATAATGTGAGATTAGTTGACAAAAAGAACAGGTAGAGTTAGATTTATCTACTCTTCCAACCACCTAGCTTTTCTACTATATTGAATGGTAGCGGCATGTATACTATATCACCATTTAAAAAATTTTACAACATATCAGTATCAACCTTAGTATAAATATCAACTAAGAAATTTTCCTTCCAGTAAAAAAAAAAGAAATTTTCCTTTGTTTCTATAAAACAAATATTCTTAATTAGTTGTTTTTCTTTAATTTTATTTTCTAATAAAAAAAACAAACATCAGACTCACATTCATGGGTTCAGCAGCAACTGAGTACGAAGAATTGTTACCAACATTAGACTCACATTCAAGAATTCCAGACTTGTCTTCAGAGGCAATTGAAGAGTTTTTAGAGCAAAGAACAGTCCCAATTAGATGGTGGCATAGGCCTGTTTTATGGGAATCAAGGCTTTTATGGTCCTTATCTGGTGCTTCTATAGTCGTTTCTATATTTAATTACATGCTTAGTTTTCTTACCCTAATGTTTTCTGGCCATTTGGGTGCTGTTGAACTTGCTGGTGCTTCTATTGCTAGTGTTGGAATTCAGGGTCTTGCTTATGGGATTATGGTATGTTTATTTTTTTCCCTCTCAATTAACTCTTGCTAATTTCATTTCTTCCATAAAAAAATTTGATGATGAGAATTAGTATTCCTTGTAAGCCAATTTCTACTTTGTTAAATTATTTAGTTAAGGATATTTATCTTAACTTTTAAATTTGCTTAATTAAACCCTAATCAAAGTTATTTGTGATTTTAGTTTTTGTCAAAACTTGAAATAATATTATAATTTTGTTATAAGTTGGACCTATAAATTTTTAACTAATTGTCAATTTCACCTAATTTTCAATGGTCAATTTAATATTTTGACTTTCTAATTCATACTGTCGTTTTTTTAATTTTTAATTTTCATTATTAAACACAGCTCGGTATGGCAAGTGCTGTTCAAACAGTGTGTGGGCAAGCTTATGGAGCAAAACAATACTCAGCAATGGGCATTATTTGCCAGAGAGCAATTGTTCTACACTTGGGAGGAGCTGTTCTCCTCACATTACTCTACTGGTTCTCAGGCTCAGTTCTTGTTGCTATCGGCCAATTGCAGAGCATCGCTGCACAAGGTCAAATTTTCGCACGTGGGTTGATCCCTCAGTTATATGCATTTGCCATTAGCTGCCCATTGCAGAGATTTCTTCAAGCTCAGAATATTGTAAATCCTCTGGCATATATGTCTATTGGAGTATTCTTACTTCACATTCTGCTTTCATGGCTTGTTGTTTATGTTTTTGGCTATGGACTTATTGGAGCAGCACTTACTCTAAGTTTCTCATGGTGGCTCCTTGTTATCTTAAATGGACTTTACATTATTCTAAGCCCAAATTGCAAGGAGACTTGGACTGGGTTGTCCATTAGTGCTTTTAAGGGCATTTGGCCTTTTTTTCAAGCTCACAGTTGCCTCTGCTATCATGCTTTGGTATGAGATTTTTTCATATTTATGTGTGTGCGAGACATCCAAATTACTTTCAAATGTTTATACGGTATAAAATGTATCATATTTGGCTAAATATGTTTGGTAATGCAGTTTGGAGATATGGTACAATCAAGGAATAGTACTTATATCAGGCCTCTTAACAAACCCAACAATCTCTCTAGACTCTATTTCAATTTGGTACCATCTTGATCTCCACTTTCCTTCAGCCTACCTTTTTATTGTACTATGCAAGTTTATGATGTGTGAAATTATATCATCTCCAGCATGAATTACTTGAACTGGGACATGCAGTTTATGCTAGGTCTAGCTGCAGCCACCAGGTTATCGACATTCTACTTGATTACATTTCATATTTGAAGTTTGTCACTTGAATTTTAAAATTTAGCCTATTTAATATAATGAAAATTTGGGTTAAATGCAGTGTTCGAGTGAGTAATGAGCTAGGAGCAGGACATCCAATGGTTGCAAAATTTTCAGTGTTTGTAGTGAATGGAACTAGCATTATTTTAAGTGTAATTTTTAGTGTTATTGTGCTGACTTTTCGAGTTGGATTGAGCAAACTCTTTACAACTGACTCTGAGGTTATAGAAGCTGTGTCTAATCTGACTCCACTTCTTGCCATCTCTGTTTTGCTCAATGGAGTTCAACCTATACTTTCAGGTAATAATCATACACAAAAACACTTTGATAATGATATAGATGTCGATTTGGTTATTAATATTTTGAAAGGATTGGATATTTAAATTTAAAATATGTTGATGAAGTTTTTTCTCATTTGGATGACAGGTGTGGCCATTGGCAGTGGATGGCAAGCTGTGGTACCAATTGGTCTCCCAATTGGTGTAGTATAGTGAGTAATACCAGCAGCAGAAAGAATATTGGACATGGCAAGATATTCACCACCATTGTCAGAATATAAAATTTTGATGGGAAGATTGAAAAATCGTTCAACAAGAGCTTTAAACCGCACAAAAACATCTTTAACATGAGACTTTTGCTTAAGTGGATAATACCAAATGTAATGTGTAAAATGATCAACAAATATAAGATAATATTTAAAGCCTTCAGAAGAGAGTACAGGCGACGTCCATACATCGGAAAAAATTATCTCAAGCGGTTGATGCGACATTAAACTAGACTGATTAAAAGGAAGCTTGTGACTCTTACTACAGTGACAAGCATTACACACATGTTTATTTAACGAAGACAAACTAGAAGATTGAAATGAAGACAACACAAAACGAGCAATATCCACTGTGGGATGACCAAGCCGACTGTGCCAGTCAGGAGACACTGAAGAACGAGAGGCTGACAGAATAGTAGCTGGAGTGTTGCAGACAGAATTAGCAGAAGGCCATTGATACATGCCCTGATTAGCAAGGCCCCTTAGGAGCTGGTGTCCCATTAAGAGATCCTTGACAACAAAAGAATCAGGTGAGAATTCGATAGTTGTATTATTAGTATTACAGAATTTATAAACCGAAATAAGATTTCTTTTAATAGATGGCACATGAAGAACATGATCAAGAAGAAAGGATTGAGATTGAGTAGGGAGAGAAATAGAACCAGTGTTTGTAATAGGTAAGCCTGAACCATCACCAATGAGCACTTCATCAGGAGCAGAGACTGGAGTATGCATAGATAAATTATGCAAATCAGATGTAGCATGATGTGTAGCTCCACTGTCCATTATCCAAGGAGAATCAACTGGTGCAGACTGAGCAGTATAATAAGCACGTGGCTGCCATGGTGTGTTTGGTCGAGGGGACTGTTGACGAGGAATAGAAGATCGAAAACCTGAAGATGATGAATTTTGATGAGTAAATAGCCAACCATATAAAGGACACTGCAAAACCTTGTGACCTTGATTGCCACACCCTTGACAATAACCCAAATAAGGCCTGGTGAAAGGCCTGGTACCAGGAGATCGAACAGGAGAACGAGCAGGAGTGGGCAAAAGTGGTGGCATGTTGGATGCTGAAGTGACAGGTGAACGCCACTGTTGCTGCCATGTGGAACCTGTAACAGAAAAAGCAGTAACCGGAAGAGAGGCAGCAGATGGAGACTCTTTGGCTTTGATCATAACTTCTTTATTCAACAGCTTCTCATGAAGAACATTAAAAGAAATTGGCTCATCACGAGCATGAACAGCCTCAACAATAGCATGATACTCTAGGTTTAAACCATCAAGTATTTTATCCGTTAAATCTTCCTCTGAAATCGGTGAACCAAGAAGAGCCAGTTCATCAGCTTTAGTTCGTAGAGAATTAAGATATTCTGTAATTGACTTGGACCCTTGTTCAGGTTTTTTAATTGCATCTTTCAATTGTTTGATATGACCACGAGATGCAGAGGCATAAGTTTGAGCTAGAATATCTCATATTTCTTTGGACGTTGTAGCTCGAGTAATAGAAGGAGCAACTGTATGATGTAAAGTGGCTACAAGAGCAGAGAAAATAAGCTGATCTTGCCGTACCCAAGAATCATATTTAGGGTTGACAATAACTTGATCATTGACAGTAACTGTTTTGGGAGGAGCAGGAAGAGATCCATCAACATAACCAAGTAAGTTATGGCCACGAAGCAATGACTGAATTTGGAGTTTCCAGGTCAGATAATTATTAGTAAAAAGTTTGATGGTAGATTGAGCAGCAATATTCAAAACAATAATAGGAGAATCAGGATCAGCTAGATTAGGAAGAAGAGGAGCTGCCATAGCAGACATAGCCGAAGCAGAAGCAGAAGCAGTGGGAGAAGAAGACATATTTTAACACAGAAAAGGACCGTAGAGCTTTGATACCATATAAAGTCTGAGAATGAATGGTAATTAATATTCATTATAGAATATACAACAGTATTTATAGAGTACATTAGAGTTGCAGCAGATGTAAACTTCCTATAATCTAGGAGAATTATAACTACAATAATTCTATTTACAGTAGGAAGCTAGGTAACCTTATCATGTACTTGGTTTCAAAACTAGTTTAGGAGTAGCAGTAAGTTTTTGTCCCTCTTTAGTATAATTTTTTACTTCTTTTTTGGTTGATTAACTGAACCAGTTAGTGTTTTTTCTTTTTGTAATTTCAGGGTATTTGGTGGGGCATGATCATTGGAGTTCTTTTACAAACAATAACTTTAATTATTATTACTGCAAGGACTAACTGGAATGCTGAGGTGAATAAAATTACTTTTTTGAAGTGTATATATAGCTTCATATTAGATGTAAAAGGTGCCTTTACCATTATTAATTCTTTTTGCAGGTAGAAAAAACTGCTAAACGATCTGCAAGTGAGAGCTTGGATTCGGTCTCCAAGATTTGACAATATAAATTTTGGGTAGTAAAGTTTTCAATTAAATTAAGATCACTTTAAAAATGGAACCTGATTGAGAATCAAATCTTAACAATGATAGTTTCTCTATAATATTAAAAAAAAAAAAAAAAACTTAATTCCATTTTTTTTCTACTTAACTTTTTCGTTGTTATATTTTCTCTATTTACTATTTTGAATACGAGTTCCTTTTGTAAGTTCTGAAGAAGGAACAATCCAATAGTTTTTCTTCGTGAGAGGCATAGGAGTTGCATTTAATGGAGTATCCAATTATTATGATTTGAAATTTCAAGTTATTTGGCGATGAGTTTTTGATTCAGTGATATTAGAATCATTTTTCGAGATTAAAAAAAATTTAAAATTTAAATCTTCAGGCAGAATTTATATATAAAAAAAAAATTCCAGTCCACCGTGTATAGTTTAAAAATTAGCTAATATTTGAGAATAAAAAAAAATAAAAATTTATAGTAATTGAATAAATATATAATGATGACTACGTGCGTAACATCTACAATCCTTTCATTATTATTATCTTCAATGGATTTATGAAGCATAAGTAATTGAGCTTCCGTGTTATATTGGAACAAAAGCAGTAAGCTGCCATTGTAGTTTAGAGATTCACTGTGTAATCAATAAAAGAGAGCAAAGCAGAGTAAACAGAAAAGAAAGGAAGACTGAAGTGGCGGAGAGAGAGAAAATTGGAATTCCTGTTACACACTAAAAATGAACAGCCAGGGTTTCAACCCTTTATGTAAGATCATCGTAATGTTCCTTTTTAAGTTAAACTATTTACATTTATTTTTTTAACACTCCCTCAGAATGGAGATTGATGAAATATTAATCCATGTTGGACAAAATAGTTCCAAATATATAGAGATTCAGATTTTACTTCTGACGATGTCCATAGAAGAAAAAAACTTGTATTTGTACTATCAGCCTTAAAGAACGATCACAAAGAAGGAAAGTTCTTTCTTTCCACAGTCTAAAAATTAAGCCTCACCCCTCAATCTCACTCTTTTAGAGTATGAGAATATATGAGAGAAAAATTGTAGCAACCAATCCTTTAAGGCTTGCAAAAGACGTATTTATAGCAGTAGTGTCATTCTCTCAGAAGGACTTATGTTTGATTTTAGAGTTAAAATCAAATTCTTTTTCTGACTATCCTATTCGCTGTAGGATACTATCTCCTCTTATTTATTTTAATATTATCTGATAATATTAATTAAATTAATATTATAATTTAAATAATATTTATTAACATATGTTAGTTCATGGATCTATCCACCCATTATGAGCGGACCTGACCCAAAATCAACATCTTTCACTCACACATGACGTGACATATGCTTAAAATGAGATCATGATTTAAGACAACTCGTACTAGATTAATAGACTATGAGACTAATATACTACAAGAGTGTTAAGGCCTAGTCTAGCTACTGCAAGTGCACATGTCGTAATCAAGTAATAGAGTAGTGAGCATAATATCATTCCTACATAAAATGTGTAACTTGACTAACTAAAATTCAAATAAATTATTATTTGAAAATCAATTAGTTAATTTTATCTTTTAAATTTTAAATATTGAAACATTAATTAAAAACTCAAAAATCAAATTCGAATTCAAAAATAAAATTAAGCTAAGATATTTTTTCTATTAATTCAAACTTAAAATAAAAATTTAAATTTCTAAATGCAAACAATTGAGATAAACAACAGAATTAGGTTTCATCAGAATTATCTCAAATGGATAAGAACAACTTTTTAAACTAATTCAAATTTTTTCTAAATCAAAGTTATCAATTCCTTAAATTTTAATCTTCCTCTTTTTCAAATAAGAAAATTAATTATTAAAATAATTATCAATTCTATTTTCATGAACAATAAATTAAATCAACCTATCAAGCTCAAAGGAACTAATTGGTCTTAAGATTATTCTTTTATTTCTAAATAGAATTTTTCTTAAGTTGTTGATTCCTTAATCTAAAATATACCTAGCTTTTATTCAATATACGATTTCAATTAATCATGCAAATGGTGGCCAATCAATTGCAAACATTAAGATCAAAATCAACAAAACTTGAATTTTCAGGAAATAAAATAGTAATCAAATCACTTAACACCTATTATCCATAATTCTAAATCCACCTAATCCCACTTAGGAGATTAGTTACTCATAACTAAATTAAATATAAAAATAATAGAAATTAAGAAACAAAATACGAAATTTATTATTCTAATATTCAAGACAGGAAAGTAACAAAGCATTAAATAAATTGTAAGCTTAAAAATTTAAACCAAATTGAGAGTTCAAACTAGACAGATAAAGAATCTTGCAGAGACGACGGAGTCTTCCTCAAGTCCAATGTCCTTCTTCCTTTGATCTCCAATGGTGAAAAAAGCTAATCTCTTCTAGAAAAATATGAAAAAGAGTAGTAAAAACTCTAGAATGGCTCCTCTCTGGTTACTGTTCAAGTTCATGTTCACCTCTCCACCCCTTAAAACTAGACTTCTACTCCTAAAACCAAACTTCTACTTCCAATCCCATTCTGCCCAAAATTCAAATTTTAATTTCAAACCCAATTTTCTATCTAATAATGACCTTAACTCCCTCTTACTTCTTCATAAAAGTTGTATCCCCTGAAGAGTGGATAATTTTAGGCTTTTGAATCACCTCATTTGGACTTAAGACAACCAAGTTATGGCCTAATTACTCTCAGTAGCTCGGACTGAAATTATGCTTCTATGTTTTAAGCCAAAATTTGACTTTTTAGTTGGAGGCTCAAACGAACTCGTATTTTGATGAACTAGATCTCTGAAAATTTTGAGATGGCCTCTATCAACTTTGTTAAGATCACTTTTACATCTTTGCACTTTATCATCACCGAAATTATTCTTAAAGCTCTAAAGGTCTAATTCTGCCAAAAATATCAGTTTACACACACTTACAAGAAATTAATTTAAACTAAGTGTAATTCAAAAATAATGAAATTAAAACACATAATTAAGCTTAGAATAAGTAAAATCAACTCAATTTCATATAAAAAATTATAGAAAATATATATATTCAATATGCACTTAATAGAGAGCTCTAAGTTATACACCTAGTGGGGGATATATAGCATATCATTTGCTGAAATGACTTTGAAGTAGATATAGTATGCTTTACCCCATACTACTTATCACATTTTCACTGTCTTTATATGATCTCAAGATAATTTGTACCCACGATTATATAAGCTTTCAAACATAATTAGTCGACTTGTGGATACAAAAAGAAAGTGATAATCCAGTAATATTCCTTTTAGTTCAGTTTCCTTAATAATAATCATACTTGCTTATAGAAATGTTCCATTGGATAGAATCACTCATAATCCTCTAGCAACACCCTAAGATAGCAAACATATGATCAAACCTTGAAAACTAACCAAAAGTCATAAGGGTAACAATTATGAGAATCTAAATTCTCTAAAGGTCTCACTTTAACAAAAAAAAAATAGAGATCGTATTCTTTTGTCCTCCCCTTCGTGGTCAAGAAAAAAAAACATATGTGGTATGAGTCACATGCCATAGTGTTCTTTCCTTCCCATGGAGCGCATGCCTCAAAAGAAAACACTATGCAAATGATAGGTTAGACACGCCCAATGCTTAATCTTGAGTTCATATATCTACCTGTGTTGTGTCAGAACTCACGTCTGGTGATATAGACAAGATTAGGTCTAGTCACAATAAACTAGCCTCATGAGTCTTAATAAATGAGACGACCATCATGCTTCAAACAAGAGCTCATTATCACTTAGATAATTTTGTTTGAAACATTCTCATCCTTATTGGTCACATAGTTTAACAAAGGCAATTGGCCTAGTGAGAAGGTCAATTTCATCTTGTATGACATGCTCATCAAATGCAACAAAAACATTTAAAAAAATTCATGTAAACATAAAACAATCATCATGTATTGGCATAAATAACAAGTGAACAATGTTTGGAAAAAAAACACACCAATGTCTATGCAAACCTAAAGACTTAGTGTGTCTAATAAAAGTGTCTCTAGGTATAGATTTTGTGAAAGGATCAACAACTAGATCATGCATAGAGATGTATTTCATGTTCACTTCTTTTCGTGTAACCATGTCTCTGACAAATTATATTTGATGTCTATGTGTTTTGTCTTGCAATGGAACTTTGGGTCTTTGGCGTAAGCAATTGCTGCTTGACTGTCACAGTGTATTGTGACTAGATCAATTACACCATCAATACCCAATTGATCTAAGAACCTTTTAAGCCAAACACCTTCTTGTACCGCGACTGAAAATGCTATAAATTCAACTTTCATAGTCAAAAATGCTATACAGGACTATTTCTTGTTACTCCATGAGATAAAACCCTTGTTGAGTAAGAAAAAAAATCAAGAGGTGGATTTTCTTTCATCCACGTCTCCCGCCCAGTCAGTTTCCCTGTAGCCTTTTAACTTAGACTTCCATCTTAGTAGCACAATGAGTAATCGGCAGTGCCCTTTAGGCACCTTAAAATCCTCTTAACTGCTTGCCAATGTGCTGGACCTGGATTGGACTGAAATCTGCATGCCAACGGTGAAGCAAATATTGGGTCTAGTACACATCATTGCATACATTAGGCTACCAACAACACTCGCATAAGGGGCATTCTTCATACGTTCTATTTCTTCCGGAGTTTTGGGACACAGCCTTTGGCTCAGGCTTTCACCTTTAGCAATAGGGGAATCTATTAGGTTATAATCACGCATATTAAATCCCTCAAGTACTTTCTTTATATATATTTCTTAAGAAAGATTTCCTCGAAAGATCTCTCGAAATCTTTACTCCAATAATATATGCAGCTTCACCCATATCTTTTATCTCAAAACTAGTCAATAACCACCCTTTGATGTTATCTAGAAATGCTTGGTCATTTCCAGTAATTAATATGTCATCAACATATAATGACATATGGCAAATTTTATTTTCAATCATTTGATGTAGACACAATGATCCTCATCTATCATGATAAAACCATATGATATAACTGTATTATGAAAATAAATATACCATTGTCTTGAAGGCTGCTTTAGGCCATAGATTGACTTCTTCAACCTATATACTTTATTTTCTTGGCCTTGTTTGATGAAACCTGCTGGTTGGACCATATAGATTTCTTCATCTAATTCTCCATTGAGAAAACATTTTTCACATCCATTTGATGCAACTCAAGATCTAGTTTTGCCATAATTTCTAATATCAGCCTTATAAATATAAACCTCACAACAGGTGAAAATGTCTCTTCGTAGTCTATTCCTTCCTGTTGTATATACCCCTTTGCTACGAGATAAGCTTTCCCCTTTGCTACGAGATAAGTTTTATATCTTTTGATGCTGCCATCAGCCTTCCGCTTGATTTTGAGAACCCATTTGTTCCCAATGGCTTTGTGACCTTTTGGAAGATCAACCAAATCCCAAACTTGGTTTGATTTCATGGAGTCTAACTCTTCTTCCATTTCTTTTATATCTAATTATCCTTGGTCGGGCATGGGAGAACCTCTTTAAAATTTCTAGGCTCATCATCATCTTGAGATACAACCATGGATACCTCATCACTACCTTCGATATTAAATCGATGATGAGGAATGGTTCCATAATTGCTTCATCTCAAATCAGAATCTTGAGGGACATTTCCTTTGAGTTTGAAAATTGGAACATTAACTAAATCAAGATCCCTAGGACTCCCATTGGAATTAGAATTCCTACTGAAATTAGGATTCGTACTCCCACTCAGACCAGGATTACTTTCAGTTGGACCAGTTAATGGTGGAGCTAAGTCCACCAAAATCCTCCCACTTTGATGAAGTGGTCCTTGTGAATTTTGATCCTCAGTCTCATATAAGGAGAACTCTTGATTTAGGTCACCTTTCCTAGGAAAATCATTCTCTAAGAATGTAACGTCACATGATTCAAACTCAGTTATCCTCTCACTGTCTTGTTCACCTATGAAGACATATCCTTTGGATAGGTCAGATTATCTCACAAAGATACTCTTTTTATCTCTTGGGCCTAATTTCCCATAATTGTGCGAGGTATTATGAACAGAGCCAGCCCATCCCCTAGGTTTTAGGATGCTTAGGTCGGGTTTTCATCCTGTCCATAAGTCATATGGTGTTGATGGGATGAATTTGGAGGGCACATGGATAAGTACATATATGGCAGTTAATAGTGCATTGCCCCAAAAAGCAATGGGCAACTTATCTTGTACCATCATAGACCTAACCATTTCTAAGAGCGTCCTATTTCTCCTTTCAACAACACCATTTTGTTGTGGAGTTCGAGGAATAGTTAGCTAATGTTCTATTTCTTTTTCATCACATAGTTGTTTGAACTGATTAAACAAATATTCACGACCCCTGTCGATTCGAAGTGCTTTCACTTTCTTGTCTAGTTGATTCTCAACTAAGTTAAGGTAGTTTCTGAAACAATTTAATGCTTCAGATTCATATGCAATGAAGTAGATATGACCATACTTAGTATAGTCATCTATAAAGGTGATGAAATAATAGGCATCGTGCCTAGCCCTTACATTCATGGGACCACAAACGTCTGAATGTATAAGTTGCAATTGAATTGTAGCTCTAGTGCCTTTACCAAAGGGTTTTTTCGCAACTTTTTCCGCTTGAAAAAACTCACAAGTAGGTAATTCTACTTTACTAAAGTTCGATAGGAGACCGGCCCTAGCTAATCTATTCATATGTTGTTGGCCGATATGACCTAGTCTAGCATGCCATACATTCACATCATCATCAAAGTTACATGAAATGGTGAATATAGAAAAGTTGCTATTAGAACTAGAACCATGTTCAATATCCAATATGAAAAAGTTATCCAAAATATATTCGGAACCATAAAAAGTTTGCCCCAAAGTTAAAAGTGCTGTGTTTTCATGAAAATTCAATGAAAAACCTAATCTAAATAAAACAATAACAAAAACAAAATTTTGTCTTATTTGTGGGACGTAAAGAACATTGTGAAGCAGCAAGGTTCAACCTCCCCGTAACATTAATTTGCAGGTGCCAATCCCTTTACCTCAACATGAGCGTTGTTCCCCACGAAAATCCATCTCGCCCCAGTGGGTAATCGACGGAATTCAATGAAGGCATCATGTTCCTTAGTTACATGGTTGTGGCTCCCGAATCTACAACTCACAGAGGATTAGTTTCAATTAATAATATTGAATGTGAAACCATTATTCCATTTACGCATGAGTTAATGGATTGTACCTTCTTAGTTGTAGTGCAGTCCTTAGCATAGTGGCCCTTCTTTCCACAATTAAAACATTTGACCTTTATAACATTTCTCTTCTTAGGACACTTCCTCATATTTTGATTTGGTTTCATGTTATCCTGACCATCCTTAGCTTTATCCTTGCCCTTATTATTATAGTACTTATGCTTGGTGCCACGATTCCCTTTTGGACTGCCTTGGCCTGTCAGCCTCCAATTCCAAGTGATGGGAGGCATCAACAAAGGTCTTGATTGCTAGAATATGAGTCAGGTGCATCCTCATATGCTCCCATGTATCTGGTAAGGATTTGATGACTGCCTAGATTTTCTACTCTTCAGTCAACTCATGACCGGTATTATGAAGCTCACTTATCATCATAGCTGCAAAATTCCTTCATAATGTCATCATCCATTGTGCTTAGCAAAGTGATGCAAGTGAGTGAGTTTTTCATCTTTTAGATAGTGAAGGCATCACAATCACACCTATATTGGGCCATGGGTCCTTCTTGGTCAGGTACTTCTATGATGGAACTTAGAGGTTCTAGTGCCTTTTGTTCTTCCAGCATGTACTAAATTTTCATGCTCTAGATCTCGTAGTTATCTCGAGATAACTTAGCACCCTTGTTTAGTTCAGATTTTATGTTCTTGGAAGCAGATGACATTTTGCTATTAAAACTGGAGGATTGTCTTCTAGACATTACATACATGAAATTATCAATGCTACAATTTACATGTCATTATAATTTTACAACCAATTTATATATTAATATTAACACACATACAATCTCAAGTCAAAAGGTCACTACGTTTCCAATTATCGTCTCGACAATATATGATAATTAATATTAATATAAAATATATATGCAAAATTGTACAATTATTCAAACCAAGTTAAAAAACTATACAATGAATAATCATAAAAATTGATTAATGTCATGCATTTAAAAGAAAATAATTATACCAAATAATTAAAAGAAATGCATATTCTATTAATAATAAAATTTATTGTTCATAAACCATAAATGAACAAATATGGCCAAAATAAAAAATCCATTAGAAAAATCCTTATTATCATTATTTTTACTAACAAAAAAAAATAAGAATAACCTATGATTTGAAAGTTAGACTGAAAAATTATGGATGACCTGACTCTTAACAGGAGTTGAAAGCCAAAGGGCTCTCCTCAGGTCAATAGGTAAGTAATATATGGTGTTGCTTAAAAATCTTTTGACCATTAACTTGGCCCCACTACGGAGTGTCACACCCTCATGCTTAGAGTAAGATTTCCTCACTACTCCTAAGGAACACCAAAAGTTAAAGAAAGAAGTGAGGACAACTTGATATGTCCTATGTCCTTGACCCCGCTCTCGATCAAGCAGCTCACATAGTTTTGGATGAACTAACGAATTCCTCAATGCCAGATACATTGATCTTTGAGAATTAATCTCCATTGGCAATACCATCTCTTGATAAATTTTATGTATGCGCAATACATGTCTCATGAGAAAATCTAAGTTGCAAACATGATTGTTAGAACATATTTCTTGAGTTTTCAATTTGCTTTTCAGAACCATTAATTTTTCCTTTCTCCTAGCTCTAAGCTCAGGTGTACATGACACATAAGGTGTCCTGACGATGATAGTCATATGCTCTAACATTTCACAAAGAAAAAGTTGGTCAGAAAACACAATTATACATAATAGTATAATTAATAAAGAACATATCTGCATTAAATAGGCACACACATGTTCAAAAATAAACAATATTTTATTTTACATATATTAAATAAAATTTCCAAGTTCAAAAAAAAATTTCCATGTGAAAAATATTTTTTATAATTAAAAACTAATTTTAATTAACTAAAAATATAGTATTAAAAATAAAAAATATTTTAAGTTTTTGAAAAAATAAAATAATTATTTTAAAAAAATTCAGAAGACAATTTGGAGTCAATCTGTGAAAAAACAACGAAAAATAAGATCGGATTAATTTTTAATTAAAAAATTAATTCTGTCCTGTCAGGAGCTGCCACGTGGTAGCTCCTTGTACGCTGGCACATGCCAGACGTGCCAGCCAGGCCCGCACGAAACGTCGACTGATCCGGCCGGTCTGGTTTTTTTTGTTAGGGAGTTTTTAGGGTCTAAGGTTTCGGTAGTGTGATCAAAATAATTTTAAAATACTCTATCTTATCATTCTAGTATATTGATAGGTTAAATATAATAAAAAAAATTTAATCATAGTAGAATAAAATTTCAGTTTCAGACATCCAACTTTAGAAGGCCGTACCTTGCTCGTTTTAACTCTGATTTTTATAAATAATATGTGAAATCGAAGCTCTGCATGTCTACTTTCATATGAAATATTAAAATACACAAATAAAAGAAGTGAGATGCTTTTTTCATGGCTAAAAATGCCTATACCAAATTTGTAAATAATTCAAAAAATTTTATTTTTTAAACAACTAGTCAACATCAAAGTTCATAAAACTAGAGTACAAGCAACTAAAGTTTCGACACCAATATTGAAAAAAAAAAGTTCCAAATATATAGAGGTTCTGATCTTACCTCTGACGATGTCCACGGAAGAAAAAACTTGTGCTTGTACTACCAGTCTTAAAGAATGATCACCAGAGAAGGAAAGTTCTTTCTTTTCATAGTCTAAAAATTAGGCCTCACCCCTCAATCTCACACTTTTGGAGTATGAAAATATATAAGAGAAAAAATGTAGTAGCCAACCTTTTAAAGCTTGCAAATACTGACGTATTTATAATGATGATAGTCATATTCTCTTAGAAGGATTTGTGTTTAATATTAGAGTTAAAATCAAACTCTTTTTCTGACTATTCTATTCACTATAGGATACTATCTCCTCACATTTATCTTAATATTATTTGATAATATAATTAAATAAATATTATAATTTAAATAATATTTATTAACATATGTTAGTTCACAAATCTATCCACCCATTATGAGCGAACCCGACCCAAAACCAATAATCTTATTTTGGATAAACGTAATATATATCGGTTAATAATTTAAAGAAAATTTAATTGGAATTTCTCTCTAAATAAATAAATATTAAAGAAATAATAATGAAACATAATTATAGACCCTTAATTTTTGACCAGGTTTGGTCTGATATTTTAAAATAATTTAAAATAATTTTTGTGGTATTTATTTTATTTATTATTTATAATATTTATTTTATTTATTATTTATTTATTTTTAATAATATAATAATATTTATTTTTAATAAAAAAATAAAAAAAGGATAAAAAATAAAAACGGACGGATCAGCGAGCGACGCGCGGTGGAAAGGGGCTAGCGCCTGCGGCGAATTGAGCACTGCCCAGTTCATCGGCAGCAGCAAACTGGGCTTGCCCAGTTCTCCCAGCCCGCAGTTGCCCGCTGCCTCACCCAGTGCAGTCCGTGCGCCAGCCCGCAGCAATCCTGCAGGCCCAGCAGCTCACGCGAGCTGCCGATTTTTGCTCAAACCTTGTTTTACCTGGTTTTGCGATTTTTTCTAAATAATTGGTATTTTCTTATCAAAATAGTATTAGGTCTTTTTATTTTCTTATAAATAATAGTATTAAACACACGGACAAAGGGGGAGGATTTTCAAAGACTTTGGACTTTTTCTTTGGGACTTTTGGAAGAACATAAAACTTTCAATTTAGGCAGAGAGCAATGGAGCAACAAATTAATTCTCAATCATTATCAAACAAAGGACAACAACCATCAAACACCATCAAGGCAGTAGCAAACTCTCAATGTCTTGATTTTCTTCCAACCAAGAAGAACGTATTTGGTGCAAGCAAATACTTTTTATCAATAATTTTGGTGGAGCCTTCAAACGTAGGTATGTTTATTTAATTTTGCTTATCAAAAGTCATCTAGTAGCAATTAATCCATTAAAATTGATAATAGTAATTCTAAAGAACCTTTACAATAATCCCATAAAATCAATGGATAGTGTTTTTTAAGTTTTGAATTCATAGTAGTTAATTTAAGTATTTTGTTTGATTTAATCCAAACCTTAGTTTAATTAAAACCCTAATCCATTTTGTTAAAACCCTAATCAATTTTATTTTACTTAATCATGGCAGTAACCTATCCTTTCCAAATACCTAATTTTAATCCTATTTCCATAAGCTTCAATTTATTTAATTAAACCTTAATATTATTTTCATAAAACTTCCAAAACCCTAAAATCATAAGTTTTAAAACGTAAACCCTAAATTCTCCCAAGAAACCCTAGTTGAAATCTAAAACCCTAGATTCTATGTTCATTATTTAGATGTATATTTATGGTATATGTTGATGGATGATTTATTGCATGTCTCAATGGATGATTTATTCTTACTTGATTTTATGATGAATATTGGAATGCTTTGATTTATTTTTAGTTTCAAGAAATTGTAAGAGGTATGTTTCCATAATTGGGTACCTCAAATTGTTAAATATCATGTAATTCAATTTATCTTTAAGCTTTAGACCTATGTATAGGTTACGTTTCCACCAATTGGTGGGAATCCTACTTTATTTATTTTCTTTTAGACATTGGACAATTGTAAAGGCATGTTTCCATCCATGGATGGATGCTTATTTGTTTGTTTTGTTTGGACATTGTTATGATTTTTAATAAAGTATTTATTTATTTTTATGATTGCATGTAGTATGGATAATATCATTATATTTAAGAATTTTATAGTATTAAGACCTACAAAGGAGGCCAGTTCCAATGAACCGGACGTTGTGGGGGTGCTGGGCCATTTCTCACCTTCCCCACACGTACCTAACTTTTCGAACCCATTAAGGGATTGGAGATTTCTTAGGAATCGAGTCATCCACCCCTTTCTTTTCTCAGCCTGTCCGAGTGGTGACTCAATTTTCTCCGGGTTTAGGCCCGTGTTCTCTAAGGCCCTGAGCGTAACAGTGCCAAAGTCGCAAGAATCATTCCACGTGGGAGGGGGGACAAAAATCCCGACTCACAGTGGCGACTCCACTGGGGATAAGAGAAGTTGATTCCATTGGTCTTTATATTATTCTATTCTTTCTTATTATGATATTATTCATTGCATCATTTAGATTGCATAGTGTGCATGAGTTAGGATGCCCATGTTACCCGTGTTATGTTATGTAAGGGATACCATACTTTCTCTCAAGGTATGGAGATCGAGCATTGCATAACCACTCATAGCTTTGTACCTTTTGGTATATACTTACTATAGGAACCTAAGCATTTTAACCCAAAGACTAAAGCTCATGTAATTGGCCTAGTTACTTTTCTTAGGTTTTTACGCCAAATGCTTGTTGTTTGACTATGGTTAATTTATCTTAGATTAAATCATGGCTTATTTGGTTTGTTCTTTTTCTAATATGACCTAATTACATTGTGAGCTCAAATAATTTTTTTCTCTTAATCTAAAAGACCAAAGCTATTTTTAAAATTTTTAAAATGGTCTTTAGACATAAAACTTTTCTAAAAACAAGGCAAAAATTCCTTTCTCATGACCCAAATACAAAACCCAAAATTCATTTTTTCTAAAATCTTTTTATAATGGGCTTAGAAACAAAATTATTTTCACAACCTTTTTAAAAGAGCTTATGAATATTTAAGTCAATTATGAAAATATCAAAAATCAATTGTGAGCCTAGTTTATACTAAGAATTATTAATCATGGGCTTGTTTTTGGCATGAATCATTAGTTACTTTTTCAAGTGAGAAATCTATTTATAATAAACCTGTAAATTTATTTTTAATTCAATATAGCATAAAAGCTGCTTTAGTTGGTTGAATGGATTAAAACCTAATTAATGGGAATTATTATGATCTGATTTCCATTTTTGAAAATATAACTATTGGTTGAACCATCCAAGGAAACTTTTCAAAAATAAAATATCCCATGTTGGTGTTTTGTTGACCATAAACCTAGGAAAAGAGACTCGTCATTCATGTGTGGAAGTTATAAGTTTGGAAGAAAATTCCTAATTATCTTTGTTTGTTTATTTTTTTGTGCATTCATGCATACACGCATTGCATAATATATCATTAATCATTTTTAGTTCATAGACCTGGAGTATAATAGCTCAAGAGCGTACGATAACCCCACCTACCGTAGTGACATAGAATCCAGCAGCGACTCAATTACCTTCTCACTAAGAACAATGGAGCCCTAGTTAATTCAAAGAATGGTGGACGATGACCTCAATGCCAAGATGGAAGAACTAAAGGAGGCCCTAGTTGAGACCATGATTTTGGAGAACAATGTCAATGCATCTACTAGCTCCAAGAAGCCGAAGGACAAAGGAAAGGTTAAGGTTGGTAAAGTGGCTTTTGAGGATGACAAAGTAGTCAGTGATGATGATGATGATTAGGCTCAATACTTCCATGATTCTCAAGATAAGAAGAAAGAGTTGAGGGTTGTGGAAAGAGCAACTGTGGAAAAGACTGAAAATTCTAATGTTGAGAAACTGATTGCTGATTTGGAGAAGAAATTTGGAAAGAAGCTAAAAATTGAAGAAATGTCGGAGGTTGACAAGTTCTTCGAACAAGATGAGGAGGTCCCTTATAAGTTCAAGATGCCTTCCTTCGCTAGGTACAATGGTACAGAAAATCCTCACCTGCATGTCAAACAATACATCACTACCATTCAATATGCCAAAGCTACTAAAGCTCAAACTCTAAGGTATTTTATGCTCTCATTGGATCCTATTGTGCAAAATTGGTTCAATACCTTGGGCGAAAGTACCCAAAAAGATTAGGACATGTTGTACAAAGCCTTCATTTAATAGTATGGGTACAATGTTGAACTAAAAGTTACCTTAATGGAGGTGGAGACCATTAGGCAAAGACCAAACGAGAATTTTGTAGACTATATGAAGAGATGGAGGAATAAAGCTACTTTGCTCAAGAAGAGGCCTGATGAGTCAGATCAGATAAGAGTGATAGTCAGAGGCGTCCTACCTAATCTCCGTGAGAGGCTGTCTCAGACCCTTATAAGGCACTTCAAAGACCTTTTGCAAGCTGGCTTGCAAATTGAAGAGTGGAAAAGGGAGAAAAATCGCTTTTTGATAAGAAGGAATAAGAAAGGGAACTACCAATCGAGTAATCAAAGCACGCAAAAAAAAGTTATTGTTAATGCGACTGGTCAAGAAAATAGAAGACAATTCTCAAAGTTGAAAAAACCTCTATCTTGGGTTTTCAACAAGCTACAGAAGAAGGGGTTGTTACAACCGTTGGCTCCTCGACTGCTACATAATACACTGCCACCAAACTTCAATGCTGAGGCCTTCTGTCAATTTCATCAAATGCAAGGGCATGAGTCAGATAAATGTGCTTGTCTAAGGCATGAGATCCAAGATTTGATTCACGGTGGTAAGCTACCTGAGCTAGATAAGCCTAATACCAAAAGCAATCATCTGCCTAGGTTCAACAGAGTGCCACCACCAGCAACTTTCATGGTAGGAGGAGGATTAGAGGAAGATCTTGTCTTATCCTCTTTTCAAGATGGGAATATTGAAGATGTGAAGGGAGAAGAAGCTTAACTAAACAAACTTCCCTTGGCTTATTTATTTTTTTATTTTCTTTATTGGTGTTTAATGGAACAATCGTGTTTTTCAAATTTAAAATTTCTTGAAATAAATTATTTTCGTTAAAATTTTTATTGGTCTTTGTTCATTTTGGTGCTCAACCGATGAAGAATTTAACTTGATATTTATAAATTATCATATCTATGCATCATGATTTGAATGACTTTACTAGGTGAGGAAATTGCTCTATGGCATTGAGTTGTGTATGCTTACTTAGAGAGGGCTTCTACATAATTATCTTTGTCTAGGTCCTAGTCAGTCTTAGAACATGCTTTGACGGATTTTCGAGGCGAAATTAAACTCTGCTTATTAGGAGAGAAATGATCTAAGAATTATTTGGTTAGCCAACAACTAGTATCAACCTTATTGATATCAATCCCTAGTTGTCCCTTTGAGCCTTCATAAAATTTTAGCTTTCTTTTCATTGGCTTACAAACCTCAACAACCTACCCTGAGCAGTTGTGATACTTATGACAAATCTAATGATCACTAAGGGGAAGAAGTAAGAAGATAAAAAAAAATGTCTAGTCAAGACCATAAGGATAGGCCCAAAAAAAAGGGAGAAAGAAGAAAAAAAGGAGAGAAAAAAAGAAAAGAAAATAAAATAAAATACAAAAGACAATTCAGAAAGCCAACCAAGTTTTCCTTTACCTAAAGCATCAAAAAACTCTCATTTAGTTAATAAGGGCAGTTTGACTTGAATTGGTCCAATCCAACAAAGATTCAATCAAAATTAGAGAAAAAGGAGGAAGACCATCCAGTTCTTAAAAGTCTTATACTTGACAGTCCTACAGGAAAGAAGGAAAAAATGATAAAATTCTCAAAGAAAAGAAGGAGTAAGATAAAGAATGAGAAAGAAAAGGGAAAAGAAGAAAGAAAAGGAATGTGGGTATCAACCTTTTTGTAAGGAAAAAGACTATCCCAATTAAGATCCAGATTAATACCAAGAAGATGGGAGAACATTCAAAGCTCTAAATTTTCATGCTTTCAACTGCCTAAAGTTTCAACAAGAAGTTTGTAGTGTGAAGGCTTGTCCATAGTATTACACCAGCTCCAATTTTAAAATGACCTTCATTTAAACCATTCCCCTATAGACCCTATTTCAAGCCTATCAAGGACCTACTAATCTCTCTTGGTAGGTAGAGTCTATTAGTGGAGATAGTTTAGATAAGCATTCATATGAGATAGACAATATTCAAACTCAAATGAGATCTTTGACCAAGTAATGTGTATGTGCCTATCTGAAGTGCAACAGTTCTTGCTCAAATAGAAATGATTTTTGAGTTTAGTACAGTAACTAGGATTGTCATGTTATAGATATGTTAATTTTGAAAATCGAGTCCTAAGGTATAATGACACTAATTTGACAATGCCAAAAAATGATTTTAAGGTTTTTAAAAAAATATTTTTGTCATACAAAGCCTTCAAGTTAAGAGAAGTTTGTTGAACCATCGAACCTCAAAGGACACGATGGGCAAAGTAAATGATTATTGGAAAGGTCATGAAGAAGCTACCAACTGATATGCTAAAACATAGTTTGAAATAGATGCATCCTTGACTATGTTGCTTGGGCCTCACGTCTCATGTTCTCAACATCTTGAAGATAAAAGCGATAAATGTGAAGCATTCTGTCATTCCAAAGCAAGACATGAATGGGCATCTGGAAGGAGTCAATGAGAACACTTCAGTTGGTCATTTTGGTTTATGGGTCGACAGAACCACTATAAATGTTATTCATGTATATCATGTATACATAAGCATATCACATTGCATTTTCTTGTATTGTATTGTCTATTCTTTGTCAAAGTGAACAACAGATACTCTATAAAGTAAATATGAAGTGGGTATAGAATCAGGGGGCATGGAGGGCCCATTACTTGAGGAAGCTTTAGTCATTTTGTAAAAGAAAGAAGAGATGCATACTTATGCAAGGAACCAGACAAAATGCAAACATCAATAAGAGCCTGCATGAGAAAAATCATTGGTTTGAGGCTACATAGAGGGCAAAGTTTCTCCTTTTTAATTTTTGAGTTTAAGCATGTACAAAATATTTTCAAATTCACTTTCAAATATTTTTCCACGCAGGAGACAAGGAGAAGATATGAGAGCCAACTAAAAAATAGCTAAATTTTTTTGCAAAAGGAAGAACAAAAAAGAAGGGAATAGCCAGTTCAGCCAGAATTCTCAACTGATAAAATGTTAGTCAAAATTCAGTTTTGGGTTGAGCACCCAAAATTCAGTTTTAGGTCAAGCACTTGACTCCTATCTCGGGTCCAAGTACTCAATCTAGTTTTGGATCGAGCACCCAAAATCTAGTTTCGGGTCGAGTACCCAAATCCAATTTCTGATCGAGCACCCAACTCTTGTCTTGGGTCTAAGTACCCAATCTAGTTTCGGGTCGAGCACCCAAAATCCAATTTCGGATCGAGCACTCAAATTTAGTTTCAGGTCGAGCATCCAACTCCTATCTCAGATCCAAGTACCCAATCTAGTTTTGGGTCGAGCACCCAACTCTTATCTCGGGTGCAAGTATCCAATCTAGTTTCGAGTCGAGCACCCAAAATTCAGTTTTGGATCAAGCACCCAAATTCAGTTTAGGGTTGAGCAACTAACTCCTATCTCGGGTCCAAGTACCCAATCTAGTTTCAGATCGAGCACCCAAAATCCAGTTTCGGATCGAGAATCCAAATTCAAATCCAGTATTGGGTCGAGTATCCAAAATCTAGTTTTGGGTCAAGAATCTAAATCTAAATCAGTCTCGGGTCAAGCACCCAAAAATCCATTTTCTGATCGAGCACCCATAATTCAATCTTGGATCGAGCATCCAAATCAGCCTCGGGTCGAGAACTCAAAATTTAGTTTCGAGTAGAGCATCCAAAATTTAGTTTTAGGTCGAGAACCCAAATTGAAATTTAGTTTCGGGTTGAGCACCCAAAATCCAGTTTCGGGTCTAGAACCCAAATCCAAATCTAGTATCTGGTCGAGTACCCAAAATCCAGTTTCGGGTTGAGAACCCAAATCCAAATCAGTTTAGGGTCGAGCACCCATAATCTAGTCTTGGATTGAGCATCCAAATTAGCCTAGGATCGAGAATCCAAAATTTAGTTTCGGATCGAGCACCCAAAATCCAGTTTCAGATTGAGAATCCAAATTCAAATTCAGTTTCAGATCGAGCAACCAAAATCTAGTTTCGAGTCGAGAAACCAAATCTAAATCTAGTATCGATTCGAGTACACAAAATTCAATCTCGGGTCGAGAACCCAATCAAATCTAGTCTCGAGTAGAGAACCTAAATTATTTTCAAGTCTAGAACCCAACATCGGATCAATAATCCAAACCAACTCCAACCTCGGGTCGAGAACCCATCCTAATCCAAAATTTGTTCAAAGTTATGTTGCTTTTTATTCTCTTCTACTGAAAGTCTCAGATCGTTCAAGTAGGGGGGCAAACTATAAACCCTTAATATTTTACCAAGTTCGGTCCGATATTTTAAAACAGTCTGAAATAATTTTATGGTATTTATTTTATTTATTATTTATAATATTTATTTTATTTTTATTTATTTATTTTTAATAATATAATAATATCTACTTTTAATAAAAAAATAAAAAAGGATAAAAAATAAAAACGGACGGATCCGCGCGGCAAGGTGCTTTGCCACAGGTAGGTGCCTGCGGCAAACTGAGCACTACCCAGTTCGCCCAACCCGCAGTTGCCCGCTGCCTCGCCCAGTGCAGTCTGTGCGCCAGCCTGCAGCAATCCTCGCAGGCCCAGAAACCCTAATCAATTCTTTTTTACTTAATCATCACAGTAACATATCCTTTCCAAATACCTAATTTTTAATCCTATTTTCATAAGCTTCAATTTATTTAATTAAACCTTAATATTATTTTTATAAAACTTCCAAAACCCTAAAATCATAAGTTTTAAAACAAGAACTCTGTAAACCCTAAATTCTCCCAAGAAACCCTAGTTGAAATCTAAAACCCTAGTTTCCATGTTCATTACTTAGATGTATATTTATGGTATATGTTGATGGATATTTATTGCATGTCTCAATGGATGATTTATTCTTGATTTTATGATGAATATTGGAATGCTTTGATTTATTTTTAGTTTCAAGAAATTGTAAGAGGTATGTTTAAATTGTTAAATATCATGTAATTCGATTTATCTTTAAGCTTTGGACCTATGTAGAGGGTACGTTTCCACCAATCGGTGGGTATCCTACTTTATTTATTTTCTTTTGTTAGACAAATGATCTTAATTTTGATCCTTGACAACTCAAATGGATGATCTATTTAACTTGTGTTTGAGAAATCTTGTTGCAGGATTAGGTTGCTTCAATTAAAAGTATACAGAACAATTATAGCGGTCGCACCTCACCTGAATACGACCGCTCCAAGCAATTACAAAATGAAACCTTGTCACAGTAGGTTTCGCGGTCAGAAGTTCGACCTCAGTCGCGACCGCTCATACATAATAGCGAACGTCCTAATATTTGCCCGACCGCTACTAAAGGAACTTAAATCATTACAATCACAGTAAGGTTCGCGGTGACAAGAACGGTGAATGATTCGACCTCGCTTACCACTTTAGCGACCGCCCCATTCAGAGTCGCGACCGCCCAACAATTCAAGAAGAAATTGCTCAAAGAGACAGTAGTGTTTGCGTCCTCAGGTGCGTCCAGAAGTTCGACGCGAGAATGTGAGTTCGACCGCGAAAACCTACCAAGGGCGACCGCAAAGATTCAAATTATGGCGGACATCTCTTTTGCTCTGTCAGAAAGTGACACGTGACATGACCGTTGTAAACCCACTTCAATATTCAAAAAGGGCGACCGCACCTATGCTTGGCGCGACCGTCCCGACAAACAAAGCATGGGCAAGAAACGGTCCGACAAACACAGCATGGACAAGATTCCAGCTGCAGAGCACTAAAATTCGACCGTTGTAGCTTTTTCAAAAGTAGCGACCGTCCCAGGTTAAAAGGACGACCGCGAGAAGCATGAGCGCGACCATCCTTGCATGAAGGACGACCGCGAAGTGCTTCGGACAGTTTAAGTAAAGAAAGGTCTAATCTGCCAAGACATTATTAAAACATCAATAACGGCTAGTAAGACCACATTGGCTATAAATACAATGTTTCCATGAGAAAACAAAGTGATAACATAATTAAGAAAAGATTTTCATAGCCAAGCAACAAATTTCCTTTTGCTTAAACTTGTATTTGAATTGTTATGAATGTTAGGTGTTAGCATTGAAAACACCATTGTATAAGTTTGAGTGTAAGCTTGGGAAACACTTAGGTTGAGAGAGTGAGCCTTGTAAAACTCTTGTTTGGGTTGTAAGTGTGAGCCTTAGAAAAACACTTGTAAAGTTAGGTGTGAACTTGTAAAAACACCAAAGTTGGAAGTGAGCTTGTAAAAACTTCAAAGTCTAGTGGAACCTTAACAAGTTGTTAAGGAAGTGGATGTAGGATTGAAGTAAATCCGAACCACTATAAATCTTGTGTGTTCTTTCTTCCTTCATCACTCAACAATCTTCATATTCCGTACTTCTTGTTTGTTGAGTTTTTTAAATTGTCATTACTTCTTGTGGAAACCAATTCACCCCCCCTCTTGGTTGCCATCTTGGGACAACAATTGGTATCAGAGCGCTGAGATTTCTTAAACTTAATTGTGAAATCTGATCCACAATGGCAACTTCTTCTTCATCAAGCTCTCATGGAAATCTTAACTCTATTCTTAGACCTTACTTTGATGGAACGGATTACTCATACTGGAAACACAAAATGTATTTGTTTCTAGACAGTGAAGGGATTGAACTATGGGATTTCGTGGAAAATGAGTGGAAATCTCCTACTCATGAGGTTGACGGTATTCAAGTTCCACTTCCCAAAGCTCAATGGTCAACTAGCAATATCAGAGATCGATTCAAGAACAATAGAGCTGCTTCCATCTTGATGAACTCCATTTCAAGAGAAGAAGGTGGAAGAGTTCAACATTTAACTTGTGCACATTGTATTTGGAAAACACTTGAAAACTACCATGAAGGTACAACTCAAGTAAGATTTACCAAGAAACAAATGCATGTTCATGAGTATGAGCTATTCAAGATGAAACCAAATGAAAATGTCACCGACATGACAAATCGCTTGCTTGCTATTGTCAATGAACTGAAGAAGTATGGCAAGGCATATGATCAAGATGATGTAAACAGTAAAATCTTGAGAGCCCTAAGAGCTAGAAAGAACTTTGAATCCAAAGTATCATCCATAGAAGAAGCTCATGATCTCAGCACATTAAGAACCGACGAGCTAGTTGGTAAATTACTCACTTTTGAGCTGCACAGTGAAAAAGAAGAAGATCAAGGTGAGAAAGAAAAGAGAAAACCAATTGCACTCAAAGCAATCAAAGAAGCTGAGAGCTCAAGCAATGAAGGTACTGATGATGAAGATGAAATGGCAATGTTCTCTAAAAGAATCAATGAATGGAAAAGGAAGAAAAGATTACAAGCAAACAAAGGTACACCTCCTAAATTCTCCTTCAAAGATAAAGAAAAGAAAAATGAGGTAAAATGCTATGAATGTGGAAAAACCGGTCACATCAAGTCGGATTGCTACAAATTAAAGAACAAAAGGAAATGGGATAAAGAAAAGAAAAAGTCTCTCAAAGCCACATGGGATGACTCTTCCTCAAGTGAAGAAGAAGAAGAGGAAGGAATTGCAAATCTTTGTCTCATGGCTATTGAAGATGACTCCAATGAGGTAAGTACTCAATCCTTTGATCTTGTAGCACATGATGATATAAGTGATATAGATGATAGTGATTTGATTGAGCACATGAATTCTAAAATAGAAAAATATTTCTCCAAAATGATGCTCTATAAAGAGAAAAACTCTAAGTTAGAAAAGGATTTTATATGCTTAAAGAACTCTACCTTAGAATTGAAAACCTCAAATGAACATTTGATGAATACAATAGGAGAATTAAATAAAAGCTCACATGACTTAGAAAAAGTGATTAAAGAGAATGAGGCATTGAAGCATGAACTAAAAGAACTAAAAGAATCAATTTCCAGATTTCATAAAGGAAAGGAAGCATTGAACACATTAATTAATAATCAAAGATCACCTTCCTTGAAATATGGATTAGGATTCAATGGCTCAACCAACATTGCACCTAGTAAACCAACTTTTGTGAAAGCATCTACAACTAAAATTTCTGATGTTCATATCAAAGATGCTTGCACCAAGACTAAAAGAACTTCTTACGGTTCACTAGGAGATAAAGCCAAAAACAATTATGCATTGTTGTTTACTAAACTTGTACAAAAGAAATCACATACTTGTAGTTGTATGTATAATGCAAAAAGAAAAATGCAGAAGCATAGGATACCATGGCAATGCACATATTGCATGAAATTTGGTCACAAAAATCTCTATTGCTATATAAGAAAAGCTCATCTAAATTTAGAAGGCACTCTTTCTACTAACCATCAAGGACCCAACTATATGTGGGTACCTAAAAAAGGATGATCACAATTGGCTTGCAGGTATGCCTAAAATCTACTACCAATGAAAGCACATGGCTTGTGGATAGTGGATGCTCAAGGCATATGACTGGAAATGCAAAGCTCTTTACAAGTATTACCTATAAACATGGAGGTAACGTAACTTTTGGAAACAATGCTAAAGGTAAAATTCTTGGTGTTGGCTCCATTGGTTCTATTGGTAAGGATTTAATTGAAGATGTATGGCTTGTTGATGGTTTGAAACATAACTTGCTAAGTGTTAGTCAACTTTGTGATAAAGCATACTGTGTTAAGTTTGATTCCAAGGAATGCAAAATCACAAATTCAAATGATGTTATCATATTTAAGGGTACTAGAACAAACAACACTTACAATGTAAGCACACATTCTGATCATACATGTTTAATGTCCACTAATAATGATGCATGGTTATGGCATAGAAGACTAGGACATGCTGGTATGGATCAATTGAAATATATTTGTAATGAGAATTTAGTTGATGGCTTACCTAAGATAAAATATGATAAAGATAGGATTTGTGAACCTTGTCAACATGGTAAGCAACATAAAAGCTCATTTAAAACAAAGAATGTTATAAGCACCTCTAGACCTTTAGAGCTCATTCATTTAGACTTGTTTGGACCAAATAGAGTTACAAGCTTAGGAGGCAAATCATATGCATTTGTTCTTGTTGATGACTACTCTAGATTCACATGGGTTAATTTCTTAGCTCAAAAGAATGAAGCCTTTAATTACTTCAAAACATTTGCAAAAAGAGTTCAAAATGAAAAAGGATATGTGATCACATCTATTAGAAGTGATCATGGCAAAGAATTTGAAAATGAAAACTTTGAAAACTTTTGCAATGAAATTGGCATTTCACACAATTTTTCTGCTCCTAGAACTCCACAGCAAAATGGTGTAGTTGAAAGGAAAAATAGAACTTTAATTGAAATGGCTAGAACAATGCTCAATGAATATGATTTACCATCTTATTTTTGGGCGGAAGCCGTTAATACAGCTTGTTACATTGCAAATCGTGTTTATAAAAGGCATTTAACTAATAAAACTTCTTATGAGCTATGGAATGGAAGAATACCCAGAATTGGATATTTTAGAGTATTTGGATGCAAATGCTTCATATTGAATACCAAGGATAATCTTGGAAAATTCTCATCCAAATCAGATGAAGGCATATTCTTAGGATATTCATCATATAGCAAAGCATATAGAGTATTTAATATGAAAACTCTAGTTATAGAAGAATCAATGCATGTTGTATTTGATGAATCATCTAAACTTGATCAAAAGAAAGGTATTACCTTCAATGACCCTGCAGGCACTCTTGAACCTCTTGAATCTATTGATGCTCCAAAGATCAATCAACTTGAAGAAAAGGCTCAAGATCTACCTAAGGATTGGCAATACAAGAAAGATCATCCAAAGGAACTCATCATTGGAGAAACATCAAAGGGAGTAACTACTAGATCTAAAATTAATCATGTTGATGTTAATGTTGCTTTTGTTTCTCAAATTGAACCAAAAACTATTGAGGAAGCTTTAAATGATGAAAATTGGATAATTGCAATGCAAGATGAACTTAATCAATTTGAAAGAAATAATGTTTGGCAACTTACTCCTAGACCTATAGATCATTCTATAATAGGATGCAAATGGGTTTATAGGAATAAGCTTGATGAAAATGGTCACATCATTAGAAATAAAGCAAGATTGGTAGCCAAAGGTTATAATCAAGAAGAAGGTATTGACTATGATGAAACCTTTGCCCCCGTAGCTAGATTGGAAGCTATTAGAATATTACTTGCTTTTGCATGTCATATGAATTTTAAGCTTTATCAAATGGATGTTAAAAGTGCATTTCTAAACGGACTCATAAATGAAGAAGTTTATGTTGAACAACCTCCTGGTTTTGAAAACTACAAATTTCCTGATCATGTTTTCAAACTTACCAAAGCTTTATATGGATTAAAGCAAGCACCTAGAGCTTGGTATGATAAACTTAGTGCATATTTGCTTGAAAATGGTTTTTCAAAAGGAAAAGTAGACACAACTCTTTTTGTTAAAAAGAATAAGCACAACATTTTGATTGTACAAATTTATGTGGATGACATAATATTTGGAGCTACTAATGAAGCCCTGTGCAAAGAATTTGCTTCTTGTATGACTAGGGAATTTGAAATGAGCATGATGGGTGAACTCAAGTTTTTCCTTGGACTGCAAGTCAAGCAATGTAAAGATGGGATCTTCATCAACCAATCCAAATATACAAAAGAACTCATCAAGAAATTTGGAATGGATGGCTGCAAAACTAGCAAAACTCCTATGAGCACATCATTGAAATTAGGTAAAGATGATAATGGTAAAGCAGTAGATGAGAAGAAATATCGAGGTATCATCGGATCACTACTTTACTTAACTGCTTCTAGGCCTGATATAATGTATAGTGTATGTCTTTGTGCTAGATTTCAAACTAGTCCTAAAGAATCACACTTGAATGCCACTAAGAGAATCTTGAAATATTTGAGCGGTACAATACATTTAGGACTTTGGTATCCTAAAAACACATCATTTCATATTATAGGATTTTCAGATGCAGATTATGCTGGTAGTATATTAGATAGGAAAAGCACAACAGGAGCATGTCACTTTCTTGGTAATTGTCTAGTTTCTTGGCATAGTAAGAAACAAGCATCAGTTGCTTTATCCACAACGGAAGCTGAATATGTTGCAGCATGTTTTTGTTGCACACAAGTATTATGGATGAAACAACAATTGCTTGACTATGGTAAAATGTTTAACAATATCTCCATTAAATGTGACAACACTAGTGCTATCAATTTGTCTAAGAATCCTATCCAACATTCTAGATCCAAACACATAGATATTAGACATCATTTCTTAAGAGAAAATGTACAAAATCAGAATATAACCTTAGAATTCATAGATACAGAAAATCAACTTGCTGATGTCTTTACAAAACCCTTGAATGAAGATAGACTTAACTTCATCAAACTCAATTTAGGAATGATTGATGGAATCACTTTGAGTTAATTAGAATTTTTTGCCTTAAAATAAAGTTTCTATGTGCATGAAATTAATTTTTCTTAACACACTTAGAATATCTTCCATCTTTCCTTGAATCTTTTATTTTTGAGTATGTAGCGGTCGCTCCAGTGTTCTTTCGCGCTCGCTACTTCGTCTGCTAGTTTCATTCAATAAAATTCTCTGAGCGCGGTCGAGACAATTTGTGCGCGATCGCACCAATTTGAATAGTTTCGACCGTTACAGATGTTTTCTTCACTCGCGAGCGTACTGATCATAATAATGGTCGCTGTACACCATTTCGCGATCGCACCTTGTTAAATCTGCGACCGCACCCTGTACACTCTGCTCGAAAATTTATAACCGTTGGCTGTGTGACAGGTCGCAACTCTTAACTCTCAACAGTCATAAACGGCTATTTTCTTTACTTCATCTATTTAAAAGTGTTTTGCAACAGTTTATCTGATATTTTGCCTATCAAAGCACACAAACTTACTTCTGAAACCCTAAAAAACTTCTACATCTCAATCACCCTCTGTTTTCCAGTTTACTTCTACTCCTTCTAATCTAATGGCTCCCAAAAGAAAAACCACTTCCAAAATTAAGGGTCAAGCTAAGAGAGTTCCAGGGATCACCATTAGAGAACCTGTTGTTGAACCTCCATCTCCTCCACAATCAAAAAGGGGTGAGAAAATTCACAAACCTCATCACCAAACCACTGAGGAAGACATTAGGTATGCCATGCTAAAGAAGAAGAAGGTTGAAGGCACCAAATCACCTTTTGGTGGGATGCTGTCTGCCTTGGGCATCAAGGACGAAATTGAAGGATTGTTGGATGTCCTTGGATGGAGAAATTTTGTCTTTCCAGAAGAAGTAGGTTACTCTAGTCTAAGTAAGGAGTTTCTAATGTCATTCCAGATAGAGAAGAGTGCAAACTCTGCACTAGGGTGGTATGGGGTTAGGTTCAAACTCTTTGATCAGTATCAATTCTTAACCCTTGAAGATTTTGGCAGAATTTGGAACTTCCCTTCTGAAGGTATAACCTCCTACAATGACCAAATCTTCTCAAACCCAACCCTTTCTGATTTCTGGCGAGAAATTTCCATTGAAACTTCCTTTGAAAAGGAATCTAAAGCCAGGCACATCAAATCTCTCACCCACTGGATGCTCCATAGGATTATCACCTATACCATTCACCAAAGAGCAGATGGGAATGAGAAAGTAACCAAGAGAGACCTTATCTTTCTCTATGCTTTCACCCACAACATCAAAATGAACACAACCAAGTTCTTGATTGATACCTTTTATCATCATGCTGTTACAAGAACTGGTACCTTCTTCCTATCCTCTCAAGTTACTCAAATAGCTAGGCACCTAAACCTTCTGAATGATTTGAACTTAGCCACTTTGAGGAACCCTTTCACTCTAGCCTCCAATGCTATCACAATGGATTACTTAGAGCATGCTGGTTGTGTAAGGAAGATAGAAGGGTCATATGTATACTGCTATGGCAAGAAAGGAGTTATGGATAAACAAAAGAAAAGGCCAAGGTATACAATTGAGGAAGAGGGAGATTCTGTAGAAGTTGCAGTAGAACTACCTTCAAAAGCTGCTTCATCAAAAGCTGCTCAAGAAACTGCTTCATCCTCCACACAACTCATCCTCCAAGTAATCAAGACTCTCTCAAGGAAACTCTCTAAGTTCAAGAAAAGTGTTTCCAAGAGATTCCAGCACTTAAACAAGAGGATAGACCTTATATCCCACATGCACCATGATCTTTATGACATGCAAGGCAAATTGGACTTGCCTCAATGCAATCTTGAAGATTGGGATATAAGTGATCACACCCAAAGCGTTGCTGAAGAAGAAGAGTCCATTAGTACTAGCTCTGCCTCTGTTGCACCTCAAGATAAAGGGAAAGCACCTTTAGTTGAAGAAGAGCTAGAGTTAGATGATGACTCAGAATAGCTTAGATTTTTCTTATTGTTTGCATTTTAAAATGCTTGTTTTAATCCTTCTTTGTACTTTCCTCCACTTTCATATATATAATGTTTATATTCCCTTTCATTGTTTGCACTTTTATATGCTTGTTTTGCTTAACATTTGTTTCATTTTGCCTATGCCAATGGGGGAGAACAATACCAAAATGGAATGAACCAAGTGGAATGAACCAAGTAACAGTATACAAAAATGGGAAAACAAGAATAAGAACAATAATGTTGAATATTTGCAATAGGGGAGAAATGTTTATGGGGGAGAAATGTTTGCATCAAACAATAACCTTTGCACCAAGATAAACTATTAATCACAATGCTCTTAACGATGATTGTTGCATATGTTAAGGGGGAGTATTTTAGACTTATTATTTTTCTCATCATTCCATTTGAATTGTCAAAGTCAAAATGGGGGAGATTGTTAGACAAATGATCTTAATTTTGATCCTTGACAACTCAAATGGATGATCTATTTAACTTGTGTTTGAGAAATCTTGTTGCAAGATTAGGTTGCTTCAATTAAAAGTAAACAGAACAATTATAGCGGTCGCACCTCACCTGAATACGACCGCTCCAAGCAATTACAGAATGAAACCTTGTCACAGTAGGTTTCGCGGTCAGAAGTTCGACCTCAGTCGCGACCGCTCATACATAATAGCGACCGTCCTAATATTTGCCCGACCGCTACTAAAGGAACTTAAATCATTACAATCACAGTAAGGTTCGCGGTGACAAGAACGGTGAATGATTCGACCTCGCTTACCACTTTAGCGACCGCCCCATTCAGAGTCGCGACCGCCCAACAATTCAAGAAGAAATTGCTCAAAGAGACAGTAGTGTTCGCGTCCTCAGGTGCGTCCAGAAGTTCGACGCGAGAATGTGAGTTCGACGGCGAAAACCTACCAAGGGCGACCGCGAAGATTCAAATTATGGCGGACATCTCTTTTGCTCTGTCAGAAAGTGACACGTGACATGACCGTTGTAAACCCACTTCAATATTCAAAAAGGGCGACCGCACCTATGCTTGGCGCGACCGTCCCGACAAACAAAGCATGGGCAAGAAACGGTCCGACAAACACAGCATGGACAAGATTCCAGCTGCAGAGCACTAAAATTCGACCGTTGTAGCTTTTTCAAAAGTAGCGACCGTCCCAGGTTAAAAGGACGACCGCGAGAAGCATGAGCGCGACCATCCTTGCATGAAGGACGACCGCGAAGTGCTTCGGACAGTTTAAGTAAAGAAAGGTCTAATCTGCCAAGACATTATTAAAACATCAATAACGGCTAGTAAGACCACATTGGCTATAAATACAATGTTTCCATGAGAAAACAAAGTGATAACATAATTAAGAAAAGATTTTCATAGCCAAGCAACAAATTTCCTTTTGCTTAAACTTGTATTTGAATTGTTATGAATGTTAGGTGTTAGCATTGAAAACACCATTGTATAAGTTTGAGTGTAAGCTTGGGAAACACTTAGGTTGAGAGAGTGAGCCTTGTAAAACTCTTGTTTGGGTTGTAAGTGTGAGCCTTAGAAAAACACTTGTAAAGTTAGGTGTGAACTTGTAAAAACACCAAAGTTGGAAGTGAGCTTGTAAAAACTTCAAAGTCTAGTGGAACCTTAACAAGTTGTTAAGGAAGTGGATGTAGGATTGAAGTAAATCCGAACCACTATAAATCTTGTGTGTTCTTTCTTCCTTCATCACTCAATAATCTTCATATTCCGCACTTCTTGTTTGTTGAGTTTTTTAAATTGTCATTACTTCTTGTGGAAACCAATTCACCCCCCCTCTTGGTTGCCATCTTGGGACAACATCTTTTAAACATTGGACAATTGTAAATGCATGTTTCCATCCATGGATGGATGCATATTTGTTTGTTTTGTTTGGACATTGCTATGATTTTTAATAAAGTATTTATTTATTTTTATGATTGCAGGTAGTATGGATAATATCATTATATTTAAGAATTTTATAATATTAAGACCTGAAAAGGAGGCCGGTTCCAATTAACCGGGCATTATGGTGGTGCTGGGCCATTTCTCATCTTCCCCACACATACCCAACTTTCCGAACTCATTAGGGGGTTGATGATTCCTTAGAAATCGAGTCATCCACCCTTTTCTTTTCCCGGCCCATCCGGGTGGCGACTCCATTTTCTCCAAGTTTAGGCCCGTGTTCTCTAAGGCCCCAAGCCTAAAAGTGCCGAAGTCCCAAGAACCATTCCACGTGGGAGTGGGGGCGAAAATTTTTGCTCACAATAATATAGGTCAAAATAATAATATTATTAAAGAAAATATGTGTAATACATATATGAATGAAATAATGAAAGATAAGATGTCACACTCTACCTCTCGAGGACACGATGATCCTAGAGCTCAAGTCGGATTAAAGCCATCAGGTATCTCATAAAAATTGTATATGACTATCCTTGGATCTCTCTATTATGTTCTGATATGCAAATACATTGTACTTATAATCTTTAGTGAGCCCTAGAAACTTTTAACAAGTTTGTTTATCTTGTTATACACACAAATCTAGCCTTTTCCTATTTAGAGTTACAACTTCTTATTTTTAGAGTAATTAATCATATAATTGCATGCATACGCACACTTATTTTATTTCATGTTATATGTTGCCATAGTCTATTTTATGATTTCTAAGTTAATGCTATCCTCTTGGTTTATATATTACACACATTATTATGATTATAATGCCCCACTAGCTAGACTAAAGCCAATGCCATACTTTTTCCCTTTTACATAGCTAAGCCACAGAGCTTCTACAAATCAATGTATGATAACCTATAAACTTATACCATGGATGATGTTGTGAGCCAACAACTCGATAAAATAATAGTAATGTATAGAATAAGATAAAAAAAGGTAGCATATCAAGTCAAACTTAATTAGGGTATAGTAAACCAATGATAAAGAATTACACGATCATGTATCAAATAAGGATACAAGAGATAGGGATTAACAAAAAAATTAGCACACAAGTTTAGGAGGCAAGTATAGCAAATGATAATCAAATTGATCATAAGAGTCAAGCATTAGATGAACAAAGATTCCATGTTCAAGGCCCATATTGATAGTATGTGTTACACCCTATTTTTAGAAGTGTAATGGTCTTAGAATGCAAGTAGGCTTAAAGATACCAAGCACCATGTAGAACCTAACTAATTAATGTATTCATACACATTGGTTAATTGCTCTAGTGGATTAAATTTTCATTTAATAACTTTTGTTATTTACTCATAATTTTATGATATATTATTGCACATTTATTTTGATATTATATATCATATATATTTATTAGTTATATTATATTTCACCTCCACATCTTAATAAACCATTCATAATATCACTACGAAGCAACTAGAGTATAACACAAACTTAGCACTTTAATTATATATAAAAGTTATTACTAGTTATATTATTCTCAGACTTCTTACTAGAATAAAAAAGAAATCAAGAAGCTGATGGACTTAGATCACCTTTACCTAAACCACAGGCGGTTGGGTGAGCAATCAACTCAGTAAAATTATAGTGCTATAAGGATAGGATGCATAATAAAAATATTTCAAGGTTTAGAGGATGCATAATAAAACTATTTCAAGGTTTAAGAATAATAACATAAGGTGGATGCATGTAATATCCCAAAGTACACCCTAATAGTTTTGAAATGTTTGTTATAATTGGATTTAATGTATATGTGTAATTGGAAAGAGAAAGGAAGTGAAGAGAGAGTGTATATGTTGTATATATAGTGATATATACAACATATACAAGTCAAAATGTGAAGTCAAAAGATGATTAGTTAATGATTTTAAATTAATTAAATTAATTAAGTGGAATTTGAGTGAGTGGAAGTGGATAGAGATATTTAGAATATTTTAATATTAAAATGCTTGGAGGAGAGGGTTTTGAGGAGTGTGAACCTCGGTTTCCACCTAAAAAGGATTTGGATGAACATTCACTTGTTATTGGGAGTCACCACTCAGTTTTTTATGTTCAAAGGGAAAAACTAAGAAAACCCTTGTTTGACTCCAATAATACATCCAATGTAAAGGCTTCTAATCTACGAACCCAAGGAGGATTCGGGGACTATGTCATGTATTTGATTAACTTGCCAAAAAGAAACAAACCTAAAAGGGACAAAGAAAAAAAGACAAACAGATTGTTAGTAAATTGTGGACTTGCTATTTGGGGTGAATCCCAAACATGCCTACATACTCTCGTTTTTATGAGAGATCAAAGCCCATGTAGTTCGGAAAAACCTATTTAAAGGCAATTATGCATTATGCATGTGTGTGTATGCTTCGTACATTGTTGGGCTTTTTGCCAAAATTGTGAGATTTTGAGCACTTAGTACTAATTTTAATGAAATTTGGGTACTTGGTACCAAAAAGAATGCAATTTAGGCTCCATGCCAAAAGGTTGATTTTAATTGTGATGGGCTTCATGCCAAAAGAGATTAGGTCTTTGACCAAAAAGAAATTAAGAAGGAGGTGTAGTGCTCATGATATGCTTAAATTGACCAAGGATAAATTAAGATATTACCTTGTTTAGGATTCTCCCACTTCGTCGATCCAGATCTCGTTTTCTCGGACCTTGGATTATGATTCTTGATTATGATTTTTTTAATTTTGATTTCGATTGATTCCTGCAGCACAAGGTTAGATTTATGCAAAGAAAAGTCCAAGAGAAGTTCTTAAGCGTATGAAAATAGGGAGTTCGTCCGCCCGAAGCCAACCCGAAAAAACCAATCGAAAAACCTGAACCCCTGTTCTGAAAATTCGGAGGCCTTTTACAGTGAAAATGGACAAATTTCGGACCTGGAAGGGCGGTCGGACCGCCGGTCCCGGCGGTTGGCACCCGTACGGCGGTTGGCACCTGTGGATGTGACCAGCCGAAAAAAAAGGAAAAAGCAAAAACAGCGGCGGGCGGACCGCCACGGTCGCTGGTTGAGCCCCCCAAAATAGCACAAACTGATTTTTCGGGAGCTACGGACCTCCAAAAATTATTCCGGGACCATATCCGTGATCTTTGCGTCACTCCAGACATTTCAAGTACCATGAAGATATACTTTCGGTGAACTTTACCGTGGTCCTCCGGTCCGGCCCGGTCGTTAGCAGTCTAAAAAAATCGGCTTTCCGAGCCTCAAAATTTGAGTATTCACAATTGCCCCCCACTGGGGTCCATAAAAATGATTTATGGAGCTCAGTGGTCGTTAGAAACGAGAATTTTGAGCAAGGTGCAATATGGACCCTCAACAATGAACCCTCTTTTTAACCATGTGATGCATGAATGGACCAAGAGCCTCCATAATGTTGAAAGGATCAATATGGGAAGATATGGATTGAAAGTTGTTGCTACTCTTAGAGGCGTAGCTGTAGATTGGGATTTCTTGCATGCTTGTATCAGATTTTGGGATCCCCAAGCTCACATCTTCAGATTTGGTGCCCGGATGGAGGAGATGTGTCCTCTTTTTGAGGAATTCTGCTCAATTATTGGATGTGACCCAAATGCCCCTCTTGTAAGGCATGAGGTTCAAGTTGGCTATGTGGGGTCTTTTCAGAGGCTTTTCAACTTTACAGGGCCTCAAGCTCAAGTTATGATTGCGGATGGGAATAAGGCGATGCTGCTTCCTTTGATTGATGAATTCCTGACTGCTAATTTTGAAGATGAGATTCAACTGAAGCATAGGATGCGAGCTTTTGTTCTCTGCCTGTTAGCTGGATTTCTTTTCAACCGTGATCCTGGCTTTGGAGATTTAAAGCTTTGCCCCATGATTAGGCAAATGGAAGAACTTAACTGCATTGGTGGTATGATTCTGGCTGAGACTATTCAGAGTCTTGGCAGAACTGCACTCGGATTTGAAAATTGGACTGTTACCCCGATCATTCTTCAGGTAATTTTGTTATACTTTTTGCTTCTTCTCATTTCATCATCTCTCTTTTTCCTTGTAAATTGAAAGGATCTATTTTTTTTCAGGTTTGGCTGAGAGACCATCTCCGAGTGGTTGCCGCTCCCCATGCCTTGACTTATAACCCTTCTCAGTACCGCACTAGAAGAATCCAGGTTTCTTTTCCTTCTATGGCTAAGTGGACTATGTGGTTGTATGAGCTTGGACCAGAAGAATTGCTATGGTACATCTCTTGGTATGGAATTTCTCGATTCATGGAGGCAAATGCAATGCATAACCATGTCTACCTTCTTGGTTTCACTCATAGTACATGGTATAGTGCTTCTCGCATCCTCAGACAGATGGGAATTGATCAGAGGGTTCCTCTTCCTGTTGGGCTTACCATTGTTTCCCCTATTACTCCCGGAGTTACTCGAGCTATTCTACAAACTTGGGTTAGGAACCATCAGATGATCAGGCCTTTTGCAGAGCCTTCCCTTGTCCAGCCTACTCCAGAGTGTAGAACTTGGTTTATAGCCGAAGTTTGGCCAATTGAAAAGCCAAGGAGGCATGCATTGCTGTAGGAGTTGGAGGGAGAGGATGTGGTTCCTCTTAACGAGGGGAAGATAGATGTTGCAGAAAGTTCCGGAACTAAGGAAGATAACGAAGACTCTGCCCCACGTAGGAGACATAGGATTTAGATCCTAGGGTTGACTCTATTGTCTGCTTTTTTGGATTGCTTTTACCTTTTTGGTTCATTGGATGTTTAGGACTTATGGTTTGACTCTTTTCATGGAATGAATGACTCTTTTTGTAATGAATGATTCTTTTTTGAAATGAATGACTCTTTTTGGAATGAATGACTCTTTCATTTGCTTTCCAAGCATTATCTACTTTATTTACTTGCTCTAATTTTTGCCTAAGCCGTCCTTTCGGATTTTCAACTTAGCGAGCTCTTACCCATTCTTGCCTAAGCCACCCTTTGCGAGTTTTCAACTTAGTGAAATTTTTTTTTATGTTGACAAAAGAAAAATGAATCAATGGTTTTCATTAAAATTTAGACCGTGCTCAAGGAGAGCTGCCTACATATCTCGAATTAGTTTGCGAGAATCAATTCTAATGTAGTTCCTTACAATGCATGATTATACATAATATTTCTTTAATTGATTCAGATTGCATGGGTTTGTGAACTCCAGACCATCCAAATCAGACAAGATGACGGCTCCACCAGAAAGTATTTTCTTTACAATGTAGGGTCCAGCCCAATGAGGACGAAACTTCCCACGAGGATCTGTAACGGGTGTTCTAATCTCTTTTAGAACCAAACAACCTTCTTCCAACTTTCGATCTTTGACCTTTTTGTTGAAATGTCTGGCCATTTGCCTCTGATACCCTTAAATCTGATGGAGAGCTTGAAGTCTTTTTTCATCCAAACTCAACAACTGATGATGATAATTGCTAATCCATTCAGCTTCATTTATCTGACTTTCTTGAATTATCCTCGCCGATTGAACTTCTAGTTCAATGGGGAGTACTGCTTCCATTCCGTACACTAGTGAATACGGGGTTGCCCCAGTAGGAGTTCTAATTGATGTTCTATATCCCCACAAAGCCAGTGGTAACTTCTCATGCCAACACCTATGTTCCTTGATCATTTTTTGTATGATCACCTTTATAGACTTATTTGCTGCTTCTATAGCTCCATTTGTTTGAGATCTATAAGGAGAGGACTTATGATACTGGACCTTCTTATCCTTCAAGAGTTTAGCAAATTCTGCTTGGAAATGAGTTCCATTATCAGTGATAATCTCAAATGGCGTTCCGTACCGACAAAGGATGTTGGTTCGGACAAACTGTGCTGCCTTTTTGGCATCTAATTCTGTATAGGAAGCTGCTTCAACCCACTTCATGAAGTAATCCACCGCTACCAAGATAAACTGATGTCCATTCAAGGCTTTTGGATGTATTTTGCCAATTATATCTATTCCCCAAGTAGCGAAGGGCCGTGGAGAAGTGATTGGATTCAGAGCAACGGGAGGTTGCTTCTGCAGCTTAGCAAATATCTGGCACTGATGGCATTCTTGCACAAATGCCACACAGTCTGTATTCATGGTGGACCAATAATATCCTAGATTGGCTATTTTTGGAGCCAAGGCGATCCCATACATATGAGGTCCTGATTCGCCACCATGCACCATTTCCATTATCCGCTTAGCCTCTGCTTCATTCACACACCTTAGGTGCATTCCATTCCAACTTCTTTTGTAGAGGATATCTCCATTAAGAATGTAACCTGTGGCTAGCTGCCTTATTGCTCTCTGATCAACCCTTGATGATCCCTTCGGATAACTTCCATCCTTGAGATAACTCTTGATATCCCAGAACCATGGTTTACCATCGGCCAAATGCATTACGTGGGCAGGTCGCTTCTGAAGTTGAACTTTCAATGGACGAATGGCTTTCCCCTCCTTGATATTGATCATGGAAGCTAAAGTAGCCAGGGCATCAGTAAACTGATTCTTTGCTCTTGGGAGATATTCGAAGGACAAATCATCGAATTGTTGTGCCAAATGATCAAGGCATTGTAGGTAAGGAACCAAACGCTCTTCTCTTATTTTCCATTTCCTTAAAGCTTGTGATACTATTAAAATAGAATCACCATAGACCTTTAGGTTCTTAATCCCCAATCCCAGGGCGGCTTCGAGCCCATTGATGCAAGCTTCATATTCTACTTTATTGTTTGTGCAGCTAAAGTCAAGTTTAACTGCAAAGGGAATGTATTCTCCACAAGGAGTTTTGAACACAATCCCAATTCCATTTCCATGATAATTGGATGCCCCATCAAAATACATCTCCCAAACACTTCTTTCCACATTCAAGAGGTCTTCGCCAGGGAAATTCATTTCTCGCATCTCATCTTTTACGGGTAATTCTGCTAACTGGTCAGCTATTGCCCCCACCTTTCACTGCTTTCCTTTGAATGAATTTTAAGTCAAAAGCTGCCAATGTTGACACCCACTTTGCCATTTTGCTGTCCAAAATAGGCTTCTCCATAAGGAATTTCAAGGGACTCTGTTCTACGATGACACAAGTAGTGTAAGAAGACAAGTAGTGTTGTAACTTCGTGCAGGTCCAATACAACGCTAAACACAACTTCTCAATCTTGTTATACTTTAACTCATAGTCCAGCATCCTTTTGCTGAGGTAGTAAATTGCATTTTCTACCTTTGTACCTTCAGACTCTTGAGCTAGCATTGCACCCATGGCTTCATCTGTTACAGAAAAATACAAGAGCAGAGGTTTTCCCATTCTGGGAGGTTGCAGAATTGGCGGACTTAACAAGTATTCTTTAATCTTGTCGAAGGCCTTCTGGCAGTCTTCATTCTATTCTTGTGAAGCACCTTTCCTTAGTAGCTTAAAGATAGGACCACAAGTCTCTACCAACTGCGATATGAATCGACTGATATACTGTAATCTACCTAGCAAGCCTCAAATCTCTTTTTCTGTTCTTGGTGGAGGCATTTTCAGAATAGCCTTTGACTTTGCTGGATCAACTTCTATTCCTTTCTTGCTGACCAAATATCCCAAAAATAAGCCTGATGTTGCTCCAAATAGGCACTTTGCAGGATTAAGCTTCAAATTGTACTTACGAAGTCTAAGGAAGAACTTCTCAAGTGCTTCAACGTGCTCTTTTGGAGATTTTGACTTGACAATCATATCGTCAACATACACTTCTACTTATTTGTGAATCATGTCATGAAAGACTATTGTCGCCATCCTTTGGTAGGTAGCCACTGCATTTATCAATCCAAAAGGCATAACTCTGTAGCAGAAAGTGCCCCATTCTATAATGAAAGCTGTCTTTTCTTTGTCCGATGGATGCACCATGATCTGATTGTACCCAACCGCAAGGTCAGTCATGGAAACCATCATATGCCCAGCCATCCTGTCTATTAGCAAATCGATGTGTGATAGCGGGAAATCGTCCTTGGGACAAGCCTTATTCAAATCTCTATAGTCAACACACATCCTGACCTTTCCGTCTTTCTTCGGGACTGGCACAATGTTTGCTAACCAGGAAGGGTAGACAATTGGTTCTATGAACTTATTATCCAGTTGCTTGGCAATCTCATCTTTAATTTTCAAAGACCATTCTGGCTTCATTCTTCTCAACTTCTGCTTAACCGGCTTTGCATCGGGGTATAGCGGAATCTTATGAACTGCTATTGTTGGGTCAATTCCGTGACATTACTTGTCTTCCACATGAAGCAGTCAACATATCTTCTGATGCACTCAACAACCTGTTCCTTATTCACACAATCTTATGCAATGTATTTATATTCATTTTCTTTGACAATTATTATCTTTTCATTCATTTCTTTTATTTCATTTATTTTATTTTTGCTAGATAATACTTGGAAAGCAAAAGACACAGGGTAACTAAGAACTTGAACAGTTTTATTAATAATGGCGGATTCATCCTCCAGAGTTACATTATATTCGACATCAGGGTTTTCTATTCCTGAAGCTAAGGAAGACTCAGAACTGGACTCTAACTCGGTGTTTGACTCAAGATTTGACTCGGTACAAGACTCAGGTTTAGGGTATGACACATGACTAGGTTTGACTATAGCTGCTTGTCCCTCCTTGGCATACCAGTTCATCAGTGGTCCATTTGTTGTCTTGATCAGCTTTGTGAAGTCCCTTTCGTCTTCAAAATTGGTTATCATAGCAACCTCATCAAAGAGACTAGGCCGCATGAAATCTTCCACTTGTGGGTCAGTTATAGGTTCTGGCTCTTCTCCCTTTATGACTAAAACATCGGCGAACATCTCAAAACCCGGTAGCTTCTTTCTAGTCATAGGAGAATAGAATGGCTCCTGAAAACCACAGTAAGGAACTGCTTTTCCAGGTTTGCAAAAGTGACCGTTCAGAGTTTTAAAGTAAGGGTGCATTTTGAGGCTTTTTGCCCCCCAAGTCTTCTTTTTCTTCTTCCCATGCTCAAACTCTTCTATCTCCTTGTCTGTGGGTTTGTACCCCAAGCTAAAAGTTCCCTTATTCTCAGGCTCTTCCCATGGCCGCACTCTGGATAATTTCCTCCCAGACCTTATCATTTCCATCCCGGGTAGCAGACCTACCCTTAGCATCATTCCCACCAGGCAATTGACTTGGACCTCCCCAAAGTCATATAGGATAAATGGCCCTTTGGGCCTTTCTCCTTCAATGCATTGAACAGTGTCATAATGGAACCCAGTCAAGGCCATAGCAGTTTCACCAGGAACAACCTCAAAGAGAGACTGATCCGTGGTTTTCTTGTTGATTTCACATGTGTCTCCTTTAATAGTGATGATTTTTCCTTCAAAAGGGAACTTAATTTTTTGATGTAATGAAGAAGGTACATCATTATTCTGATGAATCCACGGCCTTCCAAGGAGGAGATTAAAGCTCACGGGTACATCAATGACCTGGAACGGCACTCCCATTTTTACCGGTCCAATAGCAACTTCCAGAGTAGCAACACCCAAAATTTCTCTTTGAGTGTTATCATATGCTTTAACAATTTGATCAGAAGGTGTAAGATCTGTAGCCTTCAATCCCAGACAGCTTGCTACTTTCAAAGGACATACATTTAAGGCTGACTCATTATCAATGAGAACCATGGGCACAGTCTTTCCTCCAGATTGTAAGGTGATGTATAGAGCATTTTTGTGTTTCATGCCATCTTCTGGTAGGTCTACATCAGAAAACCGGATACTCAATGCCTTGGTTGATTGGGTCAAAGTGCCCACAAAAGCTTCTGGCTTATGTCTACTGATGTATCAAGTTGACTCAAAGCTTTACTGAGAGCCTGACGGTGTGGGAATGAGGAAGCAAGGAGCTCCCAAATTGACACCTTAGCTTGAGTTTGTTTAAGCTGAGAGAGGACAGGGTCTTCTTTTGGTTCTGGCATATTCTTATAGGGGTGATTTGGGGTTTTAGGGGCTTTTCCCAAGTCGAGTGGCTGATATTGCCTTCCACTTCTTGTCAAAGCATCGACCTCTTCAGCGAGGTCATTCAGATCCAGCACACATACTTCATTCATTTCCAAGAGAAGTTTGAAAGGATCAAACAACTCTTCTTCCACAGTGATGGCATGGATGGAATGATTGGGCAAAGGGTTAGTATTAATGTTTGGTTGACTCCTGAGAGGAATGATGTCACCACTATCCACCAGATCTTGGATGCAGTTTTTCAGAGTCCAGCAAGCATCTGTTCTATGCCCATTTCCTTGGTGGTATTCATAGTACTCATTGGCCCTATAATTGGAGGGTAATGGGTTTGGAGGAGGCCTTGGGTCCAAAGGCTTCAAGTACTTTCCTTCCACGGCCTTTTTAAACACCAGATGAAGGGGCATCCCAAGGTCGGTATATTGCCTTCTTGACTGATTTCTCTGCCCAAGATTGCCCACACGTAAAGGATTCGCAGGGGCAATATTGGCCACTTCATTGACCTTGCTTGAGGAAGTAGCTTGGCCCTGTTTCTTATACTTTGAAGTAGCTCCCTCATCCAATATCTTACTCAATTGTATCAAATCTTCTACCTTAGTTGCAGTCGCAATGAGCGATTTGAAAGTAGGTAGGTATTGGGTTTGCAGTTGAGCTTGATATGTAGGCCTTAAATTCTTGATTATAATATCAATTTGCTCCTATTCTGAAGGGCGATTGATCATTTGGGCAGCCTTCGCCCTCCACCTCGTAAGGAACGAGGAGAAGGGTTCATTGTTGTTTTGCTTGGTAGTCTCAAGCTCCCTTCTAGTGACATCTACCTCAATATTGTAGTGGTATTGAGTGTTAAATGCATTGCAGATGTCTTCCCAGGTCTTAATCTTGGCACGATCCAGGCTTACAAACCATTTAAGGGCAGCACCAGTCAAGGATTGTTGGAAGAGTTGAGCAAAGAGCTCGTCATTTAAACCCCAAGGGCTTAAGGCCCCCACATACATCTTCAGGTGGGTTTTAGGGCAAGTAGTCCCCATCAAATCTGTCCATCCCAGGCATCTTGAATTTTGGAGGCAACCTAGCTTGGGGAAACAAGGATAAGGAATCCATGTCTACCACCTCTTTATGAGTTTTCATGGCAGTGATTGACCTTTCAAGCAATTCAAGTTTCTTTTTTAGTTCATCAGTTTCAGTAACATTCTTAGAGGGTGGATCCTCCAAATTGATGACAGGAGTATTATTCTGAGCAGTCATGGGGGTACTAGTTTGTCCCACAATAGGTTCTTTCCCTAAATTTCAGAGGTAGTGGCCGTCTTTGGTGCTCCTCCCAATTCGGCCAAGATGGCTACCCTTTGGGCAGCCAAGGCTTCATCAATTCTTTCTTGCATCCTAGCTTCAATCTCTTTAACCTGTCCATCTAGCAAGGCCTTAATCTGTTCAATAGTAGCCATTTCAGTAATTGGAGTAGTTGGTGAAGTTGGGGTAGTAGGACTTGTGGGTGATTGCACAGTTGGAGTTGGTGTAGCTTATGTAGGTGAAGGCACACGGATAGTGGGTACCTGCAAAGGTTAAGGGTAAAGGATCAGGGTAGTGTGTAGGGTAGGAAGACTCTTGGTCCACTTGTATATATCAAAAGGTTTTCCCCAAAACAATGTTGTTATGTTGCATGAATGCACCTCATCACATCATAATTCATTTTAATGGAATGTGGCACTATTATTGGGTACATACAACCTAAGGGAGGGTTCTATTGTTACATGAAAAATAGAGAATAGGCTTATAATAGGGACCCTTGAGTCTTGAGTAAGATATACCTAACCACATGTGAAACAAAGAGTTTCACGTGGGTCCAACAGTACGTTTACTCATGGGCCACTCCAAAAGGATTGGAATGGTTTGCGACAACAGGGAGGACGCTTTGGCTGTCCGCCGGCATAATCAAGGAGACCTGCCGGTCAGCGTTACTTGCTATCCAAACTCAGAATTTTGAACAGAAAGAGAAGAAATTCATTTGAAAATAATTTTTTTATGCAATGGAAGAAAATGATTCCCCCATATAATGCAAGAGAAAAAGATTCTCTAAATGATAAAACAAATGCACAATTAATCAAACAAGGGGTCCATCAAAGGAAAAAGATTCCTTTTGTCAATTTTATTCCAATATCCTTAAGGAAAGGATATATATTGCTAAGGTACCCTGCAAAATAAATAAAAGTACCATGAAGAAGGGCAAATTAGTCAAATAAACAATAGTAGTCTACTAGGATCCCATAAATCATTTTTATGGTCCCCAGTGGAGTTGCCAAATTGTGAACCTCGGTTTCCACCCAAAAAGGATTTGGATGAACATTCACTTTTTATTGGGAGTCGCCACTCAGTTTTTTCTGTTCAAAAGGAAAAACTAAGAAAACCCTTGTTTGACTCCAATAATACATCCAATGTAAAGGCTTCTAATCTACGAACCCAAGGAGGATTCGGGGACTATATCATGTATTTGATTAACTTGCCAAAAAGAAACAAACCTAAAAGGGACGAAGAAAAGAAGACAAACAGATTGTTAGTAAATTGTGGACTTGCTATTTGGGGTGAATCCCAAACATGCCTACATACTCTCATTTTTATGAGAGATCAAAGCCCATGTAGTTCGAAAAAGCCTATTTAAAGGCAATTATGCATGTGTGTGTGTATGCTTCGTGCATTGTTGGGCTTTTTACCAAAATTGTGAGATTTTGAGCACTTAGTGCTAATTTTGATGAAATTTGGGTACTTGGTACCAAAAAGAATGCAATTTAGGCTCCGTGCCAAAAGGTTGATTTTAATTGTGATGGGCTTCATTCCAAAAGAGATTAGGTCTTTGACCAAAAAGAAATTAAGAAGGAGGTGTAGTGCTCATGATATGCTTAAATTGACCAAGGATAAATTAAGATATTACCTTGTTTAGGATTCTCCCATTTCGTAGTTCCAGATCTCGTTTTCTCGTACCTTGGATTATGATTCTTGATTATGGTTTTTTTAATTTTGATTTCGATTGATTCCTACAGCACAAGGTTAGATTTATGCAAAGAAAAGTCCAAGAGAAGTTCTTAAGCGTATGAAAATAGAGAGTTCGTCCGCCCGAAGCCAACCCAAAAAAATCAACCGAAAAACCCGAACCCTTGTTCTGAAAATTCAGAGGCCTTTTATAGTGAAAATGGACAAATTTTGGACCTGGACGGCGGTCGGACCGCCGGTCCCAGCGGTTGGCACCCATACGACGGTCGGACCGCCTTAGATATGACCAGCTGGAAGAAAAGGAAAAAGCAAAAACAGTGGCGGTCGGACCGCCGCGGTCGCTGGTTGAGCCCCCCAAAATAGCACAAAAGCTCGCACAATTTTCATACAAACTGATTTTTCGGGAGCTACGGACCTCCAAAAATTATTCCGGGACCATATCCGTGATCCTTGCGTCACTCCGGACATTTCAAGTACCATGAAGATATACTTTCGGTGAACTTTACTGTGGTCCTCCGGTCCGGCCCGGTCGTCAGCAGTCTGAGAAAATCGACTTTCCGAGCCTCAAAATTCGAGTATTCACAAGGAGATAGTGGGTGAGAATTTGACTTTGTCTTCTTTGCTTTCTTCTTTCTTTCTTTCTTCTTTGTGGTTCACCTTCCTCTTCTTTTCTTTTCTTTGTTTGGCCGGTCCTCCTTAGCAAGAGAGCAAGAGAGAGATTTGATCTTTCATACTCAAGATTGAAGGAAGTTTTCAAGTGATCAAGTTGGAAATTTAAGAGTTTATCCATCTTTGGTAAGTTTTCCACTTGATTCTTTAATTTTCTTTGAGTTTGTGAGTTGAGATTGTGGTTGATATGTGTTTGTTTGATTGTAGTGTGTTTAAGAGTGTTTGGTTCATTTGATTTTGGATTTTTGGGGTTTGATTAAAGGAAAGAGTAAGATTGTTGGAAGAGTAAGTGTTGTGGTTGTGTTTTGGGTTTGTGGTGATGATTATGATTTGAGTTTGAAGTATGTTTTGAATTGTTTTGGTGTTTTTGCAAGTTATTATGAATTTTGGGTGTGTTTAGCTAGGTTTGTTTAAAGTGGAAAACGGTGGAAGTAAGAGGATTGTTGGATGTGAGGTTATTTTTGCCGGAATCTGTATTTTTGGCCTGACACGCCCATGAGCACGGCCAAGTCTTTGGGCGTGTCAATGGTTCTGTGTTGCAGTAGCATTTACACGTCCAGTGACACGCCCATGTCACTAAGCGTGTTATAGCTACTGTGTGGGTGAAGGATTGACACGGCCATGAGCATGCCCATGTTGTTGGACGTGTCAATGTTTCTGTGAGATAGAATGTATTACACGTCCAGTGACACGCCCGTGGTTCTGAGCGTGTCAAAGCTTCTGTGTTGTGGAGTTAGGGCACGGTCAGGGACACGCCCGTGTTATTGAGCGTGTCAGGTGTAGAGTTTGCCCTAGTTGGTTCTTAGTCTTATTATCTCTGTATTTCTTTTTGAATTAGGTTGTGAAGAGGTTGAGTTGACCTAACCTAAGTATTGAGGATTCTTGGAGGAGGAAGTGTATAGATTAGTGTGAGTTGGTTTTGAGGTAAGTACAAACTACATGGTTGCATACATTTACATGATTTTGATACTTAACATATTTGGTTGTACATATGTTAAGTAATTAATTACATTGTTAATACATTTGATGAATGTTATGAATTGTATAATGTGAATGATTGATGAGCATTTAAAATATATGTTAATTCAATTGTTTGTGTACAATTGGATGATGAATTGAGATATAATGAATTGTGAAGCCAATGTGATTGGTTATGAAGAGTCAAATGAAATAAGTGGGGCATGTTTGCCTAGATGATGATATTCAATGCATTTAATTATGTATACTCTATTGATGAGATGAGGAGCCATGGTTATTGGCTATAATGATAATGATGCAAATGAGATGATTGAGGCATGGTTGCCTAAGTGATGATGAGAAAATGATAATAAAATTGATAATGAAATAATGAATGAATTGTGTGTCTAATGTGTTATTCCATTTTCAGAGTTTTGTGGTTAGTGGCATGCCTATAGTAACAATCTCTTGAAGTTAGGTTGGGCTTAATCCTTGAAGCCAAGTTGGGTTGAAGTTTAGCATGCTTAACTCCCCTTGAAGCTTGGTTGGGTCTAGTCCTTGAAGCCTAATTGAGATGTTACAACCCTTGAAGCTAGGTTGGGTTTGGTTCTTGAAGCCAAGTTGGGTTGATACTTAGCATGCTTTGTTCCCCTTGAAGCTTGGTTGAACCTAAATCCTTGAAGCCTAGTTGGGATAATGATAATGATGAATGTGATAATTAAACCAAAACATTAACTCTGAAAGTTGAATGGCATATTAGTGTCTTTTGGGCCCATGCTTGTCTTTGTTTTTTAATGTGATTCTTGCATTATGAAACCAATGAATAATGAGATACATGATGTGTAATATGTTTATGAATGTGGCATGGGAAGCTATGTTGAGTAATGAAACTATGAAGATACAACATGAATGTTTTGATTTGATATGGAACAATGTAAGGTTTTAAAATATAATATTTTTTATTATGGTGTATGAAAATTGATTGTGTGACATTGGCATTGCATTGAAGCATAGTATTACTGTAGTTTGTACCACTAAGTCATTGGCTTAGCGCGAGTGTGATTCGTCGCACAGGTGACAGGGAAGAACCGGAGAGTTCCTCTAGGCCGAGTAGAGTTTAGATTTTGAGGTGTTGATAGTGGAGCTTAAAGTTCAAAGACATACCGCCAAACATGTATATATTTTATGTTTTGTAAAACTTGAGTTTTGATGTATATGTATTTGTAAATATTTGTTATCCTTTCCGCTGCATTTTGAATAAACATTTTATCTATTGTGTTTTATAATATAACTTAAATGTTTTGAGTCTGCTTATATTATTTTAAAAGAAGTTAGTCATTTGTTAGTAAACCGTGGCATTCCTATATTCAGTATACGTATATTACGATCGTAATAGCATGTTGTGTACGTATACGGGGTATAAGGGTGTTACAATGCACAACAAAGGTATAGCAATAAAATTCAATTCACAAGAAAGGGCCGCGATAACTGGACCATTATTACAACAACATAACAAATAATAATAGACCCTTAATTTTGGCCTGAATTCAATTCAACTCCAATTAAAAGGGGCCAAATTAAACTTGATTCCAATTAAAGGCCATAATTAAAGTTAAATCAAATTAAGGGGCCCAAATTGACTCGGGTCTAACAAAAAAGCCAAAACAATGGGCCAACATTAAATTCATGTCGAATTAGTGAGCAAATTCCACATGAGCCTTTGCTCATGTTGGATTGGCCTCATGGGCAGCCCTGGTTTAAAAAATTTTAATTTTGCTTGGACTCAGATAGTTAGGGCTGTCCTTAGTCAACTAGAACTACTCAGCACAATTGCCCTATTTTTGCCTATAAATACAAAGCCACAATCTGGAATAGGGGCACCACAATCAGTAATTAGAAAGGCACAGTGAGGAGCCAACTTTAAGAGGCATCAGTGAGCAGCCACAATTAGCAAATCATAAACAATAGATAGAGATAAAAGCAAAAGAAGAAGAGACAGCAGCCAAAGCATGTGAACTTAGTAGGTAATCTTTGAATTATCTAACTCAACCAAAAGCTATTTTGATTCGAGCAAACCATAGCACCATTAAGGTCCAGCTTTTGTGAAGATATTGGGGGTGTTTGGTGCAAGGTTCGAATCAAGGAAATATGACAAATAACACATAGAAATAGCATTGAAGAAAACATAGGTACATTCAAGTGCTATCACACATCACACACACATAAGGGCATTAGTTACTACTCTTTTTATCACAAGTTTATATGTGCACATAGCTTGATAGTATAGCCCCCAGATTTTGTCATATTAGCAACACAAATGGCTTGGTATGATCACATAGGCCTAGAGGCCACATTGAGTTTCGTAATTTACAATTACAAATACACAAGAAACAAATGGCATCAAATAGCTCAAGTATTAACAATGGTTCAAATTTTATCAAAGAATATTTCAAAGGAACAAAGAAAGGGATGGACACTATAACTCACCTTAAACTTGCAAATTTGGTTCCTCTAAGTCATTGATAATCACTGGTTGGTTTTGTGGTAATACTTGATCTACATTCTTATCCACACATAAATCATATATTTAGGTTTGCTTTTAATTTATTATTTGTTATTCTGGTTTTAATTGTTCATTAGACACCTATTGTAATACTCTTATACCCTATATACATATAATATATATCACGTGTACGTAAAGTACATATTTAAAATACAAAGGTGGTATGATAATTTACTATATAATCAACTTTTTCAAAATATATTAAGTTAAAATATAATTAAATAAATTTATAAAGGCAAAATCTCTAGAAAAAATTCATCAGAGTTTTATCTGTAATTTTAGTAAATCCCAAAAATTCAAATATCATAACCCGCACATAAAATTTTAACACTCCCAAAATATAGTTTTCAGCCATTTCTCAAATCAACAATTAATAAATACCCATTCAAATTTATATCTCAAAACATTATTTACCATAATTAAATATGTGTATAAGTATATTTACAACCATCTCAAATCTTTATGACATATCTAAATGTTATAATTTAATATACATAAACCAAAATACTTAAAACCATGGCTTTACATGAATGCAAATGGCACAGTTGGTCTTACAGCACCCTAAGTCATCAAGTACCATCCATAATCTAGATTCCTCTGACCAGCAACTTATTCACCTATACGATTCACATAAACACGCTAAGCCTATGGCTTAGTAGTACATATTTAAAAAAATGACAATAAATATTACATACATTTAATGCGCTTATCCTCATATTATAATTTTTATAATATTCTTACAAAACCTTTGTTAACTTTTATTTCTCACACCATATATAAATATATCACCAAATTCACAAACACAAACACATTCACATACTCGTTGACTCAATTCTCCTATACAATTGCCAAGTTTAAAACACATCATATCAACTTTCATGTCCCAACTCTGCTCAAGTCATCTTAGTCTCTAGATCCAGCTCTGCTCGGATCAACTTAATAATTGCATTACCAATATTAACTCTCTAGACAAGTAATTGTATAGGGTTATGTTGCTTGACATGGCCAAGATGTCAGACCGTGTCCATTTTTGTAACTAGTTTTTATGAAGTTGCTTGACATGGCTAAGTTCTCTGGCCTTGTCCTATTCTATTTCTAGAATGCATTTTAGAAGGTTTGACACGATCATGGACACGGCCGAGATGTCTGGCCATGTTTGCTATTGCCCAAATTCAACTTTTTGACAATTTAGTAGTGTCTCTTATGACATGGTTATGTCATTGGTTGTGTCTACTACTGCCCAAAACTAATTAAGCCTTCCTCTTCTTTTGATTTTTCCTACAACTCAACCAAAATAGAATAACCTAACATAATATCTATTCTAGATAAATTTATTCAAACTCTTAATAAACTAGCACCAAAAATTTAGAAATTGAAAATAACTAAATATAAATAAAACAAAGAAATGCAAACCAATGGGTTGCCTCCCATCAAGCTCTTCTTTAACGTCGTAATAGTTGGACGTTGTTGTCTAATACATCAGTGAATACCATACTTGCAATGGCTCTTGCAACCTTCAGCTTCTCTAGATAGGGTTTTACTATTTAGCCATTTATTTTAAAGGTCTCATTTATCTTCAAATTTAACAAATCCACAACTCCATATGGGAACACTTGAACAACATGAAATGGTCTGCTCCAACGGGATTCAATTTCCCAGGGAACAATCTCATCCTTGAATTAAATAAAAGGATCTTTATCCCGAGCTCAAAGGTCCTTCTCAGGATCATTTTGTCATGCATCACCTTAGTCTTCTCCTTATAGATCCTTGAGCTCTCATAAGCTTCATTTCTAAGCTTATCTAGCTTAGAAATTTGCAACATTCTCTACTCTTTTGCCCCATCTAAGTTAATATTTGTAGCCTTGATTGCCCAATAGACCTTGTATTTCAATTTCACTAGTAAGTGGCATGCCTTGCCAAAAACCAGCCTATATAGACTCATTTCCAAAGGAGTTTTAAATGCTATTTGATATGCCCAAAGTGCTTCTAGAAGTCGGGCCACCCAATCCTTCCTTGTTGTACTCACCGTTTTCTCCAAAATTCCCTTGATTTGCTTATTGGAAATCTCAGCTTGACCATATGGCTGGGGATGATATGGAGTTGTCACATTGTGCCCAATATCCATTTTAATCATTAGTTTCTTGAACTATTTGTTGCAAAAATGGCTTTCTCCATCACTGACTATTGCTTTGGGAGTCTCATACCTGCTTAAAATATATTCCTTCAAGAATTTCAAAATAATATGAGCATCATTAGGCCTAGTAGGAATAGCTTCTACCCACTTAGAAATATAATCTAGAACAAGAATGATATATTCAAAACCAAAAGATTTCAAAAATGGCCCCATGAGGTCTATCCCTCATACATCAAAAATTTATACCACAACAAAAGTAGAGAGAGGCATTTCATTTCTCTTGTTTATGTTCCCACTCTTTGGCACCAATCACATCTTATACAAAAGTTATAAGCATCTTTAAAAAGAGTAGGCCAATATAAACTACTTTGAAGAATCTTCTTAGTAGTTTTCTTTCCTCCAAAATGTCCTCTACAATACATATTGTGGCAAAATTGTAGCACTTGCAATTATTCTTCTTCTGGCACACATTTTCTAATGATCTCATCCCTGCAAATTCTAAACAAATATGGTTCATCACAAAAAAAAATATTTACAAGAATGTAGAAATCTCTTCTTTGCCTAAAAATTTAAGTCTTTCCTCAAAACACCACAAGAAAGATAATTAGCAATATCTGCATACCGTAGTACTTGAGTTATAGCGAACAAGTGCTCATCGTGAAATTTTTCAAAAGCATTTTCAAGAGCAATTTGTGCATCATCATCATTAGAGTTTAGTCTGGAAAGGTGGTCAACCACTACATTTTCACTTCCTTTCCTAACCTTAATTTCCACATCGAACTCTTGCAACACTAAAACCCATCTAATTAGCCTAGGTTTAGCTTGTGGTTTAGTCAACATGTATTTTAAGGCCGTATGGTCTGTAAATCAATGACCTTGGAACCTATCAAGTAAGATCTGAATTTATCAAGTGCAAATACCACAGCTAACATCTCTCTCTCAATTGTTGTGTAATTTACTTTTGCATCATTTAAAGACAAACTTACATAATAAATTACACACAAGCGTTTATTTACCCTTTGGCTTAATACAATCCCAATAGCATAATTTAAAGTATCACACATAATCTCAAAAGGCAAATCCCAATTGGGAGCAATAATCACAGGGGAAAAAGTTAATTTCTCTTTTAAAATGTTAAATGCTTCTAAGCACTTATCATAAAAAATAAATGGAACATCTTTTCCAAGCAAATTACACAGAACGTGAAATTTTTGAAAAATTCTTTATGAATCTCCTATAAAACCTAGCATGTCTCAAAAAACTCCTAATCCCTTTAACTAACGTGTGAGGTGGTAAATTGGCAATCAATTCGACTTTAGCTTTATCCACCTCAATTCCCTTATGAGATACAACATGCCCTAACACAATATCATGGTCTACCATAAAATGACTCTTCTCCTAACTCAAGGTTAAATTATATTCAATACATCTTTTAAGTATAAGAGTCAATTTATGCAAACAATCATAAAAAGGAAGTGCCAAAAATAGAAAAATAATTGGTCGACAAACTCTTTCATAGGTGGTTCTTCTACTTCACCCATCTCTGCTTTTGTTTCTTATTTGAATTACTCTTAAACGTCTTCTCCTTCTTGTCCCAAGGGGTCTATTATTGCCATTCTATAAAGTCTATGAATGTTGTCTATAAAGAGAATAAGTTCGTCGCTTTGAGATCTACGTCCCTACATAAAACACCTAGCAATTCAAAGAGAACACTCAAAAATTTAAATTAAAGAATCAAACTACTACTACTTAAACAGCCTTCCCCAGCAACGGCTAAAAACTTATTGCGCTGTACTTAACACAACAAAAAAGCGACTCTCGCAAGTATACGAGGTAGTTATAGTAATGGTGGAACCTCCCATGGTCATCTCACAAGGAAGTTATTTATTTGTAATAATTTGATTCAAACAAAAAGATTAAATATTAAATGTGTAATGTTCAAATGGTAACAAAACTTTAAAATTGAAAGTAAAATAATTAACGATTTGCACAAAATTAATTTAAACTCTCAGAATGGTACCTAAGATTTCCATATCGATTCAATCAAAGTTTAATTCTCAAATATCCATTAATATAACCTAACCTTGTAACTCAATTTCTTCCTTAAGATCATTTAGCAATTATTAATTAATTAGTTCTCACACTCAAGAATCAATAAAAACCAATTATTTTTAACTTGTAAATTAAGTGAAACCTAGAACTTATATTTCTAATTCATTCTTATGGTAGTTGAGTGCATAGTTCCAACATCAAGTTCTATCTCTTGGCTTTTCCTCAAGATCTAGAGATTAATAGGTGACCAATCTATTAATCTATCATACAATCTAATGCAATCAACTCACAACAAGGTATATTAATGTAAGTTATTAAATTAAAACATTCAATTAAATCTACCACAAATCCAAGGTATAAGGAATTTTATCTTCTCATCATAACAATATAGAAAATCACTTCAATAGAATTCAAATTACAAAACTTCATAGAATATTAATGTGTTTATCAATCAAATTCTGAAAATTAAATAAATTGAAAGAGTAGAAAAATCCATTTTGAAGATGCATAGAGTTGCTTTTCTCTTGCTCCTCTCTAGCTCCCCTTGCAATAGGATCTAATGAGAGCATAAAATACCTTAGAGTTTGAGCCTTAGTAGCTCTGGTAGACTGCATGGTCATGATCTACTGCTTGACCTATAGATGGGGATTCCCAGTTCCATCAAATATAGAGAAGGAAGGCATCTTAAACTTATAGGGATCTTCTTCATCTTGCTCAAATAACTTGTCCTCCTCTGACACTTCCTCAACTTTTAGCTTATTTTCAAACTTTTTCTCTAAATCAGCAATTAATTTTTCCACATCCATAGTCTCGATCTTCTCCACATCCTTTTTTTTTTGTTTCTTCTTTTCTTGAGGGTCTTGGAAATATGCATCCCAGTCATCATCATCCATCATCATCCATCACTATCTTATCTTCATCAGAGGCCTCTTCGGCTACTTTAGCCTTTCCCTTATTCTTTTGCTTCTTGTAACTAGCAGATGTTTTGACATTATTATCCTTTAATAGTGAAAGTAACTGACTCCTCACGGTCTCATCATTCCACCTTAGAGTTGAGGGCTTTATTCACCATCTTCTAAACTTGCTTAGGTTCCATTGTTTTTTATGTGAAATTGGCTGAATTCTCACTGGACTTTGAACCATAGGTCGGTTTGTCGTAAGCTCTTGAACTATCATACTTCAGATCTGTGAGCCATAAAGGATCAATGCTATTTAATGTAATGTATGTATGCATATATGTGCATGTAATAAACAAACAAAGGAAGGTCAAGACGTTCCTTTTGTTAGCTAAACAATTGGTCTTTATGTAATATCCAAAAATTTTAAAAAATATATATATTAATTTTTAAAAATTAAATAAATGATTTAAAAGTATATATCTACATATAATTAAGTGAAAAAGAAAAATGTGTATATGATATATATATATGTAGATATACATAATATATACAAGTCAACATTTTTATATGGGTCAAATGTTATTTTAATTATTAAAATATTAATAATGTGGTCAGTGGAAGATGATATTTTTATGTATTAATTCAGTAATATGTTTTTACTTGGTGGAGAGTGAAAGTGGGATATTTGTGTAGTTGAAAAGGAAAGTAGTTGGATTGAGTTGAGTGAATGATTATCGTCTTCTTCTTCTTTCTCCATTGAAGCCGACTACCTCCATCAAAGGAAAAGAGAAATTTACTTCTTGCTAACTCAAGTAATTGAAGGATTTCAATTATTCAAGTTGGAGTTTTAAGGATTTTCTCCATATTTGGTAAGTTTTCAACTTGTTTCCTTGATTTTCTATGGAAGTTAGTATATGTATTAATTGGATGTTTGGTGTAGAATGTGTTAATGGTTGATATTGGTATGTTTGAAGTTCTTTTGGGTAGTTAACTATGAATTTAGGGTTGGATTGAAGAAAATGTTAAGTTTGGTGAAGAGAATAAGAGTTTTGGGTTATGTAACTTTTGAGTTGTGAAGTCATGGTTGTAATTATGTATTTTTGCTTTTAATTGAGTTGCTTTGATGTTTACACAAGTATTTTGTGGTATAATGATAGAATTGGTTGAGTTTATATAAAGTTGAAAAGGGTAATGAAAGATTATATTTGGATGTGACAAAATTATGTGTGGATATCAGGATTTTTGGCCTGACACGCTCGGTGACACGGCCATGCCTTTGGAAGTGTCGATGGTTCTATTTTCAGTGTTGGTGACACATGCAGTGACACGCCCATGTCACAGCTTCTGTAATGTTATAGTATTGACACGTGTTGTGACATGCCCATGTCACTGAGAGTGTCATAGCTACTGTGTTGTAGAAGTATTGGCATGGGAAGGGACACACCCATGTCTCTGGTTGTGTCTTATCTACTGTAATATAGAGCTTAGGACACGGTCATTGACACACTCATATCACTGAGCGTGTCAAAGCTTCTGTGTTGTGTGTTTAGAGCACGGTTATTGACACGCCTGTGTTATTGAGCGTGTCATGTATAGAGTTTGGCCTAGATAGTTATTTTTCTTATTTTTCTTTGTATATCTTATCCTTGTGTTGAGAGGTTTTATTTATACCTATAAGTGTATCACTAAATGATTATTTATACTCACATTTGGTTTAGGCTTTGAAGAGACTTGAGTTACCCATATCCAAGTGTTGGGGGATATCTTGGAAAAGGAGGTTGAAAGTGGTGTTTGTTGCTTTTAGAGGTAAGTACAAACTTTGAATAATTGCTTATATTTACATGACATTGGGACTTAACACATTTGGTTAGAAAATGTGTTAAGTTACTTACTACATTGTTGGTGCATGAGTAATATGCTATGATTTGTATAATGTCACAAATGCATTATATGTAATGTGAACTTTGTGCAAAATATGATAATGACCCAAAATGTATGGGTAATGTAATTTGTTATGTATAAATTAAAGATGGTATGTAAAGCCATTGGTGATGGCTATATTGATATAAATGAGATAATTGAGGCATTGTGCCTAGCTTGATCTTGATATAATGAGAAAGATATTGATAATGGAATTATAAAAGAATTGTGTGCCTAGTATGTTATTCAAATTTCAGAGTTTTATATTTGGCGGCATGCCTAAAATATAACAGTCCCTTGAAGCTTGGTTGGGCCTAGTCCTTGAAGCCTAGTTGGGATGTCACATATGAGGTAATCCTCATTGTGATTATGATTTGCCTTCAGAGCTAGACACATGGTGTCATCTTGGACCAAAGCAGTAACTCTGGGATTTGAATAGCATATTAGATCTTTTTGGGCCCATGTTTGTGTTTGCTTTTTATGTGAATTATGAATTGTGGAACAATTGAGCAATATATTAATATATAATGTTATGAGATATAATATCTTTATGTGTTGTGCATTGACATTGCATTTGAACTATATTGTTATCAAAGTTTGTATCACTAGGCTTTTGGCTTAGGGCGATTGTGATTCATCGCACAGGTGACAGGGTAGATCTGGTTGAGCCAGAGAGTTCGTCTAGACCGAGTCCAGTCAAGGCTAGAGATCTTGAGTGCAGAGTTGAATGTTGGACATCAAGATCAGAGACAAACTGCCAGCATGTATATATTTTATATTTTTGTACATATTGATTTCATGTATAGTATGTTATATTTTGATGTATATATATATTTTGCAAACTATCAAAAATATTTTGGACCAATCTTTGGTAATGAAGTTATATATGTGTTTTAGCAAGTAATACTTCATCTATTATTTATATGATATCAGTTAAATGGTTTAATTTTATACAGATTCTATAAGTAAAGATTTGTTTTATTAAAATTAGTAGTGGCATTCTTGTATCATATATTCATATATTACATATGTTGGGTGTATGTAGTATACGTATATAGGGTATAAGGGTGTTACACTTTATTTTGATCTTAGATAATCAAAATGAATAGGACTAATATTTGTATCAAGTTATATTTTGCAGGACTTTAATTTTTATAGAAACCTCAAAGAGCTTGATCAGCCCAGGAGCTAGGTCGACCGGACTCAAGAGAAGAAGACCATACAGAGCTCTAGCTTGACAGTCGAAGCCCCGAGCACCGAGCTAGGCTAACCGAGCATCAACCTCTTAAAACTAGAACAAACTTGGATATTGGACAAAGTACTTGAACATCCAACAACCAAGCTAAACTAAAAGAGACCGAGCTACAATATTCTTGATCAAGCTTCAGTTGTTAGAAATGAGCTCAAGAAGGACATAAATTTGAACAATACAGCTTGGACCATACCCTAGCTATTAAGGAGGAGCCCAAAAAATTCAGGATGAGGTCAACAGGAATGTGCTCAAAATATTACAACCTGTGGTACTCCAAAATTTTCAGTATACTGCACATAAACCGACTAGACTATGATATAGCCCGCCCATATAGGTTGAGCCAAATCCTCACTGTTTCCAATAGTAGTTATGGTCTATGGTACTCCAAAAGTTTCAGCATACTACTCTTCGACTGACCAGACCTGATGCAGTCCGACCAAACATAGCTAGAGCCAAAAATCCAACAAAATCCTAAAAGAGAACACAATCACTGGTACTCCCAAAATCTCAACATACAATGAGAAGGCCAACCTGACTAAAGACCATCTGATCGTACCAGTGAAATGGGATTCAAAAAATATAGTTGTTACTTATCAATAAATTATTGGATGCCACGTGTACTAGTTGTTGAAGAACTTTTGTCAAAAAAAAAAAGAATGAGCCCTACCGGACTACTGATCAGCTCGACCGTGCCGAGCCTGAGCTGATCAAACTAGGTGTAGTCTGACATTGAAGTTGCTCCAGACATTAATTAAAGTGGAAGACAAGAATTAAACATGTTGGCTCCCATCTCTAATGGCTATTTGAAGACTTAAAGGCTATAAATACCACAAGGAACTTCATTTTTGAAGAGGATTGGATTATAATTTCTAAGAAAAACATATTTCATCTTCTTGCATCAAAATCTATAACTTGTATTCATTGAGTCTTAGGTATGAGCATTAAACACCATTGTAAGTTCAGTGTGAGCTTTGAAACACTTAGGTTTTAGAGTGAGCCTTGGGAAAACTCTTGTGAGGGTTGTGAGAAAGATACTCAAACCTTGTAGAAGTTTGGTGTGAGCTTGTGAAAACACCAAGTTAGAGTTCAGCTTGTAAAAACTTAAGAATATTGGAACCTTAACAAGTTGTTAAGGAAGTGGATGTAGGATTGAGGTAATCCAAACCAATATAAATTTTTTGTGTTTGTTCTTCTCTACTATACTTCATCTTCATCTTGATCTTCTTCCTATTGGTCAATATTTTTTTAATTTATCATTACTACATAAATCATCCAATTCACCCCCCATCTTGGTTGCTAGTTTGGGACAACAATTGGTATTAAAGCCTCTAAATTTCAAGAAGCTCAAGTGTGAAATTTGATCCATTATGGCAACACTGCCACAAACACCTCTACATGAACTTCCACTTCCAACTCCATGGCCTCTTCACATGGAAATCTAAATTCCTATCTTAGACCTTACTTTGATGGAATCGAATACTCTTATTGGAAACATAAGATGTATTTGTTCATTGATAGTGAAGGCATTGAGCTTTGGGAATATGTGCAAAATGAGTGGAAACCTCCAACTCATGAAGTCAATGGTGTCCAAGTTCCACTTCTAAGAACTCAATGGTCAAATGACAAACTAAGAGCTCATTACAAGAATAATAGTGCAGCCTCAATCTTGATGAATTATATATCAAGAGAAGAAGGTGGAAGAGTTCAATACCTTACTTGTGCATATAGCATTTGGAAAATGCTTGAAAACTATTATGAGTGTACTACTCAAGTGAGGTTTACCGAGACCCAAATGCTTATACATGAGTATGAGCTATTCAAGATGAAGCCAAAAGAAAATGTCACTGACATGACAAATCAATTTCTTGCTATTGTCAATGACCTAAAGAAATATGGCAAGGTCTATGACCAATGTGATGCCAATAGCAAGATATTAAGGGTACCTAAAACTAAGAAGTGTTTTGAGTTAAAGGTTTCTTTAATTGAAGAAGATCATGACTTTAGCTCCTTGAGAACCAATAAGCTTATGGGAAATAGCAAGTTTTATGCCAATAGCAAGTTTTCCAATAAGCTCATTCATCCTTAGTTTACTTAGGTCATGAACTTCTTCAATTGATAAAACCATGGATTCAAAATTCTTCTTTGGTAGAGCTCTTAAGATTTTGTTTTTGAAATCTTCTTGAGAGTGTATCTTGGCATACTTCTTCAAATCCAAAATAATTGCAAGTATGTGATTTTTCATTTTGGTTACATTCTCACTAGGCTTTATCTTGACAAGGTCATACTCATATACAAGCATTTATATCTTCTTGGACTTCACTTGAGTTGTTCCTTCATGGTAGTTCTCAAGAGTTTTTCAAATGCCATATGCACTTGTATTATGTTGAACTCTACCATATTCTTCTTTTAATTAAAGAATTTACAATAATAAAAATGGCATGGTTGTTCTTATAATTTGCATTGACTTGTGTCTCCATCCATTTCTTTCATCGAATTGGAACTTATAATCCTTCCACATTTTTAGTTGGAGGTTTCCATTCATTCATAACATATCTCTATAACTCAATGTGCTCACTATCTAGGAACATATATATTTTATACTTCCATATGGCGTAATCGATTCCATTAAAGAAAGGCCTTAGGTGAGAGTTTATGTAATATCCCAAAGTATACCCTAAAAGTTTTGGTATTATTGTTATAATTGGATTAAGTGTTATTAGTGTATATGTTTATATGAGAAGAGATAAAAGATAAGAAGAGTGTATATGTTGTATATACATAGATATATACAAAATATACAAGTCAAAAGGTGGAAGTCAAAAGAAGATTAACTAATGATTTTAATTAATTAATTAATTAAGTGGAATTTGAGTGAGTGGAAGTGGATGGAGATATTTTGAGTATTTTAATATTAATTGCTTGGAGGAGAGGGTTTTAAGGAGAAAGTTATTAAGAGTTTGACTTTGCTTTCTTTCTTTTCTTCTTGTTTCTTTCTTCTTCGTGCACCTTCACTTCTTTTCTTTCCTTCTCTTTTCTTTTCTTTTCTTTTGGCCGGCTATCAAAGATGAAAGAGAGCAATAGAGAGTTTTGTTTTCCAAGATCTAATTGAAGAAGATTTCAAGTAATCAAGTTGAAAATTTGAGAAGTTTCATTAACTTTGGTAAGTTTCTTCTTGATTCTCTTATTTTATTTCAAGTTGTGTTTGAGTTTGGTGTTGGATTATTAAGAACATGAATATGTTTGATTGTGGTGTGTTTGAGAGTGTTGGGTTTAATTGATTGTGGTTTTGGAATTTAATTGAAGAAAAGGAATTAGGTTGGTGTTGAAAGAGTAAGAGTTGTGACTTGGTAATTGATGTCAATATTGAGTTTGATCAATTATTTTTGGTAGATTCTCAATGTGTTTGTGTTTAATGGAGTAGAAAGCATAGAATACATGAGTTTGGTCCGAAACAGAAGCATTTTGGATGCCACGCCCGTGGCCTTTGGATGCCACGACTGTGGGGGTGTTAAGCAATTGGACAAATTCGTTTTCTAACCCACGCCCGTGGGGGTTTGTGAGACCGTGACTGTGGGGTTGTGAGGCCACGACCGTGGGCCCTAGTTAGTGGTTTTGGTTTGTAATTTGTGATCCATAGGTCTAGTATGAGACTAATTGGTGAATAATTGTATTGGAATTCATGTGTATGTTTATATAAGTGTGTATTATTCCTTTTGAATTAGGTTGTGAAGAGGTTGTTTTGCCCTAACCTAAGTGTTGAGAATTCTTGGAAGAAGAAGTGTGTAGATTGGTGTGAGTTGCTCTTGAGGTAAGAACAAACTTACATGGTTGCATTCATTTACATGATTTTGAGACTTAACACATTTGGTTACAAATGTGTTAAGTAATTTACTATATTGTTAATACAATTTGATTTGTATAATGTGAAAGATATGATGATCATTCAAAAGGTATGTGCAATGCAATTGGTTATGATAAATACATTAATGATGAATTACTTTAATGTGAATTGAGAAATGATGAGATGTGATGCCATTGTGGTTGGCTATAATGATTCAAATGAAATAAATGGGGCATGTTTGCCTAGATGATGATGAATGTTTAATGCAAATGGTTATGTATACTCTATTGATGAGATGTGAAGCCATTGTTGTTGGCTATAATGATGCAAATGAGATAATTGAGGCATGGTTGCCTAAATGATGATGAGAAAATGAGAATGAAATTGATAATGAAATAATGAATGAATTGTGTGTCTAATGTGTTATTCCATTTTCAGAGTTTTGTTGTTGGTGGCATGCCTAATGGTAACAATCTCTTGAAGCTAGGTTGGATCTAGTCCTTGAAGCCTAGTTGAGATGTTACATCCCTTGAAGCTAGGTTGGGTTTGGTTCTTGAAGCCATGTTGGGTTGATACTTAGCATGCTTTATTCCCCTTGAAGCTTGGTTGAGCCCAATCCTTGAAGCCTAGTTGGGATAATGATAATGATAAATGTGATAATTGAACCAAAACATTAACTCTGAAAGTGGAATGACATATTAGTGTCTTTTGGGCCCATGCTTGTCTTTGTTTCAATATAAATCATGAGTGATGAAATAATTGAATAAAATAATGAAATGTAGTGTGATGAACAATATAAAGATACCATTGTGAGTATTGTCTTATTTGTTGAAATGTGTGACATTGGCATTGCATTGAAGCATATTATTATTGTAGTTTGTACCACTAAGCCGTTGGCTTAGCGCGATTGTGGTTCATCGCGCAGGTGACAGGGTCGAGCCAGAGAGTTCATCTAGACCGAGTCGAGTCTAGATTTTGAAGTGTTGATTGTGAGCTTAAAGATCAAAGACTGACTGCCAAACATGTATAAACTTTATGTTTTGTAAAAATTTGATTTTGATGTTTGTGTATTTGTAAATATCTCTACATTTTCCGCTGCGTATTGAATGAACGTTTTATTTATTGTGTTTTATGATATAACTTAAATGTTTTGAGTTTGCTCATATTATTGTATAAAGGAATGATTTGTTTGTTAAGTAAACCGTAGCATTCCTATATCAGGTATACGTATATTACAGGTATAGTAGTATGTAGTGTGCGTATACGGGGTATAGGGGTGTTACAATTATTTTGGTATCAGAGCCTAGGTTTGAGATTCTCAACCTAGGTAAATTGTAAGAAAAAGAAAATTTTTTATTTTTAAAATATGGTTTTTAAATAAGATACATGTTTTGGTATTGGCAGTCTTTGATCTTTAATGAGGTATATTCTGCTGTATTTGCAGACATAGGTAGTGATGGCGTCTCATTCACATCAGTCCGTAGAAGGTAGTGCTGAGAGTGTAGCTCCTGAAAAGGGTAGAGATGGAGCTAGGGTTGAGAGAGTTAGTGAGGCACCTGCTCTTGTGCCAGAGAGATCAGCTGCTGATGAGGTTCTGCCGGTTTGGTTACGGCATGTGGTAGAATTGTTAAGGCAAGCTCCAGTGCAGCCACCACCGCCACCACAGCCACAAGTGCTGGTGAGACATTATGATAAATTGAGAAAATTTGGGGCTGAGGATTTTCTTGGTACTACAGATCCTGCAGTAGTTGAGCAGTGGTTGGATAGAGTGCAGAGGGTATTTATCCAGTTGCAAGCCACTCCTGAAGAGAAATTTGATTATGCTAGATCCCTTCTACAGAAAGATGCTTATGATTGGTGGAAGACGGTTCCTCATGCCATGGATGATCCACCAACGTTATCTTACAGTGATTTTCTGAGGGAGTTTGAGCAGAAATATACTCCGAGGGAGTATAAGGATGTCAAGAAGATGGAATTTATGAATTTGAGACAAGATAACCGGACTGTGACAGAGTATGAGGTAGAATTCATCCGGTTGAGTCATTATACCGGGGGGATTATTGCATATGAGATTGACCAGTGTAGGAGATTTGAGGAGGGGTTGAGGCCCTCTATTATATGTATTGTTGCTAGTTCCCGGTACTAAGATTTTTCTCAATTGGTTGTAGCAGCCAGGAGTGTTGAGAGAGCACAAGCTTTTGCAGCAGCTGCTACTGAGGAGGAGACCAGAGTTAGGAGATCCCAGTTTGAGGCAGGGTCTTCGTCTATGAAGAGAGGTCGACAAAGTTTTGTTCCAAGAATTAGTAGAAGCCAGAGGCAGTCTGGTAGGTCAGTTCAATATCAGAGGTAGAGACAGAGACCTACAGTTTCTGTAGCGAGTGCTCCGACTCCAGTGGTTCAAAGATCTATTCCACCTGTATGTGTTCATTGTGGTAGGACCCATGTGGGTACTTGTTGGAAGACAGGTGGATCGGGAGTATGCTTTAGATGTGGATCACCAGCTCATTTCATTAAAGATTGCTCTGAGATGCAGGAGGATAGACAGACTGATACTGCAGCTTCTCGACCTAGTTTCAGCAGAGGTGGTCGAAGGGGTAAAGGTGGTCGACTTGGGATCAGTCAGAGATGAGGCTCTATACCTGGAGGCAGTAGGCCAGATGAGGCTGGGTCTTCTCAGAGAGTGTATGTGATGCAGAGGCAGCCGGATGCTTCAGCAGTCATTGCGGGTACTTTTTCTTTATTTGATATTTTAGTTCTTGCTTTGATTGGTCCAGGATCTACTCATTCATACATAAGTCATCTATCTTGCTTGTGTCTGAATTGCATTCAGAGTCCTTAGGATTTGATGTCTTGGTGACAAATCCTTTAGGACATAGTGTTGTAGTGAGTAAGGTGCATCGTGATAGTTCAGTTGTGGAACAAAGTGAGGAGTTTTTGGGTGATTTGATTGAAATGCCTTTTAAGGAATATGATTTGATCTTAGGCATAAATTGGTTGTCTAAGCATAGAGCCGTGGTAGATTGTCAAAAGAAGTGTGTTACCTTGAGAATCGGTGATGGTAGAAATGTGATGGTGTCTAGTGAGCAGAGACAACTTGCATCCTTGTTTGTATCAGCTGTAGCAGCTAGGAAGTTGATTAGAAAAGGGTGTGATTCTTATCTTGCTCATGTTGTGGATACCAGAGTAGTGGGTTCTCAACTAGATAGTATACCCACAGTTGTGGAATTTCCATATGTGTTTCCTAAGGAGTTGCCAGGGTTACCCCCTGAGAGAGAGGTTGAGTTCGGTAACGATTTGTTGCCTGGTACCACTCCCATCTCTATTACTCCTTATCGAATGGCACCTGCTGAGTTGAGAGAGTTGAAGGTGCAGTTGCAGGAGTTGTTGGATAAAGGGTTTTTTCGCCCTAGTGTTTCTCCATGGGTAGCTCTTGTTTTGTTTGTGAAGAAGAAGGATGGTACTTTGAGGTTGTGCATCGATTATAGGCAATTGAATAAAGTGACTATCAAGAATAAGTATCCTTTGCCTCGGATTGATGATCTCTTTGATCAGTTGAAGGGAGCAGCAGTGTTTTCCAAGATTGATTTGAGATCAGGGTACCATCAGTTGAGGGTCAGAGAGGAAGATGTTCCTAAGACAGCTTTCCGCACAAGGTATGGGCATTATGAGTTTTTAGTAATGCCTTTTGGGTTGATGAATGCACCTGCAGCTTTCATGGATTTGATGAATAGGGTGTTTAGGCCCTATCTGGATCAATTTATAGTGGTCTTTATTGATGATATTTTGGTGTATTCACGTAATAAAGAGGAGCATGACAAGCATTTGCGAATTGTATTGCAGACCTTGAGAGAGAAGCAATTGTATGCTAAACTGTCGAAGTGCGAGTTTTGGCTGGATCAAGTGACTTTTCTTGGTCATATAGTTTCAGCAGATGGTATAAGAGTTGATCCGAGTAAAGTCAAGGCTATTTTGAATTGGAGTCCACCAAAGTCTGTGACTGAAGTTAGAAGTTTTCTGGGTTTGGCAGGCTATTATCGACGCTTTGTGAAAGGTTTTTCTTTGATAGCTACTCCACTCACCAGATTACTTAGAAAGGGAGTTAGATTTATGTGGACAGATCAGTGTCAAGCAAGCTTTGAGCAGTTAAAGGAGATGTTGACTCAAGCTCCTGTTCTTACTTTGCCTGTGGAAGATAAATCATATGTGATTTACAGTGATGCTTCACATAATGGTTTAGGTTGTGTTTTGATGCAAGAGGGTAAAGTTATAGCTTATGCTTCTCGCTAGTTGAAGCCACATGAGCTTAATTATCCGACGCATGATTTGGAGTTAGCAGCCATAGTGTTTGCTTTGAAGATTTGGCGACACTACTTGTATGGGGAGAAGTGTTTTATCTATATGGATCATAAGAGTTTGAAATATTTTGGTGTTCAGAGGGAGCTGAATCTTCGGCAGAGACGGTGGTTGGAATTGATTAAAGACTACTGTTGTTTGATTGATTATCATCCTTGTAAGGCAAATGTTGTTGCAGATGCCTTGAGTCGGAAGTCTTTAGCAGGTTTTACTGTTTATTCGCTCTTGTTGCTTGTTGAGTTGAGAGCATTGCATGCTAGTTTTGAGCTTAGTAATGATGGTGCATTGTTGGCTCAGTTGAATTTGAGACCGGTGTTCTTAGATCAGATTAAAGAGGCTCAATTGATTGATGAGAAAATTCAGAAGATTATTTCAAATTGCCAAAATGGGGAGAGCCAAGAATTCCATGTGAGAAGTGATGGTAGCCTTCGGTTCAAGGATAGATTGTGTGTTCCTAATGATGCAAGATTGAGAAAGATTATTTTAGAGGAAGCACATCAATCAGTTTTTACTATGCACCCTGGGAGTACTAAGATGTATCAGGTTTTGAAGCAACATTATTGGTGGTTAGGTATGAAGAGAGACATAGTGGAATTTGTATCCAAGTGTCTCACTTGACAGAGGGTGAAAGCTGAGCATCAAGTTCCGACAGGGTTGCTTCAACCTTTATCAGTGCCTGAATGGAAATGGGAACGTGTGACAATGGATTTTATGTCTGGTTTGCCATTGACTCAAAAGAAGCATGATGCTATTTGGGTGATTGTTGATCGGATGACAAAGACCGCTCATTTTCTTCCAGTTCGGATGGACTATTCTCTTGAGAAGTTAGCTGAGCTGTATATCAGTGAGATAGTGAAGTTACATGGAGTTCCAATTTCTTTAGTGTCTGATCGATATCCTCGGTTTACTTCAAGGTTTTGGAAGAGTTTACATGGTGTTTTGGGTTCTCGATTACACTTTAGCACTGCTTTTCATCCGCAGACAGATGGGCAGTCAGAAAGAGTGATACAGATTATAGAGGATGTGTTGAGAAGTTGTCATTGATTTTTCAGGAAGTTGGGACAGATTTTTGTCACTTGTGTAATTTGCTTACAACAACAGTCATCAATCCAGTATTGGAATGGCACCGTTTGAGGCATTGTATGGTAGAAGATACAGAACACCTCTGTGTTGGAATGAAGTTGGGGAAGGCAAATTGGTTGGTCCTGATTTGATTAAAGAAACAGAAGAGAAAGTGAAGATAATTCGGGATCGGTTGAAAGCAGCTTCAGATCGACAGAAATCTTATTCAGATTTGAAGAGGAGAGACATAGAGTTTGATGTTGGAGATAAAGTATTTCTAAAAGTGTCTCCTTGGAAAAAGATTTTGAGATTTGGTCACAAAGGAAAACTAAGTCCTCGTTTTATTGGACCTTATGAGGTATTTGAGAGAGTTGGACCAGTTGCTTATCGACTTGCTTTGTCGCCTGAGTTGGATATAATTCATAATGTCTTCCATGTTTCTATACTGCGGAAGTACAGACCAGATCCATCTCATGTTCTGCCAGTTGAATCTATTGTGGTGAGTTCGGATCTGACATTTGAAGAAGAACCAGTTGCTATTTTGGCACATGAAGTGAAAGAGTTGAGAAATAAGAAAGTGCCACTTGTAAAGATTCTTTAGAAGAATCATACAAAGGAAGAGGCAACTTGGGAGAGTGAGCAAACGATGCGAGATTAGTATCCTCAGTTGTTTCAGACTTGATATCAGGTAATTTCGAGGATGAAATTTCATTTTAGAGGGGGAGAATTGTAATATCCCAAAGTATACCCTAAAAGTTTTGGTATTATTGTTATAATTGGATTAAGTGTTATTAGTGTATATGTTTATATGAGAAGAGATAAAAGATAAGAAGAGTGTATATGTTATATATACATAGATATATACAAAATATACAAGTCAAAAGAAGATTAACTAATGATTTTAATTAATTAATTAATTAAGCGGAATTTGAGTGAGTGGAAGTGGATGGAGATATTTTAAGTATTTTAATATTAATTGCTTGGAGGAGAGGGTTTTAAGGAGAAAGTTATTAAGAGTTTGACTTTGCTTTCTTTCTTTTCTTCTTGTTTCTTTCTTCTTCGTGCACCTTCACTTCTTTTCTTTCATTCTCTTTTCTTTTCTTTTCTTTTGGCCGGCTATCAAAGAAGCAAGAGAGCAATAGAGAGTTTTGTTTTCCAAGATCTAATTGAAGAAGATTTCAAGTAATCAAGTTGAAAATTTGAGAAGTTTCATTAACTTTGGTAAGTTTCTTCTTGATTCTCTTGTTTTATTTTAAGTTGTGTTTGAGTTTGGTGTTGGATTATTAAGAGCATGAATATGTTTGATTGTGGTGTGTTTGAGAGTGTTGGGTTTAATTGATTGTGGTTTTGGAATTTAATTGAAGAAAAGGAATTAGGTTGGTGTTGAAAGAGTAAGAGTTGTGACTTGGTAATTGATGTCAATATTGAGTTTGATCAATTATTTTTGGTAGATTCTCAATGTGTTTGTGTTTAATGGAGTAGAAAGCATAGAATACATGAGTTTGGTCCGAAACATAAGCATTTTGGATGCCACGCCCGTGGCCTTTGGATGCCACGACTGTGGGGGTGTTAAGCAATTGGACAAATTCGTTTTCTAACCCACGCCCGTGGGGGTTTGTGAGACCGTGACTGTGGGGTTGTGAGGCCACGACCGTGGGCCCTAGTTAGTGGTTTTGGTTTGTAATTTGTGATCCATAGGTCTAGTATGAGACTAATAGGTGAATAATTGTATTGGAATTCATGTGTATGTTTATATAAGTGTGTATTATTCCTTTTGAATTAGGTTGTGAAGAGGTTGTTTTGCCCTAACATAAGTGTTGAGAATTCTTGGAAGAAGAAGTGTGTAGATTGGTGTGAGTTGCTCTTGAGGTAAGTACAAACTTACATGGTTGCATTCATTTACATGATTTTGAGACTTAACACATTTGGTTACAAATGTGTTAAGTAATTTACTATATTGTTAATACAATTTGATTTGTATAATTTGAAAGATATGATGATCATTCAAAAGGTATGTGTAATGCAATTGGTTATGATAAATACTTTAATGATGAATTACTTTAATGTGAATTGAGAAATGATGAGATGTGATGCCATTGTGGTTGGCTATAATGATTCAAATGAAATAAATGGGGCATGTTTGCCTAGATGATGATGAATGTTTAATGCAAATGGTTATGTATACTCTATTGATGAGATGTGAAGCCATTGTTGTTGGCTATAATGATGCAAATGAGATAATTGAGGCATGGTTGCCTAAATGATGATGAGAAAATGAGAATGAAATTGATAATGAAATAATGAATGAATTGTGTGTCTAATGTGTTATTCCATTTTTAGAGTTTTGTTGTTGGTGGCATGCCTAATGGTAACAATCTCTTGAAGCTAGGTTGGATCTAGTCCTTGAAGCCTAGTTGAGATGTTACATCCCTTGAAGCTAGGTTGGGTTTGGTTCCTGAAGCCATGTTGGGTTGATACTTAGCATGCTTTGTTCCCCTTGAAGCTTGGTTGAGCCTAATCCTTGAATCCTAATTAGGATAATGATAATGATAAATGTGATAATTGAACCAAAACATTAACTCTGAAAGTGGAATGGCATATTAGTGTCTTTTGGGCCCATGCTTGTCTTTGTTTCAATGTAAATCATGAGTGATGAAATAATTGAATAAAATAATGAAATGTAGTGTGATGAACAATATAAAGATACCATTGTGACTATTGTCTTATTTGTTGAAATGTGTGACATTGGCATTGCATTGAAGCATATTATTATTGTAGTTTGTACCACTAAGCCGTTGGCTTAGCGCGATTGTAGTTCATCGCGCAGGTGACAGGGTCGAGCCAGAGAGTTCATCTAGACCGAGTCGAGTCTAAATTTTGAAGTGTTGATTGTGAGCTTAAAGATCACAGACTGACTGCCAAACATGTATAAACTTTATGTTTTGTAAAAATTTGATTTTGATGTTTGTGTATTTGTAAATATCTCTACATTTTTCGCTGCGTATTGAATGAACGTTTTATTTATTGTGTTTTATGATATAACTTAAATGTTTTGAGTTTGCTCATATTATTGTATAAAGGAATGATTTGTTTGTTAAGTAAACCGTAGCATTCCTATATTAGGTATACGTATATTACAGGTATAGTAGTATGTAGTATGCGTATACGGGGTATAGGGGTGTTACAGTTTAGATTCCCATGAGATAAAGCATTAGAAGAGTTTGTAGTAGAGGTAGATGGTGATGAAGTGGTTGCCATGGATGCTATATCTAACAATTAAGGGGAAGAGATATCTTGGGCTCTGATGCTACTTGTTATCCCTTGTTGGCAATCAAGAGGGGGGTGAATTGGTGTTTTTGAATTTCTAAGGAGAAATTTAAAATACTTGAAAATAAAAATGGCTAGGGAAGAGTGAAAGAACACACAAGATTTATAGTAGTTCAGATCCCATAATCCTATATCCACTCCTTAATATTAAGTTACTTATTCCACTAGCGATGAGTTTACAAGTTTAGCTATGAGTTTTACAAGTTTAATCCTAACTCCGTATTTTTCAAGCTCGCACCAAACTTTTACAAGGTTTGACTAAATCCTCACAACTCAATAAGAGTTTTTCCAAAGTTCAATCTCTAACCTAGTGTTTTACAAGCTCACGCCGAAGTTTTACAAAGTGTTTAAGGTTCACACCCAACACTCAAAGAGTAATAAATGAAAATTTAGTACAAGGCAAATTTGAGAAATAAAATTGTAAGAATTTGGCTATTAAATGCTTAAAAGATGAATTAAATGAAGTTTGGTGAGGTATTTATAACTTTCTTCCTCTGAAAGAGTCATTTGGATTGAACTGAGAAAGACTTTAAAAACAGATTGTGTGTACCCGATGATGCTGATTTGAAGAGGATCATTTTAGAAGAAGCACATCAGTCTGTATTTGCTATGCATCCGGGTAATACGAAGATGTATCATGATTTGAGATAGCATTATTGGTGGATTGGGTTGAAGAGAGACATTGCTGAGTTTGTATCGAAATGTCTCACCTGTCAGAAAGTTAAAGCAGAGCATCAAGTTCCAACAGGGTTGCTTCAACCGTTGTCAGTGCCTGAATGGAAGTGGGAAAAAGTGACAATGGATTTTGTGTCTGGTTTGCCATTGACACAAAGGAAGCATGATGCCATTTGGGTGATTGTGGATAGATTGACTAAGACAGCTCATTTCCTTCCGGTGCGGATGGATTACACTTTGGAGAGATTGGCTGAGCTGTATATTCATGAGATTGTAAAGTTGCATGGGGTTCCAACTTCTTTAGTGTCTGATCGAGATCCCAGGTTTACTTCAAGATTTTGGAAGAGTTTGCATAGTGCTTTGGGTTCTCGACTGCATTTCAGTACTGCTTTTCATCCACAGACGGATGGACAGTCAGAGAGGGTGATACAGATTATTGAAGACATGTTGAGAAGCTGTGTCATCGATTTCTCTGGAAGTTGGGATAGATTCTTACCTCTTGTGGAGTTTGCTTACAACAACAGTCACCAATCTAGCATTGGTATGGCACCGTTTGAAGCACTGTATGGTAGACGGTGCAGGACACCTCTTTGTTGGAGTGAACTTGGTGAAGGGAAAATAATTGGGCCTGTGAACAAACCATGCGAGAGCAATATCCTCAACTATTTCAGAGATGATTTCAGGTAATTTCGAGGACGAAATTTCTTTTTAGAGGGGGAGAGTTGTAATATCCTCATGCATGCCCTAGAAGTTTTGGATTTTGTTGTTGTTATTGTTGTTGTTTATATTGTAAGAGAAAATAAATTAAAGGAAAGTGTATATGTATATGTGTTGTGGGAAAGAAAGAGGGTTTAGAGATAAGTTTATATGTTGTTTATATGATGATATAATTAAAATATACATAAGTCAAATGGAGAGTCAATGCAAGAGAAGATATTTATTTGAGATTTGTATAATTACTTAATTGGGCACATATGAGACAAAAAGGTAATTATATGAATAAGGGCATTTTGGTAAATATTTGGGTAAAATCTCTTGGTGGAGATTTAAAGAAGAAAAGAAGGTTTGACTTTTGATTATTTTTCTTTCCTCTCATTTTGGGTGTCGACGATTGAAGAAGAGAAAGGGAAAGAGAAGTGTTCTTGATGCTAGAATCAAGATTGAAGGGAGAATTGAAGAACCAAGTTGAAGATTTGTGGAATTTCTTCATTTAAGGTAAGAATTCTCTTGTTTCCTTTTTGTCAATTTTGAAGTTGTGTCTAAATGAAATTGTGATTTGTTGATGTGATGATTTGGTGTGTTTGATATGTGTTTATAAGTGTTTAAAGTGATTGTAAGTTAAAAGATGGAATTGGTGTTGGTTTGGTTGTGAATATGGTTAGATATGTGGAGGTTGATTGTGGAAGATCAAGTGGGAAGTTGGTTTTAGGGTTTGGTATTGGTGAATGTTTTAATGTAATGTTTATGTGTTGTTTAAGTGGTTAATGTGATGAATATGTATGGTATGTGTTAATAACATTGATTAGAACCAATTGAATGAAGTTATTGTTGTGCAAAAGGGTGTGAAAATGCATTTGGAAGAGTGTTGATTTTGATTTGGGTTGTGTTTTTTAGTGACACGGCTGGAATCAATGAGAGACACGGCCAAGACTTGAGAAATTTGGGTGACGCGACCAAGTTGGAAGGATCTTGGCCGTGTCCCTTGAAGGTGTTTGCTACTGTCTGTTTTTAGTTGAGAGACACGGCCGTGTTCCTTGCCCGTGTCTGTTACTGGATTTTTGGTGTTGAGTGACACGGTCACTAGCTTGCCCGTGTCATCTGCCCGTGTTAGCTACTGTGATTTTTAGTTGAGAGACACGGCCACAAGCTTGGCCGTGTTACCTCAAAGTGAGCTGCCCGTGTTCCTCAATTATGTTGGTTAGGGTTTTATTTCTTTGTTCATTTTGCATTGTTTTGATTCTTCAAAGGTACTTTGGTACCTAAACCTAATCCTAAACACTTTAAACATACTTAAAGCATGGAATGATCTAATCAAATGGATGTGGAAGATCCTAAATCTATGAATGATATTAAGTGTTCTTTGCCCTAATTGCATTGTTGAGATTGAACAATGTTATGTTATGTATTGTGAATGGTAATGTGTTTCATGAGTAATGTACATTGAAATCTTGTATCAAAGATGTGATATGATGTAAAGCCATTGTGATTGGCTATGATGATGCAATTGAAAGAAAGAAGGCATGTTTGCCTAAATGTGATGAGAATTTGAGAATGGAAATGGTAACTATATAATAAATGATTTGTTTGTTTAATATGTTATTCAGTTTCAGAGTTCTGGATTTGGGTGGCATGCCTAAGAAATGATGAAAGGTAACAGTCTTGCCGGGTTGAGGATCTCCTCAAATGTGTTGAGTTGACGGTCCAAGAGACTAGGTCTGTTACACTATAAGAATTGTGAATATGAGATATATGATTTGTAACAGTCTTGCCGGGTTGAGGATCTCCTCAAATGTGTTGAGTTGATGGTCCAAGAGACTGGGTCTGTTACACTATCCATGGATAGAGATATATATATATATATTGCCTACGGGCGTGATTATTGTGATTATGAACCAAAGTAGTAACTCTGAACTCTGAATATCGTATTAAATACTTGTTGGGCCCATAGGTGTCTAGGTTATATGAATATCTTAAACAATGTTATGAGTTAATGAAAAGATGTTGAAATGTGGTATGTTGTTAGCTTTGAGTATATGATGTTACATGTATAATATGGTTTGAGAATTGACATTGCATTGCACTAAAGCATAGCATTAGCATGATTTATCTTACTAAGCCGTTGGCTTAGCGCGATAGTGTTTAATCGCGCAGGTAATAGAGTTGTTAGAGTTGAACCCGAGAGCTCTTCGAGACCGAGTGAGAGTAGACATTGAAGAGTTGATTTTGGGGACTTAAAGATCAGAAGAAACTTGCCAATCATGTACTACTTCTTTATATTTTGTAAAGTAATGTTTATAATGTAAATATATGCACATTTGTAAATATGGAATTAAATGTTTTCAAATATGTAAAGATTTTATAAATTCCGCTGTGTTTTAAATAAATGTCTCTATTTTGTTTTGTATTACAAATTGATTACTTATTTACTATAATATATAGTGATAAAGATTATGGTATCAAGTTTAAAATGTTTTGAATGTTAAGAAAATCGTAGCATCCCTATGTTCGATGCACTTATGCTACATTGTGGGTGTTGTAGTGTGTGTGCATTGGATATGGGGGTGTTACAGTTCATACATATATGTAGTAGAGAAGTGCAAACCCTAAACCTTTCTATTAAGTGAATCAATTCATCAGCTTAGTTTACTTTTATTGTTTTATACTCCAATCGGTCTGTCTTCATTAGTTGTTAGCAATTTAAATTTATTAATCACTTGTTACTTATAATCTGATAATCAATTAGCTATTCTAGCTTCCTTGTGAGATGACCTTGGGGCGATCACCTTTGCTACAGCTACCTCGTATACTTGCGAGTGATGCTTTGTAGTAGAGTTAATTAGAGTGCAACAATGGGGCGATGGCGAAAGAGCTCAGATACAGAGTACTTGAAAATGCTTAAGTATTAAGGCAAAATCACTTCGAGCAAAGGTTAAATACATTCAATTTGAGTGCATAAGATTAAATTAGAGTATGTGTGTTTTAGTTTCTTTGGAAATTCTCAATGGGTTCTTGAAATTTAAATAGTTTAAAACAAACCAAGCATTTGTTTTTACAAATTAAGAAAGTAAAAGAATAGGGGAGAGAAAAGGGAAAATTTTCTTTGAAATGGTTTTAATGTGTGAAATTCTAAAAATGAAGGATATTATTATAATTTTATAGTTCATATCAACTATTTTTTTTGTAGTCACGGATCATAAGGAGTTGCAATATATTTGTTCTGTCACTTAGCATGTAACACCCTTATACCTCATATACCTATAATACACACACCCTGTATGTATAAAATATGTATACAAAATACAAGAATGTCACATACAATTTTTTTTTTGTTTTAAAACTTCCATCATTCCAAAATAATTATTTAGAACACCTTATATATATATATATATATATAATAAGTAAAGCAAAATTTTTCTCAGTAATTTAAATATAAAAAGACATAGTTTAAAGGAAAATCTCTAGAAAAAAATTCGCCAGATTTTTATTTGTATTTCGTACATATATGCTTACAAACATGAGATACATATTTAAGAAAATATGTCAAAGTTTAAAATATATACATGAAATGCAAATGGCTCTAGTTTGTGGCAGCTCAAAAAACTCCAAAAGTGATCAACTACAATCTAGACTTGCTGTGGTCTAGCAACACTTTCTGAATCAGCTCTACCACATGTGCAATGCAATTCAATCGTGCTAGCAAAATGCTTAGTGATACATACTTTTGTATGATAAATAAATAGATGGGACAATACATAAAATGCCATAAATGTATTATGATAAAAATGCCAGACAATTTATTTCTTTTACACATTTTAACAACACATTAATCATCCATATACATTGGGCCCAAAAATCCTTATATATTAGTCTAGTTCCAAAAATATTGCCTTGGGCTAACTTAATCATCTGTGACACCAGTGTGTCTCACCCCAAGGCGTATAAGATCTATGACACCAGTGTGTCTCACCCGAAGGTGTAATAATATCTATGACACTAGTGTGTCTCACCCCAGGGCTTAACAATCACTTTGACAACGGCGTGTCTCACCCAGGGCATAATAATATCCAACAACAACATTCTGGAACTAGATCCTATATAAGGTGACATGCAATTATATTTTCACAATTTCCACTTTCCTCTTATTTTTCACATTTCACATTCTTTTTCATTTTTCAACGCATTTTTAACATTATCATCATATACAATGCAAATGTGGCTCATTTCCATATGTTAGTGCACAACTTGTACTTTTCACATTTTGCACAAATATTTCATTTAGCCATTCTGAAATGGCTTATCATGCAATAATCACCACAAAATAAGCATTGTTACTCCAAACAATGGCACACACACACACATTCATGAATACTAAGTAACATAACACATTCGACATGACCAATGTGTTACCCTAAATCAATGCAATTAAATACATAATAAGCCAAAGTGTGTACTAACATCTATTAAGCAACAACTGGAGTTAAAACTCTACTCCACTTCCAAAATCTTCTAATGCCCTTCACTACTAGGTTGGTGGAATTACAAAGTGCTCAACACCTAGTGAAAATGTGAATGCAAATAATCAATTAGTATCACATTTCTAGGTGTTTAAAGCATAAAACATAAATTTAGGCACATTTTTCAAAAATACTAAAATGTGCTCTAACACACTCCAACTTTGAAACTTCATTCTAATCATTTCCAAATTAATTTTAAAGCTTAAATATATCACACAATCATATTTTAACACATTCCAAGCATTAAAATATAATATACCACTTTTCCATCAAAATTTCAAAATTTTGCCCTAAGCCTCTTTGATCTTGGTTTTTCATTCTAACCAATTCCAAATGGTAATTTGAGCTTATTTATATCATTAAAATCACTAAACAACACAATTTAGATCATAAAACCAAATTCACCATCACTTTTTATCAAAACCCTTACCAAAACCCTAACTTTCATTCTTCTTCTTCCAAACTGTAACTAAACTTAATCAAATCCAATATTTAACCATAAAATCTTTACTTACTCAACAAATAACATCTTACAAACCCATTTCAACAATTATAGTCATCTCCATCATAAACCTAAAATTCACATATTCATAAACCTAACAAAACAAGATTAAAAGTGATGAAAACTTACTAGAATCCTTATTTAATCTTCAAAACTACCTTCAATCCTTTGAAATTCTTATGAATTTTGGTGTTTTAAATGAAAAAAACCTTCCCTTACCTCTCTTAAAATTCGGCCTCCATGGTTAGAAGAAGAAGAAGAAGAGTTTTTCTTTTATTTTTCAACATTTCTAACTTTACCCTTCACATATTACATAATTACAAAATTATTAATTAATAAAATATTTTGATATTTTATTATTCCTATCCTTAAATCATTTTAATTTTAAATTTTATTTTATTTTATATGTATTATTTTATTATTATTTTTTATAAATTACTATTTTACCCCTCCTTTTACTTTTTAAATTTTATCTTTTTCAAACTTATTTTTTACTTTATATGTAATATATATTTCCTTTATATTTCACATATAGATTACCTATTTCTCACTTTCAACACTTTATTTCACCCTCCAACTTATTAATTTAATTTAATTTAAATTTTATTTTATTTATTTTAGCAATTATGACGATGTGTTACTCTCTCCCTCTTAAAAGAATTTCATCCTCAAAATTACCTGATATCAGTTTTAAAAAAGTTGAGGGTACTAGCTCTGCATTGTCTACTCACTCTCTCTTGTCGCCTCTTCAGTAGAATGGTTCCTCAAAGAACTTTTATCAATGGCACCTTCTTGTTCCTCAATTCCTTCACTTCTCGTGCCAAGATTGTTACTGGTTCTTCTTCAGAAGTCAGATATGGATTCACCTCGATAGATTCAACAGATAACACGTGAGATGGATCCAATCTGTATCTTTGAAGCATTGAGACATGGAAGACATTATATATTCGATCTAACTCTGGTGGCAGAGCCAGTCTATAGGCCACGGGTCTCACTCTCTCCAAAATCTCATATGGCCTAATAAATCGAGGACTCAATTTTCCTTTTCGACCAAATTTTAGAATCCTCTTCCAAGGAGATACCCTTAGGAACACCTTGTCACCTACATTAAACTCAATGTCTTTCCTCTTCAAATCTTTATAAGACTTTTGTCAGTCTGAAGCTGGTTTTAAATGATCCTGAATTATTTTAACCTTTTTCCTCTGTTTTCTTAATTAAATCGGGACCCACTAACTTTCCCTCTCTAACTTTATCCTACATAAAGGTGTCTTGCACCATCTGCCATACAAGGCCTCAAATGGTGCCATCCCAATGCTAGACTAGAAATTGTTATGTAGGCAAACTTTATCAATGGCAACTGTCTATCCCATCTCCCTAAAAACTCAATGATACAACTCCTCAACATAACCTTCAATACATGTATCACTCTCTCAAACTGCCCATCTGTTTGTGAATGGAAAGCAGTGCTAAAGTGCAACTGAATACCCAATGTATCTTGTAAACTCTTTCAAAACCTAGATATGAATCCGGGGTCTTGGTCTGATACCAAAGAAACTAGAACTCCATACAACCTCACAATCTCACTGATATACAGCTCAGCCAGCCTATCAAAGAGTAGTCCACCCTTACTGGAAGAAAATGAGCTAACTTAATCATATCCATATTCACCCAGATTGCATCATGCTTCTTCTAGGTCAAAGGAAGCTCTGAGACAAAATTCATGGCCACTTGCTCCCATTTCCACTCAAACACTACTAAAGGCTGCAACAACCCTGAAGGAATCTAGTGCTCAGCATTCACCCTCTGACATATGAGACATCTTCATACCAGACCACCAATAATGTTGCTTTAAATCCTTATATATCTTGGTACTTCCTAACTGCGGCTATGGTTGTCGCTGCTGCTGCTGCACTAGGGCCTAATGGAGCTGCTTCACCAACTGCTACACCCAAACTGGTGGAATCCATGGTCCTGCTGGTCCAGCTGACATTGATGCCTCTTCGACAACCTCTACAGATCTAACATCTTCCACACTAAGAGCAACACTTTCAACACTTCCCTCACCAACAATATGCTCCTAAGATACCATAACAGCCAATGTCTGTAATTACAGAAAGAATCGCCACATCAGGGACTAGATAGAATGCTAGTGCAAATACATGTATGTTATGATAAATCACATTTAAAATCTCATTTTCTCTATCTAAAAACCTACCTAGGTCGAGAATCTCAAACCTAAGCTCTGATATCAAAATAAATTGTAACACCCTTATATCCCATATATATATAATACACATGTCCCGTATATATAAAATACGTATACAGAATATAAGAATGTCACATATAATTTTTTTTAAAACTTTCATCATTCCAAAATAATTATTTAGAACACTTTATATATATATTTTAATAAGTAAAGAAAAATATTCCTAATTAATTTAAATATAAAAGACACATTTTAAAGAAAAATCCAAGGAAAATTTTTTTTCAGAGTTTTGTCTGTATTTCACATATCTCCAAATTTCAACTTACTCAAACTGCATTTAAAATACATTTCCAAATATTCATTCAACACATTTATTTCCCCAAAATAGCCTAATAGCTCATATTCATCAATATTTTATAAAACATACACCATTAATATAAAATAGTACATATGTTCCTTTCTTACAAATTTTCAACATTTAACCCAAAGAAAATCTTTATAAGTTACATCACATATATGCTTACAAATATAAGATACATATTTAAGAAAATATGCCAAAGTTTAAAATATATACATGAAATGCAGATGGCTCTAGTACGTGGCATATCAAAAAACTCCAAAAGTGATCAACTACAATCTAGACTTGGGTGTGGTCTAGCAGCCACTACAAAAAAAACACGCTATTTGCAACGGACAGAATCTGTCGCAGATCCGTCGCAGATCCGTCGTAAATCAAATCTTGCGACCGATCTGCGACGGATACGATCCGTTAATAAAAAAAAAGGCGTCGCAATTTTCAATTTTGCGACAGGCCGTCGCAGATTGCGACGGATTTGCAACCACTCGGCGGTTACAAATCTCGCGCTTAAATTTTCGCGGGTAAAGGGCAGCCGTCGCAGATTCCGTCGCAGATTCCGTCACAGATTTTCATCGCAAATTCGTTGCAGATTCCGTCATAGATTCCATCGTAGGTTGTCGTCGCAGTATCTGTCGCAGATTCCGTCATAGATTTCAAATATCCGTCGCAGATTCGTAGCAAATCCGTAGTAATTTAATATTGATTTTTATTGAAACTATTTGTATTATCAATTAATTTTATGAGAACTTTATAAATACATTTGGAATATTTAAACACAATCTAAAAAAACACTAATTACATTGATAAAAATAATTCTTTTATTAATCTTCAATAGAATAAAATATTTTACAATTTAACTATACAAGTATTAAGAACACTACTATAAATAATCTATCTTGAAAATAACAATATAGATCTTCAATTATCATTTTCCATTGAATCATGACTTGCATCATCATTATTAACCTGCAAATAATATTAAAAAGAGTAAATGAAAAGAATAATATGATACACGTTAACAAAGTAATACTAACCGTGGTGTGTAGGCTTTTTCATTCAACTCGTGAACCAAACCATCCTGAAAGCAAATTTTGAAAAAATAAAACAAGTAATTGGAGTTATTAATGGTTCCAGGTATGGCAATAACCAAAGAAGGCAGTGTGCCTTACTTTGTTCATTACGTCTATGCTCCTCAATTGTTCAGTGATGAAAATCCCAATGCCTGTGGCATTACGTAGATTAACACCATAGTGTAAATTTTATTTGTACTATCATTGAAAACAGACATATAATACTATATTACATACACTTCATTAAATAGAATAAAGGCCACTTAATGGTTTCAGTGCTCTAAAACCAAATTTAAATATGAATATTGCATAAACCTCAGCAATTTTGTATTGTTAAATGAAAAGTAATGTGCATGAAGAGATTAATTACCATTAATAATAGAACAAACTTGACAAAATCACATCAGTCGTTGATTAGTCCAAATACATCAATTCATAAAGAACAAACTTTCTGCAATTCATATGATTATGCAAAGAGTGGTGCTAAATGCAAACTCAATTTTCCAAGCCATAGTGCTTGGTCACAGATTCAAGGACATCCCAAGTAATCTTCATACCTTTAGGGAAAACAACCAAATCACCAACCCCAATTTCAAAAGATCCTACATACCCATCAACATCAACCTTCACTTTGCCCTCTAACAGGTACATTGTCTCTGTGGTCTTGAATGTCCATGGAATTTTGCTTGGCTCACCGCTCCACCTATTCACATAATGTTAGTCTGTAGATAAATCAAAAACAAGACTTTACATACCTAACCTTGATGCTAAAGTCTAAACTTTAAAGTAAAATTTATTTTAATTTAAGAAAATACATTAGAAAATGAAAAGTTGTTTGATGGAGTTACACTATGAGGCATTTGATAAACAATCCACAGAGTTGTTGATTGAAATGCCAGTGCCATACAATTAACGGGTGCAAAAATCACATCGGCTATCACTTTTTTGATGGAGTGAAGCTAAAAGCCATTCAAGAAACTAGTAGAACAAGTTTGTTCCCAAACTGGAGAGAGAAAAAGATACAACTCAATGAAGACTTTCCAAATGAACAATCAAGACATTCCCATGCTCACTCAATTTAATGTTACTTGCCAGTTCTTGGGGCTCACACCTTACTAGCTTGGCCTCAGAAGGTTGCAAGACATTCCCATGAAAGAGTGATATTCAGGAATATGCATCTGCCCCAACTTTATTTATATTGTTCTCCATGCACCAATTTAGTGCCTCAAGGTCCAAATCCACTCCTACAGCAGTCCGTCTTGGGTCACCATGAAGCCACTCTGTACTGTCAAAAACATAGAAGAGGCAAATATCAGAAGGTAAATTTGGGAAAGCAATTGAAAACTGCTCCATGACTTATTCCTTTACCTAAGCTAAGCCAGTTAGGGTGCTCTTTAAATAATCACTATGCAAACTAATGCAGCAGGGGCTCATCTACCTTATTTTTGTTTTAGCATTCACATATTTAGGAAGGTCAATTAAATAATAGCTCAAAAATCATATACAAAAGTAGCATCATAAAAGTTACGAATTTCGGCAGGCAGCAAAGTGGCAATGAAATAATAAAGCACCAAGGCAGCAATTCAAAGGGACCACCGGCCAAAAGAGAATAGTTTTCAGTTTCCTAATTCCTAACTACTATCAGAAGCTAAGATTATAACAGAAATTAATGTTTCAAACAGTTGATGAAGTAATCACATCATTATGACAATGAAAGGTTCATTTTAGATTCAGAAACTAATCTATTGGGTCTTTTATCAAAATCAAACAACCAGCTTTTAGTTTCAGGTGGTATAAGCTACAATGAACACCAAATCTCAAGATTGCAGCAGGTGAAATGCATGCAATAGTTATTACAAATCCAATTATCCCTTCAAAAACATGAATTGTCTAATAGGAAAATGCTAAATTCCTTATTCTAGATAGAGAGTGATAAAGCAGAAAAGCTCATAAAAGCTAAGTATCTCACCTAAGAAGAGCAGTTCCACAGAAATTGGAGTAATTGGAGTTATTCACATGAATTCCAAAACCCAAACTGCTACAGAAACACTTGAAACATGAAATACATCTTTTTTCCCAAGATTTTATCAAAACCATATCCAAAGCTAAAGAAGCAAAGCAAGAAATCCACTAACCACATGAAGCTATTCTTCAACTACAGAATCAACAGCTAAACCATTGCTCTCGACAGACCTGTCCACAAGAATGTAGGATTGCACCTCATCTAAACACTGTAATTAAAAACAAAAACATACAAGCTTATCCCGCATAACCTGACTTTACATTTACATATGATTCATAAAATTAAATAAAAAATAGCAGGCAAAGAATTACTAGTAAAAAAAAATACAGAACAAGTTCAATTGAGAAACTAACTGACCAAACACTAATATTGAACTACTCAAATAATGACAGCATACAAAATTTTTGTACGAAATTGACAACATAAACGATTCTGCCACATAACAGGCGGACAAGACCAGTTATATTTATATCAAAAATAGATATTTAGATCAATGGTTACCTTAGATTTATAAACAGATCGAAGTGAAGGAGAAAGATGGACATGAACCAAGCCAATCTACAATCTCCAGAAGACCCACTTTTGAAAAGAGAAGGGAATTTTTTTTTTATTTCCAAAAGTAAATCATCCAAAAATCCCACAAAGCATACAAAGAATACAGAGATTTTAAATAGAAAATTTAAAATTTTCTTACCAAGCTTAAGCGATTGCGATGGGGTTTGGAACTCGATAGCAAACGATGATGGTTTCTACTTCTCGGCAAAGAAGAATAAGCAGAAATAGGAATAGAATCAGCGTTGAAAGGCAAATCGGCAGTGGAGGAAGGCAAATCAGCGATGGAGGAAGGCAAATCGGCGCTAAACAATTATTTGGCTATGCCATTCTAGGATTTGCTCTAACCGAAGCTATTGCGGAAGTCGCTGATTGGTTTCTACTAGCGGCTTCCAATTGAGCTTGGTGACCAGGAACCCAGTTGCTGCAACTGAGAGTTTGAAGCCAATTGCAACGGAAGACTCCACCAGTTTCGACAGCGAACTAAGAGGCAGCCAATTAAGCTTGGATTTGCAGATCTAAAGAAGCCGAAAAGAGAAGTTTTGGAAGACAGCCAAAGCAATGTCTTGAATTAGGTTTTAGGTTTAATATCGTTAATTACTTAAAAAATAAGATTTTTTTTAAATTTAATTTTATCAAAAGAAAATTTTCTGTATACGTGTGTTTTTATATGCTATTTCTTTAAAAATATATATATCTCAACTCTTTAATGCTATGTTTTTAACACCTTATATTATGTTTGAATTTATTCTTTATAATAATATCTTATGAATTTTGAAATATTTCATATTCAAACTGATGCAAGAGTTCTCTTGATATTTTTGCTTTGAAATTTATAATATAATTACATTTAGATATGAAATTATATATTAAAAATATTTTAATTTTATATTCTGTAAATCGAAATTTTAATATTTTTAATTAATTTTAATTTTATAAAAATAATAAAAATTTATTTTTTTATAATTACTTTTTCACCAAATAAAAAACTTTTGCTGTGAATTTTTATTTTTAAGTGAATTTCGCTGCAATTAAGATTTCAAATCTATCAATTCCATTGTAGTAACTAATGATAATGATTAGGTGTATTTACAAGAAAATAGCATAGCTGTAAGAAATTACCTGAAGCTCGAGCAGTTGTAGCCGAGGACTGGACTATCGTCGCCCCATCGGTGCTTGTAGAAGGTGGTGTCTGGTGTGTCGGCTTGGCGGTGAGTGATAGAATTTATAAACTTGTTATTCTGTCACAAATGCGTTGCAGATCCGTCGCAAATTTGCGATGAAAATTATTCTTTGCAGATTTTCGTCGCAAATGCCGAATATTTTTATAGTGAAATTTGCGACGGCAATAAACGGTATCAAATTTCAGTTGCAAATTGCTTTTTTTAGTGTTTTCTACAACCAATCTGCGATGAAAAAAATTTTCGCGAAAAAATATACGCGGGTCTCTCTCGCGCTAAGTATCCGCGCCAACTTTTGCGACAATTATTTGCAATGGAATGATTTTCGTCGCAGATTTACTACGGATTTGCAACCGATTTGCGACCAATTTCTCAAAATTCCTCTAACTTGTCCTTCCGTCGCAAATCCGTCGCAGATCCGTAGCAAATTTGCGACGGAAACAAGTCCGTCGCAGATATCCGTCTCAAATGCCGAATATTTTTGTAGTGAGCACTTTCTGAATCAGCTCTACCACCTGCGCGATGTAATTCAATCTCGCTAAGAAAAATACTTAGTGTTACATACTTTGGTATGATAAATAAATAGATGGTACAACACAAAATGCCATAAATGCATTATGAAAAAAATGTCAGGCAATTTTTTTTTGCACATTTTAACGGCACATCAATCATCCAAATACATTGGGCCCAAAAATCTTTATATATTAGTCTAGTTTCAAAAATATTTCCTTGGGCTAACTTAATCATCTGTGACACTAGCGTGTCTCACTCAAAGGCGTATAAGATCTATTACATCAGTGTATCTCACCTGAAGGCATAATAATGTCTATTATACTAGTGTGTCTCACTCCAGAGCGTAATAATAACTGTGATACCAGCGTGTCTCACCTAGAGCGTAATAATATCCAACAACAACATTCTGGAATTAGACCCTATATAAGGTGACAAGCAATTATATTTTTACAAATTTCACTTTCCTCTTATTTTCCACATTTCACATTCTTTTTCATATTTTCAACGCATTTTTAACATTATCATCATATACAATGCAAATGTGGCTCATTTTCACATGTTGGTGCACTACTTGCACTTTTCACATTTTGTACAAATATTTCATTTAGCCATTCTCAAATGGCTTATCATGCAATAATAACCACAAAATAAGCATTGTTACTCCAAACAAAGCCACACACACACATTCATGAATATCAAGTAATATAACACATTTGACATAACTAATGTGTTGCGCTAAATCAATGCAATCAAACACATTATAAATCAAAGTATGTACTAACCTCTATTAAGCAACAAATGGAGTTAAAAATTCACTCCACTTTCAAAATCTTCTAATGCCCTTCACTTCTAGGTTGGTGAAATTACAAAGTACTCAACACCTATTGAAAATGTGAATGCAAATAATCAATTGGTATCACATTTCTAGTGTTTAAAGCATAAAATATAAATTTAGGCACATTCCTTCAAAAATATTAAAATGTGCCCTAACACATTCCACCTTTGAAACTTCATTCTAATCATTTCCAAATTGATTTTAAAACTTAAATATATCACAAACATCATATTTTAATACATTCCAAGCATTAAAATATAATGTACCACTTTTCCATCAAAATTCTAAAATTTTGCCCTAAGCCTCTTTGATTTTTGTTTTTCATTCTAACCAATTTCAAATGGTAATATGAGCTCATTTATATTATCAACATCACTAAACAACGTAATTTACATCATAAAACCAAATGCACCATCACTTTTTATCAAAACCCTTACCAAAACCCTAACTTTCATTCTTCCTCTTCCAAACTCTAACTAAACTTAATGAAATCCAATATTTAACCGTAAAATATTTATTTACTCATCAAAATAACATCTTACAAATTCATTTCAGCAATTATAGTTATCTTCATCATAAATCCAAAATTCACATATTCATAAACCTAACAAAAGAAGCTTAAAAGCGATGAAAACTCACTTGAATCCTTATTTAATCTTCAAAACTACCTTGAATCCTTTAAAATTCTTATGAATTTTGGTGTTTTAGATGAAGAAAACCTTCCCTTATCTCTCTTAAAATTCGGCCTCTATGGTTAGAAGAAGAATAATAATAATTTTTCTTTTATTTTCCAACATTTCCTATTGTACCATTCACATATTACATAATTACAAAAGTTAATAAAATATTTAGATATTTTATTATTCATATCCTTAAATTATTTTAATTTTAAATTTTATTTTATTATATATATTTTTTTATTTTTTTATAAATTACTATTTTACCATTCCTTTTACTTTTAAATTGTCTTTTTCTTACTTGTTTTTGACTTTATATGTAATGTATATTTTCTTATTATTCATATATACATTACCTATTTCTTACTTCTGATATTTTATTTAACCCTCCAACTTATTAATTTAATTTAATTTAATTTAATTTTTTTATTTTAGCAATTATGCAGATGTTACATAGCAAATAAAGATGAAATAGTTATGAAAAAATGAAAGTGGTTAATCGAATAGTAAAAAGAGGTAAAATGACCAAAACTGTTAAGTTTGAATTCAAAGGGTCACGAGTGTATTAAGCTTACTATAAATAATGTTATCATATTTAAAAAGAATGGATAGTATAATATGATTAAATAAAATATTTTTATTCGATTTGATAATACTTTATGAGATTTTAATATATTATAGAAATAAAAATTTATTTATTAGTATATATTTATTATTTAAAATTTTATTTTGAATATTTCTAAAAGATAAAATTATAAAACCATAAAAATTCACTAAATTAGTGGTTTAGACTGTATTTATTTTGGTTGTAAATTTTTAATTTTTTAAAACAAAAAACTATTTTCAGTTTTCATTTATATTTTTATATTTTTAAAATTATATCATAATTTTTAACTATAGCTACATAAATACATAACTTGTAGAATTCAGCATACTTAAAATTCAAAAAATCATTAATAATGAATATAACAAAAAAAAACAAACTAATATAATAAAAAATTCTACTTTTTTCCGTGAACTTTCTCTAATTTTGTCTAAAGTTTGAATCATTACTTTTTAATTTTTTTTTTAATCTTTCTTTGGTTGAATTTTCCATAATTTACTTTTTTGAGCTATTGTCTCTTCATACTTTTCAACGCAACTATTTTTTTTCTTTATTATTTTCCTCATATTCACTTATTGAAAGGCTTTTAATAGAAGGGTTTTTAGTAGAATGGTGAGAATTAGTTTTTATAACTGTTATATCACCATAAATGATAAATAGGTTCTCATATTCCTTAATTACTACTTCTTTTATAACTTTTTTTTGCCATTTTACTCCCCTATTAGAAATATATACACTCTAGTGATGTATCATTAATACTATTTAGATATTATAAATAATAATTAAAATAAAGATAATTATTAAAAATAAAGATAATTAATTAATTAATTAAAAAAAGACACACCAATTACACAATCTTTATCATTATACTCAACTCAATTTAACAAAACTTTAATCTCAAATTAAATAAGACTCGCTATGTGAATTTTCTTTTTTCATTCGACGCGATTTAGGCTACATTTTCGAAAAGATTGAAAGCCACTTTTATCCAAGTTAATTTAGATTTATCTCTGCCCCTCCTAGCTATATTTGTATTCATTTGTTCAATTTTCTAATCAGCACATTACTAAGTCTTTGTTTTATACGTTCAAATCATCTCAATTTATGTTTTCTTATCTTATCTTCAATAGGAGTCACTCCCACATTTTTTCTAATAAACTCATTGTTGACTCTATTCATCATATCATATTCACATATCCATTTTTATATATATGTATCTTACTCATGTGTTGTCATTTCACTGTCTAACACTTGTTACCATATATTATTGCAAGTCATATTGCGCAGTAAAATTTTTCTTTCAATTTAACTGGCATCTTCTGATCACATAAAACACTTATAGCAATTCACTTTATCCAATTAACTTTAATTCTATACACTTATAGCAATTCACTTTATCCGATTAACTTTAATTCTATAACTATCTTCTTCGTAATATCCATCATCTTGAAATTGTACCGAGGTACTTAAAACGAGTGTTATAAGACATTGCCACTATCTAAAATAATTTCATCTCTTTCTCTATTCTTATTGCTAAATCCACAATGCATATACTTAATCCTAGTTCTACTTAATTTAAAACTCTTAAATTCTTAAGTACTTCTCTAGCTTTAATCTCTATAATCTTTGTATTTGCAGAAAAAACAAAAGAGCAAAAAACATGTAGAAAATAAAAGAATAGAAAGAAAAAATTATATAAATTATGATGAAAAGAGAAAATTGCAATAAAAGCAAATATATATATATATATATATATATATATATTAATATAAAATATATTCTCAAAACCAAAACTCTCATATTCATATTTTATAAATTTCGTATTTAGTTTGAGAACAATTTTTATTTAATAGGAAAAAAATCAAAAACTTAATAATATTATCGAATATATTTTGATTTCTAAAAAAAATGCTAAAATTAAAAAAATAAAAAACATCTTGAATACAACCTTGAAAATTCAGTTTTTAAATCATGAGATTATAATGAGAAATTATACTATGATAGATGAAAATTAAAACAAATAACAAATTAAACTATACCATATATTATGAAATCATGGCAAAAATAAATCACACCATACATTATGAAATCATGGCAAAGTAAACCACGGCTTACTATAAAAAAAACTAGGTGTAACCGTAAGATAATGTTATGGGAGAATGCTACAAGATTTTTGGCATCTTCCTTTCAAAACCAAAGCATATCTTGAGCACTAGACTTCAACACTGCAAATTTGCCTCCGAAGCAAAAGTACCCCCAAACTTTTAAGACAATTTGGCAGCTGGCATGACAAACTTTAACATCAACTATTATCACCAACAACATTGACGTATTCTTGTGGGCTAACGTCAACAAGCTAAAGAATTCTTTATCATATATATATACATATATATATATTAATGAGCCAACCAAAACTTTGGCCAGAATCTCATTTTATCGAACTGAGCCCATGATCCAAGTGCTACAACATTTTAGCCAAGCCAGATAGACTACAAATTTAAATATATATATATATATATATATTCTTTTTTTTCACTTTTCAAAAAAAAATCATTATTTAAATAATGAAGGCTCAAAGAATCAAATGAAACTGAACTTCTAACAGGGCCAGCTATAACAGGCTAAATTTATATTATTTTTTGCTTAATTCCAAAATCTGTTGCACAGCTTGCACAAGTTAGCAAAAGATTGATCTAAGAACGTTTAGATCCTCAAAGAAAACAACGATATTTCTATCCCAAGCTACACGAGTTTTTTACTCCACCTTTTTGCTAGAGTTGGTTTCGCTGCTATCTTGAGACGATGAAACAGCAACCTTAGATTCGTCGAACTCCATCAACTGCACATAATATTCAAATATATCATTTAAAAAGAAAATGTTATTCAAGGACATAGGGAGTGTCAAAAAGAATTTTTGGAAAATAAAAACCAAGTAAATGTAATTCAAGGAGAGGGCAAATGTCAAAATGAATTTTTGAAAAATCAAAACCAAGTGCCGTATATGAAAATCAAAACCAAGTGCTGTATATGAAAATGTAGAAACCATGACAAAACTATATTGGAAAACCATATTGAAATTGCAATCACTTTAAGAAGTTGATATACGCGTACATGAGCAGATTCCTCAACGCAAAACTAAGGTTTAAAAAAGGACATTTGTGAATATTTCTCACAAGTAAATGAAATCAACTGCGTGCAACTCCTAACCCTGGCCCTGTTCCTGCTCTTGGCCCCCTTTTTTCAATGCATTCCTAGGACAACCAAATACCTTCTTCTTTTCGTTGCAGAACATGTTAACAATTGGAACACCAATCTTCTATGTTTCAAAACTGCAATTTTATTCCACCCAAAAGTTTAGGGTAGTGTTACAAAATTTTTACTGCCCACAGAGTCCAGTTATATTCTGCCATTACCATAGGTAAGTGAATGAATTGGAAAAAAGGCTCATTTTTTCAGGAAATAAGATAGGGTTTTTCTATAATTTTTCCTTTAATTTGTACTCCTTGATCTTTTCTCTCAGTACTTTTTCATTCTTCCTACAGAATACCCTCTTAAAGCACCAAGAATAGGGATAAGAAAAATTAGTCACACACAATAATCAATGCCAGATATAAAGCAATTTATCATTAAGGGTTTGAACAAACCGGTTTGACATCGCCATTGCATATTACATGAACTGCCAAGAATCCTACTACAGATGGTACAATATACAGAAGTGCTGGCTGAAAACACAAGAAGAAAATGCACAGCAATTAGGATCAAATGTTCAAACAAATTTGAGTACTATAAGATAGGGTATTATATTGGAAGCTGGCATGCATTATGGGAAGGAAGAAAACAAAGAGAACATGTCCAGTAACCTGTGCAGCTTGGAACCAGTTCATGACAATAATTGTAAGGACCAAACCAAAAGTGTATCCCCGAAAAGCACTCTTGAAATACTGGCTGTCTTTTCCTCTAGAAACATCAAATCGCAATGCCAGAGCTACAAAAATTCCTGAGAAGGGAAAATGCATAAAAAGCGCAATTAACAACAACAGCAAAATGTTCATTCAAGAAAGCCTGTTTAATAATAATTGTTGGACAAGTATTACAAGACGCTTAAGATTCAGAGATCAATTTCATATTCAGATAAAATAGTTTGCAGTTCAGAATTTTAAAGAATAAAAGATAAGAAACTACAATAACAGGAAAAAGGATCCTATACAGCACCCTACAACACAAATTACAATGGGGAGCAGAGGGCGAGGCACAGTGTTAACTTAGCATTTACAACCAATTTCATGGCAAATTCTAAGTTCTTACTACCGATGATAAAGTGAAATTTGGAATATAGCTATGATGGAAATTAAGAACAAAATGCAATACTTTCCTCTAAAAGTAAACAAAGTGACTTCTACTGTAACATGCAGACACAAGAGAAAGTCTACTAGAACTAGTTCACAATATTCTTGCCAACAGTCTCCCTTGTCACTGAACATGTTTAAGAAAATCAAGAATACCAAAATCAGTTAATCAACCACCTAAATCAAGTGGGGTTAGATAAAAAAATACATACTCCCACAGTTTTAAAGGCCGTAAAAGTCAGATTTAAATTAACAAATGTCCATAAAACTTAAACCCGGCACCAAATAATGTTCACTTGGGGTCATATCTACTCAAACATAAAGCAGCATCAATAAGATGCTCTGCCAACACATCTAAATGCTAAAATAGTGTATGGCTAGAACAGTAAAACAAATGAAGTCAGCAAATTTCACATGGTAAAAACTTGTTGAAAACTGAATCATAGGCACTGAAGTGTACATGCTAACTTGATACTTTAAGACCTTACCAGGGATTACAATATCACCAAGTCCAAGCATTGAAAATGGTCTTGTAGCATCGGTAGTTGGGAACAATAACTATGAAAGAATCAAGCAATAATATAATTAGTGTACTACAACAAATCATATTGAAAGCTACAATATAACATCTACAACATCTTACAAACAAACGACAAATGCGAGAAGACTAACCTTTATAGGAGCATCAAAAGATTTTGCAACACTAACCATTACAGGAGTGAAGAAAACCCAGAAAATATCATATACAAAAAGTCCAGTCTGTAATAAGTAGGATGAATGAAAAAAGTCAGAAGCAATTGATGAATGTCTGAAACAGAAATGCAAAGAAGCAAATATGCACAGGCATAGTATATCCTTGTCAAATTGACTATCTGATCTTACATCAGAAAGAATCTAATGATTCCATAGGCAGTATTTTTTGGGTACATCAAAATATTAAATGAGCTGTACAAGAGTGGGTAGCTCTCTCCTTCACCTACAATTCTACAACCGCATCCAACCATATTGAAACCTAAGACCTGATGGACATCCCTATGCTTAAATAATGGTGAAGTTCAAGGTGAAGCCACTAAAGTACATATTCTCAGGATCATGTCAGTGTTTTTCAGAAAATAAAAAGAAAAATGGCATTGTTTTTTAGGAAAGGCATCAAAGGCCTACATCATCTCAGAAAATAGAGTGACTTAGAGGCAATATAATCTCAAGAGCAAGATACTATTTGTCTGATGCAAGGAATAGTAAGAATATTCACTACAAACAAAATTCTTCAACAAACTAAATTTGGTGTATCTCTGATGGTCAAGAAACATTTATCCATAAAGTATGCACATCAACATCAGTTAGTGAATGCAAATTCTTACCAAGAGAATGGCACCAGTCTTAAAGGAACCAAGGGACAGCATTTCAATTCCCTGCCAAAAAACAAAAACAAAATCCTTCACTCATAATAAACAAATAAACAACACTTCTGCTCCTTAAACCAAAAAAAAAACAAGGGAAAAAATATCTCAAAACTAGTAACAAGCAAAACTGTCTCAAGGAAATCGTCTATATATTCAACAACCAACCACAAATGCATATACATGAAAATTGGATTTACAATGTATAAATATGACAACTATAATGTAACCTGGTACTAAGGACAAATTAGCACACAATGAAATTGCTAAAATCATTTAATGGCATTCAAAATACCATGCTAAAGGAGCATTACCGATAGCATTAACAAAGCCATTTTGCATTTACAAGTCATATATGAGAAAAACCCTCAAAAACTTATTAAGCAATAATAGCTCATAGTCTAAGTATTACTAGTTGAGGTAACATCCAAACATAAAACATCAAAAAGGCAATGAAAAAAAAAAATTTGCTGGGGTCAACAAACATTAGTTTAGCAATGACGCAAGCAGCATCAAGGTTTTAAATCATGAATACAGTTGTGGTGTAGACATGTCAGTATGGCATTTTTGTAGGGATTCAGCAATATGATTTTGTCAATACACAACATAATAGTCAATATGATTATATCAATACACAACATAATAGTCAATATTTAAAACCATGCCAGAACAATGTTCGGATGCAGTCAATACAACACTAACCAGCAAGGGCAAAAAGATGAAGAAATAAACAACAGAATCTCTCATCTAGAAAACACAAAGATAATTTCGAGTAACTAATAATTGTTCACAGATAAACAATAGCAACAATGGTGCCTCAGTTGAATGATGCTGTACCTGAATACAGAAAGCTAAGCCCAAAATATTGTTAGCAAGCCAATGCTTCTGGGAAGCATACCATGCACAAAAAAATGTTCCAGGAATTGCAGCTACAATCTGAGATCTAGTGAACTGAATCTCCAAAGCTGTGTAAGAAAGGCGTAAGGAAAAATATCATTCTGCATAATGCAAGCAATATATCAACTGGACCAAATAAGAACTCTCTGGAGTGGTAGACAATACAAATGTTCCAACATACAGACGATACTGATAAAAGGAAATAAAGAAAAAACTAGTCAGGCCCATTCAAAAGTCAGCATGGTTAAGCAGCAAATACACTGCTCAGTTACCCCACCTCTTTGAATAACACTCATATCAGACACTTGCAAACACCTTGAACAAGACATGGATACTTGGCAAGATATTCCAAATACAAGGAAAACATTAAATGTGATTTTTAGAAACATCGAATAGGAAATAATTGGATGAAAGAGTTGCGTGTATCCAGGGTTTTTCTTCCCAGTGAGCCCCAAGTTTCACAAGGACAGCAATGGAAAATAACTCTTATGAGCAATATTATGTTATTGGCAAAGGAGAAGTTGCTGGTATCATTTTTTGGGAATGAAAGTCAGGTGCTTAAATACTTAGCATAACTTCAAAAGGGTAATTATTTGAAATTGATAAGGATGATCAGCGTTAGAGATTTGGCAAATGGGACAGGAGAAAGATATTAAGGTTGAGAGTTGGTGATGTAACAATATTCATGCTGGGACATATTTGCTTCATTTATTCATCAATTATTCTCTCCTCCCCCCCTTTTCAATCAAAGATAAGAATACCATATTCAATCTACAAAAACAATATTGAAACATAACGAGCAGGAAAAGTAAGGTCACCCAGTAATTATTCATTTTTCTCAAAATATCTTAGAGAAAACCTTGATTTTTTCTTCTTTAGTTTCTTGTTTGATAGCATCTATTTTCTTAATTTTCTCAGAAATCAGAAGCTACAGGCACCAAAAGCAGTGCCTTGAAACATATGAATTCAACTTTATTACTGAAAATGAAGAGAAGTCAAATGACAAGAAACTCTGAATACATCAGTCTAGAGCATCCAAAAAAAATCAGTAAGCATTCTATTTTCTTTAATTTAAAAGTAAAAAAATAAGTAAAAGATAAAGCAGGCAATAGTAAACAAATAAAATTGAAGCAACACATACAATCAAATATAAACTCAGAAAATGATTGTCCTGCAGTCAAAGTTCTACGCTATTGCAGGTTAAACACATTTGCAGGTCTGCATTTGGTAAACCACAATAATGAAGGAAATAAAATGAAATCCAAAATCTAATGCAAGCACAACACACGACAGAAAAAACAAATCTTTAAGAATACATACAACAGAAAAATGGAAAATGCCAGGTAATGAGGTCATTATCCCAATGTTTTGGCAAATATCGTTTAATAGCTGGTAGCAATGTTGCCCTGCAAAAAGTGATAACAATAATCAGTAGTCCGAAATTTTGCAAAAAAATCAAACAGGCTGTGTCAAATGCGTAATTAGTAAAATAACCCATACAAAAAGAACATACCAAAGGGCAATGATTCCAAGCACAAAAAAATAGCATGTCAGCACAGCATTAACCAAGTCTTTCGAAAGAAACTTGAAGAGTAAGAATAGCGATAACAGCATTGCACTCCCAACAAAGGGAAAGCGCATTGCATGTTCATTAGACATTCTCTCCTGCAAGATTGACAATAACAATTTAGAGCCAGTGAAATAATAAAAGAAAACAAATAAAATTGATTTTGCTACACATACTGAAGGTGGAGTTGGCTTGACTGATCGATAGCACCCAACATAGACTGTGAGACATGCAGTCAAGATGACATTTAAGTTTGGATCCACCTTCACAAGTAGCGGTGCCAATGTTAAACCTGCATTTAAAAATGTGAGCATATATGCAACTAAAAAAGGTGAAAATTATGTAAAGTTCAAAAACAAGTGAAGACGAACAAATGTGGTTGGCACATATATCATAATTATGAAGCAAAGTCCTATTGTATCACCAAGATCATTCTTAACAGAAAGCTATCATATAGAAGACCCAATTCTCTATTTGTTTTTTTATACAGTGGTTAGAAACTTCAATATAGGATGGAAATCTCAATCAAAACCCATAGATGAGGAGACTTTTATTGATATTTAATCCCATTTATCCACACCATGGATCTCCTTTATTAGCATTTGTCATATTAGACATCAAGTGACATTCTAAGAAAAAGGGAAGAAAAAAGCACTTAAAAAATAATGTCTTTTAGGCTTCACTATAATAACTGAAAACATCAGTCAATCACATATGCGAAGACAAACAAAGACAGGAAGAAGGGAAACACAAATGTGTAGAGTTTTGTGCGCCATAAGTGACATGACTTTCCCCTAAGGATCTTTGAGATGCAAGAAAAAAAAAAACTAGTTACACTCGTTTGTCAACAAATTATCGATCATAAACATTCACATATTAAAAACTACTTCTATTATCTAGTAACAGTGAAAACATCAGTCAATCACATATGCGAAGACAAACAAAGACAGGAAGAAAGGAAACACAAATGTGTAGAGTTTTGTGCGCCATAAGTGACATGACTTTCCCCTAAGGATCTTTGAGATGCAAGAAAAAAAAACTAGTTACACTCGTTTGTCAACAAAATATCGATCATAAACATTCACATATTAAAAACTACTTCTATTATCTGTTAACAGTGAGTAACAAATGAGGCTGCAAGGAATATTTAAAAACTAAAAATAAAAAAACTGCACATAGTTCAACTAAAAATTATGCAGCAAAAACAACTGCTAACAAGTCGATAATAACAATAAAAAGGAAAATTATTAAAAAAAAAATGGGAAAAAAAGAGAAACAAACAAACCTGCTAAAGCAAAATTGGCAATACGTTCATTGTTCTTCATTGTTCTTCAATTTAAGCTCAACTTTATAAAGAAAAATTCAACCAATCAAGATGTATGTAGTAGCTCAATCACCATAAAATAATTGAATAATGAACTCAAATATATCCAAAGATAGCCACTTTATGCGATAAAAAACCTATAATTAAATAAAAAAAATCAAACCATGATCACTAACAAACAGTCAATTCTAAATCAAACCTCATTTCTCTAAAATAAATCAATTCACATTTCGTCTTTCACAATTGTGACCACATGCATGCTGCAAATTAAAAAAGTCAGAACTCAAAATTCCCATTTCTCGCATGCAAAATTGATAAATAAAAAAAAATCCTTTCCTAATCCTCAATTTTTCTCAGCAGCTAAACAAGAATTAGGAGTCAATCAGAGAGAAAGAGAGATTTACCTGAGATGATTTACCTTTCTCTCTCTAAACAGATCGGAGACAGATGTCGTCAGAGAGAGAGAGAGAGAGTTTAGAGAGAAAAAGTGAGATTTGAGATTTTGATATTCCAATTTGAGAGAGAGATAGGGCTTTATCCAAACAGGATCGGGTTGCCTGTAAGAGGAATTTAATGGAGACGAAGATATACCGAAGTTCAGACATACGTACATGCCAGTTACGCAAATACTGTCACTCCCAATAATGTGTGAAATGAATATTCTAGTACACGTGGCCTTATGTGATTGGTTCGTTATGTAAATACGTTTTTGTTGATTATTGTTCACGTATATAAGCCACAGGCATTCATCCGATGTCAGCCGCATCGGCCACGAAAAAGGCCGTTTAATAGATTTTGGCATTTTAAAGAAAGCCACGTCTTGTGAGGTATTTTGACGAATCATATTTTGCCATGTCAGCAACTAAAGAAATATAAATATCTATTTTTTTTTTGAAATCTAAATGTCTAATGGTTAGATTTTGGGCGTAATTAAACGGCAGCGTACTTACCCGTTTGTTTAAATGTGAAATTATTTTGGGCTCTATGAATTAATAATGAAAATATTTTTGCCAAGCAATCTAAGGGAAAGAAAAAGAAAAAGAAAAAAAAACGACTAATGCTATAAAAAAGTTTAAATTGCCAAATTTTATCTTCTGTCTAGCTTTCTAAGAAAACTTAATTTATGAATTATTACTAAGTTCTTTCTTGTTATCTTAAAGATCACTGTTTTTTTTTGTTTGATTACCTTTCAAAAATAAAAATTTGTTATTTAAGCCATTATAAATATTCGCCAAAGATCATTTCAATGATAACCTGCCTCATTGTGTGATATTACACCTGCATTATAGTACATTATATATAAATATATCATAATAGTGTGAGGTCTCGCTTCAATATTAGTATGGTCCATTAAGGGATTTGAAATTCTTATTTGGATTTTAAACCACACAATATAATTGCATATGGCCTCCATTTGGTTTGGTAAATATGGATTTAAGTTTGTCTTTTATTTTGAAAATGTTTTTTATGACTTTATTTTTGAAAACTAAGTTGATGTAGAGTCATCATTTTAATTTATTTAATTTAGAAAAAAGTTAAAGATAAACTTATTGATTTCACTCCAAAAATATTTTATGCGCCCAAAAATACACTAACCTTGAACTAAATGATGGATTTCAAATTATATTTTTACATTAAATAAAAAGTGATGGGTTTTTAAAGAAACTTTTAACTTTTAAAAATGAAAAGTGATGGGTTTTTAAAAGAAACTTTAACTTTTAAAAAATTTGATTTCATAAAATGACAATTATAATATGAATGATAATTATAAAATGCATGAGCAATTATTTATGACATCCGTAAAGCATAATAAATAATTAAGGTCACATTGTAAAATCTTAAAATAAAAATTCATAACTCTAGTCCTTATGGGTAGTAGGTTAGACACAACTTTTCTAAAATAATTTAGAAAATTAGAGAAAGAAGAAAAAGAAGAAGAAGAAGAGAACCAATTATGTGACTTTTAATTGGCTCGCCAATTGGGGTTATATTCCGAGTGTGTCTACATATCCCTTTTGAATAAAAATCAGAGCCTTAGTAGTTCATGCCATTAAAAGCAATGAGCTTAAGTTTGATTAATTTAAGTTGGTTATGTTACCAAAATTTGAAAGAGACATGTATCTTAGATGATTTCCTCTTACGTGACTTTGGGGTGGGTTGCAGGGCTTTCCCGTTTCTTAATTCCATTTTTTGGAAGGCTTAACTTGAAAGGCTTGGGTCTTGAACTTAGCTTATCATGGGCTTAGGCCCAACTTCACTCTGTAGACATGAAAATTCGCCACCTTCAGAAGAACCCTTGAGCTTGACATAAAGATCATCGAGCTAGTCAATTTGTTATAAAACGACGAGAAGGCAATTGGATGACTAGTTTCAATGAATCAACATAATTATTAAATTACCAAACTCAATATTTGATAAGCATTGACCTTGATAATTATCCAAAATAGATAGCACCTTGCATCTATAAAAGGAGGGCTCATGTACCTTTATAGTGGTTGGAACAACAGTATCCAAAGAGACCTCTCCTCTCTAGAAACCTCCATTTTTGGGTGAATAATAAAACTCCAATATAAATCAATCAAAGGACATTCAAAAATCACAGTGAAATCACTAAGAATCACATTCCCTTGGCAGTAAGTTTCTCAAAGCCTTTTACATCATTCTCCCCTAACTTCACATCATCCTTCATAAGTTATTATCACTATCTTTATAATGATTTAACATGACTTTGTTAAATTACCATGATATGTTAGAAGCATTTTCTATCAAAGCTTTTAAAATAAATATAGAAACTTAGGTAGGATTTTCACAATCGCTGAAACCCATCTATTATAACCTCATTCAAAGTTTTGGATAAAAGATCAAGATGCTATTAAATGAGAAATAATTGTAAATGAATTCACATGTTTTGACAAACATCATTTCTACCCTGAATCAATAAGGATGTTCGAGCTCGACATTCTTTTAATGACGAGCTCTATATTTTGATACAAATCCAAAATACATGTACGTTATTATGTAGCAACAACTAATTCTTCCTGCAAAATATTATTGAGTTCGATATTTTGAAGATTATTGAGCTCGATGATATTATTTCAAAAACTTATTATACTTCTTTTTCTATTTCTCATTATCATTTCAAAGTACATGGCTTTAAACATTCATTTGGCATTCTTTGTCTCTTTTCCTAGATCAATATACATAGGCAAAATGTAATTTTAGAATTCATTTATAGGATTTATATAATAATATGTAATATAATTGTCTCCTTTAGATTATCATTTGTAAGAACATGTTTCCACTTCGGTGGGTGTTCATAGGTTTTTTTTTTTTTTGCATGCATCACGAGCACCATCCATTTACATATACATATATATATACACTCTGCCTTACTTGATGTTTTGTTTATCCTTCATTTGATATTTTGAAATATTCCCACTGACACATAAATCATGGAGGAGGCTGATTCATTTGAATAGGGCATATGGGAACTATAGGGATCGCCATCTTTATTATTTTTATATGTATCTAACTTCCCAAACCCAGGTTTAAAGGTGTTAAAGATTCTTTAAAAAGAAAATCAAGAGTATGCTAGTCCTTTTTACTTCCCATTCGACTCCATTTTCTCACAAGTCTTGCCTCTCGAATTCTTAAGGTCAATAATCTAACAACGTTGAGGCCCGAAAAAGGCAAAAGAGCATGGACCGACCAAGCATTCACAGTGGCATGTCCACTAAGAACCTTACAAGAAGTTAATTCTAATGATTTATGTGCTAGTGAGAATTATTTAGAATATCGGGAATAGTTATATCATAGTAGTTTCATCACCGTGTGTGTTAGGAAGCCCAAAATACCCACGTTATGTGTTGAAAGGGTTACCATATACTTCATTTAAGATATGGAAAATGGACACTATGTAACCACTCACATGCCTAGTACCCTCAGGTATATCTTGCTGCAGAAGCCTAAGCCTATTTTTACCCTGGACTAAAAAGTGCATATAGGTTGACTTAGTAATATTCTCTTAAGATAACCTGGGATGACTATGATTGATGTGTTTTTATTCAATGTTTGATAAAATCCATTGGGATTTTGTCAAACAATAAGCTTAAAATTTGTCAATTATAAATCTCTTCTATTGCACTAAGAAACTTCCCTTTTTGTATAACTAAAGCATTATTAAACCACCTTTTAGGGATCTTCCTTTTTAAGAGATTCATATAATCATAGTTGTTGTCCCAAGATGGCAACCAAGAGGGGGGTGAATTGGTTGCCTTGAAGAAGTGATGTCAAATTAAAATTTTGAAAAAATAAGAATAACAAGATGAAGCTTCTAGAGAAGAGAAGAATAAAAACAAAGAGTTTATAGTGGTTCAAATTACCTCAATCCTATGTCAACTTCCTTAACAACTTGTTAAGGTACCACTAATCTTGAGTTTTTACAAGTTCAACTCTAACTTGGTATTTTTATAAGTTCACACCAAACTTTTACAAGGTTTGAGTAATATCCTCACAACCCAACAAGAGTTTTCCTAAGGCTCACTCTAAAACCTAAGTGTTTCAAAGCTAACACTCAACTTACAATAGTATTTAATGCTCACACCCAACACTCAATGAATACAAATATAAATTTTGATGCAAGAAAATAAAAGTTGTTTATCTTGGTTATTTCAAATGTTATCCCTTATAAAAATGAAATTTCTTAAGGTATTTATAGACTTCAAGTCTTGAACTAGCCGTTTGAAGTGGGTGCCTATATGTTTGGACTTTGTCTCCTACTATCATTAATGTGCTGAATAGGATCATAAGAGGACTCCAAGTAGTTTGGTTGGCTCGATCTTAGTCTCGGTCAGAAGAACTCTGGTCTAGTCTGAGGTTTGAATTTCTGACAAAAGTTTTTCAATGGCTAGTATACGTGGCATCCACTAATTGAGTAGATAAGTAACAACTATAATCTTTAAAAGCTTTTTCCATAGCACGATCGGTATGATAATGGTTCGGTTGGTCTAGTTGAGGTATGCTAAAATTCTTGGAGTGCTACTGACCATGATCTCTACTGGAAGTTTTGAGGATTTAGCTCAACCTCGGTACGGGTGAGCTATAGCATAGTCCGATCGGTCCATGTGTAGTATGCCGAACTTTTTGGAGTACTATAGACCGTGAGCTCTATTAGATGTTTTGGATCTTTTAGCTCAGCTCGGTATGGTCAAACTATTTTAAGTTAGGTCTGTTTTAGGCTTGATATGCTAAGGTTTTTGAAGTACCACTGACCATGAGCTTCTCTGGACATTTTGCTGATTTTGGACTCAAGTTTAGATTGACCAGTTTTAGCTCATTCGCTCGGTCCGAGCTACAAGTGTTCAATCTTAAGTCCTATTTTGAGCTCGTTCCAGGTGACTTCAGATTGATTTGCTTATGCTCCTCCTTGATAGCTAGGGTTTGATCTAAGCTGCAAGTGTTTGGTCTCATGTCTTCCTTTGAGCTCATTCATGACAACTGAAGCTCGGTCCATGCTATAAGAGCTTGGTCTATTTAGCTCATGCTCATTTCTAACAATAAGGGCTTGGCTGTCCGATGTTCAATGTTGTTGGTTAGAGCTCAAGCTTCAAGGGCTTCATTACTCTGTTCTGAGATCTTCTTTGTTCGGCTCGTGCTAGTCTTCAGTACGTGTTTACTTCGGTATAGGCTAGTCTGGCCGTGCTTGTCAGTGATCCGGGTGGACTATGGGTAATTTTAGTTCCTGCACAAATGTAGCTTTTGGCTTTTGGCAATTAAATTAAATTGATAAAAAGATTTCAAATGTTACTTGTTTAATTTTTAAGTTTTGCAAAGGCCCTCCCCCCCCCCCCCCCCCCCCCCCCCCTTAACATATGCTATAGTTTATATTTTTCTACCCTTTTAATTCAAATGTTCCTTCTTCCCCTTAGTTTGTTGTTTTAATACAATTTGAGGTTATTCTCCCCCTATTTTAATAAACTTTAAGGCTCTTCTCCCCCTTTAATTTAAAATTTTAATGCTTTTATCCCCCTTTGACAAAGCCAAAAAGAAAAGAAAATGAAAAAAAATTATTTGAACAAAATATGCATATATGATCATGTGTAAGTGAAAGCCAACAAAATAAGGAGATCATACATGGAAGAAAAAAAATAAAATAAGATCAAAGTAGAGGAGAGTAATAGGGGGGGGGGGGGGTGTCAAAGTTATCATCATCATTTTCATAGTTATTTCCATCTTCCTCATCTTTGTCCCCTTCTTCTTCTTCTTCTTCCATTCCTCTTTAAACTTGTTCTTCTCCAAGGGTCGCTTCTTCATCTCCCTCTTCATTTTCATCCCAAATCATACATTGAGGGAATCCCATGGAACCTTGGATATCCTTAATGTCCATGTAAAGATGAGAGAGTCTACTTGAGATGGTGTCAAACTTAGAAGTTTGAGAATAAATTTGTCCTTGAATGTCTTGAAGGATGGAGAGGATAGAGCTTTGGCCTCTAGGTGTTTGAGGTCTAGGAATTTCCACTTGAAAAGATTCTTGGCTTTCATTAAAAATTCTTGGTTTTTTTTTGTTATTGAGCTCTAATTCTTGGTGCCACAGAAGCATAATGATATATTCCATCAACTTCAATTATGCATTTTGAGTGTTTCAAATATTGAATGTTGATTGGGTTTTTGGATGATCAAGTGGATTAGAAAGAGCTATGAGTAGCACTCTTTGGAGGAGTGAGTGCACCTATATGTTTAGCAATTTGAGTAATGTAGGAGGTGATCATAATGATTTTGGATGATTTATTTCTAAGTATAAGAAATGAGTCAATCAAGAACTTTGCGGTTTGAATTTGCACTCCTTTAATTAAACAATAAAGGAAGACAAGATCTTTATGAGTGACTTTTTCATTACTTTCACCCCTAGCATTAATGGTGTAGGTAATGATTCTATGCAATATCTAATAGGTGAGGGTTATGTTTAGCATTGGAAAGTTTATGAAAGTCGGTTTCAATGGATATTTCATTCCAAAAGTTTAAAAGAATTTCATTGGAAATTTTTGGGCTGGAAGAATGAAGTATGCCTTTGGTGTTAAATCCCTAAACAGAAACAAAATCTTCTATAGTCATTTGGTATTGTTGATTGAAAAGTTTAAATGTTAGACCATATTATCCTAATGGTTTAACATCCTTCTTTTCAATAACCATTGTTGCAAGAAATTCCTTAGTTAATGATTCCCATCCCAAATAATCTTATTCAAGAAAAACAAAAGTTTCCTACCCAAGATTAGAGAGGTAAGCTCTAATCTCATTTTTTATGGAAAGGGATTCTAAAAAGAAAAGAGATGGAATCCTATTTGGTTTAATTTTCTTATCTAAGATAAGATTTCACCTTTTCTTTTCTTCTTCATTAAGGTGTCATGGTTTATGAGTTATTATTCTTATCAAATCCATAATAGTGGATGTAATATCCCAATGTGTGCCCTAGAAGTTTGGATACAATTGTTGTTTGATTTGAATTAATGTATATATGTTTTTGCAAAGGAAATGATTGTGTTAATGGAATGTATATGTTGTATATATGTTAATATATATAACATATACATTAGTCAAAAGGGATGGTCAATGGAAGAGGATATTTATGTGTGATATGTGAAATTACTTTAATGGGCATATAAGTGACAAAGGTTAAGTTAAATGGATGAGGGCATTTAGGTAATTGCTTTGTTAGAATTGCTTGGTGGAGATTTAAAGAAGAAAAGAAGTTGACTTGTGTTTATTTTTTTCTTTTCTTCTCATTTGTGTGCCGGCTATCCAAGAAAAGAGAGAGCAAGAGAGGTGTTCTAAATGCTAGAATCAAATTGAAGGAAGAATCAAAGGATTAAGTTGGAGATTTGTGAAATTTCTTCATTTAAGGTAAGTACTTTCTCGTTTTCCTTTGTTATTGTTGAAGTTGTGTTTGAGATGAGTTGTGATTTGTTGATATTATGAATTGGTGTGTTTGAGATGTGTTTATAAGTGTTGAAATGGATTGTAAGTTAAAAAGGTTAAATTGGTGTTGGTTTTGTTTGAAGATGGTAAGTTAAGTGGATGTTGATATTGAAAGAAGAAGATTGATGTTGGTTTAGGGTTTGATGTGGTAGTGATTGATTGTATGGTTGATATAGTGTTAATGTGAATATTGTGATGAATATGTGTTAATAACATGGATTACATCCATTTGAATGAGGTTGTATTGTGCATAATGTGTTTTTATTCAATCAAAAGAGAGTTGGCCATATTTAGGGTTTGTATACATGAGAGCCAAACCTAAGAAGAGACACAGCCAAAACTAAATATTTTTGGGAGACACGGCCAAGTCTATGGAAATTTGGCCGTGTTGGATGATTTTTGGAGAAGACACGGCCGTGTCCCTTGCCCATGTTTGCTTCTGTTGCTTTTGGTTGAGAGACACGGCCACAAGCTTGGCCGTGTCCCTTGAGTGTGTTGGCCACTGTGATTTTTCCTTGCTCTTCTTACATGATTGAGATTGAACTTACATTTGATAATGCATATGATACTATATGAACAAGGTTATGTATTATGTGCATGATGAATCTTATGAATGGTAATGTGTTATGTAAATAATGTACTTTGAAATGTTATACCAATGATGCTATATGTATAATATGAATTGAGATATGAAATGATATGAAGCCATTGTGATTGGCTATGATGAATCATTTGAAAGACATAAGGCATGTTTGCCTAATTGATTATGAGAATGGAGAATGGAATTGATAATGAGATAATAAATGAATTGTGTGTCTAATATGTTATTCATTTTCAGAGTTTTGTTGTTGGTGGCATGCCTAATGGTAACAATCTCTTGAAGTTAGGTTGGATTTGATCCTTGAAGCCTAATTGAGATGTTACAACCCTTGAAGCTAGGTTGGGTTGGTTCTTGAAGCCAAGTTGGGTTGATACTTAGCATGCTTTGTTCCCCTTGAAGCTTGGTTGAACCTAATCCTTGAAGCCTAGTTGGGTATATGATAATGATAAATGTGATAATAAAACCAAAGCATTAACTCTGAAAATTGAATGGCATATTAGAGTGTTTTGGGCCCATGCTTGTCTTTGTATATAATGTGATTCTTGAATGGTAAAATCAATGGAACTATGAAGATGTAATATGAATATTGTTATGACATTGAATGTAGTATGATGTGGTAATGTGATGTGCTTCTATGTGTATGGTTTATGAAATATAAAGGTATGATGTTAGCTTTTCACTTATGATGTTAACTTTATGATTTAGATGTGTAACATTACTTTGCCTTAAAGTATAATGTTGGTATATTTTGTACTACTAAGCCGATGGCTTAGCGCGATAGTGTTTGATCGCGCAGGTGACAGAGTTGAACCTGAGAGCTCCTCGAGACCAAGTGAGACTAGACATTGAGGATTTTTCTTTTGGGACTTAAAGATCATAGAAGAGCTGCCAATCATGTATATATTCTATGTTTTGTAAACTTTGATTTATAACATATTTGTAATAACTTCCGCTGTGAATTGATAAACATTCTTATATATGGTGTCTTTTGGATTTTTTTAAAAGGTTTGAGATTGATTTCATTTATTTACAAAGATATTTTTTGTGGCATTTACTATATTCAGTATACGTATATTACGATCGTTTAAGCATGCTTGATACGTATACGGGATATAGGGGTGTTACAATTGTTTTGGTATCAGAGCCTAGGTTTGAGATTCTCAACCTAGGTCAAGTGTAAGAAAAAGAGTGTTTTGATTTTAAAAAAGTGGATTTTTGAATAATATACATGTTTGGCATTGGCAGTCTCTGATCTTTAATGAGAGGTATTCTGCTGTATTTGCAGATATAGGTTGTGATGGATTCTCACTCACGTCAGTCAGTCGAGGGTAGTGCTGAGAGTATAGCTTCTGATGAGATTAGAGAGGGAGCTAGAGTGGATAGTGCTGGAGAGGTACCTGCTTCTGTGTCGGGGAGACCAGCTGGTGAGGAGGTTCCGCCAGGTTGGTTTAGGCATGTGATTGATTTGTTGAGGCAAGCACCAGTGCAACCACCGCCACCACCCCCACAGCCTTTGGTATCAGTGAGACAGTATGATAAGCTAAGGAAGTATGGAGCAGAAGATTTTCTAGGTACCATTGATCTAGCTGTAGCAGAACAGTGGCTAGACAAAGTACAGAGAATATTTGTTCAGTTGCAAGCCACTTCAGAAGAAAAGTTTGATTATGCAAGATCATTGTTGCAAAAGGACGCATATGACTGGTGGAAGACAGTGCCTCATGCTATGGATGATCCACCAACATTGTCCTATGCTGATTTTCTAAGAGAGTTTGAATTGAAGTATACTCCTAGGGAGTACAAAGATGTGAAGAAAATGGAGTTTCTAAGCTTGAAACAAGACAACCGGTCAGTAACGGAATATGAGGTTGACTTTATCCGGTTGAGCCATTATGCTGGGGGTATTATATCCGATGAGATTGATAGATGCAGGAGATTTGAGGAGGGATTGAGGCCCTCTATTATGTGTCTTATGGCTGGATCTAGATATCATGATTTTTCCCAGCTTGTGGCAGCAACTAGGAGTGTGGAGAGAGCCCAGAATATTGCAGCTGCTTCAGAGGAAGAGATTAGGGTTAGAAGGCCCCAGTTTGAGGCAGGGTCTTCGTCTGTGAAAAGAGGTAAAGGAAGTTTTGTTCCTCGGGGTAGTAGGAGTCAGAGGCCAGCTGGTAGGTCAGTACAGTTTCAGAGGCAGAGATCTAGACCTACAGTTTTAGTGGCGAGTGCTCCGACCCCAGTGACTCAGAGATCCACTCTACCCGTATGCATTCATTGTGGTAGACCACATGGTGGTACTTGTTGGAAGACTGGTGTAGCAGGGGTATGTTTCAGATGTGGATCTCCCGATCATTTTGTTAGAGATTGTCCTGAGAGACAGGAGCAGATGTCAGTGGATACTGCAGCTTCTCGACCTAGTGTGAGGGGAGGTCGAGGAGGCAGAGGTTTCGACAGAGGAGGCAGATCTGGGTTCAGTTCTAGAGGAGGTTCTACATCCAGGGAGAGTAGACCAGAGGAGGCTGGATCTTCTCAGAGGATTTATGTGATGCAGAGGCAACCAGATGCTTCGGCAGTCATAGCTGGTACTTTTTCTTTATTTGGTATTTCAGTACTTGCTTTGATTGATCCCGGATCCACGCATTCATATATTAGTGCATCTGTTTTGCCTGTGTCTGATGTGCATGCTGAATCCCTAGGATTTGATGTATTGGTAACAAATCCGTTAGGGCATAGTGTGATTGTTAGCAAAGTGCACCGAGATAGTGCAGTAGTGGTTCAAGGTGAGGAGTTTCTTGGAGATTTGATTGAGATGCCTTTTAAGGAATATGATGTGATCCTAGGCATGGACTGGTTATCTAGACATGGAGCTGTGGTTGACTGCCAAAAGAAAGTTGTTACCTTGAGAACCAGTGATGGTAGAGAGGTGTTAGTATCTAGTGAGCAGGGACAACTAGCATCCTTGTTTGTTTCAGCTATTGCAGCTAGAAGATTGATTAGAAAAGGGTGTGATGCTTACCTTGCTTATGTTGTAGATACGAGAGTAAAGGGTTCTCAACTTGATAGTATACCCACCGTTGCAGAGTTTCCAGATGTGTTTCCAGAGGAGTTGCCAGGGATACCTCCTGAGAGAGAGGTGGAGTTTGGTATTGAATTATTTCCTGGTACCACTCCTATCTCTATTACTCCTTATAGAATGGCACCTGCTGAACTGAGAGAACTGAAGGTGCAGTTGCAGGAGCTGTTGGATAAAGGGTTTGTTCACCCTAGTGTTTCACCGTGGAGAGCTCCTGTTCTGTTTGTGAAGAAGAAGGATGGTACTATGAGATTGTGTATAGATTATAGGCAATTGAACAAGGTGACTATTAAAAATAAATATCCTTTGCCTAGAATTGATGATCTCTTTGATCAATTGAAGGGTGCAGCAGTATTTTTCAAAATTGATTTGAGATTAGGGTACCATCTGTAATATCCCGGAATAGACCCTAAGAGTTTTGGAGTTATTGTTGTTGTATTTGGATTTAATGTATATGTGTATATGTGAAATATAAGGATAATATATGTAAGACATATACATATACATCACATATACATGGGATATATATAATGGTGAAGGATAAGTGAGTTGTATATATATTTGTATAACTAAATAATAATAATAATAATAAAGACAAAAAGAAAAGAGAAGAAGAAAATCAAAGAAAGAATATGTGGTGGAGATTTAAAGTATTATTATTATTATTACTATTGTTATTGTTATTGTTATTGTTATTGTTATTATTATTATTATTATTATTATATATATATATATATATGGATAAGGACAAAGGAAAGAAGTAGAAACTTCTTCTTCCTTCTACTCCTTCTTCGTCTTCTTCGTTCTTCTTGGCCGAGAGAGAGAGAGAGAGAGAGAGAGAGAGAGAGAGAGAGAAAGAGAGAAAGATGTGATTTTCTTACCAAATTTCTTAAGGAATTCAAGAGATTTGATGATAGAGATGAAGATTTGATAAAGGATTCAAGTAAGTATTTATTTCTTTAAATTGATTTTCATTGTTTGAGTTGGGTTTGGTATGGTTGATGTGTGATGATGATGATATTGAAAGATTTAAGTATATATATGTGTTGATTTGGTAATTGGATGATGATAATATGATTATTTGTGAAGATGATGATGAATTGTTGAATAAGGGTTGAGTTTAATGAAATTTGGGGATTTGATAAATTGGTATATGAATGAAGTTTATAATGATGATTGGTGTGTGTTTTGAGTGTTATTGATGTTTTGGTAAGTTTGTTATGGTTTTTGGGTGTGTTTGATGAAGATTGTTTGAAGTGAGTAATGATAAAAAGATGGGTATTGTTGGATGTTGTTGTGTGTTGACCGGAATCTGGGTTTTTAGTCGGACACGCCCAGAGACACGGCCAGTTTGTTAGGCGTGTCGTTGGTTCTGTTTTCTGGAGTTGGTAGCACGAGCAGTGACACGCCCATGTTATTGAGCGTGTCATAAGTTCTGTGTGGCAGTAGAATTGACACGACCAGTAACACGCCCGTGTTATTGAGCGTGTCATAGCTACTGTGAGTTTGGAGAATTGACACGGCCATGAGCACGCTCTTGTTGATTGGACGTGTTGATGTTTTTGAGATACAGAATGTATTACACGCCCAGTGACACGCCCGTGGTTATGAGCGTGTCAATGTTTCTGTGTTGTGGAGTTAGGGCACGATCAGGAACACGCCCGTGTTGATGAGCGTGTCATGTGTTGAGTTTGCCCTAATTGATTCTTATTTGTATTACCTCATGTGTATTTCTAAGTGAGTGTGTATGATTACTTTTGGATTAGGTTTTAAGAGATGGAATTGCTCTAATCCAAGTATTGAAAGATCTATGGAAGAGAAGTTATATGGGAGTGAGTTCTTTAGAGGTAAGTACAAAACCCTATTGGATTGCATATAAGTATATTGTTAAAATAAATATTAATATTGTATATGCAATGAAAAGATAAGAGATATGATAATACATTAATACATATAAGATGTGAAGGCATTCAATATATATATATGTTATGAAATGTGAAAGATGTGAGGATATGATTTGTATGATGTGTATTCCAATTTATATGGTAATGCAATTGATTGTGCATACTTGAGTAATGAATGATTATGTATATAAATATCAAAGATGAACTATGAAATGTGATAATGTGATATTGTGATGAACTATGAAATGTGATAATGTGATATTGTGATGAACTATGAAATGTGATAATGTGATATTGTGGTGAACTATGAAATGTGATATTGTGATGGAATATGAAATGTAAATTGAGAGGTGATGATGTATAAAGCCATTGTGGTTGGCTATGATATTGAGAATGAGATAAATGAGGCATGTTTTGCCTAAATGATGCCATTGTGGTTGGCTATGATGATGTAAATGATGATGAGAATGAGAATGAAATTGATAATGAAATAATAAATGAATTGTGTGACTAATGTGTTATTCATTTTCAGAGTTTTGTTGTTGGTGGCATGCCTAATAAGTGTAACAATCTCTTGAAGTTAGGTTGGATTGAATCCTTGAAGCCTAATTGAGATGTTACCACCCTTGAAGCTAGGTTGGATTAGTTCTTGAAGCCAAGTTGGGTAGAAGCTTAGCATGCTTTGCTCCCCTTGAAGCTTGGTTGAACTTAATCCTTGAAGCCTAGTTGGGTATATGATATTGATAAATGTGATAACAAAACCAAAGCATTAACTCTGAACTTTGAATGACATATTAGTGTCTTTTGGGCCCGAGTCTGTCTTTGTTGTTAATGTGATGTATATACAAGTTGAAATAAATGAGTAATGGGATTTATGTTGCCTTTGTTGGAAATGTGAGTTGTGAATGATGAATTGTGGTTAGTGATATGATTATATAACATACATGAATTATTGAAAGGAGATATGGTTTGTGAAGTTATATGCAATATGCGATTATAAAGTATAAAATGATATATATGATATGTATGAGGTGAAATTGGTAAGTATCATAATATGAAGGTTCTATCAATTTATTGAATTATGTTTGATGGTTATGTTATATGTGTATATGTATATCCTCTATAAGGTTAATAGGATTATATGAAGAATGCATTGAAAAAGGGGAAAACAGAGTAAGAAAATGTTAAAACATGAGACTAAACATATGGGGTATGTTTCCTTTATATTGTATATTTTAATGGTTACTTGTACTACTAAGCTTTCGAGCTTAGCGCGGTTATCTTAATCGCGCAGGTATATAGGTGATGAAGCTGGAGATAAGCTACTATGTCACAACGAGGACAAGTGTAGTTCGAGACCAACTAGATGGTGGTGCATGCATGTAATTATACTGTATTTTCATAAGAATGTATTCATTTGTATAAATGAATCTTTGGAAGAAACAATGTAACTTATATTTATGTATTACCATGATAAGAATAACCATTTTGTAAATACTTTCATATGATTTAAATGTATTATGGTTTTAAAAATTAAAGTAAAGAGTTATAATGGTGATGAAAAGTGACATTCTTATACTCTATATACATATTGTATGTGTACCTGGTATATGTACAGTATTTATATGGGTATCGGGGTGTTACAATTATTTTGGTATCAGAGCTTAGGTTTCGAGATTCTCGGCCTAAGTAAATTTACAAAGAAAAGTTTTTTAAAAAAAATGATGATAAATGAAAATAAAAAGAATGAAAATTTTGATACATGCACATGCATTAACACCTAGGTTGGTCTCGGATGTGGCATAATATGATTTGTAAAATATTTGTGTTACATGAGATGTTTAATATAGTTGATGATATATGTGTATACTATGTTGATGTGAGAAGAAACCATGATTGTTGGCAATGATGTTGGAAATGAATTATAATTGAGGCATAGTGCCTAATTATTTATGAGAAACGAATTACGAAATGTAATGTGAAATATGCATGTTGATGAGACATATGAAAAATGTTATGTCATGTGCAACATGGAATGTAATATTGATGTTTATGAGTAATATTATGTATGACATAATATGAATTGAAAAATAAAGAAATGGAAAGGAAAATAAAGTTGGAAATGAGTTGAAAATCAAATTAAGATAAGAGTATGTACTCTTTCTTCTATACTTTAGACCTCTTTATAAGAAAGTTTATGTTGAGTTTGCTAGACAGAGGAAATAATGTCGAATTGTGAATATTGAAAGTTATGTTATTTAAATGAAGAGAGTATGGTGGTATATTGAATGAGTTGATGGGTATAGACAAAGTTTGACCATTTATGATTTGAATATGTAAAGTTAAAGTTTTTAAAAGAAAAAGAGATGATGTTGGTTAAATAAGGAAATATAATGGTGTTGTTGCATTGCTGTTTTAAATGCAAACATTGTGATTTTAATGTTAGAAATGTGATACGCTTGAGTGTTGTTAAAGCTCATATTAATGGTGGAAAGATGTGATAATTAGATTTTTGGAAATGAGCTTTAATATTTGTGAAAAGAATATACTTTGAGGTTGTTTTGTAATGTGTATATATAAGATGTTTTTTTTAAGTTGATATTAAGAACATAAGATGAGTGAATGGAAGTTTAAGTAAAGTAGTAAGTTGTGAAATTATAGTGTTAATGGAATTTGGGTAAAGACTATTTGAGTATTGATAATCTTAATGTAAGTTAAACCCATGAGCTTGTGGAATGAATATTACTGTATATGAGAGTACTATTAAATTGAATAATGTGATTGATGGTATGAGAATGATTATGCTTGCATTGACAAACCTGAGCAAAGCTAGGTCATGGGATAATATTGACAGTAAGAAATGGGATGGATCAATGTGGATTTAAGAAATTGAGATTTGTCATAATTAGACTTGGAGAGTATAAAGAGATTATTGAGCCCAATGTATATATGAGTGGATGTAATGTACATGTGTATAGATATGTGAGTAATATATATATATATCTATGTGTTGAAGAATAAACAAATGGATGTATAGATGGTATACTAATGCATTTAAAAATATATGTGAGAGAGATGTCACCTTAGTAGCGTGACTAAGATTTTGTGAAGTAATATCATGGTGATAATGTATATGTGTTGGGTTGATAAACAACTTAAGTCATGTCAAAAAGGGATAAAAATGATGTTGTTCACGGAATAGTAAAATGTTAAATTGTGTTGAAAATATGTAAAAGAGGAATTAAATATCATTGTATGATTATGTGTATACATGTATAGAAAATGTGGAATGAGTTTTTGATATGAATGTAATTGTAAAATGTAAGAAATGTGGAAAGTAAATCACATTGTGAATGTGATCTATGGATGTGTTATATAATTGCATATTTGATGTATATTGGAAATGACATTGCATGTAGTAGTGGACCTAAGAGAGATTAGGCCTTGATTGACGTAAAGAGTATGTGATGAAATGAAAATAAGAATAAACTTAAGAAATGTTGGATAGTGAAATGGTTATGGAAATAAGGATTAATTTGGGAAATGGTGGACAGTAATATTGTTATGATAATAACTGAATTTGGCTATCATAAATGTTATGAGTCAAAGTATTTGTGTGAGGAAATGTTCTGTGTATATAAATTTAATAAGAAATTATAAGGGAAAAAGAAAGTATAAAGAATGAAATTTATGTAAGATCTGTATAAGATTGAATGATGTGTGAAGGAGAGGTTAAGGATAATATTGTTGTATATGAGACATGCAAATGGTGATCAAATAATTAAGAGTAAATTGTGTTGAGATAGAGTTGACATATGTTAATTTTGGATGTAGTAAAGTTTGGAGAATGGAGATATTATATTTGTGATGCAACTTAGTAGTATAATTGGAAAGTTGGAAATAAAATAATAGAGGAACAGTATTGATTTATAAGTTTCAGATGTGATCATTAATCTCCTATGGCCATATAGTGTATTTATGGTATTTGGCCGATTAACTTTGTTATCCACAGAATTGAGACTAAGAAAGTATAACTGTAATACTACTTTGGTAAGATTGATAATTATGTTTCTAGAAACATGATTAACGGTTATGATTGATGAAGTGTATTTTATGGTTTTTGTGTTAGCAATTTGGTTATAATTCTGGAAAAGAAAAGACAGAAAGAGAATTGTGGAAATACTTTAAGTTATGAGTAATGTGAGAAAAAGGTAATTATTGTTAATATAGTAATGATATGATAAGTGAGAAGATGATAATGAAAGAAGATTGCAGAATGTGTTTGAGAGCTATATTGATTATGTTTATGGTATACGGTGAATAAGTGGATGGGTTTAATATTTGAGTGAGTAAACTATGAATGATAAGCATGGTATGAGATAATTATGAATTTTGGTGGAATTGTATTGAGATAATGAAAGATAAACTATGTGTATATTGAAAGATAAATTAAAGTGGATGGTTATTCATGATAAATTTAGATAAGTGAACTATTGATTTGAATCAAACAAGATTATGATGTTAAGATATTGTGGAGAATAAATCAATTGATTTGGATTTTTGCTATAATTGTGAATTATTATTGAGATTTAATATGTATGGTTGTGCTAAAGGCATAAGAGATAAATAATGATGTATACAATGTAAAATTTTGATAGATGAACGGACATGAATTAATTGAATTATATCAATTTTAATGATGAGAAAAGGGAAGAAGTTGATTTCCTGTAAAGTAAGTTCAAAAGCATTGTATTAATATTGATGTTAAGTGAGAAAATACTAGAGAAGGAATGAAGTGTATGAGAAATAAGAATATTATTATCAATGAAGGTTTGATAAATGTTTGTTTGTAAGGATAATTGTAATGATGGGATAATTAATATTAAGATATAAGTTTATGATCTTGAAAGTTAAAGTTAAGAGAATAGTTATAAAGAGATGAAGTGATAAAATATTTTGAATGTAATAATGGAATGTAACATAAGTATGTTAAAGGATGATTGAATTTTTGCATATAGATAAGGTATTTGAGAGTATAATGAGTTATTTTGAATATTGGATGAGAATGTAATAAGGTATAAAGATTTTTATCGTGACAAGTTGTGGAATTGAATAATATAATTGACTCTAAGGGGGAGAGTGCAAACTATGTGATTTGATGAAAATTTTAAATAGTGTATTGGTAAGAATGGAATGTTATTGTACTGAGTAATTTCGAGGACGAAATTTTTTTTAGGGGGAGAGAATTGTAATATCCCGGAATAGACCCTAAGAGTTTTGGAGTTATTGTTGTTGTATTTGGATTTAATGTATATGTGTATATGTGAAATATAAGGATAATATATGTAAGACATATACATATACATCACATATACATGGGATATATATAATGGTGAAGGATAAGTGAGTTGTATATATATTTGTATAACTAAATAATAATAATAATAATAAAGACAAAAAGAAAAGAGAAGAAGAAAATCAAAGAAAGAATATGTGGTGGAGATTTAAAGTATTATTATTATTATTACTATTGTTATTGTTATTGTTATTATTATTATTATTATTATTATTATTATTATTATATATATATATATGGATAAGGACAAAGGAAAGAAGTAGAAACTTCTTCTTCCTTCTACTCCTTCTTCGTCTTCTTCGTTCTTCTTGGCCGAGAGAGAGAGAGAGAGAGAGAGAGAGAGAGAGAGAGAGAGAGAGAAAGAGAGAAAGATGTGATTTTCTTACCAAATTTCTTAAGGAATTCAAGAGATTTGATGATAGAGATGAAGATTTGATAAAGGATTCAAGTAAGTATTTATTTCTTTAAATTGATTTTCATTGTTTGAGTTGGGTTTGGTATGGTTGATGTGTGATGATGATGATATTGAAAGATTTAAGTATATATATGTGTTGATTTGGTAATTGGATGATGATAATATGATTATTTGTGAAGATGATGATGAATTGTTGAATAAGGGTTGAGTTTAATGAAATTTGGGGATTTGATAAATTGGTATATGAATGAAGTTTATAATGATGATTGGTGTGTGTTTTGAGTGTTGTTGATGTTTTGGTAAGTTTGTTATGGTTTTTGGGTGTGTTTGATGAAGATTGTTTGAAGTGAGTAATGATAAAAAGATGGGTATTGTTGGATGTTGTTGTGTGTTGACCGGAATCTGGGTTTTTAGTCGGACACGCCCAGAGACACGGCCAGTTTGTTAGGCGTGTCGTTGGTTCTGTTTTCTGGAGTTGGTAGCACGAGCAGTGACACGCCCATGTTATTGAGCGTGTCATAAGTTCTGTGTGGCAGTAGAATTGACACGACCAGTAACACGCCCGTGTTATTGAGCGTGTCATAGCTACTGTGAGTTTGGAGAATTGACACGGCCATGAGCACGCTCTTGTTGATTGGACGTGTTGATGTTTTTGAGATACAGAATGTATTACACGCCCAGTGACACGCCCGTGGTTATGAGCGTGTCAATGTTTCTGTGTTGTGGAGTTAGGGCACGATCAGGAACACGCCCGTGTTGATGAGCGTGTCATGTGTTGAGTTTGCCCTAATTGATTCTTATTTGTATTACCTCATGTGTATTTCTAAGTGAGTGTGTATGATTACTTTTGGATTAGGTTTTAAGAGATGGAATTGCTCTAATCCAAGTATTGAAAGATCTATGGAAGAGAAGTTATATGGGAGTGAGTTCTTTAGAGGTAAGTACAAAACCCTATTGGATTGCATATAAGTATATTGTTAAAATAAATATTAATATTGTATACGCAATGAAAAGATAAGAGATATGATAATACATTAATACATATAAGATGTGAAGGCATTCAATATATATATGTTATGAAATGTGAAAGATGTGAGGATATGATTTGTATGATGTGTATTCCAATTTATATGGTAATGCAATTGATTGTGCATACTTGAGTAATGAATGATTATGTATATAAATATCAAAGATGAACTATGAAATGTGATAATGTGATATTGTGATGAACTATGAAATGTGATAATGTGATATTGTGATGAACTATGAAATGTGATAATGTGATATTGTGGTGAACTATGAAATGTGATATTGTGATGGAAAATGAAATGTAAATTGAGAGGTGATGATGTATAAAGCCATTGTGGTTGGCTATGATATTGAGAATGAGATAAATGAGGCATGTTTTGCCTAAATGATGCCATTGTGGTTGGCTATGATGATGTAAATGATGATGAGAATGAGAATGAAATTGATAATGAAATAATAAATGAATTGTGTGACTAATGTGTTATTCATTTTTAGAGTTTTGTTGTTGGTGGCATGCCTAATAAGTGTAACAATCTCTTGAAGTTAGGTTGGATTGAATCCTTGAAGCCTAATTGAGATGTTACCACCCTTGAAGCTAGGTTGGATTAGTTCTTGAAGCCAAGTTGGGTAGAAGCTTAGCATGCTTTGCTCCCCTTGAAGCTTGGTTGAACTTAATCCTTGAAGCCTAGTTGGGTATATGATATTGATAAATGTGATAACAAAACCAAAGCATTAACTCTGAACTTTGAATGACATATTAGTGTCTTTTGGGCCCGAGTCTGTCTTTGTTGTTAATGTGATGTATATACAAGTTGAAATAAATGAGTAATGGGATTTATGTTGCCTTTGTTGGAAATGTGAGTTGTGAATGATGAATTGTGGTTAGTGATATGATTATATAACATACATGAATTATTGAAAGGAGATATGGTTTGTGAAGTTATATGCAATATGCGATTATAAAGTATAAAATGATATATATGATATGTATGAGGTGAAATTGGTAAGTATCATAATATGAAGGTTCTATCAATTTATTGAATTATGTTTGATGGTTATGTTATATGTGTATATGTATATCCTCTATAAGGTTAATAGGATTATATGAAGAATGCATTGAAAAAGGGGAAAACAGAGTAAGAAAATGTTAAAACATGAGACTAAACATATGAGGTATGTTTCCTTTATATTGTATATTTTAATGGTTACTTGTACTACTAAGCTTTCGAGCTTAGCGCGGTTATCTTAATCGCGCAGGTATATAGGTGATGAAGCTGGAGATAAGCTACTATGTCACAACAAGGACAAGTGTAGTTCGAGACCAACTAGATGGTGGTGCATGCATGTAATTATACTGTATTTTCATAAGAATGTATTCATTTGTATAAATGAATCTTTGGAAGAAACAATGTAACTTATATTTATGTATTACCATGATAAGAATAACCATTTTGTAAATACTTTCATATGATTTAAATGTATTATGGTTTTAAAAATTAAAGTAAAGAGTTATAATGGTGATGAAAAGTGACATTCTTATACTCTATATACATATTGTATGTGTACCTGGTATATGTACAATATTTATATGGGGTATCGGGGTGTTACACCATCAATTGAGGGTCAGAGCTGAAGATGTTCCTAAGACTGCTTTTCGGACCAGGTATGGGCATTATGAGTTTCTAGTTATGCCTTTTGGTTTGACGAATGCACCTGCAGTTTTTATGGACTTGATGAATAGGGTGTTTAGGCCCTATTTGGATCAGTTTGTAGTGGTCTTTATTTATGACATTCTGGTGTATTCACGTAATGAGGAGGAGCATGATAAGCATCTGTGGATTGTGCTGCAGATTTTGAGAGAGAAGCAATTGTTTGCTAAACTGTCGAAATGTGAGTTTTGGCTTGACCAAGTTACTTTTCTCGGTCATATAGTTTCAGCAGAGGGTATTAGAGTTGATCCGAGTAAAGTTGAAGCTATTTTGAATTGGAGTCCACCAAAGTCTGTGACTGAAGTTAGAAGTTTTCTGGGTTTGGCAGGCTATTACCGACGGTTTGTGAAAGGATTTTCTTTGATAGCTACTCCACTTACCAGATTGCTTCGAAATGGAGTTAGATTTGTGTGGACAGATCAGTGTCAGGCTAGCTTCAATCAGTTAAGAGAAATGTTGACTCAAGCGCCTGTTCTTACTTTACCTGTGGAAGATAAACCATATGTGATTTACAGTGATGCTGTAATATCCCGGAATATACCCTAAGAGTTTTCGAGTTATTGTTGTTGTATTTGGATTTGATGTATATGTATATATGGGAAATATAAAGATAATATATAAGACATATACATATACATGGGATATAATATGGTGTAGGAAAAGTGAATTGTATATATATATATTTGTATAGTTAATTAATAATAATGATAGTAATAAGGACAAAAAGAGAAGAGAAGAAGAAAGTCAAAGAAAGATTATGTGGTGGAGATTTAAAGTATTGTTATTGTTATTGTTATTATTATTATTATTATTATTATTATTATTATTATTATTATTATTATTATATATATAGATGATAAGAACGAAAGAAAGAACGAGAACTTTCTTTCTTCTTCTTCTGCTCCTTCTTCTTCGTGTGTCGAGAGAGAGAGAGAGAGAGAGAGAGAGAGAGATGGTGATTTTGGAGAGAATTGAAGATTTTTATTCAAGATTTGGTAAATAATCAAGTAAGTATTCATTCCTTTGCATTGATTTCTATGGTTTGAGTTTGGATTTGATGTGGTTATTGGTGAGGATGATGATGAATTGTTGGGATTATTGAGTAAGGGTTTAGTGTTAATGAATTGGGGATTTGAGTAATTGATATATGAGTGATGTATGTTGTGTTTAAGGAAGTTAAGAATATAAAATATATGAGTTTGATAATTGAATATGTGCATTGGAATTTAAGTATCTTATTATTTGATTTGATTTAGGTTGTGAAGGAAATGGATTGCTCTAGTTAAAGTGGTGAAGAGCTCTTGGAAGGTAAATTGAATAGATTTGAGAATGATTTTTAAAGTAAGTAAACTATCTAAATTCATATATTAATATGATGTTGAAACTTAACACATATTCATTTGTAAATGTGTTAAGGAATCAAATGTGTTGTTGATGTGTTTTGGTAATGTAAATATGGATGTGCATGTGAAATAAGTGTTAGTGATGTTAATTAAATTCATTGGAAGGATAGTATGATGTGTATGAAGTGTTTAGGTGCAATCAAAGGAGACTTGTAAAGGTTTGGGGTTTAAATATAGGAGTGACACGGCCAAAAATAAGGAGAGACATGGCCAAGTCAAGGAAAATTGGATGTGTTGAATTGATTTTGGGAGAGACACGGTCACAGTCTCAGCCGTGTCCTCTGCCCGTGTTTGTTACTGCCTGATTTTTGTGGAGAGATACGGCCGTGTCCCTTGCCTGTGTCTGTGATTGTATGATTTTTGTTGTGAGACACGGCCACTGGCTCAGCCGTGTCCCTTGACCGTGTCACCTACTGCTTGAAATTGTGTTGAGAGACACGGCCGTGTTGCATGCTCGTGTTCACTACTGTCAATTGTGGTTGAGAGACACGGCCACAAGCTTGGCCGTGTCCCTCAAATGGTGTTGGCCGTGTCCCTCAAATTTGTTAGTTAATGATTCTTATTCTTGATTATTCTTGTCTTGTTGGATTCTCTAAAGGCATTATGGTTTCTACATTTCAAATATATGTGCAACAAATGTATGTGGAGGATTCCAAATCTAAGAATAAGGTAAATTATATATATATATACATCAATGATGATCATTCTTGATGAATGTTTAATGTGCTTGATTATGAAGTATTATAATGTGAAGTGAGACTAAATGAAATGTGATGTTTTTGTGATTGGTAATGATGATATATGAAGCCATTGTGATTGGCTATGATGATCTAAATGATATATGAAGCCATTGTGATTGGCTATGATGATTCAATTGGAAATGAAATTGATAATGAAATCATGAATGAATTGTGTGTCTAATATGTTATTCATTTTCAGAGTTTTGTTGTTGGTGGCATGCCTAATAGTAACAATCTCTTGAAGTTAGGTTGGATTTGATCCTTGAAGCCAAGTTGGGTTGAAGTTTAACATGTTTTACTCCCCTTGAAGCTTGGTTGGGTCTAATCCTTGAAGCCTAATTGAGATGTTACAACCCTTGAAGCTAGGTTGGATTGGTTCTTGAAGCCAAGTTGGGTTGATACTTAGCATGCTTTGTTCCCCTTGAAGCTTGGTTGAACCTTAATCCTTGAAGCCTAGTAGGGATAATGATAAATGTGATAATTAAACCAAAACATTTACTCTGAAAGTAGAATGGCATATTAGTGTTTTTGGGCCCATGCTTGTGTTTGTATATATATGTGATTCCTGAATAATGAAATAAATGAATAATGAGATACATGATGATAGCTATGGATTGAAATATATGATGATAATCATGGAATGAGATGCATACAATACATAAGTGAATTATTGAAGATGAGTATAGCTTGAGAAGCTATGTGGAATGATGAATTTATGATGTGTAAATTGTATATGATGATATATGATGTGTGAAATGTATATGAATGTGGAAATAGTGGATATTGTTTCATGAAGACTTTGATAAGTCATTGGATTGTGAATTACTGAAATAAAATGTATGAATATGTATATTGGTAAAACACTAGTAGAAGTATATATATATATATATATATATGAAAAGTATAGCCAAAAAGAGAAAAACCTGGAAAGAAAAATATGGCATAATAAGTTAAAATGAAAATATGATTTTCTCTATTATATGTGTATATGATTTAATTGTATTACTAAGCTCTCGAGCTTAGCGCGGTTGTGTGATCGCGCAGGTGATTATGCGGTTGATCGGGAAATCAAGCAGTTATGCCACGAGAAGGGTAAGAGTGTTCTGAGACCAACTAGAAGGTGATGCATACATGTATGATTTAAGTATGATGTATAGTTCATAATACAATATTTATATGTAATAATGAAATTTTGGTAATTCAGATTAATATCATTGAAAGTATAATGATTTTGTTAATGTTATTCAAGTTAAGGTAATATTGTTTGAACTTGATTAAAGGTATTGAAATTTAAAACTAAAAGTGATATTCCTATATTCTATATACGTATTGTATGTATACTAGGTATATGTATAATACTTATACAGAGCATGGGGGTGTTACAATTATTTTGGTATCAGAGCTTAGGTTCGAGATTCTCGGCCTAAGTAAAAAAAAAATTAAAAAAAAAATTAAAAAGAGAAAGTTTTGAAAGGTTTAAAGAGAAGTAAAAAAAAAGTTTTGAAATGAAATTTGTAATACATGCATATGCATTCACATCTAGGTTGGTCTCGAACGTGACATTATATGATTTGTAATGTAATTGAATTACACGAGATGAATGATAGTGTATGAATAAAATTTTATATGAAGGTAATAATTGGCAAAAGAAATGATATGAAAATTGGTACAAGATTAATTGATAAATTTAAGAGTGAAAGTTTACTTAAGAAAAAGTAAATTTTGAAGTATTGATTATTGAAAAGTGATTGGAAAATAAAGAAATGAAAAAGGGAATAAAGTTGGAAATGAGTTGAAAATAAAATCAAGACTAGAGTATGTACTCTTTCCTCTATGATTTGAATCTCTTTATGACAAAGTTTATGTTTAGTTTGTTAGAAAGAGGAAATATGGTGAGATTGTTATTATGGAAGGATATGTTATCTAAAGGAAGAGAGTATGGTAGACTATTGAATGAATTGAGTAATATAGATAAAGTGTGATTATTTAAAGTTTGGGGCATATAAAGCTAAGGTTGTGTTTAAAAGAAAAAGAGATGATATGTGTATAGTTTGTACTGTTTTTCTATATGTAAACATTGTGATTTCAATGTTGGAAATGTGAAATGTTTGCATATTGTGAAAGCTCATGGTAACAGTGATAATATATGATAGTTGGATTTTTGAAATGAGCTTAAGACTTGTGAGAATTATATGTTTAATGCTGCTTTGTGATATATATAAGGTTTTAAAGTTGATGTTAATAAAGATGAGTTTGGTAAACTGAAGTTTAAGTGAAGTGGTAAGTTGAAAGGTTAAAGTTTTAGTGGAATATGATAAAGATTATTTGGGTATTGATGGTTTAAGGTATATTCAATACATTAGCTATGTGAAATGGATAATATTGCATATGGAAATATTATGAATTGAGTAATGTGATTAATAGTATGAGAATTTATTTTGAAGTCAAAGGAAAGTGAGTAAGTGTGTGAAAATGAGTTACTTTAAGTCATTTGATTGGAAAGGATGAAAATGGATATGAAGATATATTAAATGTATTTAAAGACTAGTGTGAGAGAGATGTCACATTGGGAATGTGACTAAGATTTTTGTGAAATATTACTATGAAAGAGTATATATATGTTGAGTTAATAAATAAAATAAGCTATGTTAAAAGAATGAGAGATGATGATATAATTATTGAAATAAGATTATGTGAATGATGAGATGTGTAAATACAACATTGAAATACATTGTGATGTATAATAGGAATATGGACATTGTTAGTATTAATTTATGAATATCTTAATAAGGCATGGAACTGTGGTTTGAATCAACAATATATGAATTTGAAAAGACTAGAATTTGAATATAAGTTTGACCTAATGGAATTAGGTTATATATATATGTGTGTGTATATATGTGAAGAGGATATGTGAAGTGAACTTTTCGACATGAATGTAATGGTGATATGTTAGAAAGGTGGGAAGTGAGTCACATTATTAGCGTGACTTATAAATGTGTATATACTATGTTTATTATTTTATACCATTACATGTTTAATGGTATTAGAAATGAGATTGCATATAGTAGTAGACCTAATAGAGATTAAATCCTAATTTATGTTATAGAGTATGTAATGAAATAGAAGATGAAAATGGATTTGGGGTAATATTGAATAGTGAGATTGTGATGGTAATAATTAAATGAGGCTATCATGAGATGTTTTGGGAACTCAAAGTATTTATGTGAGGAAATGTTCTATGCATATATGTGTAATAAGAGATTGTAAGGAAAAAAAAATATAATGTATGAAGTTTTTAGAAGAGATAAATTGGAAATGGAGTAATGAATGAAATTTGTGTAATATATATATATGATGGAATGTTGTGCATAGGAGATGTTAAAGATAATATTGTTGTATATGAATTAGGCTATTGATGATTAAATAATCAAGAGCAAATTGTTTTGAGATGGAGTTGAAATATGTTAAATGTTGATGTAGTAAAAGTTTGGAGAATGGATATGTAATCCTTGCATTACAAAATTCTTAAGATCCAATTTAATATCGTAATTGGAAAAGTTGAAAAAAAAAAGAATAATAAAAGAACCATATGGATTTATAAGTTTTAAACATGACCCTTAAATTTTTATAATCCTATGATCTGTTTAGTATATTGTGGTTGATTAATTTGTTATTTTATGATTTGGGAGTGAGATAACATGACTATAGTGTAGTTCTGATGAGATTGATAATTATGATGTGGTAAAGTGATATTTTAATATTTTATGTTGGAAATCTGGTTATACTTGTGAACCGTAAGATAAAAGAAGAGAATTATGAAAATGTGTTAAGTATGGATAACACTTACTGTTAAGATAGCAATGGTGTGATATGTGAAAAGATATTAAAAAGAGAGAAATTACAAAAAGGTGATTGAGAGTTATGCTAAATATGTGTATGGTATAAAGTGAATGGGTTTAAAGTTTAAGTGAATGAATTGTACATAATCAATATGATATGAGATTATCATAAAAATTGGTAGAAAGGATAATTTGATTAAATATGGATTTGAAGAAATCAGAGATTGGATATAAGTTTGGTTGAATGGAATGAGGATATATATATAATGTGAAATCTAATGATAAATTTGATAAGTTAATTGTTGGTTTGAATTGAACAAGGTTGAAATGTGAATATTTTGTGATAGAGAGAATCAAATGATCTAAGTTATGTTAAGATTGTGAATCATTATTAAGACTTAATATGTATAGTTGTACTAAGAATATAAAAATTTAAATGATATGTATATGATGTAATATTTTGACGAATGAATGGACATTGATGAATTGAATTATATCAGCTGTAATTAATGATAAAGGAAAAAGGTTGATTATCTGTTAAGTAAGTTTAAAGAGGTTATATCAATATTAATGTTAAGTGAGATATAATAAAGAAAGATTTAAGTGTAAACAAAATGGAAAGATTGTTACTAATCAAGGTTTGATAAATGGCTATTTTCAAAAGGGATTGTAATGACAAGATAAGCAATAGTATGATATAATTCCATAATTACCAAGGTTAAAGTTGATTGTCTATAAAGGGATGAAGTGATATAGATATCTTGAATGTAATAGATGAATGGAATATATGTATAAACTATAAGATGAGTTGATTATTGTATAAAAGAAAATTCATTGGGAATGTAATGAGCGATCTGGGTGGCTCTGTTGAGGAAGTTATAAGATGAAAATAGATTAATTATGATGAGTTATGATTGACTTAAAGGGGGAGAGTATAAGTTTTGTGATTTGATAAAATTAAGATAGTGATTTGTTATAAATGGGTTGTTATTGTATTAGATAATTTCGAGGACGAAATTATTTAAGGGGGAGAGAATTGTAATATCCCGGAATATACCCTAAGAGTTTTGGAGTTATTGTTGTTGTATTTGGATTTGATGTATATGTATATATGGGAAATATAAAGATAATATATAAGACATATACATATACATTACATATACATGGGATATAATATGGTGTAGGAAAAGTGAATTGTATATATATATATTTGTATAGTTAATTAATAATAATGATAGTAATAAGGACAAAAAGAGAAGAGAAGAAGAAAGTCAAAGAAAGATTATGTGGTGGAGATTTAAAGTATTGTTATTGTTATTGTTATTATTATTATTATTATTATTATTATTATTATTATTATTATTATATATATATAGATGATAAGAACGAAAGAAAGAACGAGAACTTTCTTTCTTCTTCTTCTGCTCCTTCTTCTTCGTGTGTCGAGAGAGAGAGAGAGAGAGAGAGAGAGAGAGAGAGAGATGGTGATTTTGGAGAGAATTGAAGATTTTTATTCAAGATTTGGTAAATAATCAAGTAAGTATTCATTCCTTTGCATTGATTTCTATGGTTTGAGTTTGGATTTGATGTGGTTATTGGTGAGGATGATGATGAATTGTTGGGATTATTGAGTAAGGGTTTAGTGTTAATGAATTGGGGATTTGAGTAATTGATATATGAGTGATGTATGTTGTGTTTAAGGAAGTTAAGAATATAAAATATATGAGTTTGATAATTGAATATGTGCATTGGAATTTAAGTATCTTATTATTTGATTTGATTTAGGTTGTGAAGGAAATGGATTGCTCTAGTTAAAGTGGTGAAGAGCTCTTGGAAGGTAAATTGAATAGATTTGAGAATGATTTTTAAAGTAAGTAAACTATCTAAATTCATATATTAATATGATGTTGAAACTTAACACATATTCATTTGTAAATGTGTTAAGGAATCAAATGTGTTGTTGATGTGTTTTGGTAATGTAAATATGGATGTGCATGTGAAATAAGTGTTAGTGATGTTAATTAAATTCATTGGAAGGATAGTATGATGTGTATGAAGTGTTTAGGTGCAATCAAAGGAGACTTGTAAAGGTTTGGGGTTTAAATATAGGAGTGACACGGCCAAAAATAAGGAGAGACACGGCCAAGTCAAGGAAAATTGGATGTGTTGAATTGATTTTGGGAGAGACACGGTCACAGTCTCAGCCGTGTCCTCTGCCCGTGTTTGTTACTGCCTGATTTTTGTGGAGAGATACGGCCGTGTCCCTTGCCTGTGTCTGTGATTGTATGATTTTTGTTGTGAGACACGGCCACTGGCTCAGCCGTGTCCCTTGACCGTGTCACCTACTGCTTGAAATTGTGTTGAGAGACACGGCCGTGTTGCATGCTCGTGTTCACTACTGTCAATTGTGGTTGAGAGACACGGCCACAAGCTTGGCCGTGTCCCTCAAATGGTGTTGGCCGTGTCACTCAAATTTGTTAGTTAATGATTCTTATTCTTGATTATTCTTGTCTTGTTGGATTCTCTAAAGGCATTATGGTTTCTACATTTCAAATATATGTGCAACAAATGTATGTGGAGGATTCCAAATCTAAGAATAAGGTAAATTATATATATATATACATCAATGATGATCATTCTTGATGAATGTTTAATGTGCTTGATTATGAAGTATTATAATGTGAAGTGAGACTAAATGAAATGTGATGTTTTTGTGATTGGTAATGATGATATATGAAGCCATTGTGATTGGCTATGATGATCTAAATGATATATGAAGCCATTGTGATTGGCTATGATGATTCAATTGGAAATGAAATTGATAATGAAATCATGAATGAATTGTGTGTCTAATATGTTATTCATTTTCAGAGTTTTGTTGTTGGTGGCATGCCTAATAGTAACAATCTCTTGAAGTTAGGTTGGATTTGATCCTTGAAGCCAAGTTGGGTTGAAGTTTAACATGTTTTACTCCCCTTGAAGCTTGGTTGGGTCTAATCCTTGAAGCCTAATTGAGATGTTACAACCCTTGAAGCTAGGTTGGATTGGTTCTTGAAGCCAAGTTGGGTTGATACTTAGCATGCTTTGTTCCCCTTGAAGCTTGGTTGAACCTTAATCCTTGAAGCCTAGTAGGGATAATGATAAATGTGATAATTAAACCAAAACATTTACTCTGAAAGTAGAATGGCATATTAGTGTTTTTGGGCCCATGCTTGTGTTTGTATATATATGTGATTCCTGAATAATGAAATAAATGAATAATGAGATACATGATGATAGCTATGGATTGAAATATATGATGATAATCATGGAATGAGATGCATACAATACATAAGTGAATTATTGAAGATGAGTATAGCTTGAGAAGCTATGTGGAATGATGAATTTATGATGTGTAAATTGTATATGATGATATATGATGTGTGAAATGTATATGAATGTGGAAATAGTGGATATTGTTTCATGAAGACTTTGATAAGTCATTGGATTGTGAATTACTGAAATAAAATGTATGAATATGTATATTGGTAAAACACTAGTAGAAGTATATATATATATATATATATATGAAAAGTATAGCCAAAAAGAGAAAAACCTGGAAAGAAAAATATGGCATAATAAGTTAAAATGAAAATATGATTTTCTCTATTATATGTGTATATGATTTAATTGTATTACTAAGCTCTCGAGCTTAGCGCGGTTGTGTGATCGCGCAGGTGATTATGCGGTTGATCGGGAAATCAAGCAGTTATGCCACGAGAAGGGTAAGAGTGTTCTGAGACCAACTAGAAGGTGATGCATACATGTATGATTTAAGTATGATGTATAGTTCATAATACAATATTTATATGTAATAATGAAATTTTGGTAATTCAGATTAATATCATTGAAAGTATAATGATTTTGTTAATGTTATTCAAGTTAAGGTAATATTGTTTGAACTTGATTAAATGTATTGAAATTTAAAACTAAAAGTGATATTCCTATATTCTATATACGTATTGTATGTATACTAGGTATATGTATAATACTTATACAGAGCATGGGGGTGTTACAGATGCTTCACATAATGGTTTGGGTTGTGTTCTGATGCAAGAAGGTAAAGTTATAGCTTATGCTTCTCGACAGTTGAAACCGCATGAGCTCAATTATCCGACCCATGATTTAGAGTTAGCAGCCATTGTGTTTGCATTGAAGATTTGGCGACACTATTTGTATGGGGAGAAGTGTTTTATCTATACAGACCATAAAAGTTTGAAATATTTGGGTGTCCAAAAAGAGCTTAATCTTCGACAGAGGAGATGGTTGGAATTGATTAAAGACTACGACTGTTTGATTGATTATCATCCTGGTAAGGCAAATGTTGTTGCTGACGCCTTGAGTCGGAAGTCTTTAGCAGGTTTAACTGTTTATTCGCTCTCGTTGCTTGTTGAGTTGAGAGCGTTGCATGCCAATTTTGTATCTTGTGATGATGGTGCATTGTTGGCACAATTGCAATTGAAACCAGTATTGTTGGATCAGATTAAAGAGGCTCAATTGGCTAATGATAAGATTCAGAAGATTGTTTCAGATTGTCAGAATGGAAAGAGTCGAGATTTCATTGTGAGAAGTGATGGAAGTCTTTGGTTTAAGAACAGATTGTGTGTACCTGATGATACTAATTTGAGAAGGATCATTTTAGAAGAAGCACATCAGTCAGTATTTGCTATGCATCCGGGCAGTACAAAGATGTATCATGATTTGAAGCAGCTTTACTGGTGGTCTGGTCTGAAGAGAGACATTGCAGATTTTGTGTCTAAATGTCTCACATGTCAGAAGGTAAAAGCTGAGCATCAAGTTCCAACAGGGTTACTTCAACCGTTATCAGTACCTGAGTGGAAATGGGATAGAGTAACCATGGATTTTGTATCTGGTTTACCATTGACACAAAGGAAGCATGATGCTATTTGGGTGATTGTTGACAGGTTGACTAAAACAGCTCATTTCCTTCCGGTTCGGATGGATTACTCTTTGGAGAGGTTAGCTGAGCTATATATTCATGAGATTGTGAAGTTGCATAGTGTCCCAATTTCTATAGTATCTGATCGAGATCCCCGGTTTACTTCAAGGTTTTGGAAGAGTTTACATGGTGCTTTGGGTTCTCGACTACACTTCAGCACTGCTTTTCATCCACAGACAGATGGGCAGTCAGAGAGAGTGATACAGATTATCGAGGACATGTTGAGAAGCCGTGTCATTGATTTCTCTGGAAGTTGGGATGGATTCTTACCACTTGTTGAATTTGCTTACAATAACAGTCACCAATCCAGCATTGGTATGGCACCATTCGAAGCATTGCATGGTAGACGGTGTAAGACACCTCTATGTTGGAATGAGCTTGGAGAAGGTAAGATAATTGGTCCTGATTTGGTTAAAGAAACTGAAGAGAAAGTGAAAATGATTTGAGATAGGTTGAAAACAGCTTCAGACTGATAGAAGTCTTATTCGGATTTGAAGAGGAGAGACATAGAATTTGATGTTAGAGATAAGGTATTTTTGAAGGTGTCTCCTTGGAAAAAGATCTTGAGGTTTGGTCGGAAAGGGAAATTGAGTCCTCGTTTCATTGGACAGTATGAAGTTTTGGACAGAGTTGGACCAGTTGCTTATCGGCTTGCTTTGCCACCTGAGTTAGAAAGGATCCATAATGTATTCCATGTTTCTATGTTGAGGAGATACAGGTCGGATCCATCTCATTTGTTGCCAATTGAATCTATCGAAGTGAGTCCAGATCTGACATTTGAAGAAGAACCAGTTGCTATCTTGGCACGTGATGTGAAAGAGTTGAGATATAAGAAAGTGCCTTTAGTCAAAGTTCTATGGAAGAATCATGCAAAGGAAGAGGCAACTTGGGAGAGTGAGCAAACAATGCGAGATCAATATCCTCAACTATTTCAGACTTGATATCAGGTAATTTCGAGGACAAAATTTCTTTTTAGAGGGGGAGAATTGTAATATCCCAATGTGTGCCCTAGAAGTTTGGATACAATTGTTGTTTGATTTGAATTAATGTATATATATTTTTGCAAAGGAAATGATTGTGTTAATGGAATGTATATGTTGTATATATGTTAATATATATAACATATACATTAGTCAAAAGGGATGGTCAATGGAAGAGGATATTTATGTGTGATATGTGAAATTACTTTAATGGGCATATAAGTGACAAAGGTTAAGTTAAATGGATGAGGGCATTTAGGTAATTGCTTTGTTAGAATTGCTTGGTGGAGATTTAAAGAAGAAAAGAAATTGACTTGTGTTTATTTTTTTCTTTTCTTCTCATTTGTGTGCCGGCTATCCAAGAAAAGAGAGAGCAAGAGAGGTGTTCTAAATGCTAGAATCAAATTGAAGGAAGAATCAAAGGATTAAGTTGGAGATTTGTGAAATTTCTTCATTTAAGGTAAGTACTTTCTCGTTTTCCTTTGTTATTGTTGAAGTTGTGTTTGAGATGAGTTGTGATTTGTTGATATTATGAATTGGTGTGTTTGAGATGTGTTTATAAGTGTTGAAATGGATTTTAAGTTAAAAAGGTTAAATTGGTGTTGGTTTTGTTTGAAGATGGTAAGTTAAGTGGATGTTGATATTGAAAGAAGAAGATTGATGTTGGTTTAGGGTTTGATGTGGTAGTGATTGATTGTATGGTTGATATAGTGTTAATGTGAATATTGTGATGAATATGTGTTAATAACATGGATTACATCCATTTGAATGAGGTTGTATTGTGCATAATGTGTTTTTATTCAATCAAAAGAGAGTTGGCCATATTTAGGGTTTGTATACATGAGAGCCAAACCTAAGAAGAGACACGGCCAAAACTAAATATTTTTGGGAGACACGGCCAAGTCTATGGAAATTTGGCCGTGTTGGATGATTTTTGGAGAAGACACGGCCGTGTCCCTTGCCCATGTTTGCTTCTGTTGCTTTTGGTTGAGAGACACGGCCACAATCTTGGCTGTGTCCCTTGAGTGTGTTGGCCACTGTGATTTTTCCTTGCTCTTCTTACATGATTGAGATTGAACTTACATTTGATAATGCATATGATACTATATGAACAAGGTTATGTATTATGTGCATGATGAATCTTATGAATGGTAATGTGTTATGTAAATAATGTACTTTGAAATGTTATACCAATGATGCTATATGTATAATATGAATTGAGATATGAAATGATATGAAGCCATTGTGATTGGCTATGATGAATCATTTGAAAGACATAAGGCATGTTTGCCTAATTGATTATGAGAATGGAGAATGGAATTGATAATGAAATAATAAATGAATTGTGTGTCTAATATGTTATTCATTTTCAGAGTTTTGTTGTTGGTGGCATGCCTAATGGTAACAATCTCTTGAAGTTAGGTTGGATTTGATCCTTGAAGCCTAATTGAGATGTTACAACCCTTGAAGCTAGGTTGGGTTGGTTCTTGAAGCCAAGTTGGGTTGATACTTAGCATGCTTTGTTCCCCTTGAAGCTTGGTTGAACCTAATCCTTGAAGCCTAGTTGGGTATATGATAATGATAAATGTGATAATAAAACCAAAGCATTAACTCTGAAAATTGAATGGCATATTTGTAATATCCCCACATATGCCCTAGAAGTTTTGAATGTTGTTGTTGTTGTTGTTGTTGTTGTTGGTTAATGGGTTAGAATGTATGTGTTAATTGGCAAGAGAAAAGAAATTGGAAAGTGAATGCTTGTGTATATGTGTTTTGGGGAAATTTAGGGTTTAGAGACAAATGTATATGTTGTGTATATGATGATATATATAACATATAAATTGGTCAAATGAAGAGTCAAAGTGATGGTTAAGTGGAAGAAGATATTTTTGGTTGAGTGTGAAATTACATGAATGGGCATATAAGAGACAAAGGTTTAGTTAAATGGTTAAAGGGTGTTTTGGTAATTTTCTTTTGGAAAACTTGTGGTGGAGATTAAAAAGGAAAGTTTGACTTTGCTTCTTCATCTTTTCCTCTTCTCTTCATGTGTGGCCGGCTTCTTCATAGAAAAAGAGAAACAAAGAGACAAGAGAGGTGTTCTTGATTCTTGAAGCAAATTGAAGGAAAAATCAAAGGTTTTGGTTGAAGATTTGTGGAATTTCATCAAATTAGGTAAGTACTCTCTTGTTTTCCCTTGTTAATTTTTGAAGGGGTGTTTGAGATAAGTTGTGATTGGTTAATATCATGATTTAGAATGTTTGAGATGTGTTTATAAGTAGTGAAAGTGATTGTGAATAAATAAGGGTTAAATTGGTGGTGGTTTTGTTTGAAAATGGCAAATTAAGTGGAAGTTGTTTTTGAAAGAAGAAGATTGATGTTGGTTTTAGGATTTAATGTGGTAAGTGATTGAATATATAATTGATATAGTGTTAATATGAATATTGTGATGAATAAGTATTAATAATATTGATTATGTCCATTTTGATGAGATTATGTTGTGTATAATGTGTTTGAATGCAATTGAAAGAGTTTTGGCTATTTTAGGGTTTATGCATTAGAGATACGTAATTTGGAGCGGTCGCTATTATTCATGTGCGGTCGCTATTATTCATGTGCGGTCGCGACTTAGGTCGGGCTTCTGGCCGCGAAACCTACTGTAATAAGGTTTCATTGTGTAATGGTATGGGGCGGTCGTACTCAGGTGAGGCGCGACCGCTAGAAAGGTTCTGTTCACCTTATTGGAAGCAATCTAATTCTACAACAAGATTCTCAAATACATGTTAAATAGATATCATTTGTCTAACATCATTGTTGAATAATGAAATGTGAGATGATATGGAATTGATAATACATATGATACTATATGAACCGAGCTATGTATTATGCATTGTGAATCTTGTGAATGGCAATTTGTTATATGAATAATGTACTTTGTAATGTTACATCAATGATGCTATATGTAAAATGTGAAGAAGAGGATTAAGTAATTGATTATAGATAGCTTGGTGGGAGTAACTTTGAAGAGTGAAAGAGATGAGGATCATCCAAAAAGGTATGTACAATACAATTTATAATTATGTGAATAATATGATTGAAGCATGTCTAAATGATATGATTGAATAATGACATGTTTGCCTAGTTAATGTAATTAATGTGGTATATATAAATGATGGAATATGACATGTAAAGGATATGATGAGGTAAATGATTATGTATGTAAAAGATGAATTGCTATAATGTGGATTGAAATGTGATATGATGCCATTGTGATTGGCTATGATGATTTAAATGTGATATGATGCCATTGTGATTGGCTATGATGATTTAAATGTGATATGATGCCATTGTGATTGGCTATGATGAATTAAAGGTGATATGATGCTATTGTGATTGGCTATGATGATTCAATTGAAAGAAACAAGGCATATTTGCCTAGATGATGATGAGAAGTGATAATGGAATTGATAAATGAATTGTGTGTCTAATATGTTATTCATTTTCAGAGTTTTGTTGTTGGTGGCATGCCTAATAATAGTAACAATCTCTTGAAGTTAGGTTGGATATGATCCTTGAAGCCTAATTGAGATGTTACAACCCTTGAAGCTAGGTTGGATTGGTTCTTGAAGCCAAGTTGGGTTGAAGTTTAACATGTTTTACTCCCCTTGAAGCTTGGTTGAATCTAAATCCTTGAAGCCTAGTTGGGTCAATGATAATGATAATGTGATAATTAAACCAAAGCATTAACTCTGAAAGTTGAATGGCATATTAGTGTTTGTTGGGCCCGAGTCTGTCTTTGTTGTCTATGTGATATACAAATGTTGAATTAAATGAATAATGAGATTTATGATTGACTTTGCTGACAATGTGAATTATGATTGGTGAATTGTGAATTGAACAATGTTATGAAGTATGATATTTAATGTGTATGTATTGATATGTTGATTATGAAGTATGTTATGGAATGTGTGTTTATGAAATATGATTTAGTTGAAATATATGAAAGTTATAATCTAAAAGAAAAGATATGATAGAAGCTAAGGTTACATGGAATTGATATATCATTATATGTTAGTATTTTTATAATGTATGTGTATATTTTATATTTGTACTACTAAGCTCTCGGGCTTAGCGCGGTTATATGATCGCGCAGGTGACCAGGTGGAAGATATGAAGTCTTTCGTTATGCCACGAGAAGAGTAAGAGTTTATCGAGACCAACTAGAGGGTGATGCATACATGTATAATTTAATTATGATGTATTCTATCAAAAATGTATTCATTTGTATAAATGATGTTTTGAGAAAGATAAGATTATGGTATATTTATAAGATCATTAAAAGTATATCAAATTTGTAAATGTTCTTTAAATTAATTTATTGTGGTTTGAAATATGTTAAAGGTTTTTAAATTGTAACGAAAAACGACATCCTTATACTTTATATACTTACTGTACGTATACCAGGTATATGTATAGTACGTATATGGAGTATCGGGGTGTTACAATTATTTTGGTATCAGAGCTTAGGTTTCGAGATTCTCGGCCTAAGTGAAATTAAAAAGAAAAAGTTTTGAAACGCATAAAATGAATTAAAAAGAAGAGTTTTGAAATGCAATTGGTAATGCATGCATATGCATTGACACCTAGGTTGGTCTCGGATGTGGCATTATAGGAATTGTAGAAAAATTTGTGTTATATGAGATGTTTAACATAATTAATGACATATGTGTATACCATTTTGATGTGATGAGAAACCATGATTGTTGGCAATGATGTTGGAAATGAATTATAATTGAGGCATAGTGCCTAATTGATTATGAGAAACTAATTGTGAAATGTAATGTGATATATGTATATTGATGATGCATATGAAAATGTCATGTTGTGTGCAACATGGAGTGTAATGTTGATGTTTATGAGCAATATTATGTGGGACATAATATGAATTCAAACATAAAGTGAATATGAGTTGAAATTCAAATTTAGATAAGAGTATGTATTCTTTCCTCTATACCTGAAATCTCTTTATTATAAAGTTTATGTTGGGTTTGCGAGATAGAGGAAATATTGTTCAAGTGTTAATATTGAAAGATATGTTACTAAAATGAGGAAAGAATGGTGGGATATTGAATGAGTTGGTTATTATAGACAAAGTGTGACTTTTTAAAGTTGGGATATACATATATAAAGTTAAGGTTTTGTTTAAAGGAAAAGAGATGATATTGGTTAAGTAAGAATAAGTTGATATTGTTATTTTAATGTAAACATTGTGAATGCAATGTTAGAAATGTAAGATGCTTGAATATTGTGAAAGCTCCTGGTTATGATGGTAATATATAATATTTGAGATTTCTGAAATGAGCTTAATAATTGGAGAAATTATATGTTTTGACTTTGCTTTGTGATATATATACATAAGATGTTTCTAAGGTGATATTAAGAAAAGATGAGTTTGGTAAATTGAAGTTTAAGCAAAGTAGTAAATTGGAAAGTTAAAGTTCTAGTGGAATTTGATAAAGATTATTTGGATATTGATAGTTAAATGTATATTCAATACATGAGTTAGGTGAAATGACTAATATTGCATATGGAAGTATTATGAATTGAGTAATGCGATTGATAGTATGAGAATTTGTTTTGAAGCAAAAAGGAAAGTGGATAAGCAAATGAAAATGAACTATTTTAAAACATTTTATTGCAAAGGGTGAAAATAGATATGGAAGCATATTAAATGTATTAAAGATGAAAGTGAAAGAGATGTCACATTGGGAATGTGACTAAGATGGATATGAAGTGCTATTATAGTCAGAACATATATATATGTGTGCTATATGAATAAATACTTTATATCATATTGGAAGAATGAAAATGATAGTGTTTAAAAGAAAGTGATAAATATTAAATTTGTATTGAATGTGTGAATCATATTATGAAGGTGACCTATGAATATATATGTGGTATAATTATGGAATAAGTGATATGGAAATGATTTTGTATATATTAGTAGACCTAAGAGAGATTAGATCTTGAATTGTATAAAGCTAAATGGATTATGTGATGGAAGTGAGCCTGGAATGGACTTGAATAATAGTGAACAGTGGAAATTGTCATCGTGAGCATTGAACTTGATGATTATGTGATATTTAGAGTTTCAAAGTATTCATTTATGAAAAGTTCTATGTAAATATATTATAAGAGATTGTAAATGGACTAGAAATGAAGTGACAAATAGAAATTGTATGGGAACTGAATATGATTGAATATGTATATAGTAATATTGTTGAAACCTGAATTAAGTTGATAAGGAATATGTTATTCTTGAGAAACACCTTAGCTTTGTGTTGGTAAAGACTAAGAATAAAATTATATAAGAACAGTATTGATTTGAAAGTTTCAAGCTTGAATATTAATCTTTTGAAGCTATGTGTTTTGTTCAGTATATTTGATCTGTTAATTCGTTATCCATGGATTTGGGTCTTGGATAAAATGATTGTAATACAAGTTTGGTGAGATTGAAAATTATGTTGGAAAAGTATAGTTAAAAGTTATGATGGATAAAGTTGTACCTTCTCATTTTATGTTAAGAATTTGGTTATAATTATGAAGGTAATAAGAGAAAAAGGAAATTATGGTAGTGTGTTAAGTTATGGGTAATATGACTGAAGTTATACTGAATATGTATATGGTATGTACTGAATAAATGGGTGGACTTGAGATATAAGTGAAAGAACTATTGGTAGTGAGTATGGTATAAAATTATTATGAGAATTGATGAGAATTATATTAAGTTAATTTGAAATGATTGGTTATCGTGATAGTTTGATTGAATATGGAGCGAAAGAGATCAGGAATTGTATATAAGTTTGCCCTAATGGAATTAGGTTATATATATATATACATATATAAATATTGTGAACTTTCATGATGAATTTGGATAAATTAATGGATGATTAGAATTGAACAAGATTGGAATGTGAGTATATTGTGATAGATAGATCAATTGATCTGGTTTCGGTTAAGATTATGAATCGTTATTGAGATTTAATGTGTATAATTGTATCAAAAGTGTAATTATTTACATGATAATGTATATGATGTAAATTTTAAAGTGTGAGTGGACATGAATAGATGGAGTTATAGTAGTTATAAATCATGATAAAAAGGGGAAAGATTAGTTATTTATGAAATAAGTTGAAAAGTAATGTATTAATATGCAATTTAAATGAAAAAAAATGCTAAGGAAATAACTCCATTTGTGAAAAATCAGGATTTTGTTATCCATTGAGGTTTGATAAATGTCTATTTAGACAGTGAATGTAATGACGGGATAATTAATGCTAAGATTTAAACCAATGATTTTTAAGGTTAAAGTTAAGAGAGTAATTACAAAGAAGTGAAGGAATAGAATATATTGAATATAAAGATTGGATGAAGTATAAGTGTATTATAGAATGATGAGTTATGAAATTTAAAGAAGGTGGTTAATTTTAAAGGGAAGAGTTGAAGTTATATGACTTGATGATACTATGACTTGAGCATATAATTAACTTCATATGAAAGTTGAGATGGTATTTTGTTAAGTATGAATCGTTACGGTACTGATAATTTCGAGGACGAAATTATTTAAGGGGGAGAGAATTGTAATATCCCCACATATGCCCTAGAAGTTTTGAATGTTGTTGTTGTTGTTGTTGTTGTTGTTGGTTAATGGGTTAGAATGTATGTGTTAATTGGCAAGAGAAAAGAAATTGGAAAGTGAATGCTTGTGTATATGTGTTTTGGGGAAATTTAGGGTTTAGAGACAAATGTATATGTTGTGTATATGATGATATATATAACATATAAATTGGTCAAATGAAGAGTCAAAGTGATGGTTAAGTGGAAGAAGATATTTTTGGTTGAGTGTGAAATTACATGAATGGGCATATAAGAGACAAAGGTTTAGTTAAATGGTTAAAGGGTGTTTTGGTAATTTTCTTTTGGAAAACTTGTGGTGGAGATTAAAAAGGAAAGTTTGACTTTGCTTCTTCATCTTTTCCTCTTCTCTTCATGTGTGGCCGGCTTCTTCATAGAAAAAGAGAAACAAAGAGACAAGAGAGGTGTTCTTGATTCTTGAAGCAAATTGAAGGAAAAATCAAAGGTTTTGGTTGAAGATTTGTGGAATTTCATCAAATTAGGTAAGTACTCTCTTGTTTTCCCTTGTTAATTTTTGAAGGGGTGTTTGAGATAAGTTGTGATTGGTTAATATCATGATTTAGAATGTTTGAGATGTGTTTATAAGTAGTGAAAGTGATTGTGAATAAATAAGGGTTAAATTGGTGGTGGTTTTGTTTGAAAATGGCAAATTAAGTGGAAGTTGTTTTTGAAAGAAGAAGATTGATGTTGGTTTTAGGATTTAATGTGGTAAGTGATTGAATATATAATTGATATAGTGTTAATATGAATATTGTGATGAATAAGTATTAATAATATTGATTATGTCCATTTTGATGAGATTATGTTGTGTATAATGTGTTTGAATGCAATTGAAAGAGTTTTGGCTATTTTAGGGTTTATGCATTAGAGATACGTAATTTGGAGCGGTCGCTATTATTCATGTGCGGTCGCTATTATTCATGTGCGGTCGCGACTTAGGTCGGGCTTCTGGCCGCGAAACCTACTGTAATAAGGTTTCATTGTGTAATGGTATGGGGCGGTCGTACTCAGGTGAGGCGCGACCGCTAGAAAGGTTCTGTTCACCTTATTGGAAGCAATCTAATTCTACAACAAGATTCTCAAATACATGTTAAATAGATATCATTTGTCTAACATCATTGTTGAATAATGAAATGTGAGATGATATGGAATTGATAATACATATGATACTATATGAACCGAGCTATGTATTATGCATTGTGAATCTTGTGAATGGCAATTTGTTATATGAATAATGTACTTTGTAATGTTACATCAATGATGCTATATGTAAAATGTGAAGAAGAGGATTAAGTAATTGATTATAGATAGCTTGGTGGGAGTAACTTTGAAGAGTGAAAGAGATGAGGATCATCCAAAAAGGTATGTACAATACAATTTATAATTATGTGAATAATATGATTGAAGCATGTCTAAATGATATGATTGAATAATGACATGTTTGCCTAGTTAATGTAATTAATGTGGTATATATAAATGATGGAATATGACATGTAAAGGATATGATGAGGTAAATGATTATGTATGTAAAAGATGAATTGCTATAATGTGGATTGAAATGTGATATGATGCCATTGTGATTGGCTATGATGATTTAAATGTGATATGATGCCATTGTGATTGGCTATGATGATTTAAATGTGATATGATGCCATTGTGATTGGCTATGATGAATTAAAGGTGATATGATGCTATTGTGATTGGCTATGATGATTCAATTGAAAGAAACAAGGCATATTTGCCTAGATGATGATGAGAAGTGATAATGGAATTGATAAATGAATTGTGTGTCTAATATGTTATTCATTTTCAGAGTTTTGTTGTTGGTGGCATGCCTAATAATAGTAACAATCTCTTGAAGTTAGGTTGGATATGATCCTTGAAGCCTAATTGAGATGTTACAACCCTTGAAGCTAGGTTGGATTGGTTCTTGAAGCCAAGTTGGGTTGAAGTTTAACATGTTTTACTCCCCTTGAAGCTTGGTTGAATCTAAATCCTTGAAGCCTAGTTGGGTCAATGATAATGATAATGTGATAATTAAACCAAAGCATTAACTCTGAAAGTTGAATGGCATATTAGTGTTTGTTGGGCCCGAGTCTGTCTTTGTTGTCTATGTGATATACAAATGTTGAATTAAATGAATAATGAGATTTATGATTGACTTTGCTGACAATGTGAATTATGATTGGTGAATTGTGAATTGAACAATGTTATGAAGTATGATATTTAATGTGTATGTATTGATATGTTGATTATGAAGTATGTTATGGAATGTGTGTTTATGAAATATGATTTAGTTGAAATATATGAAAGTTATAATCTAAAAGAAAAGATATGATAGAAGCTAAGGTTACATGGAATTGATATATCATTATATGTTAGTATTTTTATAATGTATGTGTATATTTTATATTTGTACTACTAAGCTCTCGGGCTTAGCGCGGTTATATGATCGCGCAGGTGACCAGGTGGAAGATATGAAGTCTTTCGTTATGCCACGAGAAGAGTAAGAGTTTATCGAGACCAACTAGAGGGTGATGCATACATGTATAATTTAATTATGATGTATTCTATCAAAAATGTATTCATTTGTATAAATGATGTTTTGAGAAAGATAAGATTATGGTATATTTATAAGATCATTAAAAGTATATCAAATTTGTAAATGTTCTTTAAATTAATTTATTGTGGTTTGAAATATGTTAAAGGTTTTTAAATTGTAACGAAAAACGACATCCTTATACTTTATATACTTACTGTACGTATACCAGGTATATGTATAGTACGTATATGGAGTATCGGGGTGTTACAATATTAGAGTGTTTTGGGCCCATGCTTGTCTTTGTATATAATGTGATTCTTGAATGGTAAAATCAATGGAACTATGAAGATGTAATATGAATATTGTTATGACATTGAATGTAGTATGATGTGGTAATGTGATGTGCTTCTATGTGTATGGTTTATGAAATATAAAGGTATGATGTTAGCTTTTCACTTATGATGTTAACTTTATGATTTAGATGTGTAACATTACTTTGCCTTAAAGTATAATGTTGGTATATTTTGTACTACTAAGCTGATGGCTTAGCGCGATAGTGTTTGATCGCGCAGGTGACAGAGTTGAACCTGAGAGCTCCTCGAGACCAAGTGAGACTAGACATTGAGGATTTTTCTTTTGGGACTTAAAGATCAGAGAAGAGCTGCCAATCATGTATATATTCTATGTTTTGTAAACTTTGATTTATAACATATTTGTAATAACTTCCGCTGTGAATTGATAAACATTTTTATATATGGTGTCTTTTGGATTTTTTTAAAAGGTTTGAGATTGATTTCATTTATTTACAAAGATATTTGTTGTGGCATTTACTATATTCAATATACGTATATTACGATCGTTTAAGCATGCTTGGTACGTATACGGGATATAGGGGTGTTACAGTGGAGGATGTTGCTATACCTTTTCCTTTCTCCTTTCCAGAGGCTTCCTTCTTAGAGTATTTTAGGAGCCATTGATGAGAAATTCTTGAAATAGAAAAGATGATGAGTTATTTGGTGAAGTTTGAGTGTTTGGATAGTGTAGAAATTGGGCAATTGCTATAAAATCTGATTTTAGGGGTATTTATAGTGTTTTAGGCCAAAACTAGCCATTTATAGTTGTTGGAATACATAAATGACTGATTTTAAAAATGTTCAATGACTATTTTTTAAAAAATTTTGGCTCTGCCCGATCAGACCTCGGTTAGTTTTATTGGACTAATTTAAATTTGGAATGACCAAGCGTGCTTACAAGGATCCGAGTGGATGAAATAAAATGATCGAACATTGTAAGATAGGTACGAGCTATATGCTTGATTTGAGACAGTCCGGTCGGACTAGCTGTATGGTCCGAGCGGGAAAGATAGAAAGTAAGAATACCGAGCAGATAAAGCTATAGTTCAGGGTGGACTGATCATAGAAGAATTTTGTATAAATCTTAATCCGTGGCATTGCTAAATGATCAAAATAGATGTGAATGATGGATTTGATCATATAAAATGTATGCATTTACGAGCAAATTTAATTTCATCATATGTATGCACATGCATCAATTCAAAGTACTTCCATCTATCATGCCTATGTGTTGTTTGATGAAATTTAACCTTTCTTTATTTACGAGTTTTGTAAAAATGTCAGTAAGTTGATTTTGAGTATTAATAAATTCTATAATCACATTTTAGTTTTAAACATTATCTCTCAAAAAATGATGTCTAATGTCTATATGTTTTGACATAGAGTGTTGAATGAAATTTTTGGATAAATTAATTGCACTTGTATTATCACACTCAATAGGGATGAGATCAAATGTTTTTCCATCATCTAAAAATTATTATTTTATCCATAAAACTTATGTGCAATAAAAACAAGCAGCAACATATTCGGCTTTCACGTGGATAGAGCATTTGACACTTGTTTCTTGCTAAACCAAGAAACTAAGCAATCACCAAGAAAATGGCATGCACCAGTTGTGCTTTTCTTATCCAATAGGCTACCAACAAAATCCACATATGAAAAATCTAAAATGTCAAATGATGTATTTCTAGGATATCAAAGTCCTAAATGTAATGTTCCATTCAAATATTTTAAAATTTTTTTAGTAGCATTCAAATGTGATTCTTTATGGTATGATTGAAATTTAGCACACAAACAGACACGATGAGATGGTTAATTAAAGTAGGGATCCAATAATACCTTGATATTTCTTCTCATCTACTGTCTTACCACTTTCATCTTTATCAAGCTTCAAGGATGTACTCATTGAAGTCTTACTTACTTTGCAACCATCCATGCCAAACTTTTTTAAGGAGTTCCTTTATGTATTTGGATTAGTTGATGAAGATCTCATACTTGCATTGCTTAATTTGTAAACCAGTGAAGAATTTAATTTCACCCATCATGCTCATTTCAAATTTTCTAGTCATACATGAAGTAAATTCTTTGGACAAAGATTCATTAGTAGCACCAAATATAATGTCATCAATATAGATTTGTACTATTAAAATATTATCCATTTTCTTTTTAACAAAAAGAGTTGTATTGACTTTGCCTTTTGAAAATCCATTTTCTACCAAATAAGCACGTAGTCTATCATACCAAGCTCTTGGTGCTTGCTTCAATCCATATAGTGGTTTGGTAAGTTTGAAAACATGATTTGAAAATTTATAATCTTCAAAACTAGGAGATTGTTCAACATAAACTTCTTCATTTATAAATCCATTTAAAAATGCATTTTTGACATCCATTTGAAAAATTTTGAAATTCATATGACAAGCAAATGCAAGCAAGATTCTAATTGCTTCTACCCTAGCAACGGGGGCAAACGTCTCATCATAATCAATGCCTTCCTCTTGGTTATAGCCTTTGGCTACCAATCTAGCTTTATTTTTAGTAATGAGATCGTCTTCATCAAGTTTATTCCTATATACCCTTTTGCAACCAATAATTGGATGATCCTTGGGTCTAGGAACAAGTTCCCACACTTTTTTTCTTTCGAATTGATTGAGTTCATATTCATTGTAATCACTTAACATTCATCACTAAGAGCCTCCTCAATGGTCCTTGGCTCAATTTGAGAAACAAAGGCAATATTAGCATCTAAGTATTTAAGTTTTGATCTAATTGTTACTCCTTTTGAAGTGTTACCAATAATAAGTTCTTTGGGATGATCCTTCTTATATTGTCAATCTTTGGGTAGTTCTTAAGTCTCTTTTATCATGGATTTCTCTTGCTCCACTCTTGATACTAGCTCATTATTATCCTTTGGAACATTGTTTGTCTCAAGTTCTTCAAATGTACCTACAAAATCATCAAGAGCACTACTTTTCTTTTGATCAAGATTAGAGGATTCATCAAAGATAACATGTATTGATTTTTCAACTACTAAAGTTCTCCTATTAAATACTGTATATGCCTTATTAAAAGATGAATATCCTAAAAATATGCCTTTCTCCGATTTAGATGAGAATTTTCTAAGATTATCTTTGGTATTCAATATAAAGCATTTGCATTCGAATACTCTAAGATATGAGATTTTGGGTTTTCTTCCATTCCAAAGCTCATAAGAAGTTTTATTTATCAAAGGCCTTTTGTAAACTCTATTTGAAATATAACATGTGGTATTAATGGCCTCCGTCCAAAAGTAAGAAGGTAAATTATACTCATTGAGCATTGTTCTAGCCATTTTTACTAATGTTCTATTTTTTGTTTCAACTATACCATTTTGTTGTGGTGTTCTAAGAGCTGAAAAATTATGTGAAATACTAAGCTCATTGTAAAAATTTTCATTTTCAAATTATTTGCCATGATCACTTCTAATAGATGTGATGACCCTTACATTTTAAACTCTTTTTGCAAAAATTTTTGAAATGGTTGAAAGCTTCGTTCTTTTGAGCTAAGAAATTAACCCATGTAAACATTGAGTAATCATCAACAACTACAACTACAAATACATATAACATGCCTCTTAGACTAGCAACTATATTTGGACCAATCAATTCTAAATGAATTAATTCTAGAGGTCTAGATGTACTTACAATATTCTTGGTTTTAAAAGAACTCTTATGTTGTTTTTCAAATTGACAAGGTTCATATATTTTATCTTTATTGAATTTTATTTTAGGGAGTCCATCTACAAGTTCTTCTTTGCTAATTAATTGCAATTGATCCATACTAGCATGTCCTAGTTTTTTATGCCAATGCTAAGCATCATTACTAATAGTGACTAGGCATTCAAACGTATTATTAGAATGTAAGTCAATTTTATAAGTATTATCAATTCTCACTCCTTTGAATGCAAGTTCACCATTGGAAGAAGTAATTTTGCATCATTTAGAGTTAAAATTTATATTATATCATTTATCACACAATTGACTCACACTAAGTAAATTATGTTTCAAACCATCAAAAAGCCATACATCATTAATCAAGTTTTTGCCAAACATACCAATAGAACCAATGCTTATAATTTTACCTTTAGCATTATTCCCAAAAGTGACTTTACCTCATTGCTTGTAAGTGAGAGTTGTAAAAAGTTTTGCATTACCCATCATGTGCCTTATGCATCCAATTTTGATTGATAGTAGACTTTAGGCATACCTACAAGATATAATGTTTATCTTCTTTTAGGTACCCAAATGAACTTGGGTCCTTGGAGGTTAGTTGTAGAAGGGTCCTCTAGTTTGAGATGTGCCTTCCTAATATAGCAAAAAGTACTTTTATAGCCAAACTTCATGCAATAATGGCATTTATATAAAGTTTTATGTTTTTGTATTCTTCTATTGAAATTTAATGTACTATGTGAGCAATTACAATTGTGTTTTGAGTGAAATTGCTTTTGTGCATTCTTGTACCTATGTTCATGCCTTGTGTACATGTATACATAATTTACTCTTAGAACCTTAGTTCTAGAGCATTGTGTTCCTAATGCAATCCTTTTAGGATTTTTAGGCTTAGTGTGTGCATTTGAATTTTTTTACTACTTCAACACTAGATGTTTGAGTTGTAGAAGGTATAACAAATATTGGTGCATTAAATGTAGTAGTAGAGGAGCCATTAAATCCTAAGCCATGTTTTAGAGAAGGTGACTTTTGACTACTAATAATAGTATCTAAGGCTTCTTTTCCTTTTTGAAATTTTAGAATTGAATTCTTTAATTCACTTATCTCTTCTTTCAAAATCTTATTTTCTTTAACAACATTATCCAAGCTAGATGAATTTATTGATGCCTCATTTAAAGATTTCATTAATTGTTCATTTGAAGTCTTTAAATCTAAGGTAGAATTCTTTAAGGCCAAATACATATGTAACCCCCTGAACTTGTAGCATTTAGTCACTTTGCCCTCCTGAGCTTTCATTTTAACTACTTTACCCTATGTACTTATCTATTTTTTACTAACATACTCTTATATTAATGAATACTAATCACTTTCCCCCTTGTATTTGTATATTTTATACTAAATAGGCACCTTACTGACTTAGTGTAATTAAGTATAACTCAGTGAGTTTGTGTTTATAAGTTAAAAAAATATGAGTTATGGTTAAATTAAAAGTTTAAGGGGCAAAGTGACTAAACACTATAAGTTTAGGGGCCACATATGTATTTAGCCATTCTTTAAAGAGACAAAATCCTTTTCTAACTTAGAGTATTTTTCTTTATAGATTTTCATCTTAGAAAAATATTTTTGGACTCTTAGGTTCATATGCTCTACTAAATTACTATCATCTAAAGTATCATCAACATTATCATTATATGCATTCAAGTTCAATGATTGAGTACCTACCTCATTGGTGTGATCATCATCTTTAATGGCCATGAGACACAAATTTGCAATTCCTTACACTCTCTCCTCTTCTTCTTCACTTGAGGAGTCATCATCCCATGTGGCTTTGAGATATTTTTTCTTTTCCTTATCTCATTTCTTCTTGTTTTTCAATTTGAAGCAATCCGATTTGATGTGACCTATTTTGGCACATTCAAAGCATTTCACTTCATTCTCTTTCTCTTTGACTTTGAAAGAGGATTTAGAGTATGTACCTTTGTTGGCTTGAAGTCTTCTCTTTCTTTTCCATTCATTTACTCTTTTAGATAGCATGGCCATTTCTTCATCATCATAACTATCTTCATCACTTGAGCTCTTAGTTTCTTTAATGACTTTGAGAGCTATTACTTTCTCTTGTCTTTATCACCTTGGTCATCTTATTTCTTGGTGTGTAACTCAAAGGTAAGAAGTGTTCCCACAAGCTCATTGATTCTTAAAGTGCTAAGGTCATGAGCTTATTCAATTGAAGAAACTTAGACTCAAATTTCTTCTTGGCTCTAAGTGTTCTCAATATCTTGCTATTAACATCACATTGATCATATACTTTACCATATTTCTTTTGGTCATTGACAATAGCAACCAATCAATTTGTCATATCGGTGACATTTTTTTTGGCCTTCATCTTAAAGAGTTCATACTCATACACAAGAATTTGAGTCTTGGTCAACCTCACTTGAGTAGTACCCTCATGATAGTTCTTAAGAGTTTTTCAAATATTATATGCACAAGTAAGATGATTAACTCTTCCGCATTCTTCTCTTGAAATTGAATTCATCAAGATTGAGGATGACCTATTATTCTTATAATGAGCTCTTACTTTATGATTAAACTATTGTGCTCTGGGGAGAGGAACTTGAACACCATCAACTTCATGAGTAGGAGGTTTTTACTCATTTTGTACAAATTCCTAAAGCTCAATTCCTTCATTATCAAAGAATAAGTACATCTTATATTTTCAATATGAATAATTGGTTCCATCAAAATAGGGTCTAAGATAGAAATTTAGATTTCCATGTGAAGGAGCCATGGAGTTGAAAGTAGAAGAAGTTGAAGTAGAGGAAGTGTTTATTGGTGTGGCTTCCATTGTGGATCAAATTTCACAATTAAGTTTCTTAAAATTTAGAGGCTCTGATACCAATTGTTGTCCCAAGATGGAACCTAAGAGGAAGGGTGAATTGGTTATCTTGAAAAAGTGATATCAAATTAAAAATTTAAAATAACAAGAATAACAAGATGAAGAAGAAGTAGTGTAGAGAAGAATGAACACATAGAGTTTATAGTGGTTCGGATTATCTCAATCCTACGTCCACTTCCTTAACAACTTGTTAAGGTACCACTAATCTTGAGTTTTTACAAGCTCAACTCTAACTTAGCATTTTTACAAGATCACACTGAACTTTTACAAGGTTTGAGTATTATCCTCACAACCCAACAAGAGTTTTCCTAAGGCTCACTCCAAAACCTAAGTGTTTCAAAGCTATCACTCAACTTATAATGGTGTTTAATGCTCACACCCAACACTTAATGAATACGAAAATAAATTTTGATGCAAGAAAATAGAAGTCATTTATCTTGGCTATTTCAAATGTTATCCCTTGCAAAAATGAAGTTTCTTAAGATATTTATAGCCTTCAAGTCTTGAAATAGCCATTTGAAGTGGGTGCCTACATGTTGGAACTTTATCTCCCACTATCATTAATGTGCCGAGCAGGATCATGGGCAGACTTCAAATAGCTCGATCAGCTTGGTCTTAAGCCCAATTGGAAGAGCTCTAGTCTAATCGTGAGGTTTAAATTTATGAAAAAAGTTCTTTAACTGCTACATGGCATCTACTAATTGAGTGAATAAGCAATGGCTATAATCTTTAAAAGCTTTTTCCATAGCCCGGTTGGTATGACAGTGGTCTGATTGGTCTGCTTAAGGTATGCTGAAATTCTTGGAGTGCCACTAACCGTGATCTTTATTGGAAGTTTTGAGGATTTTGCTCAACCTCAATCGGTCCATATGTAGTATGCTGAACTTTTCGGAGTACAATAGACCATAAGCTCTTATGGATGTTTTGGATCTTTTAGCTCGGCTCGGTATGGTCAGACTATTTTGAGTCAGGTTGGTATAGGCTTGATATGCTAAGATTTTTCAGAGTGCCACTGGTAGTGAGCTTCTTTGGACATTAAAATGATTTTGGACGCAAGTTTGGATCGATCAGTTTCATCTTGTTGGCTCAGTCAGAGTTGCAGGTGTTCAGTCTTAAGTCCTATTTTGAGTTTGGTCTTACGTCCTATTTTGAGCTCGTTACCAATTTGCTTATGCTTCTCCTTGATAGCTAGGGTTCGGTCTAAGCTGAAGGTGTTTGGTCTTATGTCTTCCTTTGAGCTCATTTCTGACAAATGAGGCTCGGTCCATGCTATAGCAGCTTAGTTTATTTAGCTCATACTCATTTCTAACAATAAAAGCTTCTCTGTCCGATGTTCAATGATGTTGGCTAGAGCTCAGGCTTCAAGGGCTTCAGTGCTCAGTTCCGAGCTCTTCTTATTCGACTCTTGCCTGTCTTTAGCTCGTGTTTACTCTAATATAGGCTAGTCCAGTCGTGATTGTTAGAGGAACGAGCACAAGCCATCAGATTAAGGTTTCTCTCCGCTTTTACTTCATAGCATAGACTATGCGTAAATTTAGTTCCTGCACAAATGTAGCTTGATACAAACATTAGTCCTATTCAATTTGATTACCTAATATCAAAATTGAGTAAATTAGGCCAAGGGTTGGGCTAATAATAGTAATACAAAAGGATAAAAGTTCTCAAGAGCTTTAGGATCTCCTTACAGGTAGGGTTGTACACGGGCCGGGTCGGGCTGGGTTTGACCCCGGCTCGAGTTTTTTTTGGGCTGCAGTTTACAGCCCGTGGCCAGGCCCGAAACCCGGTCGGGCCGAGCCACTTCGGGCCTGGCAGGGTTCGGGCCGGCCCGATTTTTTTAAATTTTAAAAAATAATTTTTTTAAAAATTTTAATAAAATTTACCTATAAATATTACTTTAAAAATTTATTATACTAAATTATATGTAATAATATATAAATTATTATATCATTATATATATATATATATAATTTTTTAAAAAAATAAATAATCAAAATATAAATTTAAAAAAAAATAAAAAAAATAAAAAAATTAATATCTCGAGCCGGCCCGAGATTTTTTATCCCAACCCGAGGCCTGACCCGAGCATAGCTAGGGTTGAATTTTGAAGCTCGTGGCCCGACCCTAGTATGGGTTCGGGCCAGCCCAACCAGGCCCGAAACCCTTTGGGCCGGGCCGGGTTGGTCGGGCCACGGGCTGCCTGAACAACCCTACTTATAGGAATTACCCCTTGATGGTAAGAACTGTAAACCATAAAACCTATGAGAAAAGAGACTCACCACTGAATACAAGTGAGGAAGTAATGAAAGGATACATTAGAAATAGGAAAGGGAATCTTTATAGAATAAAATCAAGTACACACTCTGAAAAATTTTCTCTTGTCATATGCATACATTTTTTCATTAAATAATATTTCTTTCATTTTCTGGTTTTTAGACCTGGATCTCAGTATTATAGAAGCAATTGACGACACTATTTCTAGAGACACCTTGACTTCAGAAGAGTCAATTACCAATAGCCTACAATTATGGAGGAAGAAAAAAATAAAGCTTTGATGGGCTCTGAGGTAGCTGAAATTAAGAATCAAATAGCTCTGGTAATAAAGACACTTCAGAACATTAGTACGTCTGTCGAGCCAGTCAAGGGTTTGACCAGTAATTCCAAGAAGAAGGGAAAGAAAATTATCAGGAAGATGAAATGTTTGATGATATAGGGGAAGAATATGACTGAGGGGAGCCAAAGATTAAGAAAGCTAGGAAAGAAATTTTTTATTTTAAGAAGGTTATGTTTGAAAGAATGGAAAATCCTTCTAAAGAAATGATAGAGCTTGATAAAATGTTCCCAGAATCTGCCTCCAAAATTTAAAATGCCAGATATTATGATGTTTGATGGTATAGGGGATCCCAAAATTCATCTTAGCATGTATGTCACCATAATGAAAACCACTCTTGCCACTAATGAACAAATCCTAAAATGTTTTTCCTATCTATAGTTGGAAATATTACCCAAAGGTATGACTCAGTTGATCTCACCACTAATAATAACTGGAGGCTACTCTAGACATACTTCATCAAACAGTACGATTATAATGCAAATGTGGAAGTATCTTTTATTGAATTAGAAGCGGTAAGGCAAAAATAGGATGAGAGTTTTGCAGCTTACGTCAAAAGATGGAGGAACAAGACCGCCCTTATTCAAGATAGGCCTTCTAAAAGAGATTAAAACAACCTAATTATTAAAGGATCTAAGCTCATAAAGAGATGAATTATGCTTTGGTTAGGAGTTTTTAAGACCTGTATGACTTTGAAATCCAGAGAGAGAAAGCAGAGAAGGAAGAAACCGGGTATACGACCCAAAAGAAGAGTAATTACTAGTCATGAATCTAAAACCAAAAGACCACTAAAATTAATATTGTAGCTACCCTCTGACAATTTTCTAATCTTGGAAGACCCCAATCCCAGGTACTCAACTACCTTAAAAACCAAAAACTCCTCTTACCCATTGGAACCAAATCCATTATCGGTCCAACTACCACGAAGTTGGAACCCCAATGCCTTTTGCTAGTTTCACTGGATGCCCGGACATGATACATACCGTTGTATGCATTTGAAGTATGAAATCCAAAACCTAATTGATAGTGAAAAAAATCCTCAAACCTACTAAGCCAAGCACCAGAAACAACCATGTACCTTATTGAAACTAGGTTAAGTGAGGAAGTTGTGACAACTTCTTTCCAAGATGTAGGGACGGGAGTCTGCATGATGAATAACTTTTAGGAAATGGTGTAAGAAAAGAGAGGGAAAGATAGAGAGGAGAAAATATTAATTTTTCTATTACTCTTAATAAACATTACAACTCTATTTATACAAATTATAGCCTGTCAATAATAAATAAAACTATTAACTATAATAATAAATAAAACTACTAACTACAATCTACCAAAATCTCAACACTCTCCTTCAAGTTGAAGCATATAGATCATAAGCTCCAAGCTTGCCACAAATATATTTGATTCTTGATCCTCTAAGAGATTTAGTGAGCATATCTGCTAGTTGATCACTAGAATTGATGAAATATGTAACAATATATCCTGACTCAATCTTCTATCTGACAAAATGATAGTCAACCTCTATATGTTTGGTTTTTTCATGAAAAAATGGGTCAGAATGTGAAGTGCGGTTTGATTATCATAAATCAGCTTCATGCTTTTGATTTCTTTCCCTCTTAATTCTTGGAGGAGTTGTTTTAACCAGATAAGTTCACATGTTATAAGAATCATAGATCGATACTCTGCTTCAGCACTTGATTTAGCAACTACCTCTTCCTTTTTACTTTACTAAGAAATAAATTGCCTCCAATGATGATACAATATCCTAAAGTAGATCGTTTATCTATGAGAGAATATGCCCAATCAGTATTAGAGTACGCAATGATCTGGTGGTGGCTTTTATCTTCATACAGTAATCCTTATGCTGGTGCTCCTTTAAGGTATCTAAGGATTCGAATTACTGCATCCCAATGATCATTACAAGGAGTTTGAAGAAACTAACTTACTATACTGACTGTAAATAAAATACCAATGTAGACCCTTAATTTTGGCCCTGAATCAAATTAAATTCTAAATAAAAGGCCTGAATCAATTTTGATTCCAATTAAAGCTCTCAATCAAATTCAAACCCAATTAAAAAAAAATCCAAATTGACTCTTTTCCGATTCAAAAAGCTAAAACAATTGGACTGGCCCAAAACTCATGATGAATTGGACATGCCAATTCACCATGAGCAAATGGCCAATTCGCCATGAGCCTTAAAGTTGGCCTTAATTTAATAATTCTAGTTCTGACAAAACTCAAGCTGGATTAGATAAACAAGGCTTTCCAAAGTCAACTAGGATTGTATAACATCCAGTTTACCCTAATGTTGCCTATAAAAAGGCAATTAATAAGAGCAATAGGGAGCCATAGTCAGCAATTAAAGAGCCACCTTTGGGAATCAAAAAGCCATAATTAAGAAGCAATAGCCACCTTTAGCAATCAAAGAGCAAAAATTAGAAAAAGAAACAGGAACCCAAAAACCAAAAGAAAAGAAAGATGGAGAGCAATAAACATAGTAGCCAATTTGTGAGAATTTTCAAACAATCTTCGGATTGTCTAAACATCAGTTAAGAACCTTAATTGATCCATACTTTCCAAAGTAATTGTGCAATTCAAACAGTGAGCTTATTTCAACAAAATCATCTTGGTGGAGCCAACAATGTAGGTATGATTTTATTAACTAATTCTATTTAGTTCTATTTGATAATCTCCATTGTTTAGTTTACTGGCCTTTTAAATTATGAGTTTGATTTTAAAAAACCCATCCAGTAAACCATAGCTTTAGGATTAAGTCTAATTGAAATCCTAATTGCATGTTAGTTTTGTAATCTAAAACCCTAATCTTGCATCTTAAACTTTAGTTTTAGGATTAAACCCTAATTTTGCATGTTAAATCCTAATTTTAGGATTAAAACCCTAACTTTGTATGTTAAACCTTGATTTTATGATTAAACCATAATTTTGCATGTTAAAACCATATTTTAGGATTAAAACTCTAAATTCTATGATAAAATCCTAATTCCACAACAAAACCATAATTTTATTGCCAAACCCTAATTTTATGTGTTTTAATCCCAATATCATAACCAAACCCTAATTAGATACTTAACCCTAAATTTATTAATTAAAACCCTAATTTTAAGATTATTTTGGTGATTAATTGTAATGTTTAAATTAATTGTTTATCATGGATAGTTGAATTGTATTTGTTCAATATTTGAGATTTTAAAGTACTCATAAAAGGCATGTTTCCACTTTGTGAGCGCCTTGTTTTTTTTTAATTATTTATTTTAATTTTAAGAAATTCGGAACAATTGTAAGGAACACAATTTCACCCTTTTGGTAGGTGTCTTATTTTATTTACTTTTTTTGGATGTTTGGACATTGTAAGTGCATATTTTCATCTTGTATGGTTGCCCATTTTGCTTGATTTGTGTGATTTATAATATGATGATTTATTTTAATAATATCTATAACATAGATCGTATCATAATAATTTAAGAATTCAACAATATTTAGACTTAAAAAGGAGACCAGTTCCAATGAACTAAGGTTATAGGTGTACTGGACTACTTATCACCTTCTCCATGCATACCCAACTTTTCAAACCCAGTAGGGGTTAGGGATTCCTTAGGAATCGAGTGATCCACCCCTTTTTTTCTTCCCAGCTCGTATGGGTGGTGACTCTTATTCTTCGAATTTAGGCCCATATTTTTTAAGGCCTAGAGCTTAATAGTGCTGAAGTCGCAAGAACCATTCCACCAGGAATGGGGGGCGAAAATCCTCACTCACAGTGGCAGCTTCACTGAGGATAAGAGAAGTTGATTTCATTATTCTTTATGTTATTTTATTTTTTATTATTATGATATTATTCATTGCATCACTTAGAATTATATTGTGTATGTCAGTTAGGATGTTCTGTGTAACCTGTGTTATGTATTTGTAAGTGATATCATACTTTCACTCAAGGTTTGGAGATCGAGTACTACAGAACCACTCATAGCCTTATACCTTTTGGTATATCCTTGCTGTGGGAACCTAAACCTCTCGACTAAAGCCCATGTAGTTAGCCTAGTAACTTTCCTTAGGTTTATCTTAAATGCTTGTTGTTTGATTATGATTAACATATCTTGATTTGAGTTATAGGCAATTTGGTTTGCTTTTTTCTAATATGACCTAATTATAGTATAAGCTCAAAATAATTTTACTCTCTTAAGCCCAAAAGACTAAAATTATTTTCAAACTTCCAAGATAGATTTTCGGCATAAAAATCTTTTAAGATTGATCAAAAATTATTTTCTACCTCATGGCCCAAGCATTAAGCCCAAAATTAGTTTTTGAAACAAACTTTTTACAATGGGCTTTGAAATATTTTCAAAGATGGGCTCAAGACTATTTTTTTAACTTCATGACCTAAATTCAAACTTTTATTATAACTTTTTCTTAAATGGGCTTACAGCTAGCTAGGTCAATTATGAAATATTAAAATCAATTATGGGCCTAATTTATACTAAGACTTGTTAATTATGAGCTTGTTTATGGCATGCATGATTAGTTGCCTATTTTCAAATGAGAAATTTGTTTATGATAAACCCTTTAATTTAATTTTAATCCATAATATAGCAGAAAGATTATTTTTTAGTTGATCCAATAGATTAAGGCTTAATTAATGGGAGTTATCATAGATTAACTTATATATTAAAAAAATATAACTATTGGTTAATCCGTCTGAGTAGACCTTTCGAAAATAAAATATCTCCTATTGATGTTTTGTTGGCCATAATACCTAAAAAAAAGGACTCACCATTTATGTGTGGCAGATATAAAGTTGGAAGGAGCGTATTGCTTTGTTAGTTTGTTTGTTTTTCAAGCATATATGCATACATTGCATCGCATACCTCATTTGACTCATAGAGCAGCAATTCATGTACCATAAATTGTACCATCTTGTAGACCATTAAATTTGGCCCTAAATGAGCTTAGTTCTAATTTAAAGGCCCAAAGTAAGCCGGTTCAATTTTCTTAAAGCCCTAAACAAGTCCGATCAAAAGTCAGAATCCATTTGGTTTGGTTTAATTCAATAAGGGTTGTGCCCATATGGAATTAGACACTCCAATTCGATATGAGCATAGACTGAACATTGTCCAATTTGATTTGAGCATAAAGCTCATATCGAATTGACTAAGGTTTAGTTCAATATGAGCTTTGGTTCATATCAAATTGACTGCGATTTAATTCGATATGAGCCTTTGTTTTAATACTTAATCCGAGCCAAATTTAGATTTAGTTGGATTTAAATTCTTATTGCACTCGGACAAGAAAAAAAGAGTTTGAAAGATTAGGGTTATTAAACTGGCTTTAACCGAATTATTGCCTATAAATACATGTTTAACAAAAAAGAACAGAGCAACAATAATTAACAGCAACAAGGAGAATTAACAAAGAAAAGTAATCAATACACAGAAATCAAAACACACAATCAACACACAACAATCGAGGAAGGCAGTAGCAATTGTCTTTAGATTACTTCATTCACGAAGATCAAAGTTTACTCAGGTAGTAAGGAAAACAGAGAGCTTGGTTCAACACATTCAACTTGGTGGAGCCAACAATAAAGGTTTGACTTTGATGATTTAATTTGTTTAAACTTTTAGTAGCCATTTTAATTCTCTAAACAACATTAAGCAATTGTGTTTAAGATTTCAAGGCTGACTTTTAATCTCATCCAGTAGCACATGAATCTGGCTTGACCTTTGATCTCATCCAGTAGCACATAAATTCAATTTAAAGTTGGTTCAAACTTTTTTTATATGATTTAATCCAAGTTGTTTTAATCTAAAACCTTAATCCATTAGATCAAATCTCAGTTTGCACGTTTGCATATTAAATTTTAGAGTCACATTCAAAACCTTAACATTATATGATTTAGTCATAATTGGTATCTTAAAACCATAATCTTGCATGTAGAACTTTAGTTTTAGGGTTAAACCATAGGTTAGTATAAAAACCAGCAAGATAACATAAAAACCCTAGTTTTGTTACTAAAACCCTAGTTTGCATGATGAAAACTATAACCCTAATTTTATACTAAAAACCCTAATTTGCATATTTTAACCCTAAATAGCTTTCTAAAACCATAATTTGCATGTTTAAGACATAATTTAAGAATAAATTCTAGATTTGATTATTTGATTTATTGTTGAGTGCTTTATGATTATTTAATGGTAAGTTATATGTTTGAATCAATTGTTTGGTATGAATGGTTAAATTATATTTTCTTATTATTGATTGGATTTGAAGGATGATGTAAAAGGCATATTTTCACTTTGTGGGTGCCTTGTTTTATTTAATTTATTCTTTTATCTTATTTGAGTTTTGAGATTAATGTAAGGGACATATTTCCACCAAATGGTGGGTGTCCTATTTTATTTATTTATATTTTAGACGTTGGATATTGTAAGGGCACATTTCCATCTTGTATGAGTGCCCATTTTATTGGTTTGTCTGGACTTGCTTTGATTTTAATATAATAAATATTTATTTATTTTAATTGCATGTACGATGGATTATATTATGATAAGCTAAAAAAATTTAATAATGTATAGAACTGAAAAGGAGGCCGATTTTAAAAAATCGGGTGCTATGGGGTGCTGGGTCATTCTCACCTTTCTCATGCATACCCAACTTTTCGAACCTAGTAGGAGTTGAGAATTTCTTAAGAATCGAGTCATCCACCCCTTTCTATCTTCCTGACCCATCTGAGTGGCAACTCCAACTCTTTAAGTTTAGGCCCATATTCTCTAAGGCCCAGAGCCCAATAATGCCAAAGTCGCAAGGACCATTCTATCGGGAGTGGGGAAAAAATCTCCACACATCTAAAGAAGTGATTTTGATTCGAGTGCTTCATTTGTAAATTTCAATTCAACAAAGATGGATGCAAACCAACTTAGGGATATAGTCAATGAAGTTGTTAAAGCCAATATGGGTGAGTTACTGGAGCAATTGTCTGGGATTATGAATACTCAGTTGATTGAGATTTTGGAGATCATCAACAATGCCAATGAAGCATCTGCCATTGACATAAAGAAGAAGAAAAGGGTGACTTTAATAAGGAATAAGCTTACTGATAAAGATTAGATAAGAAATGAGGGCTCCATTCCTATTCTACACGATCAATTGAGCCATACACCAATTAGGCATTTTAAAGACTTATATGAAGTTGATCTACGGTTGGAGGATTATGAGAAAGAAAAATAGTGGGTTGCACTCAAAAGGAGGGGGGGGGGGGGGGTGGGGGAATTCTAGCTATCAGTCAAGTTAAGGAAATTAGTAGTTGACCAAAGTTCATTCTTCTACTGCTTTCAAGAAATTTTCAAACTTGGAGAAACCTCTGTCAAAGGTGTTTGATGATCTAATGAAGATGAATACCATTGATACCTGGGCCATTACAATATCCTCTACCGCCTAAGCTCAACGCTCAATGTTATTGCCACTTCGATCAGACACTAGGTCATGACAAAAATTAAAGTGTACGTTTGAGGCATGAGATACAAGATCATATTTATAGTGGAAAGATCCTCGCTCCTGACATGTCCAAATAGATGAAGCATCTTTGACTCCAACTCAACAAACTTTCATAGGCATGAGTGCTATCTCATTTTTCTTTATTCGGTATTTTGTTGGAATAATTATGCTTTTCAAATTAAAATTGTTTGAATATATTACTTTTATTAAATTTATAATTTCATTGATTTTTATTCATTTTGGTGTTCAACCAATGATGAATCTAGCTTGATATTCATAAATTAGTATATCTATACATTATGATTCAAATGACTTTATTAGGTGAGAATTGTTTTGTTGTATTGAGTTGTGCATGCTTTCTTAGAAAGGGCTCCTGCATAATTATGAGTCTAGGTTCTAGTCAATCTTAGAACATGCTTTGACAAACTTCTAAAGCAAGACTAAACTCTGCTTATTTAAGAGAGAGATGATCCAAGCATTGTTTATTAAGGCAGCAACTAATATCCACCATATTATCATTAATCTTTAGTTTGTCCCTTTGAGCCTTCATAAGATTTTAGCTTGCTTTTTATTGGCTTGTAAACCCTGATAACCTACCTTATACTGTTGTGACACTTATGCAGGTTTGATGATCACCGAGTACTAAGGGTTAGGAAGATCAAGGAAAAGGATGCATAGTCAAGACTATGAGGATAGTTGAAGTTTACCTGAATCAAACCAAATATTTCAAATCTATTTCATCATTGAGATGACATCAGGGCAACAAAGGATTCATCCTTATTGAAGCAAACTTATGCTACTCCATGGTTAAAAGCACATGACAATACGAACAAGAAGACTCTTTTAGAACTAGGACAAAAAAAAAGAAAAGAAAGAAAAAACTCCAAAAAAGGAGGAAAAAGAACAAAAGAAGGAAAAAAAAAGTGAAAAAATAAGAAAAAAGAAAAAAGAAAAGGAAAAAAAGAAGAAAAGAAGAAAAGAAAAGAAGAATGAGAGTCTCAAAATTTTTGCAAAGATCATCTTAATTAGATCCAAATTTCTGCCAAGGAGACAAAAAAAACTCAAGCTCTATCTTTTTATAAAGCAAGATTTCATATTTTGTCTTTTCATAAAGCAAGATTTCAAGTTCTATCTTTTCATAAAGCAAGATAACAATACGCCTCAAAGGTGAAATGATGCCCAGAGTTTAAGAATACATCTAACTGTGTACGATTCCAACAAGAAGTCTGTAGTATGAAGATTTGTCAGTAGTGTCAGATCAGCTCCAGCTTAAAAATAGCCTTTACTTAATCCATGTCCCTTGTAGACCCCATTTCAAGCCTATTGTTGAACTCTTTTGGTAGGTGGAGTTTATTAGTGGAGAGTTTTTAAAAAGGCATGCATATAAGATAGACAATTTTTAAACTCAATGAGACCTTAGCAAAGTAATGTGTATATGCCTATTTGAAGTGAAACATGTTAGCCAAATAATCTCAATTTTGATATTTAGCACTCAAATTGAATGATGCATTTAACATGTCCTTAAGTTACTTGATGCCGGAATTAATTGCTCAATATATTGCCAGAACAGGGCAACAAGTACGGTCACCCCAGGCCAAAGGGTGACCGCCCTTGAAGCTTTAAAGAATAAATTGAGTTACAGTAGGGTTCGCGGTCAAAATCTTGACCTAAGGAGCAATCATGACAGAGCTATTAGCTATCGTCCAAGATTTGGGATGATCGCACCTCAAGTGACAAAAACTCTAACATTTACAGTAGGAAATACGGTGTCAGGCACGGTTTGAGGAGCAGCCTCTCATAACTTTTTTGCAGCCGTTCCTTCCCAAAGATGACCATCCATAAATTTTGAGAGAAAATCATATGGATTAGCAGTAGTGTTTGTGGTCTTGGGTGCACCTAGAAGTTTGACACGAGACACTCAATCTGACTGCTATTCTAGTACTAGTGTGACTGTAACTTTCATATTTTGGCAGAAAATTACTTTGTCAAATGAAGAAGTGCCACGTGGAATGACCATTGTAAGAGCAGGTTTAAATTCAAAAAAGGGTGACCATCCCCTGACCTTAGGCGACCGTCCCAACAAACACAGGATGGGAAAGATTCCACTAGCAGAGCACTCATATTTGCCTGTTGGAAAAATTTTTAAATGGAACGACCATCCCTATGCAATGGATGATCGCTCAATGTTCCTGGGCGACCATCCTCTATGCCAGGATGATTGCTCCCTATGAAAACTGTAATATCCTCATTTATGCCCTAGAAGTTTTGTATGTTGTTGTTATTGTGGTTGTTTTAAATTGCAAGATAAAGAAAAGTATAAGTGTTTTGGGAAAGAATTTAGGGTTTAGAGACAAGTTTATATGTTGTGTATATTGTGATATATATAACATATACATTGGTCAAAAGAGTTGGTCAAGGTAAGAGGAGATATTTTTTTAGGGCATGTGAAATTACTAAAATGGGCAAGAGATAACAAAGAGAATTAAGATATGTATGAGGGCATTATAGTAATTTTCCTTTGGATGGGTATTTAAGGAAGATTGACTTTGTGATTCTTGATCATTTTCTCTTCCTCTTGATGGTAGTGGCCGGCTCTCCATTAGAAAAAGGGAAGGAGAAGTGTTCTTGATAGTAAGATCAAGATTGAAGGGAGAATTGAAGAATCAAGTTGAAGATTTGTGGAATTTCTTCACTTTAGGTAAGTAATTTCTTGTTTTCTTTTATTAATTTGGAAATTGTGGTTAAGGTGTATTGAGAATTGTTGAGATGATGATTTAGTGTGTTGATGTGTGTTTATAAGTGTTAGAGTTGATTGTAAGTTAAAAATTGGAGGTTGTGTTGGTTTGGTTGTGATTATGGAAAAATAAGTGAAGATTGATAGTGGAAAATCAAGAGTAGAGTTTGAGTTAGGATTTTGAGATGGTGTTTGTTTAATTGTGATATTAAGGTGTTTTAAAGTGATTATTGTAATGAATATGTATTTAGAACATTGATGATGTTCATTTGAAGCGTGTGGTATGATGTATATTGAGTTTTAATGCATTTGGAAGAGAGTTGGTTAGAATTAGGGTTTTGGTTTTGGGAGACACGGCCAAAGGCCATGTGAGACACGGCCAAGTCATATGATTTTGGACGTGTTGGATTAATTTTTGGGTGACACAGCCGTGTTCCCAAGCCGTGTGAGCTACTGTGAGTTTTGGTTGAAGAGACACGGCCGTGTTCCTAAGCCGTGTTTGCTACTGCCAAAGTTGAATTGAGAGACACGGCCACAAGCTTGGCCGTGTCCCTCATGTGTGCTGCCCGTGTCCATCAAATGAGTTGGTTAGGGTTTTGTTTCTTTGTTCTAATTGCATTGTTTTGGTTCTTCAAAGGTGGGTTGGTTCTTAAACCTAACCCTAAAACACTTTAAACACACTTGAATCAATGAATGAACTAATCAAATGCATATGGAAGATCCTAAAGCTATGAATCATATAAGTTGTTCTTTGCCCTAATTGCATTGTTGAGATTTAAACAAGGTTATGTTATGCATTGTGAAAGGTATTGTATTTTATGAGTAATGTACCTTGAAATGTTGTATCAAAGATGAAATGATAATTCAAATAAGATATGATATGAGACAATGCCATTGTGTTTGGCTATGATGAATGATGCTATATGATGATAATATTGAGAGAATGAAGGCATGTTTGCCTAAATGTTGATGAGAATTGAGAATGGAAATGATAATTGATATGTAAATGAATTGAATGGCATATTAGTGTGTCTTGGGCCCATGCTTGTCTATGGTTAATGTGAGTCATGAATGATGTTTGTTTTGCTTTGTATTGATGATTAAATGAATACTAATGAGGTATATGAAAAGATAATAAAATGTGATATGTAATGTGAAAGTATATTGTTAATTTTGCATATATGATGTTACATATATATTATGGTTTGAGAAATGACATTGCATTGCACGAAGTCATATCATTAGCATGATTATCTTACTAAGCCCTTGGCTTAGCGCGATAGTGTTTAATCGCGCAGGTGATAGAACTGTTAGAATCGAACCCGAGAGCTCTTCGAGACCGAGTGAGGGTAGACATTGAAGAGTTGATTTTGGAGACTTAAAGATCAAAGGAGATTTGCCAATCATGTATAACTCTTTTTATATTTTGTAAAGTATTGATTAAATGTACATATTTGTATATTTGTAAATATGGAATTAAGTGTTTTCAAATATGTAAATATTTTATGACTTTCGCTGTGAAATAACTATATGTATGTATATATATATTTAATGTGTTTTATTTTAAAAGTAAATGATCTACTTTTCTATATTATATAATGATAATAGTATTGTATCTATTTAAATGTTTTGAATGTTGAAGAAAACCGTAGCATCCCTATGTTTGGTGCACTTATGCTACATGGTTGTAGTTGTAGTGTGTGTGTGCATTGGATGTGGGGGTGTTACAATTGTTTTGGTATCAGAGCCTAGGTTTGAGATTCTCAACCTAGGTAAAATGTAATAAAAAGAATATTTTTAATTAAAAAGTGAGTTTTTGAAAGAAAATACATGTTTGGGATTGGCAATCTTTGATCTTTAATAAGGTGTGTCCTTTTTTTTGTGTTTGCAGTGTAGGTGTTGATGGATCCTCATTTGAGACAATCGGTTGAGGGTAGTGAGGAGAGTGTTGCTCCTGAGGATGGAGCTAGGGTTGATAGTGCTGGTGAGGCACCTGTTTCTGGGTCGGATAGACCAGTAGGTGATGAGGTTCCGCCAGCCTGGTTTAGGAATATGATGGAAGCTATGAGACAAGCACCTGTGCAACCACAGCCACCACCCCCTCAGCCTTCAGTACCAGTAAGGCATTATGATAAACTGAGGAAATATGGAGCGGAGGATTTCTTAGGCACAGTTGATCCAGCTGTGGCAGAACAGTGGCTTGACAGAGTTCAGAGAGTATTTGTTCAGTTGCAAGCCACCTCAGAGGAAAAGTTTGACTATGCAAGATCTTTGCTACAGAAGGATGCCTACGATTGGTGGAAGACGGTGCCCCATTCTATGGATGATCCTCCAACACTGTCTTACACTGATTTCTTGAGAGAATTTGAGTTGAAGTATACTCCAAGGGAGTATAAGGATATGAAGAAGATGGAGTTCTTGAGCTTGAAGCAAGATAGCAAGACTGTAACTGAATATGAGGTTGAGTTTATTAGATTGAGTCATTACGCTGGTGGCATTATTGCTGATGAGATAGATAGATGCCGGAGGTTCCAGGAGGGATTGAGACCCTCTATCATGTGCTTAGTGGCCGGGTCTAGATATCACGATTTCTCCCAGCTAGTGGCAGCAGCTCGAGATGTAGAAAGGGCTCAAGTGATTGCAGCTGCATCAGAGGAAGAGGTCAGAGTGAGAAGGCCTCAGTTTGAGACAGGGTCTTCTTCAGTGAAGAGGGGTAGAGGAAGCTTTGTTCCTCGGAGTATTAGGAGCCAGAGACCAGCAGGTAGATCAGTGCAGTTCCAGAGACAAAGATTCAGACCTGCAGCTTCAGTGGCAAGTGCTCCAACCCCTATGGTTCAGAGATCCACCTTACCTATTTGCATCCATTGTGGGAGGCCCCATGGTGGTCCATGTTGGAAAGCTAGTGTTGCTGGGGTATGTTTCAGGTGTGGGTCACCGGATCACTTTGTGAGAGATTGCCCTGAGAGGCAGAGGCAGATGTCAGTTGATTCTGCCGCTTCTCGAGCCAGTGTGAGGGGAGGCAGAGGTGCCAGCCGAGGTGGTAGAGCAGGGTTCAGTTCTAGAGGTGGTGCTACATCCAGGGAAACTAGACCGGAGGAGGTTGGTTCTTCCCAGAGGATGTATGTTATGCAGAGACAGCCGGATGCATCGGCGGTCATAGCTGGTACTTTTTCTTTATTTGATACTGCAGTACTTGCTTTGATTGATCCGGGTTCCACCCATTCTTATATTAGTGCATCTGTATTGCCTGTGTTTGATGTGCATGCTGAGTCCCTAGGATTTGATGTTTTGGTGACAAATCCGTTAGGGCATAGTGTGATTGTGAGTAAAGTGCATCGAGATAGTGCAGTGAGGGTGCAGGGTGAGGAGTTCCTTGGAGATTTGATTGAGATGCCATTTAAGGAATATGATGTGATTTTAGGCATGGATTGGCTATCTCGACATGGAGCTGTGGTGGATTGTAAAAAGAAGATTGTTTTTTTTTGAGAACTAGTGATGGTAGAGAGGTGATAGTATCTAATGAGCAGGAACAGTTAGCCTCCTTATTTGTTTCAGCTGTTGCAGCCAGGAGGTTGATTAGAAAGGGATGTGAAGCTTATCTTGCTCATATGATAGATACTAGAGTAAGAAGTTCTCCTATTGATAGCATTGCCACAGTTGCAGAGTTCCCTGATGTGTTTCCTGAGGAGTTGCCAGGATTGCCGCCTGAGAGAGAGGTGGAGTTTGGTATTGAATTGTTGCCGGGTACCACTCCTATCTCCATTACTCCTTACAGAATGGCACCAGCAGAACTAAGAGAGTTAAAAGTGCAATTACAGGAGCTGTTGGATAAGGGATTCATTCGCCCCAGTGTTTCTCCTTGGGGAGCTCCTGTGCTGTTTGTGAAGAAGAAAGATGGTACCATGAGGTTATGTATCGACTATAGGCAATTGAACAAGGTGACAATTAAGAATAAATATCCTTTGCCTAGAATCGATGATCTCTTTGATCAATTGAAGGATGCAGCTGTGTTTTCTAAAATTGATCTGAGATCTGGGTACCATCAGCTGAGAGTCAGAGCTGAAGATGTTCCGAAGACAGCTTTCAGGACCAGGTATGGGCACTATGAATTTTTAGTTATGCCTTTTGGTCTGACGAATGCACCTGCAGCTTTCATGGATTTGATGAATAGGGTGTTTAGGCCCTATTTGGATCAGTTTGTTGTGGTCTTCATCGATGATATTCTGGTGTATTCGAGGAATGAAGAGGAACATGATATACATCTACGGATTGTGTTGCAGATCTTGAGAGAGAAGCATTTGTTTGCTAAATTGTCGAAGTGTGAGTTCTGGTTGGATCAAGTCGCTTTTCTCGGACATATTGTTTCAGCAGAAGGCATTAGAGTTGATCCGAGCAAAGTTGAAGCCATTTTGAATTGGAGTTCACCCAAGTCTGTGACAGAGGTTAGAAGTTTTCTGGGTTTGGCAGGCTATTACCGGCGGTTTGTGAAAGGGTTTTCTGTGATAGCTACTCCACTCACCAGATTGCTTCGTAAGGGAGTGAGATTTGTGTGGACGGATCAGTGTCAGGCTAGCTTTGAACAGTTGAGAGATATGTTGACTCAAGCGCCTGTTCTCACTTTACCTATAGAAGGCCAACCCTATGTGATCTACAGTGATGCTTCACATATTGGTTTGGGTTGTGTGCTAATGCAGGAAGGGAAAGTTATAGCTTATGCATCTCGTCAGTTGAAACCGCATGAGCTTAACTACCCCACCCATGATTTGGAATTGGCAGCCATTGTGTTTGCATTAAAGATTTGGCGCCATTATCTGTTTGGGGAGAAATGTTTCATTTACACTGATCACAAAAGTTTGAAGTATTTGGGTGTTCAGAAAGAGCTCAACCTTCGGTAGAGGAGATGGTTAGAATTGATTAAAGACTACGACTGCTTGATAGATTATCATCCAGGTAAAGCAAATGTGGTTGCTGATGCCTTAAGTCGGAAGTCTTTAGCTGGTTTAACAGTTTACTCGCTCTCGTTGCTTGTTGAGTTGAGAGCATTGCGTGCCAGTTTTGTACCTTGTGATGATGGTGCATTATTGGCACAGTTACAATTGAAGCCTGTTTTGTTGGATCAGATCAAAGAGGCTCAGTTAGCTGATAAGAAGATTCAGAAGATTGTTTTAGATTGTGAGAGTGGAAAGACTAGAGATTTTGTTGTGAAGGATGATGGGAGCCTATGGTTTAAGAATAGATTGTGTGTACCCGATAATGCTGACTTGAAGAGGATCATTTTAGAGGAAGCTCATCAGTCTTTATTTGCTATGCATCCGGGTAATATGAAGATGTATCATGATTTGAGACAGCATTACTGGTGGATTGGGTTGAAAAGAGACATTGCTGAGTTTGTATCGAAATGTCTCACTTGTCAGAAGGTTAAAGCAGAGCATCAAGTTCCAACTGGGTTGCTTCAACCGTTGTCAGTGCCAGAATGGAAGTGGGATAGAGTAACCATGGACTTTGTGTCTGGTTTGCCATTGACACAAAAGAAACATGATGCCATATGGGTGATTGTGGATAGATTGACTAAGACAGCTCATTTCCTTCCGGTTCGGATGGATTACTCTTTGGAAAGGTTAGCTGAGTTGTATATCCATGAGATTGTGAAATTGCATGGTGTTCCAACTTCTTTGGTGTCTGATCGAGATCCCAGGTTTACTTCAAGATTTTGGAAGAGTTTGCACAGAGCTTTGGGTTCTCGACTACACTTCAGTACTGCTTTTCATCCACAGACGGATGGACAGTCTGAGAGGGTGATACAGATTGTTGAGGATATGTTGAGAAGCTGTGTCATCGATTTCTCGGGAAGTTGGGATAGATTCTTACCTCTTGTGGAGTTTGCTTACAACAACAGTCACCAATCCAGCATCGGAATGGCCCCATTCGAGGCATTGTATGGCAGACGGTGCAGAACACCTCTTTGTTGGAGTGAACTTGGTGATAGCAAGTTGATTGGGCCTGATTTGATTCAAGAAACTGAAGAGAAAGTGAAGTTGATTTGAGGCAGATTGAAAGCAGCTTCAGACCGACAGAAGTCCTATGCAGATCTGAAGAGGAGAGACATTCAGTTTGATGTTGGGGATAAGGTATTTTTGAAGGTATCTCCTTGGAAGAAGATTTTGAGGTTCGGTCGGAAAGGGAAATTGAGTCCTCGTTTCATCGGACCGTATGAAGTGTTAGAAAGAGTTGGGCCAGTGGCGTATAGACTTGCTTTGCCACCTGAGTTGGATCGTATTCATAATGTGTTCCATGTATCTATGTTGAGGAGGTACAGGTCGGATCCATCTCATGTGTTGCCATTTGAATCTATTGAAGTGAGCCCAGACTTGACATTTGAAGAGGAACCAGTTGCTATCTTAGCATATGATGTGAAAGAGTTGAGAAACAAGAGAGTGCCATTGGTGAAGGTTCTATGGAAGAACCACGGAAAAGAAGAAGCAACTTGGGAAAGTGAACAAACCATGCGAGAGCAATATCCTCAGTTGTTTCAGACTTGATATCAGGTAATTTCGAGGACGAAATTTCTTTTTAGAGGGGGAGAATTGTAATATCCTCATTTATGCCCTAGAAGTTTTTTATGTTGTTGTTATTGTGGTTGTTTTAAATTGCAAGATAAAGAAAAGTATAAGTGTTTTGGGAAAGAATTTAGGGTTTAGAGACAAGTTTATATGTTGTGTATATTGTGATATATATAACATATACATTGGTCAAAAGAGTTGGTCAAGGTAAGAGGAGATATTTTTTTAGGGCATGTGAAATTACTAAAATGGGCAAGAGATAACAAAGAGAATTAAGATATGTATGAGGGCATTATAGTAATTTTCCTTTGGATGGGTATTTAAGGAAGATTGACTTTGTGATTCTTGATCATTTTCTCTTCCTCTTGATGGTCGTGGCCGGCTCTCCATTAGAAAAAGGGAAGGAGAAGTGTTCTTGATAGTAAGATCAAGATTGAAGGGAGAATTGAAGAATCAAGTTGAAGATTTGTGGAATTTCTTCACTTTAGGTAAGTAATTTCTTGTTTTCTTTTATTAATTTGGAAATTGTGGTTAAGGTGTATTGAGAATTGTTGAGATGATGATTTAGTGTGTTGATGTGTGTTTATAAGTGTTAGAGTTGATTGTAAGTTAAAAATTGGAGGTTGTGTTGGTTTGGTTGTGATTATGGAAAAATAAGTGAAGATTGATAGTGGAAAATCAAGAGTAGAGTTTGAGTTAGGATTTTGAGATGGTGTTTGTTTAATTGTGATATTAAGGTGTTTTAAAGTGATTATTGTAATGAATATGTATTTAGAACATTGATGATGTTCATTTGAAGCATGTGGTATGATGTATATTGAGTTTTAATGCATTTGGAAGAGAGTTGGTTAGAATTAGGGTTTTGGTTTTGGGAGACACGGCCAAAGGCCATGTGAGACACGGCCAAGTCATATGATTTTGGACGTGTTGGATTAATTTTTGGGTGACACAGCCGTGTTCCCAAGCCGTGTGAGCTACTGTGAGTTTTGGTTGAAGAGACACGGCCGTGTTCCTAAGCCGTGTTTGCTACTGCCAAAGTTGAATTGAGAGACACGGCCACAAGCTTGGCCGTGTCCCTCATGTGTGCTGCCCGTGTCCATCAAATGAGTTGGTTAGGGTTTTGTTTCTTTGTTCTAATTGCATTGTTTTGGTTCTTCAAAGGTGGGTTGGTTCTTAAACCTAACCCTAAAACACTTTAAACACACTTGAATCAATGAATGAACTAATCAAATGCATATGGAAGATCCTAAAGCTATGAATCATATAAGTTGTTCTTTGCCCTAATTGCATTGTTGAGATTTAAACAAGGTTATGTTATGCATTGTGAAAGGTATTGTATTTTATGAGTAATGTACCTTGAAATGTTGTATCAAAGATGAAATGATAATTCAAATAAGATATGATATGAGACAATGCCATTGTGTTTGGCTATGATGAATGATGCTATATGATGATAATATTGAGAGAATGAAGGCATGTTTGCCTAAATGTTGATGAGAATTGAGAATGGAAATGATAATTGATATGTAAATGAATTGAATGGCATATTAGTGTGTCTTGGGCCCATGCTTGTCTATGGTTAATGTGAGTCATGAATGATGTTTGTTTTGCTTTGTATTGATGATTAAATGAATACTAATGAGGTATATGAAAAGATAATAAAATGTGATATGTAATGTGAAAGTATATTGTTAATTTTGCATATATGATGTTACATATATATTATGGTTTGAGAAATGACATTGCATTGCACGAAGTCATATCATTAGCATGATTATCTTACTAAGCCCTTGGCTTAGCGCGATAGTGTTTAATCGCGCAGGTGATAGAACTGTTAGAATCGAACCCGAGAGCTCTTCGAGACCGAGTGAGGGTAGACATTGAAGAGTTGATTTTGGAGACTTAAAGATCAAAGGAGATTTGCCAATCATGTATAACTCTTTTTATATTTTGTAAAGTATTGATTAAATGTACATATTTGTATATTTGTAAATATGGAATTAAGTGTTTTCAAATATGTAAATATTTTATGACTTTCGCTGTGAAATAACTATATGTATGTATATATATATTTAATGTGTTTTATTTTAAAAGTAAATGATCTACTTTTCTATATTATATAATGATAATAGTATTGTATCTATTTAAATGTTTTGAATGTTGAAGAAAACCGTAGCATCCCTATGTTTGGTGCACTTATGCTACATGGTTGTAGTTGTAGTGTGTGTGTGCATTGGATGTGGGGGTGTTACAAAAACTTTTATTATCACAAAGACTAGCATAATAAAATATATCACATGATTCATAACAACTAATTAGACCAAATTGGCTGTAAATACCTTAAGAAATCTCTTTTTTAAAAGGTTCTTAAGATTGGAATAGCTAAGGAAAATAACTTTCATTTTCTTTGTATTAAAATCTAATCTTGTATTGATTGAGTTTTGGGTGTGAGCATTAAACACCATTGTAAGTTTGAGTGTGAGCTTAGAAACACTTAGGTTGTGAAAGTGAGCCTGGGAAAACTCTTGTAAGGGTTGTGAGAATTGATCTCAAACCATTGTAAAGTTTGGCATGAGCTTATGAAAACACCAAGTTAGAGTTAAGCTCGTAAAAACTTAAGATTAGTGGAACTTTAACAAGTTGTTAAGTAAGTGGATGTAGGATTGAGGTAATCCGAACCACTATAAATTCTCTTGTGTTCATTCTTCTTTACTCCTACTCTTGCTTTAATTTGATTTTGAATTTTCAATTTATTATCAATTCTTCAAATCAACCAATTTACCCCATTCTTTTGGTTGCTATCTTAGGACAACAATTGATATTAGATCTAGTAAATTTCTTAAACTTAATTGTGAAATTTGATCTAAAATGGCAACCATCCCACCAACAAACACCTTTACAAATGGAAACCTAAACTCATTCCTTAGGCCCTATTTTGATGGAACGGAATAGAATTAATAGATTGCATTTCTAATTATTACTAATTATTATACAATAAAAAATTTGAATTAGAATTCATTTATAAAAGTTTGACCTCTATTCTATATTTTTAAATTTTTATCGATTCTATATTTTTAAATATTAAATAAAGCAAAAGGGTTCGCTTAATTTAAAAGAAAAGATAAAGTTTTTCTCCAAGGAAGGGGCGAAACATAACCAACTTGAATTCAAAAATAATATTACTAATCTCATCGACTCGAATGGTTACCATGAGTATTTGTTTTTGGAAAAAAAAATAATGCCTAAAGTAGAAGGACTAATCTTTTATTTCTTTTATTGCCCCAAACATGCCATGATTCGCATTGATGGTACATAAATGTAACTCGTTGGTCAAACAACTATTCAGAGTTCCTAGAGCCCTTTGTAAGGCTTGTTGAAAAATGGATGTAAAATTCATTTCAATAGAAATTGCTTATTTCTCAAACTTAATTAATGAATTTTTTGAAAAATCAAGATCGAGTTTAAATTTAAAGAGACTCCCTTTTTTCTAGATCACAAAGAAGAAAAAATGGATATGGATTTAGAAAATTGAATAAAAATTTTCAAATTTTTATTTGATATAGTTTTGCGAATCTAAAAAATAAAACAATTAGAAATAATTCTATTGGAATAAAAGAAATAAGTTTCTCTTTGTCCTGACCTATTCTACTATGGAATCAACTAAAACTTTGTGAGTATATTCTATTGAGATTAGTGACACCACCTGACATCTTCTTTTTATTTCTATACGCAATTCCAAGGGATGGTGATATGCCCGAAGCAAAAGAGTAGGGTTCCATCTCATTAGGGAAAGAATCCGCTTTCTTTCTCTCTATTCTCCTGGGTTGCTGTACGATCTTTCCCTAGGCTATTCTCTCTAATTTAAGTATGGCTTATGGTAAAAGAAGATAGGTTGATCAGATCTCATCCTAGATGATAGCTTCACTTCAACAGCCACAAGAATTAGTAGATCTGTTCTGCCTAAAATGGGAATGGGTTAGGGTTATGAACTTATAATCTATAATATGATAATCGAGTCGATTCCACGATTATAAGTTCATTCCATACAAGACCAGACTAGAATAGGCTTATATACATTCTCATTATGAGAAAGAAGGGGTTATTCGAGCGTATCTAAATAGATATTATGTTTACATATGGATCTCTCCATCGTTGCATTCCATTTCGGATTAGGAATAGGCGTAATCGGACCCCTTTTTTACATATATTTATTTCCTTATGTTGGACCCTATTCACCTCTTTTGGCTTCTATTGAATCGAATAGAAATTATGGACCCCTCTTTGGCAGAAGTAATTATTTCTTGTAAAGAACCCATTTCGATACTAAGGGTAGGATGATAACCTATAGCAGAAGGCATTCTACCCAATAAGGCAAATACTTTGGATCCTGCTTGGACGAAATGAAAGATATTGTCGATAAATAGAAGTATGTCTTGTTCATTAACATCTCAAAAATACTCTGCCATAGTTAGGGCAGTTAAACCAATCATACGAGCTCTCAGCAGTTCGGTCATCTGACCACAGACCAGAGCCACTTTTGATTCCATAATATTTCTTCATTAATTACTCCATATTCTTTCATTTCCATGTAAAGATCATTTCCTTCACGAGTCTGTTCGCCTACTCTGCCAAATATGGATACACCCCCATGCACTTTCATAATGTTGTTGGTTAATTCCATAATCTCTATGTGTGATTCGTTGAAACATAAACTTTTCCCTATTCCTTTCTTTTTAGGAAGAAGGCAAAATGAATTGAATAGATTGACCAATCCTTTATATTGGAATGGGTGAAGAGTTAAATGTTTTGGCATCCATGTATTTTATCATCAACTTGATGAATTAATTTCAAGATATAAGGCTTTCCTATTAGAATAGGCTATGTAAAAAGAAGTGCTTCGAATCATTGCTATTTTACTCAGACCTGTTCTAAAAAAGTCAAGGCATACTAATCTTGTTAGCTTGAATGATTACCATGATTATTTTTTTAATTAAATAATTTTTTCAGGAATTTATAAGTGGATAAACTCTTTATTGATTATTCCTATTGGAAACACAAGATTTTTTTATTCCTAGATAGTAAAGGAATTGAGCTTTGAGATTTTATTGAAGATGAGTGGAAACCTCCTGCTCGTGAGGTTGATGGTGTTCAAGTTTCTCTTCCTAAATCACAATGGTCAAGTGCCAATGTGAGAAATCGGTTTAAGAATAATAGGCCAGCCTCCATATTGATGAATTCAATATCAAGAGAAGAAGGTGGGAGAGTCCAACACCTCACTTGGGCACATTGTATTTCGAAAACTCTTAAGAACTATCATGAGGGTACTACCTAAGTGAGAATTACCAAGAATCAAATTTATGTACATGAGTATGAGCTATTTAGGATAAAGCCCAATGAAAACGTCACTGACATGACAAACCACCTGCTTGCCATTGTCAATGAATTAAAGAAATATGATAAGATATATGATCAAAATGATGCTAATAGTAAAATCTTGAGAGCACTTAGAGCAAAGAAGAACTTTGAGTCTAAAGTTTCTTCAATTGAAGAAGCTCATGACCTTAGCTCTTTGAGAACCGATGAACTTATCGAAAAACTACTCACCTTTGAATTGCACACCGAAAGAGAAGAAGAACAAGGTGAAAAGGATAAGAGGAAAGTAATAGCTCTCAAGGCAATCAAAGAAGATGAGAGCTCTAGTAATGAAGATAGTGATGATGAAGAAGAAATGGCTATGTTTAAAAAAAATGAGTGATTGGAATAGAAAAAGAAGATTGCAAGCTAACAAAGGTACATTTTCTAAATCCTCCTTCAAAGATAAGGATAAATGTTCTAAGCTAGAAAAGGATTTTGTGTGTTTGAAGAACTCCACGTTATAATTAAAGACCTCAAATGAACAATTATTAAAATCAATTGATGAAATAAATAAAAATTCACATAGCTTAGAAAATGTGATCAAGGAAAACGAAATATTAAAGGATGACCTAAAAGTGCTAAAAGAGTCAATTTCAAAATTTCATAAGGAAAAAGAGGTATTAGACACATTGATAGATAATTAAAGGTCACCCTCTTTGAAATATGGTTTAGGATTCAATGGTTTATCCATCACTACATCCAACGCATCAATATTGTAAAAGCATCAACAACTCAAACCTCTAGTGTTGAAGTTGTTAAAAACGCTAATGCATAAATCAAATCTAAAAATCCTAAAAGGATAACATTGGGTTCAAAAGACTCTAGAACTAAAGATCCAAGAGCAAATCATGCATTCATGCATACTAGACATGTACATAGACATAAGAATGCATAAAAACAATCTCATTCAACACTCACTTGCAATTGTGTACATGGCTAATTGAATTTCAATTGGAAAGTGCATAATTATAGAACCTTGTACCAATGAACATAATGTATGAAATTTGGAAATAAAAGCACCTTTTGCTATATTAGGAAAGCTCATCTCAAGTTTGAAGATACTTCTACTACTAACCCCTAAGGATCCAACTTCATTTGAGTACCTAAAAAAAGATGAATATTATTGTCTTATAGGTATGCCTAAATTCTACTATCAATGAAAGCATTTGGCTTATGGATAGTGCATGCTCAAGGCATATGATGAAGAATGCAAAGCTTTTTACAACACTCACTTACAAGCATGGAGGAAATGTTACTTTTGGAAATAATGCTAAATGTAAAATCATTGGTATTAATTTCATTGGCATGCTTGGTAAGAATTTGATTGAAAATGTGTGGTTTGTTGATGGATTGAAACATAATTTGCTTAGTGTAAGTCAATTATGTGATAAAGAATATGATGTAAGTTTTGACTCTAAAGGATACAAAGTTACCAATTCGAATAGTGAACTTGCATTCAAAGGTGTTAGAATTGGCAATACATATAAAATTGACATATATTTCAATAATGCATTTGAATGTTTGATTTCTATTAATAGTGATCCTTGGTTATGGCACAAAAGACTAGGACATGCTAGTATGGATCACTTACAATACATTAGTAAAGAAGAACTAGTTGATGGTCTCCCCAGAGTAAAATTTGATAAAGATAAGACTTGTGAACCTTGTCAATTTGCTAAGCAACACAAAATATCATTCCAGTCTAAAAATATTGTAAGAAATTCTAGACCTTTAGAACTTATTCACTTGGATTTGTTTGGACCAAATAGAGTTGCTAGCTTATGTGGCAAGTTATGCGCATTTATGCTTATTGATGATTACTCAAGATTTACATGGATTAATTTCTTAGCTCAAAAGAATGAAGCCTTCAACCATTTTAAAATATTTTCAAAAAGAGTTCAAAATGAAAAATGCTATGTAATCACATATATTAGAAGTGATTATGGCAAATAATTTAAAAAATAGAATTTTAAAAACTTTTGCAATGAGTTTAGTATTTCACATAATTTTTTAACTCCCAGAACACCACAAAAAAATGGTGTGGTTGAAAAGAAAAATAGAACATTGGTTGAAATGGCTAGGACAATGCTCAATGAGTATGATTTACCATCTTACTTTTGGGTAGAAGCCGTTAATACCGCATGTTATATTTCAAATCGTGTTTACAAGAGACCTTTAATAAATAAAACTTCTTATGAGCTATGGAATGGAAGAATACCCAAAATCTCATACCTTAGAGTTTTTGAATGTAAATGCTTTTTATTGATACCAAGGACAATCTTGGAAAATTCTCATCTAAATCGGATGAGGGCCTATTTTTAGGATATTCATCTTCTAGCAAGGCATATAGGGTATTTAATAAGAGAACTCTAGTAGTTCAAGAATCAATGAATGTTGTTTTTTATGAATTTTTTAAAATTGATTAAAGGAAAGGTAGCGGTCTTGATGATTTTATTGAACAACAAGAAATAATTGATGTTCCAAAGAATAATCTTAATGAATAAGAAGAAGAGTCTCAAGAGCTATCCAAAGGTTGGCAATACAAGAAAGATCATCTAAAAGAATTCATCATTGGTGATACATTAAAGGGAGTAACTAATAGATCCAATCTTAAATACTTAGATGTTAATGTTGCTTTTGTTTCTTAAATTGATCCAAGGACCATTGAGGAGGCTCTTAGTGATGAATGTTGGATGATTGCTATGCAAGATGAACTAAACCAATTTAAGAGAAATAATGTGTGGGAACTTGTTCCTAAACCTAAAGACCATCCAATTATAGGATGTAAATGGGTATATAGGAATAAGCTTGATGAAAATAGTCTCATTACTAGAAATAAAAGCTAGATTGGTAGCCAAAAGCTATAACCAAGAGAAAGGCATTGACTATGATGAGACATTTGCCCCATAGCTAGATTAGAAGCAATTAAAATTTTACTTGCATTTACATGTCATATGAATTTTAAACTTTTTCAAATGGAAGTCAAAAGTGACTTTTAAAATGGTTTTATTAATGAAGAAGTTTATGTTGAACAACCTCCCAGTTTTGAAGATTAGAATTTTTCAAATCATATTTTTAAACTTACCAAAGCACTATATAGATTGAAATAAGCTCCAAGAGCTTGGTATGATAGGCTTAGTGCATATTTGCTTGAAAATAATTTTTCAAAAGGCAAAGTTGACATAACTCTTTTTATTAAAAAGAAAATACATAACATTGATTATGCAAATTTATGTTGATGACATTATATTTGGTGCTACTAATGAATCTTTGTGTAAGGAATTTACTTCTTGTATGACTAGGGAATTTGAAATGAGCATGATGGGTGAACTCAAATTCTTTCTTGTACTACAAATTAAGCAATGCAAGGATGAAATCTTCATCAACCAATCCAAGTACACAAAGGAACTCCTCAAGAAATTTGGAATAGATAGTTGTAAGACTAGCAAGACTTCCATAAGCACATCCTTAAAGTTTGACAAAGATGAAAGTGGTAAGGCAGTAGATAAGAAGAAATATCGAGGTATTATCGGATCACTACTTTACTTAACCGCTTGTAGACCTGATATTATGTATAGTGTATGTTTGTGTGCTAGATTTCAACATGTCCCAGGGAATCACATTTCAATGCCGCTAAAAGAATTTTGAAATATTTGAATGGTACAATACATTTAGGACTTTGATATCCTAGGAATACATCATTTTACATACTAGGCTTTTCGGATGAACACTATGCCAATAGTCTTTTGGATAGAAAAATCATGACCGGGGCATACCACTTTCTTGGTGATTGCTTGGTTTCTTGATTTAACAAGAAACAAGTGTCAGTTGTTTTATCTATCGCGGAAGTCAAATATGTTACAGCATGTTTTTTTTACATGCAAGTTCTATGGATGAAGCAAAAATTTATTGATTATGGAAAAATGTTTGATCATATTCCTATTAAGTGTGATAACACTAGTGCAATTAACTTATCTAAGAATCCAATTCAATATTCTAGGTCTAAACAAATAACATTAGGCATTATTTCTTAAGAGATAATGTTTAAAACTAAAATGTTGTCTTAGAATTTATTGGTACATAAAACCAACTTGCTGATATATTTACAAAACCATTAAATGAAGATAGATTAAACTTCATCAAGCATAACTTAGGAATGATTGATGGAAGCTCATTGAATGAATAAACCATATGCATTCAATTCATTGTATTATGTTTGAAAGGTTTTATCCTCAATTTAAAGCATCAATTTTGATCATAAGTTGTCCATATAAAACTTTATCTCTTTTCCTTCTTTCTATGCTTTTCTTTGTTTAGTGCGGTCATCCTGCCCTATCTCACAATTGCAAGTTACTTAATCAATTTCATCCCAGATAAACCTTCAGCGAGCAGTCAGGCAGATAGGACGGATGGTAATGAGAATTTGAAAAGTCTCGACCATTACAGGTTTTCTTATAAGCAGCGAGTGTCCCACTTATTATAATGGTCGCATCGTGGTCTCTTGCGAGCGTCCTTAGGCAAAAAGACGGTTGCACTCTGTACAATATTTTCTAACCGTTAACCATGTGTCAATTTTCATTTTTTTTCTTCTCTAACAACTATAAATGACTAGTTTTTCATAATTTATCTATTTAAACTCACTAAACTTCAGTTACATACTTCTTTGATCACTCCCATCATATAAACATACCTTTAAACACTAAAATCATGTCAAAACCTTCACATCTTAAAAACACACTCTGTTTTTCTCTCTCCATCATATCTCAAATATCAAATGGCTCCCAAGAAAAAGATTCCATCTAAGGGAAAAGGAAAATGGAAGAAACCATCAGGAATTGTGATTAGGGAACAACAAGAGGCTCCTCCTCCACCACCTAGAAGAGGTGAGAAAATCCATAAACCTCATCACCAAACTTCTGAAGAGGATATTAGATATGCCATGCTTAAGAGGAAGAAGATGGAGGGACCAAAAGCCCCTTTGGAGGCATGCTCATAGCCCTAAATATCAAGGATGAAATTGATAGATTTCTAGATGTTCTTGGGTGGAGAAAGTTTGTGTTCCCAGATGATGTAGGATACGCTAGCCTAAGCAAAGAGTTCTTGATGTCCCTTCAAATAACAAAGAGTAAAAATTATGCCTTAGGTTGGTATGGGATTAGATTCAACTTATTTGATCAATACCTTGCCTTAACCTTAGAAGATTTTGCCAAAATTTGAGACTTCCCAACTGATGGGGTCACATCCTATAATAATACAACATTTTCAAACCAAAGCCTCTCTATCTTTTGGCATGAAATTTCTGTAGAAAAATCCATTGTGAAGGGATCCAATGCTAGACACATCAAATCACTCACTCATTGGATGGTCCATAGGATCATAACCTACATAATCCACCAAAAGGCTGAAGGAAATGAAAAAGTCACCATAAGGGGCTTGATTTTCCTCTATGTCTGCACTCACAACATTCCCATTAATACTATCAAATTCTTGATAGATACATTCTCTCACCATGCAACGAAAAATTCTAGAACCTTCTTTCTTTCCTCACATATCACTCAAATAGCTAGGCATTTGCATTTGTTGAATGACCTCAACCTAGCCACCTTGAGAAATCCATTTGACCTATATTCTAGTGCTATCACCTTGGAATATCTAGAACATGTTGGTTATGCTAGAAAGATTGATGGCTCATATGTTTATCTCTTTGGAAAAAAAGGGTATAGTGGATAGGCACAAAAAGAGACCTAGATACACCATAGAAGGAGAAGGTGAATCTATGGAACTTACTGTGAAAATGCCTCACAAACCCTCTATCTCCAAACCTAGAAAAATTGCCTCTCCAACCAAACTCATCCTAAACGCTATCAAATCTCTTTCCAAGCAATTCTCCCACTTCAAAAGGGATGTATCCAAGAGATTTAAGTACTTGAACAAGAGAATTGATCTTTTATCCCATATGCATCATGATCTATATGACATGAAGGTAAGATGGAGTTACCTCAATGTGATCTTAAAGAGTAGAATGTTAGTGATTTTATGGAAAGCCCCTTTGAAGGATAATCCTTAGAAGATGATGATAGCTATAGCTCTAACTCTAGAAGTAGTGTTCATGCTCCTCTTAATAAGGGCAAGGCCCCTATGGAAGAAGAAGAGCCTGAGGATGAAGATTCAAATTAGATTTTTCTTTGTTGTTTTGTTATTCTGTTTTTGTTATTGTTTTGGTTTTCTATTTTTCTTTCTTATTTTTCATGTTTCATGTTTCATGTTTTTTGTTGTTCTTTTACTTCATGTTTCATGAATGAAGATTTATTTTTAATGCCATAATCTGTAATATCCCAATGTATGCCCTAGAAGTTTTGAATATTATTATTGTTTGTTTGAATTATGTATATATGATATGTTGATAAGAAAAGTAATGTAAAAGGGGAAATGTTTATGTATTGTTTAAAAGGAAAGTAATGTGTAGAGAGATATGGTATATGTTGTGTATATGTCAATATATATAACATATAAGTTGGTCAAAATAAGTGGTCAAGGGAAGAGGATATTTTAATTGTGGATTGTGAAATTACTAAAAAGGACTTGTAGATGAAAGGTAATTAGAACAAGTGAGAGAGGGTATGATAGTAATTTCTTATTTTGGAACACTTGGTGGAGATTTAAAGAAGAGTTGACTTTGTTTATTCATCATCTTTTCTTCTTTTCCATGTGTGTGGCCGGCTATCCAAAGGGAAAGAGAACAAGTGAGGTGTTGTGATTTCTAAACTCAAATTTGAAGGAAGAATCAAAGGATTAAGTTGAAGATTTGTGAAATTCATCAACTTTGGTAAGTTCTTTTCCTTGCTTTTTCCTTTGTTCTTTTGAAATTGTGTTTGGGATTGATGAGTTAAAATGGATGGTGGTTTAGATTTGTTTGTGGTATGTTTTGAAGTGTTGGAAGTGATGTTAAGTTAAGAAGTTAAATTGTTGTTGATATTGGAAGTGTTGGATTGAGTTTGTTTTAGGGTTTTGAAGTGATGGGTGAAGTTTAACTTGAGTTTGATCAATTATTTTCATAGTTTTTCTTTTTGTTTGTGTTTGTTGGAGTTGTAAGCTCAAAATATGTGATTTTGATGGAAGGCAGTAGCATTCTTGATGCCACGCCCGTGGCCTTGGTTGCCATGGCCGTGGTCATTTGTAGCCATGGCCGTGGAGGTTGGATGCAAGGGAGGCAGAAGTGATTTCTAAGCCACGCCCGTGGGGGTTGAGGTGGCCACGGCCGTGGGCCTTTGTGAGTGATGTTGAGTGATACTTTGTAATCTAAAGGTCTAAGATGAAGTTATTAAATGAGAAATGGTATTGGAATTTATGAATTGTATCATTTTTTTTGAATTAGGTTTTGAAAGAAGGTGTTTTGCCCTAATTTGGGAAGTGAAGAAAACTTGGAAAGGGAAAGTGTTTAGAATTGTTATTGAGGTAAGTACAAACCACATCATTGCATATATTTATAAAGTGTTGAGGCTTAACTCACACTTGTATGTTCATGTGTTGAAAAATCTAATGTATTGTTGATGCATATTGTTATTGTTAGGTTGGCATAATGTGAATGTTGTGATGAGTATGATGATATGATGTTGCATATGAATAATGTACTTTGTTATGTTAATATTAATGATGACATATGTATCATGTGAAGAATATGAGGTAAATGATTATGTATTTGAAAGATGAATTGCTATTATGAAATGTGATGGGAGGTATAATGAAAGGTGAAGCCATTGTGATTGGCTATGATGATTCAATTGAAAGAAATAAGGCATGTTTACATAGTTGATAATGAGAATTGAGAATGGAATTGATAATTAAATAATAAATAAATTGTGTGGCTAATGTGTTATTCCATTTTCAGAGTTTGTTGTTGGTGGCATGCCTAATATTAGTAACAATCTCTTGAAGTTAGATTGGATTTGATCCTTGAAGCCTAATTGAGATGTTACAACCCTTGAAGCTAGGTTGGGTTAGTTCTTGAAGCCAAGTTGGGTTGATGCTTAGCATGCTTTGCTCCCCTTGAAGCTTGGTTGAACTAAATCCTTGAAGCCTAGTTGGGATTATGATATTGATGAATATGATAAATGAACCAAAACATTAACTCTGAAAACGGAATGGCATATTAGTGTATGTTGGGCCCATGCTTGTCTTTGTTTATATGTGATTTATTGATGTTGAAATAATTGAATAATGAGATTCATGGAAGGATTCTTGAAATGTGATATGATTATATGAATATAGATTGTGAAATGCAAAGGTGTAGTATTATATTGCTATCTAAGATGTTACCTTTATTAGTAACATGTGTGACATTGCATTGCATTAAAGCATAATGATAGAATGTTTTGCATTACTAAGCCGATGGCTTAGCGCGATAGTGTTTGATCGCGTAGGTGACAGAGTTGAACCTGAGAGTTCTTCGAGACCGAGTGAGAGTAGACCTTGAAGAGTTCATTTTGGGACTTAAAGATCAGAGAAAAGCTGCCAATCATGTATATATATTTTATGTTTTGTAAACTTTGATTTATAACTTATTTGTAATAACTTCCGCTGTGAATTTGATAAACATTTTTATATATGGTGTCTTTTGGATTTCTTATAAATGTTTGAAATTGGTTTTATTTATTTATAAAGATTATTATTGTGTTTTTTTTAAACTGTGGCATTTTCTATATTCAGTATACGTATGTTACGATCGTTTAAGCATGCTTGGTACGTATACGGGATATAGGGGTGTTACATAATCTCTTTTTATATTGATGTTTTGCATTTCATTTTTTTTACCCTTGTCAAAGAGGGAGAAGATAAGATGGTTGAAATAATATGGTTGAAATAATAAACAAATGATTAAGCTTTATATAATGCATTACATTAAAATGAACCAATAATCAATTTGGAAGAATACATTTAGGGGGAGACAAGTAAAAAGCAAAGAAAGTTAAGTAAAGACATTAAGTTACTAAAACTTAATCAATTTCATTAATGCATTACTAAAACTTAACTTAAAATTAAGATTGCCATTATTTTGCTTATCTTTTATCATCATTCCATTTGATTGCCAAAGTAAAAAAGGAGGAGATTGTTAACCAAATAATCTCAATTTTGATCTTTAGCACTCAAATTGAATGATGCATTTAACATGTCCTTAAGTTACTTGATGCAGGAATAAGTTCCTCAATATATAGCTAGAACAAGGCAATAAGAGTTGTCACCCTAGGCCAAAGGGCAAACGCCCTTGAAGCTTTGAAGAAAAAATTGAGTTACAGTAGAATTCGAGATCAGAATCTTGACCCAAGGAGCGACCGTGATAGAGCTATTAGCGACTGTCCAAGAATTGGGACGATCGTACCTCAATTGACAAAAACTCTAACATTCATAGTAGGAAACGCGGTGTCAAGCAAGGTCTGAGGAGCAGCCTCTCTAAACCTTTTTGCCACCGTCCCTTCTTAAGGCAACCATCCATACATTTTGAGAGAAAATCATATGGATTGGCAGTAGTGTTCATGGTCTTGCGTGTACCTAGAAGTTCGATGCGAGGCATCTAATCCGACCACTATTTCAGTACTAGTGCGACCGCACCTTTCATATTTCGACAAAAAATTACTTTGTCAAATGAAGAAGTGCCACGTGGAATGACCGTTGTAAGCGCAGGTTTAAATTCAAAAAGGGTGACCGTCCCCTGACCTTAGGCGACCGTCCCGACAAACACAGGATGGGCAAGATTCCACTAGCAGACCACTCATATTTGATTATTGGAAGAATTTTTAAATGGAGTGACCATCCCTATGCAATGGACAACTGCCCAACGTTCCTGGGTGACCATCCTCTATGCCAGGTTGACCGCTCCCTGTGAAAACATTTATTATCACAAAGACTAGCCTAATAGAATATATCACTTGATTCATAATGGCTAGTTAACCAAATTGGCTATAAATACCTTAAGAAATCTCTTGTTTAAAAGGTTCTTAATATTGGAATAGCTAAACAAAATCACTTTCATTTTCTTTGTATTAAAATCTATAATTGTATTGATTGAGTGTTGGGTGTGAGCATTAAACAACATTGTAAGTTTGAATGTGAGCTTGGAAATACTTAGGTTGTGAGAGTAAGCCTGAAAAAAAATCTTGTAAGGGTTATGAGGATTTATCTCAAACCATTGTAAAATTTGGTGTGAAAACCATTGTAAAATTTGGTGTGAGCTTGTGAAAACACCAAGTTAGAGTTAAGCTTGTTAAAACTCAAGATTGGTGGAACTTCAACAAGTTGTTAAGAAAGTAGATGTAGGATTGAGGTAATCCGAACCACTATAAATTCTCTTGTGTTCATTCTTCTCTAGTCCTACTCTTGCTTTGATTTGATTTTGATTTTTCAATTTACCATCAATTCTTCAAATCAACCAATTCACCCCCCTCTTAGCTGCTATCTTGGGACAACAAAACAGCTCTTGCTCAAAGGGAAATGATTCCAAAGTATTGTACAATAACTGCAGTTGTCATGTTATAGATATTTTAATTTGAAAAATCGAGTCCTGGGGTAATTGACACTAATTTGATAAAACCAATATATGATTTTAAAATTAAAAGAAAAAAAAAGTGTTTCTTGTCACATAAGCTTTCAAGCTCAGGGAACTATGTTGCACTATCGAACCTTTAAAGGATGTATTGGGCAAATATAACTAATGAAAGGATTATTTGCAAGGTTATGAAGAAGTTACCAACTAATGTGTTGAATCATGGGCTGAAATGGGTATCACTACAAAATTAAAGCAATTTAGAAACGGAATAATCTGTTTCTAAATATAAAAAATCCTTTTCTAAATAAATTTAAAAAAGGACTTGAAATGGAAAAATTCCTTTTCTAAAATGCTCATTTCTAATTAAATTGAAACAGAAAAAAATCCATGTTTAATATGAAATGAAACAAAAACTAGGGATGGGCATTCAGTTGATTGATTAATTAACCGACCAAATGCCAACTTAACCGATACTTCCAAAAGCAACATTTTTTACCGAACTGATCGAAATAAATATTCGGTCGGTTTGATTAATTAATCGAACTGGCTTGGTCGATTCGGTTAATTTTTCATTTAACCGAAAAGTTTTTTTAATGAATGCCAATGCCATTTTCTGTTTTGAACTTTTGACTATTATATTCGAGTATGTCCTTGGTCTACCTATTACATTTAATTAATTTGTTGAATTCCTTCTTAGTTAATTTTTCTTACATTAATTTTTGTGAAAAAAAAATTAATATGTTATTTTCACTATTTTAAATTTTGTTTGGATTTTTTTATCAATTGTTGATTGACAAAGAGAATAATTGAGTATTTTAAGAGTTTACTGAGTTCTTAATTATATATTTTTGTAAATTCTTCTCTCAAGTCTCAGTGTCATTGGTATATAACATATTTTTAATTTTATTAAATTAAAGTTCAAGTTAATTTCTTATAACCATGCATAATATATTTAAAGATAAACTATATGATATAATTAAAATTTATAATAAAATAAAAAAAGAAATAAACAAAAATGTATAATTAAGAGAGTAATATACATTGAAAATGGGATCCAAATAAGCATGAGAATGAAAGCCAATATGCCCTACATTTGAACATTTTTTTCCTAATCGCAAATGTATAATTTTCCATCTTCCTCCAGAACAAAAAAGAAATAAAAATTCAATTCAAAATTCTTATCTGTTTAATTAAATTCAATATAAAACAAAAAACAACCAACCCAAGTACAACAAAAAGATCCAACATTTGACTATAATTTTCATCTTTCAATATCCAACTAATCAAAAAACCATGTCCATTGTTGTCCCCAACTAGCAACCAAGAGGGAGGGGGGTGAATTGGTTGTTATGAAGAAGTGATGTCAAATTGAAAATTTAAAAGCAAGATGACGAATATATAGAAGAAGATTAAGTAGAATAGAGAAGAGTGAACACAAAAGATTTATAGTGGTTTGGATTTAACTCAATCCTACATCCACTTCCTTAACAACTTGTTAAGGTTGCACTAATCTTGAGTTTTTAAAAGCATAACTCTAACTTGGTGCTTTCACAAGCTCACATCAAACTTGAACAAGATTTAAAATCAATTCTCACAACCCTTACAAGAGTTTTCCCAAGGCTCACTCTAAAATCTAAGTGTTTCAAAGCTACCACTCAACTTACAATGGTGTTTTGATGCTTACACCCAACACTCTAACAATATAAATGTTAATTGTAGTAAATGAAATTGAAAGTATATTGCTTAGGCTATTACAATCACAATTGCTTAAACAAGAGGTTTTCTGGGGTATTTATAGTCATTTGGTCTTGAACTAGTCGTTTGAAGTGATTCCCACATGTTTAGTGCTTGCCTTCCACTAATTTGGTGGCTAAGACTCATTGTGCGGTCACATAATTTAAAAATTGCTCTAACGGCTAACTCCAATGGTAAGATTTTATTGTCTGATAGGATTTTCCATGCCCATGCTACCATGTCATGTGATCGCACAGCTCGGTGTGCAGTCACACACAACAATATTACCATTTGATTTAAATTTCTTCGTCCTCGTGTTTAATTTCCATTGGTCAAAGGTATTTGGAGCTAAAATTCAAATAGATTGCATTTCTATAGTTGCTCTGTTCTCTCAGGATATCGAACAACTGATTGAACATTGAGGAGGCACTGCACGAGCTGACCACTATCTCTTATGCTATTTTTGAACTTTTGGCCATTGTCACATACGGTCGCTCGGGCATGTGGTGCGGTAACATGACTTTCTTATGTGCTGACTCCACTGCACGCTGAGACCGCAAACCTCTCTATAGGTTTATGATTTTAGCTCTATTTCTGGTGTGGTCACTCGGTGCTCGAGTGCGGTCGCATGCCTACCAAGCATCCTTACTTCACCATTCACCGAGATCGCGTACTTTGTTGCGCTCGAATTAACTCTACAACAAAGCGTCACTCGCAAGTATACGAGGTAGCTATAGTAAAGGTGATCGCCCCAAGGTCGTCTCACAAGGAAGCTAAAGTAGCTAATTGATTATCAGTTTATAAATAGCAAGTAATAAAGAAATTTAAATCACTAACAACTAAGGAAGAAGATTGATTGAAGTTTAAAACAATAAAAGTAAATTGAGTTGATGTATTGATTCACTTAATAGAATGGTCTAGGGTTTGTACTTCTCTACTACTTATATGTATGAACGGTTATTTCTCTTAACTAATTTAATTTCAAAGATTAAATCTCAAGCAACTTAATTAATCGAGTCAAGGAAATAAGCTCTCGCATTCAAACCTCTTTCAACTAATCTTGTTATGATCGAAATAATCTTTTTAATAGGTTATATCTCTAATTCACCTAAGTCCCTAATTGAATTGTTCCAGCATTAGACTTCATCTCTCAATCCATCATCTAATACCTAAAACACATAATTGGTGGCCAATCAATTATATATTAACAATATTCCATTCAATCAAGGCTAAAGAAAATATTAGCTAAGAGAATAACCAATTCATACAATCATAGCAGATCCATACAAACCCTAGACTAGATCAAATTAGTTCATAATGCTATCAAACATGCTCATCTCATTAATATTCAAAGAAATCAATTTAGACATGATAATATCCATAAATACAATTCCAATGAAAATAAAGAGATAAAGTTCAAGAACAAAACCAAGTTACAAACTCCTTGAAGCTTCTGAAGAATCTCTTGTTCAAATCTTGCCAGAAGGATGTATCAATGGCTAGAACAATCTAATCTAAGCTAGATTAATCCCAAGTGTAATCAAAAATCAAAGAAAATAAGTTATCAAACCCTAAAATTCTCTTGATGGCTAAAACAGCTCTCAAACTCTCAACAACCTCCAAACCCTAGCTTTTTCTTTTCTTTTATATGAAACCTCCGCTTAAAATCCGCGTTGCCTTTGGTTCATGAGAGACACGGCCAAGTTAGAGGAGACTTGGCCGTGTTGGAGGTGAGTTGGAGGGACACGGCCACAAGCCTGGCCGTGTCCCTTGCTTGTGTTCGCTTCTGTCTCAGAGTTTCTTCTTTTCTTCTTTGTTGAGTGACACGTCCAAGTCTTGAAGAAGACACGGCCGTGTTGGACCTTTTTGGAGGGACACGGCCAGTGACTTGGCCGTGTCCTTTGCCTGTGTCTTCTACTGTGAGAGTTTCTTCTTCTATGCTTTGGATTTAAGTGAGACACGACCAAGTTGGAGCAACTGGGCCGTGTTTGAGCATCTTTGGAGGGACATGGCCAGTGACTTGGCCATGTCCCTTGAGTGTGTCCATCTCTATGTCTTGTGGCTTCCTTTTAGCTTGATATGGGACACGGCCAGTGACTTGGCCGTGTCCTCTGCATGTGTCATCTACTGTCCATTTTTCTTCTTTTTGGTTCCTTGGCTTTTTAACCTAAAACAAGACTTGAAACAAACTTTAAACAAGAATTAAATGAACATTAACCAACAAAACATAAACACACACTAAAAACTAGGACAAAAACGACATAAACACTGAAATAAACTAAAACTACTAAAATTAATGAAAACACTAAATAAACATATTAAAACTAACAAAATACCTAAAGAAAACAATAATTATCATAATAAACAAGACACAAATCTATAACAAAAACTAATAAAACAACTACCCCACACTTAAAACTTTGCTTGTCCTCAAGCAAATTCACATGGCATAACTTAAAAACTCAAACAACCTTAACTATAATTCCAGTATATAAGATGAAATCCTTTAAGAGTCAGCCATAAATATTTGTAATTTCCTTCAATCAAGGACTTTCTTAACTCATTCATAAATCCAGACATACAAATCTTATCTCTCATCTAAGTGTTTCACTCGATTTCAAAAGTTAATCACTCAAACCACTCATGACTGCATACTACCATAAACTTGCTTAATTATCCAATCTCTCTCACTAATTTTCTCAAGAAATAATCCGAAGGTCTTTTATTTGGATGTAATGGGGCTAAGGTGAAGGTGTGAGAAAAGACATTTAAGCTGGAGCATCAAGAAATGGAGTATCTAAATTAGACAATACTCTTGCTAAGAAATTCATAACTCCTTCAAATGGCATACTCACAATCCATTAATACTTCACATACTTGCATACTTCAAGAAAAATAACGAGTCAACATTCCTCCAATGCTAGAAAATATATGGATTTTGTATATATATATATCCCCTTTTTTTTATTTTCACCTTTTCTTTTTTCTTTTATTTTTATCATTTTTTTAAATATATATATATACAAAATATAAACTTGCATGGAACATCTAGCTTAAAATGTAGAGGAAAAGAATAATCAACTCTTAATCCAATACAATGTGCAAAGTATGCATTTCAACCCCAAATAGCAATATCATTTTTTTTACTTGCTTACCCCACACTTTGAAATAAACCTCCCTATTGTCATGTCATAAAACTCCATTCCTTAATGCAGGTATGATGATAATAAAAACATGTTAAGTTAAGAATTGTGTTGATCAAACAATAAAAAGGTCAAAGGCTCAACTTGGCTCACTAAGGAATTAAATATTAAGGGAGGTCTTTTTAAGCTAAAGGGCTAACCTAATTTGCCTTCATCATTTTAAAACTTGAGATTAAATCATAATGTGAGTTCAATTAGTATGCAAAAGCAAACTCTAGAGATGCAAAATCATGAAGGTGCACACTTATGAAAAGAAAATCAATTGATAATAATATCAAATTATGAAGCTCAAAACTCACACAGGTGGGTTCTCAAAGATTTATATGTCATGAATTGCAGAATGTGAAAATTGATCCTGAATGACTTCAAATGCTCATTTCTATGCTGATACTAAAGTCTCAACTATAATGCTAGAATTATAGAAAAGATCAATAAATTTTCAACAATTATGCCATGCACAACACACAATAAAACACACCAAGACAACAAAACAAAAGAAAAGCTTAAAGATTACCCCACACTTTAGAATTTACATTGTCCTCAATGGAAAACAAGAATAATAAAGAGAAAGAGTTAAGTACAACCTGTCTTCCATCGTACCCTGGTGAGGCAAAACCCTAACTTTTCATCACAAACACAAATGTTCAAAAACAAACAAAATAAAATATCCAAATATAAAATGTTAACATTAAAACAAAAATGAAAAATAATAACAAAAATACACTAAACACAATAAAGCAAGGAACTCAAAATCTACGATGAAGGAGGGTGTGAAGATGATGCAGCCGAGGGATGAAGACTCAAGATCTTAGCAAGATTGCTGTTAATCTGATCCAACTGTTGCAAAACCTCAGCGTGGTTACGGTCCACCTTGCCCTCCAGTCGATCTACCTTTCCCTCCAAGGCCTCAATCCTAATAAGCACCTCTTGATTTTCTGAGACCGGAGCATCCTCATCTAGATCAAGAGAATCTGAGTCGGACTCTTCTTGAACCCGTGCTCTCTTCTGCCTATCCCCCGGAGCTTCTGGCTCAGCTGAAGTCATCATATCATATAAGTCCCTCTCCTATGCACCACCATATGCATTTTCTCTAATGTGGCCAAATCTAATGAATCATTACCCGTAATTCGAGTCATGCGACAGGTACTCAGGTCAAAATCCTCAAGAAGGGCTACTGCCAATGTGGTAATCAATCCTCCAACACAAATTGCCCCCCTCCTTTTATTAGCCACAGTATAAAAAATATCGGCTAACCAATAGCCGGCACTAACAGGCACTGCATTAACCACACAATCCAAGAAAAATAGTTCACTCAATTCCACCACACCCGGGCTCTCCTTCCGAGCAAAGAATCTGCAAGACATAAAACGATGCAAATACCTCAAAGCGAAATTTCTTAATTTAGATGCTTTGGCCGATTTGGCCACATAGGTACCCGAGCCTAATGCTCCCCAAGCAAATTGTTGTTTAAATTCTTTAGGTACCGACCTTTCCCCATGCTGATGGAAACCATATGTAGCATTCAATTGTTCAATATTAAGCACAAATGATTTACCAAGCAATTTAAAACTCATTCTAGTGCAGATTTTTTTTATCATCTCTTTCAACCTTAAGAGATGTCAGAAATTCCAAAGTCAGCTCCTCAAACTGTAAAGGTCGCAAGGAGACTAGATTCTCCCACCCAAGGAATTGCACATATCGATAAAAATTTGTCCTAATTTGCAGAGCATCAAGTGATTCATCATTAACATACCTCGTCGGGAAAAAACCCCGACCCAAAAAATTTGCTCTCTTCAAAGATGAAATTGATGAAGAGGAAGAAGCTCCTTCGGTTGTAGGTCTCTTCTTCTTGTGGTGTGAAACTATCTTTGTTCTTGGCGTCTTGAGAAATCTGAAAAGTTTAACACCAAAACTTGATTAAATCAAACTTTTATGAGCAAAGAAGAAGTTTTAATTGATTATTTTTAGTTTTGGTGAAGAAATTTGAGGTTTAATGGAGGATTTGGAGCTTGGAATCACAGATAATGGAGTTTGCGAGAGAGAGAGAATGAGAGAGCGAGAAAGAGAACAAACAGGAAATTAGGGATTTAATGAGGAAAAAGATGAAAGAATCGTGTTTTTTAAAGTGAAAAAGTGAGAGACACGGCCAAGTTGTGGGCAACACGGCCGTGTCTAGTGTGTGAAAGTGAAGAGACACGGCCAAGTCTAGGTGACACGGCCGTGTCTGATACACTTGGGGGGACACGGCCAGTGACCTGGCCGTGTCCCATGGGTGTGTCCTCTTCTGTACAAAAATTTGCAAAAAATGAAAGAAAGTTGATTTGGTGGTGAAGCTTGGCCGTGTCCCATGTGACACGGCCAAGGGACACGGCCAAGCTCCTTGGCCGTGTCACCTACTGCCCTTTTTAACTTTTTTTTATTTATCTTTATTTTTATTTTATATCACCAAATATCAACAAATATCAAAGAAATTGCAAACCTCTTTTCCAATCAACCCTGAAACACATTAGAAAAATAAAAACCGATCAAAGCACCCATTTCATTTATTTAAACAAACATAAAATCAAAATTTGCTAAATTTAAAATTACAATATGAAAAAGAAATGCAAACCGATGGGTTGCCTTCCATTTAGCGCTTCTTTAATGTCATAAAGCTGGACATACTGCAAGGCCTAGGGATCGTGGATCAGAGTGCTGTCAATGATCCTCACTTCTTGAAATCCTCCTTTATATGGTTTAACTCTCTGTCTATTTGCTTTAAAAGTCTTATTGATTCGAGAGTTAAGCAATTCAATGGCACCAGAAGGACATTCCTAAGTTATCTCAAAAGGACCACTCCATCGAGATTTGAGTTGACCTGGAAACAGACAGAGTCGAGAATTAGAAAGTAAAACTTTCATACCTGGACTCAATGTCTGTCGCACAATAAATCTGTCATGAATTGCTTGAGTGTGATCCTTATAATTCCTCGAGCTCTCATATGCCTTTGGGTTAAGGCGTCTTTGAGTCCCCCTCACTGGTTTCGCCCCCTCTTCTAAGGTCAGTTTCAGCTCCAATTTATCTGAAGAGTCTGTCTGCAATACAACATCTGAAACAACTGCTTCAATACAATTAATTAAAGAACATTCCTCATATAAAGTAGTTGTAGGAATAGGAGAAGTGTTAAAAATAGAAAATTCAACAGTTTGTCCTAAGATAGTCATTGACAACTTACCATTTTTAACGTCTATTAAGGTGTTGGTAGTAGCCATGAAAGGCCTACCCAGCAAAATAGTGTGTGCTGATGGTGCAGGGTTACTCCCTTCCATGTCAAGAACTATGAAATCCACAGGTACTATCAACCCTCCAACCTTAACTAACACATCTTCTATAACCCCTTTCGGGAATCTAAAAGACCTATCAGCTAATTGCAACACCATTTTTGTCGGTTTAAGTTCCCCTAGTTCTAATTCTTTATAAACAGAATAAGGCATCAAATTCACACTAGCTCCTAGATCACACATGCCATCAGTCCCCTTTCCATTCCTGACAGTAATTTGAATTATAAAGCTTCCGGGATCCTTTAGTTTGGGAGGTAGTTTATGCTGCAGAATAGCACTAGCTACCTCTGAAACTATCACCTTTTCATTCGGCTCATACCTCTTTTTCTTAGTGATCAGCTCTTTGAAGAATTTGGCATAAGCCGGCATGTTCTTTATTGCTTCCAGTAAGGGTAAGTTAATACTTACCTTAGACAGCATGTTGAAGATATTAGAAAATTGCTTATTTGGTTTATCATCCTTCAACCTGCTGGGGAATGGTATAGGTGGCCGGTATGGATTGCTTGCTTTGTGTAAATCTGCTGAAGTGGAATTCTCCATTGAAATTTTTCCAGCACCTTTGTTCTCTGGTTCTCCTTCCTTCTTGTTCTCTTGGTCACCTGCATTCACAGAATCATGTTCAACATTATTGTTAATTTCCTTACCACTTCTAAGAACAGTCACTGATTGTGCCTGCTCAGGTTGACTTGGGAATTTTCCCTTTTGTTGAATCTGCATCTGTTGTGCAAGTTGCCCTACTTGAGTCTCCACTTTCTTAAAAGATGCTTCTAATGAATCCAGCCTCTTATTGGTCATCTCTTGATTTTTAGCACTGACTTGGATAAAAGCTTGTAAACTTTCCTCCAAACTCTCTGTCTTAGACTGCCCTTGATTTGAGGATTGACCCTGCTGTTGGTTCTGTCTCTGGAGCAAATGGAAAGGTTGTTGAGCATTATTTGTTGTCCAGGAAAAATTTGGGTGATTCCTCCAACCAGGGTTGTATGAATTTGAATAAGGATCATTTCGGGTCCTTGGTTGAAATCCCCCCATGGCATTGACTTGCTCAGCTTCATTCCCATATGATTCATATGCAGAGGGGCAAATGTTTGCTCCATGCCCGAAAGTTCCACAGATTCCACACGCTTCTTGAGTAGATGAAGAAATGTTGTTCTTCATGTTCAACATCTGCACTTGCCTTGTCAATTCAGCTATTTGATTTACCATTTCACTATTGGCTTCTAATTGATTCACCCCTTTACTTCTTCCTCTTACACTCTTCTGTTGAGAATTAGCTCCCAACATCTCAAAGATCTCATAAGTTTCATCAGCTATCTTTTCTCCCATGGCTCCCCCAGCTGCATTGTCAACAGTGTTCTGAAATTGCTGGTGTAAAACCCTTGGTTTTTGAATGATTTTAAGTCTAGGGGCAAAATGATAATTTTACACCTTAGGGGCAAAATAGTCATTTTGTGCCCTCATATGTTGTTTGAACATAATTTGAGGGTTTGAATGTCTTTTTGATACTCAGGATGACGAGACGGTCGTTTTGAGTACAATATTGTATTTTTGGGTGCTGAGAGAATTTTCGTCATTTTTGGATTTTTCGTCGTTTTCGGTATTTTCAGGTATTATTATGCGTAAAACATATTTATAAATTATTTTGGGTTAAAGTTTGAAGTTAAAAATAAATTTGAGTTGATTTTGTGAATTTTATGGTTTTGGGTAAATTTTTTATGAAAATAAATAGTTTTGGGGTATTTTTAATTAAAATAAATTAGATTGGGGAAAAATATATTTTTAAAAGTTTTCTTTCCTATAAATAGGGCCTAGGTTTGATGGGGGAAGGTTTGAGATCACTTTAAATTCGGGTGGCTTAAAAAAATAGGGTTTTGGGGCAAAAATCTGAGGGCCATCGTTTTGGTACTGTGCGCGCACCGTGGCCATTATCGTTCGGCGAGAGACTTCTGTCATTCGGCGGAGAAGCTCGGGCCAGGAGCGTTGTCGTTCGGCCTGGTGACCACGTCGTTCGGCGGCTGGGCGAAGCGGCTCGCAGGCGTCGTTTTGCTTCCCTTTCCAGCAGCAGCAATTTTTGCTATTTTGTGTGTTTTGAGGTTTTTCTTCCACCCTTTTGCTTTGATTTGACTCCCATCTACCTAGAACATATTCATATCATATTGGGTTGGTATTTTTCTTAATTAATTTGGCTAAATTTGAATTATTATTTAATTAAATTGATTTTTACAAAATAGATTAGGTTTTGGGGTTTTTATTGTTTTGAGGGATTTTGGTTATTGAACTAATTGATTGGGATAGTGTGTTTGGTTCTGAAATTTGATGAATGTATTGAATTAGGGTTTGATTGAATTGATTTGGGTATTAGGGTTTTCGAATTAATTATTTTCTTTGAGTTTTTGGATGATTTAATTCTCTGCTGAAGTTTGATGTTAGTGCTGTATGTTGCTCGATTTGTAATTAAATATTGGAACATGATAAAAATCTAAAATTTGGATATGTGGCTCGAAATTGAATCTAGTTTATGAGAAAAATAATTGTTGGGATTTTGGAGCATCGTATATTTCTGGAAAATTCAAGTTTGCTACTGTTGTCTAACGAACTGTACTGTAGATGCGATTGCATCATCTGTAACTTTCGAAATTCATATTAAAATGTGTAAAAATGTTTTAGATTTGATTTTCATATATGTTGAAGTTCTGGAAGTCTAATTTACAAGAAAAATATGTTGGGTTATGTTTCTGTTGTTATATTTTTGAAATAATTAGATCTTTCTACTGCTGTCAATATACCTTGTGAGCTGTATACTGTTATGAATAAAAATTGGTTGAGAGACTTCTAAATCTCGAAAAATTATGAAATTTTGGTAGAATGTTTTTCAGATATCAAATTAACTTCTGGTTGAGAACTATAAATTTTTCATATACTGGTTAATTGTTTTGAATTTTACAAGTTGACACTCGTTATTCAGGTTTATCGGTAAAATTGTATTTGGTGAATATTGATTATTTAAGTAAGGTATTTGATAAATTTAAATTGTAAGGACTTTCTAATGATGTTTTATATTCTGGAAAGCAAGTTTAAAGGTGTGGTATTATGATGGTTAAGTTATGATTGGTTGACAAAAAGGTTTAACCTTGTTATGGAAACTATTGAATTGCGTGCATTCACGTCATGCATTCCCATTTGCACTTGCATACATTTGTAAGGGTGGTTGTTAATTGATGGTTAATGGTTAGGCGGTGGTCCAGCGGCACCTCAGACTTAGGGTGGCGGATTGCTTAGCTGACTGTTAGACCAGGTAAGTTCTATGGGTGTATTTGAACTGTTTGTGTTGTGCTGCTTGCTAACAACTTATATATATATAAACCATTCTTATAATATATTATCCTTTCTATATATTCACTAGTCTATTCTTTCGAACTCAGCCTCGCATGTTTTAGGAGACAGAGAAACTTGCACGTGATTGTATTTATGTGAGAATATTGAATTTGATATTACTTGTGCTGTGTGATGGTGTGTCATGAAGGGGAAGGAGGTTACTGAGGCTTAATGCCTATACTGCTACTGAGGCTTAATGCCAATACTGTTTACTAAGGCTACATGCCTAATTACTAATTACTGTACTGTACTGAGGAGTTATAAGGGCGGATGTGACTGATATTATACTGTACTGTTTACTGACCCGACACACCATCTTGATTGCTTAATTTGTGATTGTATTATATGTACTGCTTATATAACTGTTAGATGTTTCTCTGCCTCTCATAGGCTTACTGGGCGTCTATATAAAGCGCTCACACCCTTATAGATTGTCTTGCAGGTTTACAGTGATTGCCTTCGTCTATCTTCTTTCTCTTCTTTGGTGAAGTCGATCAGGTTTTCCGTTTGTGTTTATCGGTTCTTCTGCTTAGAGATTTCCAGATATTGAACTTTTGGGCGGATTGAATCCGAATCCCTTTTTGTGTAATAAGTAGAACTTGTCTGCATTAGATTTCCCGAATGATTTTATTGGGATTTGATTATATTGATGGTTTGCATTTGAATTAGGATTGAGGATTATATAAGTATTGAACTGTTTTGCACTTAGACTGTTATGAATATTTCTAAGGCTTATGTGGTAGGACTTCAGTTTGGCTGCATGCCGGTCGTGGCCCCTAGGTTGGGTCGTGACAGCTGGGTTAAACCATCATAGAAAATCTGATTAAGAAATTGAAGTGGGTAATGATGATGTGGACACTGGATCAATAACATTTTAAATCTGTCCCAAGCCTCATGAAATGGCTCTCCTTCAAATTGAGAGAATGTAGCAATCTTCCCTCTCAACTCAGCTGTCTTTTGATGTGAATAAAACTTGCCCATGAATTTGTTATAAACTTGCTCCCAAGTTGTCAAAGAATTCTCGGGCAACATCATAAGCCATCTCTTTGCCCTATCCTTCAATGTATAAGGGAAACATCTCATCCTCAACTGGTCCTCTGTTAATCCTCCCAAAGGAAAAGTGTTGAGGGTGGAGTAGAAATCCCGAATAAAGTTCAAAGGATCTTCATTTGAAACTCCATAGAATGATGGCAGCATGTTGTAGTGAATGTTCTTCAACTCATAATTTCTTGCTGCATCTATCAGTGTAACATCCCGAATTCCAGATTGGTAAGAAACAGACATAGAGGATATGATTTAGGCTTAGAACAAAGGAGCTTAGAACATGACCTATAACTTTAACTCGAATTGCATCCAAGTTAATGACAGAATTAAAGAGTCTCAAAGAATACTTAATTGTTTATTTGTGTCTTAGCTAGATGTATAACTTGAAATTACTCATTTTGGAGTTGTACAGAATAAGATATGATGGATTTAGTAGACAATGTGCAAGCTGCCTCACGACAGCATAGTAGGCTTGACTTCAAAGGACCGTCAAAAATCAGATATAGCTTGGATTGATCTGAAATTTTGATACAATATATCGCCGGATGTCTAGTATCAGTGGGAATAAGAATTACTTAATTTGGAGTTGTGAATAAAAAGATATTAATAAAGAAAGACAGCAAGGTCAGGAAGGGATATCAAAAGGACCTAAGTGGAAATTTCTCAAAAGTTAGGGGCAACTATGTAAACTTAAAAATTAAGTGTCGGAAGTTCTTAATAGTGCCCATATCCGACCCCAAAAGAATATTCTCGAGATTAATCGGGTCATAACCGTGGGTTTCAATTTTTTCCGAAAACGCACGTTTAAAAGTTACAATCGATTAATCGTTGGAGGGTATTTTGATATTTTCACACCCTAGACTATAAAATTACAGCACAAGAAAGTTGAGGGGGGTCAAAATATGAATAAAAGGAAGCCTAAGGGCTTGCCAAATAAATAAGATAAAAGAAGGAGGCAAGTGGGCCAATCATAAGTAGCCATTTAGCATTTATTAAAAGAAGAAAAGAAAAAGAGATGGACAAATGGCCCTAAGGCATTCATCCACCCCAAAAGTGGATCATAATTAGCCATATAGCATTTATTAAAAGAGGAAGGCAAGTGGACCAATTAAAAGTGGCCATGTTTTGTTATAAGGTGTACCAATTAGAAGAAGACAAATGGACCAATTAAAAGTGGCCATGTTTTGTTATAAGGTGTACCAATTAGAAGAAGGCAAATGGACCAATTAAAAGTGGCCATTTTTGCTATAAGGTGTACCAATTGGAAGTCAACATCTATTCACCACTTATGGTTGCCATTTGTATCAAAATAAGCTAAGGAAAGAAAGTATAAAAGCCCCCCTCTTGCATGGTGAATTCGTCCAAACCATAAGAGAAGGAAGAAGGAGGTATTTTTCCTAAGTTTAAGGCTTTTGATTTAAAGAGTTTGGTGACAAACAAGATTATAAGGAAATCAAGGAGACAAGGAAGGAAAGGAAGTGATATAGAATAAGGACTAAGGAAAAGCAAGGTTTGGTACTTTAACATAAAAGGAATTTTATTTTCTTACAAATTTTTGTTCATATGGTATATATATGCGTGTATATGTTATATATGTGAATACATATGATACATATATGTGGTATTTGTGTAAGTATATATTGTATATACATGGAGAATATGTGGTATATATATGAAGTGAATGGTATATATGAAATGTTATATATGCTCTACTCGGTAAATGAGTAAAACCGGTCTAGAATGGGGGTTATATCGTGTGAGGTCAAGATCATGGCGACAAGTCGTGTGAGACTGTAATATCCCTAAATGTACCCTAGAAGTATGGATATAATTGTGGTTTGATTTGAATTTAATGTATATATGTTTTTGCAAAGGAAATGATTTTGTTAATGGAATGTATATGTTGCTTATATGATAATATATATAACATATATGTAAGTCAAAAGAGTGGTCAAGGGAAGAAGATATTTTTATTTGAGATTTGTGAAATGACTTAAAAGGGCAAGTGTGTTAAAGGAAATCAAAACTATTGGTAGAAGGGTGTTTAGGTAATTGCTCTTGATGAAACACTTGGTGGAGATTTAAAGAGGAGTTGACTTTGTTTTCTTCATGTTTTCTTCTTTCTCCATTGTTGTTGGCCGGCTCCTCCATAGACAAAGGAAAGCAAGAGACAAAGAGAAGATCTTGATGTGTTAAGCTCAAATTGAAGAAAGATTTAAGTGATCAAGTGATGATTCAAGAAGTTTTATAACTTTGGTAAGTCCTCTTTTGAGATACTTGCTTATTTGAAGTTGTGTTATGAGTTTGATAGATTTTTAAGAGTGTGTTGGTTGATTTTGATATGTTTAAGGGTGTTTGATTGTTTTGATCATGGATTTTAAGGATAAATTGAAGAAAAGAGTAAGTTGATTGGATGAGATGATGTTGAGTTGTGTCTAGGATTTTGATGATGTTTGTGATTTGTGTTTGATGTGTGTGTTGTGGTTTGTTTTGGTGTTGTTGCAAGTTTAATATGGTTTTTGGGTATATTTTGTTAAGATTGTTTGAAGTGAATGTTGGTGGAAGAAGTGTTTTGTTGGATGTTTGGTTGTTTTGGCCGGATTTTGGATTTTTAGCCTGACTCGCCCATGAGCACGTCCAGGATTCTTAGGCGTGTCAATTGTTCTGTGTGGCAGTAGGTTTGACACGGCCAGTAACACGCCCGTGTTATTGAGCTGTCATAGCTACTGTGAGAATGGAGAATTTGCACGGCCAGGAGCACGTTCAGGTTGTTGGACGTGTTAATGAATTTGTGTGAGGCAGTATGTATTACACGCCCAGTGACACGCCCGTGGTCATGAGCGTGTAATAGCTTCTGTGTTGTGGAGTTAGGGCACGGTCAAGAACACGCCCGTGTGGTTGAGCGTGTCATGTGTAGAGATTGCCCTAGTTAACTCTTAACTTGATTACTTCTTGTGTATCCTTAAGTAAGTGTGTTATATTTGTTGGATTAGGTCTTGAAGAAGGTGATTTGTCATTGATTTAAGAAGCATAAGAACCTTGGGAAAGGGAGTGTTTTGAGTTGTGTAAATTGCTTTTGAGGTAAGTACACATTCTGCATTATTGCATTGTTGATTCTTGTGAAGAATGTACTTTGCTATGCTTATATCAATGATGATATATACATGTATTATATGAATGATATGATGATACAAATGATTGTAAATTTGAAAGAGGAATTGCTAAGATGGGTATTGAGATATGCTATGATATGAGGCCATTGTGATTGGCTATAATAACTCAAATGTGATGTGAAGCCATTGTGTTTGGCTATGATGATTCAATTGAAAGATATAAGGCATGTTTGCCTAATTGATGATGAGAATTGAGAATGAAATAATAAATGAATTGTGTGGCTAATGTGTTATTCAATTTTCAGAGTTTGTTGTTGGTGGCATGCCTAATGATAATAACACTCTCTTGAAGTTAGGTTGGGCTTGATCCTTGAAGCCAAGTTGGGTAGAAATTTAACATGTTTTACTCCCCTTGAAGCTTGGTTGGGTCTAGTCCTTGAAGCCTAATTGAGATGTTACAACCCCTGAAGCTAGGTTGGGTTGGTTCTTGAAGCCAAGTTGGGTTGAGACTTAGCATGCTTTGTTCCCCTTGAAGCTTGGTTGAACCTAATCCTTGAAGCCTAGTTGGGTTTATGATAATGATAAATGTGATAATTAAACCAAAACATTTACTCTGAAAATTGAATGGCATATTAGAGTGTTTTGGGCCCATGCTTGTCTTTGTATATAATGTGATTCTTGAATGGTAAAATCAATGGAACTATGAAGATGTAATATGAATATTGTTATGACATTGAATGTAGTATGATGTGGTAATGTGATGTGCTTCTATGTGTGTGGTTTATGAAATATAAAGGTATGTTGTTAGCCTTCCATCTATGATGTGGATTTGTTATTAAAATGTGTGACATTATATAGCACTAAAGCATAATACTAGCATACTTTGTACTACTAAGCCGTTGGCTTAGCGCGATAGTGTTTGATCGCACAGGTGACAGAGTTGAACCTGAGAGTTCTTCAAGACCGAGTGAGAGTAGACATTGAAGAGTTCATTTTGGGACTTAAAGATCAGAGAAGAGCTGCCAATCATGTATATATTCTATGTTTTGTAAACTTTGATTTATATCATATTTGTACTACCTTCCGCTGCGAATTATTAAACATTTTATATATAGTGTCTTTTGGATTTCTTTTATTTGTTTGAGATTGGTTTCACTTGTTTACAAAGATATTTGTTGTGCCTTTTTAAACCGTGACATTTTCTATATTCAGTATATGTATATTACGATCGTTTAAGCATGTTTGGTACGTATACAGGGTATAGAGGTGTTGCAATTGTTTTGGTATCAGAGCCTAGGTTTGAGATTCTCAACCTAGGTAAAGTGTAAGAAAAAGAGTGCTTTGATTTTAAAACGTGGATTTTTGAATAACATACATGTTTGGCATTGGCAGTCTCTGATCTTTAATGAGAGGTATTCTACTGTGTTTGCAGATATAGGTTGTGATGGATTCTCACTCACGTCAGTCAGTTGAGGGTAGTGCTGAGAGTATAGCTCCTGATGAGATTAGAGAGGGAGCTAGAGTGGATAGTGCTGGAGAGATACCTACTTCTGTATCAGGGAGACCAGCTGGTGAGGAGGTTCCACCAGTTTGGCTTAGGCATGTGGTTGAGGCTTTGAGGCAAGCACCTGTGCAACCACCGCCACCACCCCCACAGCCTTTGGTATCAGTGAGGCATTATGACAAATTACGGAAGTATGGAGCAGAAGATTTCTTGGGTACTATTGATCCAGCTGTAGCTGAGCAGTGGCTAGATAAAATACAGAGAATATTTGTTCAGTTGCAAGCCACTCCAGAGGAAAAGTTTGATTATGCAAGATCATTGTTGCAAAAGGACGCATATGACTGGTGGAAGACAGTGCCCCATGCTATGGATGATCCACCAACATTGTCCTATGCTGATTTTCTAAGAGAGTTTGAATTGAAGTATACTCCTAGGGAGTACAAAGATGTGAAGAAAATGGAGTTTCTAAGCTTGAAACAAGATCACCGGATGGTGACAGAATATGAGTTAGAGTTTATCCGGTTGAGCCAGTATGCAGGGGGTATTATATCTGATGAGATAGATAGATGCCGGAGATTTGAGGAGGGATTGAGGCCCTCTATCATGTGTTTGGTGGCTGGATCTAGATATCGTGATTTTCCCCAGCTGGTTGCAGCAGCTAGGAGTGTGGAGAGGGCTCAGGTTATTGCAGCTGCTTCAGAGGAAGAGGTCAGGGTTAGAAGGCCCTAGTTTGAGGTAGGGTCTTCGTCTGTGAAAAGAGGTAAAGGAAGTTTTGTTCCTCAGATTAGTAGGAGTCAGAGGCCAGCGGGTAGGTCAGTACAGTTTCAGAGGCAGAGATTTAGACCTTCAGTTTCAGTAGCGAGTGTTCTTCAACTCATAATTTCTTGCTGCATCTGTCAGTGTAACATCCCGAATTCCAGATTGGTAAGAAACAGACATAGAGGATATGATTTAGGCTTAGAACAAAGGAGCTTAGAACATGACCTATAACTTGAACTCGAATTGCATCCAAGTTAATGACAGAATTAGAGAGTCTCAAAGAAGACTTAATTGTTTATTTGTGTCTTAGCTAGATGTATAACTTGAAATTACTCATTTTGGAGTTGTACAGAATAAGATATGATGGATTTAGTAGACAATGTGCAAGCTGCCTCACGACAGCATAGTAGGCTTGACTTCAAAGGACCGTCAAAAATCAGATATAGCTTGGATCGATCTGAAATTTTGATACAATATATCCCCGGATGTCTAGTATCAGTGGGAATAAGAATTACTTAATTTGGAATTGTGAGTAAAAAGATATTAATAAAGAAAGACAGCAAGGTCAGGAAGGGATATCAAAAGGACCTAAGTGGAAATTTCTCAAAAGTTAAGGGCAACTATGTAAACTTAAAAATTAAGTGTCGGAAGTTCTTAATAGTGCCCATATCCGACCCCGGAAGAATATTCTCGAGATTAATCGGGTCATAACCGTGGGTTTCAATTTTTCCCAAAAACGCACGTTTAAAAGTTACAATCGATTAATCGTTGGAGGGTATTTTGATATTTTCACACCCTAGACTATAAAATTACAGCACAAGAAAGTTGAGGGGGTCAAAATATGAATAAAAGAAAGCCTAAGGGCTTGCCAAATAAATAAGATAAAAGAAGGAGGCAAGTGGGCCAATCATAAGTAGCCATTTAGCATTTATTAAAAGAAGAAAAGAAAAAGAGATGGACAAATGGCCCTAAGGCATTCATCCACCCCAAAAGTGGATCATAATTAGCCATATAGCATTTATTAAAAGAGGAAGGCAAGTGGACCAATTAAAAGTGGCCATGTTTTGTTATAAGGTGTACCAATTAGAAGAAGGCAAATGGACCAATTAAAAGTGGTCATGTTTTGTTATAAGGTGTACCAATTAGAAGAAGGCAAATGGACCAATTAAAAGTGGCCATGTTTTGTTATAAGGTGTACCAATTAGAAGAAGGCAAATGGACCAATTAAAAGTGGCCATTTTTGCTATAAGGTGTACCAATTGGAAGTCAACATCTATTCACCACTTATGGCTGCCATTTGTATCAAAATAAGCTAAGGAAAGAAAGTATAAAAGCCCCCTCTTGCATGGTGAATTCGTCCAAACCATAAGAGAAGGAAGAAGGAGGTATTTTTCCTAAGTTTAAGGCTTTTGATTTAAAGAGTTTGGTGACAAACAAGATTATAAGGAAATCAAGGAGACAAGGAAGGAAAGGAAGTGATATAGAATAAAGACTAAGGAAAAGCAAGGTTTGGTACTTTAACATAAAAGGAATTTTATTTTCTTACAAATATTTGTTCATATGGTATATATATGCGTGTATATGTTATATATGTGAATACATATGATACATATATGTGGTATTTGTGTAAGTATATATTGTATATACATGGAGAATATGTGGTATATATATGAAGTGAATGGGTATATATGAAATGTTATATATGCTCTACTCGGTAAATGAGTAAAACCGGTCTAGAATGGGGGTTATATCGTGTGAGGTCAAGATCATGGCGACTAGTCGTGTGAGACCAAGACCACGAGGTTATATCGTGTGAGGTCAAGATCATGGCAACTAGTCGTGTGAGACCAAGACCACGCAGTTATCTTGTATATTCCATATCGTGTGAGACCAAGACCATGGCAATTAGTCGTGTGAGGTCAAGACCACGCGTAACTCTATACGAGGCCTCATTTGAGATCGGTGTATTCGTAATTACCGTGTGGAGCGAAATGATAAAATGATAAAAACTGAATATATGACATGTATGGATTGTTTTTACTGTGATATTATTTTTCAATACGACTCATTGCTTTTAAAAGTGCATTATACTTTTATTATTTATTTTCCATAATTAGTTAAAGTACCCACTAAGCAATGCTTAGCGAGTTTAGTTTCTTCTAAACTCGTAGGTTATTAGCAAGGAGCCAGTAGCGAGCAGAGGAGTCCTGCGATTTGTCGGTCATCAACAAACTTAGATGGTGCTCTTTATTTTGTATTTTGGTATTAGAAACTGGCATGTACTTATTTGAGCAATACAAAGAGTTAACTTGATGTAGCATGTAAATATAGTAATGTATAATAACTGTATGGTTTTGAATTGAATTGGATTGTGGATATAGAAGTGTGAATTCTTCTTGCAGGATTGTAGTTGCAGGACCTCCATTTTTAGGGGAGGTTATGGCAAAATTTTTTAAAATCTGCACTTAAAATTGGCTAAGTAAAATATTAAGACACAACCACCATGAGATAACAGTCCATCTTGGTCTATAAACGTAGGCTAAGATGGGGTGTTACAGTCAGTCTTATGCAAGAGGTGGAAGTTCCAATGACAGGTCTAGTAAAGTCTCTCATCGTTCTTTGCCTTTCTTCAGCCATTTTAACAGATTGTGCAGATTTCGACTCAAAATCAGAAGTGTCCTCCTCTGTAGTATCAAATCCTGTGTACAGTTCAAACTCTTCCCTGCTCCTTTTCACTCTCTGAATTTTTGGAATGAATGGATATAGCTCTCCTTCGAGTGATCTCCTGCCTTGCATAAACAAAATTTCTAGAAAAAAGGAATTATTAAAAGCAAAGATCTAATTCAAATAAAAAGTAAATAATGAAAAATAATCTAAAGTATCTATGACTAATAAACAATTATGCCAATTAGCCTCCCCGGCAACGGCGCCAAAAACTTATTGTGCTCAAATTAACTCTACCACAAAGCGTCACTCGCAAGTATACGAGGTAGCTATAGCAAAGGTGATCGCCCCAAGGTCGTCTCACAAGGAAGCTAAAGTAGCTAATTGATTATCAGTTTATAAATAGCAAGTAATAAAGAAATTTAAATCACTAACAACTAAGGAAGAAGATTGATTGAAGTTTAAAACAATAAAAGTAAATTGAGTTGATGTATTGATTCACTTAATAAAATGGTCTAGGGTTTGTACTTCTCTACTACTTACATGTATGAACGGTTATTTCTCTTAACTAATTTAATTTCAAAGATTAAATCTCAAGCAACTTAATTAATCGAGTCAAGGAAATAAGCTCTCGCATTCAAACCTCTTTCAACTAATCTTGTTATGATCGAAATAATCTTTTTAATAGGTTATATCTCTAATTCACCTAAGTCCCTAATTGAATTGTTCCAGCATTAGACTTTATCTCTCAATCCATCATCTAATACCTAAAACACATAATTGGTGGCCAATCAATTATATATTAACAATATTCCATTCAATCAAGGCTAAAGAAATTATTAGCTAAGAGAATAACCAATTCATACAATCATAGCAGATCCATACAAACCCTAGACTAGATCAAATTAGTTCATAATGCTATCAAACATGCTCATCTCATTAATATTCAAAGAAATAAATTTAGACATGATAATATCCATAAATACAATTCCAATGAAAATAAAGAGATAAAGTTCAAGAACAAAACCAAGTTACAAACTCCTTGAAGCTTCTGAAGAATCTCTTGTTCAAATCTTGCCAGAGGATGTATCAATGGCTAGAACAATCTAATCTAAGCTAGATTAATCCAAAGTGTAATCAAAAATCAAAGAAAACAAGTTATCAAACCCTAAAATTCTCTTTGACGGCTAAAACAGCTCTCAAACTCTCAACAACCTCCAAACCCTAGCTTTTTCTTTTCTTTTATACGAAACCTCCGCTTAAAATCCGCGTTGCCTTTGGTTCATGAGAGACACGGCCAAGTTAGAGGAGACTTGGCCGTGTTGAAGGTGAGTTGGAGGGACACGGCCACAAGCCTGGCCGTGTCCCTTGCTTGTGTTCGCTTCTGTCTCAGAGTTTCTTCTTTTCTTCTTTGTTGAGTGACACGGCCAAGTCTTGAAGAAGACAAGGCCGTGTTGGACCTTTTTGGAGGGACACGGCCAATGACTTGGCCGTGTCCCTTGCCTGTGTCTTCTACTGTGAGAGTTGCTTCTTCTATGCTTTGGATTTAAGTGAGACACGGCCAAGTTGGAGCAACTGGGCCGTGTTTGAGCATCTTTGGAGGGACACGGCCAGTGACTTGGCCGTGTCCCTTGAGTGTGTCCATCTCTGTGTCTTGTGGCTTCCTTTTAGCTTGATATGGGACACGGCCAGTGACTTGGCCGTGTCCTCTGCATGTGTCAGCTACTGTCCATTTTTCTTCTTTTTGGTTCCTTGGCTTTTTAACCTAAAACAAGACTTGAAATAAACTTTAAACAAGAATTAAATGAACATTAACCAACAAAACATAAACACACACTAAAAACTAGGACAAAAACGACATAAACACTGAAATAAACTAAAACTACTAAAATTAATGAAAACACTAAATAAACATATTAAAACTAACAAAATACCTAAAGAAAACAATAATTATCATAATAAACAAGACACAAATCTATAACAAAAACTAATAAAACATACTTCTCTGTAAATTTTATGGGTTTTAGCTCAGTATGGTTGTGCGGTTGCTCGATTAGCTTGGACGGTCGCACCAGAAGCTTGCTTTCCAACTTCACCTCTCAGCATGCCCACCATTCATTATGTGAAGATCGATTTTCTTAACTGGCTACTTGGTGCGGTCACTCAATGGCTCGGGCGGTTGCACAAAAGCTAGGGTTTCATGCCTACAACAACAAACTTATTTGAAATTATTAGTACATATCAATTTGATTGTCAATGATCAAAATAGAGTTTAATTATCCAACATCCATCATAAAGTTTTCATTTTTTATATTGCAAGTGAATATAAAAAAGATCAATTCACAATATGCAGCAACTTTGTGCCTAAATCACAATAGAAAATAATTATAAAATCACAAATCGAAAAAACAATCATTCAACATAATCCCTTAGATCACAACATACAACAATAATAAAATTTAATTATCTTTCAAAGATTAAAAATCACCATAAACATTTTAAAAAAAAAAACTATAAACATCATCATCAGTCTTCATCCAGATCCACACCAGTCAATTGAGTAATGACATTTGTTGATTCATTTTTAGATGGAGCTATAACCATTGCTGAAAAAGGTATATAAAAAGAATTAAAGAGTTAATATTTTAAAAAAAATAAAGAAACAAGCTAATTAAATTAAACACAAAATGACAACAATAATATAGAAAGCATAATAAATTAAACACAAAATGACAACCATAATATAGAAAGCATAAAAATTTTACCTTCTTCAAGCATTTCAATGTCCTCGGGTGTTTCCTCAATTGTCAGTGGGTCTTGCAAGGATCCAATCTCTACAACACATAAGCAACTCAACTAATTTAGAAGACAAATAACTTTTATATGGATCAAGCACCCGATCACATATGCTGAAAGCAGCCTTTGAAACCACAGTATAAATAGGGACAACCAATGTATCACTTGTCATCAATGATAAAATTGGAAGCTTATGGGAATAAATTTTCCACCAACCCAAGATATCCAAGGTAGGAATATCTTCACAATCTTCAGTTAAATATTTATCCAATTCAGTTTTGTTGTGATTTTCACTTGCCTTTTGGATTTTATACCCCTTAAATAACATTGGCTTATCCCTATCTTGGATAATATTAGCTTTCTTTTGACTCCCACTTGTAACACCAACACTAGAAGCACCATGACTTTGATAGCCTCTTGTCTTATTTTTGTATTCATTAAAGAGCTCAACAGTGGCTTCCTTCAACTTTTAAAAAAAATTGATACTTGTTTGTGCACCGTACAATTCCTTCAGAGCATACTCCATGTAATCAGATTTATATTGAGGATCAAGAACAACAGTGATGTAAATTAACATATTGTTTTCAGCTAGATTGCCCTAATATTTGTTATATTTATTTCTCATGTTAATAGCCATTGTGGATAACTCCATATCATCATAACTATTTTCTAGGTCTTTTCAACAAAACATGGATCTCTGTCATATCATGAAAAAAGAAGTTGCAAGTAGAATATTTGGATCCCAACACTCTCAAAGTCATTTTATAAATTTTTTCTAAAAGCTTGCAAAATCTCCTCACACATGCCCAATCATTAGAGTTATGCCTACCATCTATCTCCACATATTTACCATCAATTTCATCCTCTCTCATTAGATCATACTTGAATGATCTATCTTGCTCATCATACCTTTCAAATGCTCTCTCAAATTTTTCAGCCCTTTCTAGCATGAGATAAGTGGAATTCCACTTGGTGGGGACATCTAAGGCCAACAATGCCTTGTACTAAATCCCTTCCATCGCAAACCACTCCTTAAATTTGGCTAGTCTATCTGGTGATGCTCTGATATATTTTAACAACACATCTCACCTTATCTATAGACTCAGAAATATCACTTAATCCCTCCATAACTATTAAGTTGATAATATGAGCCACAAACCTCGTGTACAAATATCTACCTCCTAACATAGTTGGACCCCATTTAGATATTTTCTTTTTCAAACTTGATATTGCAATATTATTTGAGGAAGCATTATCAACTGTCACAGTCATAAGTCTATCAATTCCCCAATCAAGCAAACATTTCTCCACATTTTGACTCAAATCATCACCATTATGACTTGTAATTGGACAAAAATTAATTACTTTTTTGCACAAGCTCCAATTCTTATCAATAAAATGTGTAGTGGGAGACATGTAATTAATTCTTTGCACTAAAGTCCAAGTATATGTGGTGAGACACACTCTAGAACAATCATTTTGCAACACATTTTTTAATTTTTTTTCTCTTCAGGAAGCAATTCAAACATATCTCTAGTTACAGTTATTCTAAAGGGAAAAACAAATTCAAAACAAAGCTGGCGGATAAATTTTCTAAACCCAGGATGTTCAACAAATATCAAAGCCAATTCACACTCAATTACTAAAATAGATATTGCCTTTCTGCAAGCAAGTTGATCAAATGTCTAATTAATTAAGCATGTATCTCCAGTAACCCCCGATTGAACACTTAATTTCATTTGCTTTGCATCCCTTTCATTTTTGTATCTACCCATATGATATTTTTTGTATCACAAAAAAATTATCTATTTCAATACTTACATTGCACTTTAGTTTGACCATGCTCATCCTCAAACTTTTCATCGAAGTGTTGCTAAACTTGCGATCTATCCCTTGTTTTCTTCTTTTTAATGGGTAGGGGCAGCAGTGTGTGTCCCCATGCTTGACTAAGGACCACATTCAACTTTATCATCCTGCTCACTCACGATCTGCATAACAATAAAAGAAAAAAAAAGAGCTTGATTATCAACTCAAGAAATTATTAATGAATTGGGAAAATTACTTTAAAAGAACTTCACTCATATTTCATATATATTTTATATATACATATATAGTCAGTGATATATGGCAGCACAATAAACCTTATAAATTAGAAACAATTAGTAAAGACAAAATACACTTTATTTGATAAAATACATAGGATCCGAGCTTGTAACATTGAAAATAAAGTATTTTAAAAAAATTCCTTTATTATTTGTTATATTCATATACTAGAATATTTTATATATAAAATATTTTAATAGTATAATGGTAACATCCAAATTCTAAAAGTTGCCTATAACCTTTTTTTTAACACATACTCATTTCTATTAACCAATCTCCAAATCCAAATCTTTTAAGTCTAGTTGAGCCTCTTTATCATATATGAATTATTAAAATGACATATTCTATTTAAATTTATATAAAAAAAAAAACCATTTCTATGAAAATCCTAAAAGTGGAAGAAAAATTGAACAAAGAAGAAGTGGGATGGCGAAGAAATTGAAATTTTTGAATAAAAGGGACAATTATGGTAAATAAATGGCCAAGCTGTTCCTCTTTGGACATTAACATGAAACACCAATTTCTTGGGGTTTCATTTATTAAATTATAATAATGGACAAAAGGAATGGAAGCTTCTTGTTTTTCTTTTTTAATTTTTTTAAATTTACATATAGGAAGGATTGTAGTTATCTACCTTTGCAATTTTAAATAAATTGATAAATTATTTTTTATAATTCAAAGTGGGTTTTCCCTCCATTCATGTTGCATAGCCATACAAAGAATGATGTTGGGCTTAGGACCATATGAGATATCATAGTTTAGATTTTATTTCAAAAGTAACTCTCTTTGTTTTGGTTTGTTCTGTTCTAAGGAGAAGAAGAAAAACTTTTCTTTATCAGATTCACTTCACTTTAAAAGCAATGAGAGTTTGATGATGATGATTTGGTTCTACTTTATTTACTGACATGTCTCTCTGATGATCGTAATATGTTTGAGAAATTCTTCATCTCCTTCTTTTGGGGTGTAGAAGAAATTATAAAAAATGCAGAAAATATGGAAAGAAGAAGGGGGAAATAGTATCTCATGTTTTTTGTCGATCCATGTACAGTAAATGTTAATAGTAAATAAGACATACACATATCCACTCCCCACCTTTATCATCCATGTCCAGTTGCAAATGGCAAACAAACTACATGTCAACTCCACTAATAACATAAAATATGAAAAAAGTTCATGGAATCATAATTCATACCTGGTAAATCGAGACAATCGTGATCCAGAAGATCCAAACACGAGCAACAGAGTATCCAAAACTGATCATAATTATATATGTTCAGTTAACTAAATCGATGATTCGGTTGCATTCGATTAACCAAATCTTGCCCACTCCTAACAAAAACAGATGATTCATTTCTGTTTTGAAACAAAATAAATAATTTGTTCCTAATTCAAATTGGTCTAGAGGACCAAACAGAGAACAAATTAGAAATATATATGTCCATTTCTATTAGAAACAAACTTATATCCATTTCTATTAGAAACGAATTGTCTGTTTCTAATTGTGATCTAAATTTTACTTAATTAAAAATGAACATAGTGTATTAAAAATGGAATATTTGTTTCTTATAAAAACAAAAGCAACATGTTCCTATGGATTTTTTATTTTTAATTCTATTTTATTTCAATATAATTTAGAATCAATTGTGTATTAGAAATGGATTGTTCCATTTCTAAAATGTTTTAATTTTTAATTTCATTTATATTTTAATTTCATTTATTTTTTTGTATTTTTGATAGTATTTATATTTTTTATTTTATTAATATTTTTATTTTTTTTTATCAATATTACATATATTTTTTGTTTAATAATTTAAGTAGAAAATTGAAAAAAAAAACAAGAAAATTAGATAAAAAATGTTGAAATATGAATATATACATATACACATATATATACAAGATAAATATATGTACATACAGAACTAAAATGTACAAAAATATTAATGTTATAAATCACTTGCCTGCTCCTTGGGACGATGATGCAGATGGTGTGAAAGCATGGCGATGGTAGGTAGGGATGGGCATCGGTCGGTTAACCGAATCGAATTTCTTAAAATTTTTAACCGAATCGACCAAATTTCTATTTTGATCGATTCTGTTAATTAAACGAACCAAATTATTTAGTTTGATTAATTAACCGAACTGACAGATTTTTTTAAAAAAATTTTATAATAAAAATTTTATAATAAAAATTTTATTTAGAAAAAATTAATATAATTAAATAACTAACTAAAACTTATTAAAAAACTAAAAAATAACTTTATTTTGCAATAAAAATTTATATTTACAGTAAAAAATTAATATAATTAAATAATTAAATAAAAAATAATAATTAAATAAAATTTAAAAAATTCGACTAATAGTTAATCGACCGAACTGAACCGGTTAATCGTTAACCGAACTAAAAATTGAATTTATATAAATTCTTCAACCGAATCGACCAAATTATTCTAAATTCGGTTAATTGAACTAAATTTTTGGTCGATTAACTAAAAATTTGATCGGTTAGCCGAATTTTATTCACCCCTAAATAGTTGTAGTGAAGCTCATGTCATAGAATCCATGTTTCTTCTCTATGCCAACAACGTCCAAGTACAGTTGAGAATTGTCAATGACAAAAGGCTCATTGGACCCTTGCTGCTGCTGGGACCACTGCTTCTTCAACAACAAATATCACTCCTAAAAAGCATATCAAGCAAATACATTCAATAATGATATTAATTATAAATTACATTTCAAAAAGTAATAAAACTACAAAAATCTTATAACTTACATGGATACTCTGAGATTTAACATCCACAAAATTAGAAGTCTAATTTTTATTGTGCATCCTCTCAAAGATCTCTTAGAGATACGACTCTTGTTTGAGCTCCTTAGCTTGCACAATTAAGATAATTTAAAATAATTATAAATAATAAATATATTTTATTAGCACAAGTTTTTCCTTTTAAAAAAAATTGGTAGAGTATTGACATTATTGAATTAAACCAATATCAAATTAAAAATTTCTCAAGTATGAGGATCACAATAGTCACTGTAATTTAAATACCAATCACTTCAAATTAATAAGCGATACATAAATTACCAAGCATACCTCCCTAATATCTTAACTGTGAAATTCATAATTTTAAATCAACAAGCGAAACTTAAATTTTTCAAAAGTACAACCCCTGGTTTAAGGGATCCTCATATTAAATGTCGAAAATTAGACATTTAAACCAAGTTTTTAGCTTATGAATTAATATATTTTCACTCTCATAAATCTTGGCAGAAAAATACATGCAAATTAATCACATGACTCCTGTTTTAAACCATTCTCGCACAAATTAGCAAAGAGCAATAAATTTCAAATAACTGCTTAATCATATGGGCCAATCTTTAAATAATTCCTACTCTAACATTCTAATACAACAACTTACTAAAATAACATAAGCACACAACCCATTAGATAGCAACTTTTGTTTTAATAATGAATGGGCAGCTGCCCTGCTAATGTATCAATTAAACAAATATCAGCTGCCCAATTTTATGAAAGGCTAGATGCACACCATAAAATCATAATGTCAAAATTTCTCAAATAAAATAATCACATTAGGAAACATAAATTTTCACCACTATTATACTAAACAAGCTAAACAAATTCCAGCCATTAAGAACACAAATTCCATCCCTCTGCTGGATATATGAATTCACAAAAAAAAATGATAAGTTTCATGAAATCATGAACTTTGCAAAACTAGAAAAACAAGAATAGACCAACGATTTTTTTTAATATAGATTATTATTATATATTTTTTCTTCAAAAACTGGTAATATCTAAGTTTAGATATTAGCATCTAAGTTCAAAATCTAGAAATAACTAATTAAGCGTATACATTAAGTTTCGACAACATCTAATTAGAAATTAATAATTGCCACAATAATAAAAGAAAAAAAATACAATAATATATATATTGAAAGGTGAATGAAAAAGTTGTTAATGTGTATATCGATTGGCAAGAAATGCAAAGTCATTTTTAATATATATTATTCTATTATGTTAATTACACAAGTTCAGACTTATGTAACCGCCAATCAAGATATGAATAAATACATGACTACCAAATTAATGTGTTGCCAAACTCATAAGAACCACATAACTAATGGACGCATGTAACCATAAATAAATAAACAAAATAAGTGCTCTCTTTAATATTCACGAGCTGTTGAGATTCAAAATATCGGACATTTGAAAGCTTATCAAATTCTAGCAAGCCTCTTCACAATACTAAACAAGCACAGCCATTTTCATTCAAGCTCCAACCATTTGGCAAGCATCTTCAAGAAACATTCTTTAATATAATCATTAACATATATAAACAAACAAAAAAGGATTTCACCTAACCTATCCAAGTTATTCTCAAACTGGGGTTTCGTAATTTGTGCCAAACATATGCAACACTCTTTCACAATTCAAAGACCCTCTTACAATTTATAGAGAAACATTTGGCAGTCCCACATCATCTTCTCCAACCCAATAAATAGAATAAAACAAAAATCAAAATCAACAAAAAAAATCTACAGCTACCACAAATGACTGGTTTTTGAATGTTCAGTTCAAGTTCAATTTTATTATTTTAAAAATTAATAGCTACACAATTTCAAAATTGTTTACTCCAAAAATTCTATATAGACATGCAAAATTTTTGCAAGAAACTTAACTAAACAATGAAAAATAAAAAAGAAATAGCGAATCCAAAATTAAATAACACCAATAAATTAATTAATGAACTTAAAATGAATACTAACAAACGAAACCCAAAAAGTACTTCTCAACTTAACAGAACAAAAGAAAAATAAAAAATTAACATAGAAGAGAAAAAGAGAATCTAACCGAGCCGAGAGAATACAATTTCGATTTTGTTCCTCCGAAAGTACAGAGTTACAATATATCTATTATTTTTGTGAAATTAGGGCTTTCAAAAATTAGGGTTTATATTCTTGCAAATACAAACTTCTTTGAAATGAGTTTTAAAAATTTAGTTCATATCTGCAAATTAAAGTTGAAGAAGATAATTGTCGTTATGGCTGAGATGGAGAAATTAGCAGTGGCTGCGGCTGTCACTGGACAAGGTAGAGTTTTTTTTTTTTAAGATTTTTACGATTTTAAAAATTTTTCGGTGAATTGTTTTGAGAAATGAGGAATTTCTTGAAGGAGCCAAGGATTTATGTAAAAATGGATGATTTTTTTAAGCTGGCGGTGGAAGAATGAGAAAAGCGCGATAGAGAAAATGAAAAAGGGAAGCACAATGTTTTATATCTTAAAAATTCAGAAATGGACAAAGAAACGAAAAATTACTTGGTTTCTAATCCTATATACTTAGACAGACTACATATCCGTTCTTTATTAGCATATCACATTACTGCCTAGAAATGGATACAAATTCCATTTTTATCTTTCAAAACTAAAAAATCAGCCCGCCTAAACTTCCCGGCCAATGTTAAAAATGAAAATTGATCCGTTTCTGAAGATCCATTTCAAAATGGTTTCAATTCCGTTTCTATTGTTGTCGCTATTTATTCCCTCGAGATCTAAAAATGAATTAGAAACTGATTTTTTTCATTTCTAAAATCCTTTTTTAAATGGTTTCTACTCTTATAAAACTGCTCCATTTCAATCTGTTCAATTTTTCGTTTTAATTTTGTTTGTACATAGAAATAGATCTTAGTCTGTTTCTAATTTTCATTTTTAAACTATAATTTTCTTGTAGTGTATATCTCCTATATCTCTAACTATCTTGCTTGGGCCCCCACTACTCATGTTTTCATCTTGAAGATAAAGTCATAGATGTGAAGTCTTCTAATGTTCTAATGCAAGACCTAAACGAGCATCTAGAACAAACAAATGGGAGTGTTTTGGCTTATTACCTCAGTCTGTTAGTCAATAGAACAACTATAAATATTATATGTATATCATGCATACACACATATATGAGTATATTACACTGTATTTTTGTCATGTGTTGCCTATTCTTTGTCAAAGTAAACAACAAACACCCTGTGAAGTAAATAATCAAAAGCACAATATGGAATTAAGGGGTATGAAAGGACCATTACAAAAGATAGTAGAGATGCATGCTTATACAGAAAATGAGACAAAACGTAAGCATCGGTCAGAGCCTGTTGTGATCATTTGTTATGTGTATTTTAGGTTAATTTTGTTTATTTTTTCTAGTTATTTTCTAAATGGTTTGTTTAAGATTGTTGCTAGATTTTATATTTCAAGTTGAAGCAAAGAGATTCATGAGAAAAGAGAAATAAAATGTGCTTTAAGTCCATTATTAAAGAAAAAAATTTAGAAGAAGTATGCAACACGACCAAGTTTTATTAAGTCCTGACCGTGTCTCCCAATTGCAAGACTAAAATGGACGAGACTTCAAGGTAGAACTAGACAAACTCAGTATCTTGGTCGTGTCTCTCATGAGAAAGAATGAAAATTTTGGCAGAATGGGATACACCCATACGTCCTGGCCTTGTCATAGGAGACATGGCCAGGACAAGACCTATCTTGGCCTTGTCATATGACATGGCCAAGATAACTTGAAGCTTAATCATGTCTCTTACAAAAGGAAAAAGTGAATATAGGCATAATTGAACACTGGAAAAGATCTTGGCATATCACAAAACACGACTAAGAGAACTTGAAGCTTGGTCGTGTTCTACCCTAAGAAAACAAAGAAGAGAACAAATAGTGTTGAACACGTCTAGAAGTCTTGGCCGTTTCCAAGGTGAAACTTAGGAGACACGGCCAAGACAATCCAAAAAGTAGTCATGTATGCACAAGATAAGAGAGACACGTGTTTCATTTTTAAAAATTTCTTTAGATAGATATGGGAACAAATAAAAAGAAGCAGAATGTCTAAATAATGGAAAAGTGAGTTGGAAGGGAGAAACAAGGGAGTGGTAGTCGACACAATTAGTTGGCATAAGGAGAGGAAAGGAATTTTTTTGGATTTGAAAAGGAAGGAGGCATCAGTTTTTAAAGAAAGTTGTTTTTGAGAGGAAAGGGGATTATCATCATACACAATTGGTTCAATACCTTAGAGGAAAGTATTCAAAAGAACTATGATTTGTTGTACAAAGCCTTCATCCAACAGTATGAATATAATGCTGAATTAGAAGTAACTCTGATAGAGGTAGAATCAATTAGGCAAAAGCAAAATGAAAACATTGTTGATTATATAAAGAGATGGAGACATAAGGCTGCACTTCTAAAAAAGAGGCCAAATGAGTCCGATCAAATTGGGATGATAGTAAGAGGTGTCCTACCTAATCTTCATGAACAGATGTTCCACACTCTTATCAGAGACTTCAAAAATCTTCTCCAAGCTGGCTTGCAAATAGAAGAATGGGAAAGAGAGAATAACTGCTTTTCTGGAAGAAGACATGAGAAGGGGAATTACCAGTCTGATAGTTAAGGTACACAAAAAGCAATACATGTCAATGCAATTGGTTAAGCAACTAGAAGACAATTTTCATAGTTGGGGAAATCTTTGTCTTGGGTTTTCAACAAGCTGCAGAGGAAAAGACTGTTACGGTCATTGGCTCCTCGACCAAACATCAAATAATCTTAAAATTAGGGTTTCAATCAATAAAATTAGGGTTTACTATCTAATTAGGGTTTGATTAAGAAATTAGGGTTAAAACATATAAAATTAGGGTTTTGTAATGCAAATTAGGATGTAATCCTAAATTAGGGTTTAATAATGAAATTTAGGGTTTTAACATACAAATTGGGGTTAAAACATATAAAATTAAGGTTTAGTATCTAATTAGAGTTTGATTAAGAAATTAAGGTTAAAACATATAAAATTAGGGTTTTGTAATGCAAATTAGGATTTTAATCCTAAATTAGGGTTTAATCATGAAATTTAGGGTTTTGACATACAAATTAGGATTTTAATCCTAAACTAGGGTTTAATCATGTAAAATTAGGGTTTTATACTAAAACTAGGATTTACTCATGCAAAGCTAGGGTTTTGTCTCATAATTAGGTTTAGTCATAAATTTATGGTCCAACATGCAAGATTAGGGTTTTAATCCTAAATCTAAGGTCCAACATGCAAGATTAGGGTTTTAGCCCTAAATCTATGGTTCAACATGCAATATTAGGGTTTTAGAGAGTTTGGGCATGCAATTAGGATTTTTAATAGCAATTAAGGTTTTCAATATAAATTAGGGCTTCAGATCATAATAAATAAATTAAAACACAATCAATGAGTTGACACTGTATTGAATTAAATAGCAAATTTTGTTGATGAAGGTCATACCTATATTGTTGGATCCACCAAGGTATTTTTGTTGAACCACACTTGTTGTTTAATTTATTGGAAAGCTTGGGTCAATTGGTTTCTTGGTTGCTGTTCAAAATAATATGAAGATTATTTGTTGATTCTCATAATGTTTGCTACTGCTTGATCTCAATTTGGTTTCTGAATTGCTATTTAAATGGTTAAATTTTCTTCTATGCATGACTCTCTCAATTATGGCTACTGTATTGCTAAAGCTCTCTCTACATTTTTTGCTTTTTATTTTTATGGCTTTGTGTTTTTTCATTAATTAAAGGTAGCTCTTCCTTTGGCTATTCTTTAGTTGTTTATTTATAAGCAACCATTAGGGCAACCGGTGTTGAGTAATTCTAATATACCAGTGAAAGCCAGAAATAATTGAGTTTAAGTAGAATTAAAAGTATTTAAACAATGGCTAGCCATGACGTATTGCCCCAGCCAATTCTCCATGAGTTTTTTTTATCCAAATGTTTTGGATTTCTTGAATTGGGCTAGAGTCAATTTAGGCCTTTTGAATTTGACTAGGGCCTTTTTAATTGAAACAAGGTTTGATTGGGGAATTTTAATTGGAACCATATTTGATTTGGGCCTTTAAATTGGAAATGAATTCATTCCATGCCAAAATTAAGGTATACATATATGCAAATTCCTTAACCATATTCACCTTAGACTTGCATTGCTAAATCCACAAAAGATTTTTTTTAAAATCTCTTTTCTTTTAATTTTTTCTTTGTTTTATAAGTCTTGTAGTAGTCCTTCATCACCTCGCAGTTGTAAGATTACTGACCTGATGGATTTGAATTTTTATGGACTATAGCGGTCGAATCATAGGTGCAATGGTCGAGTGAATATGAAACATGTCGATTATTATCTAATCTCAACCATGCTAGCGAGCATGCCATCCAGCTAATGGTCATGAAAAATTTATTAGTATAATTTATTGATGAAATGATAAAAAATATTTATGTATGAAAAATAATATGCCATAAAATAAATTTCAACGACCTATTTAGTAAAAATACATGAAAATTAAACTAACCTAGTATTAAAGTAGACAAATTTATGTAGAATTAGTTAGCACAATTTATTTATTTTTTATTTATGCATAAAAATGTTACTTTAGAACACTTAAAACAAAATACTAAATTCTATGCATAAGGAGAAAATTATTAAAGTGCTAAAAAGTAAATTTCTAGAGCCCATTTACTTACCTACTTGACTTACCTATTTTTGAGATAATATGCTAGATCTTGTTGTCCCAAATTAGCAACCAAGAGGGGGGAGGGGGGTGAATTGGTTGATTCAAGTAGTGATGATAAATTAAAACTTTTAAAAGAAAAATGAAGAGAAGCAAGATGGAGATGAAGTAGAGTAGAAAAAAATGAACACATGAGATTTATAGTGGTTTGGATTTACTTCATTCCTACATCCACTTCCTTAACAACTTGTTAAGGTTTCACTAATCTTGAGTTTTTACAAGCTCAACTCTAACTTGGTGTTTTCACAAGCTCACACTAAACTATACAATGGTTTGACGTCAATCCTCATAACCGTTACAAGAGCTTCCTAAGGCGCACTCTAAATCCTAAGTGTTTCCAAGCTCACACTCAAACTTTTAATATTGTTTAATGTTCAACACTTAAGGATTATAAGTATTTAGATTTTGATATAAGAAAATGAAAGATGTTGTTCAACGCAATTACAATCACTATATAACCAAAACAATGAGGTTTAATGTGGTATTTATAGCCATTTGGCTTGAACTAGCCGTTTGAGGTGGTTCCCACATGTTTAGTGCTTATCTTCCAGTAATTTGGTGGCTAAACCTCCGTGTGTGATCACTTAGCTTGGCATGCGGTCGTACAATTTAAAAATTCTCTGTAACGGCTAATACCAACGGTTGAATTTTATTGTCTGACAAGGTTACCATTAAATTTAAATTTCTTCATCCACAAGTCAAAATGTCATTTGTCCAAAGTATTTGGCATTAAGATTCAAATCTACCGGACTTGTGTGGTCACTCGGTTCAGTTAGGCGATCACACATGGCTTTGAGCATTAAGGAATTACCATAAGAATAGACCGCCATCTCTTTTGCCACTTTTAGGTTTTTGGTCATTACTTTGTGCGGTCACTCAGGCTTCTTGTGCGGTTGCATAAAGTTCCAGCATCCTGACTTCACCACACCCTGAAAGTGCGATCCTTTCTGTGAGTTTATGAATTTTTAACTCGGTTTTATCGCAGTCGCTCGGTGCTTGATTATAGTCGAACACCTGTCTCGTGATCTGACTTCACCACTCATTGACAACGTGAACTCTCCTGTGAAATTTATGGATTTAGCTCATTATGGTTATGCATTTGCTTGTTTTGCTTGGCGGTCGTACATTTGGTTCAGTATTCAGCTTTACTGCTTGCTTAGCTCAGCAATTCTATATGCACTATTTGGTTCTCTGCTTAGGCTATTTTTATATGGTCGCTCAATAGCTTGGGCGTTCATACAAAGGCTCAGTTTTCATCCCTGTAATACAGACTTGTTTGAAATCATTAGTACTTTATCAATTTGATTGTCAATGATCAAAATAGAGCTTGATTGTCTAACAATGTCAACAATCTCCCCCTTTTTGACTTTCTCAATCAAATTGAATTTAATTTAAGAATAATCAAGTGCATGCATCAATTGTAATTCAAATGCAAGTGTTAATGTCAATGGTATTTTGATTTTAATTGCTCCCCCTCAAATTATTAATGTTTATGAAATGCATGATCATTAAATTTTAACATTTCCTTCTTTGTATATTTCGCACCCTTTGTTTATCTTTCACCTTATAGATTAATTTGCTCCTCGTTTGTATAAGAATAAAAGGATAATTAAATTCATATACTTTTCCCCCTTTGACAAAGGCAAAAAGGAAATAAAAAGCAAGAAATAGAAAAAGAAGCAAGTAAAATAGAAAAGGAAGTTTCATTTCATTAAATGCAAAACAAGAACAAATGGAACATAACCAAGTAAATGAAAAAATAACAAAGGAAAGAAATAACATCAATCAATGCCTTTTTCTTTTCCTTTTCCTAATGGTGGAGGAGGAGTTGGAGTGCTTTCATCATCATCACCATTAAGAGAAGGAGAGGGAGAGTAACCATTAGATGATTGGGAGGATTCTTCATAAGGGCTTTCAAATTCTCACTTACATCCCATTCACTCAACTCACATTAAGGAAGATCAAATTTCCCTTGTAAATCATATATGTCAGGATGAATGTGGAAAATAAGATCAACCTCCTTGTTGAGTTTTGTTATCCTCTTGGTTACCTTCTTAAAATGATTGAATTGCTTTTGAAGAGAAGTTATGGCCTTGATGATGAACTTTAGGGTTTGGATGACTCACCCCTTTTTTTGGAAGGTTTAGAGGGTCTAGGAGGATGCTCAACTTCTATATGGGTAGGCTTGCCTTCTTCCTCTGTAATGTGGTACCTAGGTCTCTTCCTCTCTCTTTGCATAACTTCCTTTCTCCCAAAGGTATACTCATTGTTGTCATCAACCTTTTGGATACATCTAGCATGCTCAAGGTAATCTAGGTTGATGGAGTTGGTGGTTCAATCAAGGGGATCACTTAGGGTTGCAAGATTTTTAGGGGTTAGAAGGCCTAAATGTCTTGCAACTTATGTGATTTGGAAGGAGAGAAAGAAGGTGCCTGCCTTATACTTCCCATAGTGCAAGAAGGTATCTATTAGGATCCTAGTACTTTGGATGTGCTTATTATGCATAAGAACATACAAGAAAAACAAGTCACATTGAGTGACCTTTTCATTTTCATTACTTCTTTGGTGGATAATGTAAGTGATGATTCTATGCAAGAACCAAAAGAGAAGGGTCCTAAAATGAATGGCTTTGGATGACCTATTGTTGTACTCAGTCTCAATAGACAATTCACTCCAAAAAGAAGAATAATTTTTCAAAGGAAAATATTTACCCTTATAGGCAATGGCTCCATGGGTTTGGAATCCGCAAACTTCTATAAATTCTTCAAAAGAGAGAGCAAAATCTTAGTCAAAAAGCCTAAAATAAACTCCATAAAAGCCTATGGGTGCATTATGATTTTTCTTTACCCTTAGTGACATTAAGAAATCCCGGCAAAGATAGCCTAGTTCATTTGGAAATTCAAAATGCATCCACCAAATCCTATCAAAGTAGCTATAAATTTCACCTTGGATATTTAGGGCTAGAAGCATCCCTTCCGCAAGCATTTTGGTTGGCTCTATGGTCTTCTTCTTAAGCATGTAGTATTTGGTTTTCTCTTCATCATTTTTGTACTTGGCAGGTTGAGGTTGAGGTTGGGGTTCACTAATGATAATTTCTTTACCCTTGGTTGTGTCTTTCTTTTTAGTAGTCTTGGTTTTGGGTGCCATAACTTTAATAAAAGTAAAACACAAAAAGAATAGAAATGTAGAAGATACGAAGAAAGGTAAAAAGTAGAATGTTGATGTAGCTTGAAAAATCTTCAAAAGCTTCTTTTTGATGATAAAAAACTTGAAAGATTATTTGAGAATGTGTTTATGAGTTTCTAAAGATGTATTTTCATGCAACATGAGGGTATTTATAGTTAAAAATTGAAAAAGTAGTTGTTTCTAACTGTTAGAGAGTAAGAAAGTTTGAATTTTGAAAGTTCCAATGTTAAAAAGAAAAATCAGTTACACATGTTGTGTGGTTCCGCACCTCGTTGTGCGATCGCAAGATTGGTTTGGCAAGCTCTCGAGGCAACGGGCCCTCGCACCAGCCTGATGAGTGTATAACGGTTGAGAAAATTTTAGAATTTGAATTTTTTTGGCTACTGCATGACCTGATGTGCATTCGCTCAAGATAAATCTTTAAGTTCGGGCTTGGGAGAAATACATTTTTGGAGCTCGACATGGGAGAATGCAAATGATGTGCGACTGCTCAGTATTTTTAGGTGACCGCACAAAGGCAACAACTATTGATTTTTATGATTTTTCAAATGTAAATGATCAAAATATATTTGGAAGTGTCATAGAGTGATTATGCAAGGTCTTTTCAATCCAAATGGCATCTCCCTATAACAAAATATACACCATGTGGTTATGAAGGTACTTTTAGCTTTATCCTTTTGGGTCATTAACACTTGATTGTATCTAGAAAATTGTCTATGAATGGGTGTAGCACACTAGAGGCTACACTATTGATCAGGACATCTATATAGGGTAAAAGAAAATTATCCTTAGAGGAAGTCTTATTTATGTCTATGTAATTTACACAAACTCTAATTCTCCCATCTTTTTTTGGCATAGGGATGATATTAGCTAACCAATGATGATAGTTTATTACCTTTATGAACTTTAATTGTATATGTTTTTTTATCTCTTCCTTCATCAATTCTGCCCATTTCGGCCTTAGACGCCTCAGCTTTTATTTCACAGGCTTCATGTGGGTATAGGTAGGATTCATGTGATCGACTATGTCTTGATCAATTCCTGGCATGTTCTCATAAGGCCAAGCAAAAATCGTTTCATACTTTTTGAATATTTTTTCAAATCTCTCTCTCTCTCTCTTTAGGAGTAAGGTCGAATGTGATGCTAATGTTTTAAAAATTTTTAGTTGTTCCCAAATTTAATGATTGAGTGTCAACATAGTTAATATTAAAAATGCTTATGTAATCACTACATGAGTGTACACAACCATCAGAAAAATTAGACAAGTAAGAAAAATCAGACTTTATTGCATTTATCTTGGAAAAGAAAATAACATGATCCTCATAAAGAGTGGACAAATCAAAATCAAAATTAGTGTTCTCATAAACTACAAGGCTTTCAAATTATTCTTCAATGAGAGCAACAATCTTCTCTAGAGTCTTCTGGATCCATGAGGTAGCTTCCTTGTTCTTTCCTTGGCTGAATTCATGTTCAGCTAGTAAGACAAGCTTCTTTTTTGCCTGTTTCACAAGCTCGACAAGATTAGCAAATATTTCAAAACATGGAATCAGCTTTCCCATGAATTGTAATGGTCCCAACTCTAGAGCTTTGGCAAATGTCTCATCTAGTGGATGAAATTCCATATTCTTATTTCCCTTCAGCAAAATACCTTCATCCGCTTCCTTGTAACCTAGCCCCTTTCTACAAACTTGAGTCTTAAAATCTGAAAGCTTTGTCAGACATGTTTTCCCTTTCCCAAGGACAGTTCCTGGTAGATAATTCATTTGCTTCATCATATTTATGACTTTGAAATCCACAATCTTATCATCAGAAATAATAGCTACCCAAAATTTGTTAAGAGGTCTCTCTATCATTAGGGCATTCACTACTTCATTGTCTTCAGCCTTGATTACAACTGTCTCATCCTCATTTGGAAACTTAATCTTTTGATACCGAGAGGATGAAACTAAGGACAACCCAATAATAATGTGAAAGTTACTAGTATATCCAAAACCATAAACTCCATCATAGATTTAATAGGGCCCGCCTTCATAATAGCTTTAAAAGTCCCTTCAGCTTGCCTTTTGGTATTATCATAAGCTTGTATTGTCACCTCAGTTGGACTCATATCATGTGTTGACATGGCTAACTTTGGTAGTATCTTAAATGGGTACACATTTATAACATATCCATCATTAGCCATGATACAAGGGGTTCTCTTTCCTTTGACTTCCACCTTAATGAAAAGTGGGCGGATGTGATCTCTTCCTTCTTCTGGTAAGTCAACATCTGAGAAGGAAACCATCCCAACCTCAACCTTATTTTCCTTCTGAATGTCTTCACCTTTCTTTATCTCTTTAGCTTTCTTTACTCCCATGAATTTAACCAGCTTCTCTGGTGTTGCAGAAGTAGAAATTTGCACTCTAGCCATAGCTTTAGCCATGGTCTCCCTATGCTTCTTGGATGTAGCTAGTAAATCCCAAATGTTGATACTAGCTTGAGTTCTTTTTAATAGCCTAAGGACAACAACATCTTCTTCTTCTTTCCCTTTTATTTCTGCATCTTTCCCTTTGTCAGCCTCTACTTCTTTTGGCGCGGCTCTCCCATAAGGCTTGTCGGAGTGGGTATTCCTCACTTCTTCCTATTCAGGTTCATACCAAGCTCATTCTTCTTCCTTGGACTCTAATTCACCATCACCTACTTCTTTTGGCAGCGCTCTCCCATAAGGCTTCCCAAAGTGGGTATTCCTTACTTCTTCCTCTTCAGGTTCATACCAAGCCCATTCTTCTTCCCTGGACTCTGATTTACCATCACTATTAGTCAAGTCCCAAAATTCATTCACTATATAAATAGTCATCTCTTCTCATCCGCAGTTAGTTCAATCTTGTTAAGTAATACATCTTCCTTACTACTTATCCATCTACGTCTTGAAAAGTTGATAAAACAAAGCTTTCCTTCAATCCTCACCCTATCATGAAGGTTGCTGGAGGAGGAACTGTCTCAAACTTAAGCAAATGATTGCTCTTGGTGCTAGGCTTATTGGGCTTAGGTAGCTTACCACTGTCAATCAAATCTTGGACCTCATACCTTCACCAAATACATTTGCTATCTCATGGCCTTGCATTTGATGAAATTGACAGAAGGCCTTGGTATCAAAGTTTGGTGGTAAAAGATTCGACAAAGGTCGAGGAGCCAATGACTGTAATAGCTCCTTTTTTGTAACTTGTTGAAAACCTAAGACAAAGGTCTCCCTAAATCTAAAAATTGTATTCTATTTGCTTGATCAATTTTTGTATTGACATCTAATGCTTTTTGTATACCCTAACTGTCAGACTGATAATTTCCCCTCTAGTTCCTTCTTCCAGAAAAACTATTATTCTCTCATTACCATTCTTCTATCTGCAAGCCATCTTGGAGAAGATCTTTGAAGTCTGTAATAAGAGTGTGAGACATCTGCTCACAAAGATTAGGCAAGACACATCTCACCATCATCCTATTCTGATCAGACTCATCCGGCCTCTTTTTAAGAAGTGCAGCCTTATTCCTCCATCTCTTCACATAATCAACAAAGTTTTTATTTTATTTCTATCTGATTGATTCTATCTCCATGTGAGCAAAAAATTTTGCCCCCACTCCCAGTGGAATGGCTCTTGCGAATGTGGCACTGTTAGGCTCTAGGCCTTAGAGAGCACATGCCTAAACTCAGAGGATAGGAGTTGCTACCTGGACGGGCCAAGAAGATAGAAACGGATGGATGACTCGATTCATAAGTAATCCCCAACCTATACTTGGGTTCAAAAAGTTAGGTACACTAGGAGAATGTGAGAAATGACTCAACACCTATAATAGCCTGTTAATTGGAACTGACCTCCTTTTCAGGTTTAAATATCATTAAATTCTTAACTTATTAAATGATTATCCATACTATAAGCAATTATAAAAATAAACTAACATTGTATTAAATTAAACAAATCAAACAAAATGGATCTAAAGATGGAAACATACACTTACAATGTCCCAATGTCCACATAAATAAATAAAATAGGACACTCATCAATTGATGAAAACATATCCCTTACAATGTCCCAAAATCATTAAAATAAATTAGATTACACAAACTAAACAAATAAGGCATGCACATAGTGTGGAAACATGCATTTTACAATCCCCTTTAAAAATACTTGTAAATCCATGAAACACCCTTATATCCCATATACGTATAATACATACAACCAGCATTTGTAAAATATGTGTATAGAATATAAGAATGTCACAACCCGGTTTCATAAAATTTTTCTCTTTACTAAATTGAAATCTCAAATACTTAAAAATGTATATTTAAATAATAAACAAAATATTCTTTATAGATTATATGTTCCAAAAAAAAGCATTTTACATAAAATTCTTGGAAAAAAATTTTCTAGAGTTTTATCTGTAAATAAAAATCCCAAAAATTTAACAGATCACGACCTGCAAAAGAAACACTTCCAAATAAATAAATCGCACATTTTCCCAAATACTTCTCAATTTCTCCATATTTTCTCAAAACATTTTATACGTTTACATGTATGTATCAAAACACATATAAAACCCTCATTATACCATTTATCCAAAACGTTCTTTCTCATTTTCTCAAAATCAACTAGGCGCATTGCTTCATTTCACATTATCAATTAGGCGCATTGCCTCAATTTCTCATTTATCTCATTCATATTAATGTCATTTCATTTCATTTCACCATATCTTAACATATCATCACAATGTATCACATTTTATATTTAAACACATTATCCAAGTATTTTGGGTTATTTTCATTTAATTCACATATAAATCACATTTTATGTAATTTAGCCATTAATAATGACTTTTCGCAATGCCTTTAATGCATACATAACAAATCACATTACCTAAACACTTGGGGTCATTTTGACATAATGCACATATTTCATATTTTATTCAATTTAGCCATTAACAATGGTTTTTCATAATGCATATAATGCATACATAATATTACACATGTCATAGCATATTGCTCATGAATGTTCAATGCAACAAGTAGATTAACACATTTTTCAATCCAAAATGTGTTAAGCCCAATGTAATGCAAACATAACTAATTTTTTCAAAGTTTTTACTTACCTTATTAAGCACGCCAAAGCAAGCTCTAACTCTCACAACCCATCTTTTCGAAGTTGCCCTTCAACACTAAGGTTGAGCAAACTACTTCATCCTAATGTCTATACCAAATGTGATCATAAATAATCATTTAGTATCACATTTAAAGGCATTTCCAATCTTAAACCATGATTAAACATCATTCTAAACAAAACCCCAACATATAGCATAACCTTTCTTTAACTTAAGAAAACCATATTAAATTATTCAAATTGGTGTTTTAGGTTTATTTATATTATTAAAACATATTTTAACATGTTTAAAACTATTATATTAGTTAAACACATGTTCAGGTTCAAAATCCTAAAATGGCATAACCCTCATCATTGGAGGTTCTTTATTCCAACTCAATCCAATTATCATTCCAATCTTATTTCCATCACTTATATCATTAAAGAACATGATTTAAGTATTAAAACCAAATAATTGACCAATCTTTGAAAATTCTCTTTTCAAAACCCTAAATTCAACACTTCCATTCCCAAACTCTAATCAAACTTAGCCAAACCCATCATTTGACTTTAAAATACTTGTTAATGCATCAAAATAACACATTTAGAATCAAATTGCACAATTAAATCACATGAATTCAAAAACTCAAAAGTTCCATAACCCTAAATTCTCTCTCTTCACCTAACTTCACTCAAACTTGACCATTTCTTCAATCCAACCTTAAAATCATTGTTAACTACTCAAAATAACTTCATTTATATCCAATTACACAATTAAATCATTCTATCCCAAAAACCCAAACTCAACATATTCATATCTTTATGGAAATTTAAAGAAATAGGTTGGAAACTTACTTTTTCAAGAGGAAATCATCAAAACCACCCTTGAATCATTGAAATCCTTTCAATTTTTGGTTGCTTGGATGAAGAAATCTCCCCCTTCCTTCAATGGAGAAATCGGCCACAATAAAAAGAAGAAGAAGATGAAGAAGACTAATGATTTTCTCTCTTTTTCCACTTTGAATTTCAACCTTATATATATTATTATTTTATTATATTTTTAATTAATTATTTAATTATTTAATAAAAACCAAAATTACTTCTTCCATACAAAAATAAGTTATTTTAAAATTATTTAAATAATTTTAAATTTCCAAAGTATATTTACAAAAATACAATTTGACTTTGACTTTTCTTTTTAAAAGAGTTGACTTTTGGTTGACTTTGTACATTTTATGTATATTTCATGCATATTTCACATATACATTTTATTTTTTTACTTAAAATCCTTTCATTTTTTATTTAAATTATTTATTTAATTTATTCAATTTAATTTAATTTAATTTAATTTAATTTTAAAAAATTTCGGATGTTACAATCTAAACAAAAGAACATAGTAAGGAAAAATAATTCAAACATATATGAAAATATATGAATAATTAAAAAGAAAGTAAACAAACATATCTTAATATTAATCCGCTAATGAATTATAGGGCGCAGAGGGTTTCTATCTAAATTTGGATTTTATATTTATATAAATTAGAATTTTTCCTAAACTAGGGTTTGAAAGGTTAAATTAGGATTTTTCTAATAAAATTAGGGTTTTAGAGTTTTGAAAACACAATTAGGGTTTCAATATGTAAATTAGGGTTTTGAAAGCAAGATTAGGGTTTTGAAATATAAATTAGGATTTTAGAAACAAGATTAAGGTTTTAATATGTAAATTTTGGTTTTAGGGTTTTAAATTATGAAAATAAGGTTAAAATATGCTATGGATGGTTTTAGTTAGCTTACTGGATGAAATAAAGTCATGCTAAGAATTCCAAATGGACAATCACCATAATGCTTATGTTTTAAACAAACAATTGCTACAATGCTTATGAAAATAACTAATGGAAGTTTAAACAAATTGAATTTGGAAAATCAAACCTGCATTATTGGCTCCACTAAGCTAAATTTGTTAAACCAAAACCTGTGTCTTGGATGATTGACAGTCTGGATCAATGAAAATCTAGGTTGATGCCTTGATGATCCGAAGATCAACTACTGCCTCTTTTGTTTTGCTTTTTGTTTTTGCTCTCTCTGTTTAATTGCTCTTAATAGGGTTTTTCAATCGTTGTGGTTGTCAATCTCTTTATTATATCTTCTTATTTTTAAGCGGTAATTAGGGCAATTAAAATCATTTGCCTCTCCTAATGTCTTTAGAATTTTTAACTTGATTAGGATGCTTAATATGCATAGAAACCAAAATTAAAGCCTGAATTTAAGACCCATGGGGAACTGGCTTTTCCCAATTCGCCATGGATGACATCTATGGCAAATTCGCTAGGCCAATTCATCATGATTTTACATTTTGGGCTCGAACCGCTTGGTTTAGGAATTTAAGATCGAACCATACCTGATTTGGGATTTTAAAATTGGATCAAACTAGTTTTAAGCTTCTAAAACTAGATCAGACTAGGTTTAAGCTTATGAAATTGGATCACACGTATTTAGGGCCAAAATTAAGGGTGGGTCTACACTCTATTAGACTCACTTCTAATTTAGCATTATACCATACTGATGGATGAAGGCTTTGTAAAACAAATCTCAATACTTTTGAGTACTTTCCTTTAAGGTCTTGAACCAATTTTGCACGGCAGGATCCTATCAAAGTATGAAATACTAAAGTTTGAGCCTTAGTAGCTCTGGCAAACTGCATGGCAGTGATGTACTCCTTGACATGGAAGTGGGAATTTCTGGTTCCATCAAACTTAGCAAAAAAAGGCATCTTGATCGTGTAAGGAATTCCTTCATCTTACTCAAATAGCTTGTCCACTTCTAACACTTCTTTAGCCTTCAACTTCTTTTCAAATTTCTTTCCTAAATTAGTATTTAATTTTTCCACATTAGCAGTTTCAGTCTTTTCTATAGCTTTTTTTCTTCCTTCTTTTCTTGAGGGTCATGGAAGTATGTATCCCAGTCATAATCATCCATCACTACCTTCTCTTCATCAAAGGCCACCTTAGCTACCTAGCCTTTCCCTTATCCTTTTGCTTCTTGGTACTTGTAGATGCCTCAGTAGTGTTATTCTCCAACGGTGCAACCAATTGACTTCTCAAGGTCTCAGCCAGGGCCCCCCCTTCAATTCTTCCATCTTAGAGTTGAGGACATCATTTACCAATTTCCAAACATGCTTAGGATCCGTTGCTTTTGGTGTGAAGTTGACTAAATTCTCATTGGACTCTAAGTCATAGGTCGGGTTATTGTAAGCTCTTGAACTGTTGTACTCTAGGTCTGTGAGCCAGAAAGAATTAATGCGATGTAATGTAATGCATGTATACATGTGTCACAATAAAAAAAAGAGAGTCAGGATGATCCTTCCAACCTTATATCTCTCATACACAAATGACGAGTCTCTTTTTCTAGGTATATGGTCAACAAAACATCAATATGGGATATTTTATTTATGAAAGATCCACTTAGATGAATTATCCAATAGGAATTAATTCATATTACTATCAATAATAATAATAATAATAATAATGCTCTTATAGCCAAAGTGGAAAAAGCTAGGTTTAAGAGGATACCACTCTTCCAAATGGGACAATCAAGTATTAAGAGTAGTGATTATTTGGGAAGTTGTTGTCATATATGTTGCTTCATTCTTTAAGTGCTCTTGAACCTAATGAGTGAGTCCACAGTCCCAAAATGTAACACCTCAACCTTAAGCCTTGTTACAACCAATAAAAGACATTATGATTGATGCTCAATGATAATTAAGTGGTGGAGACTTGATTCTTAAAGCAAGCCTGTGGGAACGCTCGGTCACGGGGTGTAAAAAGCAAAAACACTATCCCATTCAAACATTTAAGAGATTTAGTGAGGGAGTGTCACTAAGGTATGCATGAAAAGCCATCAAATTGTGTAAATATTGATTTTGTATAATTCAAAAATGAGCGTGGACATTAAGAAAAGGGAAGTCTTAAAGTTATCTTATAACTGCTGATTTTTCTCATCTTTTTTTTTTGTTTGACTTTGCTTGGGGACAAGCAAAGGGTTAAGTATGGGGTAGTTGTTATAATCATGTATATATGTGCTTTCTAGGGTACTTTTAATTTATTTTTAGTTGTTTTCTAAATGATTTGTTCAAGTTGTTCAAAGGGTTTTGAATTTTAGGCTGAAGCAAGGGAACTTGTGAAGAGAAGAGATAAATAGTACCATCAAATGAAAAGTTTGTAGAAAAAATTCATAGCACGGCCAAGCCAAACTCAATCTTAGTCGTGCCTCTCAAGAAACAAAGAAATAAAAAGGGTAGAACTAGACACATGCACCATCTTGGCCTTGTCAATTAAGAGAAAAGAAGTGACTAAATGCAAAGCTGGACATAGGGAATGGTCTTGGCCGTGTCACATGACACGGTCAAAGCAATGTTGTCTTAGTCGTGTCCTACTCCAAAGAAGCAAGAAAATAGGTAGAGAGGAACAGAGGCACTAGCCTTGGCTGTGTCTCTTACTGTGCCCCATCACACAACCAAGATAACTTGGTCTTGGCCGTGTTACACTCAAGAAATGGAAACTTTATAATTTGGAATTAAGGGACAAGACCATCGATCATGGCCATGTCCAAGGTAAGGCATGGAACACATGGCCAAGTCATGGTAAAGTCTGGCCATGTCTCTCAAATAAAGAAGTCAAGTTGATGAGCTAGAAAGTGAGACAAGGAGAGATGGCTCGGCAGGATAGAAGAAATGGGGTACTATTATAATGAAAAAGGAGATGGAATATGGGAGTTAGTGGAGACAAATGGTAATGGCAGAGAAAAGTAATTGGTTTTTAATTGAAAAAGGAAAGAAGCTTTTGAAATTAAAAGGGACATTCATCACGCAGTCTAGGGGGCATCAGTTCTCTTAAATACCCATACAATCTTGGCCGTGTCCAGGGAAGAAGTTCCATTGCTTTACAGATACAGAGGACAAGATAGAAAGACAAAAGCAAGACACATGACCAAGACTTCATCTTAGAAGCAAAGGTCTTTAGCAAGCCATTTTGGAGGAGATGATTGAGAGATCATCAAACTCAAGTGGAGCTAGGAAGAGCAAGCTAAACTCATCTTCAAAATGGGTTTTTCTTTCCCTTTAATTTATTCACTTTTCATAATTTGATTGTGAAATACATTAATATTTCAATGAGGTTTTGTAATTTTAATTCTATTGAAATGGTTGTTTTTGTTGATTTGGCGATGAACTAAACTATTTATGCCTAGGATTTGTAGTAGATTTTATTAGATGATTTAATTCAATAAATTTCATTAATATGCCTTGTCATATGTTGATTGCATTGGAATGAATGTTAGGTTGATAGATTGGCTACCTATTAATCTCTAGATATTAAATGAAGAACTGAGCCATTGGAAACAAAATTTACAGTTTGCCTAGACCACTATCAAGCATGACCGAATTGACCTAGACTAGAGTAAACATGAGCTGAAGAACTAGCACGACTGAACAAGAAGAGCTAGGAACCGAGCATCGATGCACTCAAAACTGAGCACTAAAGCAAGCCCAAGTTCTTAATAAAGCACTAACTATTAGATATCCATGCTCCCATAGCATGGACCAACCCTCAGTTGTCATGAATGAGCTTAAAGGAAGACATAAGACTAAGCACTTGCAACTTAGGCTGAACTTTAGCTTTTAAGGAAGAGCACAAGCAAATCAATCTGAAGCATCCGAGAATGAGCTCAAAATAGGACTTAAGATGGAACACCAGCAATTTGGACTGAGCCTTAGTTACCAGGGATGAGCCAAAACTGATCAATCCAAACTTGAGTCCAAATTCATTAGGTCTAGAGTTCAGAAATAGTCTCAATTCTAGATCGACCTGACTAGAAATAGTCTGACCATATCGAGCCAAGCTAAAAGATCTAAAAACATCCAGTAGAGTTCATGATCTATGGTACTCTGAAAAGATTGGTACACTACACAAGGACCGACTAGACTATACTGAGGTTAAGTTAAATCCTCAAAACTCAGTCAGTAGCGCTCTGAGAATTTCAGCATACCTTAAGAAGACTAGCTGAGCCACTGTCATACCTACCAAGCTATGGAAAAAGCTTTTAAAGATTATATTCATTACTTATCCATTCAATTAGTGGATGCCACATGTACTAGCCATTGAAGAACTTTTGTCAGAAATTTAAAATTCATGACCTAACTAGAGCTCGTCTAACTGGGCTGAAGTCGAGCCGACCGGACTACCTGGAGTCCGCCATTGATTTTGCTCTGTACATTAATGATAGTGGGAGACAAAGTCCAAAAAAGTAGGTACCCACTTCAAATGGCTAGTTCAAGTCTTGAAGCCTATAAATACCTCAAGAAATTTTATTTTGTATAAGATAACAATTATAATAACTAATATAAACATATTTTATTTTCTTGCATAAAAATTTATGTTTACATTCATTGAGTGTTAGGTGTGAGTTTTAAACACCATTGTAAGTTGAGTGTTAGCTTTTAAAACACTTAGGTTTTGGAGTGAGCCTTAGGAAAACTCTGGTTGGGTTGTGAGGACAATACTCAAAACTTGTAAAAGTTTGGTGTGACCTTGTGAAAACACCAAGTTAGAGTTGAGCTTGTAAAAACTCAAGATTAGTGAAACCTTAACAAGTTGTTGAGGAGGTGGATATAGGATTGAGGTAATCCGAACCACTATAAATTCCTTCTATTCATTCTTCTCTACTCTACTCCTTCTTAATCTTATTATTCTTATTGTTTCAAATTTTTATTTGACATCACTTCTACAAGAACCAATTCACCTCCTCTTGGCTGCCATCTTGGGACAATAATTGGTATCAGAGCCTCTAAATTTCACGAAGTTTAATTGTGAAATTCGATCCACAATGGCAGCCACTCCCACAAACACCTCTACATCAACCTCTACCCCCAACTCCATGGCTCCTTCATATGGAAATATAAATTCCTATCTGTAGACCCTTAATTTTTGACCCAGTCTGGTGTAATATTTTTTATATAGTCCAAAATAATTTTTGTGTTATTTTAATTAAATAATATTTATTTTAGTATTTATTATTTATAACTTTTAAAAATAAAAATAAAAATGGTAATAAAAATAAATAAATAAATAAAAATCTGCAATGGAAAAATTGATGACAAAAAGGTGAATCGGCCACAGGCCTGCGGCGAATTGGCACCCGCCTCAGCCAGTGCCCGCAAGTTTTTGTTCGCCCGCAATAGTTTTTTTGCCAGCGTAATTTTCTGACGCAGTTTTTTCCGAAACCAAATTCTATTTGGTTTTGGTTTCTTTTCCTAATTGGTTTTAATTTCCTCAGACAATTAGAAGTAACTTTAGGATTTTTTTTCCTATAAATACCACATTAAAACACAGAATTAGGTGAGGAAAAAATTGTTTTATTGGATCAGAGACTCAACCATTTGATCGGCCAAAAGAAAAGCCCTAGCATGCAAGAGACATTAGCAACAAGAAGCAATCATCAATCCATCAAAAGCAACAACATCGCCTTTGTTATTGTTCATCCAGAAGTCAATTTTGGTGGAACCAACTACGCAGGTTTGATCTTTAATCATAGATATATATTCACAGTAGCTTCATTTCTTTGATTAATAAGAACATGCACGTAGTACCTTGATCTTTAAATATGTAGTAATTTGATCTTTGTTTTAATAACTTTAATTGTTTACTTTGGTTAATACATTAATCAGTTGGTTTTCAAAACTCCACTTCCATGTTTTATAAAAACTAAAAACTTCAAAAATCCTAAATCATCCTTCTATTTCTAAAACTTTAAAAACCCTAAATTACTCTTCTGTTTCTAAAACTTTAAAAACCCTAAATTACTCTTCTGCTTCCAAAAACCTTAAAAACCCTAAATTGTTTCTTCTGTTTCCCAAAACTTTAAAAACCATAAATTGTTTTTCCCGAACTATTTTCATCTAAACTCTAACTTTTTGTCCAAAATTTCCAAATGTCTTCTTAAATCTCCAAACCCTAATCTTCTTTACAGTTTCTAAAAATCATAATTATTTTTATAAAACTCTAAGTTGTTTTCTTAAATCCTAAGATAAAATATGTTTTCCAAAATATCAAAAACCCTAATTTTCTCAAAACCCAATACAGTAAACCTTAGTTTTCCTAAATTCTTAAAGCATCAAAACTTTATGACAAATTCATCAACACCCTAAACCCTAATCCAGTGAACTTAAAACCCAATATAGTAAATCTAAATCATAAAACCATAATCCAGAAACCTAAAATCATAATCCAATAATCGTGAATTATAAACCCTAATGTCTTAATATTCCAAAACCCTAAATTCATGATGTTACCCCTAAACCCTAATTTGATTAACCAAAAAACCTTACTACTTTCTTAAATTTATAAAACTCTAATCCATTCCAATTTTCCAAAATCTTTACAGTAGCCTAAATAATAATAATAATAATTCTAAAATCTCAAAACCCTAAATGTGAATTAAAGAACTCTAAATTGAGACATAAATCTAAATTTGTATCTTTATTTGCTTTATTTAATTTTAGATTTGATTATGTAGTTTATTATATATTTTGATGGTTGATTTATTTAATTTCAATGCTTGATTTATTTAATTTATCATGGATAATTATTTTCTTTATTGTTATGATTATTATTTGTTCGTTTTAGTATTAAAATTGTAAGAGGTATGTTTCCATCTTGTGGGTACCTCATTAGTTAGGTATTATGTAATTTAAATTGCTTTTATATTTTGGACCAATGTAAAGGACATGTTTGCACCTTTCGGTGGTGTTCTATTTTGTTTAGACATGGATGATGTAAGGACATGTTTCCATCTTCGGATGGGTGTCCATTTATTTGCTTTGTTTGGACATTACTTTGATTTTAATATAATGATGCTTTATTTTAATTATTGCATGTAATATGGATAATATTGTTATACTTAAGAATTTTATAATATTAAGACCTGCAAAGGAGGCCGGTTCCAATAGACCGGGCGTTGTGGGGGTGCTGGGCCATTTCTCACCTTCCCCACACGTACTTAACTTTTCAAACCCATTAGGGGTTTGGGGATTCCTTAGGAATCGAGTCATCGACCCCTTTCTTTTTCCCAGCCCGTTCGGGTGGCGACTCCATTTTCTCTGGGCTTAGGTCCTTGTTCTCTAAGGCCCCGAGCCTAAACAGTGCCGAAGTCACAAGAACCATTCCACTGGGAGTGGGGGTAAAAATCCCTGCTCACACTATCTTAGACCCTACTTTAATGGAACCGATTATTCCTATTAGAAAATAATATGTACTTATTACTTGATAGTGAAGGAATTGAGCTTTGGAAATTTGTGTAAAATAAGTGGAAACCTCCGACTCATGAAGTTGATGGTGTCCAAGTTTCTTTTCCTAGAGCACAATAGACAAAGTGCGAGCTCATTACAAGAACAACACGGCAGCCTCTATCTTGATGAAATCATCATCAAGAGAAGAAGGTGGGAGAGTCCAACATCTTATTTGTGCATATAGTATTTGGAGAACTCTTAAAACTATCATGAGGTTACTACCCAAATGAGGTTCACCAAGACTCAAATGCTTATGCATGAGTATGAACTCTTCAAAATGAAACGCAATGAGAATGATACCGATATGACAAATCAATTATTTGCTATTATCAATGACCTAAAGAAATATGGTGAAGTCTATGATCAAGGTGATATCAATAGCAAAATATTGAGGGCACTTAGAGCTAAGAAGAATTTTAAGTCTAAAGTTTTTTCAATTGAAGAGGCTCATGACCTTAGCACTTTGAGAACCGATGAGCTTATGGGAAAACTTGAATTGCACGCCGAGAAGGAAGATGATCTAGGTGGGAAAGACAAGAGGAAAGCAATAGCTCTTAAAGATATCAAAGAAAGTGAAAGCTCAAGTGATGAAGATAGTGATGATGATGAGCAAATGGCTATGCTACCTAGAAGAGTAAGTGTGTAGACCCTTAATTTTTGACCCAGTCCAATCCGATAGTCCAAAATAATTTTTGTGGTATTTTAATTATTTTAATTACTTATAATATTGAATAGTTATTTTTAAATAAAAATAATAAAAAAATAAATAATAAAAAATAAAAAATCAGACGGATCGGCGAGCTACGTGGGGCAAGGAACTTCGTCACAGGCCTGGACCTACGACGAATTGGCAAGTAGCCAATTCGCCACAGGCCTAGACCTACAGCGAAATCATTGCTTGCCAATTCGCTGCACATGCCAGTAAGCAGCCCCAGTCCACCCAGCCCGATCCTCGCAGCAATTTTTGCAAGCACAGCCTTACAGGCCTAACAGCCCGCGCACGCTGCTAATTTTTTGACCAAACCTTATTTCACACGGTTTTGTAAATTTTTCCTAAATAGTTGGTATTTCCTTATTAAAATAGGATTAAGTCTTTTGTTTTTCTATAAATACTAGCATAAAACACACAGATTAGGGAGGCAATTTTTTTAAAAAGCTAGGGACTAGGAGAATGACAACAAAAGAAAAGAGAGACAGAAAACCCTAGCAACGGAGGAGAATTTTGAAGCTGAGACTCAGAAAGCTTAAACTTTTAAACCTTTGAATAATCAAACAAAAATCTAGCAACTCGAAATAAATCAAACACTATTCAATTCAAGGCAGCAAGTTTCAGCCAGAAAATAAACACTGAAGCAGGTAGCAGCTTGGTTCAATCTCTTCAATTTGGTGGAGCCTTCAAACGTAGGTAAATTACTCTAAATTCAGTTTATTAAATCATTAATCATCTTCATCTTTCAAGACATCATCACACTGCCTAAGTTATTAAATTCTTCCTTTAATTTAGTTTACACAGTAGCATAAATTAATTTATACAATACCTAAGGTTTTAATTAATGTAAATCATATAATCATTCAAAGCACAAATCTAATTTCTTACCCTAAGTTATTCAAACCCTAAATCTTAATTAATTTTATTTTCAAACCTTCACATTAGTTTTTTTTTATAATTTTATTCACTGAGTTATTTTAATCTTTCAATAATTAATTTGGCTTTCTATGTTTGTTTCACCTAAAAATACTTAAGTAGTTATTATAGTCAATATTAAAACCACATTTAACTTTGATCACGGTAAAGCACCAAATCCTAAATTCAAAATCATAATCTGCAAAATTAAGGTTTCAAACCATAAAGCCCTAATATCTTAATATCCAGTGTGCTAAGTTTTGAAATCCAAAACCCTAGTTTCTAAGTTAAAAGCCCTAATCTTATTTTTCAAAAACCCTAAAAAACCCTAATTTAGTTATTAAAGTTTTAAAACCCTAAATTTGTATCTTTATTTACTTTATTTAAGTTAAGAGCATGTCTATTATATGTCTTGATTAATGGTTTTTTTATATCTTTAATTTATATGTTTGATGAACAATTTATTTACGATGAGTGATTGCTATTTTTATTAATTTGTTTTGGTTTCAAAAATTGTAAGAGGTATGTTTTCATATTTTGGATACCTCATGAGCATCATGTAATTTATTTTTTTTTTAATTTTTGGACCAATATAAAGGACTCGTTTTCACCTTTCAGTGGGTGTCCTATTTAGTTTTAGACATGGACGATGTAAGGACATGTTTCCATCCTCGGATGGGTGTTCATTTATTTGTTTTGTTTGAACATTGCTTTGATTTTAATATAATGATGCTTTATTTTAATTGTTGCATATAGTATGGATAATATTGTTATATTTAAGAATTTTATAATATTAAGACCTGCAAATGAGGCCGGTTCCAATGAACCGAGCGTTGTGGGGGTGCTGGGTCATTTCTCACCTTCCCTATACGTACCCAACTTTTTGAACCCATTAGGGGGTTGGGGATTCCTTAGGAATCGAGTCATCCATCCTTTTCTTTTTCCTAGCCTGTCCGAGTGGCGACTGTATTTTCTTCGGGATTAGGCCCATGTTCTCTAAGGCCTCGAGCCTAAACAGTGCTGAAGTCGCAAGAACCATTCCATCGGGAGTGGGGGCAAAAATCCCCTCTCACAGTGGCGACTCCACTGGGATAAGAGAAGTTAATTTCATTGGTCTTTTTATTATTCTATTCTTTCTTATCATGGTATTATCCATTGCATCATTTAGTTTGCATTGTATGCGTGAGTTAGGATGCTCGTGTTACTCATGTTGTGTTATGTAAGGGATACCATACTTTCACTCAAGGTATGGAAATCGAGCATGGCATAACCACTCATAGCCTTGTACCTTTTGGAATATACTTGTTATGGGAATCTAAGCCTCTTAACCCAAAGACTAAAGCTCATGTAATTGGCCTAGTTACTTTTCTTAGGTTTTTACCCTAAATGCTTGTTGTTTGACTATGACTAATTTATCTTGGTTTAAATCATGGCTTATTTGGTTTGTTCTTTTTCTAATAAGACCTAAGTACATTGTAAGTTCAAAATAAATTTTTCTTTAAAGTCCAAAAGGCCAAAGCTATTTTCATAACTTTTTAAAATGGCCTTTGGATATAAAACTTTTCCAAAAACTAGTTCTTTTATCATGACTCAAATACAAAGCCCAAAATCTATTTTTTCTAAAATATTTTTACAATGGGCTTAGAAACAAAATTATTTTCATAACCTTTTTAAAGAGATTAGAAATTATTTAGGTCAATTATGAAAATATCAAAAATCAATTGTGAGCCTAGTTTATACTAAGAATTATTAATCATGGGCTTGTTTTTGGCATAAATCATTAGTTACTTTTTCAAGTGAGAAATCAATTTATAATAAACCTCTTAATTTAGTTTTAATCCAATATAGCATAAAAGCTGCTTTAGTTGATTAGATGGATTAAAGCCTAATTAATGGTAATTATCATGAACTGATTTCCATTTTTGGAAAATGTAACTATTGGTTGAACAGTCCGAGGGAATTATTCGAAAACAAGATACCCCATGTTGGTATTTTGTTAACCATATACCTAGAAAAAGAGACTCACCCTTCGTGTGTGGAAGTTATAAGGTTGGAAGGAACATCCTAATTATCTTTCTTTATTTATTGTCTGTGCATACATGCTTACATGCATTTTGCATCTCATATCATCGATCCTCTCTGGCTCACAGCCCTGGATTACGATAGTTCAAAAGCTTATGACAATCAGACCTACGCCGAAAACAAAGAATCTAGCAACGACTCAATCACTTTCTCACCAAAAGCAATAGAGCCCGAGCAAATTCAAAGAATGGTGGACGACACCCTCAATGCCAAGATGGAAGAAATAAAAGAGGCCCTGGCCGAGACCATAAAGAATCAATTGGCTGCAATTTTAGAAAACAATGCCGAAGCATCCGCAAGCACCAAGAAAGATAAGGAGAAGGCTAAAGTTGGTGAAGTGGCTTTTGATGATGACAAGGTGGTCATTGATGATGATGACGACTGGGCTCAATACTTCCAAGATCCTCAAGATAAAAAGAAGGAGCCAAACATTGTTGAAAAGACAACTGTTGAAAAGACCAAGACGTCTGATGTTGAGAAGATGATTGCTGATTTAGAAAAGAAATTCGAGAAGAAGCTAAAAACCGAAGAAATCTCCGAGATCGACAAACTATTTGAACAAGATGAGGAGGTCCCTTATAAGTTCAAGATGCCTTCCTTCACTAGGTACAATGGTATTGGAAACCCTAATCTCCATGTGAAGCAGTATATCACTGCTATGCAATCTGCCCGAGCCACTAAGGCTCAAACTCTAAGATATTTCATGCTCTCATTGGACCCTGTTGTCCAAAATTGGTTCAACACCTTAAAGGAAAGTACTCAAAAAGATTGGGACATGTTATACAAGGCTTTCACTCACTAATATGGATACAATGTTGAATTAGAAGTTACTCTAATGAAGGTGAATACCATTAGACAAAAACCAAATGAGAACTTTGTTGATTATGTAAAGAGATGGAGAAATAAGGTTGTTTTGCTCAAGAAGAGGCCTGATGAGTCAGATCATATTAGGATGATTGTGAAAGGGGTGTTGCCTAGTCTTCATGAAAAGATATCTCATACACTCATCCGGAATTTCAAAGATCTTCTCCAAGCTGGTCTACAAATTGAAGAGTGAGAAAGGGAGAAGAACCACTTTTCGGCAAGAAGGAATGAGAAAGGGAACTACCAGTGGGGAAATCAAAGCACGCAAAAAGAAGTTGATGTTAATGCGACTGGTCAGGGAAATAAAAGACAATTCTCAGAATTGGGGAAACCTCTATCTTGGGTTTTCCACAAGCTACAAAAGAAAGGATTGTTATAACCATTTGCTCCTCGACCGCTACATAATCCTCTGCCACCAAACTTCAATGTCGAGGCCTTCTGTCAATTTCATCAAATGCAAGGGCATGAGGCGGATAAATGTGCTCGTCTAAGACACAAGATCCAAGATTTGATTGACAGTGGTAAGCTACCCGAGCCGGATAAGCCCAATACCAAAAGCAATCCTTTGCCTAAGTTCAACAGAGTACCACCACCAGCAACTTTCATGGTAGGAGGAGGATTAGAGGAAGATCTTGTCTTATCCTCTTTTCAAGATGGGAATATTGAAGATGTGAAAGGAGAAGAAGATTAACTCAACAACTTTCATCATCAAAATACCCTTATACCCTATATATATAATATATACAGCCAGTATAAGTAAAATACAAGTATACGGTATAAAAATGTCACAACCTGATTTAATAAAAATTCATGAAATTTTCAATTTTAAAATCTCAAATACTTTAAATTTATAAAATATTCTTTATAAATTATAGGTTCCAAAATAAATATTTAATATGAAAATCTCTGGAAAAAATTCTCCAGAGTTTTGTCTGTAATTTGGACATTCCAAAAATTCAACAGTTACACAACCTGCACAAAATACACTCCCAATAAAAATAAAACAACATTTCATCCCAACTTCTCAATTCCTCCATATTTTCTCAAAGCATTTATACATATACATATATATATATATAAATGCACATATACAATCCCACATCATCCAAATTATCCAAAGCATTCTTTATAATTTATAAGCTCTTAAAAATATAACATAATGCACATATTTATATCATGTTTTATAAAAATAAAATGTATGCATGACAACAGCTAGCTCTAATTTTGTGGCAGCACAACTCACTTCAAACACTATCAATCTCAAGTCTAGACCTAACCAGGTCTAGATGAACTCTCCGAATCTACCAGATCTACCCTGTCACCTGCACAATAAATGACAATCGCGCAAAGCTAAAATCCTAGCAGTACAAACTTTGATAACAATTAAACTTTAATATAATGCCCATGCATAATTCTTTTGTATGCTATGTCACAATATGGCATACAAATTAACTTTTAACCATAATCTTTCATCTTTTTATAATTCACATAAACACATACATAAGCATGGACCCAAACAAACAAACTAATACGTCATTCAAATTCCAGAGTTACCATTTTAGTCCAAATTGACACCAAGTGTCTAGCCCCGAAGGCAAATCATATTCCAATGATGCCTAGTGTCTAGCCCGGAAGGCAAATCATAAATCAGTAAGGTAACCTTATAGGCATGTTGCCAAGCACAAAACTCTAAAAATTGAATAACATACTGGGCACACAATTAATTCATATTTTTCATAATTATTGTTCTTATCACATTGCCTCTTTTACTCATTTGTCTCATTGACGCTTTTTCCCATTTATCACATTGTCTCTTTTCTAATACTTTCCAATCACATTACACATGGATCACATTCACAAGTAACCCATTTTCACTTATCATCTTCATGCACACATTTCATTTGTCTATTTCTCATTAATTCATAACAGTATCAAATCACTTAAATTACTCATATTTCATCTCATTATCACAATGCACCTCATTTAAAATTTCAAACATCTTACCCAAATATTCTTGGGTCAATTTCACATAATTCATATTTCATTCATTTTAGCCATTAATAATGGCTTTTCATAATGCATATAATTTATACATAACAATTCACATGTTATAACACAATGTTCATGCTACCAAGTAGCTTAACACATTTTTCATCCAAAATGTGTTAGGCCAAATGTAATGCAAACATATCCCATTTATCAAGAGCTTGTACATACCTCACTTAGCACTCAAATACAAGTTAAAAGTCACCCTCCAACCTTCACTTCCAACTTGCCCTTCAACAGTAGGGTTGGGCAATCTACTTTCTCTTAATGCCTATACACAATGTGATCAAATATAATCATTTAATATCACATTTTAAGGAATTACAAGCATTAAACCTTAATTAAACATCACTCCTACAAATTTCCAAAATTTAGCCTAACCTTACTTTAAATTTGGAAATCCATTTTAACCCATTTAAACTGGTGTTTTAAATTTATTTGCATTACTAAAAACATATTATAGCATGTTTCAATCATTCACATTAATTAAATACACACTCTTATACAAAACCCTAAAATGGCATAACCTTCATCATTAAAGGTTCTTCATTCCAACTCATTCCAATTATTAATCCAAGCTTATTTCTATCATTTATCATTAAATAACATGATTTAAACATTAAAATTAAATAATTAACCATTCTTTGAAAATTTTCTTTTCAAAATCCTAAATTCAACACTACCTCATCCAATCTCTAACCAAACTTGGTTAAATCCATTATTTGACTTTAAAATCCTTATTTATGCATCAAAACAACACATTTGGAATCAATTTGCACAATTAAAACATAGGATTCCAAAAATCCAAATGTTCCATAACCCTAAATTCTCTCTCTTCAACCAACTCAACTCAAACTCAATCATTCCTTCAATCCAACTTAAAAATAATTAATAACTACTCAAAATAATCATACCCATACAAAGCCATTAAATCATGCTAATAGAGAATCTCAAACTCAACATATTCAAATCTGTATGGAAAATCCAAAGAAATAAGTTGGAAACTTACAATTTCAAGAGGAAATCACCAAAACTTCACTTAAATCTTATTAATTCCTTCAATTTTTGAAGCTTGGAAGAAGAAAATCATTGGCTTGATCACCCATGGAGGTTCGGCCTCCACTTTAAGAAGAAGAAGAAGAAGATCACTTTGTATTTTCTCTTTCCTTCCACTTCATTTAAGACCATATATATAATATATTTTACTATATTTTTAATTAATTATTTATTTAATTATTTAATAAAAATCATAATTTTACCTCTTCCAACAAAAAATAATTTATTTTTAATTTATTTAAATAATTTTAATTTTTTAAAGTATATTTACCATTTTGCCACTTGACTTTGACTTTTATTTTGAAAGTGTTGACTTTGTATATATTATGTATATTTCATATATATTTCACATATACATTTCACTTTTTTACTTCTAAACCTTCCATTTTCCATTTAAATCATTTATTTAATTTATCCAATTTAATTTTTTAAAAATATGGATGTTACAAAAGGTACATATTCTAAATCCTCTTTCAAAGACAAGGAGAAAAGGAATGAAGTGAAATGCTATGAATGTGGCAAAATCGGTCGCATCAAATCAGATTATTTCAAATTAGAATACAAGAAGAAATGGGATAAATAGAAGAAAAAGTCTTTCAAAGCCACATGAGATGATGACTTCTCAAGCGAAGAAGAAGAAGAGGAAGAGCAAGGAGTTGCAAATTTATGTCTCATGGCTATTGAAGATGATGATCAAACCAATGAGGTAAGTACTCAATCCTTGAACTCAAATGCATATAGTAATGATATTGATGATGCTTTAGATGATAGTGATTTAGTAGAGCATATGAACCTAAGAGTCCAAAAATATTTTTCTAAAATGAAATTCTATAAAGAAAAATGCTCTAAGCTATAAAAGGACTTTATCTCTTTAAAGAATTCTACCTTAGATTTAAATTCTTCAAATGAATAATTAATGAAATCTTTAAATGAGGTATCAATAAAGTCATCTAGCTTGGGTAATGTTGTTATGGAAAATAAGATTTTGAAAGAAAAAAAATAAGTGAATTACAGAATTTAATTCTAAAATTTCAAGAAGGAAAAGAAGCTCTAGATATATTAATTAGTGCTCAAAGTTCATCCTCTTCTAAATATGATTTGGGATTCAATAGTTCAACTACTACTACATCTAGTGCACAAATATTTGTTAAACCATCTACACCTCAAAATCCTAGTGTTGAGATTATGAAAACTTATAATAGTTACTTTCGATTATTATTGATTTGTAATTATCTAAAAGTCCAGTAGCAATTTTTATTGTTCAAACTAACGTTATCTTTCACATTATTATTCTGGGTAGTGATTTGCAATTATCTAAATGTCCAGTAGTAATTTTTATTATTCAAAATAATATATCTTTCGTAGTAGCTCAGTAAGACATCTAGTAACTTATTTTAGATTTCATACAGTAGCTTTAAATTGTGAATCCAAATGGAACTTAAATAACATGATTTTATTTAACCTATTCTATATAAACCCTAATTTTCTATCCAAAACCCTAATATTATTTTCAAAACCATAAACCCTAGTTGTCCATCCAAAACCCTAATCCTTATACTAAAATCCTATATTAAATCCTAATCTTATTTTCAAAACCATAAAACGTAAGTTTTCAAGACTAAAACCCTAATTTCCACTTGAAAACTCTAATTTTATTTTAAAATCCATAAAATCCTAATTTTATCCCAAAATCCTAATTTTCACTTAAAAACCTAGCATTATTTCCAAAATCCTAAAACCATGATTTCAACCCTAAAGCCCTAATCCGCATTAATAATCCTAATTGCATGTTTAAAACCCTAGACTAATTCATATCAATAAAACCCCCCATTTTGTATATTTAATTATTCATTTAAAATTAAAAACCTAAGTTTGATTATTTGATTTATTATTATGTGCTTATGATGAATGATTTATTATTATTTTGCTTATGGTGAATACCTAAATGGTTTAGTTGTATTTAGCTAATTATTTAAATTCCAAGAATGTAAGAGGTATGTTTTCACTTCGTGGGTATCTCATTTATTAAGCTCAATGTAATTTAATTTATTTAAGATTTTGGGATTAATGTAGAAGACATGTTCCACCAAGTGGGTGTCCTATTTTATTTAGTTTTAGATATTGGACATTATTGTAAGGGTATATTTCCATCTTATATGGATGCCTATTTTGTTGATTTATTTGTACTTCTTTGATTTTAATATAATAAATATTTGTTTACTTTCATTGCATGTATTTTGGATAATGTTTCAATAAGTTAGGAATTTAATAATATTTAAACCTGAAAAAGGAGGTCAGTTCTAATGAATTGAGTGCTATGAGGGTACTAGGTCATTCTCATCTTACACATGCATACCCAACTTTTCGAACCTAATAGGGGGTTAGGGATTCCTTAGGAATCAAGTCATCCAGCCCTTTCTTTTTCTCAACCCGTCAAGGTGGCGAATCCATTTTCTAAACCCATGTTCTCAAAGGCCCTGTGCCTAACAGTGCCGAAGTCATAAGAACCATTTTACATGGGAGTGGGGGAAAAAATCTCGCTCGCACTAGCGGTATAATTGCAAGTTAAGTAGTTAAATTTGGAGCAAATTAGAGAAGCACAAAAGGTAAATGTGAAGATTCAGAAAATTGTGCAAGATTACCTAAAGGGGGAGAGTAGAGATTTTCAAATTGGCGATAATGGTAGTTTGAGGTATAAAACACGATTATGTGTACCAGAAGATGCAGAATTGAAGAAGAAGATTCTAGAAGAGGCACATCAGTTAGTAAATACTATGCAGCCTGAGAGTACTAAAATGTATCAAGATTTGAAGCAACATTATTGGTGGACAGTTATGAAGAAGGATATAGCGGAGTTCCAAGTGCCTCACTTATCAGAGGATAAAAGCTGAACATTAAGTTCCTTCAGGATTGTTACAGCCCTTATCGGTGCCCAGATGGAAATGGGATAGAGTAAACATGGATTTTGTTGCTGGGTTACCTTTGACCCAAAGGAAGCATGATATAATTTTGGTAGCTTTGGATAGAATGATGAAGTTAGCTATTTCCTACCTGTGAGGATGGATTACTCCCTTAACAAATTGACAGAAATTTATATCCTTGAGATTGTGAGTCTGCATGGGGTCCCAATTTCATTTGTGTTAGATCGAGATCCTAGATTCACCTTAAGATTTTGGAAGATTTTGCAAAGTACGTTGGGTACTCGATTACATTTCAATACTGTTTTCCATCCGCAGACCAATGGGCAATTTGAAAGAGTGATATTAGTGTTAGAGGACATGCTAAGGAGTTGTATTATTGATTTTATTAGCAGTTGGGATAGACACTTACCATTGATTGAATTTTCATATAACAACAGTTATCAATCAAGTATTGGTATGGCACCATATGAAGATCTGTATGGGAGGAAATGCAAAACACCTTTATGTTAGGTTAAAGTTAGAGAAAGTAAGTTAGTAAGTCCTGAATTGATTAAAGAAACAGAAGACAAAGTGAAGATAATTCAGGATCAATTGAAAGCAGCTTTAGACCGATAGAAATATTATTCTGTTATGAAAAGAAGAGATATAGAGTTTGAGATGGGTGACAAAGTGTTTTTAAGTGTCTTCATGGAAGAAGGTGTTGAGATTTGGAAAGAAAGGAAAATTAAGTCCATGTTTTGTTGCTCCATGTTTTATGGGACATTATCCATCTAACTTAATATTAATCCACTAACGAATTATAGGGCATGACACACATGGTGGTCCCACTAGCAGGTGGGGGTTAAGGGGGGCATTGCCCCCTGTAGGGAATCGGAGGCAGCGCTACCAAAAAGTAAACAATTTACAAAATAAGTTTTGTTGTGGAATTTGGGTTTTATTAATGAAATTAGTTTTAAACATATGAAATTAAGGTTCAATTCTAAAACTAAGGTCTAACATGCAAAACTAGGTTTTTATCCTAAACATGGATTGAACATGCAAAACTAGGGTTTTTATATACAAGCTAGATTAAGACATGCAACATAAGGATTTAAGATGCAAAGCTAGGGTTCTAATCTTAAACCAGGGTTTTAATCATGCATAATTAGGGTTTGGTCTCATATGCAATTATGGTTTTAACAATCAATTAATGTCTCAAATTAAATACTCTAAAATATAACCTATTGAATGAATTTAATTTATGAAGATCATACATCTATTCGTTGGATTCACTAAAGTGTTTTGAATATTGAAGCAAGCATCTTAATTGCACAATTGTTTCTGCCTTCTGTGGGTTTGAATCAACAAAGGTTTTAGTTAAACAATGAGTTCAAGGTTTCTGTGTATTTATTTCAGTCTCTCTATGTGTTTGGTTTTATGGCTACTGTTAAAGATGCACCTATTTTTCAATTCTTCTGATCTCAATTAAATGTCGCTTTCTATTTCCCTATTTTCTTTTCTAAGGGAGGGTGCTATGTTAAAAGTCAATTTAAATTCTTAAAGGTGGCTTCCCTTTTTTTGTATTTTCTTTTGTATTTATAGGTAGTAATTAGGGCAACTTCGGCTTATTAATCCTAATCCAACTCAAACACTCTTTGCTTATCCAAACCCTATTTGAATTTTTGCACAATTAAAAGTCCAAATTAAAGTCTCATGGTGAATTGGATTTGGCCAATTTTCCATGGCTAACCCTCATGGCGAATTGGCCTTGGATAGGTTCCATGGGGAATTGGCCAAGGACAATTCATCATGATATTGTATTTTGATATTGGACCAACTCGGTTTGTCTTTTAAAATTGAATCTGACCATATTTAAGCTTTTAAAATTAGATCAGGTTAAATTAGATCAAACTTAATCCAAGCTTCTAATATTGGACCACACTTAATTCAAACTTTTAAAATTGGACCACATTTATTTAGGGCCAAAATCCAGGGTCTACAATTGTAAAAGCCATGTTTCCATTATTGGATGTCTTATTTAGTTTGTGTCATTTAATTTATTTTGAGAACTTTAAGACAATTGCAAGGGATACATTTCCACCTTTTGGTGGGTATCCTATTTTATTTATTTTTATGGATCTTGGACATTTGCAAGGGTATGTTTCCATCTTGCATGGGTGCCCATTTTATTATTTAATTCATGATGTATGATGACTTTTTTCATTTATTTTAATTGTTTGTAATATGAATGGTATCATAATAAAATAAAAAATTAAATAATATTTAGACTTGAAAAGGAGGCCGGTTCCAATGAACCTTATGGGGGTGCTGGGCCACTTCTCACTTTTGTCATGCGTACTCAACTTTTTGAACCTAGTAGGGGTTGGAGATTCCTTATGAATTGAGTCGTCCAGCCCTTCTATTTTCTTCCTGACCCATCTGGGTGGTGACTCCTATTTTCCTGGTTTAAGCCCATGTTCTCTAAGGCCTAGAGACTATGTAATACTTGTAAATTTTAAATATTGTTAAATTATTAATTTATAGGGTAATTAGTATGTTGAAAGAGAGAAATATAAGATATATATATATATATGATATATACATGATATATACATATAACTAAAGATATATATATATTATATACTTAAAGTATAAATGACATATACATATGCATAATTATGAATGGAAGATGGCAAAATAAAATAAAGAAAAGAGAGAAAAGTCAAAAGAAGAAATGAATATGTGGTTAGAATTAAAAGTAAATTAATTAATTAATTAATTTAAATATACATATTTATGGATAGAAATTAATAAGAAATAAAATAAAAAGCCATCTTCTTCCTTCCTCCATGGGCGTGGCCGAAATTCTTGAGGTGAGAGACAGGGATTTGTGCTTCTTCAATCATTTAGATTTTACAAGAATTTTCAAGAAAAACAAGTTGGTTTTGAAGGAAAAATAAGAAATTAAGTAAGTTATCTTTCTTTAAAGATTTAATTTCCTAGTTGTATGTTTATGTTTGAAATTTCTAGAGAGAGAAAGTGATGTTAAATTGTTAAAATAGATAGAAAAAATATTAAAATTGTGAGAATAGGATGAATTATTAGCTGGTTAGTTGAAATGAACAAAGTTGACAAATTTAAGGTTATGGAAGGATTATGTGTAATTAGGGTTTTTAATATGTATGAAGATAATTGCTGAAAGGGATGAATTTAATATTGTTTTAATATGTATGTGATAATTTTATGGTTAGAAATTGGTTGTAGGCAAGTTAGGATAAAGTTGAGATTTAGGGTTTGGCTATGTAAAAATAGTTTTGGAAGGTGGATGATATAATTATTGATATGAGTTGATTATTTATTTTGGTATGTAATTAATGATTTTAAGGTTAAATGTTGAAAATGAGGTTGGTAGAATGAAGTTTTAATAAAGTAGTAAATGGTGAACTTAGAGTTTTAATGGGTCTTTAATGAAAGATTGTTTAGAAAGTGATAGATTAATGTGCATTGAGTTTGGAAGTGAATATAATGAGTAATATTGCTTATTATTGAATTATGTATGTGTAGGTTAAAGTGGTAAAAGATGAGAAGTTTAAGGTGTAGCTTGGAATTCATAAAAAAAAAAAAGGTGTAGCTTGGAAAAGAAATAAGGTTAGTACATATTTAAATTATTTGAGATTTTACTAGATGTAATTTTGGCATAATGTATATGGTTATTTTGAAATGTGGAAATTCATATAATATATACAATTTTTTATAGTTATGTGATGAGTGTTACATTGGGCATTTGTCTAATGTAAATTGATGTTAGTAAATGAGACGTATGAAATGTATTAATGTTAGGTAATATGGTATACATTATGGTTGTTTTATGAAATGTGAAGAATGAGTCACATTGTGAATGTGATTCATGTTTGTGTAGAATGTAATGTGAAAATTTGTTTAGTATGTAATGTGGAATGTTTATGAAAGGTTGGTGTTGGCATAGTCGAGAAGGCTTGCCAATGTTGTGTCATGTTGTATGATTGTGCCTTCTGGCGAGACACACTTGTGTTGAGTATATTTATGCTGAAGAGACAGCCCTCGGGTGGTGATAGATACTTTGTCTCTAGTGTTGAGAGAAGGCGGCCTTCGAGTGATATATTTGACACTTTGCTCTCGGTGTCGAGAGGAGGTGGCCTTTGGGTGATATGTGACACTTGCCTCCGATGTCAATAGGGGACTGCCTATGGATGAGATGTGACACTATGTCCCCAGTGTCGGTTCTTTGGATCATTTTAAATGTACTGTTGGGCTCAGTGTATGTGAGTGTATGTATGAGTGCATTATAGATGTGTTATGTTTTTATGGTTAATGAAACCATGAGCATTGTTAAGTATGTATATAGTGAATTGTATGGTGGTATAATGTGTTATATACCTCAAAGTGCAGTTGAGGTTAATATGATGATTGTGTTATGTTAGTGAATGTTATATGTTTAAAAAGGTTTGTTTAAGATATTGTTTACTACATTAGGTAAATGAGTGCTTGGTTTGAATGCTTTATTTTTATTAAATATGTACCACTAAATTGCTTAGCGTGGTTAGATGTATCGCACATGTGATAGGACTGTAGAGTAGAGCGGTCTAGGGTGAGCTGGGATTGCAGTGTTTGTTTTGTCACAAGACCATTCATGCCAAAGTTGCATACATGTATAAGTTTTCTTTACTATTATGTACTTTGGTTTTTGTACATAGTAATTGAGATTTAAGTACATTAAATTACTTTATAAAATGTTGCAATTATACATATGTAAATGAGACTGAGGATGATTTTAAATGTATGTGAACTTTATAAAGAATGTTTTAAATTTAGAATCATGATATATTTATTAATGAAATGGTGTTTTGAGAGTATTGTTGGTGATTTATGATACAAATACTTTGGGAGTGTTGTTTTGTGTAGGTTATGTGTGTTCATTGGTTTTGAGTTTTATTGAAAATACAGACAAAACTATGGAAAAATTTTCCCAGATAATGCCTCTTATAAATTTACAAATTGTTTTAATATATTTGAGTGAGGGTTTTATATGTAATTAATTTAGTACCTTTGTATTCTAGAGATGTAATTTATGTAAGTATATTATATGTACATAGGGTATAAGAGTGTTACAGCCTAACAGTGCCGAAGTCGCAAGAACCATTCTACCGGGAGTGGCTGCGAAAATCCCCACTCATAGTTAGACATTTTGATAATAAAATTTTAGATTTGTTGAGAGTTTAAATTCTTTTGTTCTTGGTTTTTTATGAGATCAAGGTTCACTACAACAAGTTTAACCACTTCAAAGTAGATAATTCCAAGATTCTTTTTCATAGGTTTGATTTAGGTTGCAAACTTGGCAAGAATCTGATTTGGCTTTCCAAGGAGTCACTTTCAAGCATAAAGGTGAGTAGGTCTCTAGTTTCTTATACGGTGGTTCGCGTCAGTTTGGCATCAGAGATTAGGCTCTAAATTAGGTTCCTAATCTATCTATCTATACTAATGTCTTCTGAATTATTATTTGATTTAGCTTTGTTCTTGTTCTTATTCACTGAGTTTGTTCTTGTTCCAAAGTTTTTAAGAAAATCATAATAAAAAAAGAATAAAAGAAAAGAAATTGAAATATTAAAAATAAAAAAAGAAATCAATTCAAGAAAAAAAAGTGTTATTGATCTTGTCTTAGTTCAAAGTTGTGTTTATTTTTAATTGTTGGTTGCCAAAGTATTGTTTCAAATCCTAAAACCCACAGAAGAAGTTACCAAATTATTACAAACCCTAGAAAATTTTCATAACTAGTTAACAGGACATTTCCCGATTATACCACATTTGGTTCTGTTAGACCATAACTATCTAGCCCAAAATTTAGCCATACCACTCACCGTAAAACCTACTACCAAATTTTCATTGTTTTTGTCCAAACCATTATGGTCAGACAACACTCATCTTTACCATACCATACATAGTCCACCCAACTTTCCACCATACCAACAACCTTGAAACCTACTGCTAGATTTCACAAATTTTACCCAAGCCAATCCCAACCATATGAAACCCATTGCAACACATTTATACCCTATATACATATAATATAAAATAGTCCGTATATGTAAAATACATTTATAGAATATAAGAGTGCCATGATAATTATATGTAGAAACCCTCATATTTAATACCAAAAGTAATTATAGTTTCAAAAATATAAATATATACTTTGTAATTATGTATATATAATTAAAATATAGTTGGTTAATTTATACAAAAAAATATCTAGAAAAATTTTACCTGAGTTTTGTCTTTAATTTCAATAAATCCCAAAATTAATACAACTCAACCTACATTAGAAAAGACACTTACAATTCATAATTTCACAAAATCCACCATTTCACCATGTCATATCCAAGTATTCAACACACACACATAACATACAATATATACATTTATAAAACTTTACTAAGCCTTAAATACCAAAACATATTTATAAAATGTTATAATATACATATCCATAATGTATTAGAACAAAATATATTTACAAGCTATGAGGTTAAGCACCAACTGGACATGTCTTGTGGCAAATGTAACAACCTTATACCATGTATACGCATAATACATACATCCAGTATATGTAAAATAAGCATATAAATTATAAGAATGCCACAACTCAATTTTAATAAAAAAATTTCATATTTCCAAACTAAAACCCCAAACATTAAAAATGTATTTTTAATAGATAAATAAAATGTTCCTTATTAGTTTTAGGTACCCAAAATAAGTATTTTATATATAAAAATCAACAAAAAAAATTTGCCAAAGTTTTGTCTGTAAATCAGATATCCCAAAAATTTCAACATTTCTCAACCTGCAGAAATCACATTTGCAATAACTTATAAATCAAACAATTCACCATAACTTCCCAACCTCCTCTAATTTTTCAAAAAACACTCATATGTACATATATATATATATAAACATATACATAAAATTTTATCCAAAAAGTCTTTATAGTTTACAACACTCCCAAGTATGAAAACATAATATACATAATTATGTCATGTTTTATAAAACAAAATGTATACATTCAGCAGCTGACTCTAATCCTGTGATAGCAAAACTCACTTTAAGCAGAAGCACCCCAAGCCTAGACCTGACCAGGTGCAGATGAACTCTCTGGATCTACCGGATCAACCCTGTAAAAAGCGTGATGCATTTCAATCGTGCTAAGCTAAAAGTCTAGCGGTACATACTTTGATAATACAAGAAAACCTTAAGAAAAAAACAATGCACCATGTTCTTTTTTAATACCTCACAATGTACCATGCAAATACATTTTAGAGCTTATGCTTTATTCATATAATTCCACCAAATAACACAATCATATGCATTGGGCCTAAATGGCCTTATATAATATTCATGTTCTAGAGTTATTGGTCTATTTTGACACCTAGCATCTAGCCCGAAGGCAATACAATTGACGCCCAGCATCTAGCCTGAAGGCAAATCATATAATGGTGATGTCCAACGTCTAGCCCGAAGGCAAATCAAGTATCAATGACACCCAGTGTCTAGCCTGAAGGCAATTACAGGCATGCCGCCAAACACTACACTCTGGAGTATAATATTATATAAGACAACACACATATAATATATATTTTCATAATCCATTTTCCATCACATTGTCTCATTTATTGCATAATAATCATTTTAATCAAATTTTCTTACTTTTTTGCTACAAACATCAAATGCTTTGCCACATTATCAATGTGGCTAAATTGTGCCTTAAAATTGATATAATTACATTCTTTTCACAAGCATATATAATAATGCTACTAGCCACCTTAGAATGGCTTAACCATTCATACATGATACATTTTTACACTTTATAAAGCAAAACAATGCACTTATCATATGGTTACCAATACTAAAGTAGCTTAGCACATTCCAAAATTACAATGTGCTATGCTAATGCAAATGCAACTTAAACATTTGGAATCAACGTATGTACCCTTGATTTAGGCTAAATCCAAGCTAAGAATACCCACTTCCCTTCACTTTCCCAAGTGTCCTTCACCACTAAGGGTGGACAAAATACTTTCACTCAATGCCTATTCACAATGTGAAAAAATATAATCATTTAGAATCACATTCCAAGGCATTTCCTATATTGAACCCAAATTAAACAACATTCCCATCAATTTCCCAAATTTTGCCCTAACTTACTTTAATTTTAGACCTAATAGTATTTTAAGTTTATTTTTATTATTACAATCACATTAGAACATGTTTTAAACAATTATATCAAATAAATTCCAATTCCTTAACAATACCCTAAAATGTGCCCTAATCTTCCCAATTCTAATTCTTCATTCCAACCCATTCCAAATGTTAATCTAAGCCCATTTCCATCATTTAAATCATTTTATAACATGATTTATATAACAAAATTAAATGGACATCCATACTTTAAGAATATTCTTCCAATATCCTAAAAACAACACCACTTCTCCCAAACTCTATCTAAACTTGATCAAATCCATCATTTAGCTATAAAATCCTTGTTTAATCACCAAAATAACATCATACACACCAATTCTAACAATTATAACATGCTACATCAAAATCCCAAATCAAGCATATTCATAGTTTTTTTAGAAATTCAAAAATTAGGAAATGAAACTTACTAACTTATTGGAAATCCACAAAAAATCCACTTAATTATTGAAAATCCTTGCTAAAATGAGTAGTTGGATGAAGAAAAGCTCACCCTTCCATGCATATGGTGGTTTGGCCTAGCAAGAGAGGGAGAAGGAAGAAGATGATTTAATTTTTGTTTTGATTTTTCTCTTTCTTCACTTAAGACCATATATATAAAATTTTATTATTTTATTTATTTATTTATTTATTTATTTATTTATTTTAAAATGATAATTTATATCATCCATTCATAATTAATTTATTTTTAAATTATTTAATTAACTTTAATTTTATAAGATTTATTTACCATTTTGCCACTTGACCATTTGACTTTATTATTCAATGTTGACTTTTGTATATAATATATATATTTCATATATATTCAATATATACCTCACATATATTCTTTGTATTTCTCACTTCTACCCCTTCAATTTTCATTTAAGTTATTTTTTAGTTCATTTAATTTATTTATTTTATAAATTAACCGATGTTACAACAAATATATTTAACTTCAATACTAACCTAATCTTATACATGTTATGATCTGTCAAAGCTTTCTTTATCTACCTTGTCACATGTGCAATACAAATTAATCACGCTAAGCTAGAAGCTAGTGGTACACATTTTGATAGCATAAAATATTTAAAATAAATATTTCTTATCATGGCACAAAATATATTTAAATCCACTAACAATGCAATGCATATTCAGTATTTGTAATCTCATAAATTATATAAACATAACACATCAATACACATTGGGCCAAACTTAGATTTCTAACGAATTTTGGTGTGTTGGATGAAGAAAATCTCCCATTCTCTCTCTCTAAATTCAATCATAGAGGTGTTAGAAGAAGAAGAAGACTTCTAGTTTCAATTTTTCCATCGTTATCCTTCTTTAAATACTCTTAATTAATATTTATTTATTTATATTATATATTTCCACTTTAATTTCCCACCGTAAATTATTTTCTATCTTAATTTAACTTTTTATTAATTAATTATTTATTTATTTCAACTTTTCCAACTTAAATATGTGTTTATGCATGTGTGTATATATGAGGTATATTCAGTGTTTATATCACGCATACCCAGTGTATATATTATGTATATTTTAGGTATCTATTATACACACCTCTTCCAATACACCTAATTATCTCTCCATACTAATTATTTTTAAATGTATATTAAAGATACTATGTCACAATTCTGTCCTGCTTAAAGAATTCCGTCCTCGAAATTACCTATTATAGTAAGCAAACTCAACCAAAAGCAAATATTGATCCCAACACCATATAAAATCAATCACACAATCAGTTTTAATGCCACAAACTACCATCATCTCTCGCTATGGAATCTCTACTGTCCCTCTTATGAACCTCCTCAATTATCTTCCGAAATTTCAAAACTCCTTTCTATACTTCTCCAATCTAATTAAGTAATCATAATCACAAAAATGGTATCTCAATCAAATCACCCAAGAACTCAATATCATGAATCAATACAGGACAATATCGATACACTTTACTAACTATTACACTATACCCCAAAGAATTAGTGACTAACACATCATATTCTAAAGACTCAAAATGTCTATAATCAACATGCATAAATATATGAATGAGTCGATTTAGGATCAATCAATGCATGAACATTAATGCCAAATAAAGAGAATTTACCAAAAAAAAAAACTACATCCGGCGTACTCTACTTCTTCTGCATCATATAAACTCTCTATGATGTTATGGCCTCCTTTGGTCTGCCTACTGATACAGACTCCTCTCTCTAACTAGGCCCTGCTTGGCTACCTCTACCTCTACCGCCTCTGCCTCCTCTACCACAACTTCTAGACACAGCAGTCTCTGTCTAATTAGCCACTAGCAGCTCTGGGAAACCCAGAACATAATGATCTATAGATCCACATCTGAAACAACTCCTAAAATAAGTCTCTTAACAATCAAGTACCTCTGTGCAGCTTACCACACTAAATGCACAAAGGAGGAGCAGATCTCTGAGAAGAAGGTGTAAGGGCACTAACAACTAATGATGTAGGCCTCTGCCTCAGCTGAAATGACCTATTAGATTGCCCCTAACTCTCACCAAAACTCTGTGAAGGATTTTCTTGCTCTCTCATACGAGATGATGACTCCACTTTAAACTAAGATATTTTACCCTTACTTTCTTTAAAAACTATAATAGTTGCAACCTCCTAAGCCTTCTTCATACTCCTAACAACTAATACTGGTATAGAGAAGACTTTATACTATATGACTGCTACCTGACATTGGATAGCAGGCTTTAACTCTTCCTCAAATCTCATGTACTTATTCCTCTCATTTGAAAAAATCCCACCAGTATACTTACTCAACCGCAGAAGCTCTATTTCATAATATGTAACGAAACTCGTCCCTTGCTTAAGATTCAAAAACTCCTTCTTCTTTTCATTCTTGTAATCTCTAGGCTTATATTTCTCTTCAAAATCTGCTAGGAAATCATTATAATTCAACAATGGTGGTCTATCCAAACCATGTGGAACAATCTTCCACCTATTATAGGCATTCGCCTGTAATAAAGAAATTACATAATTAAACTTTTCTTCTACTCTATCCAATCACTGCTCTGCTTATGCTGGATCAGTAGTACCCACAAAATCTATGGCTCCATACTTCCTAAGCTTGTCATACTTTTTACTCTGTTGAGGTACTGAAACATGATGAATGTACTCCACCATCTACTGAACCCAGACTAGAGGAGGATCCTATGCCATAGTTCTAACTATAACTAAAGCCTTTCTAGCACCCTCTACACCCACTCCCAATCTAGCTCCAACCCTTCCTTCACCTGGAGCATTATTCTTTACACTCTCCTCCTATGATCTACATATACTAGATGTCATTTCAATCTACATTTGTTACAATAAATAAATATTGCCACATTAGAGACCAATATAGGTGCTGCATGTTTCACATTTCAAATCACAATTTAAATTTCTTTTTTTTTTCTAAAACCTACCTAGGTTGAGATTCTCAAACCTAGGCTCAGATACCAAAATAAATGTAATACCCTTATACCCTATATACATATAATACATATATCTCATATACATAAAATAGCTATGTCACAGTAATTATCTATAGAAACCCTCATATTTAATACCAAAAATAATTATAATTTCAAATATATAAAGATAATAAGTATATGAATATATACTTTGCAATTAAGTATATATAATTAAAATATAGTTGGTTAATTTATACTAAAAATATCAAGAAAATTTTGTCTAAGTTTTATCTGTAATTTCAATAAATCCCAAAATCAATACAACTCAACTTGAATTAGAAAAGACACTCCCAATTCATAGTTTCACAAAATCCACCATTTCACCATATCATATCCAAGTATTTAACACATACATAACATACAATATATACATTTACAAAACTTTACTAACACACATACATAATGTACAATGTATACAATTACAAAACTTTACTAAGCCTTAAATAGCAAATCATGTTTATAAAATGTTAAAATATACTTATCCATAATGCATTAGTGTGACATCCTCATTTTTAGATACAATTAAATAATTATTATTGAGGGTTAGTTAATGTGTTGGAAGAGAGGTATGCATGGTATACACCTAAGATATAAATGACATAAACATATAAATATAATGATATACATAATGTATACATAAATTATACATGATGTATACATACATACATATATACATATTATGGTTGGAAAAGTGAAAAATAAATAAATTAATTAATTAATTAATTAATTAACAAAAGTCAATTGTAAGAAAGAAATATTTATGGATGGGAATTAAAGGTAAATGTGTAATGTTAATTATTTAATTAATTATTTAAGTGCAAAAGGAGGGATAAAGATGGAATTTAATAAAAAAAAATAAAGTCTTCTTCTTCCAACACCATTCATGGAAGATTTTTAGAGAGAAAGAGATAGATTTTTCTTCATCTAATTCATCAAATTACATAAGATTTCTAAGGGTTTTAAGTTGGTTTTGAGGGAAAATCAAAAATTCAAATAAGTATTATATCTTTTAAGGTTGTTTCTTGAAATTTTGAGGCTATGTATGATTTGGATAGAAAGAGAATTGGATGTTAATTGTTAAAATAGATGGATATAAATTTAGTATGATGAATAAAAGATGATTTGGTAGTTAATTGATTAAGATGAGCCTATATGGTGAAATTAGGGGTTTATGGGTTGGATATGTGAAATTTCAATTTTAGAATGAGGTTTTAATAATTGTTAATATGGATTTTTATGAGGTTAATTTGATGTATATACAATGATTTTAAGGTTGGTTGGTTGAAATGATTGGGTCTAGTTATAGTTTGGAAGTAGTAAGTGGATTAGAATTTTTGGTGGAATTTTGGTAGTAAGTGTATAATTGATGTTTGATTGATTAAAATAGCTTGGAATGTAATGCTAATGGAATATTTTTACTTTTAATATGGTTTAGGAATGAGTAAAGTAGACTTACTAAATTAAAGAAAGGAAGGGCATTTGGTGAAGTTGGTATTGGAAAGTGATTTGGGCTTGGATTTTGGCAAATTTAGAGATTACTACATTCTTTGGTAACTTTTAAATTGGATTTACATATTTGGTATTTTTCAATATGGTACACTATTGTCCCAAACTAGTAACCAAGAGGGGGTGAATTGGTTGATTTCAGAAGTGGTAATAAATTAAAATTTTAAAGAATAAGATGTAGAAGAGGATTGAGTAGAGTAGACTGAACACAAGGATTTACAGTGGTTTGGATTTATCTCAATCCTAAGTCCACTTTCTTAACAACTTGTTAAGGTTCTACTAATATTGAGTTTTTACAAGTTTAACTCTAACTTGGTGTTTTCACAAGCTCACACCAAACTTTTACAAGGTTTGAGTCTATCCCTTACAACCCTTACAAGAGTTTTCCCAAGGTTCACTCTAAAACCTAAGTGTTTCAAAGCTAACACTCAACTTATATTAGTGTTTTCACCTAACACTCAAACAATTTAAATGTTAATTGTAGTAAATGAAATTGAAAGTATATTTCTTTGGCTATTAGAATCACAATTACCCTGGGGTATTTATAGTCATTTAGTCTTGAACTAGCCATTTGAAATGGTTCCCACATGTTTAGAGCTTGTCTTCCACTAATTTGGTGGCTGTGTGTGGTCGCACAATTCAAAAATTACTCTGACAGCTAACTCCAACTGTGAGATTTTATTGTTTGACAGGATCTTGACTGCCATGCTGCCATGTCATATAGTTGCACACCCCTTGTGCGGTCGCTCAGCACAAAGTTACTGTTTAATTTAAATTTCTTCATTTATAAGTATAATTATCATTGGTCCGAGGTATTTGGCACTAAGATTAAAAAGTATTGGACTTGTGTGGTCACTCAGTTTTCTCGGGCTATTGTACAAATGATTCAGCATTGAGTAAGCAACACACTGGCTGACTGCTATCTCTTCTGTCATTTTTGAGCTTTTGGGACATTGGGTTATGCGGTCGCTCGGTATGGTGGTGTGGCCGCATGCCTTCCTTCCATCCTAACTTCACCGCACTCTGATACCACAGTCCCTTTTGTAAGTTTGTGAATTTAACTTAGCTTTTGGTCTGGTCGCTTAGTGCTCGGGTGTGGTCCCACATATCGGGCGTCCTAACTTCACTGTACACTGAGACAGTGATCTCCTTTGTAACTTTTGTGGATTTTAGCTCAGTATATGTAGTCGCTCTGTTGGCTCGGGTGGTCGCACATCTAGCTCACGATCTTGCTTCACCGCTCGATAAGCCCGCTATCCTTTCTATAACTTTGGTACATATGTCTTGCAGCTTTGTACGGTCACTCGATGGGTTCAGGCAATCGCATAAAGGTTAAGGTTTCATGCCTACAACAACAAACTTGTTTGAAATTATTAGTACATATCAATTTGATTGTCAATGATCAAAATAAAATTTAATTATCCAATAATCTCCCCCTTTTTGACTTTGGCAATCAAATTAAAGTTACTTTAAAAAATGATCAAGTGCATGCATCAACTGCAATTTAAATGCTAATGTTTTAGTTGCTTCCCCTCAATTCATTCTCCATTAAATGTATATGGAGTGCATGGATGGTCATTAAATGTATATGGGATGCATGGTCTTTGAATTCAAGTTAGGTCTTTTCTCCCCCTTAATGTATAAAGTATGTTTAATTTTAATTTATGCTTAATTAAGTTCTTAAGCTTGATTAAGTTTAGACAACTTCTCCCCCTTTGACAAAGGCAAAAAGGAGATGGCAATAAAAAAAAGCAAGTAAAATATAAATAGAATTTCATTTCATTTAAAAACAAGTACAAATTAAAACATAACAAAGTAAATTAATTAATAACTTTTTCTTTTCTTTTCGTGACGGTGGAGGAGAAGTTGGAGAGCTTTCATCATCATCACCATTAAGAGAGGGAGAGGGAGAGTAACTATGAGATGATTGAGAGGATTCTTCATAATGGCTTTCAATATGCTCACTCACATCCCATTCACTCAACTCATATTAAGGATGATCAAATTTCCCTTGCAATTCATATAAGTCATGATGAATGTGAGAGATAAGATCAACCTTTTTCTTGAGTTTTGTGTTCCTCTTGGTTATATCCTTCTTAAAATGATTGAATTACTTTTGAAGAAAAGTTATGGCCTTGAGGATATGCTTTAGGGTTTTGGATGATTCACCCTTTTCTTTGGTAGGCTTGGATGGTCTATGGGTGGTCAACTTCTACATGGGTAGGTTCTCCTTCTTCTTTGGTAATGTGGAACCTAAGCCTCTTCCTCTCTCTTTGGATAACTCCCTTGCTGCCAAAGGTATACTCATAGTGACCATCAACCTTTTGGATACATCTAGCATGCTCAAGATAGTTTAGGTTGTAGAGTCAGTGGCAAGATCAAAGGGATCACATAGAGTTGCAATATTTCAAGGGTTAGAAGACCTAAGTGTCTAACAAGTTGTGTAATTTGAGAGGAGAGAAAGAAAGTACTCACCTTATATTTCCTATGATGTGAGAAGGTGTCAATGAGAAACCTAGCTCTTTGGATTGGCTCATTATACACTAAAACATATAAAAAGAATAAGTCACGTTGATTGATCTTTTCATTTCCATCATTTCTTTGGTGGATAGTGTAAGTGATGATTCTATGTAGGAGCCAAAATAGGTGAGTTCTAAAGTAGATAGCTTTTGATGACCTATTATTGTATTCAGTTTCAATAAAAAAGCTCACTCCAAAAATAAGAATAATTTTTCAAAGGAAAATCCTTATCCATATAGGAAAAGGCTCCATCGGTTTGGAATTCCCAAACTTCACCAAATCCTTCTAAAGAGAGGGCAATCTTGGTCAAAAAGCCTAAAGTAAACTTCATAAAATCCAATGGATACATTATGGTTATTCTCTATCCTTAGAGACATTAGGAATTCCCTTGCGAGGCTAGGATAACCTAAATCATTTGGGAATGCAAAGTGCCTCCACCTAATCTTATTAAGGTAGATATAGATTTCACCTTGGATATTTAGGGCTAGGAGCATCCCTTGTGCAAGCATTTTAGTTGGTTCTATGGTCTTTTTCTTAAGCATGTAATACTTTGTTTTCTCTTCTTCTATTTTGTACTTGGGTTTATGTGGTTGAAAACTCTTCCTAGTCAAATGTTTGGGTTTGGGTTTAGGTTGAGGTTGAGGTTGAGGTTGAGGTTGGGGATCACTAACCACAATCCCTTTTCCCTTGGTTTGGTCTTTCTTTTTGGTAGTTTATGTTTTGGTTGCCATAACCTCACTTAAAGCAAAACATAAAAGAAAATATAGAAATGTAGAAGATAGAAAAGAAAGGTAGAAGATAGAGTGTTGATGGAGCTTGAAAACCTTCAAAAACTTTTTTCTTGATGAACAAAAACTTGAAAGATTGTTTGAGATATGGTTAGGTGTTTGTAAATATGTATTTTCATGCAAAAGGAGAGTAGCTAGCCATTTCTGACCATTTGGGGGCAAAATAAGCCAAAATTTAAAAGTTCCAACGTTTAAAAAATATGGCAATTACATATGTTGTGCGATCGCTCAACAGGTTGTGTGACTGTAAGCTCAGTCTGGTAATCTCTAGAGATAGTGTGCACTCGCATGAGCTTGATGAGTGTGTAACAATCGAGATAATTTGAAAATTTGACTTTGGGTGACTGCACGAGCTTTTATATGCTCGCTCAAAAGAAATTTTAAAGCTCTGGCTCGAGAGACATTGTTGATGGTGCAACAGCTCAAGCTTTTTGGACTACTGCACAAAGGAAATAGATATGGATTTTGATGATTTTTTAAATGCACATAATTAAAATAGATTTTGGAAAGATCAAAGAATGATCATACAAGGGATTTTCCAACAAACCTGCCAATTTGTTGTTTTATGAAATTCAATCTTTCCTCATTTAAAGGTTATATAAAAATATCGGCAAGTTGTTTTCGGTGTCAATGAATTCTAAGACTACATTATGATTTTGAACATTTTTTCTTTAAAAATGATGTTTGATATCTATATGCTTTGACCTAGGATGCTGAATGGGTTCTTAGATAAGTTAATTGTACTTGTGTTATCACACTTAATAGGAATGTCATCCAAAGAACTTGTGTGCAACAAAAACATGTAGCAACATATTTGGCTTCCATGGTAGATAAAGCAACCGACACTTGTTTCTTGCTAAACCAAGAAACTAGGCGTTCAAGAAAATGACATTCTCTGATAGTACTTTTCCTAACTAGTAGGCTACCGGCAAAATTTACATTCAAAAAACCTAATATGTTAAAAGATGTGTTTTTAGGATACCATAGACCTAAATGCAATGTACCATAAAATACTTTAAAATTCTTTTTGTGGCATTTAGGTATGATTCCCTAGGGCAAGATTGAAATCTAGCACATAGATAAACACTTTATATTATATCAGGTCTAGAGGTTGTTATGTAAAGTAGTGATCCAATAATAACTCGTTATTTCTTCTCATCTACTACCTTACCACTTTAATCTTTGTCAAGTTTCAAGGATGTGTTCATCGGAGTTTTACTTGCTTTACAATCATCCATTCTAAACTTCTTGAGAAGATCCCATCCTTGCATTGCTTGATTTGTAGTCCAAGGAAGAATTTAAATTCACCCATCATGCTCATTTCAAATTCCCTAGTCATACAAGAAGCGAATTCCTTACACAAAGATTTGTTAGTAGAACCAAATATAATGTCATCAATATAAATTTGCATAATCAAAATGTTATGCATATTCTTTTTAACAAAAAGAGTTGTGTCAACTTTGCCTTTTGAAAAATCATTTTCTAGTAAGTAAGCACTATGTCTATCATACCATGCTCTTGGAGTTTGTTTTAATCCATAAAGAGCTTTTGTAAGTTTAAAAACATGATTTGAAAATTTATAATCTTCAAAATCGGGAGGTTGTTCAACATAAACTTCCTCATTTATAAACCCATTTAGAAATGCACTTTTGACATCCATTTGAAAAAGTTTAAAATTCATGTGACAAGCAAATGTAAGCAATATTGTAATAGCTTCTAACCTAGCAACGGGAGCAAATGTCTCATCATAGTCAATGCCTTCCTCTTGGTTATAGCCTTTGGCTACCAATCTAGCCTTGTTTCTATTAATGAGACCCTTTTCATCAAGCTTATTCCTATATACCCATTTATATCCTATAATTGGATGATCTTTAGGTTTAGGAGCAAGTTCCCATACTTTGTTTCTCTCAAATTGGTTGAGTTCATCTTTTATAGCAATCACACAATATTCATCACTAAGAGCCTCCTCAATAATCATTGGCTCAATTTGAGAAACAATGGCAATATTAGCATCTAAATATTTAAGTTTAGATCTAGTAGTTACTCCCTTTGATGTGTTTCCAATGACAAGATCATTTGGATGATCCTTCTTGAATTGCCAATCTTTGGGTGGTTCTTGAGACTCTTCTTATTGTTCCATTCTTGTCTCAATTTCATTGTGACTATCCTTTGGAACATTGTTTGTTTCTCATTCTTCAAATGTACCTACAAAATCATCAAGAGCATAACCTTTCCTTTGATCAAGTTTAGAGGATTCATAAAAAATAACATGTATTGATTCTTCAACTACTAGTATTCTCTTATTAAATACTCTATATGCTTTGCTAAAAGATGAATATACTAAAAATATCATCCGATTTGGATGAGAATTTTCCAAGAATATCCTTAGTATTCAATATGAAGCATTTGTATCCAAACACTCTAAGGTATGGAATTTTGGGTTTTCTAACATTCCAAAGCTCATAAGAAGTTTTGTTTATCAAAGGCCTTTTGTAAACATGATTTGAAATATAACATGCAGTATTAACGATCTCCACCCAAAAGTAAGATGGTAAATCATACTCATTGAGCATTGTCCTAACCATTTCAACCAATGTTCTATTTTTCCTTTCAACCATATTATTTTCTTATGGTGTTCTAGGAGCCGAAACATTATGTGAAATACCAAACTCATTGCAAAAAATTTTTAAGTTCTCATTTTCAAATTCTTTGCCATGATCACTTCTAATGGATGTGATTATACAGTCTTTTTTATTTTGAACTCTTTTTGCAAAAATTTTAAAATAATTGAAAGCTTCATTCTTTTGAGCTGAGAAATTAACCCATGTAAACCTTGAGTAATTATCAATAAGCACAAATGCATACAACTTGCCTCCTAGACTAGAAACTCTATTTGGACCAAACAAATCTAAATGAATTAGTTCTAGGGGTCTAGATGTCCTTACAACATTCTTAGTTTTAAATGAACTCTTATGTTGTTTTCCAAATTGAATGGTTCACAAATTTTACCTTTATTAAATTTCATTTTGGGGAGTCCATCTACAAGTTCTTCTTTAATAATGCATTGTAAATGATCCATATTAGCATATCCTAATCTTCTATGCCAAATCCATACATCATTGTTAATGGTAATCAAACATTCAAATGTATTATTAGAATGTAAGTCAATTTTATAAGTATTGCAAATTCTAACTCCTTTAAATGCAAGTTCACCAATGGAAGAGGTAACTTTGCATCCTTTAGAGTCAAAATTTACATTATATCCTTTATCATATAATTAACTCACACTAAGCAAGTTATGTTTCAATCCATCAACAAGCCATAAATTATCAATCATATTTTTCCCAAGCATGCCAATGGAACCAATGCCTATGATTTTACCTTTAGCATTATTTCCAAAAGTTACATTACCTCTTTGCTTGTAGGTAAGAGTTGTAAAAAATTTTGCATTTCCCGTCATATGCCTTTAACATCTGCTATCCACAAGCCAAACAATTTCATTGATAGAAAACTTTAGGCATACCTACAAGATAATAAGGTTTATCTTCTTTTAAGTACCCAAATGAACTTGGGTCCTTGGGGGTTAGTAGTAGAAGGATCCTCTAATTTGAGATGAGCCTTCCTAATATAGCAAAAAGTGCTCTTATGTCCAAATTTCATACAATAAGTGTATTGGTACAAGGTTTTTTATTTATGCACTCTTTTATTGAAATTTAAAGGTCTATGTTCATAATTACAAGTGTATGTTGAATGAAATTATTTTTGTGCATTTTTTTGTTTGTGTGCATGCCTTTTATACATGTATGCATGGTTTGCTCAGAGAACTTTAGTTCTAGAGCCTTGTGAACCCAATATAATCCTTTTAGGATTTTTTGGTTTAGTGTGTGCATTAGTGTTCTTTACAACTTCAACACTATAGGTTTGAGTTGTAGATGCTTTTACAAATGTTGGTGCATTAGATATAGTGATAGATGAGTCATTGAACCCTAAACCATGTTTCAAAGAGGGTGACCTCTGATTGTTGATCAATGTGTCTAAGGCCTCTTTTTCCCTTGTGAAATTTTGAAATAGGCTCTTTAAGTTCATTTATTTCATCCATCAAAACTTGATTTTCCTTGATAATATTTTCTAAGCTAGGTGAGTTTTAGATATTTCATCAGTGGATTTTAATAATTATTCATTTGATGTCTTTAATTCTAGAGTAGAATTTTTTAAAGAAACAAAGTCATTTTCTAGCTTAGAACATTTATCTTTGTAAAATTTCATTTTAGAAAAATATTTTTCTACTCTAAGGTTCATATGCTCAATTAAATCACTATCATTTAAGGTATCATCAACATTATCATCAATTGCAATCAAGTTCAAGGGTTGAGTACCTACCTCATTGGTGTGATCATCATCCCTAATAGCCATGAGACATAGATTACCAATTCCTTGCTCTTCTTCCTCTTCTTCTTCACTTGAGGAATCATCATCCCATGTGGCCTTGAGTGATTTCTTCTTTTCCTTATCCCACTTCTTTTTGTTCTTCAATTTGAAGCAATCGGATTTGATGTGACCCATTTTGCCACATTCATAACATTTACTTCATTTCTTTTTCTCTTTATCTTTGAAGGAGGGTTTAGAAAATGTACCTTTATTAGCTTGTAGTCTTCTCTTTCTCTTCCAATCACTTATCCTTTTGGATAACATAGCCAACTTCTTCATCACTTGAGCTCTCAACTTCCTTAGTGGCTTTAAGAGCTATTTTCTTTTCTTTTATCCTTTTCACACTCTTCATCTTCCTTTTCTGTGTGCAATTCAAAGGTGAGTAGTTTTCCCTCGAGTTTATTAGTTCTTAAAGAGCTAAGGTCATGAGCCTCTTTAATTGAAGAAACCTTATAATCAAAACTCTTCTTCGCTCTAAGTGCTCTCAAAATTTTGCTATTAACATCACTTTGATCATAGACTCTACCATATTTCTTTAGTTCATTGACAATGGTAAGCAACCGGTTTGTCATGTTGGTGAGGTTCTCATTGGGCTTCATCTTGAAAAGCTTACACTCATGCATAAATATTTTCTTCTTAGTGAACCTCACTTGGATAGTACCCTCATGATAGTTCTCAAGAGTTTTTCAAATGCTATGTGCACAAGTAAGATGTTAGACTCTCCCACCTTCTTCTCTTGATATTGAATTCATATCATCAAGATAGAGGATGCCCTATTATTCTTGAAATGAGCTCTCACCTTGCCACTTCTCCATTGTGCTCTAGGAATAAGAACTTGGACACCATCTACTTCATGAGTGGGAGGTTTCCACTCATTTTCAACAAATTTCCAAAGCTCAATTCCTTCACTATCAAGGAACAAATACATCTTATATTCTAATAAGAGTAATTGGTTCCATTGAAATAACGTCTAAGGAAGGAATTTAGGTTTCCATGTGTAGAAACCATGGAGTTGGAAGTAGAAGTTGATGTAGAGGTGTCTGTTGGTGGAATGGCTGCCATTTTGGATCAAATTTCACACTTAAGCTTCTTGAAATTTAGAAGGCTCTGATACCAATTGTTGTCCCAAACTAGCAACCAAGAGAGGGGTGAATTGGTTGATTTGAGTAGTGATGATAATTAAAAATTTAAAGAACAAGATGAAGAAGATGTAGAAGAGGATTGAGTAGAGTAGAATGAACACAATGATTTATAGTGGTTCGGATTTACCTCAATCCTACGTCCACTTCCTTAAAAACTTGTTAAGGTTCCACTAACCTTGAGTTTTTACAAGCTAAACTCTAACTTGGTGTTTTCACAAGCTTACACTAAACTTTTACAAGGTTTTAGTCTATTCCTCACAACCCTTATAAGAGTTTTCCCAAGGCTCACTCTAAAACCTAAGTGTTTTAAAGCTAACAATCAACTTAGAATGGTGTTTTTGATGATCACACCCAATACTCAAATAATTTAAATTTTAATTGTAGTAAATGAAATTGAAATGTATTACTTTCATTATTAAAATCACAATTACCCTTAAACAAGATGTTTCTTGGGGTATTTATAGCCATTTGGCCTTGAACTAGCCATTTGAAATGGTTCCCACATGTTTAGAGCTTATCTTCCACTAATTTGATGGTTGAGACACCTTGTGTGATCACACTACACTTGTGCGGTTGTACAATTCAAAAATTACTCTAATGGCTAACTACAGCAGTAAGATTTTATTACCTGACATGATCTTGACTGCCCATGCTGTCATGTCATGCGGTCGCACACCCCTTGTGCAGTCGCTCAACATAAAGTTACTATTTAATTTAAATTTCTTCATCCACATGTTCAATTATCATTGGTCTGAGGTATTTGGCCTGCTATCCTTTTCGTAACTTAGGTACATATGTCTTACAGCTTTGTACGTCGCTCGGAGGGCTCGGGCGATCCCACAAAGGTTAGGGTTTGATGCATACAACAATAAACATATTTAAAATTATCAGTACATATCAATTTAATTGTCAATGATCAAAATAGAGTTTAATTGTCCAACAGTATACTTTGAGGGACTTGGTGTTCCTTAAAAGTGACATTATGTATAAATATGTGTGTGATGTGAATTGTGCATGGGTTTGTGATTAGGTGAAAATGTGTTATGCTATGTGATGTAAAAAAAATGCTAATAATTGAGATATTGTGCATAATGTAATTATAAATGAATGATTGATATATAATGTGATGTGTAACATATATATGTGTATGTTAAATGAACCAAATTGAATTTATGGTTGAATGATGGAAATGAATAGGTTGAATGGTTGTTTGAAAGAAGTAGTAGTGTTGAAATAGGGTTTGGTGGAATTGGAAAGAATGAGAATAATTGGTGTTTGATTGATTTAAATGGCTTGGAATGTGTTAGCAATGATTTATTTTAATCTATAATTTGATTTAGGACCAAGTGAGGTGAAGTTGTGAAATTAAAGTGGCGAAGGACAAAAGTAATAGTTGGTGTTGGAAGGACAAATTAGCTTGGAAATTGGTAAATTAGAGGTTAGTACATATTTTAATATCTAGTGTTTTCATAAAATGTGATTTGGCATAATACATATATGGTTACTTTGAAATATAGATAGTCACATAACTCATACAATGTTGCATAGTTGTATGAGGTGTGTCACATTGGACAATTGTCCAATGTAAATTGTTATTAGCATATGATATACATGAGGTATATCAATATTATGTAGTATAAAGTATAATATATATAAAGTGATGAGAAAATAATATATTTGACTCACTTTAGATAATAAACAATATTCTTTAAAGTGACACTATTTTGAGCTAATGTGTTGATAGTAATAAAATGATAAATTCTATAATATAATGGAAACATGGAAATTCCACATAATTATGGGAAAATATAATATAATGGATAAAATGTATGAAGTAAGACACATTGTGAATGTGACTCAAGAATAAGTAATATGAATATAAAATGGTGATATGAAATGAAATGTATTAAAAATAATATGACATGATGTCACATCCGCCTACTGCATTTATACAGTGTAGTCACGTGCATAGCGAGAGAAGGGGAAAGGAGAAGATAATTTTTGATAACAGCCCTAGATAAGGTTGTATGACCAAAGGGACCTAATTGTAATTTTCAAAAGTTTTGGGGACGTAGATGTAATTTCAAAAAAAAGTTGCACCGGATGTTCTTAATAATTCATATAACAGATTCCAAAAATGGAGTGTAGAGAAAAATCAGATAGAAACGACGTGTAACGGTTTTTCCAGAAAATGTCCCGTTAAAGAAAAACGGAGAAATATTGACTAGGGGCATTTTGGTCATTATCAATTAAAGTTATACATGAATTTAGGGTAGGAAATAAAAACGTGAGTACGTAGAGAATGGCGAGCGGTTAAATATGAAACAATCGCCAGTAGAAACGAAGCCGGAGAAAACCCGAGCAAAAATAGGACCTAAAGGGAATTTTGTAAAAAGTTGAGGGCTTATCGGTAATTTTTCAAAATGACTTGGAAACCTAAAATAGACCTTATAAATAGAAAGTAGAGGTCGAGAGGATCAAAATTATATGTAGTTTGACTCGTGGAACTGTACGGTTTAAAATATATGATCGATTAATCGCCGGAACGTAAAGTGGGCCTGGTTATGTGTCGGGACCGGATGGGTAACCCGGGACAACTTTATGATATCCTATGGGAAGAGGGACAAGTGGAAAGAAGTAAAGGAAAAGAAAACTATAAAAATCTAATGTTGTCCAATCAAAAGTAACCATTTAGCATGTGTAATAAATGAAGAAAGAGAAAGGTGGACAAGTGGTCTTAAAGGGTTCACCCAACACATAAGGTGATCATCATTTCCTTTGTATATAAATATATGTGAAATGAAGAACCAATTTCTCTCTTTTCCACTTACAAATTTCGGCCAACAAAGGGAAACACTAAAGGACTTCCAAGTTTCTCCAAATTTGATTTTTAAGGTAAGTTCTAAGGTTTTCAAGTATGTAGATTTTAATTTTAGTATCAAAATTAGGTATTTATATATTCATGGGGAGATTGGAAATTAGAGTCTTTATGTGGAATTGGAAACATATTAAGTGATGAGATTAATTGATTAAATGGAAGAATCAAGATGTATAAAGATTAATAAGGTTGGATTAGGGTTTCGGTTAGAAAAGAAATGGAGGATAACTTATTATTTTGAATTTCTAAGGTTTATGTTGTATCTTGAATTGATTGAAGGAGAAATAAAGAATTAAAGAAGGAGAAGAAGGAAAAGCTAAGAGGAATTAAAGAAATAAGATTTGGTACTTTACCTTTGAATAATTAATTTTTGATTTGGTGCTTTACCATAAAAGAAATTTTATTTGCTTACAAACTTTGGTTTATGGAAGTTTTGAAGTTGATGTTTAAATATATTGATTTGAGTTAAACAAGCAAAAATTGTTAAAAGGAAGTGTTTGAATCTTCACTTTACTATTAAAGAAGCTTTAATATTGATTTGCAAAAGAAAAATAAACTATCCTATGCATTTCAAATGTTTGGGCCGAAATGGTCCCAAAGTGACAGCTTCTGGACTATTTTTGTGGCAATTGTTTGGGGCAGCAAACGAATGAATTTGTCAACAAAATTTTACATGCAATTAGTCAACATATGAAATAAGTTTTTTGTAAAATTTCAGACAAAAATAAGATCATTTACTTGGTCAAATGCATGACTGAAGTGGACTGAAATTTTGACGAAAACCCAGATTTTACTATTCATTTGGTCATGCCATTTTGCATTGCCGATTTTTCTCACCGCAACACTATTCATTTGGTGAATTCGTGATCTTTAGAGGAATGCTTTGAAATGTTTGATGTGTTTATTGTGGATGTTAAATATGTGAAAAAGAGTAACGGTTTGACCAAAGAAAGTGGTGCGCGGCATAAATGGCAAAGCGTAATGAGAATTTAAATTGATTTCTTGAATCATTCTAGAATGAAGTTGAGACTTAAATTGAATCATTTTAATCTTTTTGCTCTACTGGATAGTGGGAGTGGTAGATAAGGGTATGGTGCACTATACTAACGCATGCAGTACTGCTCATTATTGTGATATGATATTTTATTCAGTGGTGAGGCCACTGAAGCCAATGGGGAGGCCCATTGGTTAATCAGGATGGGGAGGCCCATTCCTGTGATTTGATATCGGTGGTGAGGGCCACCTATGTTACAGTGGGAAGGCCCACTGCCTTATCACTATGGTTCCCTATATACCAGTAGAGCCTGAATCAAAGACATATTATTTTTCGTTAAACTATATAATGCTAATGAGTTTGAATTATGATTTTACATTATTGAAAGCATATCACACTGAATGTATCACGATTTCTATTGGTATAAAGTTGGTTGATTGTGGATTTAATTATTTCCTTTGATTTTGAATACTTTCATATACTACTTTTATTTTTATTGGTAAAGTACCCACTGAGTGACAACGCTCAGCGAGTTGAGTTTTCTTGACTCGTAGGTTCGGAGCAGTATATTTCGGTGATTAGCATCGAGCAGCACAACACAGCGCAGCACCTCAGAGTAGCCTTTCATTTCCTATATTATGAGTTGGCTAGTTGTGGCATGTATATGAAAATATAAGATTGAGAATTTCTATGTTATACCATACGGTAGTAGTATGTAATAATAAGTAACCTCTACTTTAATTTGTATTAGGAATGTGAACTCTTCTTGCAGGTTTGTAGTTGAGGGTATAAGGTGGATTCATTGGGAGTGTAGTAAATTTGATGGTATTCATATTGGTCTATGTAAAATGTTTTCAAAAATCAGAAAAACAAGTTTTGTCGACACTTGGGATCCAAATTTCTAGACAAACCTCTGGCAAAATTTCTGTAAAATCGGAATAAAAATTTGACTAAGTAAAATTGGTAGCAACATTTGGATAGTGTGGCGCCTATTCTCGGCTTACACATATAGGTCGGGAAGGGGTGTTACAATTAGTGGTATCAGAGCTCCGGTTTAGTCGCTTCTGGGTAATCCAACATAGGAGGATGTACGTTTTATGTCGGGAGTGGCCATTACCAACGTAAAACGAGATATCCTGTAGTAAATAGGAGATAAAAAGTAGGCATCATTCAGGAAGGAAATATAGGAAACTAAATAAGGGTATGTTTGCATATATTTGATTAAGTGTTTTGTCTTCATATACATGCCACATAGGGTGTAATAGTGCTGCTGAGCTGTGCTGCTTTTGATTGTGAGTTATGTGTTAGAATATAGATGTCGCGAGAGTCCTCTCAAAGAGCCGTAGAGGAGGAAGTTGAATCTCGAGCGTCACATAATGTAGAGACGCATGTATCGAAAACACCGGAGGCTGAGCAACCCTCAACGGGAGCTCCTCTTCCAAATGAGATGTTGCAATAGATGGTTGCAGCGCTGCGACAGATAGTGGGCATTGCCCCGGCACCAGCGCTAGCGCCAGCACCCGCTCCTGTTGTGGGAAGGGAAAGGAAACCCCTGATAGAAAAGATAAGAAAGTACGGTGCGAAGGAGTTTAAGGCTCGAAGGGATGATGGTTCTTCTATAGCCGAGTATTGGCTGGAAGGAACGATACGAGCCTTAGATCAGTTACAGTGTACTCTAGAAGAGCGAGTGGTATGTGCTACTTCCTTATTAGTGGAAGAAGCATATATATGGTGGGACACAGTTCAACAACGAGTTCCACTGGAACAAAGGACATGGGATTTCTTTGTGAATGAGTTCAAGAGGAAGTTTATATCGGAGGCATACCTAGATGCCAAGAAAAAGGAATTTCTACATTTAAAGCAAGGTCGACTGACCGTTGCCGAATACGAGAGGGAATTTACCAGGCTGAGTAGGTATGCCAAGAAGACAATTGAAGACGAACATGATAGGTGTAAGCAATTCCAGGATGGTTTGAATAATGAGATTAGGATGCAGCTAATTGCTGCTAATATCAAGGAATTTTCTGAGTTGGTCACTAGGGCTCTGGAAGTAGAGCAATGTTGGATGGATGAGCAAGATAGTAGACAGAGGGTGAGTCAAAGGAGAGACACCCAGGGCTACTCGGGAAACTTTCAGTCATCGAGGAAGCGCTTCAGAGGAGGCAGTTCCACCGAAGGTAACCAACGTAGAACTTTTGGTCAGGGATCGGTTTATGGTAGTTCGAGCCAGGCCACCTCTGTAGCTAGCACTGGCCGATTTGAAAGAGGACAAGGAAGAGGTTTTGAAAGAAGATTGGGGCCTGGTAGAAGTGATTTTGTTCATACAGGAAGCACTGGAGGAGGTGAGAATGCCAACCCACGTTGTGATCAGTGCGGACGTCGACATACAGGGGAATGTTGGGGAAAAACATATGCGTGCTATATATATGGATCTTTAGACCACTTTTTGCCTGAGTGCCCCCAACGAGTACAGAACCTGCCTAGGGAGACAGAAGGGTCGCAGGCAGCAGCTGGTAGAGGTCGAGGAGGAAATCCATCGCGGGCACAATCAGAGACGGTGGATAGACCCGAGCCAAGAGCCCCTGCGAGGATGTATGTAATGAGGGCGCGTGAGGAAGAAGAGGCTCCGAATGTCATAACAGGTCAGCTAATTATGTTTGGAATGCCGATTTATGCTTTAATAGACCCAGGTTCTTCACATTCATATATATATGCATGAAAAATGAAGAATTAAAGGATTTAGAAGTAGAACTTGAAATAGATGGAGTGTTAGTTATAAATCCTTTGGGTAGTGAGATGGTTGCCAGGAAGGTAATAAAGGATTGTCCGGTAGAAGTACACGGACACACTTTCTTAGGTGATCTGTTTGAGTTGCCATTCCAAGAATTTGATGCAATACTTGGAATGGATGAGCTGACCAAACATAAGGCATTAGTGTACTGTTCGTGAAAAAGAAAGATGGGTCCCTAAGACTATGTGTGGATTATCGGCAGTTAAATAAGCTTACGATTAAGAATAAATACCCGCTACTCCGGATAGACGATTTATTTGATCAATTGAAAAGTGTGAGAGTTTTTTTTTTAAAGATTGATCTGCGATCCGGCTATCATCAACTGAAGATTAAAGATGAAGATATACCAAAGACTACATTCAGAACCCGATATGGACATTATGAGTTTATCGTAATGCCTTTTGGGCTCACGAATGCACCTGCAGTATTCATGGATTGGATGAACCGGATTTTCCATCCTTATTTGGACCGATTTGTCGTGGTATTCATCGATGACATATTGGTTTATTCAAAGAATGCAGAGGATCATGACCAGCACTTGAGAATCGTATTACAAACATTGAGGGAGAAGCAGTTATACGCCAAATTCAGCAAGTGTGAATTTTGGTTAGAAGAAGTGGCCTTTTTAGGACATATTGTATCGGCGAAAGGAATAAGAGTTGATTCTAAGAAGGTAGAAGCAGTATTGGATTTGAAAGAATGTTATTAGTGGCCAGGGATCAAGAGAGATGTGGTAGATTACGTGGCAAAATGTTTAACCTGCCAACAAGTAAAGGTAAAACATCAACTAGCCTCGGGACTTCTACAACTTATTACGATTCCAACATGGAAATGGGATCGCATAGCTATAGATTTTGTGGCGGGACTACCAATGACAAGAGACAAACATGATGCAATATGGGTGATAGTAGACCAACTAACTAAGTTAGCTCAATTCTTACCAGTAAGGATGGACTACTCCCTGGATAAGTTAGAGAACTTGTACATTAAAGAGATTGTACGACTTCATGGAGTCCAACATCAATCATATCGGAAAAAGATCTACGCTTTACGTTGAACTTTTGGCAAAAGTTCCAAACGACTTTGGGAACTCGATCTGACTAGAGTACGTCGTTTCATCCACAAACGGACGAACAGTCAAAGAGGGTAATCCAGATCTTGGAAGATATGTTAAGAGCATGCATATTAGAATTCAAAGGTAGCTGGGAGAAGTATTTAAGTTTAATGGAGTTCGCTTACAACAACAGCTACCAGTCCAGCATACAGATGGTTCCTTATGAAGCACTATAAGGACAAAAATGCAGGACTCCAATTTGCTGGACGGAATTAAGCGAAGCAAAGATCTTGAGCCCGGAGATAGTTAAGTAGACCGAGGAGAAAGTAGAAATTATCCGGGATCGGTTAAAAGCTGTGACGGATAGAAAAAAATAATAATAATAATAATAATCATACGCGGACCTGAAGAGAAAGGACATAGAATTCAATGTTGGTGATAAGGTATTTATTAAGGTTTCACCATGAAAGAAAGTGCTAAGATTTAAACAAAAGAGTAAGCTAAGTTCAAGGTTATTGGGCCTTACATATTCATTGAACGTATAGGTCCGGTAGCTTACCAATTGGCGTTACCACCCGAATTAAGTAAAATACATGATGTTTTCCATGTTTCAATGCCAAGGAGGTATCGTTCAGATCCAACCCATGATATACAAGCTCAAGATATCGAGATTCATCCCGACCTGACATACGAGGAAGAGCCGGTAGAAACCTTAGCACGGGAAAGCAAAGAGTTGCGAAATAAAAAGATTACATTGGTCAAAGTGCTTTGGAGGAATCACAAAGTAGAAGAAGCTACATGGGAACGCGAAGAAACTATGAGGAGGAAATACCCATGTTTATTTCAATCTGATGGGCTTCGGGACGAAGCCTAAATTAACGAGAAAGGAACTGTCACATCCGCCTACTGCATTTATACAGTGTAGTCACGTGCATAGCGAGAAAAGGGGAAAGGAGAAGATAATTTTTGATAACAGCCCTAAATAAGGTTGTATGACCAAAGGGACCTAATTGTAATTTTCAAAAGTTTTGGGGACGTAGATGTAATTTCAAAAAAAAGTTGCACCGGATGTTCTTAATAGTGCATATAACAGATTCCAAAAATGGAGTGTAGAGAAAAATCAGATCGGAACGACGTGTAACGGTTTTTCCAGAAAATGTCCCGTTAAAGAAAAACGGAGAAATGTTGACTAGGGGCATTTTGGTCATTATCAATTAAAGTTATACATGAATTTAGGGTAGGAAATAAAAACGTGAGTACGTAGAGAATGGCGAGCGGTTAAATATGAAACAATCGCCAGTAGAAACGAAGCCGGAGAAAACCCGAGCAAAAATAGGACCTAAAGGGAATTTTGTAAAAAGTTGAGGGCTTATCGGTAATTTTTCAAAATGACTTGGAAACCTAAAATAGACCTTATAAATAGAAAGTAGAGGTCGAGAGGATCAAAACTATATGTAGTTTGACTCGTGGAACTGTACGGTTTAAAATATATGATCGATTAATCGCCGGAACGTAAAGTGGGCCCAATTATGTGTCGGGACCGGATGGGTAAGCCGGGACAACTTTATGATATCCTATGGGAAGAGGGACAAGTGGAAAGAAGTAAAGGAAAAGAAAACTATAAAAATCTAATGTTGGCCAATCAAAAGTAACCATTTAGCATGTGTAATAAATGAAGAAAGAGAAAGGTGGACAAGTGGTCTTAAAGGGTTCACCCAACACATAAGGTGATCATCATTTCCTTTGTATATAAATATATGTGAAATGAAGAACCAATTTCTCTCTTTTCCACTTACAAATTTCGGCCAACAAAGGGAAACACTAAAGGACTTCCAAGTTTCTCCAAATTTGATTTTTAAGGTAAGTTCTAAGGTTTTCAAGTATGTAGATTTTAATTTTAGTATCAAAATTAGGTATTTATATATTCATGGGGAGATTGGAAATTAGAGTCTTTATGTGGAATTGGAAACATATTAAGTGATGAGATTAATTGATTAAATGGAAGAATCAAGATGTATAAAGATTAATAAGGTTGGATTAGGGTTTCGGTTAGAAAAGAAATGGAGGATAACTTATTATTTTGAATTTCTAAGGTTTATGTTGTATCTTGAATTGATTGAAGGAGAAATAAAGAATTAAAGAAGGAGAAGAAGGAAAAGCTAAGAGGAATTAAAGAAATAAGGTTTGGTACTTTACCTTTGAATAATTAATTTTTGATTTGGTGCTTTACCATAAAAGAAATTCTATTTGCTTACAAACTTTGGTTTATGGAAGTTTTGAAGTTGATGTTTAAATATATTGATTTGAGTTAAACAAGCAAAAATTGTTAAAAGGAAGTGTTTGAATCTTCACTTTACTATTAAAGAAGCCTTAATATTGATTTGCAAAAGAAAAATAAACTATCCTATGCATTTCAAATGTTTGGGCCCAAATGGTCCCAAAGTGACAGCTTCTGGACTATTTTTGTGGCAATTGTTTGGGGCAGCAAACGAATGAATTTTTCAACGAAATTTTACATGCAATTAGTCAACATATGAAATAAGTTTTTTGTAAAATTTCAGACAAAAATAAGATCATTTACTTGGTCAAATGCATGACTGAAGTGGACTGAAATTTTGACGAAAACCCAGATTTTACTATTCATTTGGTCATGCCATTTTGCGTTGCCGATTTTTCTCGCCGCAACACTATTCATTTGGTCAATTTGTGATCTTTTGAGGAATGCTTTGAAATGTTTGATGTGTTTATTGTGGATGTTAAATATGTGAAAAAGAGTAACGGTTTGACCAAAGAAAGTGGTGCGCGGCATAAATGGCAAAGCGTAATGAGAATTTAAATTGATTTTTTGAATCATTCTAAAATGAAGTTGAGACTTAAATTGAATCATTTTAATCTTTTTGCTCTACTGGATAGTGGGAGTGGTAGATAAGGGTATGGTGCACTATACTAACGCATGCAGTACTGCTCATTATTGTGATATGATATTTTATTCAGTGGTGAGGCCACTGAAGCCAATGGGGAGGCCCATTGGTTAACCAGGATGGGGAGGCCCATTCCTGTGATTTGATATTGGTGGTGAGGGCCACCTATGTTACAGTGGGGAGGCCCACTGCCTTATCACTATGGTTCCCTATATACCAGTAGAGCCTGAATCAAAGACATATTATTTTTCATTAAACTATATAATGCTAATGAGTTTGAATTATGATTTTACATTATTGAAAGCATATCACACTGAATGTATCACGATTTCTATTGGTATAAAGTTGGTTGATTGTGGATTTAATTATTTCCTTTGATTTCGAATACTTTCATATACTACTTTTATTTTTATTGGTAAAGTACCCACTGAGTGACAACGCTCAGCGAGTTGAGTTTTCTTGACTCGTAGGTTCGGAGCAGTAGATTTCGGTGATTAGCATCGAGCAGCACAACACAGTGCAGCACCTCAGAGTAGCCTTTCATTTCCTATATTATGAGTTGGCTAGTTGTGGCATGTATATGAAAATATAAGATTGAGAATTCCTATGTTATACCATACGGTAGTAGTATGTAATAATAAGAAACCTCTACTTTAATTTGTATTAGGAATGTGAACTCTTCTTGCAGGTTTGTAGTTGAGGGTATAAGGTGGATTCATTGGGAGTGTAGTAAATTTGATGGTATTCATATTGGTCTGTGTAAAATGTTTTCAAAAATCAGAAAAACAAGTTTTGTCGACACTTGGGATCCAAATTTCTAGACGAACCTCTGGCAAAATTTCTGTAAAATCGGAATAAAAATTTGACTAAGTAAAATTTGTAGCAACATTTGGATAGTGTGGCGCCTCTTCTCGGCTTACACATGTAGGTCGGGAAGGGGTGTTACACATGAGGATGATGAAGAAGGACAATAAATGAATGATAGGTGAACATGAGGAAATGATATGAGAAATATGAAAATAAAAATGACAAATGAATATGTAATGTGATGATTAAGGAGATATATGTTAGTGATTATAATTTGGCATGATCATAAGAGATATGAGAAATGTGATAAATGCATAAGATATGTGATTTGCTAGTTATATTGTGAATGTGGCTAAAAAAATAATGAAATGCGTTGTAAAATATTGGAATTATGAAAATTAATAATAATATGAAATTATGTGAGGTTGCCTTATATAGTATCTTATTCCAGAGAGTTATTTTTGGTACTATTGATATGATTTGCCTTCGAGCTAGATGCTGGGCATCACTACTATTTGTCTTCGGACTAGAAGCTGGGCATTACTATTACTTGACTTCGGGTCTAGACATAGTGGTGTAAACAGGGGATGAATGCGACACTTAGATCTCCGGTGCCGCGATAGGCAATAATAATATCTCTAAAACTTGAATATTGTATAAGGTTATTTGGGCCCAATGTGTATTTGTGTGATATGTTTATGTGTATACGTGTGTTGTTTTGTGGATAATGGAATGTGATGATTTGATTATAAGATGATTTATGATATGTGACTAAAAATACATATATTAATAGACCTGAGCAGAGCTAGGTCCAGAGACTGAGATGACCTAAGCAGAATTGGGTCGTGAAATCAATATTGTGTACTAGACTTAATAATTAAGATTGGAAAATAAAGAGATATACATACATATATATACACAAAAGAAGAATAAAATGAGAAGAAAGAATGTGTGCGCATAATGTTTATTATATAAATATGTACCACTAAGCTGTAAAGCTTAGCGCGGTTGTATGAATTACGCAAGTAAGAGAGTCGCCAATCAAAGGAACCCAGACTGTGATAGATACATAGTGATTTAGAGCGTCGCAAGACCAACTGTGCCGTTTGCATATATGTATAATTTATATTAAAGTACATTTTGGATTTTTGTATGTATTGTATGCTTTATGTAAAGTTTGTATAAGTACGTTTTGAAATGTTTGTAAATAATAATCACATTTATTAAGTATGTACATTTATAAAATAATGAGTTTCGATTGGAGATTTATTGGTATGTGAATAAATGTGAATTTTTGGAAGTGTAAATTTCCATGCAGATTGTGTATGTTGATTTTGGAAATATATAAAAATCAAACAAAACTCTAATAAATTTTTTTTAGAGATTTTTCTTTAAAATATGCATGTTGAGAATTTTATTACTAGTATAGATGTTAATTTAACTACTGAAATATATTTAAAGAATTAAAATACTTTTTTTATACTAGTGGAAATTTTGAAATGACTGGACATATGACATTTTGATATTTTATATGCATATTTTACATATACATGATATATGTATTATATGTATATATGGTATAAGGGTGTTATAATACATTTATATATTATTTTAATAAATAATTTTTAAAAATAATTATCCAACTTTTTAAAATTTATTAATTCAATAGACATGTATAGGCTTATAACCAATAACCAAATTTTATTCATATTTGATAAAAAAAAAATTGATTGGTTATTTCATTTTTTTACATAGTCCAATTTTTATTATTTTTTTAAAACTTTGTGAATTGATATTATAAATTTGTAATAAAAACTTATTTTGATTTTCTTTTTAATGTTAGAAAATTAAAAATAAGAATTAAATTATTGTTTTTAATTGTTTTTGTTAGTAAAATTTTTTTAAATTCGAGATAAGACAAGATAGATTTAATTATATCTCTATTAATTATCGGGTTCGAATTATCAAATTCAAATTATATTGCTATTAATTCCTACTCAAATTATAAAAATACATAAACTTATTTAAATCCCTAACAATGAACCAAAAAACATATATAACTAAAATAACATATACATATATATATTTAATAACCCAAATAATATAATACAAAAATTAACCTAAAATTCATAAAAATTTCACAATTTCAATTTTACAACATAAATATAATTAATAATTAATTTTTTTATATATTAACCTAACAATTAATAAAATCACAAAAAAAAATTTATTTTAAACACTAATGTATTATAAATTAATAAAATTTCTTCTAAACGCATAATTTTTCATAATAATTAAGATAAAATTCATTAAATTGCAAAACCCTAAATTGTATGTTTTATAACTAAACCCTAAAATTTTTAAAAAATCAAAAATTATAATTTAAGTATAAATTTGACAATCACTAAAATAAAATATATATATTTTAAACACTAATTCCTATAAAATGATGAAATAACCAAGAAATTTTAATTCTTAATACTAAATTAACTAAAAATCCATAAATTATAACAAATGCAAAAAGAATTTTAAATACTTACTAGATATAAATTAACAAAATAATGAAAACCCAAAAACTAATTAACTAAATACCTATAAAATTACAAAACATACTCTAAATTGTATTTTTTTTTTTACACTAAACCTAAAATTCTATAAAACCATAAACAAAATAACTAAGTTTTGTTTAATTAAAAAAATTTAAAAATTATTGTATTTTTATAATTAAAATTTTGAAATTTATAAAAATAAATTAAGTTTACCTAAATTTTTTTTAAAAAAAATTTAAAAGTCCCTAAAAAATCTAGCAATCTAAAATAAATTCAAAATAACTAAATATTTCTAAATATATTATGAACATTTTAAAATTCTCTAAAAATATATATAATATTTTGATTAATTAAAAAAATATTCAAAATTATTTTTTAGTATTTTTTATTCTGCTATTAAAAAAATAAATACCATAAACCTAAAATTGTTTAACCAATAAAAACAATCCTCCTAAAAGAATCTAACAACCTAAAATAAAATCTAAATACCAAATATCATTATAAATGTGTTATGAAAATTTTAAAATTTCCTAAATATATATATATATATATAATTCTTGAATTAATTAAAAAAATACAAAATTCATTTGTTTTTAAATTTTTTATTCTGAAATTTAAAAAACAATTAATAAAATTTACTTAAAGTTTTTTAAACCATCAAAGAAATGCCCTAAAAAAATCAAATAAACCTACAAAAAATTCTAAATACCAAAAAACTTCTAAATATATTATAAAAATTTTAAAATTCCCTAAAAAAATTATAATATTCAGATTAGATAAAAATATACAAATTTTATTATTTTATATTTTTATTCTAAAATTAAAAAAAAATAAATACCCTAAACCAAAAATTTTTTAAACAATAAAAAAAATCCTAAAAAAATCTTACAACCTAAAAAAAATTATAAATACCAAATATCATCCTAAATATATTATGAAAATTTTAAAATTTCCTAAAAATATATATATAATTTTTGGATTAAACAAAAAATATAAATTTCATTTTTTAATTTTTTAATCTAAAATTTGAAAAAATAAATAAAATTTACCTAAAATTCTTTTTAAAAAATTAGAAAAATTCTCTAAAAATCAAACAATATACTTTCAAAATAAAATTAATCAACCTAAACTATAATACTCACAAACCCATAACAAAATATTAAAATTATAAAAAATAACACCAAATCACAAAAATAAAAAATCAATTAACAAAAAAAAAAAATATATATATATATATATATACATACATACCTCCTTCTTCTCATCTTCTTCTTCTTCTTTTTCAAGCAAAGGGTGGCACAAAATCAGCAAAAACCAAGGGCATAGGTAGAGTAGGAAAGGTATAAGAGCAGCAACATAAATGGGAGAGGGCAGAAAAAAGTTGTAGGTTAATAGGTCAGAAATTTACCGAAAGATTTTAGTGTCTCTTGGTATTACCAATAGAAAAGCATTATCTATCGGTAATACAGAGAGAAGACGTATTGTCTCGATAATTTTATTAACATATTTTAGCTTTTCTAGGTAAACAAAAAGTCATTTTTCTTGTGAATAATATATTGATAGATAAGATTTATCTCTCACTAATATAGACAAAAATAGAGTTTTTGTCTACAATACCGACAGAAATAGACTTTATGTTGGTAAACACATAAATGCGATTCCAGTCTACTTTTATATTTTACCGACAGAACAAAAAAATCTCTCGGCATTGCCTACAAATTCTAGTTTCTCTAGGTAAACGAAAATTCATTTTTCTTGTGAATAATATACCGAGAGTTAAGACTTCTCGCTAATACCGATAGAAACATAGTTTTTGTCAGTAATACTGACAGAAATAGACTTTCTATTGGTAAACACATAAATATTTTTGCCTATTTTTACATTTTATCAATAGAATAAAAAAATCTCTCGGCATTATCGACAGATTTCTGCTTCTCTAGGTAAACGAAAAGTTATTTTTCTTGTAAATAATATACTGACAAATAAGACTTATCTCTTTCTAATACTAACAGAAAAATAATTTCTGTCGGTAAACACATAATACTTTTACATTTTAACAGCAGAATAATAAAATCTTTGTATTACCGACAGATTCCAGTTTCTCTAAGTAAACGAGAAGTTATTTTTCTTGTAAATAATATACCCACAGAAATTGTGTTTCTATCGATAAACACATTAATTAGGTTCACACCTACTTTTATATGTTATCAACAGAATAACAAAATCTATCAATATTACTGACAGAATCTAGTTTCTCTAGGTAAATGAAAAGTTATTTTTCTTGTAAATAATGTAACGACAGATAAGGCTTATCTCTCTCTAATACCAACAAAAACCTAGTGTATGCCTGCAATACCCACAGAAATTGAGTTTCTGTCGATAAACATATGCATTAGACCCACCTACTTTCATATTTTACCTATAGAAAATTAATCTCTCAGTATGACCGATAGATTCTGGCTTCTCTAGGTAAATGAAAAGTCATTTTCTTAAAATAATATACCGATAAATAATAATAATCTCTCGCTAATACCTACAGAAATATTTTATGTCAAAAAATTTTATCACTAAATATTTTGGCTAATAATTCGCTTAAAATATTATCAACGGTATGCTACTTCTATCGGTAAATTTTATCGATAACTATTCATACCAACACCTGCGTCATTATTCTCGATAAAATATATATCGGTAAATTTTTCTGTCTGTAAGCTATTGGTGTATTTTCTAATTTATTTTTTTAATCTTTTCTCTCGGTATTCTATTGGTATTACCAACAAAAAAATTTTCATCGGTAAACTTCTTTCAGTAATCTGGTATATTCTTGTAGTGCTTCCTTACCGCTGCAAGAAGTTGTCCCTTGCATACTTCTTTCAAAAAATGTTCATCTAGACTTATAATAGGTGTACTTCCACTTATCTAGCCCTTCTTACATGCATTAAAACATGAACATTCTTCTAAAGACCTTTTTACTTTCACTTAGTGCCTCTTTATCAAATTAAATCTCTGTCTTAGTGCCTGGTTACTTTTTCTCAAAGCTGCAACATATGCAAATAGAATCTTAAAGTTAGACTTATAACTCCCATCTAATTCTTGAAGTATCTTTTTCTTTGTTCTTTTACATTTTGCTAGGCTAACATTGATTTTAAGAACTTCTTTAACCTTTGCGTTCATGTCTATGCACCTAAATTCTAGCCTCTTATATATTTTATCTTTAAAATGGTTTGCTAGGAAGGCTTTTGAGTCACTAGCAATCTGATACTGCCTATCATAATTATGTTCAATAACTAAGATTTTAACTGTCAAACCAGAATTATTCTCATCCTTTGCTACATATAAATGAAATGGACACCATGCATTCCCAACGCACCTAGCTCTAACTCTCTTGGGTTTATTAGGATTTAACTTTTAAGTTTTGGCTCGATCAAGTGACTTTCTCGGTCAAGTAGTATCAACAGAAGGGTGTTAGAGTTGATCCGACTAAAGTCGAGGCTATCTTGATGTGAGCAGGAATTTTTGCTCTCACTCCCATGTGGAATGGTTCTTGCGACTTTGGCACTGTTAGGCTCAGGGCCTTAAAGAACACGGGCCTAAATCCGGAGAAAATGGAGTCGTCACCTGTTGCGCTCGAATTAACTCTACCACAAAGCGTCACTCGCAAGTATACGAGGTAGCTGTAGCAAAGGTGATCGCCCCAAGGTCGTCTCTCAAGGAAGCTAAAGTGACTAATTGATTATCAGATTTTAAATAACAAGTAATGAAGAAATTTAAATTGCTAACAATTAAAGAAAACAGATTGATTAAAGTTTAAAACAAATAAAAGTAAATTGAATTGATGATTTGATTCTCTTAATAGAATGGTCTAGGGTTTGCACTTCTCTACTACTGATATGTATGAACGGTTATTCCACTTAACTAATTTAATTTCAAAGATTAAATCTCAAACAACTTAATTAATTGAGTCAAGGAAATAAGCTCTCGCATTCAAACCTCTTACAACTAATCTTGTTATAATTGAAATAATCTTTTTAATAGGTTATATCTCTAATTCACCTAAGTCCTTAATTGAATTGTTCCAGTATTAGACTTCATCTCTCAATCCATCATCTAATACCTAAAACACACAATTGGTGGTCAATCAATTATATGTTAACAATATTTCATTCAATAAAGGCTAAAGAAATTATTAGCTAAGAGAATAACCAATTCATACAATCATAGCAGATCCATACAAACCCTATACTAGATCAAATTAGTTCATAATGCAATCAAACATATTCATCTCATTAATGTTCAAAGAAATCAAAATAGACATGATAATATCTGTTAATACAATTTTAATGAAAATAAAGAGAATAAGTTCGAGAACAAAACCAAGTTACAAACTCCTTGAAGCTTCAGAAGAATCTCTTGTTCGAATCTTGCAAGAAGGATGTCTCAATGGCTAGAACAATCTAATCTAAGCTAGATAAAAACAAAGTGTGATCAAAATCAAAAGAAAACAATTGTCAAAAACCCTAACTTTGCTCTCTGACGGCTGAAGATAATCTCAAACTCTCAACAGTTCCCAACCCTAGCTTCACTCTTTCCTTTTATATGAATCGTCCATTTAAAATCCGCTGCGTGTTTAGTTCATGAGGGACACGGCCAAGTCAGAAGTGACTTGGCCGTGTGAGTGCTTTTTGGAGGGACACGGCCAGTGACTTGGCCGTGTCCCTTGCATGTGTCACCTACTACTTGCCTTTTCTTCTTTTCTTCTTTGTTGAGTGACACGGCCAAGTCAAAGGTGACTTGGCCTTGTTGGAGCTTATTGGAGGGACACGGCCAGGTGACTTGGCCGTGTCCCTTGCTTGTGTTTGCCTCTGAGAAACTTGCTCTTCTTTGCTTTGGACTTTGGTGAGACACGGCCAAGTCAGAGTGACTTGGCCGTGTTGGATGCTTTTTTGGAGGGACACGGCCACTGACCTGGCCGTGTCCCTTGCCTGTGTCCTCTTCTGTGCCTTGAACTTCCTTTTATCTTGGTATGAGACACGGCCAGTGACTTGGCCGTGTCCTCTGTCTGTGTCAGCTACTGTCCCTTTTTCCTTCAATCTTGGTTCCTTGGCTTTTAAACCTAAAACAAAACCTCAAACAAACTTTAAACAAAAAGTAAATAAACAATAACCAACAAAATGTAAACACATACTAAAAACTAGACCAAAAATAACATAAACACTAAATTAAATTAAAACTACCAAAATTAATAAAAACACCAAACAAACCAATTAAAACTAACAAAATACCTAAATAAAACAATAATTATCATAATAAACAAGACACAAAACTATAACAAAAACTAATAAAACACCACCCGGAATAGATTCCTAAGGAATCCCCAACCCCCCTAATGGGTTTAGAAAGTTGGGTACGTGTGGGGAAGGTGAGAATGACCCAGCACCCCCCACAATGCCCAGTTCATTGAAACCGACCTACTTTTTAGGTCTAAATATTATAGAATTCTTAATTATTATGATGAAATATATACTACATGCGATTATTAAAATAAAAGCATCATTTTATTAATAATCAAAATGATGTTCAAACAAAATAAATAAATGGACACCCATCCAAGCATTAAAATATATCCTTACATCATCCAATGTCTAAAACTAATTAGCACACTCACCAAAAGGTGGAAATGTGCCCTTTACATTAATCCCAAAATATGAAAATAATTTAAATTACATGAAGCCTAACTAAAGAGGTATCCACAAATGAAAACATACCTCTTACATTATTAATACCAAGATAAACAAATAATAATAATAATAAAGAAAACATCCATCCATCATAAATTAAACAAATCAAACATCGAAATCAAATAAATCAATCATCAAAACATATCATAAACTACATAATTAAATCTAAAACTAAATGAAGCAATAAATGTATAAGTTTAGGGTTCACATCTTAAATTAGGATTTTAGAACTTTAATAACTAAATTAGAATTTTAAATAAAGGAAGTTAATCACAAAGACTTATAATATACAAATAAATATTAGAGTTACTGTGACATTTAAGGGTTTAAAGAAAACTATTCTAAAACTAAAGAGAACTTGAGAATTGATTTTTTTAGGCTACTGGAATTTTAAAATCAGTTTTAACAATACATTTTTGAAAATCAATGAAATTGTTTAATGTAGTTTGATGAACGAACAACACAGAAACACATCCGAATGAATTATAGATTCATGGCTACTAGATATAAATGAAATAGCATGGCAGGACATGGCTACTACATATTTGTATCAATGAAATAATAAAACAAGGCAATGACTGTTGGATATTTGAATCAATGAAATAATCAAAGCAAAAAATGAAACAAAAATAAAAATAAAACAATGAAAAGGAATAATTGAATTACTATAATCTTAAAAAAATTTAAATGAAAGATTGCAAATCTCCATCGTAGGTTCCACCAATATTTAAGCTTGTAAATCTTGGTTGAAACAAGTTGAAGAAAAATGTATAGCACTGCTTTTTGGTTTGATAGTTTTGATGTTTATGTTCCCTGCTCTCACTAGTTACTAGGGTTTTTTGTTTGCTATTTCTTTTTTTTTAACTATTGTTGCTTTCTTTGTTGTCGTCCCTCTTAAAGTATTAAAGCCTATTATTTATAAGCAAAATCAGGCTTAACCTAAACCTCATCTGCCTAATCCAAGACATAAAAGGATTCTAATTTAATTAGGAAACCAAAAAATCTTCAGAATCAAATTTCATGTCAATTTGGCTGTCCGAATTGACATGAACCAAGGCCATGTCGATTTACTGTGCCAAATTGACATGGAACCAAGGCCATGTCGATTTGGTATGCCAAATCGACATAAGCCATGGCTCATGTCGATTTTGGCCCTCCAAGCCGATATGAACCATGGTTCAAGTCGCCTAGGGCCCTGCTAACTTAAAATCGGTCTAAAAATACTTTAATCAGACCAAATAATTGAATTTATGCCTTTTTAGCCCGAACTGACTTATTTAAAAATCATAAACTAGGTTTAAATCTTTTAAAGTCGGATCAAATTTATTTTTGCATTCTTAAATTAGGATCGTACTAAATTGGGGTCAAATTTAAGAGTCTACACTTGAATTGGAGTCCAAGACTATAACAGAGGTTAGAAGTTTTTTGGGATTGGCAGGCTATTATCATCGGTTTGTGAAGAATTTTTCTATGATAGCTACACCACTCACCAGATTACTTTGGAAAAGGAGTTAGATTTGTGTGCACTACAAGAATGTAGCGTATTACCAATGAAAATTTACCTAGAAAATTTAATTTGTTGGTAATACCAAGAGAAAATGGTAAAAAATTAATGAAAAACATAACGATAGATTATCGATAAAATAATTCACCGATGAAAATTTTGTCAATAATTATGGCGCCAGATAATGCTGAATAAATATATCGACAAAATTTATCAACCGAAAAAATAATTCTCATTAATACCGATTAAAAAAGCATTCTCTTGCTAAACTTTACCGAGAGAAAACTATTTCTGTCGGTATTAGCAAGAGACAACATTTTCTCTCAGTATTTTTTAGTCGTTCTTCTATTCATTTATCGAGAGATGATTTTTTTTGTCAGTATTAGCCAAGAAATTTACCGACGGAGATACTTTTTGTTGGTAATATTTATCAACAGAAATATTTTCTATCGGTATTAGTAAGAGAAAAATATTCTTTCGGTAAATGAATAGAAAAAGGCGAAAAAAATTTCACCATTCTAGTATTAATTTAGCGAGAGAATAATTATTCTCCCGCTAATAACGATAAAAATATTATTTGTCGGTAAATAAATAGAAGAATAGTCAATAATTAGTCAACAAATTTATCGACAGATAAATTTTTATCTGTAATATTTACCAACAAACACATTTTCTGTCGATATTAGCGAGAGAAAAATATTCTCTGTCTAATACCGATAGAAATATTATCTGTCGGTAATTGAATAGAAAAATAGTCAATAATTAGTCAATACATTTATCAACAGATAAATTTTTATCGGTAATATTTATCAATAGACACATTTTCTATCGATAATAGCGAGAGAAAAATATTCTCTCCGTAAATGAATAGAAGAACGGCGATAAAAATTCCGCCATTATAATATTGATTTAGCGAGAGAATAATTATTCTCTCGCTAATACCGACAAAAATATTATTTGTCGTTAAATGAATAGAAGAATAGTCAATAATTAGTCAACACATTTACCGACAGATAAATTTCTGTCATTGATATTTACCAACAGACACATTTTTTATCTGTATTAGCGAGAGAAAAATTTTTTCTCGGTAAATAAATAGAAGAACGGTGGCAAAAATCCCGCCATCTAGTATTCATTTAGAGAAAATATTTATTCTCTCACTAATACCGATAGAAATATTATCTGTCGGTAAAATTATAATAAAGGTCAAATAATTAGTTAACACATTTACCGACAGAAACATATTTTTGTTGGTATTAGCGAGATTTTGTCTTCTTATAGCCATTTACCGAGAGAGCTTGTCTTCTCTTGCTAATACCTATAGAAACATGCGTCTGTCTGTAATTGAATATTAAATAGTCAACTACGCATTGATATTTATAGACAGATCATTTTTAAATCTGTCGGTGATCTGTCGGTAAAAGGTATAAAATAAATCATTTACCCTTCCCCCATTTTTCGATCATCGCTCACTGCCTCTCCACTCAGCTCCCTCTTTGCCCCTTCTTCCTCTCCACTCAACTCCCTCTCTGCCCCCTCTGCTCAATGATTTTGCTCGTCGAAGAAGAAGAAGAAGAAGAAGAAGGCAGCAGAAATAGGTATTTATATAAAATTTTAAATTTTTTGTTAGATATTGTTATTGATTTTAATTTTTTTATTTATAATAAATTTTGTATTGTGTGTTGAGATTGTTAAGAGTGTTGTAGTTTAGGTATATTATTGATTTTTATTTGTTGGTTGTTTGAATTTTTAGAGTATTTTGAAATATATTTTAGGTTAGAATATATACTTTAGGGTATTTTGGTTGTTTGATTTTTATATTTTTGTAGGGTTTCTTATTATATTTTTAAAAATTATAGTTAAATTTTTAGAGATTTTTGAAATAAATAAATAAATTAGATAATATTTTAAGTAAATTTAACATTTTTAAGATATATTTAGAAATTAATTTTAATTTTATATTTATATTTTAGGATTTTAGATTTTGTATAATTTTTATTTAATTAAATTAGGTAAAAAGAAATAATTTTATAAAATTCAGACTTAAAAATAATTTACTTTTTAAGGTTTTTTTGCCACAAAATAAAATTTTAGACATATTTAAAATATTTTGTAATATTTTTAGAAATTTTTTATAAATATAAATATTTTAGGTCGTTAGATTGTTTGGATTTTTTTAAAATTTATAATTTTTTTTAGTAAACTAGATTTAATTTAATAAATTTTAGAATGAAAAAATATAAAAAATTGATTTTTTTTAATGGTTATAAAATATGTTTTAGAGATATTTAAAACTTTTGTTATATTTTTAGAAATTTTTTTTATTAAAAATATTTTAGTGTATTGGATTTATATTAAGATATTTGTGTACTTTTGAAAAAAAATTGAATTATTGCCAAAAATTTTAGAATTACATTATATATGAAGAATTAATTTTTTATATAAAATAATAAATGTTGCAGAGAAATTTTAAATTTTTGTTATAATTTTTTAAAATATTTTAGTAAAAAGAAATAATTTATGATTTTTTAGTAATTTTTATTGACTCCATTAAAAAATTATAATTTTTATATTTTTTAAACTTTATGTTTAGTGTTAAAGTTTACAATTTAAGGTATATTTTTGTGATTTTATACATTTTTAGCTAATTAGTTTAATGAATTAAAAAGTTTAGTTATATTATTAATTAAAAGTATTTTTTATTGCTATATAGATTGTAGTTAAACAATTAAATATTGGTTGTGTATTTTATTAATAATAGAAAATTATGAAATTTTAATAAATTTTTTTATCAATATTTTATATTGTATTTGTACTTGGGTTATCATATATATGTTTATGTTTTTTATATATGTATTTTTTTATTTTTATAGATTTAAATAAAATATGTATATTTATAATTTGACTGAAAATAAGAGTGGTATTTAATAATAAATTGATAATTCGAACTTAATAATTAAAAGCGATATAATGAAACTCATATTGTTTTATTACGAATTTGAAAACATATCAAACATGTAAATCTACTAGAAAATGACAATTTAATTTTTAGTTATACTTTTCTGATATTTAAAATATAATTAAAAAAAATATTTTGATTGTAAATTTAACTGATATAAATAGAAAAAGTTAAATAAATTAATAGTTTTAAAATTATCGAAAAATAATTAGAGTATATGATAAATAGATTAATCAATAAATTTTTTACTATATAAAAATAAAATTTAGTAAAAATTTGGATAATTACATTTAATTATAGCATAAAAAATATTTTGTATTCTTTTAAATTACAAGAAAAAAAATTTATTTTATTTCTAATACACTTTTAACATTTGCAACAATAATACTATAAATTATATAGTAAACATAATTAACTTGTTTGTCAAGAACTTTGATTAAGATGAAGTAAATAATGAAAATTAATTAATATCCCAATTATTATCGGTATAATGTAATAAATAATTAATAACAAATTCAACATGTAAATATTTAGTGGAATATAAAAATAAATAATATTAAATAAATAATAAGTAAAATATATTCAAAGCATATACATTTAGGAATATAAAATTTAATTAGATATAATAAATAATAATTACATATATATACATAACAATATTATTTAAGCATATAAAATTTTAATTAGATGTAATAAATAATATTTATAAATATTTTAGAGTATATATTTAGGCATATGAAATTTTATAAAATATAATAAATAGTAATTAAAAATATCTAAAGAACATATATTTAGGTATATGAAATTTCATAATATATAACTAATTGTAATTACAAATATCTCAATAGCAATGCTTCTTAGGCATATAGAAATTTCATAAAATGATGCGCTACTTAAATACCGATTATAAATACATTTATTTTGAATTTTGAATAATTTAAAAATAAACGTTAGTATCTGTTTGATGGATTACTCATTTTTCTTTTTAAAAAACGTGAGAACTCACTGAATTGCCCCATTTAGACAATTTAGAAACAACAATATATATCTATTTGCCATTTAACATTAATTTGAGACATAGTAGTATATAAGTTTTATAGAAAATTTATAGTATTTCTCTTAATTTATTCTCTGGGTACATACCAAAATTTTGAATATTTATTATATTTGATGTACTGTACTTAGAGAACCTTATAGAAATGCTGCCGAATTTTCTTCATAATTTGTATAAAGTCTTGCATTATGTTAAATAAGATATTTATTGTGTTTTTTTAATGGATTAGAGCCTTACCCTTTGTGAAGGAGAAATAAGGAGATTTAATTCTCATAATTTAATTTCATTGTCTTGTTTGTATACATTGGCAAAATGAATACAATACGTGCTTGGATGTACGAACAACTCAATCCGGATCGTACTCTTTCTATGGCATTTGTTAATGGGTTAGAAGAGTTTGTTGATTTTGCATCTAGTCAGAGGGATTATATGCAAGGCAATAAGATTTATTGTCCTTGTATAAAATGTCAACATCATAGATTTTGAGAAGTAGATGAAGTAAAATACCATTTAGTGAAATGGGATTTTATACCGGATTATTTCATTTGGAATATGCATGGTGAAGAGAATATAGTCGACCAATCTACTCCATAACCATAGAGTACATTTGAATCTGTCTTTAAAAATCCATACCAACAGATGGTATATGATGCAGTTGGGTCTAATATGTTTCAGTGGGACATGCCAAATATTGGTGTACCTAAAACTAGTGAGGTTCATTAAGAAGTTGATGAGTCTCCTAATGTTGAGGCTCAATGGTTCTACAATTTGTTGAATTCTCTGGATACAAAGGTGTGGCCTGGGTGTCAAAAACATAGTAAGCTATCAACCATGGCTCGTTGTTTGAATATGAAGCCTGAGCAGCATATGTCCAAAAGTCTTTCGATCAAAGGATCCAATTTGTTGTCCCAAGATGGCAACCAAGAGGGAGGATGAATTGGTTTCTTGAGGAATGATGGCAAATAGAAAAATTCTACAAACAAAGAATTCAAAAACTCAACAGCAAGAAATGTAGAAGTAAAAAATAGTTGAGTAGTGAGTAGAAGAAAAACACACAAGATTTATAGTGGTTCGGATTTTCTCCAATCCTACATCCACTTCCTTAACAACTTGTTAAGGTTCCACTAACTTTGAGTTTTCTTCTTACAAGCTTAACTCTAACTTTACAATTTGCTTGAGATCATTTACCTCACAACCCTTACAAGAGTTTTCCCAGGCTCACTCTCACAACCTAAGTGTTTCTAAGCTCAAACTCACACTTTTACAATGGTGTTTTTAATGCTTACACCCAACACTCATTACAATTCAAATGTTAATTGTTGGAAGAAAAGAAAATATGTTGCTTGGCTATTAAATTCAGAATCTCTATTTTTTCTTAGTAGAGTAATAATGTATTTATAGCCAATGTGGTCTAACTAGCCATTATAGATAGTGAGAAATAAGTCTTGGTAGTTTAGACCTATGTTAATAGACTATTTAAAACTGTTAGCGGTATTCCTTGATACTAGGATGGTCTCACCAATGTCATATGCGGTTGCCCTTAGATAAGGGATGGTCGATGCATTTAAATTTGCTTCAACGGTCGGATTTAAGTGCTCTGCTGCTGGAATCTTGCCCATGTTGTGGTTGTCGGGATGGTTAAGCATAAGCTATGTGCGGTCGCCCTTTTTGAATTGAGAGACTCGCGTCGAATTTCTGGGTGAACCTAAGGACACGAACACTACTATCAGTTTGAGTAATTTTCTCTTGAATCAGCAGAGCGGTGCGGAGTCTGAAGGACGGTCTCTAAATCAGTAAGCGGGACAGTATTCTTCACTGTGCTCGTCACCGCGAACCTTACTGGAATTTGGATAATTTGGGATACTCATGTTACGGTCATCCTTGTTTGTTAGACAGTTGCTCGTATTGATGTGCGGTCGCTACTGTTGTCGAGTTTATGACCGCGAACCCTACTGTGATATGGTTTCATCCTTCAATTCAATGGGGCGGTCGTCTCCATGGTTGTGCGACCGCTAAATGTGCCTTGTGTTGACTTGCTTGAAATAATCTAATCCTGCAATAAGGTTCTTAAAACACATGTTAAATAAGTCATTCAATTTGAGTTGTCAAGGATCAAAATTGAGATCATTTGGCTAACAATCTCCCCCATTTTGACTTTGACAATCAAATGGAATGATGATATAAATTGAAAGAAATGTAAATTCAAGGAAAGAAATTTAAACTTCTCATGTATTGAGGGTTAAAACATTTCTAGAAGAATTCTGTAAAGCTCCCCCTAAACATATGCATGTATCATGTTTATTTTGAGGTGTATAGCTTATAACTTTGCACATACACATATACATTAGTATAATAACACACATACATTTTACACACATGTATATTTCTCCCATTTGGAATTTCATTTCTCCCATAAGTATTTATATTTCTCCCCCTTTATCATAGGTAAAATGCATAATGTAAGAGAGATATCAAAGACAATAGTAAGATTATGAACATAATGTATAAAAACCATAATGTTATTAGAAATAGGGCAGTACAAAGACAATAGTAAGAGAGAAAAACAAAAAAAACAACAAAACAGAAACAGAAACATTAAAAGTAAAATAATCAGAATCTTCATCCTCATCTAGCTCTTCTTCTTCTATAGAAGCTTTTCCCTTATCAAGAGGGACATTGCTGGTAGAGCTAGTGCTGATGGATTCTTCTTCTTCAGGGGGACTCTCTGTATGATCACTTATATCCCAATCTTCAATATTACATTGAGGCAAATTCATTTTGCCTTACATGTCATAGAGATCATGATGCATGTGAGATATAAGGTCAATCCTTTTGTTCAAGTGATGGAATCTCTTGGAGATGCTTCTCTTGAAGTGTGAGAGTTTCCTGGAAAGGGATTTGATGGCTCTCAAAATGAGTTTTGTAGGAGAGCTAGTTTGGGTAGGCTTAAATGAGGAAGCCTTGGGAGGTAGTTCAACAGCAACTTCCAAAGAGTCTCCTTCTTCCTCAATGATGTACCTTGGTCTTTTCTTGTGCCTATCTACAACTCCTCTTTTGCCAAAGTAGTACACATATGTACCTTCAATCTTCCTTACATAGCCAGCATGTTCTAGATAGTCTATTGTGATGGCACTTGAGGCAAGATTGAAAGGATTTATCAAGGTAGCTAAGTTAAGATATTGAGTAAGTTTAGGTGCCTAGCTATTTGAGTAATTTGGGAAGATAAGAAGAAGGTTCCAGTTTGTGTGACAACATGGTGATACAATGTGTCAATCAAGAATTTTGTTTTGTTCATTTGGATGTTGTGGGTGAAAGCATATAAGAAGATGAGGTCTCTTTTTGTTACCTTTTCATTCCCATCAGCCCTTTGGTAAATAGTATAGGTTATAATTATATGAAGCATCCAGTGGGTGAGGGACTTGATGTGTCTTACTTTTGATTCTTTCTCAAAGGAAGTCTCTACAGAAATTTCTTACCAAAAGATAGAGAGGGTTTGGTTGGAGAAGGCTAAATCATTGTAGGAGGTGACTCCACCAATAAGAAAGTCCCAAATTTTTCCAAAGTCCTCTAAGGTTAAGGCTAGGTATTGGTCAAATAGCTTAAATCTAACCCCATACCACCCTAGTACAGAATTTGCACTCTTTCTAATCTAAAAGGACATGAGAAATTCCCTACTTAGACTAGAGTAACCTACCTCATCAGGGAAGACAAGTTGATAGCACTAGTGTTATCACATTTAATGAAAATATTTTTAAACACTTTACCATAGTCAAGCAATTATTACTTCATCCATAACACTTGTGTGCAATAGAAACATGCCGCAACATATTCTGCTTCCACCGTAGACAAGGCTACCGATACTTATTTCTTACTATGCCAAGAAACTAGACAATTGCCAAGAAAGTGACATGCTCCTATTGTGCTTTTTCTATCCAAGATACTACTAGCATAGTCCGCATCCGAAAAACCTAAGATATGAAACGATGTGTTTCTAGGATACCAAAGACCTAAATGCAATGTACCGTTTAAGTATTTCAAAATTCTCCTAGTAGCATTCAAGTGTGATTCTTTAGGATAAGTTTGAAATCTAGCACAAAGACATACACTATACATTATATCAGGTCTAGAAGCGGTTAAGTAAAGTAGTGATCCAATAATACCTCGATATTTCTTTTCATCTACTGCTTTACCATTTTCATCTTTACCCAATTTTAATGATGTGCTCATAGGAGTCTTGCTAGTCTTGCAGCCATCCATTCCAAATTTCTTGATAAGTTCTTTTCTATTTTGGATTAGTTAATGAAGATTCCATCTTTGCATTGCTTGATTTGCAATCCAAGGAAGAACTTGAGTTCACCCATCATGCTCATTTCAAATTCCCTAGTCATACAACAAGCAAATTCTTTGCACAAGGTTCATTAGTAGCTCTAAATATTATGTCACCCACATAAATTTGTACAATTAAAAAGTTATGTTTGTCCTTTTTAACAAAGAGAGTTGTGTCCACTTTTCCTTTTTAAAAACCATTTTCAAGTAAATATGCACTAAGTCTATCATACCATGCCCTTGGTACTTGTTTCAATCCATATAAAGCTTTGGTGAGTTTGAAAACATGATTTGGAAAATAGTAGTTTTCAAAACCAGGAGGTTGTTCAACATAAACTTCTTCGTGTATAAATCCATTTAGAAATGCACTTTTAACATCCATTTGAAAGAGTTTAAAATTCATATGACATGCAAAAGCAAGTAATATTCTAATAGCTTCTAATCTAGCTACAGGGGCAAATGTTTCATCATAATCAATGCCTTCTTCTTGATTATATCCTTTGGCTACCAATCTTGCTTTATTCCTAGTGATGTGACCATTTTCATCAAGCTTATTTCTATAGACCCATTTGCATCCTATGATTGAATGATCCTTAGGTCTAGGAGTGAGTTCCCATACATTATTTCTTTCAAATTGATTAAGTTCATCTTGCATTGCAATCATCCAACTTTCATCATTTAGAACCTCCTCAATGGTTTTTGGCTCAATTTGAGAAACAAAAGCAAAATTAACATCTATATGATTAATTTTAGATCTAGTAATTACTCCCTTAGATGTTTCACCAATGATGAGTTACTTAGGATGATCTTTCTTGTATTGCCAATCCTTAGGTAGAGCTTGAGTCTTTTCTTTAAGTTCATTATGATTGATCCTTGAAGCATCAATAGTTTCTTATGGTTCAAGAGTACCTGCAAGGTCATCAAAAGTACTACCTTTCCTTTGATCAAGTTTAAATGATTCAATAAAAACAATATGCATTGAATCTTCTACTACTAGAGTTTTCTTATTAAATACTCTATATGTTTTGCTAGATTATGAGTATTCTAGGAATATGCCTTCATCTGATTTGGATGAAAATTTTTCAAGATTTTCCTTGGTGTTCAATATAAAGCATTTGCATCCAAATACTCTAAAATATGAAATTCTGAGAATTCTTCCATTCCATAGCTCATAAGAAGTTTTATTAATTAAAAGCCTTTTGTAAACTCGATTTGCAATGTAACAAGCGGTATTAATGGCTTCCACCCAAAAATAAGATGGTAATTCATATTCATTGAGCATTATTCTAGCCATTTCAACCAAGGTTCTATTTTTCCTTTCAACCACACCATTTTGTTGTGGAGTTCTAAGAGCAGAAAAATTATGTGAAATGCCAAATTCATTACAAAAATTTTCAAAATTTTCTTTCTCAAATTCTTTGTCATGATCACTTCTAATAGATGTGATCACATATCCTTTTTCATTTTGAACTCTTTTTGCAAACGTTTTGAAGCGATTAAAAGCTTCATTCTTTTGAGCTAAGAAATTAACCCGTGTGAATCTAGAGTAATCATCAACAAGAACAAATGCTTATGACTTGCCACCTAGGCTTGTAACTCTATTTGGTCCAAACAAATCCAAATGAATGAGTTCTAAAGGTCTAGAGGTACTTACAACATTCTTTGATTTAAATGAGCTCTTATGTTGCTTACCAAGTTGACAAGGTTCACAAGTTCTATCTTTGTCATATTTTATTTTAGGGAGACCATCAACTAGGTTTTAATTACAAATGCATTTTAATTGATCCATACTTGCATGTCCTAGTCTTCTATGCCATAACCAAGCATCATTATTAGTAGAGATTAAACATTTAAATGCATGATTGGAATGTATGTCAATTTTATAAGTGTTGCTTATTCTAGTTCCCTTAAATACAATAGCACCATTTGAATTAGTGATCTTGCATCCTTTGGAGTCAAAATTTACAATGTATTTTCTATCACATAATTGACTAACACTTAGCAAATTATGTTTCAAAGCATCAACAAGCCATACATCTTCAATCAAGTCTTTACCAAGTGTTCCAATGGAGCCAACACCAATAATTTTACCTTTAGCATTATTTTCAAAAGTTACATTACCTCTAAGTTTGTATGTAATACTTGTAAAAAGCTTTGCATTCCCGGTCATATACCTTGAGCACCCACTATCTACAAGTCATGTGCTTTCGTTGATAGTAGATTTTAGGCATACCTACAAGGCAATAACAGTTATCTTTTCTTAGGTACCCGAATGAAGTTGGGTCCTTTATGGTTAGCAATAGAGGCGTCTTCTAACTTGAGATGAGCCTTTCTAATATGGCAAAAAATGCTTTTATGTCTAAATACAATATGTACATTGCCACAATGTTTTATATTTTTGCACTTTCCTATTCATATTCCATGTATTATGCATACAACTACAAGTATGTGATTGCTTTTTTGCATGTTTAATGTATATAAATGCATGATTACTTTTTAAGAACTTAGCTCTATTTCCTAGTGAGCCATGAGTAGTTTTTTTAGAACTCTTAGATTTGGTGTGAGCATCTTTGTTCTTATCCACATCAACATTAGATATTCGAGTTGTAGAGGCTTTTACAAATGTTGGTGTGCTAAGTGCAGTGTTGGTTGAGGCATTGAATCCTAATCCATATTTTAAGGAAGGTGATCTTTAGTTACCAATTAATGTGTCTAAGGCTTCTTTTCCTTTATGAAATCTTGAAATTGATCCTCTTAGTTCATTTAGTTCATGCTTCAAAGTTTTATTCTCTTTAATAACTTTTTCTAAGTCATGTAAGTTTTTATTTAACTCATTTATTGATTTCATCAAGTGTTAATTTGAGGTTTTCAATTCTAGGGTAGAGTTCTTTAAGCATATAAAATCATTTTCTAACTTATAACTCTTTTCCTTATAGAGCATCATCTTGGAAAAATATTTTTCTATTTTAAAGTTCATGTGCTCAATCAAATCACTATCATCTAGGTCATCAATATCATCATGTGCTATTAGATTCAAGGATTGAGTACTTAACTCATTGGAGTCATCTTCAATAGCCATGAGACATAGGTTTGCAATTCCTTCTTCTTTTTCTTCTTCCTCTTCGCTTGAAGAAGAGTCATCTCATATGGCTTTGAGAGACTTTTTCTTTTCTTTGTCCCATTTCCTTTTGTTCTTTACTTTGAAGTACTCTAATTTGATGTGACTAGATTTACCACATTCATAGCACTTTACCTCATTTTTCTTTTCTTTATCTTTGAAGGAGGATTTAGGAAGTGTACCTTTGTTAGCTTGTAATCTTCTCTTTTTTTTCCACTCACTTATTCTTTTTGAGAACATTGCCATTTCATCTTCATCATCAGTACCTTCGTTGCTTGAGCTCTCAACTTCTTTGATTGCTTTGAGAGCAATTGGTTTTCTCTTTTCTTTCTCACCTTGATCTTCTTCTTTTTCACTGTGTAGCTCAAATGTGAGTAGTTTTCCCACAAGCTCGTCGGTTCTTAATGTGCTAAGATCATGAGCTTCTTCAATGGATGATACTTTTGATTCAAAGTTCTTTCTAGCTCTTAGGGATCTCAAGATTTTGCTATTTACATCACCTTGATCATATATCTTGCAATACTTCTTTAGCTCATTGACAATAGCAAGCAAGCGATTCGTCATGTCGGTGATGTTTTCATTTGGTTTCATCTTGAATAGCTCAAACTCATGAACATGCATTTGTTTCTTGGTGAATCTCACTTGAGTCATACCTTCATGATAGTTTTCAAGTGTCTTCCAAATGCAATGTGCACAAGTTAAGTGTTGAACTCTTCCACCTTCTTCTCTTGAAATGGAATTCATCAAGATGGAAGCGGCTCTGTTATTCTTCAATCAATCTTTAACATTGACAATTGACCATTGTGCTTTGGGAAGAGGAACTTGATGAGTAGGAGGTTTCCACTCACTTTCCACAAAATCCCATAGCTCAATCCCTTCATTGTCTAGAAACAAATACATTTTGTGTTTCCAATAGGAATAATCCGTTCCATCAAAATAGGGTCTAAGGATAGTGTTAAGATTTCCATGAGAGGTTGAGTTTGATGAAGAAGAAGTTGCCATAGGGGATCAAATAACACAATTAAGTTTAAGAAATTTCTAGCTCTGATACCAATTGTTGTCCCAAGATGGCAACCAAGAGGGGGGTGAATTGGTTTCTTGAGGAATGATGGCAAATAGAAAAATTCTACAAACAAAGAATTCAAAAACTCAACAGCAAGAAATGTAGAAGTAAAAAATAGTTGAGTAGTGAGTAGAAGAAAGAACACACAAGATTTATAATGGTTCGGATTTTCTCCAATCCTACATCCACTTCCTTAACAACTTGTTAAGGTTCCACTAACTTTGAGTTTTCTTCTTACAAGCTTAACTCTAACTTTACAATTGGCTTGAGATCATTTACCTCACAACCCTTACAAGAGTTTTTTCAGGCTCACTCTCACAACCTAAGTGTTTCCAAGCTCACACTCAAACTTTTACAATGGTGGTTTTAATGCTTACACCCAACACTCATTACAATTCAAATGTTAATTGTTGGAAGAAAAGAAAATATGTTACTTGGCTATTAAATTCAGAATCTCTAATTTTTCTTAACAGAATAATAATGTATTTATAGCCAATGTGGTCTGACTAGCCGTTATAGATAGTGAGAAATAAGTCTTGGTAGCTTAGACCTGTGTTAATAGATTGTTTAAAGCTGTTAGCAGTCGTCCTTGATACTAGGATGATCGCGCCGATGTCATACGCGGTCGCCCTTAGATAAGGGATGGTCGCTGCATTTAAATTTGCTTCAACGGTCGAATTTAAGTGCTCTGCTGCTGGAATCTTGTCCATGCTGTGGTTGTCGGGATGGTCGCATAAGCTATGTGTGGTCGCCCTTTTTGAATATTGAAGTGGGTTTATAATGGTACTCACACATGGCATTCTTTAACTGGGGAAAATAAACTTCCGCCTAAATATGAATGTCGTGGTCGCCCTAGGAGCCAATTATCGGTCAAATTGAAAGACTCGCGTCGAACTTCTGGGCTCACCTAAGGACGCGAACACTACTGTCAGTTTGAGTAATTTCTCTTGAATCAGCAGAGCAGTCGCGGAGTCTGAAGGACGGTCGCTAAATCAGTAAGCGAGACCATATTCTTCACCGTGCTCGTCACCGCGAACCTTACTATAATTTGGATGATTTGGGCTACGCATGTTATAGTCATCCTTGTTTGTTGGACGGTCGCTCATGTTGATGTGCGGTCGCTACTGTTGTCAAGTTTATGACCGCGAACCCTACTGTGATATGGTTTCATTCTTCAATTCAATGGGACGATCATCTCCATGGTTGTGCAACCGCTAAATGTGCCCTGTGTTGACTTGTTTGAAACAATCTAACCCTGCAATAAGATTCTTAAAACACATGTTAAGTAAGTCATTCAATTTGAGTTGTCAAGGATCAAAATTGAGATCATTTGGCTAACAAAATTTATTAAAGAGATAACACCTGAGGATAATGAAATGTTTGATACTTTCTACCAAACAAAAAAAAATATTCAGGCACTTGGCTTGCCAGTAGAAACTATTGACTGCTGCAAAAATGGGTGTATGTTATATTAGGGTGATTATGCAGAAGACAGAAGATGTAGATTTTGTGAACAACCGAGATTTAAATAGAGTCAAGTTACAGGCAGACAAAGGGCAGCTATTCACTATAGCGATATGCTGAGTGAGGTGAAGGCTGCAGGGAAGCAACCTTCATTTATTAATGATCAGTTATGGGCCAACCTGCAGGCCCAGTGTAACTCTCCCGAGGGATAGACACATTCTATTATTACCTCTCGTAATACAATGTCCAGTGTTGTGGATGGTGCAGGTCCATCTATACATACGGGAGGCAGTCGACCGCATTATGATCATGCTCGTACACTCGTAAGTATATTCAAATTTTTTAATATATTTCAATTTATTTTTTTTGTGTTATAAAACTAATATTATTTTTCATTAAATAGGAGTCTACCATAGGTCGGCCGCTGAACAGCTATGAGTTGTTTGTGCATACGCACACCCGGGATCACGATGGGAATTTATTTATGGATCGTTGATCCCGGGATGTAAATATAAGTAATTCAATAATTTTTTAATATTATAAAATTTATATTTAAAATATAAAGTTAATAATCTTTTTTTTATATTACATAAGATCATTTCATTATATCTCGGGAGGAGGCCTCTCAGTCCGACATGCCCATTGACGATGATAGTTTATTTAGATCTATTGTGGACGGAGAGAAGAAGAAGAAGCTATATGGACTTGGCTCACAGTATGTCAGCACAGCTTCTTCTTCTTCTTCAACCAGTTCATCTGCTTTACTGAAAGAGATTGAGCATTTAAAGAAGCAGTTGGCGGAGCGTGATCGGACTGTTCAGCAATAGATTAGGGGAGATTGTTAGACAAATGATCTCAATTTTGATCCTTGACAACTCAAATGAATGATCCATTTAACATGTGTTTGGAGAATCTTGTTGCAGGCTTAGGTTACTTCAAATAAAGCTAAACAGAACATTTCTAGCGGTCGCACCAAACCTGAATACGACCGCACCATTCAATTAAAGGATGAAACCTTATCATAGTAGGTTTCGCGGTTAGAAGCCCGACCTCCGTCGCGACCACGCATAAAGATGAGCAACCGTCCCAATTTATGGACGACTGCTACCTAAGGAACTCAAATCATTCTAATCATAGTAAGGTTCGCTGTGACAATAATGGTGAATGACTCGGCCTCGCTTACCACTTTAGCGACCGCCCATTCAGAGTCACGACCGCTCTACCAATTCAAGAAGAATTTGCTTAAAGAGACAGTAGTGTTCGCGTCCTCAGGTGCGTCTAGAAGTTCAACGCAAGAATCTCAACTCGACCGCGAGATGCAACCTAGGGCGACCGCGACATTCAAATTTTGGCGGACATCTCTTCTGCCCTGTCAGAGAATGACATGTGACATGACCGTTATAAACCCACTTCAATATTCAAAAAGGGCGACCGCACCTTTGCTAGGCGTGACCGTTCCAACAATCATAGCATGGGCAAGATTCCTGCTGCAGAGCACTAAAATTTGACCGTTGAAGCTTTTTAAATGCAGCGACCGACCCTTGTCCAAGGACGACCGCGTGAGGCATGAGCGCGACCATCCTTGTATGAAGGACGACAGCTAAATGCTTCGGACAGTTTAAGTAAAGAAGGTCTAAACTGCCAAGACTTTATTCTCACTATCAATAACAGCTAGTAAGACCACATTGGCTATAAATACAGTGCTTCTACAAGAAAAGCATGAAGTCAAGTGAAGCAAAATAGAATTTGATAGCCAAGTAATAACTTTTCTTTTACTTAAACTTACATTTGAATTGTAATGAATGTTAGGTGTAAGCATTGAAAACACCATTGTATAAGTTTGAGTGTGAGTTTGGAAAAACACTTGGGTTGTGAGAGTAATCCTTGTAAAACTCTTGTTTGGGTTGTGAGAGTGAGCCTTAAAAACTCCTTTAAAGGTTCTTGAGTGTAAGCCTTAGAAAACACTTGTGAAGTTAGGTGTGAACTTGTGAAAACACCAAAGTTGGAAGTGAGCTTGTAAAAACTTCAAAGATTAGTGGAACCTTAATAAGTTGTTAAGGAAGTGGATGTAGGATTGAAGTAAATCCGAACCACTATAAATCTTGTGTGTTCTTTCTTTCTTCCATTACTCAACCATCTCTTAATTCCGCATTTCTATTTTGTTGAGTTTTTTAATTGTCATTATTTCTTGAGGAAACCAATTCACCCCCCCCCCCCCCTCTTGGTTGCCATCTTGGGACAACAATTGGTATCAAAGCCTGAGATTTCTTAAACTTAATTGTGAAATTTGATCCACTATGGCAACTTCTTCTTCATCAAACTCTCATGGAAATCTTAACACTATTCTTAGACCCTACTTTGATGGAACTGATTATTCATACTGGAAACACAAAATGTATTTGTTTCTAGACAGTGAAGGGATTGAACTATGGGATTTCATGGAAAGTGAGTGGAAACCTCCCACTTATGAAGTTGACAGTATTCAAGTTCCACTTCCCAAAGCACAATGGTCAGCTAGCAATGTCAAAGATCGATTCAAGAACAATAGAGCCACTTCCATCTTGATGAATTCCATTTCAAGAGAAGAAGGTGGAAGAGTTCAACATTTAACTTGTGCACATTGCATTTGGAAAACACTCGAAAACTACCATGAAGGTACGACTCAAGTGAGATTTACCAAGAAACAAATGCATGTCCATGAGTATGAGCTATTCAAGATGAAACCAAATGAAAATGTCACCGACATGACAAATCGCTTGCTTGCTATTGTCAATGAACTAAAGAAGTATGGCAAGGTATATGATCAAGGTGATGTAAACAGTAAAATCTTGAGAGCCCTAAGAGCTAGAAAAAACTTTGAATCAAAAGTATCATCCATAGAAGAAGCTCATGATCTCAGCACATTAAGAACCGACAAGCTAGTTGGTAAACTACTCACATTTGAGCTACACAGTGAGAAAGAAGAAGATCAAGGTGAAAAAGAAAAGAGAAAACCAATTGCACTCAAAGCAATCAAAGAAGTTGAGAGCTCAAGCAATGAAGGTACTGATGATGAAGATGAAATGGCAATGTTCTCAAAAAGAATCAATGAATGGAAAAGGAAGAAAAGATTACAAGCAAACAAAGGTACACCTCCAAAATTCTCCTTCAAAGATAAAGAAAATAAAAATGAGGTAAAATGCTATGAATGTGGAAAAACTGGTCACATTAAATCGGATTGCTTCAAATTAAAGAACAAAAAGAAATGGGATAATGAAAAGAAAAAGTCTCTCAAAGCCACATGGGATGACTCTTCCTCAAGTGAAGAAGAAGAAGAAGAAGGAATTGCAAATCTGTGTCTCATGGCTATTGAAGATGACTCCAATGAGGTAAGTACTCAATCCTTTTATCTAGTAGCACATAATGATACAAATGATATAGATGATAGTGATTTGATTAAGCACATTAACTTTAAAATAGAAAAATATTTTTCTAAAATGATGCTTTATAAAGAGAAAAACTCTAAGTTAGAAAAAGATTTTATATGCTTAAAGAACTCTACCTTAGTATTGAAAACCTCAAATGAACACTTGATGAATACGATAGGAGAGTTAAATAAAAACTCACATGACTTAGAAAAGATTATTAAAGAAAATGAAACATTGAAGCATGAACTAAAAGAACTAAAAGAATCAATTTCCAGATTTCATAAAGGAAAGGAAGCATTAAACACATTAATTAATAACCAAAGATCACCTTTCTTAAAATATGGATTAGGATTCAATGGCTCAACCAACATTGCACCAAGCAAACCAACATTTGTAAAAGCATCTACAATTGAAATTCCTGATGTTCATATCAAAGATGCTTGCACCAAGTCTAAAAGTACCACAAGAACTTCTTATGGTTTGCTAGGAAATAAAGCCAAAAATAATTATGCATTTTTATACACTAAACTTGCACAAAAGAAATCACATACTTGTAGTTGTATGCATGATACCTTAAATACAAAAAGAAAAATGCAAAAGTATAGAATACCATGGCAATGCACATATTGCATGAAATTTGGACACAAAAATTTTTCTTGTTATATAAGAAAGGCTCATCTCAAGTTAGAAGGCACTTTTACTACTAACCATCAAGGACCCAACTTCATGTGGGTACCTAAAAGAAGATGATCACTATTGCCTTGCAGGTATGCCTAAAATCTACTATCAACGAAAGCACATGGCTTGTGGATAGTGGATGCTCAAGGCATATGACTGGAAATGCAAAGCTCTTTATAAGTATTACCTACAAACATGGAGGTAATGTAACTTTTGGAAACAATGCTAAAGGTAAAATTCTTGGTGTTGGCTCCATTGGTTCTATTGGTAAGGATTTAATAGAAGATGTATGGCTTGTTGATGGTTTGAAACATAACTTGTTAAGTGTTAGTCAACTTTGTGATAAAGCATACTTTGTCAATTTTGATTCCAAGGAATGCAAAATCACGAATTCAAATGATATTATCATATTTAAGGGTACTAAAACAAACAACACTTATAATATCAACATTCATTCAAATCATACATTTAAATGTTTAATGTCCACTAATAATGATGCATGGTTATGGCATAGAAGACTAGGACATGCTGGTATGGATCAATTGAAATATATCTGCAATGAAAACTTAGTTGATGACTTACCTAAGATAAAATATGATAAAGATAGGATTTGTGAACCTTGTCAACATGGTAAGCAACATAAAAGCTCATTTAAATCAAAGAGTGTTATAAGCACCTCTAGACCTTTAGAGCTCATTCATTTGGATTTGTTTGGACCAAATAGAGTTACAAGCTTAGGAGGCAAATCATATGCATTTGTTCTTGTTAATGATTACTCTAGATTAACATGGGTTAATTTCTTAGCTCAAAAGAATGAAGCCTTTAATTACTTCAAAACGTTTGCAAAAAGAGTTCAAAATGAAAAAGGATATGTGATCACATCTATTAGAAGTAATCATGGCAAAGAATTTGAGAATGAAAATTTTGAAGGCTTTTGCAATGAACTTGGCATTTCACATAATTTTTCTGCTCCTAGAACTCCACAGCAAAATGGTGTAGTTGAAAGGAAAAATAGAACTTTAATTGAAATGGCTAGAACAATGCTCAATGAATATGATTTACCATCTTATTTTTGGGCAGAAGCCGTTAATACAGCTTGTTACATTGCAAATCGTGTTTACAAAAGGCATTTAACTAATAAAACCTCTTATGAGCTATGGAATGGAAGAATACCCAGAATTGGATATTTTAGAGTATTCGGATGCAAATGCTTCATATTGAATACCAAGTATAATCTTGGAAAATTTTCATCCAAATCAGATGAAGGCATATTCCTAGGATATTCATCATATAGCAAAGCATATAGGGTATTTAACATGAAAACTCTAGTTATAGAAGAATCAATGCATGTTGTATTTGATGAATCATCTAATCATGATCAGAAGAAAGGTATTACTTTCAATGACCCTGCAGGTACTCTTGAACCTCTTGAATCTATTGATGCTCCAAAGATCAATCAGCATGAACTTGAAGAAAAGACTCAAGATCTACCTAAGGATTGGCAATACAAGAAAGACCATCCTAAGGAACTCATCATTGGAGAAACATCTAAGGGAGTAATTACTAGATCTAAAATTAATCATGTAGGTGTTAATTTTGCTTTTGTTTCTCAAATTGAGCCAAAGACTATTGAGGAGGCTTTAAATGATGAAAATTGGATAACTGCACTGCAAGATGAACTTAATCAATTAGAAAGAAATAATGTTTGGTAACTTACTCCTAGACCTACAGATCACTCTATAATAGGATGCAAATGGGTCTATAGGAATAAGCTTGATGAGAATGGTCACATTGTTAGAAATAAAGCAAGATTGGTAGCCAAAGGCTATAATCAAGAAGAAGGTATTGACTATGATGAAACATTTGCCCCCGTAGCCAGATTAGAAGCTATTAGAATATTACTTGCTTTTGCATGTCACATGAACTTTAAGCTTTTTCAAATGGATGTTAAAAGTGCGTTTCTAAATGGACTTATAAGCGAAAAACTTTATGTAGAACAACCTCCTGGTTTTGAAAACTACAAATTTCCTGATCATGTTTTCAAACTTACCAAAGCTTTATATGGATTGAAACAAGCACCAAGAGCTTGGTATGATAAACTTAGTGCATATTTACTTGAAAATGGTTTTTCAAAAGGAAAAGTAGACACAACTCTCTTTGTTAAAAAGGACAAGCATAACATTTTAATTGTACAAGTTTATGTGGATGACATAATATTTGGAGCTACTAATGAAGCCTTGTGCAAAGAATTTGCTTCTTGTATGACTAGGAAATTTGAAATGAGCATGATGGGTGAACTCAAGTTCTTCCTTGGACTGCAAGTTAAGCAATGTGAAGATGGGATCTTCATCAACCAATCCAAATATACAAAAGAACTCATCAAGAAATTTGGAATGGATGGCTGCAAAACTAGCAAAACTCCTATGAGCACATCCTTGAAATTAGGTAAAGATGAAAATGGTAAAGTAGTAGATGAGAAGAAATATCGAGGTATCATCGGATCACTACTTTACTTAACCGCTTCTAGGCCTGATATAATGTATAGTGTATGTTTTTGTGCTAGATTTCAAACTAGTCCTAAAGAATCACACTTGAATGCCACTAAGAGAATTTTGAAATATTTGAATGGTACAATGCATTTAGGACTTTGGTATCCTAAAAACACATCATTTCATATCATAGGCTTTTCAGATGCAGATTATGCTGGTAGTATCTTAGATAGGAAAAGCACTACAGGAGCATGTCACTTTCTTGGTAATTGTCTAGTTTCTTGGCATAGTAAGAAACAAGCATCGATTGCTTTATCCACAACGGAAGCCGAATATGTTGCAGCATGTTTTTGTTGCACACAAGTATTATGGATGAAACAACAATTGCTTGACTATGGTAAAGTATTTAACAATATCTCCATTAAATGTGACAACACTAGTGCTATCAATTTGTCTAAAAATCCTATCCAACATTCTAGATCCAAACATATAGATATTAGACATCATTTCTTGAGAGAAAATGTACAAAATCAGAATATAATCCTAGAATTTATAGATACACAAAATCAACTTGCTGATATCTTTACAAAACCCTTGAATGAAGATAGACTTAACTTCATTAAACTTAATTTAGGAATGATTGATGGAACCACTTTGAATTAATTGCCTATCAATGAAGTTTCTATGTGCATTTATTTATTTTATTTCTCTAAACATTAGAAAAATCTTTCATCTTTCCTTGAATCTTTCATTTCTAAGTCAGCGCGTTCGCTCCAGTGTCCATAGCGATCGCTATCTCGTCTGCCAGATTCATTCAAACAAAAATCTCGTGCGCGGTCGAGAAAATTTGTGCGCGGGTGCAATAATTTGAACAGTTTCGACCGTTACAGATAGTTTCTTCCCCCGCAAGCATACTGATCGTGCTAATGGTCGCTAGACCGCATTTCGCGATCGCACCCTTCTAAATCTGCGACCGCACTCTGTACACTCTGCTCGAAATTTTGTAACCGTTGGCTGTATGACAGGTCGCAACTCTTAACTTTCAACAGTCATAAACGGCTATTTTCTTAATTTCTTCTATTTAAGAGTATGTTACATCAGTTTCTTGGATATTTTGGTTATTAAAGCATATAAACTTCCCTCTGAATCTCGAAAATCTTCTTAAAATCATATGTTTCTCATACACCCTCTGTTTTCCAGTTTTCTTCTTTTTCTTTCTATTCTAATGGCTCCCAAAAAGAAGACAACCTCCAAAATAAAAGGAAAAGCAAAGAGAGCTCCAGGAATCATAATAAGAGAACCTATAGTTGATCCTCCATCTCCTCCACAATCTAAAAGAGGTGAGAAAATTCACAAACCTCACCACCAAACTTCTGAGGAAGATGTTATATATGCTATGCTGAAAAGAAAGAAGGTTGAGGGAACCAAATCTCCTTTTGGTGGGATGCTTTCTGCCCTAAATATCAAGGACGAGATTGAGAGATTACTAGATGTCCTTGGATGGAGAAAGTTTGTATTTCCTGAAGAGGTAGGTTATTCCAGTCTAAGCAAGGAATTTCTTATTTCTTTCCAAATAGAAAAGAGTGCTAACTCTGCACTGGGATGGTATGGGGTTAGGTTTAAACTGTTTGATCAATACCAAGCCTTAACCTTAGAAGAATTTGGCAATATTTGGGACTTTCTTGCTGATGGTATAACCTCTTACAATGATCAAATCTTTTCAAACCAAACTCTCTCTGCATTCTGGCAAGAAATTTCTGTGGAAACTTCTTTTGAAAAAGAATCAAAAGCCAAACACATCAAATCCCTCACCCATTGGATGCTCCATAGGATTATCACCTACACCATCAATCAAAGAGCAGATGGGAATGAAAAGGTAACCAAAAGAGACCTCATCTTTTTATTTGCTTTCACCCATAACATCCAAATGAACACAACCAAGTTCTTGATTGATACCCTCTATCATCATGCAGTTACAAGAACTGGAACTTTCTTCTTATCCTCACAAATTACTCAAATAGCTAGGCACCTGAACCTTCTAAATGATCTGAACCTAGCTACATTGAGAAACCCTTTCAATCTTGCCTCTAGTGCCATCACAATAAATTATCTAGAACATGCTGGATGTGTAAGGAAGATTGAAGGCACATATGTATACTATTTTGGCAAGAAAGGAGTTGTGGATAGACAAAAGAAAAGGCCAAGGTATACAATTGAGGAAGAGGGAGACTCTGTGGAAGTTGCTGTGGAATTACCTCCAAAAGCTACTTCATCAAAAGCTGCTCAAGAAACTACCTCATCCTCTACACAACTCATCCTCCATGCTATCAAATCTCTCTCCAGAAAACTCTCTAGGTTCAAGAAAAGTGTCTCCAAGAGATTCCGGCACTTGAACAAGAGAATTGACCTTATATCTCACATGCATCATGATCTATATGATATGCAAGGCAAACTGGACTTGCCTCAATGCAATCTTGAAGATTGGGATATAAGTGATCATACCCAAAGTCTTCCTGAAGAAGAAGAGTCCATTAGTACTAGCTCTACCTCATTTGCTCCTCAAGATAAAGGAAAAGCTCCTTTAGTAGAAGAAGAGATAGATGAGGATGATGACTCTGAATAACTTAACTGTTTAGTCTTAATAGTTTGCATTTTCATTTTATGTCTTGATATGTTTGATGCTTTATTTGTTTTGTCTTTGTACTTTGTACTTTTCTCCATATTTTAAATAAATAAGATGTTTAGTTACTTTTCAATAAACTTCTTGCTTTCTGATTAATCATTTTGCCTATGACAATGGGGGAGAAATTGTAAACAACTTGAAACTTGGAATGATTGTTTAAACATAACTCAATTCACCAAGATACTCAAATAATATCAATGCACCAATGATTGCTTAACCATGATTCATGCATATGTTAAGGGGGAGCATTTTAGGCTTATTATTTTTTATCATTCCATTTGAATTGTCAAAGTCAAAATGGGGGAGATTGTTAGGGGAGATTGTTAGACAAATGATCTCAATTTTGATCCTTGACAACTCAAATGAATGATCCATTAACATGTGTTTGGAGAATCTTGTTGCAGGCTTAGGTTACTTCAAATAAAGCTGAACAGAACACTTCTAGCGGTCGCACCAAACCTGAATACGACCGCACCATTCAATTAAAGGATGAAACCTTATCACAGTAGGTTTCGCAGTCAGAAGCCCGACCTCCATCGCGACCGTGTATAAAGATGAGCGACCGTCCCAATTTATGGACTACCGCTACCTAAGGAACTCAAATCATTCTAATCACAGTAAGGTTCGCGGTGACAATAACGACGAATGACTCGGCCTCGCTTACCACTTTAGCGACTGCCCATTCAGAGTCGCGACCGTTCTACCAATTCAAGAAGAATTTGCTTAAAGAGACAGTAGTGTTCGCGTCCTCAGGTGCGTCCAGAAGTTCAACGCGAGAATCTCACACTACAAAAAAAACGCTATCTGCGACGGACAGAATCCGTCGCAAATCCGTCGCAAATCAAGTTTTGCGACCGATCTGCGACGGATACGATCCGTTAATAAAAAAGGCGTCGCAATTTTCAATTTGCGACAGGCCATCGCAGATTGCGACGGATTTGCAACCACTCGGCGGTTGCAAATCCCGCGCTTAAATTTTCGCGGGTAAAGGGCATCCGTCGCAGATTTCGTCACAAATTTCCGTCGCAGATTCCGTCACAGATTTTCGTCGCAAATTCGTTGCAGATTCCGTCGCAGATTGCCGTCACAAATTTCATCGCAGATTGTCGTCGCAGTATCTGTCGCAGATTCCATCATAGATTTCAAATATCCGTCGCAGATTCATAGCAAATCCGTAGTAATTTAATATTGATTTTTATTGAAACTATTTATATTATCAATTAATTTTATGAGAACTTTATAAATACATTTGGAACATTTAAACACAATCTAAAAAAATACTAATATACATTGATAAAAATAATTCTTTTATTAATCTTCAATAGAATAAAATATTTTACAATTTAACTATACAAGTGTTAAGAACACTACTATAAAAAAATCGTCGGGTGCAGGTTTTCCAGCTCTCTTTGCATTGACTTTGCTAATTCATTCACATCGACTATTGTCTGAACCACTGGCGCCGTTGCCTGCAACCAGAAGATATATTCATTATACTATAATTTTCTTTAATTTAATTTTTTTAAAAAAATATATTCATTATACTATAATTTTCTTTAATTTAATTTTTTTTTATTTTTAATCAATTTATATTTTTTTAAACTTTAAATTTAAGTTTATTTGCTCCAAAGAGATAATTTTTTGAGCAAATTCATTGTCAATAACTTTTTTTTAATAAAAAATCAGAGAGAATGGGCGTATGCATGACAAGCTTTTACTATATATATATATTTTTTTTTTCTTTCAAGTTTTTGCTATTTCTAAATTCATAGTTGAATTAATAAAGATTCAATTCATTTCTTACCTCTTTATATATATATATATATATATGTATATATATATAATTAACAATTTAAAATTTTATAAAACAAATTGAACAATGAAAAACAAATAATCAAGGTTTCAAAATGAATATAAATTAGGTTATATATTAGTTTTATTTTTTTTTTAAATATCTCAAAAAATAAAAATATTTTTAAAAATATTTATTTTTCTGTTTTCATATATTCACTTTTCAACTCTTAATTCAAAACTATTATATTTTCAAAAATATAAATATAATACATTTTAAATATATAAAAAAATAAAAAAGTGATACAGAATGTAATTTTCTAATGATTTCGGAAGTAATGATTTAATATTGGAGCAAATTATTAAGAATTCAGTAGTACATAGTTTTTTTTTGGTATGACAGTAGTACATAGTTAAAATCAAAGACTTAATTGAACTTTTTATTAAAATTAAGGAGGCAATTTGTATTTTACCTCATAAATTAGCAAATGCATCACTCCTCAGTTTGGTGCCTATTCAAATAGAGTATGGGTTTCCCTGAAAATGGTGACTTATCATGATGTATCTTGAAAGATGTTATTGTTGATACTATGATGAGAAGGGAATAGAGAAACCAGAAAAGGTCCCTATTGAAACTCTGCACAGACAGACAATGGTTGAGATTAAAACCAAATGACAAAATACAAAGAGAAACAAGTTATTTTAGTTCATTGCAATTATAACAAATAATACAAATTGAAGACAAAGCCAAATTATTTCCACTCCGCCAATGATGCAAATATTACAATTAATGCAAAATAAACATTTTTTCTTATGGAACATTATTTCAAATTAGATGGACCAAGAGGATAAAATAATTACTAAATTAAAATAATAATAAGTTAATAGCAATACCTTCTTTGAAGAATTAAAGAAATCTGTCCGATCACACAAGTAAAAATACACCAGAAGGCCACCAAATTCAGATCTACACAGGTAGAGAGAAGTATACAATGAACATAAAAGAGAATTCAACAAGTTAAACATTTCTGAATCAAAATCCAATAGACGGAATCCACTCACATAGCTCTAAGCGTCAACCGATTCTCAATTAAGAATAGCTCTTCCATGAAAAGGAATCTAAGAGGTTACAACCATGAAATTTAATCAGGGAAATGCACAAGTTGAAATAACTTATAAAATTGAATTGACAGCTTCAGCAAACCTGAAAATCGGAGATGAGGAAGGGGAACTCTTAGCTTTAGGAGAAGCCGATTGAAGACCTCCTCCTTCAAGCAAAACAGCTCTATCATCTTCTTTCACCGCATCATTTGCCAATTCAGCCAAACCAATATCAGAGTGCCTACTGACAATAAAAGCAACTTCAATTAAGCTTCAAACTGCATAAATATAACAATTAACAATGCGATACATTCAAAATTTAAAACACTCACGCTTTTGATGCGGCAGCATTTTTCTTATACTCCAAGAACTCAGAATAAATCCAATCAGCAATTACAGGTAAAATTCCGAGAAAAAAAGAGACCTAAAAAATGAAACAACCAAAATTTGAAAAAAAAAATTATCCACCAAAATGAATACTGCAAAATCAAGAACTACTCAGCATTATACCAATCAAAGCAAGATCTAAAAGGAAAAACATAAAACTAAAGAAACACGGACCTGACCAGGAGTATATTCATGTGTTCATTTTGAGACCACCAAATTTCTCCTGCCCAGCCGTATCCCAGCAATAGAATCGAATTTGTCCACAGTTTGTAAAGAAATCCAACGGATGAACTTCCACACTAATTGTTGCTACATAATGCAAAAGAAAAAAAGGAAAAATCAAGCACCAATGTTAAAAAAAAAATGATTAACTTTTGTTTTGATTTTCTTAAATACTTACGTTCATATTTCTTCTCAAACTCTCCGGTCAAATGCCTCTTTACAAATGTTGTCTTTCCTGCAACAATCTCAAACATTGATCTTATCCCAAATAATTGGCACACAATCGCATGAAAAATATCAATAAACCTAGCAATATCCCTCTGGACCCTCTCCTAATTCAAACTAAGAAATACATATATGATCAAAAATTCAAAATAAAACCTAGCATTTGCACAAGATAAATATCCCGCTAAACGTCATTCTCAATCAACGCATATATCACTCACAATTACAAGAAAATGAAAAAAATACCAGCCATTTTACAAATGAACAACCTAAGACAGAGACAGATCCATGGTCGTGTGGGACAGAGCCGGTGGTCAGAGCACCCTCGTCGGCTCATTCTCGTCGCCCATCTCTGGTCAGCTCTTTCTTTCTCTGATTCTTCCCCTCTCTGGTTCTTTCTTTCTTTGGTTCTGGTCGGCTCGTTCTCTGGTTCTTTCTTTCACTGGTGGTTGGAGCTCCCTCGTCGGCCTGCCATGATTTTCAACCTGAGACAGAGAGTGAGACAGAGACAGAGAGTGAACAGAGGGAGACAGATACAGAGAGAGAGACAGATACAGAGAGCGAGACAGAGCCGGTGGTCGGAGCTCCCTCGTCGGCTCGTTCTCGTCGCCTGTCTCTGGTTCTTTCTTTCGTTCCCCTCTCTGGTTCTTTCTTTCCCTTGTTCTGGTCGAACTCGAGAGGTTCTCTGGTTCTGCTGGAGATTGTAAGATGTCTAGACTTCAGAGTTTGAGAGCAAGTTTGAGAGTAGAGGTCAGAGGTGGCTGCGGTGGAAATGTTGTGAGTTTAGGGTTTCTTGTTTTTGGTTCAGTAAAAAAATTAATACAGTAATTTTTAATATTTTTTTAAAATATTAAAAAATTTTAATTTAGATTAATTAGTTAAATTTTATTTAATATTAAATTTTATTTTATTTATATTGATATTAATATATTAATTAAAAAATAAAATAAATAAATATATTAATATTTAATTATATAATTAATATAATAATTATTAATATTATATTCTATTGATAGATAAATATTATTTTCTACAACCAATCTACGACGGAAAAAAATTTTGCTAAAAAATATACCCGGGTCTCTCTCGCGCCAAGTTTCCGCACCAACTTTTGCGACGATTATTTGCGACAGAATGATTTTCGTCGCAGATCTGCGATGGATTTGCAACGGATTTGCGACCAATTTCTCAAAATTCCTCTGACTCGTCCTTCCGTCGCAAATTCGTCGCAGATCCGTAGCAAATTTGCGATGGAAACATGTCCGTCGCAGATTTTCGTCGCAAATACCGAATATTTTTATAGTGAAATTTGCGACGGCAATAGACGGTAGCAGATCTCCGTTGCAAATTGCTTTTTTTAGTGTTTTCTCTCTCGCGCCAAGTTTCCGCGCCAACTTTTGCGATGATTATTTGCGACGGAATGATTTTCGTCGCAGATCTGCGACGGATTTGCAACGGATTTGCGACCAATTTCTCAAAATTCCTCTGACTTTTCCTTCTGTTGCAAATCCGTCGCAGATTCGTAGCAAATTCGCGACGGAAACATGTCCGTCGCAGATTTTCGTCGCAAATGCCGATTATTTTTGTAGTGTGAACTCGACCGCGAGATGCTACCTAGGGCGACCGCGACATTCAAATTTTGGCGGACATCTCTTCTGCCCTATCAGAGAATGACATGTGACATGACCGTTATAAACTCACTTCAATATTCAAAAAGGGCGACCGCACCTTTGCTAGGCGCGACCGTTCCGACAATCACAGCATGGGCAAGATTCCTGCTGCAGAGCACTAAAATTCGACCGTTGAAGCTTTTTAAATGCAGCGACCGTCCCTTGTCCAAGGACGACCGCGTGAGGCATGAGTGCGACCATCCTTGTATGAAGGACGACAGCTAAATGCTTCGGACAGTTTAAGTAAAGAAGGTCTAAACTGCCAAGACTTTATTCTCACTATCAATAACGGCTAGTAAAACCACATTGGCTATAAATACAGTGCTTCTACAAGAAAAGCATGAAGTCAAGTGAAGCAAAATAGAATTTGATAGCCAAGCAACAACTTTTCTTTTACTTAAACTTACATTTGAATTGTAATGAATGTTAGGTGTAAGCATTGAAAACACCATTGTATAAGTTTGAGTGTGAGCTTGGAAAAACACTTGGGTTGTGAGAGTAATCCTTGTAAAACTCTTGTTTGGGTTGTGAGAGTGAGCCTTAAAAACTCCTTTAAAGGTTCTTGAGTGTAAGCCTTAGAAAACACTTGTGAAGTTAGGTGTGAACTTGTGAAAACACCAAAGTTGGAAGTGAGCTTGTAAAAACTTCAAAGATTAGTGGAACCTTAACAAGTTGTTAAGGAAGTGGATGTAGGATTGAAGTAAATCCGAACCACTATAAATCTTGTGTGTTCTTTCTTTCTTCCATTACTCAACCATCTCTTAATTCCGCATTTCTATTTTGTTGAGTTTTTTAATTGTCATTATTTCTTGAGGAAACCAATTCAACCCCCCCTCCTCTTGGTTGCCATCTTGGGACAACAAGATCTAGGAGCAAGTGCAGATGGTGGAGGAGCAGGTTCAATCTCGGATTCAGGCGCAGATGCAAACCGAGATGCAGAGGTTAGTTCAACAACAGTTTAATGAGTTTATGACCAACTTCATGCGAGGGACCTTCGATCCATCACGACAGTTTTTGCCTGATGGTGTTCCTCCACCTCCACCACCTCCTACCATTTGATTTTAAATTTTTTTTATTTATGTATACTTTATATTTTAATTTCATATGGTTATATATATTTTATTATTTTTATGTCCACCTATTTTATATTTGAATATTTATTGCATTTAAATATAAATTTTATTTTTATATAAATTTTATTTTATTTTTTTTCTTTTTAATATAAATTTATACATATATTTATATATTACAAAAATTAAAAAGAATAATTATGTTGTAAAATTTAAAAATAATTTATTTTTACCGACATATTATATTTTTTGTCGGCAATTTATTTTGAGAATTCCGACAGAATTATTTGGTAAAAAAATTTCAGAGAATACCAACAGAAATGTTTTCGCCGGTAATACCGACTACGTATTACTGAAAGAAACTTTTCTGTTGGTATTACCGACATAAACTTTTATGTCGGTAATACGTAGTCGGTATTACCGAAGAAAATATTCCTGTCGGTAAATATTATTGACTATTTGTCTGTCAGAAAATTACTGACAGATTATTTTCTGTCGATAAATTACCAATAGTTTACTTTTTTTTGGCTTTTTGATTACCGGAGAAAGATATAGTGATAAATTTTTTTGTGATAATTGGTCAATAAATGTTATTATTGATGAAAAAAATAAGGATTACTGATGAATTTTTTTGTCGATAATCTGGTATATTCTTATAGTGGTGGACAGATCGATGTCAGATGAGTTTTAAGCAGTTGAGAGAGATGTTAACTCAGGCTCCTATCCTTACCCTATCGGTGGAAGGTAAAACTTATGTGATATACAGTGATGCTTTACATAGTGGTTTAGATTATATTCTGATGTAGGAGGATAGAGTCATTGCTTATGCATCTAGACAGTTGAAGCCATATAAGTTGAATTACCCGTCTCATGATTTGGAGCTAGCAACCATAGTTTTGTCTTGAAGATTTTGCGGCATTATTTGTATGGGGAAAAATATTTTATTTATACAGATCATAAGAGTTTGAAGTACCGATGATGATTGGAGTTGATTAAATATTATGACTTTTTATTAATTATCATCCTGGCAAGACAAATGTTGTTGCGAATGCCTTGAGTAAAAAGTCTATGCAGGTTTGCTTGCTTATTCACTCTCATTGCTTGTTGCGTTGAGAGTGTTGCATGCAAGATTTGAGTCTTGTGATGATGGTACATTGATGGCTCAGTTGCAGTTGAGCCTAATTTTATTGGATCAGATTAGGGAAGCCCAGTTGGCATATGAAAAAAATCAAATGATTGTGATGGATTACTAAAAGGGGGAGAGTTAAGACTTTTATGTGAGAGATGATGGCAGTCTATGGTACAGAGATAGGTTGTGTATTCCTGATGATGCAGGATTGAATAGAAAGATTTTAGAGGAAGCATATCAGTCACTCTATGCTATGTACCCTGGTAGTACTAAAATGTATCAAGATTTGAAGCAGCATTATTGGTGGTCAAGTATGAAGAGGGACATAGCGGAGTTTGTATTCAGATGTCTCACTTACCAGAGAGTGAAGGTTGAGCACCAGGTTTCTTCAGGGTTACTTCAGCCATTATCAATGCCAGAATGAAAATGGGAGCGAGTGATGATGGATTTTGTGACTGGACTGCCTTTGATTCAGAAGAAGCATGACGCAATCTTGGTGATAGTTGATCGGATGACGAAGACAACTCATTTTCTTCTAGTTCGAATGGACTATTCTCTTGAGAGGTTGTTTGAGTCCCAATTTCTTTGGTGTCAGACCGAGATCTCCAGTTTACATAGAGATTAGAGGAGTTTGCAGGTTGCATTGGGTTTTCGGATGTATTTTAGTACTGCTTTCCATCCTCAGGCATATGGGCAATCAGAGAGAGCGATACTGATTCTAGAAGATATGCTGAGGAGTTGTATCATTAATTTCACTGGGAGTTGGGACAGGTTCTTGCCACTGATTGAGTTTGCATATAATAACAATCATTAGTTCAGTATTGGGGTGGCACCTTATGAGGCCTTGTATGATAGGAAGTGCAGGACACCTTTATATTGGGATGAGATTGGAGAAGGTAAATTGGTCAGTCCCAATTTGATTAAGGAAACATAAGAGAAAGTGAAGGTGATTTGGGGTCATCTAAAAGCAGCTTCAAACGGACAGAAATCCTATATAAATCTAAAGAGAAAAGACATAGAGTTCAATGTGGGAGATAAAGTGTTTCTAAAAGTGTCTCCATGGAAGAAGATTTTGAGATTTGGTCAGAAGGGGAAGTTGAGTCCTCGTTTCATAGGACCATATAAGATACTGGAGAAAGTTGATCTAGTGGCTTATAGATTGGCTCTGCTGCCTGAGTTAGATCGAATACATAATATCTTCCATGTCTCTATGCTTCAGAGGTACATGTCAGACTCATCTCATATCTTATCAGTGGAGTCTATTGAGGTGAGTCCGGATCTAAATTATGAAGAAGAACCAGTGGCGATTTTGGCATGAGATGTGAAAGAGTTGAGAAATAAGGTGCCACTTGTGAAAGTTCTTTAGAGAAATCATGTCACTGAAGAGGCGACATGGGAGAGTGAGCAGATGATGCGGAACCAGTATCCTCAGTTATTTCAGAGTTGATATCAGGTAATTTTGCAGACAAAATTTTCTTTAGGGAAAGAGAATTGTAACATCCCTAATTTTTAAAAATTAAATAAAATAAACTAAAATTAAATTAGATAAATAATTTAAATGAAAAATGAAAGGATTTTAAGTAAGAAAATCGAATGTATATGTGAAATATACATAAAATATATAAAAGTCAACTAAAAGTCAACATTTTTAAAGAAAAAGTCAAAGTCGAGTGGCAATTTTGTAAATATATTTTGAAAATTAAAATTATTTAAATAAATTATATATGAATGGAAGATGTAATTTAAAGTTTTTATTAAATAATTAATTAATTAAAATATAATAAAATAAAATATATATATATATGGTTAATTTTCAAAGTGGAAAGAAAGAGAAAACAAAAATTGATTTTCATCTTCTTCTTCTTCTTCCTTGTAAGGCCGAAACTCCATGGATGCCCAACTCAAGATTTTTCTTTTTCCAAGCTCCATTAATTGATTGGTTTTCAAGGTTTCAAGTGAAGTTTTGGAGTTTTTCTCTTGAATTAGTAAGTTTTCTAACTACTTTCTTTGGATTTTCATGAAATTGAGATTATGTTGATTTTGAATTTTGGAGTAGTATATTTAATTGCTTAATTGGGTATGAATGAAGTTGTTTTGAGTAGTTAGTAATGATTTTTAAGTTGGATTGAAGAAATGGTTAAGTTTGAGTGAAGTTTGGTGAAGAGAGAGAATTTAGGGTTATGAAATATATGGACTTTTGAATTCATGTGATCTAATTATGCAATTTGGTTCCAAATGTGTCATTTTAATGCATAAACAAGGATTTTAAAGTCAAATGATGAATTTGGTTAAGTTTGGATAGAGATTGGGTGAGGTAGTGTTGATTTAGGATTTTGTAAAGGGAATTTTTAAAGAATGGTCAATTGTTTGATTTTAATATTTGAAGTATGTTATTTAATGATATAAGCGATGAAAATAAGCTTGGATTAATAATTGGAATGAGTTAAAATAAAGAACCTTCAATGGTGAAGGTTATGCCATTTTGGGATTTTGATTAGAGTGATGTTTAATTAATTGATCACATTGTGTATAGGCATTAAGGAGAGGTGAATTGCTCAACCCTAGTATTGAAGGGCAAGTTGGAAGAGAAGGTTGGTGGGAGATTTTGAGCTTGTTTTTGACTGCTTTCTAAGGTATGTACAAACTCTTGGTAAATGAGGTATAATTGCATCACTTTGGGCTTAGCACATTTTGGATAAAAAAATGTGTTAAGCTACTAGATACATTAAACATTCGTAAACATTGTGCTATAACATGTGCATTGTTATGTATGTATTATATCCATTGTGAAAAGCCATTGGTAATGGCTAAATTGAATAAAATGTGATTTATATGTATTATGTAAAAATATCCTAAAATATTGGGTAATGTGATTTTGATGTGAAATATCATACATTGTGATGAAATGATAAAATATGATGAATTAAAGTGAAATGACATTGATAGAATGAGAAAAATGAGAAAATGAGGCAATGTGCCCAATTGATTATGGAAAATGAGAAAAGTTAAATATGGAAAATATGAATTATTTATGTGTCTAATATGTTATTCAATTTTTCAGAGTTCTGTGTTTGGCGGCATGCCTATAAAATTATCCTCATTATTTGCCTTCAGGGCTAGACGTTATGTATCACTTATACATGATTTGCTTTAGGGCTAGACGCTTGGCGTCACTGATATATGTTTTGCCTTCTAGGCTAGATGTTGAGCATCACTTTGATTTGTCTTCGGGGTTAGACACTTGGTTTCATTATGAACCAAAATGGTAACTCTAGGATTTGAATAATGTATTAGTTTATTTGGGCTCATGCTTATGTATGTGTTTATGTGAATTATTAAATGATAAAAGAATATGTTTAGAAGTGAGCTTGAATGCCACATTGTGACATAGCAGAAGCACTAAACATTGGCATTATATTTAAGTTTTATTGTTATCAAAATTTGTATCGCCATGCTTTTAGCTAAGCGTGATTATAATTTATCGCGTAGGTGACAAGGGTGATCCGGTTGGGCCGAAAAGTTCTTTTAAACTGGGTCGGGTCTAGATTTAAGATTGCTTGTAGAGTTGATTTTTGGGTATATCAAAATCAGAGACATTTGCCAATATGTATATATTTTATATTATAGTACATTTTGATATTATGTATATTATGTTATATTTTTGACGTATATATATATATATTGTAAATTATAAAGAATATTTTGGACAAATTTTATAATGTGAATTTTATATCTATTTTTGATAAATAGATTTGTATATGTATAAATATTTTGAGAAAATGTGGAGAAATTGAGAAGTTGAGGTGAAAAAGTATGATTTATTTTGTTGGGAGTGTTTTTATACAGGTTGTGTAACTGTTGAAATTTTGAATGTCCAAATTATAGACAAAATTCTAGCAAATTTTTTTCAGAAATTTTCATATAAAATACTATTTTGGGACCTCTAGTTAATAACAAATATTATATTTATTATTTAAATATACATTTAAAAGTATTTTGAGATTTTAAATTTAAAATGTGAAAATTTTTATTAAACCGGGTTGTGATATTTTTATACCGTATATATGTATTTTATATAAACTGAGTGTATGTATTATACATATATAGGGTATAAGGGTGTTACAGATCAGCTATGTTACTAGCATTTTGAGGCTCACTACACTCATTCTCATCTGTATAATCACATTCTGGCTCACAAAAGTTAGTGTCCTGATCACTCAAGTGAACTTATATATCGCTATCTTCTTCTAACCACCTATCATCCACATCAACATTATCATACTCATTGTTTGGTATGGCCTCAGTGTTTAGAATAAGCTCATGCACATCATCAAACTTATTGTTTGGTACAGTCTCAGTATTTGCTAAAGGCTCAGTGTTTGGTACATGCTTATGCACCTCATCAAATTGAGTGTTGGGTTCAGTCTCATTCACCCCTCCTTCACCTACTGTTTTGCTATTATTACCCCCCTCTCTAAGGTAAGGCCAAAGGATTATCAACTATAATAGGCCTGTCAATGTCATGATCAACATAAAAGTGAATCACCTTCACTTTACTATTGCTGGCTACATAGTTAACAATCGTCCTTATTGACTCATCACTAGTAATTAAAACTAGCCCATCCTGTAGTTCTCTCTTTGGTTCAAGTACGTAAATCTTATTGACTATTGGATATCCTACAGTCTTCCTATATCTATCAAATAGATCCATGTAGCAAAGGAAATCCACATCAAAGTTTTCAAAGTCTTTAACCTCACCATTTACATACCGCCAGACAGGGTGGTTAGAGTCTTCAAGGTTACACACCCATTTACCGCCATGGTAAAATCTTAAAAGAACTTCAGGCATCCTAGTAAATTTGAAAAAATGGCACAAATTAGTAAAATTTCATTTCTATATTCTTCTATTTCAGTATATACAAACTCATATGACACAAACTCAAAAAAACCATTTTTATTACGAAGCCCTAAAATCATTTGGTAATAAAAAAGGCTAAATCTTTCATCATTAGATGTTATGCTCGAAATAAACTATTAAGTAAAAAATAAATATCCCTAAACGAGAAAGCACAAGTAGATGACGGACCACAAACACACCTGAGAAGACACGATTTCATTCACAGTGGTCTATGAATCTAAAGATAAGCACAAGCAATGACTTCAAAGCTCACAGAAAGTATAAGAAATGATTTCGGAACTTCAAAGGTTAAAGAGAGTGCATTCATTTTTATGGCGTGGAAGGGGAAAAATGAAGCTTTAGGAGAGAATTTTTATTTCTTTGCCTATATAATATGGGGTGAAGGCTACAAAGGTGGGGTTTTTCTCTCAGCTCCTAATGGCACCATTTTGGGTTATAGGTGGGAAGCAAATAATATTTACTAGTATTATATTCATATATAAATTAATTTTTTATTAGTTTATAACATCAGATCTCACGACAGTGATGAGCCATTATTCATCTAGTTAAAATAGGGCTCGAATGTCAATTTTTCTAATGTTCTAAGCGTATCTGAGATGAAACTTACTTTCACCTTGTATTTGTACCTAAGGTAAATCATTAGGCTTGTATTTATACCTTTTCCCAAAAGTAAACATCAGTAAAACTAAAAATGAAAAGTTAAAAAAGTAGTAACTGAGATATTTTTTTTTTGGAACAATTACAAAACTAAATAAAAAATAAAACCACTTAAAAAATATAGTACTTTAAAACAAATTGCAAAAATACAAAAGGGATATGTTATTTTACAAAAATACGGACAACACATATATAGTTGTAGTATGATTTAGATAGGACCACAAATGATGACTATAGTATGCTTTGAGAGGGACTATTAATGATGGTTGAAGTATGCTTTAGAAGGGACCACTGATGACAAGAGAAAATTATTAAAAGATAGACTCTTAGTGTTTTTTTAATATATATTCGATTTTAATTTGAAATTCAAATTTGACACTTCTTATAAAATGAGTAATTTTTAAAATATTTTTACTTTTAAGATAATTTTATAATACTCTAACAATTGACTCAACAAATAATAATAAATTAAATAGCATTAAATATAATTAATATTTTAAATTAATTTTTCAATTTATAAAATAAATTTAATTTTTATAAGACCCAAATTTTAATTTGATTTCGTAACTGTTATATATTTAGTTATATGTAGTTATATGTAATATATACTCATATATAATTAAATATATAAAATAGTTATACACTTTTATTTTTTAAAATTTAACATATATATCTAATTATATGTAACATATACAGATATATAACTAAACATATAAGATAATTCGATATTGTTATTATTTTCAAAATTAACACATATATCTAGTTATATACAACATATACCCACATATAACTAAATGTATGAAATAGTTACTATTATTATTTTTAAATTCAACATATATTTAGTTTATGTGCAATATATACTCTCATATATTATTATTCTTTTTTGGTATATCTAGTTATATATAACATATATCCACAAATAATTAAACATATAAAACAGTTATATATTATTTTTTTTTCAAAATTAACACATATATCTAGTTATATATAACATATATCATATATACTGTTATTTTTTTCAATGTATCTAGCAATATGTAATTTATATCTATATATAATTAAACATATAAAATAGTTAATGCTATTCTTTTCAAAATCAATACATATAAATACATATATCTAGTTATTTGTATTGTTATTCTTTTTGGTATATTTAGTTACACTATAAGAATATACTGGATTACTGATGGAAAAATTCGTCGAAAATCCATATTCTTTTTGTCGATAATCACATTTTCTGACATATTACCGACAAAGAAAAAACTGTAGATGATAAAATTTACCGACATAATGAGGTTTCTGTCGGTAATACTGATTAAAAAATATTATATCGGTAATTACCGTCGAAGGATATTATAGTACATAAAAATAAGATTTGTGACAAAATAAATTTTTATCAATAATTATCGACAGAAACTTCGTCGATAATTACCGACTAAAGATTTTTCTGTCAATAATTAATGACAAAAGTTTCTGTCGATAATTACCGATATAAGATTTTTTTTCTGTCGGTAATTATCGACATAATAATTTCTATCTATATTACTGATAGAAAATTTTATTGGTAATTACTGACAGAAAAATTTTTAGTCGGCAATTCATGATTTCAGATATATTTTTCAACAAAAAGTTTAATCTGTCGAAAAAATAATATATTTTAAAATTTAATTATTTGTAAATATAATTTTTTATTATTTCTTTTTATTTTTGTAATGTGTATAAATAAATGCATAAACTAATTGAATATTAAAAATAATAAATAATAATAAATAATAAATAAAATTAAATCTAATAAATAAAAAAATATAGAATAAATTGTACATAAAAATAATAGAATTGTATGTATAAAAAGAATAAAAATAAAGTATAAAGTATATATAAAAAAATAAAATCAAGTATAAACAGGAGACACTCAAGGTTGTAGTGGTAGTGGTGGTGGAGGAGAACCACTAGGTGTAAGCTGCTTTGATGGATTGAAAGTTTTTCGTATAAAGTTAGTCATAAATTTATTAAGTTATATATAAATTGATATAATCTATTAAATTTGATGGAAAGTTAAAAAATTAAAAAAATTTTCATTGAAGCATTTTATCGAATATGTAATATGCATTTAGGTTAAAAAATAAAAAATTCAATCATTATAGTTTTTCCCATTATGCTCTATGCTAAACAAAGTAGAATTTAAAAAGAATAAAAAATTACCAAAAGAGTACCAAGAGCATTGCTAGAAGATTTAATAGTTAATGGTTAATCATTATATATTAGCTATTATTTGTGAATAATTAGAAAGTAAACTAGTCTATCACAATAAAAGGGATAACTTAACAAAGCTTTCAAACAACGAGAAAATAAAGAGAGATGGGATGCAACAAATGATTTGTTCTGTTGTTGGTTCTGTATACAAACTTGTTAAGCTTCTCTCATCAATGAGCCAGGCAATAATAAATCCATTCTACACTTTCATTTGTTCATATATAGTGGTTGATCGGTACCTTAATTTTCTTCTAAAAAAGATCATAGGTGAAAGTGATTTTTTTAGAAAAAAAAAATAGTTCCATTAATATATGAAGGTATAGAATAGATTGTTAAGTGCTTTTGAATTATTTGATCTGGATGAAGCGTTTAAGCAAGAAAAGATGAAAAAGGCATAAGAAGAAGAAAAGATTATTGTAAAATTGAAAAGAAAAACTTATATAACGTAAAACTGAAAAATGAAAAAGTTAAAATTGAAAAAAAATATATGAGCAATAAAAATAAAAATAAAAATTTAAAATAAAGTAAATATATAATTTTTTAAAGATGTGTAATTTTTTTAAGATGTAGATGTGTAAAAGCCCCAATGTTTGTGGTCTGAAAGAACTTGGGCTTTCTACAAAAGTAACAAAAAAAATACTTTATTTACACAAATATAGTAAAAAGAAAAAAAATACAAATCTTAAAAACATACTTCTTAAATAATAAAACTACTATAAAAAGACTGTGTCGTTGTCTTCATCGTCATCAAGACAATCAATAATAAAAAATCAAAGCTCAAAAAACATTAAAGAAGGAAGAAATCAATATCAAAATTCCAAGAAATCAATATAAAAAAATTAAAAAAATAAATCAGAAATAAACCTTCATCATTTTTTTCATCATCAGTATAAAAAAGAAGATTCATTAACAAAAAATTAGATATAAATAATCAATCAAAACTCAAAAATTTTACATGCAACCATATATAAAACTTTGCTTCAAATACCAAAAAAAAAAATCAAATTAGAAGCAAATCGAAAAAAATACTACATATAACCAAATCTAAATTTTGCTTAGAAAAAAAATCAACAATAGAAGAAAAGGTACAAAAAAAAATTCAAAAATACGGAATAAAAGTGTTCGATGTATTGTAAATATTTTGCGTATGACAGAAGAATAAAGAATAAAAGTTAAAAAATATTAATTTTATTATATAAATATTTGATATATATTCTTTGTAAATTTGAAAGATATTGTATGTATGTATGTTAAGTTTTTATTGTATATATTGTATATATGTTATATATATTATATGAATGTTGTGTGTATATTAGAAGAATACAGAATAAAAGATAAAAAAATATTAATTTCGTTATGTAGGTATTTGATAGATGTCTAGTAGATATTCTATATATATTTGATGGATGCAGTAGATATTTAGCATATGTTACGTGTATATTAGATTTTTGTTATATATATTGTATGTTATATAGATGTTGTGTATATATTGTGTGAATATAAAATTAAAATAAATAAAGTTAAAAATATTAAATAAATTTTGTTGATGTTTAATAGATTTTCTATTAAATAAATTTTATTGATATTTAGTAGATGTTCTATATATGTTTGATAAATATTTAGTAAATATTATATATAATAGCATAACTAGGATTTAAATAAAGGGGTCAACATTTTGAAGCAAAAGAAATTCAAGATAAAATTTTGCACTTGGTTTGATAATAATTGGGAGGTGACAATTATATTGCATAAGATTATATCTAATTTTTGATATTTTTATATTTTGATTATTCCGTTGATTAATTATATGTTAATGTTTTAAAATGTTATTATTTATATATATTTAATTTTAATATATTTATTTCCACAAAATAAATATCATATTTTTTTTAATATTTATCATTCCTGTATAATACACACACGCATATATATATATATAGTATTATTTATTGGATGGAGCCCATGCCTCTAGAATAGTCACTGGTTATATATATATATTATATTTATGAAAATATAATATTAAAAAAATATTTTTTTAATAAAAATATAAAAAAATTAAAAAATAAAACAGAAAAAACAACGTCAAAATGGGGTGAAGAGTTTTTAATATCTGTTAACAGCAGCATCAAAATGATAAAAAAGATACAGTAAAATTAAAAGTGAAAAAAATTATATGTAAAAATAAAAACAAGTGCATTGGATTTTTTTTTGAAGGAAGGAAGAAATGAATGCATAAATTTAAAAAAGAAAAATTGAAAGATAGATAAATTTTGTAAAATTTTCAAAGAACTGTCAACTTAAAGGCCCAATCAATTTCGGCCAACGAATGCGACCACTCACCTAAATAAAGAGCTAACATTTCTTTTTCTTTTTCCATTTTTCCTGGTCTTCCCATGTATAAAACTATTTGATTTTCTGGAAAATTAACATTAAATGAAATTTAATAAATAAATAAAAAATAAAATAAAGAAAACTGAAATTTTCTTAGGAAATTTAATTAAACAATACAAACAAAACCCAAACTGTAAAAGTTAATGGAAATCAAAAAACAAATACATAGAAATGGTAACAGGGTGGGGCAAGGTGGGGGCGAAAAAATGTTTTTCATTTTTATCTTCGATTGACGGGGAATCTTTTCGAAAAATATCCACCCCTCAAATGGAGCAATTCTATTTTGTTTCTGCGGAGATCTCTGCCTCCGTAAAGATTCCTCAAGAGAATTTATTTTTATTTTTTAAATTAAAATATGATAATATAAAAGTTTTTAATTTATAATAATTTTATAATTAAGAATATAAATTACTAATTTTATAATTAATAACACAAAAAGATTTTATTTATTTAATTTTAGAGTTTAAATATTAAATATTATTTTTATTTATATACATTAATATAATTTGTATAATACTCCCTCCGTATTATTTATATAGAAAAAATTTCCTTTTCTAGTGTATCTTTTATATAGAAAATATGTTATTTTAGGTAAATTTTGGGGAGTGGAATAAGACAAAATACCATTTATACCCTTGCCTTAAAAGTAGGTTTTGAGAGATATTTTTTTTAAGGATATTTAAGTAAATAGAGATGAAAAAAGTAAAATTTTCTTAATTTTTGTGTCTATTTTATTTTTTCTATGTAAATGATACGGAGGGAGTATATAATATAATAAATATAAATATAATATATATAATATAATAAAATTTATATAATATAATATATATAAATATAATATATATAATATTATATAAAAAAAATTGGATCCCCACGATAACAGGACGGAAATCCCCACAGAACGAAAAGTATTTTCTCTATCCCCAACCCGGCCCAGCAGACGAAAATTTTTTTTTCCCCGTCTCCATCCCGCAGAAAAAAAATTTTTTTTTTTACTCCGTTCGAGGTAAATCTCTGCGAATAGCGGGAATTTCTCGCCCATTGCCATCCCTACAGATGCAACCCAACAAAAGAAAGAAAAAAAAATTGAATTCCTTCTTTTTTTCGCCTTTTCCGTTTCCATCCCTTGCCAAAATCATCTCCCTTTGTAGAGTTGAGAATTGATTAGATGTGAGTTTATATATGATCAATCATACGAAAATCCAGATTGCATTTTCTCTCATTTCATCCATGGCTTAATGGGATGCTCTTTTTGAACCAATCAAACGTCAAAATTTGGCTCAGAGAGAGAGAGAGAGAGAGAGAGAGAGCAGAAGAGAAAATACCCAGAAATTACCAACCATGGAAGGTAATATTGGGTTCCTTTTTTCAATCTCACTTTTGAGACTTGGGTTTGTTTGTTTTTGGCTTATTTTTGTTTATATGTTACATTGAAATGCGTGCTTGTTGATCTTTCTATGTTTGTGGGTTATTAGAATGTGTAATTGTAAAATTGGGGAATTGGGTTCTGTTGTATTAATCAGATGCGTTATGTTAAATTAGGAAAGTAACTGTAAGAATGAGTTTGGGGTGTTCCGCTGCTGAGAAAGCTGAGAAATTGTGTGAGAAATTGGAATTAGATTGTTACTTTTTCTGTTGAAACAGTGGGAACTTTTTACCTCTATTTTCCCTTCCTACATTGTCTCTCGAACAAAATTGATGGGCGAGTCAACGCCTTTTCTCAATGATTATTCATACACTGGAATTATCATTCATTTGTTTCTGTCAGCATGTGATACTACTTATGTTTTTGGGAATGAGAAGGTTTTTCCTCTTATGATAGTACATGCGGTGTTCCCTTTTAAATGTTGTTGAAATTTGGATGGAAAATATCGTCTATCTACATAATAAATGTTGCAAGGGGGGTTATATGGCTTTGGATGTGAAACCATGCAAAGCATTGTCTGACACAAGTGCATTTTGGGATACAATGAACTGAAGATTTGGGATAATAAATTTGATACATGTTCTGATACTTCAGAATCTGACCCTTGGCCATTCTCTGGATTTCCTTGTTCTTTCACGAGACATAAGAAGGTAAGCAATGGTGAATTGCATATTAAGAGGTTTTCTTCTGTTTATGCCTGACGGAGAAGAATATTTCCTTGTAAAGAGACTGGTGTTTAATGCTTTTTAATTGAATGGATGATGTTTTGCTTCAAATGCTCTTGACCAACAGAATTGCTGCATCAGACACTTGACGGACATTTTGTGATGCATATTGACTGAAGGTGATAGTTTATTAGGTGGATCGGCTTGATACATAACAAAAGTTAATTGTATATATGCTTGATACATGACAAAGGTTAGTTGTATTAGTTGGATATGCTTGATACATGTCCTAAGGTAAGGGGTTGGAGACGGTATGATGATGTGCGTCAGTTCTGATATTAAATATGTAAAACCTGATTTGAAAAATATGGAAACTGCAGCTTTATCCAAGTAATTAATTTGGTTTTCCTCAAAATATAGCTCAATTTTATATTTGATACTCAATCGTGGGCTGTTAATTTTCTTATTACTTGCCGGATTTCTATTATTATGTGTGTTTGTGTGCTTTCTTTTAATGGCTTTGATTTTTTAAGTACTTATATACATCACTGAAACACATGTTATTTTTTAAATGATTTGATGTGATCACTCATATTTGTGTTCTGGAATCGATCCTTAGATTCAAGTGATGTACACTCTGAAGAGAATAGAGTTTCTCCAGAGAAGAATACCAAAAGGATACTCAAGACGCCAGCCCAGATTATGGCTTTGGAGAAATTTTATAACGGTACTTTTGCTTCTCTTGACATACTTTATATAGTGCACCACTGAGGTTAGTCAATATTCTTGAAAGGAATTTTTTTTTTTTGGTTTTTCTCAGAGCACAATTATCCGACAGAGGAAATGAAATCAGAACTTGCAGAGCAGATAGGTTTGACAGAAAAACAAATATCTAGTTGGTTTTGCCACAGGAGATTGAAAGACAAAAGGTTGTCAAAGGATGATACATGTGTGAGTGGTCGTCAAGATCGGTCTAGTGGCGTTGTTCAAGATCGTGGAAGTGGTTTACGGCAAGATTCTTGTGGCAGCACTAAACAAGGTGATTACAGAAAAGTTGATCCTAAGGAAGTTGAAAGTCATAGACTTTATGGCCACAATTTTTCTATTGCCGATGTAACCTATTATCGCACAAGTCGATACACAGGGAATGCTAATAGCATGGATGATACATCTTCTGAGAGTAGTTCTTCCTTGCAAGAAAAGCTATTTTCCCAAAGTGAAGATCCTCATGATATGAAATCTTCAGGGTATATAAAACAGAATGGAGCTAGCAGGCCATTAATTCCCAAGGGTGCCAATACGATGGGATATAAACCATCAGGCTATTTGAAAGTGAAGGGTGAAATTGAAAATGCTGCCATTACTGCTGTCAAAAAGCAACTGGGCAAGCACTATAGGGAGGATGGCCCGCCACTGGGTGTTGAATTTCAGCCACTTCCTCCTGGTGCATTTTCATGCTCAGGCAGGGATCCAGTCAATGGTATGATATCATTTTGGGAACCTCTTTCTACTAATGCCCTGCAATCGATGTAGCCTAAAGGGAATGCATAAGAACTGTAAATTAAATTTTGTTTCTGGATTCAGCTTTTTTTCCCTCGAACTTTAGTTTCATACACAGAAAAAGGAGTCACGTTGCAGGTATAGGCATACAAATTTGCCATTTTTAGGCATCTGATAGTTGAGTGACTATATATCACGAGCATTTTAAAGAAATATTTCTTAAAGAATGTTCCTCATCTTTTTTTGACAAATGTGAAACAGAAAATCTCTCTAGTATCATCCAATTGCTGACTCCAAATTTTGATCATAAAAGCTTTAGATTTTTTTTCCTTTTAACAATATGGAGCACTTGAATGTGAAGAAGATATAAAATAAATGTCTAGTTTGTGGCTGAAATTTCAGGCTGGAGGGGTCAAATAGAGATAAAGGCAAGAATAAAAGCTGTATTTATAATGCCATCTAAGTTGTTTTCCTAAAGTGGCTTGGGGTATGTTTGTTATTGCTGTTTGACTGCGTTTAGAAAAGCACTTAATTGAAAAGATTAATTAAAAATTTGTTTTTAAGATGAATTTCTCATTGTTCTATCATAAAAATTTCAAAACGGCGAAACAAAACTCCAAAATTGCTTTTCTCAATATCAGCTAAAATGGTGTTTTACTGAAAAATCAAGTTTTGCTGCAAAAATTTTCTGACTGTTGAAATTTTAATTACTTCAGTAACTAAATCCAGATTAGCGGAAACTGTCTGCATGCCTAGTAAATAAGTGGTCTGTCCAGTTGTTTCACATCCAATTGAAGCTGTAAAATTTCAATGTTATTTCTGGATCCTCAAGATAAATTTCATGTAATGGCATTCATGATACTTTTCCTCCTTGAAGATATGTTACCATCTTTGAATTCTAAATTGATGACTTTTTAGATTTGACACTGGATGCCAGACTTCAATTTGGGCTTTTCTTTATTGACTATTTTCTACTACTTCATGTGGTGGAAGTGTTGAGCTGTTGCCATGTTTCTTTTTCTGACCTATAATTTGTTGTAAGGTTATAATAATGAAATATGGTCTTCAATTAACTACCTCAGCTGGAGCATTCTATGTTGGAGATCTTGCTAGAATTCATTCTCCTGAGGTTTCTGGAGTTCGTAAACATTCCAATATCAGCAGTGTAAGTTGATTCATTCCATTAATGTTTCCAGAGATCTAGTGGAATTTGAAGTTTGCAAGCTTATGACATATTAGAAGGTGCAGAAAATAGAGAAGGTAGTACTAAGCAAAATATCCTTTATATCTGATAATCATGACGACTATTTGAATCAACATATGCTCCTTCTGAGACTTTAAACGATACTTTGAGTAATTACTGCTCTAATATGAACTGAAAATTGTTGCATTTAATTGTCATCACAGGATATCATATTGGCCTTTATTTTAAAAATACATTAATTGAATGTTTGGCATGCTTGTGCATCGTGTTGATCAGCAGACAATTATGGGCTCTAATTTTTATAGCATTTGCATGGTGCAAATATTATGATTCTAAGATCCTTTGGGAGATACTTTTAAGCTTGAGGCTGCTATTGGGTTCTATATTGAAATTACAAATTGAGGTTATTTTTGTGATAAAATACCAAACAACACCCGGAATTGGCAAGTTATGAGAACATTAACATGATGGAAGGTATTCAAAGTTTCCAACGTAGGTGCTATAGATCCATAACAGAAACTCATGTCTCCACTGCCTGTCCATCATGCTAATGGGATCTCTACCATATGTGCCTATTGCTGTCATGACTTCTACTGCCCATTGCCATACCTTGCAGCCAAATGTTGTCAGCAATGGTATCTTCCCTTTCATTTCTGCATTTTGGAACTCTAAACTCAGAGAATTCAATTAGGTCTTGAAACTTTTTAGAGAACTTTTTTTCACCAATGAATTACAGGGATCCTATTGCAACCAATGTGTATTCACGCCGAGGCACCTATTGAGGTAGCGCCTTAAAATAGGCCTTAGTTGTATGTGTGGGCTAAAATGCACTCCTCATTAATTGAAGTCTATATGTTATTTACCTACTTGATTAAAATCATGTCTAGTTTATCTGCTTGAGGAATAAATGTTGTAAAGCATGAAACAATTTTAGTAAGTAAAAAACCAGCATTTCTTCTTTTAGTTCTTCTTCTTTTGGCTTCTGTCAGGGCAAAAGATCTTAGCTATTAGAGAGAAAAGGAGGAAAAACAAACATAATGCTTCAATGAGATGGTAAAAAGAGGAGAATTAGAGTTGATTTTTCATCTTTTGATTTATTTCTCGCTTTGATGAGTTTGGGTTTGAAGATAATGTTTATAAAGAAGAGCAAGCCCTGCAACTTCATGTCCAGTAATTGTCAAGGAATAATTGGCAAGGAAAGTTGGAGAAGATTCAGAGATTAAAAAATACTTGTCAGTAACAGAATGACGTGTAGTTTATTCCAGGTTAACTATACCCCATGAGGAATGATGGTAGGGTTCAACTAAAAAATGAATAGACAAAAATCCAAGCAATCTGCATTCAACTGCAATTGAACCTCAAGGTTTTTAATCAAACTGCATGGTTCAACCATCATATTGTAAAATTTAATTTAGTTTTTATATTTTTACATATATGTAATATTTATTAAGTTATTTTTTTAAGTATATATATCATTAATCATATATTTGTATGTATGAAAGCATTTAATTATATCATATATAATCCAACACTAAAAATATATAATCATATCATTGAAAGAAACTTTAGTTGAACCATTGCACCAATGGTTGAACATTAATTTTTAATTTTTGTTGTTCAATGCTCAGTTCAATTATAATATAACCAGTTTCAGATCTGTTGGTGGGAGTGTGGTGCTTGTTGATGGAATTTTGAAAATATTATTTTCATGCTAGAAACTTGGAATATATTAAACTATCATTTTAGTGTGAGTTTTTCTGCTTTCATTTCTTGACATTATCAAAATGGTCTTTTGCCAATTGTGATGTTCTTATATGTATGGTAATGGAAATTATTGTTTGAGTGAGCTTTGATTTATTCATTATGTTAAATGATTTAAGCCTTGATTACTTATTTTGATTTACATAATTATTTATAAAACTAGTACCCAACTTTACTTGGACAAATGACAACACATCAGGCAATAATGGATAAAGGCACTGTTGCATCCTCATTTGGATGTTACAGTTGATGTCAATTATAACAATAAATAACAGAATGGGTAGGTGGAGTTATAATTGACTTCTGCTCCTGTTTGGTCCTTCATGCAGTCATATCCATGTCATTGATGCAAGTCCCATTCAAATAGCGTTTCATGTTCATGCTTATTTATTCAAAAAATTAATTAATCATGTGACCTTTGTGGTAATTCTTTTTCAATGTTCATTTTTATAACCTTTCAGAGATATGATGTACATAGTTCAAAGATGAGTTCCCAGGACTTGTCTATGGAAGGTCCAAACTGTAACCTCAAGAATGCATCTGATTCTCATGACAAGAAATCTCACCCCCAATTAAAACAGAAATATACTTACAGTTATTCTAATTCTAACCCTGGTGGGAAGTCTGCTATGGATAAGTATGATGATGTTGCTGCTGAAACTTCTATTCCTAAGAGCAAAAGAAATTATAAGATGAACTCTAAGCATGATGTTGAAGGCATAAGACCAGATGCTGTTTCTAACCATCATCACTCTGATGGTGTTAAAGTTGTTAGTGAACAGACAGACCTTTGGTTGTCTGACTATGGCAATGGTAGTCCTAAGATTGTCCAAAGGAATGATTATACGTCTAAGCCTTCAAATTTGATCCCTGGGTCCAGTAAATCTCTTGATACGGAGGAGATGTCACTATATTCAAGGATGCCAAAGGTCTTTTATTGTTTTATACCATTCTGCTTTTAATTAGAAAAAAAAAGGCGTAATATTGCTTTACACCTTTTCTATTGTATTATTTTGCAATTGACAATTTGCATACTATATTTTAGTGGCTTAATATTAACTTGTGCATTCATATGTATAGGATAAGCTTTGTGGAGAAATGAAGGAAACAAAAGAATATAGAGATCCAGTTAGAGTAAGGATGCATCCGACGAGTGAAATGACAGTGAGTTCTTGATCTGGTCAACTTGTGTCAAAATCATGCATATTGTATGTGTTACATTTTATCGAGGTTATTATATATGTGTGACATAATATCTGTACATGCCTAGATACTTATAGCATATTACAATCATACTGTATGATTGTACTCTTCGATTTTGACACCTCTCCACTTTTTTTGGCTTAATGTTGAAGGTCCCAAAGCGATTCAGAGCTGAATTTTCTCAGCAAGATTATGTGACGAAAGCATCATTTCCTAATATTCCCCGAAAGACAAATTCAACTAAAGGGTCGGTACAAATTTCTGTACTGGAATGTAATTTATGTGAATGACTTTCATTGCTTGTTAGTAAACCCTGATCATATATTCTCCTTTCAAGAAGAATTTGGTACCTATATTAGCTCTTTGGATGTAAGTACCCAGCAATTGTAGTTTCCAAAATAATTCTGTTTATTTTGGTGGAAAGCTATGATTGTTTCGACCATCGTGTAATTTAGTTCTATTTTCTCTTTCTCAGTTGCAATGCTTCACATTGTTAAACTTAGGTTCTGTTTTACTGAATTAGCGGGAAAAATCAATTAGTTATTTGTTTTGCCTGCTTGCTACAGTTGCGAGCTTCATGACATTGTTAAACTTAGGTTCTGTTTTACTGAATTAGCAGGAAAAATCAATTAGTTATTTGTTTTGCCTGCTTGCTACAGTTGCGAGCTTCATGTCATGAAGGCTAACACAATAGAATTGCCATTAGTATTGGGATTAATGAAGTCATTGGTTTACATTATCCTCCAAACCCTCCTTTAAACCATCTTGTCTGGAGAGGTAGGTGAAGTGAGAAATGGGATTGAGATGCAATTCTTTCCTTGTCACTTTTACACTAGTATAGACTATTTGGGGAATGGGTAATTCCAATTATCTAGAAAATCCAACAGTTGGCTCTGCTTTCACTGAAGTTGCAAGAATTTAGATTGTTCAACAGGCAATGAGAGGGTTAATTTCCCTGGAATTGAGCTCTACATATTCATAAATATCTTTGCTTAATTATGGTTTGGCATTGAATTTATCAACTTTATTTCCATGTCCAAAATGGCCTTATATTGTAGTTTAGATATTGTAGCCTTACATAAACTATTCATGAAAAAGACTATGTTTATACGTTTGAAAATGACTTCTGGAAATGCTAAGTGTCAGTGTTTATAGAGTAGGATGCATCATTTAGGTCAATATGCTGACATGCCTTTTAATAACTCTTTGAGTAATTGCTCTCAGTGATGAGTTGTTTTTCATTCTTTCATCTTTTAGTTTGCAAAATGACAAAATAGTCTTATTGTCTCTGCTGCCTTTGATTTTTTTTTTTTTCTGTTTTTTCTTTCCAATATGCCCAGAAATTTTGAACTAATCTTTTTACATCTGATAAACATTCTTCTTGCTTTGTGTATTTCATAGATCTGCCATGGAGAGGCCATCCAGTTTCAGCGAGGATGAAACTGCAACTAGTTCTTCTGTGGATTGAGGAGCTGATAGTCAATAGATGGTAGAAAGGTATAATGGGTTGGAGAAATCATACACCCTAGGTAGGATACAATTACCCATGTTTACCAGAAAAAGTTGCAATGAGTTTGTACAGTTGAAAGAGGAGTTGTTTTACATGCTAACATGGAAACCTCTTATGAAAATTGCTCTGGAGTGAAGGTTTTAGAATATTTAGCTCATTGAAGCAACTAATTTCTGTCGCCCTCGAAGTGGTCAGCTGTGTGTATTTTGTACAAATTCTTTGTTATCATGCTTTCTGAAGGAAAACGAACGAGGCTGAATTCTGATTGTAAATCTGGTTATTTAACCTGGATCTAGAATATGTGAATGATGGCAGAACAATTATGAGTCTGTTCTCAGCATGATGGCATGTCTTATTCTTTTTTCTTTCCGGACCTTTTCTTTTCTCTTAGCATATGCATATAAAATCTTAATGGATCTCGCCAGACATTTTGTATGATACGATAAGGAAACTATTACAAAATTATTCTAGTAAAAGTTAGCCTGTCTGTTTACCCGGGCTGTTCCAACACCCATAAACATCCTCTTAAAGCTTAAGTATCACTGTATCAGTGCTTTCTAGCGATGGTTATTATTACTATTTTTTTTGTTCCTCAATCTGGTCATTGTATTGTTCCTAGAATTGTGAATTGGAGGCAGAGCATTAATTTGTCTACAAAAGTGCTAATAGTCACAGAAAGCGGCAAAATAGCACTTTTTATATTTACCCACGATGGCTTTTGAAACATAAAAAGTCTACTCTAATTTTCAGTACTCACGAGGGATTTATCATTAATCATGACAGTTCTAGGGAATCGTCAAGATTATTGAATGCAATTTCACAACCGATGCATAAAAAATTATTAAATTCTGCACTGACCCTTATAATATGTTGAATCCAGTGAAACTATTCCTGTAGGATCTGTAACTAAATAAAATAAATACTACATATGGAGTATTTTTGCCGCTGCAACTTGTACCATTTTCTACTATATATTAATTAACAAAAAATCAAATTAATGTATTATACTGTGCTCCATCTCAATTAATAATAGCAATAAATCAAAATACAAAAATCAAATTAATGTATTTTACTGTACTCCATCACAAAGTTGGGTAGGCTTTTTCTTTTAATGAAGAAAAAATATATTAAGCTGAGAAAAAAACAAGTTTATGGAACAAAAATAAATAAATGAAACAAGTTCTATATTTTTTTTCTCCAAATTAATTTTAAACCTGCCCTGAAATTCAATATTGTTTCTACAAAGATTACGAATACTACTACTACTACCACTAAATTTGCAACTGAAATCTACACAAAGGACAAGTCTTCTTCCTCCTGAACCATTGAACAATGCAAAAGCCATGAAACCTATGCATGCACTCCATAGCTTTGCCGCCTTCACCAATATCCATCTCCTCTTGACAAACACCACAAATCTCATCTTCTTTTTCGACTAAAAACTCTTCAATCTATTAAGTAATGGTTCAAAAATACTATTGCTCTTCACCAAGATTCTTCCAAGTTGAGCCAAAACTTCAATTTCCAATTCTTTTAAGACTGTCGGGGTCCTCGTTCGAGTTGAAGCTCGTCGGGGTCCGGTTGAAGCTGTGAAGAATCTCTGCTTCTTGTATAGCTATTTGAAGCTCTTCATCCATGGCCGCCATTGATGATTCTTGATAGTAAGAACAAAAAAACAAAACAAAAAAACTAAGAAAATTAAATGCCTGAAGTCGGTTTTTAAGAGAAACCAAGAATATCGCAAGTACAAGATTAAGATTGAGAGAACCAATTTGTTGAAATATTAAAATCGCAACAATGTCCAAACAAAGTAAATAAATGGACACCCATCTGAGGATGGAAACATGTCCTTACATTATACATGTTTAAAACTAAATAGGACACCCATCGAAAGGTGGAAACGTGCCCTTTATATTGGTCTAAAAACTTTAAAATAAAATAAATTATATGATGCTCATGATATGAGGTACCCAAAACATGGAAACATACCTCTTACAATGTTTTAAAATCAAAACAAATCAATAAAATAGCCAACCATTCATTATATTTAAATCATTAATCAAATATATCAAACATCAATCAAAATATATAATCAACATTCATCTAATTTAAATAAAAAAGTAAGTATATAAATTTAGGGTTCACGCATCAATTTAGGTTTCTTTGGTTTCATATTTAACAATTAGAGTATTGTAATTTAGTTTACCAGATTAATCAATTTGAAAAATATTTAATATAAAAGTAGTAATATAGCTACTGGATGTTTTTAAAGATTTAGGGTTTTGAAAGTTTTATGAAAATAATATTAAAGTTTAGGGTTTAAATAAATAAGTTTGAAGATCATGAAAATTGGATTTTAAGTTAGGTATTTAGAAAGAATAGGTTACTGTGAATCTTTTAGAAAAATAAATTTGGTTAGGGTTTTAAGAAAACAGTCTACTATTTTGTGGTTTTAGAAAAGTGTAATTAGGGTTTTAGATTTCAAAAATATGTTTCACGGGTATTAAAGCATTAAGATTTTGAAAATTAATTTTTAGGGTTTTAAATAGGGTTTGGATGGTAAGTAGAACAATTGCTCATCTATTGTATGTTTAAACAATTAATCCAATTGAGTGATGAGGCTACAGTAAACATAAATAAGTAAATAAAGATTCAAACCTCCGTTGTTGGTTCCACCATAATTTTGAATTCTAGTTGAACAATAATAAAGACAGTGTGGCTGCCTTTGATGGGTTGTATGTTATTTGTTGGCTCTTGATCCTTCAAGCTTGAGATTGTCAATCAACTACCAAAATGAATTCGGATAGTTCTTGAATAAAATTCCAAAAGTCTCAATCCTAAAAGTCCAATCCTCTCTCTGGTCGAAAAATCCCAATCCCCCATTCTGTCTTTAATGTGGTATTTATAAGAAAAAAAATAAAAATATAATACTAATTTGTTAAGGAAATAAAAAATCGTTTAGGAAATAAAATTAAAAACCAAATAAAATAGGGTTTCGAAAAAACTGCGTTGGAAAAAATTGCTGCGGGGCACTGTTGGTTGGGCGCAAGGGCTGCACTCGTTTCTGCCTCAATTTTGCCTGCGGAAAAAATTGGCCCGCAGTCAATTCGTCGCCGATTTTGCCCGTCGCTAATTTTTATTTTTATTTATTTTTTATTATTTTTATTTATATATTATTATTTTATTTTTTATTTTCAGTATTAAAAATAAATATTATAAGTAATAAATATTATTAAAATATATAATAAATATTAAAATACCATAAAAATATTTTGGACCGTTTAAAAATATCGGACTAGACTGGGTCAAAAATTAAAGGTCTACAGTTTGCCCCCTGCATGAATGATCAGAGACTTTCAATAGAAGAGAGTGAAAAGCAATATGACTTTGAGCAGATTTTGAATGAGGATGGGTTCTGAACTCGAGATTTGGATACTTCAACTCAAGACTGAATTTGATTGATCTTTTATCAGTTAAGAATTCTGGCTTAACAGGTTGTTCCATTCTTTAATGGATTGTGGGTCTTTACTACCAAAAATGGATCTTTATCCATGGGAGATTAGGTCTTTAGCCTTACAATATGGATCTTTATTCATTGGAAAATTGGGTCTTTACCCTTGAAACATGGATCTTTATCCATTGGAGATCGGTTTTTTACCCTTGAAATATAGATCTTTATCCATTGGAGATTGGGTCTTTACCCTTGAAACATGGATCTTTATCCATTGGAGATCCTTTACCCTTGAAACATAGATTTTTTTCCATTGGAGATCGGGTCTTTACCCTTGAACCATGGATCTTTATACATTGGAGATCGGGTCTTTACCCTTGAAGCATGGATCTTTATCCATCGGAGATCGGGTCTTTACTCTTGAAGCATGTATATTTATCCATTGAAAATCGGGTCTTTACCCTTGAAATATGGATCTTTATTAATTGGAGATCGAGTCTTTACCCTTAAAACATGGATCTTTATCCATTGGAAATTGGGTCTTTACCCTTGAAACATGGATCTTTATCCATTAGAGATCGGGTCTTTATCCTTAAAGCATGGATCTTTATCCATTGGAAATCGGGTCTTTACCCTTTAAACATAGATCTTTATCCATTGGAGATCGGGTCTTTACCCTTGAAATATGGATCTTTATCCATTGAAAATCGGGTCTTTACCCTTGAAACATGGATCTTTATCCATTGGAGATCGGGTCTTTACCCTGGCTTCAGCTCTTTTAGCTGGACTGATCTTTTGTCTTTTGCATCTTCATTCTTTTGAGAGTTCTAATTTTCTTCTTTTTCCATTCCTTTTTGTTCTTCCTTTGCACTTTTGCAAAAAATTCAGCCTTTATTTTTTAACTAGCCTTCATATCTTCTCCTTGCCCCCCCATGATTTTTTCTAAGTGGCTTTGGTTTATGTTTGTATATTGTCTAGCTCATCGAACAAGCATGCATTTCTTCTTTCTTTTGAAAAATTACTGGAGCTTCCTCAAGCAATGGGCTTTCCATGCCCCCTGATTCTTATCCGCTTTATGATTACTTTATAGAATATTACTGTTTATTTTTTGCAAAGAAAAATGGAGTGTGATATGCTCATGTATGCATGATATACATAAATAATACTTACAGTGGTTCCATTGACTCACAAACCGAGGTGCTCAGCTGAAGTGTTCTCATTGACTTCTTCTAGATGCTCATTCATGTCTAACAAAAGGCTTTGCTTTTATGACTTTTATCTTAAAGATGTTGAAACATGAGTGGTGAGGCCCAAGTAGCATAGTCAGGGATTCATCCATTTTGAACTATGATTCAGCATGTCAGTTGGTAGCTTCTTCAAAAACCTTGCAAATAATTCTTTACTTTGCCCAATGTGTCCTTCGAGGTTCGACTGTTCAACATATTTCCCTTAACTTAAAGGTTTTTATAACAAGAAAACAGTTTTTTTTTTTAAAATCAAATGTTGACTTTATCAAATTAGTGTCATTGTACCTCAGGACTCGATTTTTAGAATTAACATATCTATAACATGACAATCCTAGTTACCGTACTAAACTCAGGAATCATTTCTATTTAAGCAAGAACTATTGCACTTCAGATAGGCACATACACATTACTTGGCCAAAGGTCTCATTGAGTTTGAATATCATCTATCTCATATGCATGCTTATCTAAACTATCTCCACTAACAGACTCTACCTACCAAGAGAGATTAATAGGTCTTTAATAGGCTTAAAATGGGGTCTATAAGGGACATGGGTTAAGCGGAGGCCAATTGTAAATTGGAGCAGTTGTGACACAATGGGCAAACCCTCATACTATAAATTTCTTGCTTAGACAGTTGGAAGCAGGAATAAGATAGAGCTTTGAACATTCTTCTTTCTTTTTGACATGAATCTGGATCTTGATTGGGACTGTCTTTTCCCTTATAAAAAAGTTGATATCTTCATTCCTTTTCTTTCTTCTTTTCCCTTTTCTTTCTCTTTCTTTTCTTACTCATTCTTTTCTTTGAGCATTTTATCATTTTTTCCTTCTCCCCTGTAGGACTGTCAAATACAGGACCTTCAAGAACTGGATGAATTTTCTCCTTTTTCTCTGATTTTGGTTGAATCTTTGGTTGGGTTGGACCAATTCAAGTCAAATTGTCCTTATAAACCAAATGGAAGCCTTTTGCTGCTTTAGGTAAAATAGAACTCAGTTGGCCTTCTGAACCGTTTTAGGATTTATTTTCTTTTTCCTTTTTCTTTTTTTTTCTTTTTTTTGGTTTTAGCTCTAAAAGAGTTGTCTTGTTTGTACCACCTTAGGTTTCTAATAATGGACGAGTGGAGTGACATAAATCTTCTTTAACAGGGATAAAATCATTTGTTACTCTAATGTTATCTTGATAGATTGGAGATATTAGGTGAACATTAACTACCCTTATGGTCTTGAGAACATCAACTATCCTTACAGTTTTGGCTATGTATTCCATTCTTTGACCTTCTTGCCTCTTCACCTTAGTGATCATAAGACTTGTTAAAAGTGTAACAACAGCTCAGAGAAGGTCATTGGGCTTATAAATCAATGAAAAGAAAGCTAAAATTCTATGAAGACTCAAAGGGACAACTAGGGATTGATATTTAACAGGGTGGATACTAGTTGTTGGCTAACCAAATAATGCCTAGATAATTTCTCTCTTAAATGAGCAAATTTCAATTTTGAGTCAAAAGTTTGTCAAAGCATGTTCTAAGACTGACTGGGACCTAGACAAAGGTCATTATGCAGAAGCCCTCTCTAAGTAAGTATACACAACTCAATCCTATAGAAAAATTTCCTTACCTATTAAAATCATTCAAGTCATGATGCATAAATATATTGATTCATGAATTATCAAGCTAGATTCCTCATTGGTTGAGCACCAAAATGAACAAAAACCATGAAAATTTTGATGAAAATAATTTATTCAAATAATCTTAATTTAAAAAATATAATTGTTCCAATTAAATATTAAAGAAAACACTCCAAGCTAATGGAAGTTTGTTGAACAAAATTTCTCCTCATTCCACATCTTCAATATTCTCATCTTGAAAAAAGGATAAAATAAAGTCTTCTTCCAATCCTTTTCCTACCATGAAGGTTGCTGGTGGTGGCACTCTGTTGAACCTTGGCAAAGGATTATCTTTTGTGCTGGGCTTATCAGGCTCAGGCAGCTTACCACTGTCAATTAAATTTTGGTTCTCATATTTTAGTCATAAGCATTTGTCTGTCTCATGTCCTTATGTCTGATGAAATTCACAAAAGGCTTTAGTATCAAATTTTGGGGGTAAAGGATTTGGCAAAGGTCGAGGGGCCAATGGTTGTAATAGACCCTTCTTTTGTAGCCTGTTGAAGACCTAATGCAAAGCTTCCCCAGATCTAAAAACTGCCTTCTATTTGCTTGACCAGTTGTATTGATATCGACTTCTTTATATGTACTTTGATTGCCAGACTAATAATTTTATTTTGTAGAAAAATGGTTCTTCTCTCTTTCCCACTCTTCCATTTGTAAACCTGCTTGCAAGAGGTCCTTGAAATCCCTTACAAGGGTGTGAGACAGCCTCTCACGAAGGTTAGGCAAGATGCCTCTGACTATCATTCTGATATGATTTGATTCATCGGGCCTCTTCTTGTGCAAAGATGCCTTATTCCTCCATCTCTTCACATAGTCCACAAAATTCTCATTTGATCGTTGCCTAATGGCTTCCACCTCCATCAAGGTAACTTCCAGCTCAACATTTTACCCATATTGCTGAATGAAAGCCTTGTACAGCATGTCCCAATCTTTTTGAGTACTTTCCTCAAAGGTGTCGAACCAATTTTGGACAATAGAGTCCAATGAGAGCATGAAGTATCTTAGAGTTTGAGCCTTAGTGGCTTGAGCAGATTGCATAGTAGTGATGTACTGCTTCACATGGAGATGAGGGTTTCCAGTACCATTTTATCTAGCGAAGGAAGGCATCTTGAACTTATAAGGGACCTCCTCATCTTGTTCAAACAGTTTGTCCATCTCGGACATCTCTTCAATTTTCAGCTTCTTTTCAAATTTCTTTTCTAAATCAGTAATAATCTTCTCAACATCAAACGTCTCAATTTTTTCAACATTTGTCTTCTCAACAACCTTTGGCTCTTTCTTCTTGTCTTGAGGATCTTGGAAATATTGAGCCCAGTCGTCATCATCATCAATGACTACCTTGTCATCATCAAAAGCCACTTCACCAACCTTAGCCTTCTCTTTGCCTTTCAGCTTCTTGGTGCTAGCAGATTCCTTGGCATTATTCCCCAAAATTGCAGCCAATAGATTCTTTATGGTCTCGGCTAGGGCCTCCTTTAGTTCTTCCACTTTAGCATTGAGGGTATTGTCCACCATTCTTTGAATTTGTTCGAGCTCCATTGCTTTTGGTGAGAAAGTGATTGAGTCGCTGCTAGATTCTTCATCACTGGTGTAAGTGGGGTTGTCATAGGCTTTTGAACTGTTGTAATCCAGGGCTGTGAGCCAGAGAGGATCAATGATATGAGATGCAAATGTATGTATGCATGTATGTATGTATGCACAAACAATAGACAAAGATAAGTAGAATGTCTCTTCCAACCTTATAACTTCCACACATAGATGGTGATTCTCTTTTCCTAGGTATATGGTTAACAAAATACCAACATGGGATATCTTGTTTTCGAATATTTCCCTCAAACATTTCAACCAATAGTTATATTTTAAAAATGAAAATCAGTTCATTATAATTCTCATTGGTTAGGTTTTAATCCATTCAACCAACTAAAGTAGCTTTTATACTATATTGGATTAAAACTAAATTAATAGATTTATTATAAATAGATTTCCCACTTGAAAAAGTAACTAATGATTCATGCCAAAAACAAGCCAATGGTTAATAATTCTTAGTATAAACTAGGCTCACAATTGATTTTTGGTATTCCATAATTGACCTAAATAATTTGTAAGCTCTTTTAAAGAAAAGGTTGGATGAAATGCAAAAATAGTTTTTTTTAAAAAACCCATTGTAAAAAGATTTTAGAAAAAATGGATTTTTGACTTTATTTTTGAGTCATGAGAAAATAATTTTTGATTTGTTTTTAGAAAAGTTTTATGTCCAAAGACCATCTTGAAAAGTTTTGAAAATAGCTTTGGTCTTTTAGATTTTAAAGAAAACTTTATTATGAGCTTACAATATACTTAGGTCATATTAGAAAAAGAACAAACCAAATAAGCCATGATTTAAACCAAGATAAATTAACCATAGTCAAACAACAAGCATTTGGGGTAAAAACCTAAGGAAAGTAACTAGGCCAATTACATGAGCTTTAGTCTTTAGGTTGAAAGGCTTAGATTCTCATAGCAAGTATATACCAAAAGGTACAAGGCTATGAGTGGTATGTCATGCTCGATCTCCATACCTTGAGTGAAAGTATGGTATCCCTTACATAACACAACACGGGTAACACGGGCGTCCTAATTCACACACACGATTCAATCTAAATGATGCAATGGATAATATCATGACAAGAAAGAATAGAATAATAAAAAGACCAATGGAATCAATTTTTCTTATCCCCAGTGGAGACACCACTATGAGCAGAAATTTTTGCCCCCACTCTCGATGGAATGGTTCTTGCGACTTTAGCACTGTTTAGGCTCAGAGCCTTAGAGAACACGGGCCTAAACCCGGAGAAAATGGAGTCGCCATCCGGATGGGCCTGGAAAAAGAAAGGGTGGATGACTCAATTCCTAAGGAATCCTCAACTCCTATTAGGTTTGAAAAGTCGGGTACATGTGGGAATGTGAGAAATGGCCCAGCACCCCCACAATGCCCTGTTCATTGGAACCGGCCTCCTTTGTAGGTCTTAATATTATAAAATTCTTAAATATAATGATATCATCCATATTACATGCGTTCATAAGAATAAATAAATACATTATTAAAATCGCTATAATGTCTAAACAAAGCAAATAAATGGACACTCATCCAAGGATGGAAACATGTCCTTACACCATCCATGTCTAAAACTAAGTAGGACACCTACCAAAAGGTGGAAACGTGTCCTTTACATTGGTCCAAAAAACTTTAAAATAAAATAAATTACATGATGCTCATGACATGAGGTACCCAAAACATGAAAACATACCTCTTAAAATGTTTTGAAATTAAAACAAATCAATAAAAATAGCCAACCATTCATTATAAATAAATCATTCATCAAATATATCAAACATTAATCAAAATATATAATCAACATTCATCTAATTTAAATAAAATAGTAAGTATATAAATTTAGGGTTCATGTATCAATTTAGGTTTCTTTGGTTTCATATTTAACAATTAAAGTCTTTTAATTTAGTTTACTGGATTAATCAATTTGAAAAATATTTAATATAAAAGAAGTAATATAGCTACTGAATGTTTTTAAAGATTTAGGGTTTCAAAAGTTTAATGAAAATAATATTAAAGTTTAGGGTTTAAATAAATAAGTTTGAAGATCATGAAAATTGGATTTAAGTTAGGTATTTGGAAAGAATAGGTTACTGTGAATCTTTCAGAAAAATAGATTTGGTTGGGGATTTAAGAAAATAATCTATTATTTTGTGATTTTAGAGTGTAATTAGGGTTTTAGATTTCAAAAATATATTTTATGGGTATTAAGACATTAGGATTTTGAAAATTAATTTTTAGGGTTTTAAATAGGGTTTGGATGGTAAGTGGAACAATTGATCATCCATTGTACATTTAAACAATTAATCCAATTGAGTGACGAGGCTACTGTAAATATAAACAAGTAAATAAAGATTCAAACCTCCATTGTTGGTTCCATTACAATTTTGAACTCTAGTTGAACAGTAACAAAGACATTGTGGGCTACCTTTGATGGGTTGTATGTTATTTGCTGCCTCTTGATCCTTCAAGCTTGAGATTGTCAATCAACTGCCAAAAGGAATTCGGATAGTTCTTGAATAAAATTCCAAAAGTCTCAATCCCAAAAGTCCAATCCTCTCTCTGGCCAAAAAATCCCAATCCTCCATTCTATGTCTTTAATGTGGTATTTATAAAAAAAAATAAAAACCTAATACTAATTGGTTAAGGAAATAAAAAACCGTTTAGGAAATAAAATTAAAAATCAAGTAAAATAGAATTTTAAAAAACCTTCACTAGCAAAAATTGCACTGGCGAAAATTGTTGCAGAGCAATGCTAGCTGGGCGCGCGGGCCGTGCACGTTTCTGCCGTAATTTTGCTTGGGCAAAATTGGCCCGCAGCCAATTTGCCGCAAGCAAAACTTGTGGATAATTGGCTTAAGGTACCTGCGGCGAATTGGCTCAAGCAAATTCGTCGCCAATTTTTATTTTTTATTATTTTTTATTTATATATATTATTATTTTTTATTTTCAATATTAAAAATAAATATTATAAGTAATAAATATTATTAAAATAAATAATAAATATTAAAATACTATAAAAATTATTTTAGACTGTTTAAAAATATCGAACTAGACTAGGTTAAAAATTAAGGGTTTATAGATTGCTCTGCCAAAATTTTACTCAATAAATTGTGGAGGAACCAACAACGAAGGTATATTCCAAACTAAATAAATATAATATGCTTTGACTGTTTTAAGTATTAAATATGTTCTTTCTTCACCTAAATTAATTCACAAAAGGTAATGTATTTAAAGTTTAATACATCATAGTAGCTTCAGTAACTTCGTTTAAGTTTTTGAAAAATTATCACAGTAGCCTAAGTACTTAATAATAATGATGTTAATATTCTTAATCCAAACCCTAAACTGTTTTCAAACCATTAATCCCTAATTGTTTAACATTCTAAAACCCTAACTTATAAAACCTAAATCCCAAAACTATGACCTAAAAACTAATTTCTAAACTAAAAACCCTAGTCTTATTTTCCAAAATCCTAATCATATTTTTCTCAAACCCTAAAACTAGTTTTCAAAATTTTCAACACCAAAATCTACATCCCTAAAAATCAGTTTTCAAAGGGGTCAATTTTTATTTGTGTATTACGAGTCTGTGTATTTAACTTTCGTTGTTTTAAATCCTAATTTAGTTATTAAAATTCTAAAAACCTTAATTTAAGATGTAAACCCTAAATTTATATATTTATTGCTTTATTTAGTTTTAAATTTGATTATGTAGTTTATTATATGTTTTGATGATTGATTTATTTAATTTCAATGCTTGATTTATTTAATTTATCATGGATGAATATTTTTTTCAATTATTATTTGTTTATTAAAATTGTAAGAGGTATGTTTCCATGATTGGATACCTCATATTGTGAGTATCATGTAATTTAATTAATTTTAAAAGTTTTGAAAAAATGTAAAGGACAGTTTTCACCTTTTGGTGGGTGCCCTATTTAGTTTTAGATATTAGACGATGTAAGGACATGTTTCCATTCTCGGATGCGTGTCCATTTATTTGCTTTGTTTGGGCAATACTATGATTTTTAACAAAGTATTTATTTATTCTTATGATTGCATGTAATATGGATAATATCATTATATTTAAGAATTTTATAATATTAAGACCTGAAAAGGAGGCCGGTTCCAATGAATCGGGCGTTGTGGGGGGTGTTAGGTCATTTCTCACATTCCCCACAAGTACCCAACTTTCTGAACCCATTAAAGGGTTAGGGATTCCTTAGGAATCGAGTCATCCACCCCTTTCTTTTTCCCAGTCTGTCCAGGTGGCAACTCCATTTTCTCCGGACTTAGGCCCGTGTTCTCTAAGGCCTCGAGCCTAACAATACCAAAGTCGCAGGAACCATTCCACAAAGAGTGGGGGCAAAAATCCCCGCTCACACTAGGTTTTTTATTTTTTATAAATACTACATTAAAACACACAGAAAAGGATTGGATGGGATTGGGACTTTTGGGATCGAAATTTTATTCAAGAACTATTCGAATTCCTTTTGGCAATTTATTCATAACCTCGGACTTGAAGGATCAAGAGGGAGCAAATAACAAAACAATCCATAAAAGGCAGCACACACTGTCTTTGTTATTGTTCAACCAAAATTAAAATTGTGGTGGAACCAACAATGAAGGTTTGAGTTTCTATTAACTTTTTTTATATTTCTAGTAGCCTCATTATTCAATTTGATCAATTGTTTAAGCATACAATAGATGAATTTTTATTTAAAACACATTAATCAATTATTCTATTTATCTTCTAGTTTCTATCTAAAACCCTAAGAATTATTTTTCAAAACCCTAATATCTTAATACCCATTAAACTAATTTTGAAGCCTAAAACCCTAATTGCACTTTTCTAAAACCACAAAACAATAATTTGTTTTTTCAAAATCATAATCAATTCTATTTTTCTAAAATTCCAGTAGCCTATTTTTTCTAAATACCTAACCTTTAAATCCTATTTTCATGGTCTTCAATTTTATTTACTTAAACCCTAAACCTTAAATCCAAAATATTCATTCTTTAAATCCACAAAACCCTAATTTTATTCAAGAAACCCTAAATAATGCATAAGCCTTAAATTCATATACTTATTGCCTTATTAGATGAATGTTTATTATACATTTTTATTGATGTTTCATGTCCTGGATAAATATTTTACTTATGATGAATGGTTGGTTAATTTTATTGATTTGCTTTGGTTTCAAAACATTGTAAGAGGTATGTTTCCGTGTTTTGGGTACCTCATATTATGAGCATCATGTAATTTAATTTATTTTAAAGTTTTTGGATCAATATAAAGGACACATTTCCACCTTTCGGTGGGTGTCCTATTTAGTTTTAGATATTAGATGATGTAAGGACATGTTGCCATCCTCAGATGGGTGTCCATTTATTTATTTTATTTGGACATTATTGTGATTTTAATAAAGTATTTATTTATTCTTATGATCGCATGTAGTATGGATAATATCATTATATTTAAGAATTTTATAATATTAAGACCTGAAAAGGAGGCCGGTTCCAAAGAACCGGGCGTTATGCGGGTGCTGGGCTATTTCTCACCTTCCCCACACGTACCCAACTTTTCGAGCCCATTAAGGGGTTGGGGAGTCCTTAGGAATTGAGTCATCCACCCTTTTTTTTCCCGATCTATCCGGGTAGCGAGTCCATTTTCTCCGGGCTTAGGTTCGTGTTCTCTAAGGCCCTGAGCCTAACAGTGCCGAAGTCTCAAGAACCATTCCACTGAGAGTGGGGGCGAAAATCCCCTCACATAAACACTTTGGGTCATTTTCACAATACATATAATGCTTTCTTAACAAATCATATAACATGGCACAATGTTCATGCATATTCAATGCATCAAGGAGCTTAACACATTTTCCAACCAAAATGTGTTAAGTCCAAATGTAATGCAAACACAACCAATTTATTCAAAGTTTGTACTTACCTCTAAAAGCAACAAAACAAGCACAAACACCACCTTCAACCTTCTCTTCCAAGATACCTTGCAACACTCAGATAGGGAAAAATAAATCTCCTCAACACCTAAACTAAATGTGATTTTAAATAATCATTTAGTATCATGTTTTAATACATAAACATGATCTCTCAACACAAAGAGAAGAACCACAAAGGAAAATCAAGGAAAAGAACTATCTTGTGCAAAATCTACAAATGACACGCTCAATAACATGGGCGTGTCACTGCCCGTGCCAGACATATTGCATTACAGTAGCTTTGACATGCTCAATGGCATGGGCATGTCACTGCACATGTCACTAGTACTAAAAACATAATCGTCGACACATCCAATGACATGGTCGTGTGATTGGGCATGTCAGGCCAAAATCCTAATATCAACACAAAATAGTCACATATCCAAATTTATTATTCTTCGCTCATACTTTGAACAATCTCTTTCCATTTCCAACTCTATTCAAACTTAACCAAATCCATCATTTTTTCTTTAAAATACTTGGTTATAAATTAAAGTAACTCAATTAAAATCAAATTTCACAATTTAAAATCATGAATTCATAACTCAAAAGTTACATGGCCCTAACTCTCTCTTTCTACACCAAGCTCAACTCAAACTTAACCATTTCTTCAATCCAACCTTAAAATCATGGTTAACCACTCAAAACAACTTCGTACATACTAATTCCAACCATTAAAACGTACAACCATAACAATTTAAACTTTGCATCTTTAAGAAAATCCAAAAAAACAAGTTAGAAACTTACCAAATCAGGTGAAAATCACCAAATCTTCCCTTGAAACCCTTAAAATCCTTCACCTTGAGTAGCTTAGAAGAAGCAAAAATTCTCTCTTGCACAACCATGGAGAATCGGCTAAGGGAGAAAGAAGAAGAAGACCAAAATTAAATATCTCTCTCCACCCACTTTTAATTTCAGCATTGTATATTTTCCACTTTAATACCCACCAAGTATATATATTATTATTTAATTATAGCATCAAAATATCCTCTTCCATTAACATTATAATTTACTTTTTCAATTATTAAAATAAACTTTGACTTTTAAAAATTGATTTGTATATGTTATATATATTTACATATATATCACATATATATTTTACTTTTTCACTTAAAATATTTTCATTTTTCATTTAAAATTATTTATTTAATTTATTCAATTAACTTATAATTTATTTTATCAAATTTTCAAAAATTAAAAATTTCAAAATTTTGGGATATTACGAATTGTACTAATAAATTTTTTGCTATTAAGTAATTAAATTGTAGCAAAATGATGCTTACTTTAGTTTTTTCCTTCCCACTACGGTGAAGATGCATCCCGGCTAAGAGAGGCACTCATTCGAGTCCACTGGCCCTGAGGTAAGTAAACAGCTCTGCATTTGAATGAGGTACAGTCCTTGAAGCGTCTTGAATGCTTGTCATTTGTGGACTAAAGGTTTGACACGTTTCAAAAACAAAAAATAATAAGAGCAAATTAAAGATTTTTAAGGTAATTTTTTGAAGCTCTGAATGAATGGAATTGAATCATGTTTATATAGGAAATGAGCCTTGCTGATGATCTTAAGGATAAGACTGAATTCAATAAGTGAATGGCAAGAAAAGAAAGCACACATTCAAGTTTAGATTCAAAAGTAAATGGAAGAACAAAAAAATAAAAGAAAAAAGAAAACAAAAGCGAAAGAAGGAAAAAAACAAAGAAAACAAAAGCTCTCAATAATTTGGTTTTCAGATAATCAATCACGAGAACGTAGTATTTATGTGTGTCTAAAAATATTTTTGTGCATAAAAATATTTTTCCATACAGGGGGTAAGAATATATAGGAGAGAATACCCAACCCAATATATAGTTAAAAAATAACCAAAATTTTTGCAAATTTTTACTGACTTTTGAAATTAAATTTTTACAGATATTATGGGTCTAGAACTCGAACCTGCTCAACCAACTCAGATTTTATGGGTCCATAACCTGAACGAATTCAAGTCTCTGGTGAATCCAAAACCCAAACCTGTTCAAGTCTCTCATGGGTCCATAACCTAAATGTAACACCCACATAACCTACCCATACATAATACACATTCCCTTAAATAAGTTCTATGCGTAGATAGGATATAAGAGCATTATAAAAAATGCACTACTATATCTTTATCACTCTTCATAGTTTGATTTATAACTCATAGAATATATAAATAATAAAATAGGTAAGAGAAAAATAAGTAAATCTATAGAAATTTTGCCAGAGTTCTGATTAAAATACGGATATTACCAAAACCAAACATCTCAACCTGTAATAATAAATACTTTTCAAAATACTCCCATTTCACACTCATCCCAGAATCTCATGGTCATATTTATACATATATAATATGAGGACATGGTAGTACTTATATAAAAAACATTCTTGAGTCATAATGCAATTCATTATGTACTACAAAATAGTTAATATATATATATATATACATTCATACAAAACAATATTTACATGCTTTGCTTGATATGTGGCAACCAAAGGCTTCTAGTATCCAACCACTACCTAGACCTATCCTAGTCTAGAAGAACTTCCAGCTTCTATCATGTCACCTACGCGATGAATAAATCGCGCTAAGCCTAGAGCTCAAAGGTACATAATTGATAATGCAACATTAATATGATAAGGGTATTTGAACATGCATAGCATTTCCATGTTACAAGCACTATCATCTATATTTTATAAACATACATAAACAACCAACATGCATTAGGCCTAATAATCTTATACAATAACCTAGTCCAGAACTATTGCTTTGGCCTATCTAATTAATAATGACAGCTTTGTTTCTCGCTAGCGGACGTAGCAAAATCTGTGTCACCCAGTGTCTCATCCACAGTGTAATCATAAATATGACACCTCATGTGTCTCACTTAGGAGTATAGTAATATCTCTATGACATCCAGTGTCTCACTCCATCGTGTATGGCATGCCAATCAATAAATGCAATCTCCTGTAACTAGGTAAAGTATAAGATAACACATATTACGTATTCAACATTCAATCGCTTCCTCATTCCACATTCTCATCATATATTTATATTTCATCTTCATTTCCATTGTATTTCAACATTTTCAACAAAACAAACATATACTCATCATAATTAAGTGCCACGTGCACTTCAAAACTATCCAACGGTCATGCCATAATAATGGTCATGCTTATGGATTATAAATAAATACTGCTCCTCTATCATTCTTCTTCAAACATTTTCAATCACAATGTTAAGTTTGTATCGCAAAATCACATATTCATTTTCTAAACTTTTGCTACACAAAAAGTTAACACGTTTAAGCTCTGTTTCAAAGCAATTTACTCTTGTTCACTTGATCATCATTAGTCTAACTCATGTTTTAATAATATTATCGTTAACATCTCTTACATATACACATTCGTTCATATGCTAATTTACACAATTTCCATTTATTACTCCATTTCTAATCTATCTCTTATAAAAATTTTCATTCATATATATATATATATATATATTTTCCATTTCCATATTTTTTTTTCATTATACTTTCCTTTTCCTTACAATCTCTTATATATACACATATACTTTGGGCCCAAAACTCTATACAATCATCAAGTTCAGTTGTTACAATAACAATTTCACCGTCAGCGCTGTTCGGGTCCATTCTCAATCTCAATTCATCACATGACCTAACTCTACGCAGGTCAAGACCTAATTTCTCTTAGGTCTATTAATACATACAATATCATTCTTAATATCACCAGACACGTATTTGTATAAGGTAGTAAACACTCGATAACATTTTTTTAATCATCCACATACACCTTCGTAAGTCATAATCATAATGTGACTTACTTTCCACATTTTCTTACATATCATATTTATGTTCACATAGAAAAAAAATCTCATCACACAAATCATACAATTATACTCAATTCCTCTTTTACATACAACCTATACAAAGTTAACATTTATCACCTTTCAGAGAATATTATCATTTCTCATTCTTTTGACATTACTTAGGTTATTCATCAATTCAACATATATATACACTCCGACCGCAATATAATTAATATCTTCCTTATTTAATCACTCATCTATTAAATAAGTTTCTTATTATATATATATATATATTTTAACACCTCACATAAATCTTAGTCACATTTCCAATGTGACATCTCTCTCACATTTTTTTATGCATTTATCATACCCTTCATATCCCTTTTCATCATTTCCAATGCAATTACCTAAAGTAACTCATTTTTACTTAATCATTTTCCTTTTATTCATAACAAATTTCTATATTATCAACCACATTACACGTTACATGATATTTTCATAAATAATATTACTCATTCAAAATTACTTCCATGCTTATTAAATATTAAACTATCAACATCTAAACAATCTTCATCAAAATTCTCTTACAACTCTAAATTTCCAACTTACTACTTAACTTAAACTTCATTCTATTAATCTCATTTTCAAGAGCTAACTTTATAAACTTTATTTTTATATTAATATAACATCAAAACACATCACTTTCACAATTATGGAAACCCATATCAAAAATTCAAATTTCATATATTGTAACCAACAACATTAACCTCACCAAATCTAGTCCATGTCACATTTCAATCTTAAAATCATAACATTTACACATACACAACACTAATTTATTTCATTACACTAATTAACATTATCCATTTAGATACTTTAATTTTACACACTCAACCCTAAATTATGCGTCATTGTTCCATAATAAATAATTCTCTATCATATATGATTTCACTCTTTAATTTTAATTATGAACTCTTTGTTGCAAATTATTAAAAACTCCATATTCCTTCTATACTTATAACCATAAGCATATAAATTTTTATAATTTTCTTCATTTATTTGTCTCATAAAATTAATTTATTACTTACTTACACAAAACTGCATGGCTTCCTCAGTTTCATGTCAATCTCACTTCCAATTTTTATATTCCTTACCAATTCTTTATAAACGCTTGTAAAAGTTTATCCATGTGCACTTGACACATATATGGACTTATATTTAAAGTTTTAGATTTTTCCAAGCTGATTTAATATATTTAAAAATTAAATCTTCCAAAATCAGAGAATCTGTCTCTTTAATAATTTCTCTGGCAGCACCCAGTTGTCCATTTTTTTAGGCATCAAACCTTAATAAAAATTCATGAAATTTTAACCATATGTTATGTGAATACACATGATATTGTGTGTAAATTTTCAGATTTTTCTGGGTTGGTTTACCATAGTTTCTAAATTTATGTTTTCTCAATTTCTACATATTCTGAATTTCTGGAACTCCTCCAACAATCTATGTTCTTCTACCTTTCTTAATTAGTAATTCATCTTTAAAAATTATGAAATTCATGCTCCAAACTCTCATGGAAAACGTCCTAAAGGAAGAAGAAGAAGAAGAAGAAGAAGAAGAAGACTTTTTTTTTAATATTTCTTTTCCTTTTCATCTTTTTTTAATCATATATATATATTAAAATAATTTAATAATTAATTATTTAATTATTTATTTAATAAATTAAAAGTTCTAAATTTACTCTTCCATTCAAAAATAATTTATTTTTTAATTATTTTATTCATTTTGAATTTTTAAGATTTAATTACCAAAATACCCTTTTATTTTGACTTTTCTTTTAAAAAGTGTTGACTTTTATATGTTTTATATATTTTACATATATATCACACTTTTTCATTTAAAACTCCTTCATTTTTCATTTAAAACCATTAATTAATTTATCCATTTAAATTATAATTTATTTTATCAAATTTTCAAAAATTAGAAATTTTGAAAAATTTGAGATATTATACATATGCACAAGTAATGTGTATCTTATATACACATCAAATATACCTTATATGTGTATTAAATATTAAGTATGTAATGTATTAATCTAACATATACAATTAATATACCATACGTATATGTTATATATACTCCAGATATATATATTGAGTGTTTACAATTCCATATCATTTTTACAAAAAAGAAAGTTGTTAAGAATTAGAAAACTTACTTATTACCTGCTTTAGGATCCAAGCTTTCTTCACCCCTTGTTGAAACTAGTAAAAATCTAGATAATTTCAAAGATGAAAATCACCTCCTCTAGCTCACCAAGAAAATTGGCAAAGAAGGAGGAAGAAGGAAGAAGGAAAATGAATTTTCTAGAGTCTTAACTTTAAATCATCTTTTATTATAGATATATGTATATTATTATTTAATTAAGATTTTTACATAAAATATTATTATTTTATAATTTAAATTTTCTACTTTTTACTTTTACTATTTTACTTTTAACCTTTTATATGTTACGTATATGTTATTTATATTTCAAACCTCTTCATCTAAATCTCCCTTAATCTCTCACCCATTAGTGTGTCTAATTAGATTCAATGAAAATTGGGCATTACAACTCTCTCCCCCTTAAATAATTTTGTCCCCGAAATTACCTGGTGTTAGCTATGGAAACGTTGTGGGTATTGGCTTGGCATCACTTGCTCATTTTCGCAAGTAGCCTCTTTCATTGAATGATCTTTCCACAAAACCTTCACCAAAGGCACTTTCTTATTTCTTATCTCCTTTACTTCTCGCGCCAAAATTGTTACCGATTCCTCCTCATAACTTAGGTTTGGATTCACTTCAATAGATTCAACTAACAAAACATGAGATGGATCCAACCTATACCTTCATAGCATAGAAATATGAAATACATTATGAATTCTATCCAACTCTTGTGGCAATGCTAATCTGTAGGCAACCGGTCCAACTCCTTCCAATACTTCATATGGGCCAATAAAACGTGGACTCAGTTTCCCCTTCTTCCCAAATCTCAACACCTTCTTCCATGGAGACAATTTTAAATACACCTTGTCACCCACATTAAACTCTATATTTCTTCCCCAAACCAGTATAGGATTTCTGCCGGTCTAAAGCTTCTTTCAACCGATCTTGAATCAATTTCGCTTTCTCCTCAGTTTCCTTAATCAATCCAGGACGTATTAGCTTCCCTTCTCTAACTTTGTCCCAACACAAAGGTGTTCTACACTTCCTCCCATACAAAGCTTCATACGGTGACATACCAAAACTCGATTGAAAGTTGTTGTTATATGCAAACTCAATCAATGGCAAGTGTTTATCCCAACTACTAACAAAATAAATAACACAACTCCTTAGCATGTCCTCCTTAAATAATTGGGGCATTACAACTCTATCCCCATTAAATAATTTCATCCCCAAAATTATCTGTTGTTAGCTCTGGAAACATTGAGGGTATTGGCTCCGCATCACTTGCTCACTTTCCCAAGTAGCCTCTTTCATTGAATGATCTCTCCTCAAAACCTTTACCAAAGGCACTTTCTTATTTCTTAGCTAATTTACTTCTCGCGCCAAAATTATCACCGATTCCTCCTCATAACTTAGGTCTGGATTCACTTCAATAGATTCAACTAACATAACATGATATGGATCCGACCTATACCTTCTTACCATAGAAACATTAAATACATTATGAATTCTACACAACTCCGGTGGCAATGCTAATCTGCAGGCAATTGGTCCAACTCCTTCCAACACTTCGTATGGGCCAATAAAACATGGTCTCAGTTTCCCCTTCTTCCCAAATCTCAACACCTTTTTTCATGGAGACACTTTTAAAAACATCTTGTCACCCATATTAAACTCTATATCTCTTCTCTTCAAATCAACATAGGATTTATGCTGGTCTGAAGCTGTTTTCAACCAATCCCGAATCAATTTCACTTTCTCTTTAGTTCCCTTAATCAATTTAGGACCTACTAAATACCCTTCTCCAGCTTTTTCCCAACACAAAAGTGTTCTACACTTCCTCCCAGATAGAGCTTCATACGATGCCATACTAATACTGGATTGATAGTTGTTGTTATATGCAAACTCAATCAATGGAAAGTGTCTATCCCAACTACCAATAAAATCAATAACACAACTCCTTAGCATGTCCTCCTTAAATAATTAGGGCAATACAACTCTCTCCCCCTTAAATAATTTCATCCCCAAAATTACATGGTTTTAGCTCTGGAAATGTTGTGGGTATTGGCTCCACATCACTTGCTCACTTTCCCAAGCAGCCTCTTTCATTGAATGATCTCTCCATAAAACTTTCACCAAAGGCACTTTCTTATTTCTTAGCTCCTTTACTTCTTGGGCCAAAATTGTTATCGATTCCTCCTCATAACTTAGGTCTTAATTCACTTCAATAGATTCAACTCACAGAAAATGAGATGGATCCGACCTATACCTCTGCAGTATGAAAACATGAAATACATTATAAATTCTATCCAACTCCAGTGGCAATGCTAATCTGCAGGCAATCGGTCCAACTCCTTCCAACACTTCATATAGGCCAATAAAATGTGGACTCAGTTTCCCCTTCTTCCCAAATCTCAACACCTTCTTCCATGGAGACACTTTTAAAAACACCTTGCCACCCACATTAAACTCTATATCTCTTTTTTTTTTCAAATCAACATAGGATTTCTATTGGTCTGAAGCTACTTTCATAGGATTTCTATTGGTCTGAAGCTACTTTCAACCGATCCCGAATCAATTTCATTTTCTCTTCAATTTCCTTAATCAATTCAGGACCTACTAGCTTCCCTTCTTCAACTTCATCCCAACACAAAGGTGTTCTACACTTCCTCCCATATTGAGCTTCATACAGTGCCATACCAATACTGGATTGATAACTGTTGTTATATGCAAACTCAATCAACAGCAAGTGTCTATCCCAACTGCCAACAAAATCAATAACACAACTCCTCAGCATGTGCTTCAATGCCAATATCACTATTTCAGACTGCCTATTAGTCTGTGGATGGAAAGCAATGCTAAAATGTACTTGAGTACCTAATACGCCTTGTAAAATCTTCCAAAATCTTAAGGTGAATATGGGATCTCAGTTCAACACTAATGTAATCGGGACTCCATGTAGTCTCACAATCTCACTGATATAATCTGCCAATTTGTTAAGGGAGTAATCCATTCTCATAGGTAGAAAGTGAGCCAACTTCATCATTCTATCTATAATTACCAGACTGCATCATTCTTCTTCTTGGTCAAAGGTAGTCTAGTAACAAAATCCATAGTTACTATGAGCGGGGATTTTCGCCCCCATCCACATGGAATGGTTCTTACGACATCGACACTATTAGGCTCAATGCCCAATAGAACACGGGTCTAAACCCAAAGAAAATGGAGTCACCATTTGGATAGGCCAGGAAGATAGAAAGGTGTGGATGACTCTATTCCTAAGAAATTCCTAACTCCCTATTGGGTTCAAAAAGTTGGGTACACATGGGGAAGGTGAGAATGACCCAGCACCTCCATAGCACCCGGTTTATTGGAACCAGCCTCCTTTTTAGGTCTATAGATTATTAAATTCTTTACTTATCATAATATAATCCATACGACATGCATTTAAAATAAATAAATATTCATTGTATTAAAGCAAATAAGGTTCAAACAAAAAATAGAAATGGGCACCCATATAAGATTGAAATATGCCCTTCCATTAATGTCCAATGTACAAAACATAATTAAATAAAATGAGACATCCACCATTTGGTGTAAATGTACCTTGATCCCCAATACTCAAATAAGATAATAAATCAAATAAAACATTATTCTTAACAAACAAGGCACCCACGATGTGGAAACATGCCTTTTACATCCTTGAAATCAAAATAATTAACCAAACACAATTAGACCATTCAAAACATCCATAGAGAGTGATTAATTTAAATATATAAACAACCATCAAACAATAAGATTCAAACTTTAACCAAATTAGGATCCCATCATACAAATTTAGGGTTTGCTTCCATAAATTGAGGTTAGATTATAAAAATAGGGTTTATTGATGTAAATTAGGGTTTTAGGATGTAAACTAATCAAATTAGGGTTTTGGGATACAAAATATACAAGATTATGATTTTCACATACTAACCAAGATTAAAATACATAAACTAGGGATTAATATTCAATTCAAATATTTAATATACAAACTAAAGATAAAACATGCAAAGTATATAAAATGCACAAGTTAGGGTTTGATATTCATAAAATATATGTGATTGAGTTTTTATTTGTTTTAATTTAAACCTATGGCCTGCTACAAACAACCCACAATATTGATTACTACTTGAGCCATGCAATGAATTAATAAGCCAAAATAAATAATAGAAGTGAATTGTTAAAGGAAATCGAACCTGTGTCGTTGGCTCCACCAATTTAATATGTTGAACCAAACATTTGTTTTACTATTACCTGGATCAGTTATTTTATTGGTTGAAGAATTAATGATCCATGGATCAATGTACATCACTACCTCTCTTTGCTTTGTTTTTTTTTCTCTCTGTGTGTTTTTTAATTCTATTTGCTAAATATTGTTAAACCTGATTTGTTGGCTCCCTTCCCTCATTGTGGCTTTTTAATCTCTCTATTTATATGCCAAGACCCTCTTATTAAAAACCCTAATCATCTTATAAACCTTTAATTTTAGAACTAAGCTAGTTCGGTCCCAATTAAAAAGGCCTAATCAAAGATCGGTCCATTCTTAATGGCATAAACATGGTTTAAAGCCTTTAATTAGATTGGTTCAATTTTATAAGGCCTAAAATAAATTGGTTCAACTTAAAAAATCCCAAATTAAATTTTTTCGATTCGAAGATTAAAAATTTTAGACTGGTTTGAGTTGGGATGGGTTCAGAGCGACATGAACCAATGCTCATTTCGACTTGGAGGGTCTAGAGCAACATGAGCCAATGTTCATGTCGACTTGGAGGGTCAAAGTTGACATCAGCATTGCTCATGTCGATTTGGATGCCCAAGTGGAAATGAGAAATGGTTCATGTCAATTTGGACACTTCAAATCAACTTGAGCTAGCTTCATTGAATTGGAGTTGCCAAATTGACATGACCCCTAATTTTAAGAAAATTTGGTCGGCAATTTAATTTCCTAATCAAGCTAGACTTCGGTTGAACTTTGGATTAGAAGATTAGGGTAGAGCTTTTAGCAAGAGAAATTAAGGACCTTGGCAATTGAGTTCAGCCGAAGGCAGTAGCAACACTAAGTAATTAACACACTTTGCTTAACCAAAAACTTTGGATTGGTTCAGCAATAGCTTGGATCAACCTATTTAATTTGCTGGAGCCTTCAACAAAGGCTTTGTTTTCTAAATTCAACTTCTTTAAACATACATTAGCCATTTTTTTCCTTTAAAATTATTATTGATTGTTATTTTAATCCAGTAATGACCCATATATCCTGGACATATATCCATCTAAATTAATATGCAGTGGCCACAGATTCATAAAATCACAGTACCCAAATTTTAATTATCATATCCTAATTTCCAAAACCCTAACCTTAAAAAACCCAATATCAAGAATCCCAATTTCCAAACCTTAAGTCTTAAACCTAAATCTGTAAAAACCCTAAACCTCAATATCCATAACTCTAACTTCCAAACCAGAGCTTCTAAACCTAAATCCATGAAACCATAAACCTTAATATCTAGAAACCTTAATTCCTTAAAACCTTAATTCCTTAAATCCTAATTCTTTAAACCCTAATTTACAAAACCCTAATTCTTAAAAACCCTAAACCCAAATTTCCAAACCCTAATTCTTAAAAACCTTGAACCCTAAATTTCCAAAACCCAAATCATGTCTTTCAAATACCAAAACTCTAATCATATTTTTCAAATAACTATGATCCAGAACCCTAAATCCAAATTCCCAAGGCCATAATCCAATCACCTTAACTTGACATATTTCGAAACCTAAAATCCAAAACTTCTAAGTCGAAAATCCTAATTCTCTATTTCCAAACCCAAGCCTTATGGATGATGTTATAATTTTTAAAGAATTTAATAATATTTAGACCTGAAAAGGAGGTTAGTTCTAATGAACCAGGTGTTATAGGGGCGTTGGGTCATTCTCACTTTCCCCATATATATACCTAACTTTCTGAACCCATTAGGGGGTTGGTGATTCCTTAGGAATCGAGCCCTTTTCTTTTCCCTAGGTTGTCCAGGTGGTGACTCCATTTTCTTTGGGTTTAGTGTTTAGAAATTATGTGACACGGCCAAGCTAGACATGTCTTGGCCGTGTCTCTCATCAAAACTGAAGAAATTGTAGAAAATTAAGCGACACGGCCAAGCTAAACATGTCTTGGCCGTGTCTCTCATCAAAAGTGAAGAAATTGAAGAAAAACAAGTGACACAGCCAAGCTCCACATGTCTTGGCCGTGTCCCTCAAGAAATCAAGTCTAGAAGTGAACACGGTTATGAGACACGGCCAAGCCACTGGCCGTGTCTCACCAAAAGAACAAAGAAAAGAAAGAAATAAAGAAGAAGCCAGTGAAGGACACAGCCAGCAAGCTTGGCCGTGTCCCAAAGAAAAATGAGAGACACGGCCAAGCCAAATCAAGCTTGGCAGTGTCACTCTTAATATCTATTTAAGTTCTTTTGCGCGACAGAGAAAAAGTGGACGACGGCTAGGGTTTTGAAAGGGAGAAAAAGAAAAGAGAAGGAGCGAGCAAATATTTTGGGGATGAGGAGAGAGTGACACTCTCCTTGTCCCTTCATCTTCATCCTCCATCTTCATCTTCTCCATCTTCCATTGATAAGATCTTTGAGGTTCTTTGGGATCAAGTGGGTTACAAGCTCTTGAAGGTTGAAGAAGCTTCATTGAAAGGTTTGGTGACTTGAGAAAGCTCCAATCCATCTCTCAAAGGCATAATCAATTGAAAGTTTGGTGACTTGAGAAAGCTCCATCCTATATTGCAAAAGGGAAATCAACCATTGAAGAGGGCTTGAGTTCTTCATCAAACATCAAAGTGGAGCTAGGAGGAAGACTAGTAATCCTACTATTGGCATCTTCACAAGGAGTTTTTCTATTCTCTCTTTTAATTCATTCCAATATTGTTTTTGTTATATTAAGAGAATTGATATTGCAATTGGACAATTTGTAATTGATTTATATTGAGTTGAGTGAATGTTTTAAATTGATGATGTTGAGCTAAAAACCCATGCTTAGGGTTTGTAGTATATTTGATTGAATGCTTTGATTTGATATTTCCATTGATGTACCTTGTTGTTGGTTGATTGCATTGGATTGTATGCTAGGTTAATAGATTAGCTACCTATTGATCTCTAGATATTGAATGAAGGACGGAGAGGTGAAATTTGATATCGAAATTATGCAATCGATTACCCTATGAATGAATTAGAAATATAAGTTCTAGGGTTTCATTAATTTGCAAATATAAAATAATTGGTTATTGCTATTTCATGAATGTGAGAACTAATGAATTGGTAATTGACTAATTAACCTTAAGGAACAAATTAATTACAAGGCTATGTTAATGGATAATTGAGAATTGAGCTTTGATTGAATGGACCTATAACCCTAGACACTTTCCCAAGAACTGAATTGATCTTGTGCACCCACCACACACATCAAACCCTACGTACGTTAAGGTTTAAATTGTTCTTTAGCATTCCAAACAACAAACTCTCGCTTTTAATTTAATTACTTTAATCAAGCTATTACGAACCACACCTTCTTGGGGAAACGACCTTGGGGCGATCACCTTTGCTACAGCTACCTCTTATACTTGCGAGTGATGCTTGGTAGTAGTACTTAATCCGAGCGCAACAAGTTTTTGGCGCCGTTGCCGGGAAAGGCTGTCGCAGTAGTAATAGTTTGATTTTTCTTTTCATTGTTTGTTTATTTTCTGTGACTTGTTTGTTTGTTTTATTTTTCTTTCAATTTAATTATTTGTTTATTTTCTTTAAGTTGCTAAGTGCCTTGTGTAAATATGCAATTTTCAAGATACTCAGGGGTTTATGATGATAACCCAGACTCTGACATGGCATGGCAATTAGCAGAATTAACGAACCAACTTAAGATGCTAAATGCCAGAGGAAGAACACATATGCCTACTCGTGAAGTATGTTCAGCATGTGGCATTGTAGGACATAGCGCAAACATGTGTTCATTTGGTTATGGACAATATCAAGAGAGGCAAGATGAAGAATATGCCTATGAAAGTTTCCAGCAAATGGGTGGAAATGACCCATGCCCCAGACCTTATAATTCAAGATGGGGAAGCCACCCAAATTTTTCTTGGGAAAATCAGCAGCACATTCCACCTCCAAATTTTTTTCGACATTACCAAAGAAGTTCTTACTTTCAAGAACAATATTCAAATCAAGAGTACCTTAAGCCACCCACATAAGAAGATAGTTTGAATGCCTTCATTCAAATTAGTGCGCAAAATCAAAGTATACTTAAGGAACCCACTTTGGAAGATAGTTTGAATGCCTTCATTCAAATTAGCACACAGAACCAAGATCAATTTGAGAAATCCACAGTGGAAGATGATTTGAATGCTTACCTTCAAATTAGCATAGAAAATCAGGAAGAAATCAATGAGAGGTTTGATTCTTTGGAGGAATCATTGAAGAGGGTGGAAATACAACTTGGGCAACTGGCACATCAACTCCAAGCACACCAAGAGGAGGAATTTCCTAGCCAATTGGAGCAAATAGAGGTAATCACAAATTTTAAGAATGAACAGGTGATATATAACGATTTTTGTGATTCCTTTGATGCAGGAACTAACAAAGAAGAAGATGGCGAGGAAATGCAATCAAACATAGAGGAGTTAATTCAAGCAAAGGAGGAGGAGAATTTGAAAGCATCGACTTTGACAAAATTGCATGAACCTCCAAATCCTTGTATGCCACCAATCCCATTCCCAAGTAAGCTGAATGCAGAGAAACAAGGTATGCAACTTTTTGAACTCCATGACATGACCTATAGTGAAGATAGTGTAGATAAGCCTTAGGTGGCCATGACCATAAAAGTAGAGCCTAATTCTTCCAAATTAGAAATTGATGAGAGTAATTTACTAGTGAATAATGAAATTGTTGAGGGAGAACTTCAAATTGCTAAAGAGAATGTAGAACACATTCAACCAAACTTGGTTGATCTTAAACAGACCCCAGGAATTTTGAAAGATATTTTGGCTGGGGAATACAGTATGCAACAAATTATCATCTCTCCCATTCTTGGTGGTAAGAATGAGCAAAAACCATATAAAACCATGTTGCAAACTGAAAAAGGTTCTTACTACGTCCCTATAGCATTAAAAAATCAAGCTAAGACAACCCTCACATGTTCTTTTTGGACAATTGCTCCCCTAAGAATGCTACCTACCTAGGCTTTTCAATACATTAGGTACTTTTCAAAGTTGCATGGTGTTCATCCTCTCAGTCATGGGCTCCAATTGCATTATGGGTGGAAGGAGCCCGACACATCGTATATGGGAATGATGGAAATCAGGTATCATCTAAACTCTCTCTGTAGTATGCATGCTCACATTGAGGACAATGTGAATTTTTAAGTGTGGGGTGCATTTGGTGTTTTATGTTTTTACTTTTAATTGCATTTTGTATTTTTGTGTTTTTACCTTTAATTTGTTTTTATTTAAGTTTTAGTTAATGTTTTTAATATTTTTCTTTGAATAAATGAATTTTGGAAAGTTCAATTGTTATAAAATTGTTGATTGATGACCTTTGAATTTTTGAAGCATGAATTGGAGAATTGAGTAGAATTGGTGCTTATTGTCAATTTTATTGGTTTTTTTTTCCTTGCATTGCCATTAACCTAGTGAGGAATTGAGCCATCAACTTATCATTCTTGTTGTGGGTGAACATCTGTGATTGATGAATTACTAGAACTTGCTTTGAAATGCTTTTTAAGACTACATAAAAATTTTCAATTAGGCATCAAGATGATTAAGACAATTAGGTGAACCCACTTTGGCGTAAAAAGACCAACCCTATTTTTAACCTTAGTTAGCCAATTTTGAGCCTATTTCATTTTCCTTTTCTTTCTTTTTCACAACACCATTAGCTTGAACCTTGTTGTTTAACTCTTACCCTTTCATTAGGTCAAGAGCATTTTAAGAGCGTTTATAACCGAGTGTTGTGTTGAATTAAGTGTGGGGTTAAATTTAGTAGGTTTAAGATTGCAAAGAAAAATAAAAAAAAAATAAAAAGAAAAAAAAAGAAAAAGAAAAAAAAGAAAAAGAAAAAAAAGAAAAAGAAAAAGAAAAAGAAAAAAAAAGAAAAAGAAAAAGAAAAAAAAAATATATATATAATAATAAGAATAATTGTTGTTCTTGTTGAAAGGGTTGGAATGTATTATTGCAAGATTTAATAAGTGAGTTCCCTTGAAAAGCTCTTTAATGTCAAGGGGTAGATGAGAGGAAGGTGTTTTGGGATTGTTGGGTTGTAATATCCTCATGTATGCCCTAGAAGTATTGGTTATGTTGTTATTGTTGTTGTTGTTGTTGTTGTTGTTGGTTTAAAATGTGATTGAATGTATGTGTTGTGTGATAAAAAATTTAAGAGAGAATGTTCATGTGTTATTTGAAAGAAAAGTGATGTGTAGAGAAGATGTATATGTAGTGTATATGGCAATATATATGGCATATATGTTGGTCAAAGGGAGAGTCAAGGTGTTGGATATAGTGGAAGAAGATATTTTTGGTTGTTATTGAAATTACTATAAAGGGCATGCTAAATAAAAGGAAGTGTAATTATGTTTAAGAGGGCATTTTGGTAATTCTTCTTTTGGAAATTGTGTGGTGGAGGTTAAAAGAGGATTTGACTTTTGTTTGATCAATTTCTTTTCTTCTTTTCACGTGTGGCCGGCCAACCTAAAGAACAAGAGAGAAAGCAAAGGTTTGATGATATTTTGAGCTCAAATTGAAGAAGTTCTAAGTGGTTAAGTGGAAATCCAAGAAGATTCACTATATTTGGTAAGTTTCTCTTGATTCTTTTAAGTTATTTAAGTTGTTTGTGAGTTGATTGTGGATTTTAAAGTGGGGTTGTGTTGATTATTATATGTTGGATTTAATTGGTTGTGGTGTTGGTTTTGGATTTGAAGATGATAAGTTAAGAGTGATGTTGGTTTTAGGGTTTTGGAAATGGTAAGTGATAAATTATATTGTGTTATTTTGGATTAGGTTTTGGAAGAAGGTGATTTGCTCTAATTTGAGAAGTGAAGAATTCTTGGAGAAAAGAAAGTGTTTAGATTTGTATAATTGGTGCTAAAGGTAAGTACAAACTATATGGTTACAAACATGCATATATTGTTTAATCTTAAAACACTTTTGTTTGTAAATGTGATAAGGTATCAAATGTATTGTTAATGAATGTTGGTGATGAAAATATTGTGATGAGCATGTAAAATAATTGCTAATGATGTTGATTATGTCCATTTGAATGAGGTTATGTTGTGTACAATGTGTTTTAAGTTAACCAAAAGAAATTTGGCTACATTTAGGGTTATACATGAGAGACACGTAATTTGGGACGGTCGCTATTATTCATGTGCGGTCGCGACTTAGGTCGGGCTTCTGACCGTGAAACCTACTGTAATAAGGTTTCATCTTTTGATTGTGTAGTGCGGTCGCGACTTAGGTCGGGCTTCTGACCGCGAAACCTACTGTAATAAGGTTTCATCTTGTAATTGTATGGAGCGGTCGTATTCAGGTGAGGTGCGACCGCTAGAAAGGTTCTGTTCACCTTATTGGAAGCAATCTAATCCTGCAACAAGATTCTCAAATACATGTTAAATAGATCATCCATTTGAGTTGTCAAGGATCAAAATAGAGATTATTTGTCTAACATCATTGTTGAATCATGAAATGTGAGATGATATGGAATTGATAATGCATATGATATTACATGAACAAGGTTATGTATTGTGTATTGTGAGGCTTGTGAATGGTGATGTGTATTATGAATAATGTACTTTGAAATGTGATACTAATAATGCTATATGCACAATATGAATTGAGATATGAAATGCTATAAAGCCATTGTGATTGGCTATGATGGTTCAATTGAAAGATATATGGCATGTTGGCCTAATTGATGAGAATTGTGAATGAAATGTAAATGAATTGTGTGGCTAATGTGTTATTCCATTTTCAGAGTTTGTTATTGGTGGCATGCCTAATGATAGTAACAATCTCTTGAAGTTAGGTTGGATTGAATCCTTGAAGCCTAATTGAGATGTTACAACCCTTGAAGCTAGGTTGGGTTGGTTCCTGAAGCCAAGTTGGGTTGAAGCTTAGCATGCTTTGCTCCCCTTGAAGCTTGGTTGAACCTAATCCTTGAAGCCTAGTTGGGTATATGATATTGATAAATGTGATAACAAAACCAAAACATTAACTCTGAAAATTGAATGGCATATTAGTGTGTCTTGGGCCCAATGCTTGTCTTTGTTTAATGTGATTCATGAATGGTAAAATGATTGACTAATGAGATATATGGAAGATTGTTGAAATGTGGTATGTATATATATGTGAATATTAAATGGAAAGGTATGTTATTAGCTTTTCACCTACGATGTTGTTTTTGTGAATAATATGTATGACATTGCATTGCATTAAAGCATGATTTGTCTTACTAAGCCGTTGGCTTAGCGCGATAGTGTTTAATCGCGCAGGTAACAGAGTTGAACCCGAGAGTTCTTCGAGACCTAGTGAGAGTAGACATTGAAGGGTTTATTCTTGGATTTAAAGATCAGAGAAGAGCTGCCAATCATGTATAAATTCTTTATGTTTTGTAAAGTATTGTTTATAATGTGAATATATGTATATTTGTAAATATGGATTTAAATGTTTTTATATATGTAACTATTTTATAAATTCCGCTGCGTACTAAATAAACATATCTATATCTACTTTGTTTTATCTTACAAGTTAATTACTTATTATTTATATTGTATACTGAAACAGATTATGATATCATTTAAAAGGTGTTTCTTGAATGTTAAAAAAAAAATCCGTAGCATCCTTATATTCGATACATGTATACTACATTGTGGTGTATGTAGTGTGTATGTATTGGGTGTGGGGGTGTTACATGGGTTATGTATATGATCGGGTACTTCATTCTTAAAGTGCTCTTGAACTTAATGATTAAGCTCACATTTCCTAAATGCCATGCCTTTACCTTAGCCCCATTACAACCGAATAAAGACCTTTTGATTGATGCTTGATTGTTATTTTGTGGTGGAAATTTGATTGATAAGCAAGCCTATGGTAATAATCTTTCATTGATTGTTATGAATGTAAACACCACCATGATCAAACACTTGTAAGAGTTGGTGAGGGAGCGATAACATAGGGTATGCATGGAAAACCATTTAATTGCATGGGCGTCAATTTTGTTTGATTCGATATTGATTGCAGATTTAGGGATAAGGAAGTCTTGATACATTTTGATAACTCTTGAACTTAACAAAATTTATCTTGTTAGTGTGTTTGATTTTAGCCTTGCTTGGGGACAAGCAAGGAGTTAAGTGTGGGGTAGTTGTTTAGATCATTTTTGTACTTGTTTTTAGTATGATTTTATTTGTGTTTTAGTTAATGTTTTGATTGATTTTTGTTTTAAGTTTGTTTAAATTTTTTGTTTTAGGTTTAAGTGCAAAAACTCCCTTGGATGATCAAAACAATCAAGAAAAATGAAGAAAGAGCATGAATCAAGCAAGACATGGCCAAACCAAAGCAAGCTTGGCCATGTCCCTCAAAAGAATTCCAAGACAGTAGCTGACACACCCAAGAGACAAGGCCAAGCCACTGGCCGTGTCTCACCCAAGGAAAAGAAACCAAGAAAGAAATAAAATAGAGGCAGTGCTTGACACACTCACAGACATGGCCATGTCTGTGTGTCTGATCGACATGGCCATGTCACTTGAAGCTTGGCCATGTCTCAATGTCTTGGCTGTGTTTTATCCTAAAATAGAGGTCTTGGCCGTGTTTCATCCTAAAATAGAGGCAGTGCTTGACACACTCACAGACATGGCCATGTCTGTGAGTGTGCCTGATTGACATGGCCATGTCACTTGAAGCTTGGCCAAGTCTCAATGTCTTGGCCGTGTTTCATCCTAAAATAGAGGTCTTGGCCGTGTTTCATCCTAAAATAGAGGCAGTGCTTGACACAATCACAGACATGGCCATGTCTGTGAGGGTGTCTGATCGACATGGCCATGTCACTTGAAGCTTGGCCATGTCTCATTGTCTTGGCCGTGTCCCTCATCAAAATAAGAAAAAACCAAAGAAATTATGTGACACGGCCAAGCTAGACATGTCTTGGCCGTGTCTCTCATCAAAAGTGAAGAAATTGAAGAAAATTAAGTGACACGGCCAAGCTAAACATGTCTTGGCCGTGTCTCTCATCAAAAGTGAAGAAATTGAAGAAATAAAAGTGACACGGCCAAGCTCCACATGTGTTGGCCGTGTCCCTCAAGAAATCAAGTCCAGAAGTGTACACGGTTATCAGACACGGCCAAGCCACTGGCCGTGTCTCACCAAAAGAACAAAGAAAATAAAGAAACAAAGAAGAAGCCAGTGAAGGACACGGCCAGCAAGCTTGGCCGTGTCCCAAAGAAAAATGAGAGACACGGCCAAGCCAAATCAAGCTTGCCCGTGTCACTCTTAATATCTATTTAAGTTCTTTCACGCGACAGAGAAAAAGTGGACGACGGCTAGGGTTTTGAAAGGGAGAAAAAGAAAAGAGAAGGAGCGAGCAAATATTTTGGGGATGAGGAGAGAGTGACACTCTCCTTGTCCCTTCATCTTCATCCTCCATCTTCATCTTCTCCATCTTCCATTGATAAGATCTTTGAGGTTCTTTGGGATCAAGTGGGTTACAAGCTCTTGAAGGTTGAAGAAGCTTCATTGAAAGGTTTGGTGACTTGAGAAAGCTCTAATCCATCTCTCAAAGGCATAATCAATTGAAGGTTTGGTGACTTGAGAAAGCTCCATCCTATATTGCAAAAGGGAAATCAACCATTGAAGAGGGCTTGAGTTCTTCATCAAACATCAAAGTGGAGCTAGGAGGAAGACTAGTAATCCTACTCTTGGCATCTTCACAAGGAGTTTTTCTATTCTCTCTTTTAATTCATTTCAATATTGTTTTTGTTATATTAAGAGAATTGATATTGCAATTGGACAATTTGTAATTGATTTATATTGAGTTGAATGAATGTTTTAAATTGATGATGTTGAGCTAAAAACCCATGCTTAGGGTTTGTAGTATATTTGATCGAATGCTTTGATTTGATATTTCCATTGATGTACCCATTTGTTGGTTGATTGCATTGGATTGTATGCTAGGTTAATAGATTAGCTACCTATTGATCTCTAGATATTGAATGAAGGACCGAGAGGTGAAATTTGATATCGGAATTATGCAATCGATTACCCTATGAATGAATTAGAAATATAAGTTCTAGGGTTTCATTAATTTGCAAATGTAAAATAATTGGTTATTGCTATTTCATGAATGTGAGAACTAATGAATTGGTAATTGACTAATTAACCTTAAGTAACAAATTAATTACAATGCTATGTTAATGGATAATTGAGAATTGAGCTTTGATTGAATGGACCTATAACCCTAGACACTTTCCCAAGAACTGAATTGATCTTGTGCACCCACCACACACATCAAACCCTACGTACGTTAAGGTTTAAATTGTTCTTTAGCATTCCAAACAACAAACTCTCACTTTTAATTTAATTGCTTTAATCAAGCTATTACGAACCACACCTTCTTGGGGAAAAGACCTTGGGGTGATCACCTTTGCTACAGCTACCTTGTATACTTGCGAGTGACGCTTGGTAGTAGTACTTAATCCGAGCGCAACATTTAGGCATGTGTTCTCTAAGGCCCTGAGCTTAACAGTGCTGAAGTCGCAAGAACTATTTCACTGAAAGTGGGAGCGAAAATCCCCGCTCATAGTGGCGACTCCACTGGGGATAAGAGAAGTTGATTCTGTTGGTCTTTATATTATTTTATTCTTTCTTATTGTGATATTATCTATTGCATCATTTTAGATTGCATTGTGTACATGAGTTAGGATGCTCGTGTAACCCGTGTTGTATTATGTAAGGGATACCATACTTTCACTCAAGGTATAGAGATTGAGCATGGTATAACCACTCATAGCCTCGTACCATTTGGTATATACTTGTTGTGGGAGCGTAAACCTTTTCAACCCAAAGACTAAAGCCTATGTAGCTGGCCTAGTTACTTTCCTTAGGTTTTTACCTAAATGAATGTTGTTTGACTATGATTGATATATCTTGGTTTGAACCATGACTTATTTGGTTTGTTCTTTTCCTAATATGACCTAACTATATTGTAAGCCCATAATAATTTTATTCTTTTAAACCCAAAAGATCAAAATTATTTTCAAAACTTTTCAAGATGGTCTTTTGACATAAAACCTTTTAAAGATGGGTCAAAAATACTTTTTCACCTCATAGCCCAAGCTCAAAACCCAAAATCTATTTTTAAACAAATCCTTTTACAATGGGCTTTGAAACAAAATTATTTTTCACTTCATTCAAATTACAATTTTTCTTAACTTTCTTCTTAAATGAGCTTACAACTATTTAGGTCAATTATGGAATACTAAAAATCAATTGTAGGCCTAATTTATACAAGAATTATTAATCATGGGCTTGTTTGTGGCATGAATCATTAGTTGTTTTTCTAAATATGGAAATCTATTTATGATAAACTCTTTAATTTGGTTTTAAACCCATAATATAACATAAAAGCTATTTCCAGTTGATCCAATGGATTAAGGCTTAATTAATGAGAATTGTCATGGACTGATTTCTAAGTTTGAAAATACAACTATTGGTTAAACCGTCCGAGTGAATTTTTGAAAAATAAGATATTTGATGTTGGTATTTTGTTGACCATATACCTAGGAAAAGAGACTCGCCATTCGAGTATGCGTGATATAAGTTTGGAAAGATCATTCCTACTCTTTTGGTTTGTTTGTTTATTTGTTTATTATTTGTACATACATGTATTCATGCATTGTATTACATGTGATTGATCTTTTCTGGCTTACAGACCTGGAGTACAGGAGTTCAAGAGCTTACAAAAATTCAACCTGCATCAGTGACTCAGAGTTCAGTGAGAATTTAGTCAATTTCACATCAATAGCAATGGATCCAAAGCAAGTTCAGAAATTGGTGAATGATGCCCTCAACTCTAAGATAGAAGAATTGGAGGAGACCCTAGCTGAGACCATGAAAAGCCAACTTTGGGGAACACTATTGAGGCATCTGCCAGTAACAAGAAGCCAAAAGATAAGGAAAAAGCTAAGATAGTCAAAGTGGCCTCGGATGAAGACAAAAAAGCTATGGACGATGATGACTGGGAACAATACTTCCAAGATCAACAATAGGATAAGAAAGAAAATAAGACAATGAAAAAAGAAAGCTGAATCTGCCGATGTCGAGAAGATGATTACTGATCTAGAGAAGAAATTTGAGAAGAAGTTGAATGCTAAAGAAGTATCAAAAGTTGACAAACTATTTAAAGATGATGAAGGAATCCCTTACAAATTCAAAATGCATGCTTTTGCTAAGTACAATGGCACAGAAAATCCTCACTTACATGTTAAGCAGTACATCACTGCCATGCAGTCTACATGAGCTACTAAGGCTCAAACTCTAAGGTACTTCATGCTTTCATTGGATCCTATTGTGCAAAACTGGGTTAACACCATAGAGGAAAGTACTCAAAATAATTAGGATTTGCTGTATAAAGCCTTCATCCAACAGTATGGGTACAATGTTGAATTAGAAGTGACCCTGATAGAGTTAGAATCAATTAGGCAAAAGCAGAATGAAAACTTTGTTGACTATGAAAAAAGATGGAGGAACAAGGTTGCACTCCTTAAGAAGAGGCCAGATGAGTAAGACAAGAGTAGGATGATAGTGAGAGCAGTCTTCCCTAATCTTTGTGAATGGATGTCCCATACTCTTATAGGGGACTTCAAAGACCTTCTCCAAGCTGAATTGCAAATTGCAAATAGAAGAATGGGAAAGGGAAAAGAACTATTTTTCTAGGAGAAGGAATGAGAAGGAAAATTTCCAAGCCGATTATCATAGTGCACAAAAAAGCGGTGGATGTCAATACAACTACTGGTCAAGGGAATAAGAGGCAATATTCAGAATTAGGGAGTCCTTTATCTTGGGTTTTTAATAAGTTCCAAAAGCAAGGGCTATTACATCCACTGGCTCACCCATCGTTACCCAATCCTCTCCCACAAAACATTGGTACCAATGCATTCTATCAATTCCATCAAACACAGGGGCATGAAACAGACAAGTGTTTTAGGTTGAGACATGAGATTCAAGACTTGATTAACAATGGTAAGCTAACTGAACCTAACAAATCTAACACCAAGAATAATCCTCTGCCTAAATTCAGAAGGGTGCCATCATCTGTAACCTTAATGATAGAGGGAAGATTGATAAAAAGTTATGACTTGTCGTCTTTTCAAGATATAGATGGAGAACTACTGAGGAAGGGGTTGCTAGTTTTGGCCCTTACCACTGACATGTCCAAGTAGAGAAAGCTCTTTTGACTTCAAATTAACAAAAATTCCCTTGGATTGTTTGGTTTTTATTTTCTTTTGGTATTTTCTAGAAAAATTATGTTTTTCAAATCAGGATTGTTTGAATAAATTATTTTCATTAAATTTTTATTGGTCTTTGTTCATTTTTTTTACTCAACTAATGATGAGTCTAGCTTGACATTCATATTCATAAATTAGCATATCTGTGCATTATAATTCTAATGACTTTACTAGGTAAGTGAGTTGTCCTATAGCATTGAGCTATGTATGCTTACTTAGAGAGGGCTTTTGTATAATTGTGAGTATCTAGGTTCTAGTTGATCTTAGAACATGCTTTAATGAACTTTCGAGGCAATTGAACTCTGCTTATTTAAGAGAGAGATGATATAGGCATTGTTTGGTTAGCCAACAACTAGTATCCACCTTATTAATATCAATCCCTAGTCTGTCTATTTGAGCCTTCATGAAATCTTAAGCTTGCTTTTATTGGCGTGTAAACCGCAATAACCTACCCGGAGCTATTATGATACTTATGGCAAGTTTGATGATCAATAAAGAATAAAAGGGATAGAAGACAAAAGAAAAGGATATAAAACCAAGACTATAGGGATAGTTGAAGGTCACTTGAACTAGACCTAATATCATAGAATGACATCAGGGAAACAAAGGATTCATCCACACTGAAGTAGACTCATCTTACCACATTCGTAGCCAGAAAACCAACAAAGTTCTTTTTACCTAAAGCAGCAAAAGACTTCCACTCAATTTATGAGAATAGATTGACTTGAATTGATCCAACCTAGCCAAAGACTCAAATAAAACCAGACAGTAGGGGAAAGACTATCTTTCATACTACATAGTTCGAAATCCACAATTTTGAAAGTCTTAGATTGGATATTCCAAAAAGAGAAAAAGGCAGAATGATGGTCCTGATTTTCTGCAAAAGAAGGAGATCAAGATTGTACTAATTGAATATGAATTTCTACTAAGAAGATAAGCTTTATCTTTTCATGAAACAAGATTTCAAGTTTTGACTAATTGAATCTGAATAGATTGACTTAAATTGGTCCAACCCAGCCAAAGACTCAAATAAAAACAAATAATAGGGGAAAGACTATCTTTCATCCCACACAGCTTGAAATCCACAATTTTGAAAGTCTTAGATTTGATATTCCAAAAAGAGAAAATGGTAGAATGATGGTCCTGAGTTTCTTCAAAAGAAGGAGATCAAGATTGTACTAATTGAATATGAATTTCTACCAAGAAGATAAGCTCTATCTTTTCACGAAGCAAGATTTCAAGTTTTGTCTTTCCAAGAAGCAAGATAAAAAGATGCCTAAAAGGTGGAAATGAAGTCTAGAGTTTAATGTTTATATATATCTATAGTTTCAAAAGAAAGTTTATAGTGTGAAGGTTTGTCTATAATGTTACATCATTTCCAATCTAAAGATGGCCTTCACTTAACCCATATCCCTTATAAAATCCCATTTCAAGCCTATTAATGACATGTTGATCTCTTTTAGCAGGTAGAGTCTATTAGTCGAGATTATTTGGATAAGCATGCATATGAGATGAACAATATTTAAACTCAATAAGACTTTTGGCCAAGTAATGTGCATGTACCTTTGGTCAAATGGAAATGATTCTCGAGTTTAGTATGGTAACTAAGGTTATAGATATATTAATTTGGAAAAATTGAGCCCCGAAGTAAATTAACACTGATTTGACAAAGCCAACATTTTAAAATAAAAAAGGTACTTTTCTTATTACATAAACCTTCAAGTTGAGGGAAATATGTTGCATTGTTGAACCTCAAAGGACATATTGGTCAAAAAGAGGGTTAATGAAAGGATCATTCGCAAGTTCATTGAGAAGTTACCAATTAATGTGTTAGATCACTGGCTAAATTGAGCACCTCCTATGCCTTTTAATACCTTGCTCGGGCCTCCACTACTCATGTTTCCAACATTTTGGAAACAAAGTCAGATATGTAAAGGCTTTTTCTATTCTAATGCAACACTTGGATGAGCATATGGAATGAAACAATCGGAGCACTTCAGCTAATCACCATAGTCTATGAGTCAATAGAACCACTGTAAGTATTACTCATGCATACATGCATACATGAGAATATCACATTGCATTTTGTTGTCTTGTGTTATCTATTCTTTGAAAAATAGACATCTAGTGAAGTAAACAATCAGAAGGAGCTATAGAATCAGAGGGGCATGAAAAGGCCATTACAAAAAGAAAGAGAAGATGCATGCTGGTTCAAAGAACTAGATAAAATATAGACATCAGTCAGAGCTTTCATTGGTTTGAGCCTACACAGGGGGCAGAACCTATCCTTGTCAATTTTTGAATTTATATATATGTAGAATATTTTCATACTCCCCTTTAATGTTTTTCCATGCAGAGGGCAAAGTGAGGGTATGACGGCCAAAAACAATAGCCGAATTTTCTATAAAACTGCAAAGTGAAGTCAATCCATTAAATAATGGAATAGGTGGCTAGAAGAAAGCCCGCACTCTTAAATGACAGAAGGTTAATCTAGCTAAAAGACCTGAAGTCAATCCATTGAAAATGAAACAAGTGGCTAGAAGAAAGCCAACACTCTCAGATCATGAAGGGTCAGTCCAACTAGAAGAGCTGACGTCAACCCACTGAAGGATGGAACAAGTGGCTAGATGAAAGTCCACACTTTCAAATGATAGAAGGTTAGTCCAGCTACAAGAGCTGAAGATGATCCATTGAAGAATGAAACAAGTGGCTAGAAGAAAGCCCATACCCTCAACTGACAGAAGGTCAGTCAGCTAGAAGAGCTGAAATTGATGGCTAGAAGAAATCCATAACTTTTAACTGGTAGAAGGTCAATTGAACAATTCGGGTCTAGAACCCAAATTATTTTTGAGTCCAGAAAAAATTTTCTAGTCCACAACCCAAACCAACTCGGGTTCAGAGCCCAAATTATTTTTGACTCTAGAACTCAATCCAGGTTCAGAACCCAGATCCAACTCAGGTCTAGAACCTATATCCAATCTAGGATCCAAAACCAAATCCATTCTTGGGTCCAGAACCAAATCTAATCTCTGGTCCAGAACCCAATTCAGTCTTGGGTCCATAACCTAAATTTAGTCTCAAGTCCAAAACCTAAACCAATCTCAGGTCCAGAACCCAAATACAGTTTTGAGTCCAAAACCCAATCCACTCTCTGGTTTAGAACTCAAATCCAATCTTGGGTCCAGAACCCAAAATCCAATTCTTGGTCCCAAAACCCATTCTTGCCCAAAATCAGTAAAAAAAAGTCATGTTGCTTTTCACTCTCTAAATGAATTCAAGATTTTTCAAGGAGGGGGCAAACTAAGACCCTTAATTTTAGCCCTAAGCTAGTTTGGTCCCAATTAAAAAGGGCTAATTACATATCGGTCCATTCTTAATAGCTTAAACCTATTTTAAAGACTTTAATTAGATTGGTTCAATTTTATAAGGCCTAAAATAAGCTGATTCAACTTATAAAACCCCAAATTAAATTTGTTCAGTCTGAAGATTAAAATTTTTTGACTGGTTTGAGTTGGGATGGATCCCGGGCGACAAGAGCCAATGCTCATGTTGGATGCCCAGATCGACATAAGCAACGGCTCATGTTGATTTCGCATATCCAAATCCATATAAGCCTAGCTCATGTCGAGTTGGATACTCCAAATCGACATGAGCTGGCTTCATGTCGATTTGGACGTGCCAAATTGACGTGAACCCTAATTTTAAGAGAATTTGGCCAACAATTTAATTTCCTAATCAAGCTAGACTTCAGTTAAAATTTGGATTAGCATGTTAGGATTTTAGGGTTAAACGATTGTTTGCCTATAAATAGATGATTAAAAAGCACAATTAGAGGAGGGAGGTAAGGGCGGAGAGCTTTTAGCAAGGGCAATTAAGGACATTGGCAACTGAGTTCAACTAGAGGTAGTAGCAACACTGAGCAATTAACACACTTTGCTCAACCAAAAACTTTGGATTGGTGCAAGCAGTAGCTTGGATCAACCTATTTAATTTGGTGGAGCCTTCAATGCAGGCTTTATTTTCTAAATCCAACTTATTTAAACATACCGTAGCCTTATTTTCCTTTAAATACTTTAATTGTTGTTGATTGTTATTTTAATCTAGTAACGATCCATATATCCCGGACATATATCCATCTAAATAACTATGCAGTGGCCATAGATTCATATAATCACAGTACCCAAATTCTAATAATCACATCCTAATTTCAAAAACCCTAACCTTAAAACCCTAAAACCCAATATCCAGAATCCCAATTTCCAAAGCTTAAGTCCTAAATCTAAATCTGTAAAAAAACCTCAATATCCATAACTCTAACTTCCAAACCCTAGCTCCTATACCTAAATCTGTTAACCCTATACCCTAATATCTAGAAAGCTTAATCCCTTAAACACTAATTCCTTAAAACCTTAATTCCTTAAATCCTAATTCCTTAAACCCTAATGTATAAAACCCTAATTCTCAAAAACCATAAACCTTAATTTCCAAACCCTAATTCTTAAAAACCTTAAACCCTAAATTTCCAAAACCCAAATCATGTCTTTTAAATACCAAAACTCTAATCCTATTTTTCAAATAACTATGATCTAGAACCCTAAATCCAAATTCCCAAAGCCATAATCCAATCACCTTAACTTCACAGATTTTGAAACCTAAAATCCAAAACTGCTTAGTCTAAAAACCTAATTCCCTATTTCCAAACCCAAGCCTTAATTTCTAAGTTAAAACCCAAAATCCTAGTTTTCCATCCAAAACCCTAATTTTGTATTTAAAATCCAATAAGCCCTAATTTAAGATGTAATTATTTGATTATTTGATCAAACTCTAGATTTAATTATTTGATTTGTTATTATATGCTATTGTGATGGTTAATTTATTTTATTTTGTTTATAATGGATGTTTTGCTTTTAATTATTAGGTTTGAATAGTTTAATTTATTTGATTGATTGAATTTGCGTATTTGGATTTTAAAGTTATAAAAGGCATGTTTCCACTTTGTGGGTGCCTTATTTATTTAATTTGTTTATTTTATTTTATTTTATTTTTGGATCAATGTAAGGGGCATGTTTTCACCTATGGTGGGTGTCCCATTTTTATTTATTTAGTTTGTTTTGTTTCCTTTTGAGACATTGTGTAATACCCTTATACCCTATATACATATAATACATTCATCCCATATATGTTAAATATGTGTATAAAGTATAAGAATGCCACAAATCGGCTTAGTAAAAAGAAAAATTTCCATAGTCTCAATTCAAAATCCCAATAATTAAAATGTATCTTTAATAAGTAGGTAAAGTATTCATAATTAATTGTAGCTACCCAAAATAAGCATTTTATATAAAAATCTCTTGGAAAAATTTTCGAGAGTTTTGTCTATAAAATGGATATTCCAAAATTTCCAACAATACTCAACCTGCACAAAAACACACTCCCAATAAAAACAAATCAACATTTCATCCCAACTTCTCAATTTCTTTACATTTTCCTCAAAATATTTAAATATGTACATATATATTTATAAAGCATATATATAATTCATTATCACAAAATTAGTTCAAAAGTTCATAATATTTTGCAATACTCCCAAAAACATAAATATATTATACATAATTATGGTGTGTTCTAATAAATAAAAAAATACACATGACAACAGTTGGCTCTGATCATGTGGCAGTCAAAAACTTATTTCAATCACACTAGTCCCAAGCCTAGACCTTTCCAGGTCTAGATGAACTCTTCGAATCTACCAGATCAACCCTATCACCTGCGCAATGAATTACAATTGTACTAAGCTAAAAGCCTAGCGGTACGAACTTTGATAATAATAAAACTTTAAAATCATGATAATGCATAATGCTTTTGCATGTTATTTCACAATGTGGCACACAATTTCACTTTAAATTATAATCTTTAATCTTTTTACAGTTTAAATTAACACCCACACAAGTATGGGACCAAATAATCTAATATATTATTCAAATCCCAAATTTACTATTTTAGTCCATATTGACACCCAGTGTTTAGCTCAAAGGCAAGTGACACCCAGCGTTTAGTCCGAAGGCAAATCATAGTGATGCCCAATATCTAGCCTAAAGGCAAATCATATATTAGTGATGCTAGTGTCTAGCCTCGAAGGCAAATAATGAGAATAATCTCATAGGCATGCCGCCAAACACAGAACTCTGTAAATTGAATAATATACAAGGCACACAAATAATTCATATTTTCTTAATTAATTTTTCTCATCACATTGCCTCATTTTCTCATTTTTCTCATTCATAGCAATGCCAAATCACTTTAGTTCATCATATCTCATCACTTTATCACAATGTATTTCATTTAACATTACAAACATATTAGCCAAATATTTTTGGATTATTATCATATAATTCATATAAATCACATTTCATTCATTTTAGCCCATTAATAATGGCTTTACATAATGCACACAATGCATATTCAACAACTCAAATGTTATAACATAATGTACATGAATGTTCAAGCTGCCAAGTAGCTTAACACATTTTCTATCCTAAATGTGTTAGGCCAAATTTAATGCAAATATATATAAATTATTAAAAGTTTGTACATACCTTAATTATCACTCAACCCCAAGCTAAAAATCACTCTCTAACCTTCACTTTCAATTTGCCCTTCAACACTAAGGTTGGGAAAATCACTTCTTCTTAATGCCTATTCAAAATGTGATCAAATACAATCATTTAGAATCATATTTCAAGGAATTTCAAATATAAAACCTTAATTAAACATCATTCCAACCATTATGCCAAAATTTTGTCATTCCTTACTTTAACATTAGAATTTCCTTTTAATCCATTTTAATTGGTGTTTTATGTTTATTTTTATCATTAAAAACATATTAGAACATGTTTTAACCAATTAAATCCAATAAACACATATTCTTTAATAAAACCATAAAATATGCCTTAAGCCTCTTCATTTCCAATTCTTCATTCCAACCCATTCCAAATGTTAATCTAAGCCCATTTACATCATTTAAATCAATTAATAACATGATTATTAATTAAAATCAAATAAAAATCAATACTTTAAAAATTCACTTCCAAAACCCTAAATTCAACACTACCTTTCCAAATCTCTAACCAAACTTGATTAAATCTATCATTTGACTTTAAATCCTTGTTTAGGAATCAAAATAACATATTTGGAATCCATTTGCACAATTAAAACACATGATTTCAAAATTCCAAATTACACATAACCCTAAATCATCTTCTTCATCCAACCTCCACCCAAACTTAATCCTTTCTTCCATCTAACTTGAAAAATCATTAATAACTAATTAAAATAGCATCATTCACACCAATTCTAACAATTATAACACAAATACTCAAAATCCCAAACCTCACATATTCATATTTTTAAGAAAATTCAAAGATAAAGTTAGGAAACTTACTAATTCAAGAGGAAATCACCAAAACTCCAATATAATTCTTGAAAATCCTTACTAGACTAAGTAATTAGAAGAAGAAAATTTCACCCTCCATGCCCATGGGGATTCTCGGCCAAAGGAAGAAGAAAAGAAGAAGAAGAAGTTTTTAATTTGTTTTAATTTTTCTCTTTCATCTTTTAACCACATATATATAATAAAATATTATTTTATTTATTTATTTATTTATTTAATTTAAAAATCATAGTTTATCTCTTCCATCTATAAATAATTTATTTTAAAATTATTTAATTAATTTTAATTTTACAAAGTATAATTAAAACTTTTCCATTTGACTTTTGACTTTACTATTTAAAGTTGACTTTTGTATATGTTATGTATATTCTATATATATTTTACATATACACTCCATTTTCTCACTTCTAATCCTTCTATTTCCCATTTAAATAATTCACTTAATTCATTTAATTTAATTAATTTAATTTTTATATTAACAGATGTTACACATTGGACTTTGTAAATGCATGTTTCCATCCCTAGATGGGTGCCAATTTTATTTGTTTTATTTTAATAAGATGATGATTGTTTATTTTTTTAAAATTGTGTGTAATATGGATGTTGTCGTAATTTTTAAAGAATTTAATAATATTTAGACCTGAAAATGAGGCCAGTTCCAATTAATCGGACGTTGTGAGAGTGTTAGGTCATTCTCACCTTCCCCATACGTACCCAACTTTTCGAGCCCATAGGGGGTTGGGGATTTCTTAGGAATCAACTCATCCACCCCTTTCTTTTTCTCAGCCTATCCGATGGCGACTCCATTTTCTCTGGGTTTAGGCCCATGTTCTTTAAGGCCCTGAGCCTAATAGTGGCGAAGTAGCAAGAACCATTCCACCGGGAGTGGGGGCAAAAATATCTGCTCATACATCTATTTATCCTAGAGCCAGTCTAATTAGGAACCTTAATCTATTTGAAACCACAATTAAAGCCAAATTAAAAAGCCCATAGTGAATTAGGAATGCCTAATTCACCATGGACTAGTATTCTTGGCAAATTGGGGATCTAATGCGCCATGGGTTCAAGGTGGCATGGCTTTTCAGGCTTAGACTTTTTGGGCTTAGACAAACTTGTTCCAATTTTTAAAGTTAGACCAATTTTGATTCAAGCTTTTAAAATTGAGTTAGAGTTGATTTGGTCCTTTGAAAATTAAATTGGACTAGGTTAGGGTTTAAAAAATTAAAACAACTTAATTTAGGCCTTTTAAAACTGGACTGACCAATTCAACACTATAAACTAAGTTTAAGCTTTTAAAATCATACCAAATTTAGCTTGGCCTTCTTTAATTGTGAACGGACTAGCTTAGGGCCAAAATTAAGGGTCTATAGTTTTGCCCCTACTTGAACGATTTGAGACTTCAGCAGAAGAGAGTGAAAAGCAACATGACTCTAAGATGATCTTTGATAAGAATGGGTTCTGGACCTGAGAGTGAATTTGGATTCTCGACCTGAGACTAGATTTGAGTTCTTGATCCTAGACTGGGTTTGGGTTCTCCACCCCATAATGGATTTAGCTTCTCAACCTTAGACTAAATTTTAACTCTTCTAGCTTGACTATCCATTTGTCATTTGGGAATTTTGGCTTTCTTTTAGACATCTATTTCATTCTTTAATGGATTATGGATCTTGACCCTTCAAGATGTATCTTTATCCTTTGGAGATTGGGTCTTTATCCTTCAAAAATGGATCTTTATCCTTTGGAGATTGGGTCTTTACCCTTCAAAAATAAATTTTTATCCTTTGGAGATTGGGTCTTTATCCTTCAAAAATAGATCTTTATTCTTTAGAGATTATCCTACATTGACTTTAGATCTTCGAGTTGGGCTGATCTTTTTATCTTTTGCATCTTTATTCATTTTGGTAGTTATTACTTTCTTCTTGTTCCATTCTTTTAATTCCTCCTTTTACAAAAAATTCAGATATATTTTAGCTAGCTAGCCCTCATATCCTCTTTTTGTCCCTTTGCATGGCAAAATATTAAAAGTGAGTCTAAAAATATTTTGTGCACGCATAAACTCAAAAATTAAAATGGGAAACTTTGCCCCCTGTATAGGCTCAAACCAATGATTTTGTTCCCATATAAGCTTTGATTGATGCTCGCATTTTTTCTGGTTCTTAACACAAGCACATTGTGAGCAAGGATTTTTGCCTCCACTCCCATATGGAATACTTCTTGCGACTTCAGCACTGTTTTAAGGATTAGGATTTAGGAAAACTAGGGTTTACCGTATTAGTTTTGAGAGAATTAGGGTTTTTAAAACTAGGGTTTTGGAATTAGGGTTTTGGAGTTAGAGTTTTTGAAACTAGGGTTTTGGGATTAGGGTTTTTAATGGCTTTAAGCAGAATAATTGGGGAAAGGGTTACAAGGTTTAACTTACTGCCTTAAAAATATAATTTGGGATTTGGAGAAATAAATTAAGGTTTTGGAAAAATAATCAATATTTTGGAGTTTAATAATGAAATGGTTTAGGCTTTTGGATAAAAATAGTTTGAGGTTTTGAGTTTCAATGAAATAACCTACGGTTCTTGAGGTAAAGCAAAAACAAGATAGATTTTAACAATTAATTTAAATCCTCGATGGCTTTATATTTTTTATGAAATATACCAGTGGAGTTACGAATACCAATTGATCAATGTGATAATTAAAGCAAACGATTAAAGTTATTAAAACAAAAACCAATTTACTGCATGTTTAAAGATCAAGGTACTGTGTGTTCAAAGCAAGTTACTGCATGCATGTTCTTATTAATCAAAGAAACAAAACTACTGTGAACATAAATAATTCATGATTAAAGATCAAACCTCCGCTCATTTGTTCCTCCAGAATTAACTTCTGGATAAACAATGAACAAAGACAATGTTGCTGTCTTTGATGGATTGATGACTGATGAATGTTTACTGCTAATCTTTTCTGTTTGTTGCCGTCTCTCTTTAATGTTCCTTGCTATCTTGTTAATGTTCCTTGCCATCCCCTCTTAATGTTCCCTTGTTAATCTTTTCTCCTCTTTCTGAATTCTAAAACGTTATTATTTATAGCTGAACCTCACTAAGAATCCTTAACCTAATATAAATCAGTCCCTAAACCAAATTCTAGTTGAATTAGGAAATGTATTGAACCCATGTCAACCTGGTTGCCCTAGGTCGACATGAGACCAACCTCATGCAGACCTTGGGCAGCCCAAGTCGACATGAGGCATGCTCATGTCGATCTTGGGTTGCAAGGTCGACACGATGCATGCTCATGTCGACCTAGCTTGCCCAGGTCGACATGAGTCCAACCTCTTGTCGATCTGGGCTGCCAGATCGACATGAGGCATGCTAATGTCTCCTAGGCATCCTCACTTAAATTATTATGGTCTTTTTTATCTTATGGACCGAAAAAATTTTAATTTGGGCCAATTCCACTTGATTTTAGGGTTTTACAATTAAATATATCCCTCTTTAATCCGAATCGACTCCTTTAAAAATTATAAACTAGGTTTAAATATTTAAAATCAGATCAAATTTATTTTGGCATCCTTTAATTAGGACCATATCAAGTTGGGGTCAAAATTAAGGGTCTACAGTAGTTAGTAAAGTATTTGCAAAAAGGTGCAAAAAATTTGGCTATTTTTTTACCATATATGGGTATCCATGTGTTCTTGCCCCCTACATGGAAAAAGTATTTTAGAAGCATAAAAAAATATTTTTAAACACGTAAATATTTATTATATGCAGGTGACGGAGTAATAATAATTAACATGAGTTATTGCTGTCAGTTGCAATGTCAAAAAGCAATAATAATTTACATGAACTATTAATGAACATTACTTTTCTTTGCCTTGTTTTGTGTTTTATTGACTTTGAATGTTTCTTTTTCTTTTTTTCTTTTTGTCTATTTAAACAATTGTAACGACCCATATTTCATTCATTTACACTTTGAGACACCATTTGTATTTTCAGATGGAGAGGATACAGCATGCATCAAGATCGGGGCCTTGATCCAACGCTGAATTGCTATATCCCATCCGAGAGATGAGCATGGAAATGTCAAACTTCTAGCTGGGATGCCCCTTCATCACAGTTCAAGCAAAAAAATTGAGGTAAGGCTTCACTATACTACAATTTAATGTTTTAGTAGCACAAGATTGTCTATATATGAGTAAAAATTATAAAGAAAAGAAAGAAAGTATGAAAAAGGAAATTATCATTTTGGAAAACTAATTTTTAAGCCCTGATTTAGTTACTAAAAGTAGATAAGCCAATGAATTGTAATAGAATTTAAGAAGTAACTTAGTACTAAAAGTAGATAAACTAATGGGTTGGAGCAAAAATTTAGTAAATGACTTAGTATCAATAAATTGGAACAAACATTAATCAGTAACTTATGACAATAGTAAACTTTATGCAAAGAGAAAAGGAAAAAATTTATTATTTGTAAGGCAATTTACTTACCTGGTTTAATGTTAGTGCGATTGGTGTATTGTTCGGGTGGAGGGTGTGTTTACAAAGCCAGGCAATGGTACAATATATGGTACAATATATCCCTTCTCGGGTAAAAAGGATAATCCAAATGTGTGGTTTTGAAAACTTTATCCTGCAGCTACCATATGAAGAATGCTAGATAGATAGGAGTATGGCTCAAGCACTATCGAAATGATGGATGGACACGACCCATACTTTCCATCTCCCTGTGGGGGAAATGACCATCGACCCATTTGATTTTGCTATTATAATTGATCTTCAGTACCATGGCATTTTGGTCCCTCTTACTAATGATATCTTGACACATGACGAGATTCAACAGTTAATAGTTATGGAACCTTTATTAAAACATCTATTCAAGATAAAAAAATTAAACCGATTTGAAATTATTGGATGGATTATGCCCAATAGGTTCGTGGAGAAATGGCCGAGCAATACGCTCGAGGATTTTTGCTATACTTTCTTAGGTCAACCATTTTATGCAGTATCGAATCTTTCATACATTTATCAATATTATGGATCTTGTGCTACTTTATGGATGGGGTGAAGCTGGCTTTTCTTGCCTGTATCATGGTTTCGATAAGATTTACAGGAACAAAAAGTCCTTTGTTAGATTTATGGTTATTTCTAAGGTATTGTCTTCCACCATTGTAAATTCAATTCAAGTACTTGTATGAATTTGACTGTCGTTGTCATTGCAGGTATGGGCTTATGAGCATAATCTCATAAGGGGGCCTGGTATTTCTCGAGAGAGAGTCGGGTATCCGAGGTTGAATTTTTTATTATCCAATCAGACAGCAGTTCTCGGCTCCCATCATATACACTTCCAGCACTATTATTTGAGTTACTTAACCTGGGGCTAGGTAAAATAGTGTAAGTATACTTTGAAATTTTATGTAATTGTCTACTTACCTTTTGTAACTTTGTAGGTCAACTTGGCTCGGTGGAAGACTAAGGAACGGGTGAATTGGACTCCTCTCATGAATGTTGTACTACCTTACCAACACTCTCGTCAAGTCATTACTGATACCGTGTCTAGTGGCCGGTTTCTTGGTGACAAGGTCTATGACTGGTTCCTTAGTCCTAAGGGGTTTCGATGAATAGTCAAGCATATACTTTGAACATTATATCAATGCTGGATAATTGGTGGCAACTTGCTCGGAATGGTTATGATTTTGAAACTTATCTCTGCCCACCAACTGTGTCATATATCCAATTTATTCAGGCATGGCTCTTAAACTTTTATGTGTCTCCTTTTGGTGTCTGGGGAGTTCACGAGAAGGAAGAAAGAAGAGAAGAAGAAAACTGTGATGAAGAAGAAAATGAAGGAGAAGGAAGAGAGTCTATTTCTCATCCCAAGGCAAGTACTTCTCAGGTGAACTTCCAACATGTCGTCTGCTATGACTGCTCACTCTCAAATTTGTTTTGACTCTCTTTTGTTTTTGCTGTAGGCTACTAGTCAGTCTCCTCCACTTGCTCCTTCTTCATGCCTGGATATGCTGCCTTATCCTTAAGACTTTGACTTAAACTACCTGGTCTATCATTCTATTTTATGTCGGTTTATGTTGTATGTGTGAATGATTATGTATGTTCTTACTCTTTCCTTTTTTGACTCATAGCGAATGCTTGAGCAGCAAAATAAGAAGCTACAAGATGAATTTGCTGCCAGTCTCCAACAGATTGCCCATCTCGAAGGATTGTATCATCAATCGGAACAAAACTTTCAAGACTTCCGGTTTTATGGCATCAGGGATCCTGGTGGTTCGTCTTCTAGGTGGCGCTGAGCTGAAGACCATGAGGTGCCTCCTCCTTTTTCAGATGATGAATATTACAGACCTAATTTTCAAGGTAATATGGATGCAGGTGCTTCCTCCTCAGGTAGACTTTGGGTGAATGATATTCCTCCTCCTCCAACATGAATGACTTTCTCAGGGCTTTATTCGATTATGTTTTGCCTCCTTCTTCACAATGATGGACTTGTATCAAATTTAAATAAAAAGCTTGTATTAATTGTGAAAATAACAATAACAATAATAATAGTAACAAGTTTTTGTAACTTTGACTTTTCAAAATTTCTTTTTTACTTTTATGTATTTCTTTTTTTTAAATATAACATATATGTACACAGAATGTCCATGATGAATCTAAATTTGGATTCGTCAGGGATAAAAGTTTACCAAACCCTATTATATTTGGTGTTCTAGTCACCGATCAATCCAAACTCCTTTCCTAGCACGTCTTGGTTTCGAATTACTACCTATTCCTTGTGCAATTTAGTCTACAGGCCAATACTTATAGAAATCTACTTCAATTCATCAACCATGTTGCAATTCTCAACTTTAAAGCCAATGCATATATAAATCCGCTTCAATTTGTCAACCACGTCGTAATTCTCAACTTTAACAAATTCATATCCTACTAATTTTATCGTAACAATAGAAAACAATTCTCAATCGTTAATTGTAACACTCCATCAATTCTACCTTATAAACTCAAGTTAACTGTAATTGTTACGCTACCACAATGATAGAAGCCAATTTGAAAAAGATGAAGAATTTATTCAAAAATATCAAAGCTATGCATTGGGAACTAATATCATTGTCTCAACTCATTGTTTTAAAGTGCTTTCAAAATGCCAGGTTGGACCAACCATTTTTACATGCCCTGGCTTCCTTTTGGGATATGAGAACTAGGACTTTTAAGATAAACAATTTTGAAATATGTCATATGATCGAGGAATTTGAAGCTATCTTTAGATATCCAAGAAATCAACCAATGTCATTACCTATACTGACTTCCAAAACTCATCAAAAGATGCAGATGCTATTTCAACTTTCCAAACCTAAAGTCCTGCAATTGACTAGAGGCGAGAAAATCTTGCTCGGTCCCTGATTGATTTTTGTACTTCCCATTTGGATCTAACCAAAGTGTGGGGACGCATGTTTTATTTATGTTTACTTGGTCAATTCTTGCTTATTTCTGCTGACGGTGATATTGATCCATGAATTCTGGATATCTTGAACAAAATGGAAGGAGGCTTGTCACCAATACCCGTAATCATGGTTGAAACCCTAGTCTGACTAGACCAATTCAAAACAGAATCTTCAAGGTGATTGGCTAGGAGTTCCCTACTGCTTCAGGTAATTTACCTAAACCACCCTTTTGGGTTTTCAATTTAGGTTTTTATTTTTTATTGCTCTAATTTTTGCCAAGCCCATCCTTACAGGTTTTCTAAACTAGCAAGCTATTCTAATTTTTGCCTAGGTCGCCCTTGTAAGTTTTCAACCTAGCGGACTCTTTTTTTATTAGTTCTAATTATTACCTAGTCCGCCCTTACGAATTTTTAGAACTAGAGAACCACCCTATTTTTTTCTTAGGCCACCCTTGTGGGTTTTCAACCTAACAGGTTTTTTTATGCTTTTCTTCTTCACAGATCTGGCTACAAGAGCGCCTTTGCTTGCTTGACACCCCGTCTATTGACTTCATAAAAATTTGCCACAACATCATTTTGCCAGGAAATGGCCCTATGTAAAGTCTGTGGACATGCCTCATCTAACTGAAGCCTTTTTGGATCAACTGAAGCAAAGCTAGCCTAAATGCTATACTTAACATCTGCCTTAGATTTTACACTTGTCAATTTTTTAGAAACAATAATGTTAGGATGAACAATAATGATAATAAAACATGTTTTCTTTTCTTTTATAATTTATCATCACTTTTTGATATTGTGATATTTATTTTAGCTAATGGTCAGATCATTCAAAATAGTGCACATAGAATAATTTTGAAATTAATTCTATTTTATTAAATTGGGGAGCAACCAAAAACATAAAGTCAGCATACATAAGATTACTTTTGTAGCCAACTAGCCTTTTTGGATTTTCTAGTTGACAAATTTCTCTCATTTAGCCCTAATTGTTGCCAAGCCTGCCCTTTCAGGTTTTCAGAACTAGCGTGTAACACCCTTATACCCTATATATATATAATACACACACTCAGTATATGTAAAATATGCGTATAAAGTATAAGAATGCCATAACCTAGTTTTATAAAAAATTTTATATTCCCGATTTAAAATTCCAAACATTTTAAAATATATTTTTATTAAACCAACAAAAAAAAATTCTTTATTAGCTTTAGGTTCCCAAAATAAGTATTTATATAGAAAAATCTCTTGAAAAAATTTACTAGAGCTTTGTCTATAAATCGGACATCCCAAAAAGTTCAACAATACTCAACTTGCAAAAAAATACACTCCCAATCTTAATAAATCACACATTTAACTCCAACTTCTCAATCTCCTCCTATTTTCCTCAAAACATTCATATATGTACATATATATAAACACATATACATATTCCATCATTATAGAATTTATCCAAAATGTTCTTTATAGAAATGCCAAATCACTTTAATACATTATATCTTATCACTTTATCAAAATGTATGTCATTTAGCATTACAATCATATTGCCCAAATATTCTTGGGTTATTTTCACATAAATCACATAAACCGTGTTCCACTCATTTTATCCATTAATAATGGCTTTTCACAATGTACATGATGCATACTCATCAATTCACATGTCATATCACAATGTATGTCAATGTTCAAATAGTCAAATAGCTTAACACATTTCTACCCAAAATATGTTAAGCGAAATTAAATGCAAGTACCATTAAATTAACAAAAGTGTGTGCGTACCTTAATTTAACACTCAAACTCAAGCTAAAGTCTCTCATTAACTTCCACTTCCAAATTGCCCTTCAACACTAAGGTTGGCTAATTGCTTCCACTTAATGCCTATTCAAAATGTAAGTAAATATAATTATTTAGAATCACATTTCAAGGCATTTCAAACATCAAACTCCAATTAAATCACAATCCTACTAATTTCCCAAATTTTTCCTTTCCTTACTTTAACTTTAGAATTCCATTCCATCACATTTTAATTGGTGTTTTAAGTTTATTTTTATCATTAAAAATACATTAGACCATGTTTTAATCAATTAAATCCAATAAACATATATTCTTTAACAAAACCCTAAAATGTGCCCTAAGCCTCTTCATTACCAATTCTTTATTCCAACCCATTCTAAATGTTAATCTAAGCCCATTTCCATCATTTAAATCATTTAATTACATGATTTATCCATTAAAATCAAATAAACAACCATACTTTAAAAATTCTATTCCAAAACCCTAAATTTACATTACTTCTCCCAAACTTCATCTAAACTTAATAAAATCCATCATTTGAATTTAAAATCTTTGTTTAGGAATCAAAACAACATCTTTGGTATCCATTTGAACAATTAAAACACATGATTGCAAAATCTCAAATTACACATAACCCTAAAATCTTCTTCATCCAAACTCAACCCAAACTTAATAATTTCTTCTATTTAACTTAAAAATCATTACTTACTACTCAAATAGCATCATACATACTCATTCAAGCAATTATAACACACATACTCAAAATCCCAAACTTCACATATTCATAGTTTTTCATAAAACTTGGAAATTTGATAAGAAAGCTTACCAATTGATGGAGAAACTTTCAATTCTCTTGTCAATCCTTGAAAATCCCTTCAAATCTTGATGTATGGAAGAAGAAAAAACCTTTCTTTCTCATCCATGGAGGTTCGACCCCCTTGAAGAAGAAGAAGATGTAAATTTTGATATTTTTTCTTTCTTTCCACATTTAATTCAAGACCATATATATATATATAATATTTTAATATTTTATTCAATTAATTAATTATTTATTTTAAAAATGATAATTTTTTTCTTCCCTTCATAAATAATTTATTTTAAGTTATTTAATTAATTTTAATTTTACAAAGCATATTTATAAGTTTGCCATTTGACATTTGACTTTCTTCTATAAATGTTGACTTTTGTATATGTTATATATATTCTATATATATTTCATATATACACTTCATTTTCTCACTTCTACTCCTTCAATTTTTCATTTAAATTATTTATTTAATTCATTTAATTTAATTTTTGAAAAAATTGATGGGTGTTACATAGGGGACTGCTCTAACTTTTGCCTAGGCCACCCTTTTGGGTTTTCAACCTAGCGAGCTCTCTTTTTTTTATTATTTCAAACATAAAAATTCTTTAACCTATCAACATTTATTGGCTCACTAAACTCATTCTCATCCATGTCTAACAACTTGACTGCACCTTTGCTCATTACTTGTTTGACAACATACGGTCCTTCCCAACCAGGTCTAAACTTCCCCCTTGGATCGAAGACATTAGGCTTGCACTGTTTCAACACTAAGTCACCGGCTCTAAGCTTTCTGATCTTAACCTTCTATTATAGGACTGAGCTTTCTTCTTTTGATATAGCTGGTAATGATACAATACCTTCAACCTTCTTTCCTCCAACAAGGCCAGCTGTGCATATCTACTCGCTACTCATTCCATCTCAGGCAATTCAACTTCTAGGACTACCCTTAGCGATTTAATCTAAATCTCAATTGGCAATACTGCTTCCATCCCATAAACTAAGGAAAATGGCATCATTCCAGTCAAAGTTTGCACATTGGTCCTATACCCCTGTAAAGCAAAAGGAAGCATTTTTTACTAGTCCCTATACGTCTTGGTCATTTTGGATAAAATCTGATTAATTTTCTTGTTCATTGCTTCCACTGTACCATTAGCCTTTGGTCTATAAGGGGAGGATCGATGATGATGGATCCGGTACTTTGAGAATAAATCCTTAACTGCTCATTGAAACTATACCCCATTGTCTGATATCACGCTATGTGAGACTCCATACCTGCAGATGAGGTTCTTTTCAATAAATCTAGCCATTTTGCCTTGCCCCCAACTTGTTGAAAGACTCAGCCTTAACCTATTTCAAAAAAAATCCACTGCTACTAAAATGAATCGGTGACCGTTTGAAGTTGTTGGATGTATCTCCATTATAATGTCAATTCCCTAAGTTGCAAACGGCCAAGGTGAAGACATAGAATGTAGTTCTTCAAGAGGCATGTGATTCAACTTTCAGTACATCTGGCATTGCTGGCACTTCTTTACAAAATCAATACAGTCTCTTTCCAGGGTCAACCAATAGTAACCTTATCGAATTATCTTATTAACTAAGGCCGACCAATTCATATGGGGTCCATAACTTTCCGCATGTATTTTTGACATAATATGTTTAACTTAGACTTCCTCAAGCACCTTAAATGCACCCTGTTAGGCCATCTTCAATACAACTCCTCATGGAAGGTAATGTATCACAAAGACCATCACCTTACAGCCCTTTTCTCTTCCTTTGTTGAATCCTATGGGTATTCCCTACTCTCCAAGAATCATCTTATAGTGTCATACCACACATCATGGTCCGTATTGGTTTTCATGACTATTTCATACTCTTAACAAGGAGTTGATGAACTGGTCAAAACCAAAGTCTTAAGAAATAACTTAACATGATCTTCCCATACCAAAGCCAGGGTGGCTAGGGCATCGACCATTTGGTTTTCTTCTCTCGGCAAGTTTATAAATTTGCACTCCTTCAAATTCTTCTTCATCATGGTCAAATAATAGTGGTATGGTTTTAGCTTTTCTTCTTTCAACTCACACTCTCCATTTACTTGGGATACCACTAACAATGAATCTCCAAAAGACCTGTACTGTATCAACTTTCATAATCGACAAGGTTTCCAAACCAAAAGCACATGCTTCGTATTCTACCATGTTATTGGTTGCCTTAAATTTCAACTTCTTAGCTAAAAGGATGAGCTCTCCTTGTAGACATTCCAATATCACTCCCATACCTGCTCCCTTTTTATTCACTGCTCCATCAAAATACATTTTCCACCCATGTACTTCTATGGCCTCTAAATGTTCATTGGGAAACTCTAAAATCACTCCTCACTGTCCGGCAATGGTTGTTGGGCCAGGAATTCTGCTACTGTTCTTCCTTTGATGGTTTTCCTGGATATATATTCAATCTCAAATTCTTCTAAAATTATCAACCATCTGCCATATTTCCCGATCAACGAGGGTGTTTCCCTTAAATACTTCACCAAATCCATCCTGGAAATTGCTTGCAACTATAAGACTGGAAGTAATGCCTCAACTTCTTAAATGACCAAACCATGGCTATGCATATCTTTTCAATGACACTATACTTAATTTCATAAGGTAGGAGCTTTCTACTCAAATAGTAAATTGCATACTCAGCTCCCAATTCATCTGCTTAGGCTATCATTGCTCCTATCGACTCTTCTTTTGCTGCTAATTATAGTACTAAAGGTATGTCGAGTTTAGGCGGCTTTAAAATAGGTGGATTCAACAAATATTCTTTTATACACTCAAAGGCCTTTTGACAGTCTTTGCTCTACTTAACTGGCTGGTTCTTTTTAAGCAGTTTGAAGATTAGTTCACAAATCATAGTAAGCTTTGCTATGAACCTGCTAATGTATTGTAACCTGCCAATAAACCCCAAACTTCTTTCTCCGTCTTTAGGGCTAGCATATCTCAAATTTCCTTAACCTTGTTAGGGTCAATCTCAATGCCATTTGGACTAATCATGTTTCCTAACAACTTGACTCCCCAAACACACTTCTTCGAGTTTAACCTTAGCTTATACTTTACTGCTCTTTGAAAGAAGATTTCTAAATTTTGAAAATGTTACTCCCTTGTATCCGACTTCACCATCATATCATCAACATAGACCTCGACTTCTTTGTGCATCATGTCATGAAATAAGATGGTGGCCATCCTTTGGTAGGTTGCTCTAGCATTCTTTAACCCAAACGGCATCACCCTATAGCAAATTATACCCCACGTAGTGATGAAGGCAGTTTTGGCTTGATCCTTTTGGGCCATTAATACTTGGTTGTATCCAGAAAATCCATCTACAAATGAGTATAGCATGCTAGAGGTTGCACTATTGATAAGGACATCTATATAGGATAAAGGAAAATCATCTTTAGGGGAATCCTTGTTTAAGTCTCTGTAATCCACACAGACCCTAATTCTTCCATCTTTCTTTGGCATGAGAACTATATTAGCTAACCAATCAAGATAGTCTATTACCTCAAGGTACTTAACTTTTATCTGCTTGGTGACTTCTTCTTTGACCAATTCTACCCATTTTGGCCTTAGCCATCTAAGCTTTTGTCTGATAGGTTTCATGTGAGTATAAGTGGGAATCATGTGCTTAGCTATATCTTGATCAATTTCAGGCATATCCTCATAAGACCAAGCAAAGACTTCTTTATACTTTTTAAATATTTTTTCTAACCTATCTCTTTCTTCAGTAGTAAGGTCGGATACTCTGCTAATGTCTTTAGGATTATTTGTTGTTCCCAAATTTATGATTGTTTGTCAACTGAGTTAACATTAAAAATTCTCATGTAATCACTACTTGAATCTATGCAACCATTGGGTAAAACATCACACAAGTAAGCAAAATTAGACTTTATTGCATTCATCTTAGAAAAGAAAACATCATCATCCTCATACAGAGCAAATAAATTAAAATCAAAATCAAAATCATTATTCTCATAATAAAAAACTAAAAGACTCAAATTATTCTTCAATTAGGGTAGCAATCTCCTCCGAAGTCTTCTAGATCTTTAGGACAGCTTGCTTCTTCTCTTCTAGGCTAGGCTCTTTATCAGCTGGCAAGTCAATTTTCTTCTTCATCTGTTCCACCAATTCAGCAACATCAGCAAAGATCTTAAAGCTCGGAGTCATCTTTCCCATGAACATTATTGGCTTTGACTTTCCTTGAAGTGGTCCTATATCTGAAGCTTTGACAAAAACTTCTTCAAGTGGAGAAAAACTCATGTGCTCATTCTTCTTTGGCAGAGCATCTTCTTCATCATATCCCAACCCTTTCTTGGAAGTTTGAGTCTTGAAATCTGGAAGCTCTGTCACACCTACCTTACCCTTTCCAAGGCCAACACCTAGTAGATAGTTCATGTTCTTCATCATAGCCAAAACTTTAAGGTCCACCACCTCGTCATCAGAAGTAATAGCCACTTGGAATCCATTGAGAGGCCTTTCAATCATTAGAGCATTCACCACTTCGTTATCCTCAGCCTTGATAACCGCTGTTTCATCTCCATTTGGAAACTTGATCTTTTGATGGAGTGTGGAAGGAACTCAACCAAGAGGATGAAACCAAGGTCATCCCAACAACAGTGCAAAGGTGACAGGGATATCCAAGACTATGAATTCTACCATGGATTCAATGGGGCCAACCTTCACAATGGCTTTAAAGGTTCCTTCGGCATGCCTTTTAGTATTATTATAAGCCCTAATTGTCACCTCGGTCAGGCTTAGATCCCTTGTTGACATCAAAAGCTTTGGCAAGATTTTGAGTGGGTAGACGTTTATGGCAGATCCATCATCAACCATCACACATGGGGTCCTTTTCCCTTTGACCTTAACCTTAATGAAAAGCAGGGATGTGATCTCTTCCCTCTTTTGGAAAATTAGCATCTAAAAATGACACCATTCCCACATCAATCTTATTCTTCTTTTGATCATCCTCACATTTTATCACTCCTTCAACTTTCATAAAATTAACCAGCTCCTTCGTTGTTATAGAAGTGGAAATCGGTATGCTAGCCATAGCTTTGGCCATAGTTTCTCGATGCTTCTTAGATGTAGCTAATATATCCCATATGTCGATGCTAGCTTGAGTTATTTTCAATTGTTTAAGAACAACATAATCTTCTTCTTTACCCCCTATTTCAACATCTTTTCCTTTATCGGCTTCCACTTCCTTTGGTAGTTGCCTTGAATAAGGCTTACCAGAGTGAGTATTCATTACTTCATCCTCTTTAGGCTCATTCCAAGTCCATTCCTCCTTCTTTGGCTCAAAATCTTCATCATTGTCAGTCAAATCCTAAAACTCGCTCACAATACAGATGGCCACTTCAATTTCAACCACAACTATCCATCTTGCTAATCATCACTTCTTCTTTAGTTGCTTTACCATCCACATCTTGGAAATAAGACAAAATAAAGTTCTCATGTAAATAGCTTCTGATCATGAAAGTCGTCGGTGGTGGCACCCTGTTGAACCTTAGTAATGGGTTATCCTTCATGCTAGGCTTGTCAGGTTCAGGCAACTTTCCACTATCAATCAAGTTTTGGATCTCATGCCTCAATCTTAAGCATTTGTCTTTCTCATGCCCTTGCATTTGCTGGAACTGGCAAAATGCCTTAGCATCAAAGTCAGGTGGTAAAGGATTTAGCAAAGGTCAATGGATGTAACAACCCTCTCTTCTGTAGCTTATTGAAAACCCAGGACAACGGTTTTCTCAACTCTGAAAATTGCCTTCTACCTCCTTTGCCAATTGCATTTACATCAACTGCCTTTTGCGTGCCTTGATTGCCAAACTGGTAGTTCCCTTTCTCATTCCTTCTTATAGAAAAGTGATTCTTCTCCCTTTCCCATTCTTCAATTTGCAAGCCAGATTGGAGAAGATCTTTGAAATCCTGGATAAGAGTGTGGGACATCCTCTGACAAAGATTAGGTAGCACCCCTCTCATAATCATCCTAATTTGATCTGACTCATTGGGCCTCTTCTTGAGCAATGCAGTCTTGTTTCCCCACCTTTTCACGTAATCCACAAAAATTTTCATTTTTCTTCTGCTTGATTGACTCAACTTCCATCAAAGTAACTTCCTACTCAGCATTGTACCCATATTGTTTGATGAAGGCTTTGTACAAAGAATCCCAGCTCTTTTGAGTATTATCCTCTAAAGTATTGAACCAATTCTGCACAACAAGATCTAATGAGAGCATAAAGTACCTTAGAGTTTTAGCCTTGGTAGCTTGAGCAGACTTCATAGCAATGATGTACTGCTTGATATGAAGATGAGCGTTGCCAGTTCTATGAAACTTGGCAAAGAAAGGCATCTTGAACTTGTAAGGAACTTCCTTATCTTGTTCAAACGGCTTGTCCACCTTCGACATTTCTTCAGTTTTCAGCTTCTTTTCAAATTTCTTCTATAGATCAGCAATCATATTTTTCATATCAAAAGTTTTAGTCTTCTCAACTGTTGATTTCTCCATAACCTTCAGCTCCTTCTTCTTATCTTGAGGTTCTTGAAAATACTGAGCGCAGTCATCATCATCATCAACTATTACCCTGTCATCATCGAAGACTACCTCATAAACTTTAGCCTTTTCCTTGTCTTTCGGATTCTTAGTACTAGCAGATGCTTCAGCAGTGTTTCCTAATAGTGCAGCCAGTTGGATTTTCATAGTCTCAGCTATGGCCCCCCTTAGTTCTTCCATTTTGGAGTTGATTGCATCATTTATCATCTTTTGAACTTGCTCAGGAACCATTGCTTTTGGTGAGAAGCTGACTGAACCATCACTAGATTCCACATCACTAGTATAGGTTAGATTGTCATAGGCTCTTGAACTGCTGTACTCTAGGGTTGTGAGCCATAAAGGATCAGTGATATAAAATGCAATATATATATGTATGCATGGATGTACAAGTAAAAAATAAACAAACCGAACCAAATCAACATAGTAGGAATGAACCTTCCAACCTTATAACTTCCATACATGAATGGCGAGTCTTTTTTCTTAGGTATATGGTTAACAAAATATCAACATGGGATATCTTATTTTTGAACAATTCTATCAAACAGTTTAACCAATAATTGTATTTTCAAACTTAAAAGTCAGTCCATAATAATTTCCATTAATTAAGTCTTAATCCATTGGTCCAACAAAAAGATAGCTTTTATGCTATATTAGATTAAAACTAAATTAAAAGGATTATCATAAATAAACTTCTCATTTGGAAAAAAATAAAAACTATCAATTCATGCTTCAAACAAGCCCATGATTAATAAGTCTTAGTGTAAACTAGATCCACAATTGATTTTAAGTATTTCATAATTGACCTAACTAGTTGTAAGCCCATTTAAGAAAATAGTTTTGTTTTAAAGCCCATTGTAAAATGATTTGTTTGAAAAATAGAATTTAGGCTTTTAGGCTTGGTCCATGAAGTAAAAAGAATTTTTGAACCATCTTAGAAAAGGTTTAAAGACTATTTTTAAAAGTTCTAAAAATAATTTTAGTCTTTTGGGCTTAAAATTATTTTGGGCTTATAATGTAATTAGGTCATATTAAAAAAAGAACAAACCAAATAGGTCATGGCTTAAACCAAGATGTATCAGTCATAGTCAAACAACAAGCATTTGGGTAAAAACCTAAGGAAAGTAACTAGGCCAACTACATGGGCTTTAGTCTCTGGGTTAAAAAGCTTAGGCTCCCACAGCAAGTATATACCAAATGGTATGAGAATATGAGTGGTTATGCCATGCTCGATCTTCATACCTTGAGTAAAAGTATAGTATCCCTTACATAACAGAATAGGGTTACACGAATGTCCTAATCACGCACATAATGCAATCTAAAATGATGCAATAGATAATATTATAATAAAAAAGAATAAAATATTATAAAGACCAATGGAATCAACTTCTCTTATCCCTGGTGGAGTCACCACCGTCAGCGGGATTTTTACCCCCACTCCCATATGGAATGATTCTTGCGACTTCGGCACTGTTAAGCTCAGGGTCTTAGAGAACACAAGCCTAAATCCAGAGAAAATGGAGTCACCACCCGGATGGGCTGAGAAAATAGAAAAGGATGAATGACTCGATTCCTAAGGAATTCTTGACCCCTAATGGGTTCAGGAAGTTGGGTACATATGAGGAAGGTGAGAATGACCCAGCACGCCTCCTTTTTAGGCCTAAATATTATTAAATTCTTAAATATTATAAAATCATCCATACTACATGCGAACATTAAAATAAAGAGTTAAAGTATTAAAATCAAAACAAGTCCAAACGAAATAATAAATATTCACCCATCTAGAGATAGAAACATGGCTTTACAAGTGTCCAATGTCCAAAAGAAAAATATGATAAATAAATAAAATGGGACACCTGCCATAAGAGAAAATGTGCCACTTACAATAGTCACAAAATTTTTAAAAGATAAATTAAGTTACAAAATAAAAACAGAGGTACCCATAAAATGGAAACATACCTTTTATAATTCTTGAAATTAAACCATCCATCACAAAACAAAATAAAAATAAATCATCCATCAAGACATATAATAAATAAATATGCATTAATAATCAAAAATACATTATATTAAACAGTAGATGTACAAACTAGGATTTTATTTATATGAATTAGGGTTTAAGAAAAAATGATTAATGTTTTAAGGTTTAGAAAAACACAATTAGTATTTAGATCTTTATAAAAACAAGATTAGGGTTTTAGGGTTTTATAAAAATATAATTAAGGTTTCACAAAATTAGGGTTTTAGAAAAATAAGATTAGGGTTTTTACAAAATTAAGGTTTAGAAAACAAAACTAGGGTTTTTGGTTTTTTAGAAAATGAAATTAGGGTTTATGGTTTTATAAAATAGGTTACTGGATATTAGGGTTTGTGGTTTTGGGAAATAGGTTAGTGGATTAGGGTTTTTTGGTTTTGAACTTGATTACTGGATTAGGGTTTAGGTTATTTGAACTTGGTTACTGGATTGTACAAACAAGGCTACTGTATGATTGTATGAGATATATTCTTGTAAATTATTACTGGATATCTAAATGGATCACTGTACAAAGATGATTCTAGAGGGTTTGTATGAGTATTGTAAACTAAACCAATTGATTACCTGTTAATATTTAAAAGTTTAATTACTACTATGATTTAAAGACAAGATTGATAAACAAATAGCTACTGCGAACCAACGACCACTGGACATACTCTAAATAAAAAACTGATATGAAAATAATGATTACAACCTTCTGGAACTTAATTTAAACAAAGAATAAACATATTCAATATTTAAATCCATCATCAGAGCATCTTACATTGAATTTAAATGAATTAAGTTTAGAATGTACCGTCGTTAGTTACCAAAATAATAGGATAATCCAAGCTTTTACTTGTAATAATTTTGAACTCTGGCTGAGCATAAGCAAAGGTAGTATGCTACTGCCTTTGGGGTGTTTTGTTTCTGTGTATCTTTTTTTGCTTTTGGTAGTGTTGCTAGGGTTTTTAATCTTATTGATTGATGTTGCCTCCCTCAAAGCCCTTTAAATCCTGTATTTATATATAGACATATTAGGTTTTTCACCTTGAATTTAAAAACTCCCAAAGCTAATCTGATTAGAATTCGAATTGGAAGTTAATTCAAATTTCTTAACACCTAAACTCAAGACTCAAGATGCCAATTCGACAAAATTTGGGTTGGGCTGACTTTTTTGGGGTTTTAATATTTTATCAGACAATTTTAGGCTTTTAAAATTATTCCAGACTAGTTTAAACCTTTAGACTTGATATAATTCTCTATTAACTAAGGTCGGACTAGATTCAGTCCAAAATTAAGTGTCTACACATGCATCTCCATTTTTGTAAAGTGATTGGATCTTCCTCAAGCAATGGGCTGTCCATGCCCCTGATTCCATATCTGCTTCATGTTTGCTTCATAAAGTATCTGTTGTTCACTTTGACAAAGAATAGGCAACGCAAGATAAAAAAAAGCAGTGTGATATGCTTATGTATGCATGATATGCATGAATAATACTTACAATGGTTCTATTGACTCGTAGACTGAGATGATCAACTGAAGTGTTCCCATGGATTCCTTCCAAATGCTCGTTCAGGTCTTGCATTGGAATGGCAGAAGACTTCACATTTATGACTTTTATCTTCAAGATGTTAAAAACATGAGTGGTGGGGCTCAAGTAGCATAGTCAAAGATACATCCATTTCAAACTATGATTTAGCACGTAAGTTGGTAGTTTCTTCATAACCTTGCAAAAAATCATTTATTTTTCCCAATGTGTCCTTTAAGGCTCGACTGTATGACATACTTCCCTAAATTTAAAGTCCCTGTAATGACAAAAATATTTTTTTATCCTTAAAATTAATTTTAGCTTTGTCAAATCAGTGTCATTGTACCTCAGGACTTGACTTTCCAAATTAATAAATCTATAACATGATAACCCTAGCTACCATATAAAACTCAAGAATCATTTTCATTTAAGCAGGAATTATTGCACTTCAGATAGGCACATATATATTACTTGGCCAAAGGTATCATTGAGTTTAAATATTATCTACCTCACATGCACGCTTATTCAAACAATCTCCACTAATAGACTCCACTTACTAAGAGAGATGAATAGGCCTTTATTAGGCTTAAAAGGGTAAGGGACATTGTGAGCGGGGATTTTTGCCCCCACTCCCGGTGAAATAGTTTTTGCGACTTCAGTACTGTTGTTTAGATCATATTTGTACTAGTTTTTAGTATGATTTTTATGTGTTTTTATTTAATGTTTTGATTGATTTTTGTTTTAAGTTTGTTTAAAGTGTTTGTTTTAGGTTTAAGTGCAAAAACTCCATTGGATGATCAAAATAATCAAGAAAAATGAAGAAAGAGCATGAATCAAGCAAGACATGGCCAAGCCAAAGCAAGCTTGGCCATGTCCCTCAAAAGAATTCCAAGACAGTAGCTGACACACCTAAGAGACACGGCCAAGCCACTGGTCGTGTCTCACCCAAGGAAAAGAAACCAAGAAAGAAAAAAAATAGAGGCAGTACTTGACACACTCACAGACATGGCCATGTTTGTGAGTGTGTCTGATTGACATGGCCATGTCACTTGAAGCTTGGCCATGTCTCATTGTCTTGGCCGTGTTTCATTCTAAAATAGAGAAAGTACTTGACACACTCACAGACATGGCCATGTCTGTGAGTGTGTCTGATCGACATGGCCATGTCTCATTGTCTTGGCCGTGTTTCATCCTAAAATAGAGGAAGTACTTGACACACTCACAGACATGGCCATGTCTATGAGTGTGTCTGATTGACATGGCCATGTCACTTGAAGCTTGGCCATGTCTCATTGTCTTGGCCGTGTTTCATCCTAAAATAGAAGCAGTGACTGACACTGGCAAGAGACACGGCCAAGTCACTGGCCGTGTCTCACCTAAGGAGCAAAAAATCCAAAGAACAAAAAAGAAGAAGGCAGTGAAGGACACGGCCAGCAAGCTTGGTCGTGTCCCAAAGAAAAATGAGAGACACGGCCAAGCCAAATCAATCTTGGTTGTGTCACCCTTAATTTATATAAATTCTTTTGCACGAAAGAAAGGAAAGGGGGAGGAGACGGCTAGGGTTTGAGGAGAGAGAGAAAAGAAAAGAGAAGGAGGGGGCAAACACGATTTGGGATGAGGAGAGAGTGACACTCTCCTTATCCCTTCATCTTCATCCTCCATCTTCATCTTCTCCATCTTCCATTAACAAGATTTTTGAGATTCTTTGGGATAAATTGGGTTAACAAGCTCTTGAAGGTTGAAGAAGCTTCATTGAAAGTTTTGGTGACTTGAGAAATCTACACTCCATCTTCCAAAGGCAAAATCAATTGAAGAGTTGGTGACTTGAGAAAGCTCCATCTAAAGGTTTGGTGACTTGAGAAAGCTCCATTCCATATTGCAAAGGGGAATCAACCATTGAAGAGGGCTTGAGTTCTTCATCATACATCAAGTGGAGCTAGGAGGAAGACTAGTAATCCTACTCTTGGCATCTTCACAAGGGGTTTTCCTATTCTCTCTTTTAATTCATTCCAATATTGTTTTTGTTGTATTAAGAGAATTGACATTGCAATGAACAATTTGTATTTGATTTATATTGAGTTGAATGAATGTTTTAAATTGATGATGTTGAGCTAAAAACCCATGCTTAGGGTTTGTAGTATATTTGATTGAATGCTTTGATTTGATATTTCCATTGATGTGCCTTGTTGTTGGTTGATTGTATTGTATTAAATGCTAGGTTGATAGATTAGCTACCTATTAATCTTTGAATATTAGATGACAGACCGAGAGGTGAAATCCGATATCGGAACTATATAATCAACCACCCTATGAATGAATTAGAAATATAAGTTATAGGGTTATTTAATTTGGTAATATAAAATAATTAGTTATTACTAATTCATGAATGTGAGAACTAATGGATGGGTAATTGACTAATTAACCTTAAGGAACAAATTAATTTACAAGGTTATGTTAATGGATACTTTAGAATTGAGCTTTGATTGAATGGACCTATAACCCTAGGCACCTTCCCAAGAATTGATTTGATCTTGTATCACCTTCACACACCAACCCTACGCACGTTAATCTTAGGTTTAAATTATTCTTGCACCATTCCAACACAACAAACTTCTGCATTTAAATAATTTGTCAATCAAGCTATTACGAACTACACCTTCTTGGGGAAACGACCTTGGGGCGATCACCTTTGCTACATCTACCTCGTATACTTGCGAGTGACGCTTGTAGTAGTACTTAATTCGAGCGCAATAAGTTTTTGGCACCGCTGCCGGGGAAGGCTGTTTAAGTAGTGATAGTTTGATTTTTCTTTACAATTTAATTGATTGTTTGTTTTATTTGAATTGTTTGTTTGTTTTGTTTGATTTTCTTTCAATTTAATTATTTGTTTGTTTTCTTTAAGTTGCTAAGTGCCTTTTGTAAATATGCAGTTTTCAAGGTACGTAGGGGTTTATGATGATAACCCTAACTCTGACATGGCATGACAATTAGCAGAATTAACGAACCAACTTAAGATGCTAAATGCAAGAGGAAGAACACCTATGTCTACTCGTGAAGTATGTTCAACATGTGGCATTGTAGGACATAGCGCACACATGTGTTCATTTGGTTATGAACAATACCAAGAGAGGCAAGAGGAAGAATATGCCTATGAAAGTTTCCAGCAAATGGGTGGAAATGACCCATATCCCAGACCTTATAATTCAAGCTGGGGAAGCCACCCAAATTTTTCTTCGGAAAATCAACACCAAATTCCACCTCAAAATTTTTTTCAAACTTACCAAAGAAATCCTTACTCTCAAGAACAATATTCAAATCAAGATCACCTTAAGAAACCCACATTAGAGGATAGTTTGAATGCCTTCATTCAAACTAGCACACAAAATCAAGATCACCTTAAGAAACCCACATTGGAGGATAGTTTGAATGCCTTCATTCAAACTAGCACACAAAATCAAGATCGACTTAAGGAACCCACTTTGGAAGATAGTTTGAATGCCTTCATTCAAATTAGTGCACAAAATCAGGATCAATGCAAGAAATCCACAATGGAAGATGATTTGAATGCTTACCTTCAAATTAGCACCCAAAATCAAGAAGGGAGCAATGAGAGGTTTGATTCTTTGGAGGAATCATTGAAGAGGGTGGAAGCTCAAGTTGGGCAATTGGCACATCAACTCCAAGCACACCAAAAAGAGGAATTTCCTAGCCAACTGGAGTAAGTCAAGGTAATCACAAATTTGAGGAGTGAACATGTGATATATAACAGTTTTTGTGATTCCTTTGATGCAGGAACTAATCAAGAAAAAGATGGTGAGGAAATACAACCATACATAGAGGAGTTAATTCAATCAAAGGAGGAGGAGAATTTGGAAGCATCAACTTCCACAAAATTGCATGAACCTCCAAATCCTTGTATGCCACCAATCCCATTCCCAAGCAGGCTGAATGAAGAGAAACAAGGTATGCAACTTTCTAAACTTTATGACATGCCCTATAGTGAAGATAGTGAAGATAAGCTTGAGGTAGCCATGACCTTAAGAGTAGAGCCTAATTTTTCCAATTTAGAAATTGAGGAGAGCAATTTACTATTAAATAATAAGATTGTTGAGGGGGAGCTTCAAATTGCTAAAGAGGATGAAGAAGTGGTTCAACCAAACTTGGTTGAACTTAAAAAGACCCCAAGAATTTTGAAAGACGTTTTGGTTGGGGAGTATAGTATGCAACAAATTATCATCTCTCCCACCCTTGGTGGTGAGAATGATCAAAAACCATATATAACCATATTGCAAACTGAAAAAGGTTCTTACCGCGTCCCTATAGCATTAGAGGATCAAGTTAAGACAACCCTCACATGTTCTTTTTGGACAATTGCTCTTCCAAGGATGCTACCTAGGCTTTTCAATACATTGGGCACATTTCAAAGTTGCATGTTGTTCATCCTCTCACACATGGGCTCCAATTGCATTATAGGTGGAAGGAGCCCTACACATCGTATATGGGAACGATGGAAATCAGGTATCATCTAAACTCTCTTTTAGTTTATGCATGCTCACATTGAGGACAATGTGAATCTTTAAGTGTGGGGTAGTGCATTTTGTGTTTTTACTTTTTAAGTTTAATAATGTTTTACCTTGAATAAATGAGTTATAGAAAGTTCAATTGTTATAAAAATTGTTGATAGATGACCTTTGAATTTTTGAAGCATGAATTTGAGAATTGAGTAGAATTGGTGCTTATTGTCAATTTTGTTGGTTTTTCCTTGCATTGCCATTAACCTAGTGAGGAATTGAGCCATCAACTTATCATTATTGTTGTGGGTGAACATCTTTGCTTGATGAATTGCTAGAACTTGCTTTGACATGCATTTTAAGATTACATAAAAATTTCAATTAGGCATCAAGATGATTAAGGCAATTAGGTGAACCCACTTTGGCTTAAAAAGACCAACCCTATTTTTAACCTTAGTTAGCCAATTTTAAGCTTATTTTATTTTTCCTTTTCTTTCTTTTTCACAACACCATTAGCTTAGACCTTATTGTTTAACTCTTACCCTTTCATTAGGTCAAGAGCATTTTAAGAGCGTTTATGACCGAGTGTTGTGTTGAATTAAGTGTGGGGTTAAATTTAGTAAGTTTAAGATTTCAAAGCAAAATAATAAAAAAAAAGAGAAAAATAAAAAAAAATATATAGAATAATAAGAATAATTGTTGTTCTTGTTGAAAGAGTTGGAATGTATCATTACAATATTTAATAAGTGAGTTCCCTTGAAAAGCTCTTTAATGTCAAGGGGTAGATGAGAGGAAGGTGTTTTGGGATTGTTGGGTTATATATATGATCGGGTACTTCATTCTTAAAGTGCTCTTGAACTTAATGATCAAGCTCACATTTCCTAAATATCATGCATTTACCTTAGTCCCATTACAACCCAATAAAGACCTTTTGATTGATGCTTGATTGTTATTTTGTGGTGGAGATTTGATTGATAAGCAAGCCTATGACAATAATCATTCATTGATTGTTATGAGTGTAAACACCACCATGATCAAACACTTGTAAGAGTTGGTGAGGGAGTGACAACATTGGTTATGCATGGAAAAGCCACTTAATTGCATTGGTGTTGATTTTGTTTGATTCGATATTGATTGTGGATTTAGGGATAAGGAAGTCTTGATGCATCTTTATAACTCTTGAACTTAACAAAATTCATCTTGTTTAGTGTGTTTTGATTTTAGCCTTGCTTGGGGACAAGCAAGGAATTAAGTGTGGGGTATTTGTTTAGATCATATTTGTACTAGTTTTCAGTATGATTTTTATGTGTTTTTAGTTAATGTTTTGATTGATTTTTGTTTTAAGTTTGTTTAAAGTGTTTGTTTTAGGTTTAAGTGCAAAAACTCCATTGGATGATCAAAACAATCAAGAAAAATGAAGAAAGAGCATGAATCAAGCAAGACATGGCCAAGCCAAAGCAAGCTTGGCCATGTCCCTCAAAAGAATTCCAAGACAGTAGCTGACACACCCAAGAGACACGGCCAAGCCACTGGCCGTGTCTCACCCAAGGAAAAGAAACCAAGAAAGAAAAAAAATAGAGGCAGTACTTGACACACTCACAGACATGGCCATGTCTGTGAGTGTGTCTGATCGACATGGCCATGTCACTTGAAGCTTGGCCATGTCTCATTGTCTTGGCTGTGTTTCATCCTAAAATAGAAGCAGTGACTGACATTGGCAAGAGCACGGCCAAGCCACTGGCCGTGTCTCACCTAAGGAGCAAAAAATCCAAAGAACAAAGAAAGAAGAAGGCAGTGAAGGACACGTCCAGCGAGCTTGGCCGTGTCCCAAAGAAAAATGAGAGACACGGCCAAGCCAAATCAAGCTTGGCCGTGTCACCCTTAATTTATATAAATTCTTTTGCACGAAAGAAAGGAAAGGGGGAGGAGACGGCTAGGGTTTGAGGAGAGAGAGAAAAGAAAAGAGAAGGAGGGGGCAAACACGATTTGGGATGAGGAGAGAGTGACACTCTCCTTGTCCCTTCATCTTCATCCTCCATTTTCATCTTCTCCATCTTCCATTAACAAGATTTTTGAGATTCTTTGGGATAAATTGGGTTAACAAGCTCTTGAAGGTTGAAGAAGCTTCATTGAAAGGTTTGGTGACTTGAGAAATCTCCATTCCATCTTCCAAAGGCAAAATCAATTGAAGAATTGGTGACTTGAGAAAGCTCCATCTAAAGGTTTGGTGACTTGAGAAAGCTCTATTCCAGATTGCAAAGGGGAATCAACCATTGAAGAGGGCTTGAGTTCTTCATCATACATCAAGTGGAGCTAGGAGGAAGACTAGTAATCCTACTCTTGGCATCTTCACAAGGGGTTTTTCTATTCTCTCTTTTAATTCATTCCAATATTATTTTTGTTGTATTAAGAGAATTGATATTGCAATAAACAATTTGTATTTGATTTATATTGAGTTGAATGAATGTTTTAAATTGATGATGTTGAGCTAAAAACCCATGCTTAAGGTTTGTAGTATATTTGATTGAATGCTTTGATTTGATATTTCCATTGTTGTACCTTGTTGTTGGTTGATTGTATTGTATTAAATGCTAGGTTGATAGATTAGCTACCTATTAATCTTTGAATATTGGATGACAGACCGAGAGGTGAAATTCGATATCAGAACTATATAATCGACCACCCTATGAATGAATTAGAAATATAAGTTCTAGGGTTATTTAATTTTGTAATGTAAAATAATTGGTTATTACTAATTCATGAATGTGAGAACTAATGGATGGGTAATTGACTAATTAACCTTAAGGAACAAATTAATTTACAAGGTTATGTTAATGGATACTTGAGAATTGAGCTTTGATTGAATGGACCTATAACCCTAGGCACCTTCCCAAGAATCGATTTGATCTTGTATCACCTTAATACACCAACCCTACGCACGTTAATCTTAGGTTTAAATTATTCTTGCACCATTCCAACACAACAAACTTCCGCATTTAAATAATTTGTCAATCAAGCTATTACGAACTACACCTTCTTAGGGAAACGACCTTGGGGCGATCACCTTTGCTATAGCTACCTCGTATACTTGCGAGTGACGCTTGTAGTAGTACTTAATTCGAGCGCAACTACTGTTAGGCTCAGGGCCTTAGAGAACATGGACCTAAATCCAAAGAAAATAGAGTCACCACCTGGAAGGGCTAGGAAAAAGAAAGGGGTGGTGTGAGCGGGGATTTTTATACCCACTCCCATGTGGAATGGTTCTTATGACTTCGACACTGTTAGGCTCAGAGCCTTAGAGAATACGGGCCTAAATTTGGAGAAAATAGAGCCACCACCTGGATGGGTCGGGAAAAAGAAAGGGGTGGATGACTCAATTCCCAAGGAATCCCCAACCCCCTATTGTGTTCGAAAAGTTGTCTACATATGGAGAAGATGAGAATGACCCAGTACTCCCACAATGCCCGGTTCATTAGAACCGGCCTCCTTTTAAGGCCTTAATATTATAAAATTCTTAAATATAATGACATTACCCATGCTACATACGATCATAAGAATAAATAAATACTTTATTAAAAATTATAGCAATGTCCAAACAAAACAAATAAATTGACACCCATCCAAGGATTAAAACATGTCCTTACATTGTCCAATGTCTAAAAATCTAAATAGGACACCCACAAAAAGGTGGAAACGTATCCTTTACATTTATCCCAAAAAATAAAAATAATTTAAATTACATGAAACTTAATTAATAAGGTACCCACAAGGTGGAAACATACCTCTTATATAATAAAAATAAAGTAAACCAATAGCCAAATAAAGATCAAGATATGAAGATGTAAACTAAGTATGTAAAGTAGGATTCAAATAACAATTAGAGACTAAATATACAAGCTAGGGTTTTATGGATTATGTTTTAGGAAACTAGGGTTTATGGTTTTAAATTATTGGAATGAGGGTTTGGACCTAAATTCGGGAATTGAGCCACTTGAATTAGGGTTTTAGGTTTTAGGGTCTTGGTTTTGGGATTTTTGAAAGCCGGTCAAAGTTTTAAAGTTTATACTAATTAAAGTCACTATGAATATTTTTAAAGAACTTAAATGAAGCTACTGTGAGTTTTTATGGAAAAACCTTAAGTGAGTTTGTGTAGCATATTGGTTAAATAACCATGCGCAATAGAAAATAAATAAATATTCTGAGCCAGCAAGTTTAATGGTTCTAGTTTATATGATGTAGAAAAATAATAACATAAATCTGGACTCCATGTAAACTATGAATTGATTTTAAAAGAACTATCCTATTGTAACTTTAATTAGATGAAGAATGAATTTATTCAATATTTAAAATAATCAAAGCATATTATATTTATTTAATTTAGAGTATACCATCATTTGTTGGCTCCATCAAAATTGTTGAATGAGAATTTTGGGTGAGCTTTTCCAATACAGTGAGTGCACTACCTTTATAAAGTTTGTGTGTCGTTGATCTTTTTTCCTATCCTTTTCTTCGCTTCCTTTGTTGATGAAAATTTTCTAGGGTCTATTCGTTGATCAAAAGTCTGATAATAATTCTCGAGTAATTTTTGCCATCCCCCTATATTTATGTGTTTAAGACTATTATTTATAGGAATTTCTAATAAAACCTAATATGTTAAGGAAATTAAAATTATTTAGGAAATTAATTTGAGTTTTCGAGTAAAAATGGAATTTTGGCAAAAATCGGCAATCGCACTGGCACGGGCTGTTGGGACGCGAGCAACGGGCTAGCAACCGAACAATTAGGCGAGCGCCTGCGAGGAGCTACCTAATTCGTTGCTACATATAGCTGCGGCAAATTGCCCAAACCAATTCGCTGCATGCAGCTACGGCAAATTGGCCCAGGCCAATTCGCCGCAGGCCCTTTAGGCCTACGGCGAATTGCCTTGCCAGGTGTCGCTCACCGATTGGTCTATCCAATTTTTTATATTTTTATTATATATATATTTAAAAAAAATAAATAAAATAAATAAAAAATAATAAAATAAAATAAATAATAAATACCACAAAAATTATTTCGGACTTATTTTAAAATATTAGACTGGACTTGGCCAAAAATTAAATGTAATATCCCTAAGTGTGCTTAGAAGTTGTGATAATATTGTTATTAGTGAATTGAATGTGTGATTGATAAGTGGTAATTGTGTATGATTTATTTGGAGGATAATAGAAGTTGAGAAAATAATGTATATGTGTGTAGTTGGAAGGAATGCATTGTGTAGAGAGAAGTGTATATGTAGTGTATATGGTGATATATATAACATATAAGTTGGTCAAAGGGCTTGGTCAAGGGAAGAAGATATTTTATTTGTGATTTGTGAAATTACCTATATGGGTATATATGTGACAAAAGTTTAGTTAAATGGATGAGGACATTATAGTAATTTTCTTTTGGATGAGTATTTAATGCATGTGGACTTTGTGTTTTCTTCATCATTTCTTCTTCTTCTCCTTGTGTTGGCCGGCTCCTTCATTGGCAAAGAAAAACAAAAGAACAAAGAAAGGTTTTGATGATTTTAAGCTCCAAAGTTGAGAGAGATTTCAAGTAGCTAAGTTGGATTTCAAGGAATTTTATCATCTTGGTAAGTTTTCTCTTGTTTACCTTGATTCTTTTTGAAGTTGTGTTTGGATTGAGTTATGTTTAGTAATAGTATGATTAAGTATGTTTGTAATTTGTTGAGAAGAGTTGAAATAGATTTGAAAAGGAGAAGTAAATTGGTGTTGGTGATGGAAGAGTAAGAGTTGTGTTTAGTGAATATTTTTCTGTTTTACAATTAGTAAAGGCTGTGACTTGTATGATTTTTAATTAATTATAGAAAAATGTTATTGAAGTGAATTTTTGATATGTTGTGCCTCTATGAGTCTAGAATGACTGAAAAATATGTTGATTCGATTTTGGAATGGTTATGAGTTTAGAAAGATTATTTTTATTAGACCTGTTCCAGCAGGTACCTTAATTGAGACAGCTATATTTCGGGATTTTTAATAAAATGTAGAAAAATCATATCCAATTGAATTTTGGATATGTTGTTGCTTAGTGAGTCTAGTATTTGAGAAAAATAATTTGGAACCACGTTGATTGAATTTGATTTATGGAATTCACAAAGTTCAGAACTGCTTCCAGGATGCAGGGCAATTGGGGCAGTCTGGTTAGGTGAACTATTTGACCAAGATTTTGTGTTCAGTTTGATCTGAAATTTTAAAGGAATGATTTTAAGATACAAAACTAAATTCTGTAAAAATTTTAGAATTTTTAGTCAAGTAGATTATTTTATACAATTTTTCAAAATAAGGATAAAATGGAGTCTAAAACCAGAATGTACTATTCATATGGTCATTTTGCTAATATTCCTTTTGGATTAGGTTGTGAAGAGGTTGAATTGCCCTAATTTGTGAAGTGAAGAACTATTGAGTGGAGAAGAGTTTAGAGTGGTGTGAAATGTTATTAAGGTAAGTACCAATGTTGCATGATTGCATTGTTAATGCATATCACTAATGTATTTTGATGTGTTTATATCATTAATGATATGTATATATATAATTGTGTTATGGGAAAATGAAAGATGTGAATGATTTGATGAATATTAATGTATGAGAATACAATTGATTGAGTATAATTAAATAATATTAGGTAAATTATTACATTGTTAATCTAATGTGACTTGTATAGTGTGAAAGAGAAGATGATCATTCAACAAGGTATGAGCTATGCAAATTTATTATGATAAACACTTTTATAAAGAATTACTTTAATGTACTTTGTAATGTTATAGCAATGATGCTATATGTATAATGTGAATCATGTGATTGAGTAATGATATGTTCATTTGGTTAATGTAATTGATGTTGAGTATTATAATGATGATGCACATGATACTATATGAACAATACTAATGATTTGTGTATTATGAATCTTGTGAATTGTATTGTGCTATATGAATAAGGTACTTTGTAATGTTATAGCACTGATGTTATATGTATCATATGGATTGAGATATGATATGTTGTGAAGCCATTGTGATTGGCTATGATGATCTAATTGAAAGAAATAAGGCATGTTTGCCTAGATGATAATGAACATTGAGATTGAAATTGATAATGAAACAATAAGTGAAATATGTGTTTAATGTGTTATTCAGTTTTCAGAGTTCTGGGTTTGGAGGCATGCCTATAAAATGAAAAAGGTAACAGTCTTGCCGGGTTGAGGATCTCTTCAAATTGAGTTGAATTGAGGTCCAAGAGACTGGGTCTGTTACACTATGAGAATTGTGAATATGAAATATATGATTGGTAACAGTCTTGCCGGGTTGAGGATCTTCTCATGATGAGTTGATGGTCCAAGAGACTGGGTCTGTTACACTATCCATGGATAGAAATATTGATATATGATGCCTACGGGCTTGATGATTATGATTATAGACCAAAGCAGTAACTCTAAACTCTGAATAACATAGTGGTGTCTGTTGGGCCCGAGTCTGTCTTTGTTGTCAATGTGATATACAAATGTTGAAAGAAATGGATAATGAAATCTTTGGTATATTTCATTGGACATGTGATTGATGATATGTAATATGTGCGTTGAAATATTGATTATGAGCACTAGTGATGAATCATTAATGTTGAATTGTGAATAAAGAAATGTTATGATTGGTATGATGTATAATGTGTGTATTAGCATTGATTGTGAATTCAATTGATGAATTGTGGTTGATGACAATGATTGTCTTAATTGGAAATGTGACTTGTGATTGGTATGATGTATAATGTGTGTATTGAGATGTTGATTGTGAATATTAGTGATGGGTTGGACTTGGTAGAAATGCTATGTTTATATGTGTATAAGATGTGAGATTAGTTGAAAGATATGAAAGGTGCAAATGAATAGGGATAAACTTAATAAGAACTAAAAATATATGGAATTGAGATATCTTTATATGTTAGTGTTTCCATGATATATGTTTGTATTTTATATTTGTACTACTAAGCTTTCGAGCTTAGCGCGGATGTATTATCGCGCAGGTAGCTTGGTGGAAGACATGAAGTCTTTTGGTATGCCACGAGAAGAGTAAGATTTTGTCGAGACCAACTAGAGGGTAATGCATACATGTATCCACTTTAAGTATGTTATATTATATGTATAAATGAAGTTTTGATAAAGACAATAATTTGTAAGTGTTCTTTAAATTGACCTATTATGGTTTGAATTTTGTTACAGGTATTGAAAATTAAAAAGAAAAGTGGCATCCTTATACTTTAAATACTTACTGTATGTATACTAGGTATATGTATAGTATTTATATGGAGTGTTGGGGTGTTACAATTATTTTGGTATCAGAGCTTAGGTTCGAGATTCTCGGCCTAAGTAAAATTAAAAAGAAAAAGTTTTGAAACGCTTAAAATTAATTAAAAAGAAGAGTTTTGAAAATGAAATTTGTAATACATGCATATGCATTCACACCTAGGTTGGTCTCGGAGGTGGCATTATATGATTTATAGTATATCTGTGTTATATGAAATGGATGTTAATGTGTGAATGATATGATGTTATGAGAAAACTGTTTTGTTGTAATGTGAGATGTTGAGGCATGATTACTTAACTTGCTTGTGAAAAAAAAATGAATTAAAAAAAATATTGATAAGTTTAATGAACGGACCTATCTGTCTCCTGCGGAACCATGCGGACCCATTGGAATGGGCAACCGAACTTGGACAACCGACCTGGTTGGGGAAGGGTACGTATATAAAGTCATAGTTGTTGGCTATAATGATAAATTTAAATGAGTATAATGAATGATATGAATTTATATAAGTCTAATTGATAATTAAAAAATGGAAATTTATGCAAGTAAAGTGAAGTGTTAAATGTGTTGAAGCATAAAGAAATGAAAAGGAAAATAATATTGAATGAGTTGATTAGTAAAGACAAGGTATGATTATTTAAAGTTTGGGGTATATATATATAAAGTCAAGGTATTATTTAAAGGAAAAAGAGATGATATTGGTTATGTAAGAATATAAATTGGTATGGTTATTTTAATGTAAACATTGTGAATTTAAGGTTAGAAATGTGAGATGCTTGGATATTGTGAAAGCTCATGGTAATGGTAATAATATGTGATATTTGAGATTTTTCGAAATGAGCTTAATAATTGGGGAAGAAATATGTGTTGATATTGCTTTATGATATATATATATATATATATATCCGAGATGTTTTTAAAGTTGATTTTAAGAAAAGATGAGTTTGGTAAATTTAAAGTTTAAGCGAAGTAGTAAGTTGAAAAGTTAAAGTTCTACTAGAAACTGATAAAGATTGATTGGATATTGATGATTTAATGTATATTCAATACCTGAGCCAGGTGAAATGATTAATATTGCACATGAAAGTATTATGAATTAAGTAATGTGATTGATGGTATGAGAATTTGTTTGAAGTAAAAAGAGAAATAGATAAGCAAATGAAAAGGAGCTATTTTAAGTCATTTTATTGCAAAAAAAAAAAGATATGGAAGTATATTAAATGTTTTTTTTTAAAGATGAAAGTAAAGAGATGTCACATTGGGAATGTGACCAAGATGGATGTGAAGTGTTATTATAGTCAGAATATATATTTGTAGTGTGATTAAATACTTTTTATCATATTGGAAGAATGAGAATAATAGTATTCAAAAGAAAGTGATAAACACTAAATTTGTAGTGAATGTATGAAAAAGGAAAATAAAAATCAGAGCATATAATTAAGTGTATAGGAGCTATTAGGCTCAATGTGTATATTATTAGGTGTAATGTACATATGTATAAATATATGAGTAAAATATATATATATACGTTGAATGGTAAACAAACGGATATAAAGATGATATATTAAATGCATTTCAAAATAAAGGTGAGAGAGATGTCACCTTAGTAAGGTGACTAAGAATTTGTGAAGTATTATTGTAGTTAGGAAATATATATGTGTTGAGTTGATAAATAATTTAAGTTATGTCAAAAAGGGGTAAGAATGATGTTGATTAAGGAAAAGTAATAAATGTTAAATTGTGTTAAAGATATGTAAAAGAGGAATTATATATAATTGTATGACTATGTGCATACATGTATGGAAAATGTGGAATGAGCTTTTCGATATGAATGTAAATGAAAATGTAAGAAATGTGGAAAGCAAGTCATATTGTGAATGTGACCTAAGTATGTGAATGTGATATAATTATTTGTTTAGTGGTGTGGAGAATAATAAGGCATGTATCAGTGGATCTATGAGAGAATAGGTTTTAACCTATGTAGAGTTAGATTATGGGATGAAATGGAGAGTGAGAAAGGACTCAAGTAACACTAGAAGATGAAATTGTTATGATAATAACTGAGTTAAACTATCATATAATGTTTCCTGGATTAAGGATTTTGTTTGTAGAAATTCTATATGTATAAGTATATAATAAAAAGGAAAGTATACTGTATGAAAAGTGTTACAAGAGATAAATTAGAAGTGGAGTAATAAATGGAATTTGTATATGATTAAATGTTGTGTATAAAGATGTTATAGATAATATTGTTGATGTGAGTTAGACTAACGATAATCGTATGTTCAAGAGAAAATTTATGGAGATGGAGTTGAAATGTGTTAACTCTTGGTGTAGTAAAAGTGTGGAGAATGGATATATAATTCTTGTGATACAACTAAATAGTGTAATTAAAAAGTTTGGATACAGAATAATCGAGAAACAGTATTGATTTATGAGTTACAGGTGTGTGACCATTCATCTCCTATGGCTATATGATTTGGTTAGTATGTGTAGCCGGTTAATTTTAGTATCCATAAATTTGGGACTGAGACAATATGACTGTAGTACAAATTGGTGAGATTGAAAATTTTGTTTAAGAAGCATAGTTAAATAGTTATTATAAGATTTGGTGGGAACTATACTAATATGATTTGAAGTGATTTGTTATCACAATAATTTGATTGAATATGGATTGGAAAAGATCAAGAAATTGTATATAAGTTTGCCCTAATTGAATTAGATCATATATACATATATGAATATGGTGCAATTTCATGATAAGTTATATAAATTAATCGTTGGATGGAATTGAACAAGATTGGAAAATGGATATATTGTGACAGATAGATCAATTGATCTGAATTGGACTAAGATTATGAAGTATTATTGAGATTTAATATGTATAGTTGTATTAAGAATGTAATTAATTACGTGACAATGTATATGATGTAAAATATTAAAGTAAGAATGGATAGGAATGTATGGAATTATAGTAATTATAAATTATGATAATAAGGGAGAAGATTGGTTATTTATAAAATAAATTGAAAGGCAATGTATTAAAATGTAAGTTAAGAGAAAAGCATGCTAAAGAGGTAACTCCAATTGTGGAAAATAAGGACCTTGTTATCCATTGAGGGTTGATAAATGTCTATTTAGACAGTGATTGTAATGACGGGATAATTAATGCTAAGATTCAAACCAATAATTGTTGAGGCTAAAGTTAAGAAAGTAATTACATAGAGGTGAAGGAACAAAATATATTGAATATAAAGATTGGATGAAGTATAAGTGTACTATAAAATGATTTGATTCCTGATTAAAAATGTTAATAGGAGATGTAATGAGTATTTTGAATGTTTGATCAAGGAAATAAGAAGGTATATAAACATATAGAAGGATGAATTATGGAATTTAGAGGAGATTGTTGATTCTAAAAGAAGGAATTGAAGTTATATGATTGGATGACATAATAATTTAAGCATATATTTAACTTCAGGTGGAAGTGAAGATAGTATTTTTGTTAATAATGAATTGTTATGGCATGGATAATTTCGAGGACGAAATTATTTAAGGGGGAGAGAATTGTAATATCCCTAAGTGTGCCTAGAAGTTGTGATAATATTGTTATTAGTGAATTGAATGTGTGATTGATAAGTGGTAATTGTGTATGATTTATTTGGAGGATAATAGAAGTTGAGAAAATAATGTATATGTGTGTAGTTGGAAGGAATGCATTGTGTAGAGAGAAGTGTATATGTAGTGTATATGGTGATATATATAACATATAAGTTGGTCAAAGGGCTTGGTCAAGGGAAGAAGATATTTTATTTGTGATTTGTGAAATTACCTATATGGGTATATATGTGACAAAAGTTTAGTTAAATGGATGAGGGCATTATAGTAATTTTCTTTTGGATGAGTATTTAATGCATGTGGACTTTGTGTTTTCTTCATCATTTCTTCTTCTTCTCCTTGTGTTGGCCGGCTCCTTCATTGGCAAAGAAAAACAAAAGAACAAAGAAAGGTTTTGATGATTTTAAGCTCCAAAGTTGAGAGAGATTTCAAGTAGCTAAGTTGGATTTCAAGGAATTTTATCATCTTGGTAAGTTTTCTCTTGTTTACCTTGATTCTTTTTGAAGTTGTGTTTGGATTGAGTTATGTTTAGTAATAGTATGATTAAGTATGTTTGTAATTTGTTGAGAAGAGTTGAAATAGATTTGAAAAGGAGAAGTAAATTGGTGTTGGTGATGGAAGAGTAAGAGTTGTGTTTAGTGAATATTTTTCTGTTTTACAATTAGTAAAGGCTGTGACTTGTATGATTTTTAATTAATTATAGAAAAATGTTCTTGAAGTGAATTTTTGATATGTTGTGCCTCTATGAGTCTAGAATGACTGAAAAATATGTTGATTCGATTTTGGAATGGTTATGAGTTTAGAAAGATTATTTTTATTAGACCTGTTCCAGCAGGTACCTTAATTGAGACAGCTATATTTCGGGATTTTTAATAAATTTTAGAAAAATCATATCCAATTGAATTTTGGATATGTTGTTGCTTAGTGAGTCTAGTATTTGAGAAAAATAATTTGGAACCACGTTGATTGAATTTGATTTATGGAATTCACAAAGTTCAGAACTGCTGCCAGGATGCAGGGCAATTGGGGCAGTCTGGTTAGGTGAACTATTTGACCAAGATTTTGTGTTCAGTTTGATCTAAAATTTTAAAGGAATGATTTTAAGATACAAAACTAAATTCTGTAAAAAGTTTAGAATTTTTAGTCAAGTAGATTATTTTATACAATTTTTCAAAATAAGGATAAAATGGAGTCTAAAACCAGAATGTACTATTCATATGGTCATTTTGCTAATATTCCTTTTGGATTAGGTTGTGAAGAGGTTGAATTGCCCTAATTTGTGAAGTGAAGAACTATTGAGTGGAGAAGAGTTTAGAGTAGTGTGAAATGTTATTAAGGTAAGTACCAATGTTGCATGATTGCATTGTTAATGCATATCACTAATGTATTTTGATGTGTTTATATCATTAATGATATGTATATATATAATTGTGTTATGGGAAAATGAAAGATGTGAATGATTTGATGAATATTAATGTATGAGAATACAATTGATTGAGTATAATTAAATAATATTAGGTAAATTATTACATTGTTAATCTAATGTGACTTGTATAGTGTGAAAGAGAAGAGGATCATTCAACAAGGTATGAGCTATGCAAATTTATTATGATAAACATTTTTATAAAGAATTACTTTAATGTACTTTGTAATGTTATAGCAATGATGCTATATGTATAATGTGAATCATGTGATTGAGTAATGATATGTTCATTTGGTTAATGTAATTGATGTTGAGTATTATAATGATGATGCACATGATACTATATGAACAATACTATGATTTGTGTATTATGAATCTTGTGAATTGTATTGTGCTATATGAATAAGGTACTTTGTAATGTTATAGCACTGATGTTATATGTATCATATGGATTGAGATATGATATGTTGTGAAGCCATTGTGATTGGCTATGATGATCTAATTGAAAGAAATAAGGCATGTTTGCCTAGATGATAATGAACATTGAGATTGAAATTGATAATGAAACAATAAGTGAAATATGTGTTTAATGTGTTATTCAGTTTTCAGAGTTCTGGGTTTGGAGGCATGCCTATAAAATGAAAAAGGTAACAGTCTTGCCGGGTTGAGGATCTCTTCAAATTGAGTTGAATTGAGGTCCAAGAGACTGGGTCTGTTACACTATGAGAATTGTGAATATGAAATATATGATTGGTAACAGTCTTGCCGGGTTGAGGATCTTCTCATGATGAGTTGATGGTCCAAGAGACTGGGTCTGTTACACTATCCATGGATAGAAATATTGATATATGATGCCTACGGGCTTGATGATTATGATTATAGACCAAAGCAGTAACTCTGAACTCTGAATAACATAGTGGTGTCTGTTGGGCCCGAGTCTGTCTTTGTTGTCAATGTGATATACAAATGTTGAAAGAAATGGATAATGAAATCTTTGGTATATTTCATTGGACATGTGATTGATGATATGTAATATGTGCGTTGAAATATTGATTATGAGCACTAGTGATGAATCATTAATGTTGAATTGTGAATAAAGAAATGTTATGATTGGTATGATGTATAATGTGTGTATTAGCATTGATTGTGAATTCAATTGATGAATTGTGGTTGATGACAATGATTGTCTTAATTGGAAATGTGACTTGTGATTGGTATGATGTATAATGTGTGTATTGAGATGTTGATTGTGAATATTAGTGATGGGTTGGACTTGGTAGAAATGCTATGTTTATATGTGTATAAGATGTGAGATTAGTTGAAAGATATGAAAGGTGCAAATGAATAGGGATAAACTTAATAAGAACTAAAAATATATGGAATTGAGATATCTTTATATGTTAGTGTTTCCATGATATATGTTTGTATTTTATATTTGTACTACTAAGCTTTCGAGCTTAGCGCGGATGTATTATCGCGCAGGTAGCTTGGTGGAAAACATGAAGACTTTTGGTATGCCACGAGAAGAGTAAGATTTTGTCGAGACCAACTAGAGGGTAATGCATACATGTATCCACTTTAAGTATGTTATATTATATGTATAAATGAAGTTTTGATAAAGACAATAATTTGTAAGTGTTCTTTAAATTGACCTATTATGGTTTGAATTTTGTTACAGGTATTGAAAATTAAAAAGAAAAGTGGCATCCTTATACTTTAAATACTTACTGTATGTATACTAGGTATATGTATAGTATTTATATGGAGTGTTGGGGTGTTACATTAAACATCTACAGTTTGCCCCCTGCTTGAACAATCTGAGACTTTCAGGAGAAAAGAGTGAAAAGCAACATGAATTTGAGCATATTTTGGATGAGGATGGGTTTTCGACCCGAGATTAGGGTACTTGGACCAGAGACTAGGTACTTGGACCTGAGACTAGTACTTGAACCCGAGACTGAATTTAATTTGGGTACTTAGACACGAGACTGGGTACTTGGATCTGAGATTATATTTGATTTGGGTACTTGGACCCGAGACTGGATTTGATTTGGGCACTTGGACCCGAGACTAAATTTGATTTGGGTACTTGGACACGAGACTAGATATTTATACCTGAGACTGAATTTGATTTGGGTACTTGGACCCGAGACTAGTGCTTGGATCCGAGATTGAATTTGATTTAGGTAATTAGACCCGAGACTGGATTTGATTTGGGTACTTGGACCCGAGACTAAGTACTTGGACCCGATATTGAATTTGATTTGGGTACTTAGACCCGAGACTGAATTTGATTTAGGTACTTGGACCCAAGACTGAGTACTTAGACCCGAGACTAAATTTAATTTGGGTACTTGGACCCGAGACTAAATTTAATTTGGGTACTTAGACCCGAGACTTGGTACTTGGGCACGAGACTAAGTTTGATTTGGGTACTTGGATCCGATACTGAATTTGATTTGGGTACTTGGACCCGAGACTGGATTTGACTTACCTTTTACCAGTTGAGTATTCTGGCTTAACTAGTTGTTCCATTATTTTTGTTCTTCCTTTTGCAAAACATTCATCTATTTTTAGCTGGCCCTTATATCTTCTCCTTGCCCCCTACATGGCAAAATATTGAAAGTGAGTCTGAAAATGCTTTGTACACTCATAAACTCAAAATTTGAAAAAGGAGAAACTTTGCCCCCTGTGTAGGCTCAAACCAATGATTTTTTCCCATGCAGACTCTGATTGATGTTTGTGTTGTCTAGTTTTTGTAGACCCTTAATTTTTGACCCAGTCCGGTCCATTATTTTTTATATAATCCAAAATAATTTTTATGGTATTTTAATTAAATAATATTTATTTTAGTATTTATTATTTATAATTTTTAATAAAAATAAAAATGGTGAAGTTAATAAAAAAATAAAAAAAATAAAAAATAAAAATCGGCGACGAAATGTCCAATTGCTCAGGCCAATTCACCTGCAGGAATTTCTTCGCTCGCTCGCAATTCTTGGCCAACGCTCGCAGTTTTCGCCAGCAAAATTTTCCAACGCAGTTTTTCCCAAAACCAAATTCTATTTGGTTTTGCTTTCTTTTCCTAATTGGTTTTAATTTCCTTAAATAATTAGAAGTAGGTTTATTAGTTTTCCTATAAATAACACATTAAAAACTCAGAATTAAAGGAGGGAAATTTTGTTTTACTGAGCTAAACTTTGGGACATTGATCGATCGAAAATTGGCCTTCTGACTAAGGAAAAAAGACAAAAAATCCTAGCAAGAGACATTAGCAATAAGCAAGCAATCAACAATTCATCAAAGGTAGCCACACTGCCTTTGTTATTGTTCATCCAGAAAGCAATTTTTGGTGGAACCAACGAACGGAGGTTTGAATCTCTATTTTCTTTATTTATTTCTTTATATTAGCTTCATCATTCAAATTGGATTAATTATTTCATCATACAATTTAATCAAAAACTTTACAAACCCTAAATTACTCTTCTGTTTCCAAAAACCTTAAAAACCCTAAAGGGTTTCTTCTGTTTCCAAAAGCTTTAAAACACTAAATTGCTTTTACCAACTATTTTCATCCACACCATAACTTTTTGTCTAAAATCTCCAAATGTTTTCTTAAATCTCCAAACCCTAGTTGTCTTTATGTTTTCTAAAAATCATAATTATTTCATAAAGCTCTAAACTGTTTTCTTAAATCCTAAAACCAAATATGTTTTCTAAAATACCAAAAAACCTAACTTTTTCGAAAAACCAAAACAGTAAACCCTAAGTTTTCCTAAGCCCTAATTCAGTGAACTTAAAACCTGAACTAGTTAATCTAGACCCTAAAGCCATAATCTAATAAACCTAAACTCACAATCCAGTAAACCTAACAAACCCTAATCCCAATCTTTTAAAATTATAAACCCTAATGTCTTAAGGTTCCAAAACCCTAATTTAATGATGTTAGCCCTAAACCTTAATTTGATTAACCAAAACCCTTACTACTTTCTTAAATTTATAAAACCCTAATTCGTTCCATTTTTTCAAAAAGTCTCACAGTAGCCTAAATAATAATAGTAGTAATTCCAAAATCCCAAAACCCTAAATGTTAATTAAAAAACCCTAAATTGAGACATAAACCTAAATTTATATCTTTATTTGCTTTATTTAATTTTAGATTTGATTATGTAGTTTATTATATGTTTTGATGGTTGATTTATTTAATTTCAATGCTTGATTTATTTAATTTATCATGGATGGATATTTTCTTTATTATTATGATTATTATTTATTTATTTTGGCATTAAAATTGTAAGAGGTATGTTTCCACTTTGTGGGTACCTCATTAGTTAAATATTATATAATTTAAATTGCTTTTATATTTTGGACCAATGTAAAGGACATGTTTCCATCATTCGGTGGGTGTCCTATTTAGTTTAGACATGAACGATATAAGGACATGTTTTCATCTTTGGATGGGTGTCCATTTATTTGCTTTGTTTGGACATTGCTTTGATTTTAATATAATGATGCTTTATTTTAGTTATTGCATGTAATATGGATAATATTATTGTACTTAATAATTTTATAATATTAAGACCTGCAAAGGAGGCCGGTTCCAATGAACCGAGCATTGTGGGGGTGCTGGGCCATTTTTCACCTTCCCCACACGTACCCAACTTTCTGAACCCATTAGGGTGTTGGGGATTTCTTAGGAATTGAGTCATACACCCCTTTCTTTTTCCCGGCCCGTCTGGGTGGAAACTCTATTTTCTCCGGGCTTAGGCCCGTGTTCTCTAAGGCCCCGAGCCTAAACAGTGCCGAAGTCGCAAGAACCATTCCATCGGGAGTGGGGCCAGGAATATCCGCTCACAGTTTCTTGCATAAGTATGCATTTCTTCTTTTGCAAAATGACTGGAGCTTCCTCAAAAAATGGGCTTTCCATGCCCCCTGATTCAATATCTTCTTTTGATTCTTTACTTCATAGGGTGTTTGATGTTCACTTTGACAAATAATAGATAACACAAGATAATAGAATGCAGTATAATATGCTTATGTATGCATGATATGCATGGATTATACTTACAATGGTTCCATTGACTCACAGATTGAGGTGATTAGTTGAAGTGTTCTCACATATTTCTTCCAGATGCTCGTTCAAGTCTTGCATTGGAATGACAAAAGGCTTCGCATTTATGGCTTCTATCTTCAAGATGTTGAAAACATGAGTGGTGGAGACCCCAAGCAGCAGAGATACATCCATTTCAAATTATGATTCAGTATGCCAGCTGGTAGCTTTTTCATAACATTGCAAATAATCATTTCCTTTGCCCAATGTGTTCTTCAAGTTTTGACGATGCAACACACATCCCTTAACTTAAAGGTTTTCTTTCAATAAGAAAACACATTTTTTTAATCAAATGTTGACTTTGTCAAATTAGTGTCATTGTACCTCAGGACTCAATTTTTCAAATTAACATATCTATAACATGACAACCCTAGTTACCATACTAAACTCGGGAATCATTTCTATTTAAGCAAGAATTGTTGCACTTCAGATAGGCACATACACATTACTTGATCAAAGTCCCATTGAGTTTAAGTAATGTCTATCTCATATGCATGCTTATTCAAACTATCTCCACTAATAGACTCTACCTACCAAGAGAGATCAACAGGTCTTTGATAGGCTTGAAACGGGGTATATATGGGACACGGGTTAAATGAAGGCCATTTGTAAGTTGGAGCCGTTGTGACACAATGGGAAAACCCTCACACTATAAATTTCTTGTTTAGACAGTTGGAAGCATGAATCTGGATCTTGATTCGGACAGTCTGGTACCCATATTCCTTTCCTTTTTTTTCCTCTCTCTTTTTTAATATTTTATCATTTTATCCTTCTTCCTTGTAGGACTGTCAAGTACAAGACTCTCAAGAACTAGATGACCTTTCTTCTATCTCTAATTTTGGTTGAATTTCTGGTTAGGTTGGACCAATTTAAGTCGAATTGTCTTTGACTTCTACTATTTTAGGTAAAGGAAAAACTCGGTTGGCTTTTTCGAACTTCCTTTTGTGTTTTATTTTCTTTTCCTCTTTTTGTTTCTTCTTCTTCTTCTTCTTCTTCTTCTTCTTCTTCTTCTTCTTCTTCTTCTTCTGCTTTTTTTCTTTCTTTTTTTTTCCTTTTTTCTTCTCTTCTCTCTTTTTTTTCCTTTCTATTTTCTTTCTTCCTTTTTTTTTGTGGTGTTGGGTCCTAGTTCTAACAGAATTGTCTCGCTTGCACCATTCTATACTTCTGTTTATGGATGAGTGGAGTAAAGTGAGTCTTATTTCAACAAGGATAAATCATTTATTATCTTGATGTCATCTTAATATATTGGAGATATTAGGTCGAATATCATGTGAACTTCAACTACCCTTATGGTCTTAAGAACTTCAACTATTCATATGGTCTTAACTATGCATTCCTTTCTTTTATCTTCTTCTTCACCCTATTGATCATTAGATTTGTCAAAAGTGTAACAATAGCTCAGGGTAGGTCATTGGGCATATAAGTCAATAAAGAGAAAGGTAAAATTTCATAAATGGTCAAAGGGACAACTAGGGATTGATATTTAATTGGGTGGATACTAGTTGTTAGCTTGTCAAACAATGCCTAGATAATCTCTTCCTAAAATAAGCAGAGTTCAATTTTGCCTTGAAAGTTTTTCAAAGCATGTTCTAAGACTGACTAGACAAAGGTAATTATGTAGGAGCCCTCTCTAAGTAAGCATACACAACTCAATGCTATAAAAAAAATTTCTCGCATAGTAAAGTCATTCGGACCATGATGCATAGAAATGCCAATTTATAAATATCAAGGTAGGTTCGTCATCAGTTGGACATTGAAATGAATAAAGACCATGAAAATTTTGATGAAAATAATTTATTGAAACAAACATAATTTGAAGAACATAATTGACCCAATTAAATATTAAAGAAAGAAAAATAAATAGAGCAACACTCTAAGCTAAGGGAAGTTTGTTGAATAAAATTTCTCCTCATTCTGCATCTTTGACATTCCAGTCTTGAAAGATAGAATCTTCCTCCACTTCTCCTACCATGAAGGTTGTTGGCGGAGGTACTCTTCCAAATTTAGGCAAAGGATTGCTCTTGGTATTGGGCTTATCAGGCTCAGGCAACTTTCCACTATCAATTAAATTCTAAATCTTATGCCTCAACTTCATTCCATTTTATGTCCAAGCCTTTGATGGAATTGGCAAAATGCCTTAGTATCAAAGTTAGGTGGAAGAGGATTAGATAAAGGACGAGGAGTCAAGGGTTGTAATAATCCCTTCTTTTGTAGCTTATTGAGAACCCAAGACAGCGGCTTCCCCAATTTCAAAAATTGCCTCATTCTTCCTTTACCAGTGGCATTAACATCAGCTTCCTTTTGTGTACTTTGGTTACTAGACTGGTAGTTTCCTTTCCCATTCCTTCTTACCAAAAAGCAGTTCTTCTCCCTTTCCCACTCTTCAATTTGCAAACCAGCTTGCAAAAGGTCCTTGAAATTCCTGGTGAGTGTATGAGACATCCTTTCATGAAGGCTAGGCAATACCCCTCTCACAATCATTCTTATTTGATCAAATTCATCGGGCCTCTTCTTGACCAAAACAGCTTTATTCCTCCATCTCTTCACATAGTCCATGAAGTTCTCGTTCTGCCTTTGTCTAATGGACTCCACCTCCATTAGAGTAACTTCTAATTCAATATTCTATCCATATTGTTGGTTGAAGGTCTTGTATAGCAGATTTCAACTCTTTTGAGTGTCATCATCTAAGGTATTGAATCAATTTTGGATAACAAGATTCAACTAGAGCATGAAGTACCTTAGGGTTTGAGCCTTAGTAGCTTGGGCGGACTGCATAGCAGTGATATACTGCTTCATATGGAGGTGAGAATTTTTAGTTCCATCAAACTTTACAATGGATGACATCTTGAACTTGTACAGAACCTCTTTATCTAGCTCAAATAACTTGTTGACTTCTGACATCTCCTCGGTTTTCAGCTGTTGGGAAATGAATATTATCACTCTATTTCCCTTAAACCAAATTAGTAGGAAAGCGAAAAATAAATGCAGAATAGTAACATGCAAATTGATAGCGGAGTTCGGCCAATTATGCCTACATCTCCGGAGCTGCTACAGACTTTTATTGAGGAGAAAAATACACCGTGTTTATAAACACTCACACCTCACACCCAATTATCCCCAAGAATTTTAACAGAAATTCTTTTAAAGAAATTCCCTAATAGACGTGATCAAGAGCACAAAAAATTACTTGACTTAATTTTTGCTAGACCCGCTCTGATCTTCCTCTCTATTAATTTTCTTTCTATTCTCTCTAATTTTCTCTCATCATACATAAAAATGGCTAAAGGGCCATTTATATAGGAAAATTATAACATGTGAACATAATGGTTGGTGAGATTTGTCAAAGGTTAGGCATCTCTTTTACCTAAGTTAGGCACCTCCATTTTTTACCACCATCACTTAAGTTAGGCACCTCCATTTTTGACCACCATCACTTAAGTTAGGCATCTCCATTTTTGACCAAAAAATACCTAAGTTAGGCACCTCTATTTTTGACTTAAAAAGTTGCAACTCCATTTTATGGTTAGTAACATTTTATTAACAATCTCCCACTTGAAGACTGATTTCAATCTATCTTCACACCTCGATCTATGCAACAGCTCTTCTACGATCTACTTCTACTGTAGGCCAACTGAAGCTGAACACAACTTTAGTTTGTCAGCGACATCGTCTTCGTTAACATGTCTGCTGGATTTTGAGTTCCACTGATCTTCTCAAGTTTCAAAATCCTATCTTCCATAAGTGACCGGATAAAGTGATATCGCAATTGTATGTGCTTCGTTCTGGCATGAAAATATGGATTCTTTGCTAGATGTATGGCACTTTGACTGTTGCAATGCAAAACATTATTTTCTTGTTTCTTGCCTAGTTCTTCCAAGAAACTTTGGAGCCAGATCATCTCCTTGCTGGCTTCTGTAATAGCGACATATTCTGCTTCAGTTGTGGAGAGAGCAACTATCTTCTGTAGTTGAGAGATCCAGCTCACTGCGGTACCTCCTAGAGTATAGACATACCCTGTAGTACTCTTTCTGACGTCAACATTTCTGGCTAAGTCAGCATCCACATAGCCTGCTAGTGTCGTATCTCCACCTTGAAAACAAAGTGGCTTATCTGTGGTACCCCAAAGATATCTGAGGATCCACTTGACTGCTTCCCAGTGTACCTTGCCTGCCTTAATGAAGCCTTTTGGCTGCTTCATATAGATCTCTTCCTCCAAATCTCCATGAAGGAATGCTGTCTTTACATTTAACTGTTCAAGATATAAATTCTCTGCAACTACTATTTTTAACACCAGTCTGATTGTCGTAAGCTTTACGACTAGAGAAAAAATTTCAGTATAGTCAACACCTTCCTTTTACTAAAAACCTTTTACAACTAATCTTGCTTTATAGCGTCTACTCCCATCATGCTCTTCTTTGATCCTGTAAATTCACTTGTTGTGGAGTACTTTCTTGCCTTGTGGTAGTTCAGCTAATTCCCATGTCTGATTTGACATGAGTGAGTCCATCTCATCTTTCATGGCAGACTCCCACTCGACTGAATCCTCCACTTGCATTTCTTCATCATAGCACTCTGGTTCACCATTTTCTGTCAGCAACAAGTAATGCAAAGAAGGAGAGTAACGTTGGGTTTGTCTAGGAATTTTGGAGGAGCGTCTCAATTCCGGCATGCTTGGCTCCTCTGCTTCACGACTATTCTGAACATCATTTCCAGAAATCTCCTCGAACTCGGCAAATTCCTTATTTTCAGCATCTGTCTTGGAGCTGCTTAATTCTGTTGTTAGCCTATCTTTGTACATCACATTCTCGTTGAATATGACATCTCGGCTTCTTATGATCATTTGATTTTTATAATCCCAAAACCAGTAACTGAACTCATCACCACCATATCCAACAAAGACACATTTTTTAGACTTGGCATCAAGTTTACTTCTTGCAGCAGAATCTATATGTATGTAAGAGATACAGCCAAACACTTTTAAGTGTGAAAAGTTTACCTCTTTTTTGCTCCATGCTTCCTCTGGTATTTCACTATCCAGAGATACTGAAGGCCCACGGTTGATCAGGTAGGCTGCGGTGTTGACAGATTCAGCCCATAAATTCTTGGGCAAGTCAGCGTGTATCCTCATGCTTTTGGCACGTTCATTCAGAGTTCTGTTCATGCGCTCAGCTACGCTGTTTTGCTGCGGTGTCATAGGAACTATTTTTTTCATCTTGATTCTGCTGCTTGCACAAAATTCTCTGAAACTTCTATCTCTGTACTCCCCTCCATTGTCAGACCTCAATCGCTTAACTTTCAAGCCAGTTTCATTTTCCACCATGGCCTTCCATTTTCTGAATGTATCAAAGACTTCTGATTTCTTCTTCAGAAAATACACCCATACCTTTCTCGTTGAATCATCAATGAAGGTGATGTAATACAATGAGCCTGCAAGAGATGGAACTGGAGATGGTCCCCATACATCAGTATGTACCAACTCAAGCTTTTCTACCTGGGGTGTCTTGCCAGTTTTCGTGAAACTGACCTTCTTTTGTTTCCCAAAGATGCAGTCTTCACATAGACCGACATCTACACTTTTAAGTTCTGGCAACTTTCCCTTTGATAGAGTGCCTTTATCCCTTTCTTACTCATATGGCCAAGCCTCTGGTGCCATAGATTTGAATTAGCATCCGCTACTGCAATGATGTTCTCTATGTTTGAGGTTACATAGAGAGTACCGGTCTTCTTACCACGAGCAATGACAAGTGCTCATTTGGTAATTTTCCATTCACAATCTGTGAAGGTCATACAATAACCTTCTTCATCAAGTTGTCCCACAGAGATCAAATTCCTTTTGAGACCAGGGATATGTCTCACTCCTTGCAGCTTCCAGGCAGTCCTATTTAGAAACTTTAATTTGACATCTCCTTTTCCTATGATCTTCAAGGTTTCATCATCGGCTAGATGAACCTTTTCGAAATCACCACTGACATAGTTCTCCATGATTTCCCGGCATGGAGTGGAGTGAAAAGATGCCCCTGAATCCAAGATCCATGATTCAATCGGACTGTTAATGCTTAGAATCATAGCATCTCCTGCATCCTTGGTCACGTTTACAGATTCCTGTGCACCGGTATCTTTCTTCGGAGCTCGGAAATCCTTCTTAAAGTGACCCTTCTTGCGACAATTATAACACTTGAAATCTTTCTTCCTTGAGTCTGAGTTTCTGTCTAAAGTTCTCCCTCTAGACCCTGTGTGTAGAGCTGAAGAGGTTGATGCTTCTCCTAATTCTCTTCGCCAAATTTCTTCACTCAATACCATATCTCATACATCATTGAATTTTAATTTGGTATTTCCCGACGAACTGCTGATTGATGTAACGGTAGCACTCCAACTGTCTGATAGAGATGATAAGAGAATTAAAGCTTGAACTTCATCATCGAATTCAATTTCCACTGAACTCAACTGGGTTGTGACTGTGTTGAGTTCATTCAGATGTTGGGCCATCAATGCCTCTTCTGCCATTTGTAAATTAAATGACCGCCTCATCAAGTGAACTTTATTTGCGGCCGATGGCTTTTCATACATGCTAGAGAGAGCCGCCATAAGACCTGCCGTGGTCTTTTCCTTGGCTATGTTGAAAGCAACATTATGGGATAATGTTAATCTAATAACTCCAAGGGCTTGCCTGTCGAGAAGGTTCCAATCTTCTTCTTTCATGGCTTCTGGTTTCATTTGTGAAAGAGGTTGATACAACTTTTTCTGATACAAATAATCTTCAATTTGCATCTTTCAAAAGCCAAAGTCCGCACCATCGAACATTTCAATTCTCACCTTTCCTTCGTCTGCGGCCATCGCTCCCACTCGAATCTGGATTCTCAAAAAAATTTCAACAGTGAATAGTACCCCCGTACAGATGAATAGTACTTTTGCCGGATTCTGAACCTTGGCTCTGATACCAGTCGTTGGGAAATGAATATTATCACTCTATTTCCCTTAAACCAGATTAGTAGGAAAGCGAAAAATAAATGCAGAATAGTAACACGCAATTTGATAACGGAGTTCGGGCAATTATGTCTACGTCTCCGGAGCTGCTGCAGACTTCTATTAAGGAGAAAAATACACCGTGTTTATAAACACTCACACCTCACACCCAATTATCCCCAAGAATTTTAACATAAATTCTTTTAAAGAAATTCCCTAATAGACATGATCAAGAGCACAAAAAATTACTTGACTTAATTTTTGCTAGACCCGCTCTGATCTTCCTCTCTATTAATTTTCTTTCTATTCTCTCTAATTTTCTCTCATCATGCATAACAATTGCTAAAGGGCCATTTATATAGGAAAATTATAACATGTGAACATAATGGTTGGTGAGATTTGTCAAAGGTTAGGCATCTCTTTTACCTAAGTTAGGCACCTCCATTTTTTACCACCATCACTTAAGTTAGGCACTTCCATTTTTGACCACCATCACTTAAGTTAGGCATCTCCATTTTTGACCAAAAAAAACCTAAGTTAGGCACCTCTATTTTTGACTCAAAAAGTTATAACTCCATTTTATGGTTAGTAACATTTTATTAACATCAGCTTCTTTTCAAACTTCTTTTTCAGGTCAGCAATCAACTTCTCAACATCTGAAGTTTCAATTTTCTCCATAGCTGATCTTTCAACATCCTTCAGCTTCTTCTTCTTGTCTTAAGGATCTTGAAAGTATTAAGCTGAGTCATCATCATCATCGTCGACTATCTTTTCATCATCAAAAGCCACATCACCAACCTTAGCCTTCCCCTTGTCCTTTAGCATCTTGGTGCTAGCGGATGCCTCGACATTCTTCCCCAAAATTGCTGTCAATTGGTTCTTCATGGTCTCAGCCAGGGCCTCCTTTAGCTCTTCCATCTTAGTAATGAGGGCATCATCCACCATCTTTTGAATCTGCTCAGGTTCCATTACTTTTGGCGAGAAGCTAACTGAGTTGTTGTTGGATTCTTCGTCACCGGCGTAGGTTGGATTATGCTTTTGAACTATTGTAATCGAAGGTTATGAGCCAGAGATGATCAATGATATGAGATGCAAATGTATGTATTCATGTATGCACAAACAATAAACAAAGATAGCTAGGACGTCCCTTCCAACCTTATAACTTACACACACGAATGGCAAGTCTCTTTTCCTAAGTATGGTTAACAAAATACCAACATGGGATATTTTATTTTCAAATAATTCCCTCATACGTTTCAACCAATAGTTATATTTTCAAAAATAGAAATCAGTTCATGATAATTTTCATTAATTAGGTTTTAATCCATTCAACCAACTAAAGCAGCTTTTATGCTATATTGGATTAAAACTAAATTAAGAGGTTTATTAAAAATAGATTTCCTACTTTAAAAAAGTAACTTATGATTCATGCCAAAAATAAGCCCATGATTAATATTTCTTAGTATAAACTAGGCTCACAATTGATTTTTGGTATTTTCATAATTGACCCAAATATTTTGTAAGCTCATTTTAGGAAAAGTTATAATGAAGTGAAAAATAGTTTTGTTTCAAAGCCCATAAAAAGATTTTAGAAAAAAATGAATTTTGGGATTTGAGCATGGGCAATGTAGTGAAAAATAATTTTTTTTGATACATTTTAAAAGTTTTTATGTCCGAAGACCATCTTGAAAAGTTTTGAAAATAGCTTTGATCTTTTGGACTTTAAAGGAAAATTTATTTTGAGCTTACAATGTAGGTAGGTCATATTAGAAAAAAGAACAAACCAAATAAGCCATGATTCAAACTAAAATAAATTAACCATAGTCAAACAACAAGCATTTGGGGTAAAACCTAAGGAAAGTAACTAGGCCAATTACATGAGCTTTAGTCTTTAGGTTGAAAGGTTTAGGCTCCCATAGCAAGTATATACCAAAAGATACAAGGCTATGAGTCGTTATGCCATGCTCGATCTCCATACCTTGAGTGAAAGTATGGTATCCCTTATATAACACAACACGGGTTACATGGGCATCCTAACTCACACACACAATGCAATCTAATATGATGCAATGGATAATATCATGACAAGAAAGAATTGAATAATATAAAGACCAATGGAATCAACTTCTCTTATTCCCAGTGGAGTCACCACTATAAGCAGGAATTTTTGCCCCCACTCCCATGTGGAATGGTTTTTACGACTTCAGCACTATTAGATTCAGGGCCTTCGAGAACACGGGCCTAAACCAGAAGAAAATGGAGTCGCCACCTGGACAGGCAAGGAAAAAAGGGGTGGATGATTCAATTCCTAAGGAATCCCTAATCCCCTATTGGATTCGGAAAGTTGGGTACGCGTGGGGAAGGTGAGATGACCCAACACCCCCCACAATTCCAGGTTCATTGGAACCGGCCTCCTTTTCAGGTCTTAATATTATAAAATTCTTAAATATAATGACATTACCCATACTACATGCGATCACAAAAAATAAATAAATACTTCATTAAAAATTATAGCAATGTCCAAACAAAATAAATAAATGCACACCCATCCAAGGATGGAAATATATCCTTACAGCGTCCAATGTTTAAAACTAAATAGGACACCCACCAAAAAGTAAAAACGTATCCTCTACATTTATCCCAAAAAAATGAAAATAATTTAAATTATATGAAACTTAATTGATGAGGTACCCACAAAGTGAAAACATACCTCTTACATAATAAAAATAAAGTAAACCAATAAGAGACATTCATCACGAAAGCAAACCATTCATTATAAGCCAAATAAAGATCAAGATATGAAGATGTAAACTAAGTATGTAAAGAAGGATTCAAATAACAATTAAAGACTAAATATACAAGCTAGGGTTTTATGGATTGTGTTTTAGGAAACTAGGGTTTATGGTTTTAAATTATTGAAATTAGGGTTTGGACCTGAATTCGGGAATTGAGCCACTAGAATTAGGATTTTAGGTTTTGGGGTCTTGGTTTTGGGATTTTTTAAAGTTGATCAAAGTTTTAAAGTTTATACGAATTAAAGTCACTGTGAATATTTTTAAAGAACTTAAATGAAGCTACTGTGAGTTTTTATGGAAAAACCTTAAGTGAGTTTGTGTAGCATATTGGTTAAATAACCATGCGCAATAGAAAACAAATAAATATCCTGAGTCAACAAGTTTACTGGTTATAGTTTATATGATGTAGAAAAATAGTAACAGAAATTTGCACTCCATGTAAACTATGAATTGATTTTAAAAGAACTATCCTACAGTAACTTTAATTAGATGAAGAACGAATTTATTTAATATTTAAAATAATCAAAGCATATTATATTTATTTAATTTAGAGTATATCATCTTTTGTTGGCTCCACCAAAATCATTGAATGAGAATTCTGGGTGAGCTTTTTCAAGACAGTGAGTGCACTACCTTTGTAAAGTTTATGTGTCGTTGATCTTTTTTTCCTATCCTTTTCTCTGCTTCCTTTGTTGATGAAAATTTTCTAGAGTTTGTTCATTGATCAAAAGTCCGATAATAATTCTTGAGTAACTTTTGCCGTCCCCCCATATTTCTGTGTTTAAGACTATTATTTATAGGAATTTCCAACAAAACCTAATATGTTAAGGAAATTAAAATTATTTAGGAAATTAATTCGAGTTTTCAAGTAAAAATTGAGCTGGCATGGGCTGCTGCGACGTGAGCAATGGGAGAGCAATGAGGCTGGGACGTGAACAATTGGGCGAGTGCCTGCGAGGCATTGCCCAATTCATCGCAGTATACCTACAGCGAATTGGCGAATTGGCCCAGGCCAATTCGCTACAGGCCCTTTCGGCCTGTGGCAAATTGCCTTGCCACGTGTCACTCACCGATTGGTCCGTCCAAATTTTTATATTTTTATTATATATATATATATTTTAAAAAATAAATAAAATAAATAATAAATAATAAAATAAATAATAAATACTACAAAAATTATTTTAGACTTATTTTAAAATATTGGACTGGACTTGGTAAAAAATTAAGGGTCTAAAGGTGGATGACTCGATTCCTAAGGAATCTCCAACTCCCTATTGTGTTCAAAAAGTTGGGTATGTGTGGGGAAGGTGAGAAATGGTCCAGTACCTCCACAGCACCTGGTTCATTGGAACCGACCTCCTCTTCATGTCTTAATATCATAAAATTCTTAAATATAATGATATTATCCATGCTACATGCAGTCATAAGAATAAAAAAATATTTTATTAATAATCATAGCAATAATCAAACAAAACAAATAAATGGAAACGCATTTGAGAATGGAAATATGTCCTTACATCGTCCGATATTCAAAACTAAATAGGACATCCACTGAAAGGTGGAAACATATCCTTTACATTAATCCTAAAATATAAAAACAATTTAAATTACATAAAGATTAATTAATGAGGTACCCAATCATGAAAACATATCTCTTACAATTTTAATAAATAAATAATAATCAAGAAAATATTCATCCATGATAAATTAAATAAATCAACCATAAAAATTTAAGTAAATCATTCATAAAATATATAACAAATCACATAATCAAATTTAAAATTAAATAAAGCAATAAATGTATAAATTTAGGGTTTTAGAATTTTAATAACCAAATTAGAGTTTTTAAATAAAGGGAGTTAAACACAAAGACTTATAATACATAAATAAATATTAATCCCTTCGATGAGCCATTCGGCAGTGAAGAAAGAACATATTCAACACTTAAAATAATCAAAACATGTTATATTTATTCAATTCAGAACATACCTTCATTGTTGGTTCCTCCACAATTTATTAAATGAAATTCTGGATGAGCTGACACCAAGACAACACTGGTTGTTGCCTTGATTATGCATTATTTCTCATCTCTGTTGCTTTTTCCAATTTTAAAACAAAGTCCCTACTGTTCTAAGTTCCAAAAGAAAAAAGTCCCTGAATAATTTGCCAAAATCCTAAAGTTTCTGCCGAAAGAAAAGTCTACCAAAAATCCAAAAGTCCCTCTTTCTTTCTTTAATTGTGTTATTTATAGGAAAAGAAAAAACCTAATATTGGTTGTTTAAGGAAATCAAAACTGTTTAGGAAAAATAAAAAAAAATGAGCTTAATAAGGTTTAGGTGAAAATTGCCCGAAGGTGAGGGCTGCGAGAAATTGGGCCTGCTGTGCGGGCACTGGGGTGAGCTGCGGGCCATTGCTGCGAGGATTAGTGAGTGAGCTGCAAGCGACGTGGGTGAGTTGGCGAGCGAGGCTGAGCGCTGGGAGCAATTCACTTCAGCCCAAATCAGCGTGCCACGCAGCTACCGTGCGTTGTTCGCCAATTGGTCTGATTTTTATTTTTTTTAAAAAATAAACATTATAGTTTAAATAATAAATATTATATTTATTAAAATGAATATTAAAATAAATAATGAATACCATAAAAATTATTTTGGACTTATTTTAAAATATTGGACTGGACTTGGTCAAAAAATAAGGGTCTACAGACATGGGTTAAATAAAGGCAATCTTTGAGCTGGAGCTGATTTGACACTGTTGATAAATCTTCACACTACAAACTTCATCTCAAAACTATATACTGTTGGAAGCATTCTTAAATTTTGGGCACCATTTTCTCCTACTAGGATATTGTTATATGGCTTCATAAAAAGACATAGATTGAATATTCTTCCATCTTTTTTGCAGAAATCTATATTTAATTAGTATGATCTTAATATTTTCCTTTTTGCAAAAACTCAGGACCATTATTTTGACCTTTTCCCCTTTGGAAGATTAAGTCTAAGACTTTCCAGAATGTAGACTTGGAGAAATGTTGGATAAAATAAAAGATGGTCTTTCTCTTGTTTCTCTGATTTTATTTGAGTCTTTGGCTGGGCTGGACCAATTCAAGTCAATTTGTCCTCATAAACTAAGTGAAAGTCTTCTGATGCTTCAGGTAAGAAGAACTCTATTGGCTTTCTGAACTAGCCTTTTAGGTTAATCGCCCTTTTGGAGTTTTTTCTTTTCTTTTCATGTCTTTTCTTTTCTTTTCTTTTCTTTTCTTTTTTTCTTTCTTTCTTTATTTTCTTTCTTTTTTTTTTATTTTTGTATACTAGCACCAAGATAATTGTCTTCTTTACACAATTATATGCTTCTGACTATGGATGAGTGGAGTAGAGTGAGTCTACTTCAGTGAGGATAAATATGTCATTGTTCTAACTTTATCTCAATGATGAAAGAGATCGGATATGTCAATCTAGTTCAAGTGAACATCAAATATCTTTGTGGTCTTGATTATGCATCTTTTCCTTGGTATCCTTACCCCTTTATTTCAGTTGTCATCAGATTTGTCAAAAGTGTAACAACAGCTCAGGATAGGTTATCGGGTCTTTAAGCCAATCAAAAGCAAGCTAAAATGCTGTGAAGGCTTAATGGGACAAACTAAGGATTGATATTAACATGGATGGATACTAGTTGTTGGCTAACTAAACAATGCCTAGATCATTTCTACCTTAAATAAACAGAGTTCAATTTCATCTTGAAAGTTTATCAAAGCTTGTTCTAAGATTGACTAGGACCTAGACAAAAGTAATTATGCAACAACCCTCTCTAAGTAAGCATACACAGCTCAACGCTATAGAATAACTCCCTCGTCTAGTAAAGTCATTCAAATTATAATGCAAAGATACACTAATTTATGAATATCAATCTAACTTCGTCATTAGTTGAGCACCAAGATGAACAAAGACTAGCATAAACAAAAATTTGATGAAAGTAATTTATTCAAACAATCTTAATTTGAAAAACATAATTGTTCTAGAAAATATCAAAGATAGAAAATAAAACAAAAACCAAATAAGCGAAGGGATGTTTTATTGAGTTGGAGTAAAAAATGCTTCATTTATTTAAACATGTTAGGGATGAAGACCTTATCACTCTACACTTCTTCTACTTTTAGTTTAGAAATTATCATGAACAATCATTGTCTCCTCATCTGTAGCAAGTTCAGACTTGGTAAATAAACTCTCCTCCCTTTTAGCTTCTCCACTTATGTCATGAAAAGATGACCAGACAAAATTCTCATTCAATCTTCCTTCTATCATAAAAGTTGCTGGTGGGGGTACTTTGTTAAACCTAGGTAAAGGATTGTCCTTCTTGCTAGGCTTGTTAGGTTCAGGTAACTTTCCTGTAACACCCCCACACCCCATATACGCACACCGCATACACCCACACAACACGCGATATATGTATACCGGATAAAGGGGTGCCATGGTTCATTTTAAACAAACCAAACTTTAATCTTTAACATATAAGCATCATAAGTCAGTCTGAATAAACTTAAAACATTTAACCTATATTATAAATAGTAATAGAGAAAATATTTCTTCGTTAAAATCCATATATATATATATATATATAACATTAGTACCCAAAATCTTATCTAAAACAGTCTGTTCAAAATATTTGTTAATTAAGCAGCGAAAATACGTATGTTTACATCAAGATCAATAAGTACAAAAATATGAAGTTTATACATGCTGGCAGTTCGTCTCTGATCTTGATGTCCACAACTCAACACTGCTCTCACAAACTCAAGCCTAGACTCGACTTGGTCTAGATGAGCTCTCCGGCACAACCGGATCTACCCTGTTACCTGCGCGATGAACCACAATCGTGCTAAGCAGAAAGCTTAGTGGTACAAACTTTGATTCAATAAAGATCAATGCGATGCTCATGCACAATATATATATATATATATATGAATATATCAACTCATAGCATTATATCTCAACATATTAATCACTTGCATCACATTTCATAATTCACATTAAAGCAAGGATAAGCATGGGCCCAAAAAGGATCTAATATGCTATTCAAAGTTCAGAGTTACTGCTTTGGTCCATAATCACATTCATCAAGCCCGTAGACGATATATATATATATATCCTTGGATAATGTAACAGACCTAGTCTCTTGGACCTCAACCCGGCTAGACCCTAGGGCCCCAATATCTTGGTCCTTAACCCGGCTAGACTGTTACTGTTTTTGAGGCTTACGACTCGGTCTTTTCACCGCAAAAACATCATATTTCACATTTTTCAGCTGGCCTCGGCTTACGACCCAGTCTTTTCACCTACCCAGCGATTCATAGGCATGCCGCCAAACCCAGAACTCTGAAAATTAAATAACATACTAGGCACACAATTAATTCATTTATCTCATTATCAATCTCTTTCACAATTCATTTCTCATTTCATTTCTCATAATCAAACTAGGCAACCATGCCCTAATTATTTCCTTTGCATCATATCTCAATTTTTCTCATTCTTCTATTTCATCTCAATATCGATTGGTTACATTATGTTTTCACATCTCATGTCACCTATTTCCACATTTCTTTTCATATACAATACTTTACTCAATTTCATTGATACATCAATAAAATTCACATTATGCATATTACAACATATAACTCATTCATCAACAATGTATCAAGTAACTTAACACATTTTTAACTAAATGTGTTAAGTCCCAATGTCATATAAATGTATGCAATCATTCAAAGTTTGTACTTACCTCTAAGAGCAACAACACCACTCTAACAGCTCCTCTTCCAAGATAACTCTCAACACTTGAATAAAGGTAGCTCAACTCTCTTCAAAACCTAATCCAAAGGTGATCATACTATATTGTGTATGATGAGTTGAAGTGCAATTAGAGGAGAGTTGTGCATTTTAGGGTTTTGATGTTGGGTGACACGGCCAAGTCATGAAAATTTGGGAGTGTTGGATTGGTTTTTGAGAGACACGGCCGTGTCCATTAGCCGTGTTCACTACTGGATGTTGGTGTTGGGAGACACGGCCACAAGCTTGGCCGTGTCCTATGCCCGTGTTTGCTACTGTCAAGTGAGGTTGAGAGACACGGCCACAAGCTTGGCCGTGTCCCTCAAAGGTGCTGCCCGTGTCCCTCCAATGTGTTGGTTAGGGTTTTATTTCTTTGTTCTAATTGCATTGTTTTGGTTTTCCAAGGGTAGGTTGGTCCTTAAACCTAACCCTAAACACTTTAAAAACACTTGAATCAATGAAAGATATAATCAAATGCATGTGTAAGGTCCTAAAACTATGAATCATATCAATTGTTCTTTGCCCTAATTGCATTGTTGAGATTGAACAATGTTATGTTATGCATTGTGAATAGTAATGTGTTTCATAAGTAATATACATTGAAATGTATATCAAAGATGCAATGATAATTCAAATAAGACATGATATGAGACAATGCCATTGTGTTTGGCTATGATGATGCATTTGAAAGAAATAAGGCATGTTTGCCTAAATGTTGTTGAGAATTGAGAATGAAAATGATAATTGAATAATAAATGAATTGTGTGGCTAATGTGTTATTCCATTTTCAGAGTTGGTTGTTGGTGGCATGCCTAATAAGTGTAACAATCTCTTGAAGTTAGGTTGGATTGAATCCTTGAAGCCTAATTGAGATGTTACCACCAGGTTGGGTTAGTTCTTGAAGCCAAGTTGGGTAGAAGCTTAGCATGCTTTGCTCCCCTTGAAGCTTGGTTGAACTTAATCCTTGAAGCCTAGTTGGGTATATGATATTGATAAATGTGATAACAAAACCAAAGCATTAACTCTGAAAATTGAATGGCATATTAGTGTGTCTTGGGCCCATGCTTGTCTTTGTTTAGTGTTGATTATGAATGGTTAAATGAATATTAATGAGAGATATGAAAAGATATTGAAATGTGATATGTAATATGAAAGTATGTTGTTAGTTTCGCACATATGATGTTACATGTATAATATGGATTGAGAAATGACATTGCATTGCACCAAGTCATATCATTTGCATGATTATCTTACTAAGCCGTTGGCTTAGCGCGATAGTGTTTAATCGCGCAGGTAATAGAGTTGATAGAGTTGAACCCGAGAGTTCATCAAGACCAAATGAGAGTAGACCTTGAAGAATCCATTTTGGGAGCTTAAAGATCAGAGCAGACTTGCCAATCATGTATACTTCTTTATATTTTGTAAAGAAATGTTTAATATGTAAATATGTACATATTTTATAACTTTCGCTGTGTAATATTTAGATGTATATATATATAACTAATATGTTTTGTTTTATAAGTAAATGATCTACTTTTCTATAATGTATAATGATAAGGGTATTGAATCAAGTTTAAAGTGTTTTGAATGTTAAGAAAACCGTAGCATCCCTATGTTTGGTGCACTTATGCTACATTGTTGTGGTTGTAGTGTGTGTGCATTGGATATGGGGGTGTTACAATTGTTTTTGGTATCAAAGCCTAGGTTTGAGATTCTCAACCTAGGTGAAATGTAATAAAAAGAATATTTTACCTAAAAAGTTAGTTTTGAATAAAAATACATGTTTGGGATTGGCAACCTCTGATCTTTAATAAGATGTAGTATGTTGTGTTTGCAGTGTTAGGTGTTGATGGATCCTCATTTGAGACAGTCAGTTGAGGGTAGTGAGGAGAGCGTTACTCCTGATGATGGAGCTAGGATTGATAGTGTTGAGGAGGCACCTGCTTCGGTGTCGGGTAGACCAGTTGGTGAAGAGGTTCCGCCAGCCTGGTTTAGACATATGATGGAAGTTATGAGGCAAGCACCAGTACAACCACCGCCACCACCTCCTCAGCCTTTGGTATCTGTGAGGCATTATAACAAACTAAGGAAGTATGGAGCGGAGGATTTTCTTGGTACTACTGACCCAGCTGTAGCAGAGCAGTGGCTTGACAAAGTTCAGAGAATATTTGTTCAGTTGCAAGCCACTCCAGAGGAAAAGTTTGATTATGCAAGATCCTTGTTGCAGAAGGATGCATGTAGTTGGTGGAAGACAGTGCCCCATTCTATGGATGATCCACCTACCTTATCCTATACAGATTTTCTGAGGGAGTTTGAATTGAAGTATACTCCAAGGGAGTATAAAGATGGGAAGAAAAGAGAGTTTCTAGATTTGAAGCAAGATCACCAGACTGTAACTGAATATGAGGTTGAGTTTATTCGATTAAGTCAGTATGCTGGGGGTATCATTGCTGATGAGATTGATAGATGTCGGCGATTTGAGGAGGGATTGAGGCCCTCGATCATGTGCTTAGTGGCTGGATCCAGGTATCAGGATTTTTCACAGCTTGTGGCAGCAGCTCGAAGTGTAGAGCGAGCTCAGGGTATTGCGGTTGCTTCAGAAGAAGAGGTTAGGGTTAGAAGGCCCCAGTTCGAGGCAGGGTCTTCTTCTGCGAAGAGGGGTAGAGGAAGTTTTGTTCCTCGGAGTAGTAGGAGCCAGAGACCAGCGGGTAGGTCAGTGCAGTTACAGAGGCAGAGATTTAGACCTGCAGCTTCGGTGGCGAGTGCTCCGACCCCTATGGTTCAGAGATCCACCTTACCCATCTGCATCCATTGTGGTAGGCCGCATGGTGGTCCTTGTTGGAAGGCTGGTGTTGCAGGGGTATGTTTCAAGTGTGGGTCACCTGATCACTTTGTGAGAGATTTCCCTGAGAGGCAAGAGTTGATGTCAGTTGATACAGCTGCTTCTCGACCTAGTGCGAGGGGAGGCCGAGGAGGCAGAGGTAGCAACCGGGGAGACAGATCTGGGTTCAGTGCTAGAGGAGGTGCTACATCCAGGGAGAGTAGACCAGAGGAGGTTGGTTCTTCCCAGAGGATGTATGTTATACAAAGGCAGCCAGATGCATCTACTTTTTCTTTATTTAATACTTTAGTACTTGCTTTGATTGATCCGGGTTCCACGCATTCATATATTAGTGCATCTGTTTTGCCTGTGTCTGATATGCATGCTGAGTCCCTAGGATTTGATGTGTTGGTAACAAATCCGTTAGGGCATAGTGTGATTGTTAGTAAAGTGCACCGGGATAGTGCAGTGAGGGTGCAGGGTGAGGAGTTCCTTGGAGATTTGATTGAGATGCCATTTAAGGAATATGATGTGATCTTAGGTATGGATTGGCTATCTCGACATGGAGCTGTGGTGGATTGTAAAAAGAAAATTGTTTCTTTGAGAACTGTTGATGGTAGAGAGGTGATAGTATCTAATGAGTAGGAACAGCTAGCCTCCTTATTTGTTTCAGTTGTTGCAGCTAGGAGATTGATTAGAAAGGGGTGTGAAGCCTATCTTGCTCATGTGGTGGACACTAGAGTGAGAGGTTCTCCTATTGATGATATACCCACAGTTGCAGATTTTCCAGATGTGTTTCCAGAGGAGTTGCCAGGATTGCCTCCTGAGAGAGAGGTGGAGTTCGGTATTGAATTGTTGCCTGGTACCACTCCTATCTCTATTACTCCTTACAGAATGGCACCAGCAGAATTGAGGGAATTGAAAGTGCAATTACAGGAGTTGTTGGACAAAGGATTTATTCGCCCCAGTGTTTCTCCTTGGGGAGCTCCTGTGCTATTTGTGAAGAAGAAAGATGGTACTATGAGGTTGTGTATCGATTATAGGCAATTGAACAAGGTGACTATTAAAAATAAATATCCTTTGCCTAGAATCGATGATCTCTTTGATCAATTGAAGGGTGCAGCTGTGTTTTCTAAAATTGATCTGAGATCAGGGTACCATCAGCTGAGAGTCAGAGCTGAAGATGTGCCGAAGACAGCTTTCCGGACCAGGTATGGGCATTATGAATTTCTAGTTATGCCTTTTGGTCTGACGAATGCACCTGCAGCTTTCATGGATTTGATGAATAGGGTGTTCAGGCCCTATCTGGATCAGTTTGTGGTAGTGTTTATAGATGATATTCTGGTGTATTCGCGGAATAAAGAGGAACATGACATGCATCTGCGGATTGTATTACAGATTTTGAGAGAGAAGCAGTTGTTTGCCAAATTGTCGAAGTGTGAGTTCTGGTTGGATCAAGTCGCTTTTCTCGGACATATTGTTTCAGCTGAAGGCATTAGAGTTGATCCAAGTAAAGTTGAAGCTATATTGAGTTGGAGTCCACCCAAGTCGGTGACAGAGGTTAGAAGTTTTCTGGGTTTGGCAGGCTATTACCGGCGGTTTGTGAAAGGGTTTTCTTTGATAGCTACTCCACTCACCAGATTGCTTTGTAAGGGAGTGAGGTTTTTGTGGACAGATCAGTGTCAGGCGAGCTTTGAACAGTTGAGAGAAATGTTAACTCAAGCGCCTGTTCTTACTTTACCTGTTGAAGGCAAACCATATGTGATCTACAGTGATGCTTCACATAGAGGTTTGGGGTGTGTATTAATGCAAGAAGGGAAAGTTATAGCTTATGCATCTCGACAGTTGAAATCGCATGAGCTTAACTATCCGACTCATGATTTGGAATTGGCTGCCATTGTGTTTGCATTGAAGATTTGGCGCCACTATCTGTTTGGGGAGAAATGTTTCATCTACACTGATCACAAGAGTTTGAAGTATTTGGGTGTCCAGAAAGAACTTAATCTTCGTCAGAGGAGATGGTTAGAATTGATTAAAGACTATGACTGCTTGATTGACTATCATCCAGGTAAAGCAAATGTTGTTGCTGATGCCTTGAGTCGGAAGTCTTTAGCTGGTTTAACTGTTTACTCGCTCTCGTTGCTTGTTGAGTTGAGAGCATTGCATGTTAGTTTTGTACCTTGTGTTGATGGTGCATTATTGGCACAGTTGCAATTGAAGCTGGTTTTGTTAGATCAGATCAAAGAAGCTCAGTTGGCCGATAAGAAGATACAGAAGATTGTTTCAGATTGTCAGAGTGGAAAGGGTAGAGATTTTATTGTGAAGAGTGATGGAAGTCTCTGGTTCAAGAGCAGATTGTGTGTACCCGATGATGCTGATTTGAAAAGGATCATTTTGGAAGAAGCTCATCAGTCAGTGTTTGCTATGCATCCGGGTAATACAAAGATGTATCATGATTTGAGACAGCATTATTGGTGGATGGGTCTGAAGAGAGATATTGTTGAGTTTGTATCGAAATGTCTCACTTGTCAGAAGGTTAAAGCAGAGCATCAAGTTCCAACCAGGTTGCTTCAACCGTTGTCAGTGCCAGAATGGAAGTGGGAAAGAGTGACAATGGATTTTGTGTCTGGTTTGCCATTGACACAAAAGAAACATGATGCCATATGGGTGATTGTGGATAGATTGACTAAGACAGCTCATTTCCTTCCAGTGCGGATGGATTACTCTTTGGAGAGGTTGGCTGAGCTGTATATCTATGAGATTGTGAAACTGCATGATGTTCCAACTTCTTTAGTGTCTGATCGAGATCCCAGGTTTACTTCAAGATTTTGGAAGAATTTGCATAGTGCTTTGGGTTCTCGATTACACTTCAGTACTGCTTTTCATCCACAGACAGATGGACAGTCAGAGAGGGTGATACAGATTATTGAGGATATGTTGAGAAGCTGTGTCATTGATTTCTCTGGAGGTTGGGATAGGTTTTTACCTCTTGTGGAGTTTGCTTACAACAACAGTCACCAATCCAGCATTGGTATGGCACCGTTTGAAGCATTGTATGGCAGACGGTGTAGGACACCTCTTTGTTGGAATGAGCTTGGAGATAATAAGTTGGTTGGGCCTGATTTAATTCAAGAAACTGAAGAGAAAGTAAAGTTGATTCGAGGCAGGTTAAAAGCAGCTTCAGACCAACAGAAGTCTTATGCAGATCTGAAAAGGAGAGATATAGAGTTTGATGTTGGAGATAAGGTATTTCTGAAAGTGTCTCCTTGGAAGAAGATTTTGAGGTTCGGTCGGAAAGGAAAATTGAGTCCTCGTTTCATTGGGCCGTATGAAGTGTTAGAAAGAGTTGGACCAGTGGCTTATCGACTAGCTTTGCCACCTGAGTTGGATCGTATTCATAATGTATTCCATGTTTCTATGTTGAGGAGATATAGGTCGGATCCATCTCACGTGTTGCCATTTGAATCTATTGAAGTGAGCCCAGACTTGACATTTGAAGAGGAACCAGTTGCTATTTTGGCACGAGAAGTGAAAGAGCTGAGAAACAAGAGAGTGCCATTGGTGAAGGTTCTATGGAAGAATCATGCAAAAGAAGAAGCAACTTGGGAAAGTGAGCAATCTATGCGAGAGCAATATCCTCAGTTGTTTCAGCTTTAATATCAGGTAATTTCGAGGATGAAATTTTCTTTTTAGAGGGGGAGAATTGTAATATCCCTATGCTTGCCCTAGAAGTTTTGTATGTGGTTGTTGTTGTTGTTGTTGTTGTTGTTGGTTTAAATTGAGAAAAGAAAAGTATATGTATATGTGTTTTGGGAGAAATTTAGGGTTTAGAGACAAGTTTATATGTTGTGTATATGGTGATATATATAACATATAAGTTGGTCAAAGGGCTTGGTCAAGGGAAGAAGATATTTATATTGTTAAGTGTGAAATTACCAAAGTGGGCAAGAGATAATTAAGGGAATTAAAATGTGTATGAGGGTGTTATAGTAATTTTCTTTTGGATGGGTATTTAATGAAGGTTGACTTTGTGTTTTCTTCATCATCATTTCTTCTTCTTCTTCTTGTGTTGGCCGGCTCACCATAGACAAAGGAAGACAAGAGAACCAAGCAAGGTTTTGATGTTTGTAGCTCAAAAGTTGAAGGAGATTTCAAGAAATCAAGTTGAGGAATTGTGGAATTTCTTCATTTAAGGTAAGAAATCTCTTGTTTTCTTTGGTTATTTTGAAGTGGTGTTGGATGTGAATTAGGGTTTGGTTGATTTTGTGATTTGGTGTGTTTGATATGTGTTTGCAAGTGTTAGAATTGATTTTAAGTTAAAAGATGGAATTGGTGTTGGTTTGGTTGTGAATATGGTAAGATTTGTGGAGGATGTTAGTGGAGAGTCAAGAGTGAAGTTGGAGTTAGGGTTTTGGAATGGTTTGTGTTTAAATGTATTATGAATGTTTTGTGAAGTGATTCTTGTGTTGAATTTGTGTTTAGAACATTGATTTCATTCATTTGAACCATGCTATATTGTGTATGATGAGTTGAAGTGCAATTAGAGGAGAGTTGTGCATTTTAGGGTTTTGATGTTGGGTGACACGGCCAAGTCATGAAAATTTGGGAGTGTTGGATTGGTTTTTGAGAGACACGGCCGTGTCCATTAGCCGTGTTCACTACTGGATGTTGGTGTTGGGAGACACGGCCACAAGCTTGGCCGTGTCCTATGCCCGTGTTTGCTACTGTCAAGTGAGGTTGAGAGACACGGCCACAAGCTTGGCCGTGTCCCTCAAAGGTGCTGCCCGTGTCCCTCCAATGTGTTGGTTAGGGTTTTATTTCTTTGTTCTAATTGCATTGTTTTGGTTTTCCAAGGGTAGGTTGGTCCTTAAACCTAACCCTAAACACTTTAAAAACACTTGAATCAATGAAAGATATAATCAAATGCATGTGTAAGGTCCTAAAACTATGAATCATATCAATTGTTCTTTGCCCTAATTGCATTGTTGAGATTGAACAATGTTATGTTATGCATTGTGAATAGTAATGTGTTTCATAAGTAATATACATTGAAATGTATATCAAAGATGCAATGATAATTCAAATAAGACATGATATGAGACAATGCCATTGTGTTTGGCTATGATGATGCATTTGAAAGAAATAAGGCATGTTTGCCTAAATGTTGTTGAGAATTGAGAATGAAAATGATAATTGAATAATAAATGAATTGTGTGGCTAATGTGTTATTCCATTTTCAGAGTTGGTTGTTGGTGGCATGCCTAATAAGTGTAACAATCTCTTGAAGTTAGGTTGGATTGAATCCTTGAAGCCTAATTGAGATGTTACCACCAGGTTGGGTTAGTTCTTGAAGCCAAGTTGGGTAGAAGCTTAGCATGCTTTGCTCCCCTTGAAGCTTGGTTGAACTTAATCCTTGAAGCCTAGTTGGGTATATGATATTGATAAATGTGATAACAAAACCAAAGCATTAACTCTGAAAATTGAATGGCATATTAGTGTGTCTTGGGCCCATGCTTGTCTTTGTTTAGTGTTGATTATGAATGGTTAAATGAATATTAATGAGAGATATGAAAAGATATTGAAATGTGATATGTAATATGAAAGTATGTTGTTAGTTTCGCACATATGATGTTACATGTATAATATGGATTGAGAAATGACATTGCATTGCACCAAGTCATATCATTTGCATGATTATCTTACTAAGCCGTTGGCTTAGCGCGATAGTGTTTAATCGCGCAGGTAATAGAGTTGATAGAGTTGAACCCGAGAGTTCATCAAGACCAAATGAGAGTAGACCTTGAAGAATCCATTTTGGGAGCTTAAAGATCAGAGCAGACTTGCCAATCATGTATACTTCTTTATATTTTGTAAAGAAATGTTTAATATGTAAATATGTACATATTTTATAACTTCCGCTGTGTAATATTTAGATGTATATATATAACTAATATGTTTTGTTTTATAAGTAAATGATCTACTTTTCTATAATGTATAATGATAAGGGTATTGAATCAAGTTTAAAGTGTTTTGAATGTTAAGAAAACCGTAGCATCCCTATGTTTGGTGCACTTATGCTACATTGTTGTGGTTGTAGTGTGTGTGCATTGGATATGGGGGTGTTACAGGTTATCCTGCCTCAAATTCAGAAACTCCATCTTCTTAGCATCCCTATATTCCCTCGGAGTATACTTCTGTTCAAACTCTCGCAGAAAATCACCATAATACAAAGTCGGTGGATCATCCATGGCATGGGGAACCGTCTTCCACAAATCATATGCATCTCTCTGCAGAAGAGATCTAGCATAATCAAACTTCTCTTCAGGAGTGTCTTGCAACTGGATAAATACCCTCTGAACTCTATCCAACCACTGCTCAGCTACAGCAGGATCTGTAGTAAGTCCTTAGCTCAGAATTTCCTTAATTTATCATACTGCCTCACCGGTACTTGCGGCTATGGCGGCTGCTGCACTGGAGCCTGCCTCAATAAATCTGCCATATTCCATAACCAAACCGGCAAAATCTTATCAGCAGCAGGTCTCTCTGGCACAAGAGCAGGTGCCTCACCAGCTAACTCAACCCTAGCTCCATCTCTACCCTCAAAAAGAGCTACACTCTCAGTACTAGCTTCTACAGACTGACGTGACTGAGATGCCATCACTACCAATATCTGCAAACACAGCAGAAAATACCTCATCACAGATCATAATCTGCCAGTGCTAATGCATGTATCTTATTTAAAAACAATATTTTAAAATCAAAAATTTCTTTTCTTACAATTCACCTAGGTTGAGAATCTCAAACCTAGTCTCTGATACCAAAACAGTTGTAACACCCCCGTACCCCATATACGCACACCGCATACACCCACACAACATGTGATATACGTATACTGGATAAAGGGGTGCCACGGTTCATTTCAAACAAACCAAACTTTAATCTTTAACATATAAGCATTATAAGTCAGTCCGAATAAACTTAAAAGATTTAACCTATATTATAAATAGTAATAGAGAAAATATTTCTTCATTAAAATACATATATATATATAACATTAGTACCAAAAAACTTATCTAAAACAGTCTGTTCAAAACATTTGTTAATTAAGCAGCGGAAAATACGTATGTTTACATAAAAATCAATAAGTACAAAAATATGAAGTTTATACATACTGGCAGTTCGTCTCTGATCTTGATGTCCACAACTCAACACTACTCTCACAAACTCAAGCCTAGACTTGACTTGGTCTAGATGAGCTCTCCGACACAACCGGATCTACCCTGTCACCTGCGCGATGAACCACAATTGCGCTAAGCAGAAAGCCTAGTGGTACAAACTTTGATTCAATAAAGATCAATGCGATGCTCATGCACAATATATATATATATGAATATATCAACTCATAGCATTATATCTCAACATATTAATCACTTGCATCACATTTCATAATTCACATTAAAGCAAGGACAAGCATGGGCCCAAAAAGGATCTAATATGCTATTCAAAGTTCAGAGTTACTGCTTTGGTCCATAATCACATTCATCAAGCTCGTAGTTGATATATATATATATATCCATGGATAATGTAACAGACCCAGTCTCTTGGACCTCAACCCGGCTAGACCCTAGGGCCCCAGTATCTTGGTCCTCAACCCGGCTAGACTGTTACTATTTTTGAGGCTTAAGACCCGGTCTTTTCACCTGCCCAGCGATTCATAGGCATGCCGCCAAACCCAGAACTCTAAAAATTGAATAACATACTAGGCACACAATTAATTCATTTATCTCATTATCAATCTCTTTCACAATTCATTTCTCATTTCATTTCTCATAATCAAACTAGGCAACCATGCCCTAATTATTTCCTTTGCATCATATCTCAATTTTTCTCATTCTTCTATTTCATCTCAATATCGATTGGTTACATTATGTTTTCACATCTCATGTCACCTATTTCCACATTTCTTTTCATATACAATACTTTACTCAATTGCATTGATACATCAATAAAATTCACATTATGCATATTACAACATATAACTCATTCATCAACAATGTATCAAGTAACTTAACACATTTTTAACTAAATGTGTTAAGTCCCAATGTCATATAAATGTATGCAATCATTCAAAGTTTGTACTTACCTCTAAGAGCAACAACACCACTCTAACAACTCCTCTTCCAAGATAACTCTCAACACTTGAATAAAGGTAGCTCAACTCTTTTCAAAACCTAATCCAAAGGTGATCATACACACTCACTTAGAGATACACAAGAAGAAAATAAGAAAGAGAACTATCTAGGGAAAACTCTACACTTGACACGCTCAACAACACGGGCGTGTCCCTGACCGTGCCCTAAACTCACAACACGGAAGCTTTGATACGCTCAGTGACATGGGCGTGTCACTGGCCGTGTCAATCCTCCAACAACATAGTAGCTATGACATGCTCAGTGGGCGTGTCACTGGTCGTGTCAATGCTACTACAACACAGAAAATAGAACCAATGACAAGCCCAAAGACATGGCCGCGCTCCTGGGCGTGTCAGGCTAAAAACCCTAAAATCAACACCAACAAAGCCATAACCAACAATCATCTTCCAATAGCCATATCAACAACACATAACTCAACCAAAACCATCAACAACTCAAAAAATACTTGAGTAAACCTTAAAACAACTCAATTACAAACATCAAACACAAACACCACCATATTCACAACTCAAAAATCACATAATCCACACACTTGCCTCTTTCACCAAACTCATCCCTTTTCTCTCTTCAATCCAACCCCAAAATTAAAGTTAACAAAACAACACAACCCTCAAATATACCAAAACAACTATCCAACAAACCCAAGAACACAAACTCAAGAGAAAACCAAGAAACAAGTTGGAAACTTACCAAAAGTGAAGAAAATACTTAAAACTCCAACTTGGTCTCTTGAAAACCTTCAATCTTTTGAGCTTGGAAGCAACAAAACCTCTTTTCCTTTGGTTGCAAGGGTGGCTGGCCAAAGAGAAGAAAAGAAGAAGATGAAGATGAACGAAGAAAAGAAAGAAAGGAATAAAGAAAGAAAGAAAGTCAACCACTACAACTACTCTCTCCTCAAAACACTCTCAACCAAGCAATAAAACAATATAATATTAAATCTACTACATCATCTTCCACTAACATTAAACAAATCCATTTAACTAATCAAAATATCTCTTTTGACTTATAAGACCCATTGACTTGTATATATATTGTTTTTATCTCCAAATACATAACATATACACTTTAAATTATTTAATCCAATACAACAATTAACACTCCAAAATTTTAGGGTATAGTTTGGGATATTACTTTAACTGTAGCATCCCCCTGTTATCACCAGTGGGCTCGGTGTACAAACTGTCCCAGTCTATCGAGGGTCTACTACAGTACCCGTTCACCTCACGGTTCCTGAGCAGTGATTTGTTTATTTGGCCTCAAATGAGGTCGCCTCCCTCATTCGAACACGCGACCTCCTCCCTTAAGAGGAAACTGCGAGCTGAACGGGTACCATTTCTTCTACTGGTAGAAATGGTACTGGATTGCTTCTTGGTTTGCTGCTCTTAAGTGGGTAGGCGCGAGTTCGATCTGGGGAGGCAACCTCGTACGAGGCCAAATAAACAAATAATTGCTGGCTAACCATGAGGGGATCCAGTACTGTGGTAGGCTTGGGCCGGTGGACTCCGGTCAAGCCGGTTGGACTGCCACATTTCCACTATCAATAAAATTTTGGATCTTATGTTTTAGTTGTAAGCATTTGTCTATCTCATGTCCTTGTGTCTGATGAAATTGACAAAAGGCTTTAGTATCAAAATTCGGTGGTAAAGGATTCAGCAAAGGTCGAGGAGCTAATGGCTGTAACAACCCTTTCTTTTGTAGCTTGTTGAAAACCTAAGACAAAGGTTTCTCCATATCTGAATACTGTCTTTTATTTGCTTGACCAGTTAAATTGGCATCTACTGCATTTTGTGTACTCTGGCCACCAAACTAATAATTCTCCTCTCATTCTTTCTTTCAGAAAAATGTCTCTTCTCTTGTTCCCATTCTTCTATCTGTAAGCCAGCTTAGAGAAGATCTTTAAAATCCCTTATGAGAGTGTGAGACATCTATTCACGTAGACTAGGTAGGACACCCCTTACAATCATTCAAATCTAGTTGGACTCATCTGGTTTCTTCTTAAGCAATGCAACCTTATTTCTCTGCCTCTTTACATAGTCAACAAAATTCTCATTTTGCATTTGTCTGATAGTTTCCACCTCCATCAAGGCCACTTTCAGTTCAACATTGTACCCATATTGCTGAATGAAGGCTTTGTACAACATATTCTAATCTTTTTGAGTACTTTCCTCTAAACTATTAAACCAATTCTGCACAAAGTGGTCCAAAGAAAGCATAAAATACCTTAGAGCTTAGGCTTTAGTAGCTCGAGCGGACTACATGACAGTGATGTACTACTTAGCATGCAAGTGAGGATTTTATGTACCATTGTACTTAGCAAAAGAAGGCATTTTGAACTTGTAAGGGACTTCCTTATCTTGTTCAAATAGCTTGTCTACTTTCGACATCTCATCAACCTTGAGCTTCTTTTCAAACTTCTTCTCTAAATCAGCAATCACCTTCTCCAAATCTAAAGTTTCAATTTTTTCCACAGTTGATTTCTCTACAGTCTTCTCTTCTTTCTTCTTATCTTGAGAATCTTGGAAATATTGAGCCCAATAATCATCATCATCAATCATTACTTTGTCATCATCAAAGGCCACTTCACCAACTTTAGCCTTTCTTTGTCCTTCGGCTTCTTATTACTAGCAGATGCTTCAACAATGTTCCCCAATAATGCAGCTAGCTAGCTTTTCATGGTCTCAGCTAGAACCCCCTTTAGTTCTTCCATCTTGGAGTTGATTGCATCATCTACCATTTTCTAAATATGTTCAGGTTCTATTGTGTTTTTTTAGAAGCTGACTGAGTCATTGTTGGATTCTATGTCACTGGCATAGTCGAATTGTCATACGCTCTTGAACTGTTATACTCCAAGTCTGTGAGCCAAAAAGGATCAATGTCATGTAATGCCATGTATGTATTCATGTATGCATGGATACACAAGTAATAGACAAACAAAGATAATTAGGACATTCCTTCCAACCTTATATCTTCCACACACTAATGGTGAGTCCCTTTTCTTAGGTATATGGTTAACAAGATATAAATATGGGATATCTTATTTTTGAAAAGTTCACTTGAATGGTTTAACCAATAGTTGTCAGTCCATGATAATTTGCATTATTTAAGCTTAATCCATTGGATCAACTGAAAATAGCTTTTATGTTATATTATGGATTAAAACCAAGTTAAAGAGTTTATCATAAATATATTTCCCTTTTGGAAAAGCAACTAATGATTCATGCCACAAACAAGCCCATGATTAATAAGTCTTGGCATAAATTAGGCCCATAATTAATTTTTAGTATTTCATAATTGACCTAACTAGTTGTAAGACCATTTAAGAAAATTGTTAAGAAAAGTAGTAATTTGAATGAAGTGAAAAATATTTTTTTCAAAGCCCATTGTAAAAAAAACTTTTGTTTAAAAATGAGTCTTAGGCTTTGTTCTTGGTTCATGAGGTGGAAAAGGATCTTTGACTTAAAAGGTTTTCATGTCCAAAGTCCATCTTGAAACAAGAGTTTGAAAATATTTTTGTTCTTTTGGATTAAAAGAGTAAAATCATTTTGGTCTTTAAAATTACTTTGGGCTTACACCATAATTAGGTCATATTAGAAAAAGAACAAACCAAATAGGCCATGGTTCAAACCAAGATATGTCAATCATAGTCAAACAACAAGCATTTGGGTAAAAATCTAAGGAAAGTAACTAGGTTAATTATATGAGCTTTAGTCTTTGGGTTCAAAAGTTTAGGCTCCTATAGCAAGTATATACCAAAACGTACAAGGCTATGAGTGATTATGCCTTATTCGATCTTAATACCTTGAGTGAAAGTATGGTATTCCTTACATAACAGAACATGAGTTACACTGGCATCCTAACTCACAAACACAATAATATAAAGACTAATGGAATCAACTTCTTTTATCCCCAATGGAGTTGGCACTGTTAGTGGAGATTTTCGCCACCACTCCCACATGAAATTGTTCTTGTGACTTTAGCACTATTAGGCTCAAGGCCTTGGAGAACACGGGCCTAAATCGAAAGATAGAAAGGGGTGGATAACTCGATTCCTAAGGAATTTTCAACCCTCTATTGGGTTCAGAAAGTTGGGTACACATAGAGAAGGTGAGAATGACCCAGCACCCCATAGTGCCCGGTTCATTAGAACCGGCCTCCTTTTTCAAGTTTTTCCATTATTAAATTCTTTACTTATCATAATATAATTCATACTACATGCAATCAAAATAAATAAATAGTCATTGTATTAAAGCAAAGAAGATTCAAACAAATAAATGAAAATGGGCACCCATCAAGATGGAAACATGTCCTTACAATAATGTTCAATGTCCAAAACATAATCAAATAAAATGGGACACCCACTATTTAGTGGAAACATACCCCTTACATTGATCCCCAAAACTCAAATAAATTAATAAATCAAATAAAACATTGAGCTTAACAAACAAGGCACCCATGATGAGGAAACATACCTTTTACATCCTTGAAATTTAAGTAATTAACCAAACACAATTAGGCCATTCAAAACATTCATAGAGAGTGATTGATTTAAATATATAATCAACCATCAAACAATAAGATTCAAACTTTAACCAAATTAGGATTCCATCATACAAATCTAGGGTCTACTTCTATAAATTGAGGTTAGATTATAAAACTAGGGTTTATTGATGTAAATTAGGGTTTTAGGATGTAAACTAATCAAATTAGGGTTTTGGGACATAAAATATACAAGATTAGGATTCACATACTAACCAAGATTAAAATACATAAACTTGGGATTAATATTCAATTCCAAGATTTAATATACAAACTAAAGCTAAAGCATACAAACTATATAAAATACACAGGATTAGGGTTTGATATTCTTAAAAAATATAGGTGATTGAGTTTCTATTTGTTTTAATTTAAACCTAAGGCTTGTTGCAAACAACCCATAATACTTATTACTACTTAAGCCATGCGATCAATTAACAAGCCAAAATAAATAATAAAAGTTAATTGGTTAAAGGAAATCAAGCCTGCGTTGTTGGCTCCACCAATTTATTATGTTGAACCAAAAGTTTCTTTTACTACTTCCTAGATCAGTTAGTTTATTGGTTGGAGAATTAATAATCCGTGGATCAATGTAGGTCATTGCCTCTCTTTGCTTTTTTTTTTTTTTTTTGCTCTCTATGTGTTTTTTAATTCTAGTTGCTAAAGATTGTTAAACCTAATTTGTTGGCTCCCTTCCCTTATTATGGCTTTTTAATCTCTCTATTTATAAGCCAAGACCCTCTTAGTAAAACCATAATCGTCTATTTATCTAAAAGCCAGTCTAATTAGGAAGCTTAATCTATCCGAAATTGCAATTAAAGCTGAATTAAAATACCCATAACGAATTAGGAATGCTTAATTCGCCATGGAAATTGGTTTTGGCTAATTAGGGAATTAGGACTCCCTAATTCGCCATGAACATTGGTCCATGCTGAGCTGGGAGCCTTAATTCACCATTGACCAGTATTCATAGCAAATTGGGGGTCCAATATGCCATAGGTCTAAGGTGGTGTGGCTTTTCAGGCTTAGATAGACTTGTCCCAGTTTTTAAAGTTAGATCAATTTTAATTCAAGCTTTTAAAATTGAGTTGGAGTTGATTTGGTCCTTTAAAAATTATATCAAACTAGATTAGGGTTTTAAAAAATTAGACCAACTTAATTTAGGCCTTTTAAAATTGGATCGACCAAATTAAAAGCTATAAACCAGGTTTAAGCTTTTAAAATCAAATCAAATTTAGCTTGGCCTTCTTTAATTGGGATCGAACTAGCTTAGGGCCAAAATTAAGGGTCTACAGTTACTCTATCTCATTTATATTATGGCACTGATAAGGGCTACAACAATCCTGAAGGAACTTGATGTTCAGCTTTTATCCTCTAACAAGTGAGGCTCTTGGATACAAACTCCACTATATCTCTCTTCATACCCGCCCACCAGTAATGTTGTTTCAAATTTTGATACCTTTTAGTACTCCTAAGGTGCATAGCATAAGTTGGTTGACGTGTCTCTTCTAAAATCTTCTTCTTCAATTCTACATCTTCTAGTACACATAATCATGTTCTAAACCTTAAGCTACCATCATCTCCAACTTGAAAGTATCCGCTCTCCCTTTTTAGGCAATCTTGCACAATTTTCTGAATCTTCACATCTACCTTTTGTGCTTCTTTAATTTGCTCCAAAAGTAATGGCTTAATTTGCAATTGTGCCATAAGTGCACCATAATCACCAACTTTAAATTTAGCATGTAAGGCTCTCAAGTCAACCAACAACATGAGAGAATAGGCAGTCAATGCTACCATAGACTTCTGACTCAGAACATTTGTAACTATATTAGCCTTGCTTGGGTGGTAGTCAATCAAGCAATCATAATCCTTGATCAACTCCAACCATCGCCTTTGCCGAAGATTCAACTCTTTTTGCACACCCAAATACTTCAAACTTTTATAATCTGATAGATAAAAAATTTCTCCCCATATAGATAATGTCGTCAAATCTTTAATGCAAACACTATAGCTGCCATCTCTAGATCATGGGTTGGGTAGTTCAACTCATGTCGCTTCAACTGTCTAGAAGCATAGGCAATGACTCTACCATCTTGCATTAATACACAACCCAAACCATTATGTGAGGCATCACTATATATCACATATGGTTTGCCTTCCATAGGTAGAGTAATAACATGAGCCCGAGTCAACATATCCCTCAATTGTTCAAAACTCCTTTGACATCTATCTATCTACACAAATTTCACCCCTTTTTGAAGTAATCTACTGAGTGGCATGGCTATCGTAGAAAATCCTTTCACAAATCGATGATCTCCTCAACTTTACTCGTATCCACTCTAATTCCTTCTGCTGAAACAACATGTCCAAAGAAAGTTAATTGATCCAACCAAAATTCACACTTGGACAATTTTGAAAATAACTGCTTCTCCATTAATGTTTGTAATGCAATCTGTAACTATCTATCATGATCCTCCTTACAACATGAATATACCAATACCAAAATATCATCAATGAACACTACCATAAATTGATCCAAATAGGGTTAAAAAAAATATGATTCATTAAATCCATGAAAGCTGCTGGTGCAATCGTCAACCCAAAAGGCATCACAGGAAATTCATAATGTCCATATCTCATACTAAAAGTAGTCTTGGGTACATCCACCTCCTTCACCCTCAATTGGTGATACCCTAATCTCAAATAAATTTTAGAAAATACAGTTGCTCCCTTCAATTGATCAAAGAGATTTTCAATGCGAGGTAATGGATATTTGTTCTTAATGGTCATCTTATTCAACTGCCGGTAATCAATACATAATCTTAATGTACCATCCTTCTTTTTAACAAACAACACCGATGCTCCCCATGGTGAAACACTAGTATAACACCCTTATACCCTTTATACATATAATACATACACCCAGTATATGTAAAATATGCATATACAGTATAAAAATGTCACAGCCTGGTTTAATAAAAAATTTTACATTTCCAATTTAAAATTCTCAAACACTTTTAAATGTATATTTAAATAATAAATAAAATATTTATTATTAATTATAAGTTCTAAAATAGTATTTTATATGAAAATCTTTAAAAAAAATTCGCTAGAGTTTTACCCACATAAAAACACTCCCAATAAAACAAATCACCCATCTCCACCTCTACTTCTTAAATCCTCCATATGTTCTCAAAACATTTATACATATATATATAGGTATATATAAAAAAATACATATAAAATCCCATATTATATAATTTTTCCCAAAATATTCTTTATAATTTACAATGTGTACTCCAAAAACACAACATATTATACATATTAGCAAAATGTACTATAATATAACATATATACATGATGGCAAATAGCTCTGATCTTGATGTACCCCAAAACCAACTCAACAAGCAACCTCAAATCTAGACCCAACCCGATCTAAAAGAACTCTCTAGATCAACCGAATCACCCCTGCCATATGCACGATGAATTACAATTGTGCAAAGTTAATAGCTTAGCGATACAAACTTCGATAATAATAAAACTATAAAACAATGCCAATGCAAAATGCTTTTACATGATGTTTCATAATGTAGTACTCAATTTCACCTTAACACATATCCTTTAATCATTTTATAATTCACATAAGAACAAACACAAGCATGGGCCCAAATAAACTAATATATTATTCAAATCCCAGAGTTACTATTTTGGTCCATAATGACACCAAGTGTCTAGCCCTTAAGGCAAATCAAGTAATGCTCAAAAGCTAGCCCCGAAGGCAAATCATATCACAATGATGCCAAGTGTCTAGCCCCGAAGGCAAATCAAAGTATTGCTCAAAAGCTAGGGCCAAAGGCAAATAATGAGGATAACCTCATAGGCATGTCGTCAAACACAAAAGTCTAAAAATTGAATAACATATTAGGCACACAATTATTTCATATTTTCGATCATCAATTTCTTTCTCATTTTTTTCATAATCAACTAGGCACATTGCCTCATTTCTCATTATCAATTAGGCACAATGCCTCATTTTCTCATTTTTCTCATTCATATCAATGTCAATTCATTTTAAACCATCATATTTCTTCATTTCATCACAATGTATACACATTTCTCATTAAAAACACATCACCTAAATATTTTGGGTTATATTCTTATAATTCATATAAATAACATTTTATGCAATTTAGCCATTAACAATGGCTTTTCATAATGCTTATAATGGATACATAACATTACACATGTCCTAGCACATTGTTCATGAATGATCAATGCATCAAGTAGCATAACATATTTTACAACCAAAATGTGTTAAGCCCAATTTAATGCCAACATTTCTAATCAATTAAAAGTTTGTACTTACCTTAGAAAGCACTCAAAAGCAAGCTACAAATCTCCCTCCAACCTTCAATTCCAAGTTGCCTTCAATACTAGGGTTGGGCAAACTACTTCCTCTCAATGCCTATGCTAAATGTGATCATAAATAATCATTTAGTATCATATTTTAAGGCCTTCTCAACATCAAATCATAATTAAACATCACTCTAAACAAAATCCCAAATTTGAGATTTACCTCACTTTAACATTGGACAACCATGTTAATCTATTTAAATTAGTATTTTAAATTTATTTATGTCATTACAAATATATTTTAACATGTTTAAATCAATTACATTAATTAAACACATGCTTTAGTACAAAATTCTAAAATGGCATAGCCTTCCCCGTTGGATGTTCTCCATTCCAACTCATTCCAATTATTAATCCAAGCTTATTTCTATCACTTTTATAATAAAATAACATGCTTTAAACATTAAAATCATACAATTCACCATTCTTTGAAAATTCACTTTTCCAAAATCCTAAATCAACATTACCCTTTTTAAACTCTATCCAAACTTAACCAAATCCATCATTTGACTTTAAAATCCTTGTTTATGCATCAAAACAACACATTTGGAACCAAATTTTATAATTAAAACTCATGATTTCACAAATCCAAAAGTTTCATAACCCTAAATTCTCTCTCTTCACCAAACTTCACTCAAATTCAACCATTTCTTCAATCCAACCTTGAAAATCATTAATAACTAAGCAAAATAGCTTCATTTATATTCATTTAAATAATTTAATCACACCCATTCAAAATTCCAAACTTCACAAAATCTTAAAAAGAAAGAAAACCAAGCTTTAGAGAAGAGGTACTTACTTGATTACTTGCTAAGCCTTTCATATCCACTTAAATCCTCTTGAATCTATTGTAGTATTTGGTGTATAGAAGAAATTTTTGGTGTATAGAAGAAAGTTATACCATTCTCTTCCTCTCTCTCAAGTTACGGGTTCCATAAAAAGAAGAAGATGACCACTTTTGCTTTTTTCTCAATTCCTATCCATAAGTATACATATATTAATTAATTAATTTCATTTTAATTCTCCACCACATGTTTTCTTTCTTCTGTGACTTTCTTTTCTTTTCTTTTTTATTTATCATCATCATCATCATCATCATCATCACCTTTTCTACCACAAATGTATACTTTATATATATATGGTATATTTTATGTATATGTTATATATATTATACTTATTATTGCATATACCTTCATATACATATTTATATAATGTTTATATTATGTATATGTAATATATATTTAATATATATATTACTCATATGTATATAATATATATATCATATGTATACTTAACTATACCTTATATGTACATTATATATATATATTAAATATAATATATATATCCAACATATATAATAATTATTATATGATATGTATATACTATGTATACACTAAGTGTATATTAAATATATACAACACTTTATACCTCCAAATACGTATTTAATTTTTCCAAAATAATGGATATGACAACTAGGGCATATAAATCCCTTATCTAACAATTCCTGCAGCTGCACCTTTAACTCCAACTCTGCCGATGCAATTTGATAAGGAGTAATAAAGATAGGAGTGGTACCCGGCATCACGTCGATACCAAACTCCACCTTTCTCACCGAAGGTAAAACTGGTAACTCATCTAGGAATACATTCAGAAATTCAGCCACTGTAGGAATATTATCGATCTTAGACTTCTCCTCTCTAGTATCCACTATATATGCCAAATAGGCCTCACATCCCTTTCTTTTCATCCTTATAGCAGCCATTATAGAAATAAAAGTAGATAAAAGGTGCCTTGGCTTACCTCTCACCACCACTTTTTTTCCCTTCAAATGTTATTAAAGTAACACTTTTCTACTAGCAATCAACTATAGCTCCATGTCTCGCCAACCAATCCATACCTAAAATAATATCATTCTCACTAAAAGACATCTCAATCAAATCACCGAGAAATTCCTCTTCTTGCACTACAATAGGACTATCTCGATAAACTCTACTAACCACCACACTATGCCCTAAGGGATTAGTCACCAACATCTCAAATCCCAAAGATTCATAATGTATACCATGCACAGATAAGACTGATGAACTAATATATGAGTGGGTAAATCCAAGATCTATGAATGCATATATAGGGGTACCAAATAAAGAAAATGTACCAATTATGACATCTGAAGCATCCAACTTCTTCTGCATCATGTAGACTCCTTCGGCCTACTCACAGATGTAGAATCCCCTTTATAGTTAGCCTCGGATCTACCACCTCTACCACCTCATCGATTTCCCCTACCTCCTCTACTACTCTATCTGGATCCTGTTGTATTAGTTGATCTCTCCTCTGATGGCTATGGACAATCTCTAATGTAATAATCTCTGAACCCATACTGGTAACATCCATCTAATGCACCCAGCACACACCTTTGTGCATACGACAACACTGTGCATAAGTAGTTGGTAGAGATCTTTGAGAACCTAGAGTTGACGTACTAGCTATCGATGTTACAGGCCTATGTCTCTATTGCTTTGGCCTGCCAGACTATCTCTGGCCCCCTGCCAGACCTCTAAAAATAATCACCTATGCCTCTCTTTAAATATGAGGAACCCGTACCCATCGAAGCTCTTCTCACTCTACTTTCTTCTACCCTCATTGCAGCTACAAGCCCTTAAGCTTTCTCTACCTTATGTGCAGCTAACACCATCTTCAAAAAATCATCATATTGGACCACCCCCACCTGGCACATAATAGACGACTTTAAGCTTCTTCAAATATTTTACACCAATCCACTTCATCCATCAAAATACCACCTGCATACTTACTCAAATGAAGGAACTCTTTTTTATACTCATCTACTATCTTGTCTCCTTGCTTCAAGTTAAGGAACTCCTTCTTCTTCTTATCTTTATACTCCCGAGGGGTATACTTCTTCCCAAATTCTCTTAGAAAATCATCATATGTCAAACTAGAGGTTGCCTCAATATATTGGGAATGGTCTTCCACCAATCATAAGCATCTCCTTGTAGAAGAGACAAAGCATAGTCAAACTTCTCTTCTGTTGTAGCCTGCAACTGAACAAATACCCTTTTCTATTCTATCCAATCACTGCTCAACCTCCACCGAATCATCAGTGCCTACAAAATTAATAGCCCCAAACTTCCTCAAATTCTCATACTTCCTAATCACTTGTAGTTGTTGTTGAGCCGGGACTTGATGTAACAATTCCATCACCTATTGTGCCTACACTAGTGGAATTTCTAGCACTACTGGTCCAGCTAGCACTGATGCCTCTCCAGCAGCTTCTGTACTTGCTCTAACCATACCTTCCCTTGGAGCAAAGCTCTCTGCACTACCTTCATCTGATCTATGAGATCAAGACGTCTCTACTACCTATATCTATTACAAGATCAAATGTTTCCATATTAAAGATCAATTCAAATGCCTATACATATGCATATACAACACTTTTAAAATCAACTTCGAAATCCCCCTCATTCTCTCACTTAAAACCCACCAAGATTAAGAATCTTAAACCTAGGCTCTGATACCAAAATAAATGTAATACCTTCATAACCCACCCACACATATTACACATTCTCTTGAATATGTAGTATACTGTTCAAAATATTTCCATTTCACTCTCATCCCAAAATCTCATGGTCACATTTATACATATATAAATATGAGGACATGGTAGTACTTATATGCAAAACATCCTTAAGTCATAATACAATTCATTATGTATTACAAAATAGTTAATAAATATACATTCATACAAAATAATATTTACATGCTATGATTAGGCTTAATCTATGGCAACTGAAGGCTTCTAGTATCCAACCACTACCTAGACCTATCCTGGTCTAGAAGGACTTCCAGCTTCTATTCTGTCACTTGTGTGATGAATAAATTGTGCTAAGCCTAGAGCTCAGTGGTATATACTTGATAATGCAACATTAATATGACATGGGTATATGAACATGCATAGAGTTTCCATGTTACAAGCACTATCATCTTTATTTTATAAACAAACATAAACAACCAACATGCATTGGGCCCAACAATCTTATACATTAATAATGGCACCTCTGTGTCTCACTAGTGGATGTAGCAAAATATGTGACATCCAGTGTCTCATCCACATCATAATCATCAATATGTCACCTCATGTGTCTCGCTCAGGGGCATAGTAGCATCTCTGTGACAGCCAGTGTCCCACCCCATCGCATATGGCATGCCAATCACCAAACGCAATCTTCTGGAAACTAGGTAAAGTATAAGACAACACACATTAAACATTTAATCACTTCTTTGTTCCTCATTCTCATCATATATTCATATTTCATCTTCATTTAAAAATAAACATATGCTCATCATAATTAAGTGCCACGGTTGTACCCTCCAAAACCCTACACCTGTGCACTTCAAACCACCTCTAACTGTGCTTTGGAAAGAGGCCATGGCCATGGCATGCCTATAAGCCATGCCCGTGGCATTGAAAACACCTCTGCCTCTATCCTAATTCAAGGCCACGGCCATGGATCTCAAGTGCCACTATTGTGGCATTACATATGCCTCTTCCAAACCAAGTTTTCAAAATAACTAGAACCTAAACAAATGCCATGGCCGTGTCCTAACTCAAGGCCACGCTCGCAGGCCACCAAATATGCACCAAATCACATACAAACAAAACAAAATGATGCAAACCAAAAATAATAGCATTATCAAAGCATATACTAACCTTTTAGAAGCTCAAATTGAAGGGACAACTCCTTTCCACAACAACTTCACTAACCTTCTACTTCCCTTTATTGATTCCACCAATCAATTCAATAAACACCTAATCAATTTAGAGTTCAAAGATGATATTAGCAACTCATATAAGCACTTTTAAACCCTTTAAACTTCCTCCAATTCAAAGTTAGCCAAATCCCTAATAAATACCCTAATATCAACCACGACCCCAAATTCTACCCAAACTTCATCCAAATAACTAACCAAGCCTAGAATTATTATTTCTTTATCAATTTCATATCATAGCTTCTCATATATCTTATTATACTACAATTTCATATCATTTATACTAAAGGAAAATTATTAAGGATTAGAAAACTTACTTATTACTTGCTTTAGGATCCAAGCTTTCTTTACCCCTTGTTAAAACTAGCAAAAATTGTAATATCCCAAACTATACCCTAAAATTTTTGGAATGATTATTGTTTAAATTGGATTAAATGATATAAGGTATAAATGGTTAAGTGGGAAGATAAGAGATGAGAAGAGAAGTGTGTATTTGTTGTATATATAGAGAGTTATATACAACATATACAAGTCAATTAATGAGTTGGTCAAAAGAAATATTTAATTTTATTTGAATTAATTGAAATGGAAATTATTAAGTGGAAGATGATATTTATGATTATTTTAATATTTAAATTGCTTGGTGGATATTAAAAGAAGGCTTTAGTGGTTAAGAGAGGTTGTGAGTGGTTGACTTTCATTCTTCATCTTCTTCTTCTTCTTCTTCTTTCTTTGTTTTGGCCAGCTATCACCATAACAAGAGAGGAAAGAGAGATTTGCTCATCCAAACTCAAGATTGAAGGGTGTTTCAAGTGATCAAGTTGGAATTCTAAGGGTTTTCATCACTTGTTTCTTTGGTTTTCTTTTGAGTTGGTGTGTTGAGCTTGGTGTATGGTTGTGGTTGAGTTGAGATATGTATATAAAATTGTGGTGTATTTGAGAGTGTTTGGTCTTATTGGTGTTGATTTTGGGGCTGGTTTGAAGGAAAGGTTAAGTTTGGTGATGGAAAGCAAGTGTTGTGTTTTGTGTATGTGATGGTTGTGATTTGTGTTTGATGTATATATTGAGTTGTTTTGGTGTTTTTGCAAGTTTATTATGGTTTATTGATGTGTTTGGTTAAGTTTTTTTGGAGTGGAAGATGGTAAAAGAAAGAGGTTTGTTAGATGTGGTGTTGTTGATGCCGGAATCAAGATTTTTGGCCTGACACGCCCATGAGCATGGCCAAGTATTTGGGCTTGTCAATGGTTCTTTTTTCTGGATGGGTGACATGACCAATGACATGCCCATGTCACTGAGCGTGTCACAGCTTTTGTGTTGGAGCCGTATTTGACACGTCCAGTGACACGCCCATGTCACTGAGCGTGTCATAGCTACTGTGATGTTGGTGGATTGACATGACCAGTGACACGCCAATGTCACTAAGCATGTCAAAGCCACTGTGTTGAGGGAGGATTGACATGGCCAGTGACATGCCCATGTCAATGAGCATGTCAAAGCTTCTGTGCTGTGGATTTAGGGCACGGTCATGGACACGCCCGTGTTGTTGAGCGTGTCATGTGTAGAGTTTGCCCTAGTTGGTTCTTATCCTTATTATCTTATGTGTATCTCTAAGTGAGTGTGTATCATCACCTTTGGATTAGGTTTTGAAGAGATTGAGTTGCCCTAATCCAAGTGTTGAAGGATTCTTGGAAGAGGAGTTTGGTGTTGTGTGAGTTGCTCTTGAGGTAAGTACAAACCCTACATGATTGCATACATTTACATGACCTTGGGACTTAACACATTTAGTTGTAAATGTGTTAAGTAATCTATTACATTGTTGATACATTTGATTAATGCTATGATTTGCATAATGTGAAAGATATGATGATCACTCAAAATATATGTACAATGAAATTGGTTATGTATACTCTAATGATGAGATGTGAAGCCATTATTGTTGGCTATAATGATGCAAATAAAATAATCGGGGCATTGTTGCCTAGATGATTATGAGAAAATGAGAATGGAATTGATAATGAAAGAATGAAAGAATTGTGTGCCTAGTATGTTATTCAATTTTCAGAGTTTTATTGTTGGAGGCATGCCTAAAAGTAACAATCCCTTGAAGTTGGGTTGGGCTTGGTCCTTGAAGCCAAGTTGGGTTGAAGTTTAGCATGATTAACTCCCCTTGAAGCTTGTTTGGGCCTAGTCCTTGAAGCCTAGTTGGGATGTTACATATGAGATGTTTCTCATTGTGATAATGAATCTCCTAAGGGCTTGATAAATGTGATTATTGAACCAAAACATTAACTCTGGAAGTTGAATGGCATATTAGTTTCTTTTGGGCCCATGCTTGTCTTTGTTTAAATATGAATCATGAATGATGAAGCAAATGAATAATATAATTTAATGTAAGGTTTTGAAATATGATATTCTTGTGGATTGTTTATAATATTTGAAAGTATGACACTTGCATTACATTAAAGCATATTGTTATTGTAGTTTGTACCACTAAGCCGTTGGCTTAGCGCAATTGTGGTTCATCGCGCAGGTGACAGGGTAGATTTGGTTGAACAAGAGAGTTCAGCTAGACCGAGTCGAGTCTAGGCTTGTGAAGTGTTGATTTTTGGACTTCAAGATCAGAGACGAACTGCCAAACATGAATAAATTTTATATTTTGTACATATTGATATGTATGTATATATATGCGTATACCGTTACATTTTCAGCTGCATAATAAATAAATGTTTTACCTATTATGTTTTATAATACAACTTAAATGTTTTAAGTTTCTTATATTGTTAAATTGAAAGATTGGTTTGGTTTAAAATAAACTGTAACATTCCTGTATCCGGTATACATATATTACAGATATGGTTGTATGTAGTGTGCGTATATGGGGTATAGGGGTGTTACAACTGTTTAACTAGAAGAAATGGTACTCGGCTAGTCACGCTAAATCTCTTGTAGTAGAGGTCGCATGTTCGAAACCGGGGGAGGCGACTTACGCCCATGACCGTTGGGGTAAGCCAAATAAACAAATCCTGCCATGAAACCGCGAGGGGAAGTGGTACTGTAGCACGCTCATGACCGTTGGGGTGTTACATTAAAAGTGCCTTTTTAATGTAACACCCCAACGGTCATGAGCGTGCTACAGTACCACTTCCCCTCGCGGTTTCATGGCAGGATTTGTTTATTTGGCTTACCCCAACGGTCATGGGCGTAAGTCGCCTCCCCCGGTTTCGAACATGCAACCTCTACTACAAGAGATTTAGCGTGCCTAGCCGAGTACCACTAGAAGAAATGGTACTCGGCTAGGCACGCTAAATCTCTTATAGTAGAGGTCGCATGTTCGAAACCGGGGGAGGCGACTTACGCCCATGACCGTTGGGGTAAGCCAAATAAACAAATCCTGCCATGAAACCGTGAGGGGAAGTGGTACTGTAGCATGCTCATGACCGTTGGGGTGTTACAAAAATCTTAATAATTTTAAAGATGAAAATCACCTCCTCTAGCTCACCAAGAAAATTAGCCAAGAAAGAGGAAGAAGGAAGAAGGAAAATGAATTTTCTAGAGTCTTAACTTTAAATCATCTTTTACTATAGATATATATATTACTAATTAATTGAGATTTTTATATAAAATATTATTATTTTATATTTTAACTTTTCTACTTTTTACTTTTTACCATTTCACTTTTAACTTTTTATATGTTATGTATATGTTATTTATATTTCCAATATCTTCATCTAAATCTCCCTTAATCTCTCACCCATTAGTGTGTATAATTAGATTCAATGAAAATTGGGGTGTTACACTAAACTAGATTCGAAACCAAGTCACGGGTCTAGAACCTAAACCAAGTCATGGGTCCAGAACCTAAACCAAGATGTTGTGGGTCCAAAACCCACCCTCATCTAAGATCGGCTTAAAGGCATATTGTTTTTCACTCTCTGAATAAATTCAAGTAGGGAGCAAGACTGTAGACCCCTAATTTTGGCCTTAAACAAGTTTTGTCCTAATTAAAATAGGCCAAGCCAAATTCGATTCGATTTTAAAAGCTTAAACCTAGTCTGATCCAACTTTAAAGTCTTGAATTAGGTAGGTCCAATTTTAAGAGGCCCTAAATTAAACCCAGTCCAATTTTTTAAGTTTCAATCCAATGTTAGAATTAATCAATTGGGTTTAATTAGATATGAGTATGAGCTATGCTCATAACGAATTGGACATCCCAATTTGGTTTAATTCTATATGAGCTATGCTCATATTGAATTGGACATCCCAATTTGATATGACCACTTGCTCATATTAATGTCCAACTTGATATGAGTCAAGTTTAGTATCCTAAATTCAAAAGGATTCAGATAATGATAAAGGTCTTATAGCAAGTTTAGGATTGGTAAGCCAGATTCAAAAAAAAACCCTAGGATTGCCTATAAATACAAGAGAAAAATAAGAATTAAAGAGCCAGTAATTAAGGTTAGCTAGCATACGGCAATAATTAACAAACTAAAAAGGAAAAGCATAGAAACAAAAAGTAATTAATGGAGAGATAGAAAATAATTAAGCAAGGAGAGACAATAGCTAAAATAGCCACAAATCTTTGAATTATTTCACTCAACCAAGGCCTATTTGATCTACCAAGCAGTAGCACAAATATACAAGCATTATGTTAAGTAGTTGCAGTACTTAAAAGCAAGGTTTAGTTCAACAAAATAGTTTTGGTGGAGCCAACAACATAGGTATGATTTCTATTAACTCATTCAATTTTATTAATTATCTTCGTTGTTTAGTTCATTGTATTGTCAAATTATTGATATGTTTTTTCAAATTCTATATAGTAACCCATGGGTTTAGTATTAAAAACAACCTAAACTATAATTGCATGTTTTATAATTTAAAACCCTAATTTGCATGTTTTAGCCTTAATTTGTTTTGAATTTGCATGTTTTAGCCCTTAATTTATTTTCCAAAACCCTCAATTGCATGTTCAACCACAATATTTAGGATAAAACTCTATTTTTACATGTTTCAACCAGTTCTAAGATTCAAACCATAAATTGCATGTTTAACCTTAGTATTTAGGATAAAACCCTATTTTTACATGTTTCAACCCTAATTTTAAGATTCAAACCTAAATTGCATGTTCAACCTTAGTATTTAGGATAAAAACCTATTTTTATGTCTTAACCCTAGTTTTCATATTAAAACCCTAAATTTGTTAAAAAAAATCCTAATTTGATCAATAGAAATCCTAAAACCCTAATTTAACGGTGGAACCCTAATTTTGTTAATTTAATCTTTTATTATTACATGATGGATGATGAATTTTGATTTTCTTATTACTTACAATGGATGATTGAGTGGTGTTTATTTATTATTATTTGGATTTTGAGGACAATGTAAAAAGCATGTTTTACTTTATGGGTGCCTTATTTCTTTTAATTGTTTATTTTTCATTTTAAAGATTTTAAGGATTATTGTAAGGGACATGTCTCCATTAATTGATGGGTGTCCCATTTTATTTATTTGTATGGACATGAGAATATTATGAGGGCATGTTTCCATCCTTGGATTTGTTTGTTTGATTTATTGTATTGTGAGCCAGAATTTTTACCCCATTCCTAGTGAAATGATTCTTACGACTTCGGAACTGTTAGGTTGAGGGCCTTAGAGAACACAGGCCTAAACCCAGAGAAAATGGAGTCGCCACCCGAATAGGCCAAGAAGATAGAAAGGGGTGGATAACTCAATTTCTAAGGAATCTCCAATCTTTTATTGGGTTCAAAAAGTTGGCTATGTAAGGGGATGATGAGAAATGGCCCAGCATCCCTATAACTCCCGGTTCATTGGAACCGGCCTTCTTTTCAGGTCTAAATATTATTAAATTCTTATGTTATTATGACATTATCCATATTGCATGCAATAAAATAAAAATAGATTAAAGGTAAAATAATACATCACAAAACAAAATGGGTACCCATCCTTAGATGGAAACGTACCCTTATAATCCTTAAATGTTCATAATATAAATAAAATGAGATACCCATCAATCGATGGAAAAATGTCTCTTACAATAATCCTAAAGTCTTTAAATTAGATGAAGTAAACAAAAGAAACAAGACACCCACAAAATGAAAACATGCCTTTTATATCTTAAAATCCCCTTTAAAATCTAAATAACAAAATAAACATAAATCCATACACATATAAGTAATCATTCAAAGAATTATAAAAACTAAGGATTAGTTAAATAAAAATAAATATTAATCAAAAAGAATTATAATCCATAAATAAATATTGACCCAATTGATGAGGGGTCGCATACGGAGGTCAACGGGGCAGTGCCCCTTGTGGGGGATCTGGAGTAGCGCCCCCGAAAGGTAAATAATTTACATGATATAGTTTTGTTGGGGAATCAAGGTTTCTATTTAAATTAGGGTTTTATATTTATACAAATTAGGATTTTTCTTAAACTAGGGTTTTACATGTGAATTAGGGTTTGATAATGTGATTTAGGGTTTTAAGGTTTTTGGAAACACAATTAGGGTTTAAGCATGTAAAATAGTGTTTAAGGATTTTTAAAATTCCAACTAAGTTCCTATTTATTTTTATTCAATCCCATGAATTACTATTATAATATTGTTTACTATTTTAAACATGCAATGAATTAATAAATAGAAATAAATAATGAAATTAATCTGATTAAAGAAAATTGAACCTGCGCTGATGGCTCCACCAAATTGATTTATTAAACCATGCTCACTTCTTAATTTATTGGAAAGCCTGGATTAATTTAGATTCTTGGCCGCTGTGTTAATTGCTTTTGGTTCAATGCTTTCAATATCTTTTTTAGGCTTTTTTTTAATTGTTATTTCAATTTCTGCTGCTCGACTCTCTCAATTATGGATAGTGTTTTTAATTGCTAAAATTATCTCTCTGCCTTTTTCTTTGTTAAAGGTTACTGACTATTGTGGTTGCTAAGTTCCTAAAGGTGGTCGTCCCTTTTAATTCTTGTTGCCCTCCCATCGGTCTCATTTTATACATGTATTTATAAGCAATTATGAATGTTAAAACGGCTTAATCAAAACCCTAATCACCTGCTTATACGAAAGCCTTAAGAATTTGAATCTATCTAGGAAGGTTAATCTGTCCCAAAACCATAATTAAAATCTTGATTTTAAGACCCATAGCGAATTGGCCAAGACTAATTCACCATGGGCCAACTTTCATGGCAAATTGGCTAGGCCAATTCGTCCTACTTTTAGGTTTTGGGTCCGATCTGGCTTGATTTTATCTTTAAACATGGATCAAACCTATTTTGGTCTTTTAACATTAATTCAGACTAGGTTTAGGGCTTTAAAAATTGAACTGACTTACTTTAGGCCTTTTAAAAATTGATAGATCTAATCCAAAGCTATAAACTAGGTTTAAGCTTTTAAAATCAAAACGAATTTAGCTTGGCCTTCATTAATTAGGATCGGACTTGCTTATAACCAAAATTAAGAGTCTATAAGTATAATGATTATTTATTTCAATAATTGCATGTAGTATGGATAATATTTCAATAATCTAAGAATTCAATAATATTTAAACCTAAAAAGGAGGCTGGTTCCAATGAACCGGGCACGATGGGGGTGTTGGGTAATTGTCACCTTCCCCATGCGTACCCAATTTTTCGAACCTAGTAGGGGTGGGGATTCCTTTAGGAATTAAGTCATCCACCCCTTTCTATCTTCCCAGCCCATCCGGATGGCGACTCCTATTCTTCGAATTTAGGCCATGTTCTCTAAGACCCAAAGCCTAACAGTGTCGAAGTCGCAAGAATCATTCCACCAGGAGTGGAGGCAAAAATTCCCTCTTACACCTATTTTATTTATTTTTATGTAAATTTAAACATTGTAAGGGCACGTTTCCATCTTGTATGAGTGTCCATTTTATTTGATTTGTTTAACTTATAATATGATGTTGATTTATTTTAATAATGTTTATACTATGAGTAACATCATGATAACTTGAGAATTTAACAATATTTAGACTTGAAAAGGAAACTGGTTCCAATGAACCGAGCATTATAGGGCTGCCAGGCCATTTTTCACCTTCCTCATGCATACCCAACTTTCTGAACCCAGCAGGGATTGAGGATTCCTTAGGAATCGAGTCATCCACACTTCTATCTTCCTCGCCTGTCCTGGTGGTGACTGCTATTGTCCTAGTTTAACCCCGTATTCTCTAAGGTCCAAAGCCTAATAGTGTCAAAGTTGCAAAATTATTCCATTGAGTGTGAGGGCAAAAATTCCCACTCACACCAATAAAACATCAATGGTCAACCTAGGTAAATCTTAATCTCTATGGATTCACCATATTGACTTGTGATAGATTTCCATCTTGTGTCTTTCTCTCTTTCTCCATTACAACAAAATGTGAAATAGAACTATTATATTAAAATTCTTAAAATAAAATTACATTAAAAGAAAATGATGTGCATGCCATATTTAAGATTATAAAATTGATGAAATAAAATAATCTGCCAATCACATAGGTCTCAAAAAGAAGCCATGCTATACACCATGCATATAACACATAAAAGAAATTGTATATAAGGTATAATGCATATGTTGGTCCTACTATGTATACAATTACATTAATTTCTCAATCATAAACTAATCACATTAATTTAATAATAATGTGTTAACGAAATACAAGGTATAATGCATATGTTGGTCCTACTAGCCAATTAGAGGGCAGTGTTAAGAGGCATTTCCCCTTATGGAGGATTCGGGGTAGCGATTATGAGTGAAGATTTTTGCCCCCACTGACAGTGGAATGATTTTTGAGACTTCGATACTGTTAGGCTCTAGGATATTGAGAACATAAGCCTGAACTTAGAGAATAGGAGTCACCACCTGGATGGGCTAGGAAGTAAATAGAAGGATGGGTGACTAAATTAATAAGGAATCCCTAACTCCTATTGGGTTTAAAAGTTAAGTACGCATGAGGAAGGTGAGAAATGGCCCAGCACCCCTATAACGCCCGGTTCATTGGAATCAACTTCCTTTTCAGGTCCTTTTCAGGTCTAAATATTATTAAAATGTTATAATATTATAACATTATTCGTATTATAAGCAATTAAAATAAATAAAATAAAAATAAACATCATATCATAAATCAAACATTCAAATAATAAAATGAGAACCTATACAAAATGGAAATATGTCCTTATAATATCCAAAGTCCATAAATATGAGGCACTCACATAAAGTGGAAACATACTCTTAAAAATGTCGCAAAATCCTTAAAATAAATAAAATAAAATAAATAAGGCACTCATAAGTGGAAAGATGCCTTCTAAATTAATTCCTCATGATAAATAAAAACATTAAGTTAACAACTTAAGATAATAACTTAAAGTGACAAACAAATTTACTAATGTAATACCATAACAAATAAAATAACGAAGACTAAAGATACTAATGATAAAATGAAATAATAACAAACACAATAAGCAAAGATGAGGTCTAAAATATCAAAATCTAAAACTAATAGATCATGGGCTTTTCAAAAGACAAAGAAGTATACTAACCATGGACAAAATAATCATAAAAATTCAAAAAACTCCTGAATATCTTCAAACCTCAGTAAGCAAATAAAAATAATTTTATTATTTAAATACATTTAAAAGCCTAAGTGAAAGTACAAATTAAAACAAAATTTAAAAACAATTTAAATTAGTTTTGATTTAAGAGTGTGGCTCTTTCATGAATATTTGTTAATACTTGCTATTTCATGAATACGATAATTAAATCATATTTAGAATAAAAACATTAAATACCATGATTTTAAAGATTATATCTGCATTATAAGTTCGTTAGTTCAGGGTCAATTGAAAACCAACACACTTCCTTTCGAAAATGATCTAAAAGTTTGCCTCAAGATTGTTTTCTGAGTCTATGTTCTTTTTTGCTATGCATATCATACTTTGTGTGTGTTTTAATTTCCTTTATGCCACTTTTGGTTCCTGGTCACTTTTATATGAGAAGGGCTAGGGTTAATTAGGTAGCAGAGACCGGATTTAAATAGAAATCCTTTGGTTATCTCAAAAAGCCAAAGTTTATGTGTATTAGGAATAATCTAGGACCAATGGGGCCATGGTCGATTCGCCATAGCCTATGTTGAATTCGCCATAGGCCATGTTTGGCCCTATCTAATAAGCTTAGTGGTTTTCAAGCTTTCAAGTCCTTTTTAATTGAGTGTAAATTTATTCAGGGACCAGAAATAGGGGTCTACAGTTTTGTCCCCTACTTGAAAAAGGTCACCTCTAGCTCAATATTACACTCATATAATTGGATGAAAGCTTTATACAGTAAATCTCAGTCTTTCTGAGTCTTCTCTAAAGTATTGAACTAGTTCTACACCATAGGATCTAAAGAGAGGATAACATACCTTAGTGTTTAAGCCTTGGTAGCTCTAGCAGACTGTATAGCAATAATGTACTGCTTAACATGTAAGTGAGGATTTTCTGTAACATTATACTTAGCAAAAGCATGTATTTTGAAATTGTGTGGAATATTCTCATCCTCTTCAAAAAGCTTATCAACTTCTGAGGCCTCTTCAACTTTCAGCCTCTTTTCAAACTTCTTTTTTAGGTCAACAATGAGCTTTTCCATATTAGAAGGCTCTGTTTTTATCTCCACCTTTTTCTCTCTCTTATTTTCTTATTGGTCTTAAAAGTATATGTCCCAGTCATTATTATTAATCACCACATTTTCTTCATCAAAGGCTACCTCAACTACCTTAGCCTTTCTCCTATCCTTCTACTTCTTAGAACTGTTAGATGCCTCAACAGTGTTATTTTCCGGTAATGCAGCTACTGACTTCTCACGGTCTCAGCTAGAGCCTCATTTAGTTCTTTCATCTTGAATGCGAAAGCTTCATTCACAAGGTTCTGAACTTGCTCAAGATCCATTACTTTCAATATGAAGTTGACTGAATCTTCACTGAATTCTAAGTCATGATGTAGGGCGGGTTGTTGTATGTTTTCAAACTATTATACTCTAGGTCTATGAGCCAGAAATGATCAATATGATGTAATGCAATGCATGTATGCATGTGTGATAACAAGCGAATAAAGTCAGGACATTCTTCTAATCTTATTTCTTCCTAAACACGAGTGGCAAGTCTCTTTCCTATATGTTATGGTCAACAAAGATATCAACATGGGATAGTTTTATTTTCAAAAAATCATTTAGACGAGGTAATCAATAATTGTATTTTCAAATACAGAAATGAGTCTATGATAATTCAAACTAATTAAGCCTTAATCCTTTAGATACATTGAAAAACTTTTTGTTGTATTTCTGCTATATTTTGTATTAAAACTAATTGAACGGTTATCATACATAGACTACTCATTTGGAAAAGCAATTAATATTTCATGCCACAAATAAGCTCACAACTAACAAGTCTTGGTATAAATAAGGCTCAAAATTAATTTTAGTATTCCATAATTGGTCCAACTAATTACAAGCCTATTTTAAAAAACTTTGGCCCATTGTAAAAAAGATTTTAATTTCAAAGACTAATGAAATGTTGATTTTTGAAAAAATGGGCCCTAAAATTAAAACAATGGTTTTGAGCCTATCGTTGAAAATACTTTAAAGCCCATTCTAAAAAACAAAGTTTATTAATTTTGGGCTTCATACTTAGGCCATAAGATAGAAAATAATTTTTGACTCATCTCCACTGAAAAGGGGTTTTAAGCCTATTAGAACCAGCCTCTTTCTCAGGTATAAATATTATTAAATTTTTATATTATTATAACATTATTCATATTACAATCAATCAAAATAAATAAAATAAAAATAAATGCCATATCATAAATCAAACAATCATATTAAAATGAACACACATATAAAATATGGAAACATGCCATTACAATTTCCAAAGTCCATAAAGATGAACACCTATATAAAATGAAAATAAACCCTTACATGTGTCTCAAAATTCTTAAAATAACTTAAATAAACTAAACCAAATAAATAAGGCACCCATAAGTGGAAACATACCTTTTATATTAATTCCCCATGATAAATAAAAACAATGAGTTAACAATTTAAGATAATAACTTAAAGTGATAAACAAATTTAATAATGCAATACCATAACAAATAAAATAACAAAGACTAAAGATACTAAAGATAAAATGAAACAATAACAAACATAATAAGCAAAGATAAGATTTAAAATATCAAAATCTAAAACTAATATGAATTCTAAAAACCTAGATCATAGGCTTTTCAAAATACAAAGAAGTATACTAAGCATGGACAAAATAATCATAAAATTCAAACAATTCCTAAATATTTTCAAACCCCAATAAACAAACAAAAATAATTTCATTATTTAAATATATTTAAAAGCATAAGTGAAAGTAAAATTTAAAACATAATTTGAAACACAATTTAAATTAGTTTTGATTTAAGAGTGTGGCTCTTTCATGAATATTTGTTAATAATAGCAATTTCATGAATACAATAATTAAATTATATTTAGAATAAAAAACACTAAATAGCATGATTTTAAAGAATGTACCTGCATTGTGAATTCATTAATTTAGGCTCATTTGAAAACCAACAAACTTCCTTTGCAAAATGATCCAGAAGTTTGGCTTAAGATTGTTTTCTAAGTCTATGTTCTTTGCTTGCTATGTATATCTTACTCTCTGTGTGTTTTAATTGCTTTTCTGCCACTTTTGGCACATGGTCCCTTTTATATAAATAGGGTTAGGGTCAATCAAGTAGCAGAGACCTAATTTAGATAGGGAATCCCATGGTTATCTTAAAAAGCAAGAATTTTGTGTATTAGGAACAATCTGAGACCAATGGGCCATGGCTATTTCGGCATAGGCTTATGATGAATTGGCCATGAGCTATGGCGAATTTGCCATAGGCCATGTTTGGCTCGTATCCCGTCGGCCTAGTGATTTTTAGGCTTTAGAGTCTTTTTTAATTGAGTTTGGATTTATTTAGGGACTAGAATTTGGGACAATGCCTTAATGTTTCTGGAGTTTTCAAAAATTAAGTACTTAGTTATTGACACTAAGTTTCTCTCTTAATGTTTTTCTCTTAGAAACTTAGTTATCTTCAACTAATAGGAATATAACATATATATAGGATTCTTAAGTGAATCCGTTAGGTTTTTTTTAATCTTAACTTTATTCAAATTTGTTTTCTTAATTATCCTCAATAATTAGTAAATAATATATATCTGATATATATAATTCAAAATTCTCTTAAATCCTTTTGGAAACAGAATACCTATATATATGTTTATAACCCCCATTAGGTTTCCTTATCTATTAAGGAAAATAATTATGCATCTTTAAAATAATTATGTAATTATACAATTATATATCATTACATAAATAAAATATTTCAATTTTTATAATATTTCAAAGAATGTATTTGAAGGAACTCAAATTAATAATGCCTATTTTAATTCATTCTATGTGTGTGACCTTGTGGGTTCACTTAATATTAGCAATGGGCTAAAACAATTATTTTAATCCCATAAATCATAAGCAACCCCTAGCAAGACATTATGACTACCCAAATTAAGTAAAGTTTAGAGATCCAACTAACTTTAATTCATGATCAAATATTTAGTCTTTTTGTTACACGATATCTTAGATCAACCATAAGGCATAGAATATGTCATCCTTATATTTATTGATAAAAAATTTCTTAATTCCTAAGAAGATTGACTTAAAAAAAATAATATTAATAACTCTTATTAATTTATATGAGCACGGTCATGCATATTTCTCAGTCTTATTTATCAAGAGGTATACATATATCTCTCTCATGATATGAGAGGAATAAATCCCATCTAAATCATCTATATCCCTCTCCATAACTCATTAACTGTCCAACAATCATCCTTATTAAATCTATTTAAAAATAAAATGGAATTATGTCAAAACACAAAATTTTGCATGTAGGGAGTCATAGTGATTTCAAGTTAAACGACTACTTAACATTATTGTAATGAGAATCACTTGTGACATTAATCCATATAGTATTCTCATTTTAGGTCTATCCAGTACAACATTCTCTTACATGTACTTATATTTTGACATAATTTTTCATATTCATGATTAGTAGAATGTGATCAACAGTCAAACTATATACTGGTCTTTATTTATTATCGCTCCTTCAATACTGATCGACTAGGGATAATTTAGAATATAATTCATATTACTTTAAGATTTTACTATCAAGTCACATACTTGATGACATAAAGTTGAATTATCTATTTATGGAACTTTAATCATATTAGAATAACAAACACCAACTGATAATAAAATTTTTCATTTATTTTATTGAATAATAATAATAGGCATATATTCCATTAGCCTAGGATACAACACTCATAAAAATAATTCAACACAGAGAGAGAAGAAACTGATTTAGGATTTGGGAAAGATAAACATTAAGCCAGGGTAGAATTTCTATGGCAATAACAAGAACCATACTTTCAAAGGCACTTGAAATTTTTGCAGTTACAATCAAAGATAGATTCCTCAGAAAATAATAGGATAAGATGTAACAATAGATTTACCATAGGACACATTCAAATTACATGGAAATATTCTAAAAAAATCATGAGAATCATGTACTAGCTGGTTAAAAGATTGTACTTGCTTTCAAATATATGTCGTGTTTAGTTTCTTCCAGAGTAATACCATAACAATTATAAGCAACACTACCTTAATTTTCAAAATGGAGCTTTTGACTAACTGCTTACTAGATTCATATATAAATTAGGAGAGCGATCAACAATTCATGTATTGAGTAAGTTTAAGTGGTTTGCCTAATTGCTTGCTCCTTTTGATTTTCCTAATTTATCTAATAAATTAAGATTTGAAAATAAAGATTTAATGGTTTTCATATTTAAGGATATAGTATATTAAATAAAATTTTGGATATAATAGTTTATCTCTGAAGGATTTAGCATAATTATATAAAATTAAAATTTTAAGATATTATAAACAAATGAACTTTATTAATTTTGCCAAAATATTAAACTATAATTAATATTCATTAGCGCTCTTCCATTAATACAAACAACCATAAAAAATAATAATAATATATGTAATTGCAGTTATTTTGAAATAAAGTATGTATTTATGGTTGTGTTAAACTTAAAGACTACATAAATCTCAAGTCAGTTGCTTATAATATTTTCAAGAATATCTTTTAAGTATTCCGTACTCAAAATTATTAATGACTAAAACACATTGACCAAAGGCATTATAAAAATTTAACAATTGACATAATGTTAGTATTTTTTTTTCTTATTCTTTTAACTAATATACATAAGTGCATTCAGGTTTTTGAATTTTATTTTTATCATATGTTATTAATTATGTTTTTCACTACTTAGTGATAGACAATACTAAATTATTAAAGGCATTTGTTTATTTTTTTATACTGCAATTTTGTATTATTTTAATAATATGACTCTGGTATTTTTTTTTTGTGTTGTTATCTCTCCTTTTTTTATAATGATCAAATATTTCTTTGCTAAGGTCATGTTGATTTCGATATAAATTCAACTTTTTCTCTCTGAGTGAATAATTATGGATTTTAATCCCAATAAATCTAAAAAAATCAATAAAACAATATGTTTGAAGTTGATATTTCTAGAGATTAATTGAATAAAAAACAAGCCAGAATGAATAAAATGCTTATTATGCTAGAAAAACAGATGGGTCTACAAGCAGCGCACAAGGCAACTACTACTGTGGCTTTCTTCATTTGCAACTTTGCTCTATTTAAGCTATTCAATAAATCTCTCCTCTTTTATTGATATTTTATTATAATTTTTCTTAGCTACAAGTACAAGTAGTAACAATAAAAGAGCAAAACATATATCAAGAATTTCTGTTAGTAACACTTTCAATAGTAATAGATATTAACTATTTTCTTTCATCTTCATTTACAGTATAAAATTAGGGTTTGACTCAAAGTTCATAATTTAATTGTAGTTTGCTTAATGCTCAATTTCATTACAAATAAAGTTGTTGATAATAGTTCGGGTTCAAGAATCAATAAGAGAATATAAGGATTAAGGATTGAAAATGTGGGGATTACATCATCTCAGGTAAATATTAATGAAACAACACTAATTGAACCAATTGTGGATGGTATTCTTCAATTTTAAAATTTCATTTTGAACTTATTAATGACCTTTTAATGAGATTTTTAAAAAAAAATGATGATTCTATTATTTGTTCATACAAAAGTCATTCAAAATAATGCTTTATACATTATGAGAAATATTGGTTCTGAAAATGGTAGCACAAGTTGTATATATTTTGACTACAAAATTGAACTTTATTTCTTTTTTTATATTTTTATACTTATTTGTATTTTTCTTCAAATTCTGCTTTATATTCATGAATTTTTAATATTTTTAAGTTCAGTTTATTGAGACATTGGTGACCCTACTTGGGAATATTAATATTATGGTGAAATGATGTGGTATGATGAGAGAATAATGAAAAATAAAAAATGTAAGGAGCCAAAATTCTCATTGTGTTACTCTTAAGGAAAAGGACAACTGCCATTATTGAAAAATCCATCTGAAATTTTAAACAATCTCCAGAATGGATCTCATTATAAAAGTAAGCATTTTGTAAAAAACATATGTAGACAACATGATGTTTTCTTGTACGTCAATGTGTAGGAAGGTCGATTCAAGCATCAACAATGGCCAAAGCCCTCATGCGTTAGATTACATGGTCAAAACTATCATATAACTGGAAGTTTGTTACTAAATTCAGAGATAACTCCAAAATCTGCTCAACTTTACATATATGACACTAAAAATGAAGTCAATAATAGAATTGTTGCTATCAGGTTTGTATCAATATCTTACCTTCATATGCGAATAAAAGGAATCACCCATATTTATAATTGGGATGTTCTTTTATAGGCCTTATTATCTCTCTCTCTCTCTCTCTCTCTCTCTCTCTCTCTCTCTCTCTCTCTCTCTCTCTCTCTCTTTTCAATAAGAGTTGTAATGTTATTGTTGGGACCTTATTCAATTTTTTTATTGATTAATTTATATGGTTGATTATATACAGGGCCGTCTTGGATATTTTAGGGGCCTCGAGCGAAAATTAAAATATGAGCCTCTAAAAAACAGTGTCGGGACCCACATCTTTTACCATTTACCATACGGGCCTCTAATCATACACAAATTCTTTTCATCATGATCACAAGCTCAGCAAAAACAGTGAAAAAACCTTTAAGATATGGGCCTCTAAGATATGGATATACACAAATTCCGCTCGGGGCCCACATCGGAAATTTTGTTCTCTTATGCTTCATTCTCAATTGAACAATGAACAATGACATGAAATGAAAGGAGGATATTTCTTATCCATAGTTCGTATCCCCACTTAATTAAATACCACAGTATTAATTTTTTTTTGGATTTGGGGGGCCCTGAGCAACCGCTCAGGGTGCTCCCCCCCTAAGCCGGGCCTGATTATATAATGCAATTCCAATAATAGTTGGCATAAATTTGATGCTGACATCATTGAAGATCTAAGAAGCATGCTTGATTGTCATAATATTTTGGCCAAATCATTTAGGATGGCTAAAGGCATCTTTAAATCCAATGAATTTCATTTTATCAAATTGAGGCTCATTAGGAAAAGAAGTTCTAATGGTAGGGTGTATAATTTTTATAATGTATGCGAAGTGGTTGCTCTTATAGTTTTTTTATTTTGAAAGTTTAAATTATGATAGAGACCTCATTGTAGAGTCGTAAAATGTCACACTAAATCGGATTAATGAGTTGCATCCATCTTATCTTTGAGTAGTTTGTTTCTTATCGGATTCGAGAAAGAAAAAATGAAGCTAAAATAATTTTATCTTCAAGAATTATTCCAACAATTTTTAGTTGATGCATACATAATAATTGATGCAGTAAGATTGTCTTATATTCATACTCATCAAAAGAATTTAAGAGCAAAAAATGTACAAAGGTTTAGTTGATGTTGTATTGAGAGGTGAAACTGATCCTTCTTCAAAAGGATGTAGGATAATATTACCTTCATCATACATTATTAGAGTAAGGTACATTATCTAAAATTACCAAAATGTAATGGCAATTTGCAATTCAGTTGGATATCCAGATTTGTGTATTACATTTACCTACAATCCTAAATGGTTAGAGATACAAAGATTTCTAACTAACAAGGATCTTAAGCCTAAAGACTGACCATATATTATTTGCAGATTCTTCAAAATTAAGCTTGTTCAATTAATCAAAGTTTGGAAAAATAAAAATTTTTTTGGAAGAGTAAGAGCAGGTATCAAAGCTACTATGAAAATTGACATATTTTGTTTGGCATGAATTTATATTCATAATTGTTCATTTCAAGTCTCATGCATGGTATTGTTAATGTTTTGTATTTATGTTATGTTTTCGCTATATATATACCAAAATTATAGTTAGTGGAAATATATATAATTGGGATCTAATATTATTTTATGTTTTGATATTTTTAGTTATATATATAGTTGAGTTCTAGAAACATGGCCTACCTCATGCTCACATTTTATTATTCTTACATCCAGAAGATAAATATCCTACCAGTGAAGACATTGACAAAATAATTATAGCTGAGAAACTAGATGCTACTGAAAATCAAGAATTAAATGAAGTTGCAAAGAATTTCATGATATATATGGTCCTTGTGGAGCTCTAATAATAACTCATCATGCATGAAAAAAATAGAAAAATATTCAAAATACTTCCCAGAGAAATTTAATGAGAGAACAACTATAGATGCAGAATGTTATCCTCTCTCTAAAAGAAGAGATACTAGGAGAGTTATGGAAAAGAATGGAATTCTTTTGGATAATAGATTTTTCGTTCCTTATAATCCATAATTGTTGATGAAATATCAAGCTCATATAAACTTAGAATGGTGTAATCAATCAAGGTAAAGTATTTATTCAAATACATAAATCAAGGTTGTGATGTAGTTATTATTGCATTTTATCAAGGAAATAACAATGGATAATCATAGAATGATATCAATGAAATTAACATGTACTATGATTATAGATATGTTTCATCATGTGAGGCAACTTGGAGAATTTTAGTATATCCAATTACTTATAGGGAACTTAAGTTTTTATCTTTAAAATGAGCAAAAAATTGTGTTTGATGATGATGAGCCAATTGATTCAGTTCTAAAGAAATGTGGGGATGATAGTTCTATGTTTTTTGTAATGGATGGAGACTAACAAGAAGTATAAGCATGTTAGGGAATTGACATATGCTGAATTTCCAACAAAGTTTATATAGAAGAAGCAAGATAAACAAGATGGTGCCATAATAAAGAAAAAATGGTGTCCAAGAAAGCGAGGCATGTCCGTTGGAAGAATTTTTTTATGTTCCTCCTAGCTGTGGATAAATATATTACTTAAGAATTCTATTGAATATGGTTAAAGGACCATTATGTTATAAGGATATTCGGACTGTCAATGGTATTTTATATCCTTCATTTAAAGAGGCATTGGGTTATTAGATGGCAACAAACTAGTGCGGGACCACGGGAGGGGCCGGAGGGCCGGTGCCTCCTTGTCAGTGGCCTCCATCAATCCATTGTCGATTGTTTTGCCCCTGAGATGTGAGGTTGTGCCCCTTCCAAGGTTCCCTCTCATGTCTCTGCTTGTTGTTGCCCACACAAAGAAGAAGATGAACATAGAACTAATGCTTCTATTTTAGTCTTTTTAGTGCCAAACATTGACGTTTTTTAAGCTTGGTTAAGAAAAATGTTAAAAAAAAAAAAACAATTGATGGTTGGGTTTGGATAAAAGAAGATGGCTTTGGTTAAGTTGATTTGTATGAGTGAACTTTTTGGCTACTAATTTGGTCTTGGTCTCTTAAAACTTTGCATAAAATCTCAATTTTTTTTATTTTTTTTCTAAAAATTTATAAAAATACCATTAAAAATTACAAATATACTATATAAATAAAAAATTATAAATATATTATACAAATAAATTTTATAAAAATATGATTTACCGTCATATATTTTTGGTATATATTTAGTGTATGTGGTAAAATTATAAAAAACTAAAATGCATTAAAAATAAAATTTTAAAAAACAATATTTTATGTAATTTCCTTTTTTTCTAAGCTAATTATTATGTATGTTTATTAAATCAAAATTATATTATTATTGAATTAATTAGTAGTTTTTATGTGTTTAAATATTTTTTTTTGAATGGTTTGTGTTTAAATATAAAGTAAAGACATTCCATTAGCTAAAATGGATGACAAATTAGATTTTTTTATGATATTGTTTTTCTTTATTTATTAAAATAAGTTATATATAGATTTTATAATTCAAATTTACTAATTTATGGAATTTACATGGCACGATATTTTTGTAAAAATTAAAAATAGAGCTATTATGCAGTGTTTTCAAAAGGCATAGACTCATAGAACACAATTTTCACTTTTTAATTATTGTCAAACTAATAATAAAAAATAGTTGATGCATTACTGTAATGTTAAATGAAGAATTTTATCTTAAATTTAATTGCAATGAATTTATATATTAAATGCAATTTTTTTTTGCATTAAAATATTGACCACTCTCCATCTAAATTCTAGTTTCGCCAATACCAATAAAGATTATATTGATGGAATAATAGAAGCATCATTTTAGGGTTCAATCTATTATTTGAGATACCTTTTTACAACTCTGTTATTTTTAAATAGTCTCTCAATGCCTGAATTTGTTTGGAAGAAGACATGGAACCTTTTAGCAAAAGATATTTTTGATATACATAGAATCATACTTCAAAATAGAAGTAAAATCTATTGTTGTCTTTTTATTTTCCAATATATTGTTGTCTTTTTATTTTCCAAATAAGTTTTGCATCCTTAGTATGCATAGTATTATTATTATTATTATTCAAGTTCACACATTTAATTTTTCTGAAAATTTAATTATTTGTATATTCATATCTGAATTTCAGCGATGAACAACTAAATAGCTATACTCTTGTTGAAATTGAAAAGATCTTGCAAAGAAATTATAAAAGTCTTAGAGATTTCCCTACATCGTCTTATCCAAATTCAATAATTATCTCAAAAAGACATAATAAATTTATTCAAGATGAACTTTGTTACAATAAGTTGGCTTTAGCAAGAGAGTACCAAAATTTGCTTTGTAGTTTAATTGAAGAACAAAGAAATGTTTATGATACTATTATTGAGGATATCCATAAAGAGAAAGACAAGATATTTTTTGTTTATGGTTATGGCAGTACTAGAAAAGCCTTCATTTGGAGAACTCTATCTTCTGCCATTTGATCACAAGGTGAAATAGCCTTAATTGTTGCATGAAGTGGAAAAAGCATCATTACTCATCCCTGGTGGAAGAACAACACATTTGAGATTTCGTATACTACTAAATGTAATTGGAGATTGCACATGAAACATTTAACAATAAAGTGCATTTGCTGAATTATTAGCTAAAATGATTATATAAGACAAAGCTCCTATGGTTTACAAACATTGCTTTGAAGTTTTGGAAAGAACGCTAAGAGACATTCTAAGATTTTCTAATCTAAATAGCATCGAAAAACCATTTGGTGGCAAGGTTGTTCTGTTTGGTGGAGAGTTCTTTAGGCAAATACTACCTGTAATTCCTAAGGGTAGTAGATAAGATATTGTATCAACCATTTTGAATTCTTCATATTTGTGGAGTTTTTGCAAGGTTTTGAAATTAACCATAAATATATAGCTACAGACAAATAATGTTAATTCTAATTCATGTGAGCTAAAGAAATTTTCTGATTGAATATTGAACATTTATGATGGTACAACAAACAAACAAAATGATGGTCAATCAAATGTCGAGATTCCTGATGAACTTCTTATTAAAGATTCAAGTGATCCAATTTTAGCAATTGTTAATAGTACTTATCCTGATTTAATTAATAACTTGAATGATGGTAAGTATTTCCAAGAAAGAGCCATTCTTGCTCCTACACTCAATGTTGTGGATAAAGTCAATGACTACATGTTATCTGTAATACTAAGTGATCAAAGCATGTTCTTAAGCCCATATGGTATAAGTAAAGCAGATGAAAAAATACACACACTTGATGATGTACACACTCCATAATTTTTAAATGCTATTAGATCTTTTGGAATCTCTAACCAAAAGTTGGTTTTAAAAATTGGAGTTCCAATAATATTGCTTAGAAATATAAATCAAGCTTTGGGTTTGTACAATGAGACCTGATTAATAGTCACTTAGTTAGGGAATCATGTGATTAAAGTAGGAGTAATTTCAGACAACAATAATAATCAGAAGGCATTCATTCCTCGCATGGCTTTAACACCATTAGATTTGAAATTGCTTTTCAATATCAAGAAAGACAATATCATGTAGCTATATGCTTTGCCATGACAATAAACAAGAGCCAATGACATAATTCTCCTCACATGTTGGTTTGTATCTACCAAGAACAGTTTTTAGTCATAGCTAATTTTATGTTGTTGTGCCATAAGTTAGAAGCAAAAGTGGATTAAAAATTCTCATTGTTGATGAAAATGGCCAAACATCTAATACTACTAAAAATATGGTGTTTAAAGAAGTATTTCAACTCAATCACTTCTCTTTTTTCCTCTCTTTTCTTTTGTTAGGTTTCCCTGCACATTTTATTTCTTTAGTTTGTCTGCCGATGCTAATCATTACTGCCTTTTTATTCATTTTTTCTTTTTATAACTACTGTGGAAGCAGAAATCTTGTTGATGCAGCTAATATTGCTGCTTTAGCTGCTCTATTGACTTTTCGGAGGCCAGAATGCACATTAGGAGGACAAGATGGTCAACAAGTGATCGTACATCCACCTGAGGTAAGCTTATTGAATTTATTGTAGGTCCTCATTTTGATAATCTATACATTTAAGTTCTTCCTGGAACTGAAAATCATAAGCCATAATAATTAATAATGGCTAGGCTGTGTTTCCATTTCTTGCACATAAGATTGTTTTTTAACTCACTTGGAAAGGAAATAATATTTGAGTGCTTTTTCCCCTTATATTGGGTTGAAGACCTTTTAGTTGATCATTTCTCATTTATTGCGCAGTAAGTTTTTTGCTTCACCTCTGAAAGGACATAAAATAGATTTCTTTCTGTTATATTGGGTTGAAGACCTTCTACGATATGTTTGGATTGGCGTAAGGAAGGGGAATGGAGGGTAAAGTGGTGGAGAGTACACTTGTTCCCTTATTTGGGAAAAAAATTATAAGTTGAATGAAGGGGAAGGGAATGAGAAGTCTTCCTCTTCTGTACCAATTTTTTTTTTATTTTTCTTACAGGGCGTATGAAAGGGAAAAATAGTAACTTTTTTTTAAATTTTCTGTTTATCCTTATTTAATTTTATAAATCCAAAATTACTCTTATAAGAAATAAAACCTAATAACCTAATTTATTATCTTTCTTTTATGCTGTTTAAATAAATATAAATGAATCTAAGTATTTTTGACATTACTCTAAATATATTAAATAAAATTTGTCTTTTCATTTCAAGTATATGCATATATCCTTTTTTTTTTTTTGATACAAAGGAGGGTGCTACCCGAATTCACACTCTAGTTCGTCTTGGCCAAGCTATTTGACATTTATCTGCTTCAAGAAGAGGCAAAACCGATCCAGGAGGTGTAGACAAAAAGACCCGAACATCAACCATATCTACCGCAAAATTCGCAAGGCTATCAGCAACCTTGTTTCCTTCTCTAAAGACATGCTGGAACTTGATCTCCCAAGCTCTGTGAACATAATTCAAACACTGATGAAGCAAATTAGTAAATCGTGGACTAGGTGTACTACCAGTAATAATCAATCTCAAACTTTCCATTGAATCCATTTCAAGAATGACTTTCCGAAAACCCATATTCCATGTATGCATATATCCTTTTAATAAGATACAAAGATATTTTTGTATTTTTTTTATATAACCTTCCTAACTTTCCTTACCTTTCCCTTTTCCAATAAAAAATATTAAAATTGCCTCCCCTTACCCTCACTTTTCTCAATCAAAATATATTAATTTTTTACACTTTCCTTCTCCTTTTTTACCTTACCTGCCGTTTAATCTTGTTAATGAACCTTTACCTGACCCCATCCAAATATAGTGTTAGTTGATCAATTTTAAATTGTCAAACCTTTAATTTGGATTCAGTAGCTGACAACTCATATGTGTATTCTCTTTTAGCCTTAGGTTGAGCAACTCATAATACATTAGCAACTTCTGCAGTTGCTTGTGGATTTGATTGATTAACTTCTTTTTCTACCCTTTTCTAGTGTGAATTCGCTAGAGGGTTTAGGGTATGGTCTACATGAGACTGTAAGAAGTAGCCATAAAGTTAATCAAAGATCTGATATTTTTTTTTCTATACTAATATTTCAATCGAAACAAATATCACAAAAGAAATCATCTGCCTTCTTGGTTAATCCATTGCCTGCAGCTGCAAATATTTTTCATTTTGTATCATTTTCCTTATTATTATTAGTAATTAACAAGTGGAAATTTGAAATGACCATAATTATATTCTTTCATAATATCTGTTATCTTTGGTTTCTGATCCTTGTTTTGCATACTGCTAATATATCCCCAGTAATGTATTTGGTTTGTGGTAAGGGCTGGCTTCTGCTGGTTGGTGGGAGTTTAATGTCCATTCTTTGTTTGTTGGCACTGAATCTGCTCTTTCAATTTGTGATTACATCTCAGGAAATGGGGCTTCAATGGATTGTGCAACACACTTATTCTGCAGCTTATATTAGTCGGTTGGGCTGGGCCATTAGGAGTAGTTGAAAGCTTCCATCTCAGATATTAGCTGACAGTTGGTCTTCAATTTAAGATTCTAATACATTGATATTATAATAGGAAATTATTGAGATCAACACAAGCTGAAACTAGAGGAGAGCAGACAACATTTAATACTTTAAGTGGGTTAGAGTGGCCACTGAGGTGTGAGAGCTGGATCAAGAATTTTCACCATTGCTAAAGTGGCAACATTTTCATAGTTCATCTCTAGATACAACTATATGTGGCCTAATGTGGAGAATAGCACTCCAGAACCACATAAATGCTCATCTATATTTCTATGATCTCATACTTCTTGACATTGTTGAGAACTAAAATGATGCCTTTACTTTGAATAAGGCTGAGATTATTCTCAGTAAGAAATCCCCGTGTCCCTTCCTGACAGTAAATCTTGTAGGTTCTAAATTCTATCTTTGGTTGCCGAATGACATTCATTTTGATTTGTTCCAAGGATTATAATCTAAGATTTTTTGTATGGTTCATTTTCTTATTCTTGTTTTATTATGGCAGGTGAAAGAACCACTGTCCTTGATAGTACATCATCTTCCTATAGCAGTAACATTTGCATTTTTCAATGGTGAGCACACCATAGTAGGTAGAAATAGTCCTATAAATCCTTTTATTTTCCATGCTATCCATAATGCATATTCGTGGAGAGTTCATATTTTATAAGTTAATCTAATGTAAATGAGTGTTATGCAGGTGGTAGTTCCAACCCATCATGAGGAGGCTGTTATGGGAGGAAGAATGACTATTACAGTGAATGCAAATGGTGATATTTGTGCTATTCAGAAAGCTGGAGGAGAGGGTGTGATGCAGAGTGATATAATGCGCTGTTTGCAAATTGCTTCTAGGAATGCTGAGTCTATAACAAAGAAAATAAGATATGCAGTGAGTTTCTTCTACGCACAAGTCTTTCAAAAGTTGAGGTGCCTTTTCTGCTGCTTAACCCCTCTATTAACTGAAATTGTAAAAGATATGGCCCTTGTTTGGAAACTCAAATTTTGCAAGAACTAAATTCAATTGAATATTGTTTTGTCAGTTCTTATGTTTGGGGAAGGTATAACTAATAGAATTCAATTGTTTTGAGGGCAGGATTTTGCTAGAATTCAATTCGTTTAATGAAGTATACTATTAGGAATCCAAAAGGCCCTCATTCAACTCTTTCTATGTAACAGTAAAATGAGAAATTAATTGCATTCATTTTTACTTTTAGTTATTCCACAGCTAAAAAAATAAATGGATTCTGTTGCTTCAAAATTTATTCCAAGCACTTGAATTCTATTATTTATTGAATTGAATTCTTGCACATGATTTATTTCAAATGTTGTCATATTGATTTCTATATTATATAGAATACCTAAATTACATATATTGAACATATGGGATGTTTCGTATTGCTGAAAGACATTAATATATCTATATCATCTTTTACCATCAGCCATTGTTAGAGAACCCCTTTATTCTTGTGTTTTCTTTCTGCTACAAATCTACTACCTTATCTATTGATGATGATGGCATACATGCTGAAAATTGAAATTTGACTCTTTTTTTTATTAATCTTAATTTTAGTAAATTGGCTAACTGTAAGTGTTTGCATATAAGGATGGAAATTTGAGTCAAACAGCATTAACATCAAGCAAACTGCTCAATGGCATGACTTTTCTGATTTTCTTTATGTAGACAATGGGATACATTCTTTGGTGAGACCATAAATATGGTCTCCTGCAGCTTGATGTACCATGTAGAATGCCTTTGCTTGTATAATTTTATCCACATTTTATGGTATACTTTCATGTTGTTGAATGTAGTGCAATGCTTTTGATTTTCTCTTTTAGTTCCATAGTCTGGTAAAAGTTTGCCTTATCCAAATGAGGTCATTAGCCGACCCCAAATGACTTGAGATTAAGGCTTTGTTGAGTTGAGTTATCCAAATGAGGTCATAGGCTGAGTCCTAGTTTCTCTCTTTCTGACACATGAGAAATATAGAAAATAGATATTTGCGAGGCATCTTACAAGAACAATTCCATAACGTTGTGGGATCTCTCTAAGATGTGGAACTCTATGGTTTAGTTGCTTTCTTTTTGTCAGGATCTATCATGCTACACTCTTGAGTTAAATAATAAGTCAAATCATTGTTTTTTCTTATAACTAAAAGGAAAAAAAGAAGATGAGAAATTGCAAGGCGCCTTGCGACCCTTTCTTAAGAATTTTTTCTGTAGAAAAGGATTTCGTGCTAAAAGCATTCTGCAAATTTAAGAATGTTTCTTGATCTGTTTTATAATCCATGAAGAAAATCCTTCCCATGTTTGATATTAGAATACTGCTTCCCAGAGGAGGACTACTATTGAGCAATTTTGAAGCATGAAAAAATTTGAGATAAGGAAATATAGCGGTGCAAATGATACAAAACAAGAAGTGTTTATCAATAATTTCTGTTTGCCTGTTGGCTCTGCTAGTGATTCTAGTTTATTTGTCTGAGAAGGAACTTTAATTCATTTCTTTCACTTATGGCTTAGTAACCTCCAGTGTTGTATTGCAATTGCACATTGCTTTACACGAAGTTCAGAGGTTCTGTAATTTTTTATTAGAAATTGCTCTTTAAAGAAACATATTTACTTTAAATAAGAGCATATTGGGTTTTTGATAGTGGATTTCATTAAATGAAATAAATTTCTTGCAAAATCCTTCCATTTTGGCTTGATTTTGTTTCCTTTAAATATACTTATTTCATCAACTCAAAAGAATAAAATTCTGTTAGTTATACTTTTCCAAACATGAGAATTGACATAATAGAATTGAATTCTTGCAAATTTGGGTTTCCAAATGGGAGTATAGAGAGTGAAGAGAGAATAGAAAAGAATTGACAGAGAACTTGAGAAAGTTTTGGAAGTGAGAGAGAGAGAGAGAAAGAGAGAGACAGAGACAGAGAGAAGAGTGGGCAGGGGGGAGAGAGAGAGAGAGAGAGAGAGAGAGAGAGAGAGAGAGAAAGAGATTAGAAATAGAGTTTTTTTGGAGAAATCAAATAGTTGTATGGTGTGAATATTCCAAACAATCTTAGCTTTTTTATACAGCTCATGCAGTTTAGCTAATTTAACAAACTTGTAATTGAATGTTGAGCTCATAATTAGCTCATATTAACCTTGTTTAGCAATTCAATTTACAAATGCAAATGAGAACTAAACTGAATATGAAATGAATGAAAATAACTCCAAATGCAGAACAATCCAAGCAATATATACATTCTCAACACTTTTAGCCGCAAAATTCTCTTTTTACCCCATTGCCTTATACCTATTCTCTCGTAATATGCTTCTGTAGGTTGAAGCATACAACACAGAGAGAGCATTACACAAAATAAAGCGCCACTCTACTTCTGTTGCTGTCAGTGTTAGTGAAGCTAGTGGTGATGTGAGTGGACTTGAAAACAAATCTTTCATTCATAAGGGAATGAGTGAGTTGTCAAGGCACCGGATAGAGAAATTGAAGCTAGAATCTGAGGAATGCTGCATCAGTCAAAGTAATGATGCTGATATTGGCGTCAGTGGAACTAATCTCAAAGGGGGCAATGCTACAAATTTCCTTGGGGGACCATCAAGCTGGTATGCTTTTAGCTCTCTCCAAGCCTTATAAAATTTTGCATTTTGCTTGTCAAGAGACCTCTTCAGAAGGAAAAAGAAGCACTGAATCTGTCTTTGAGGGTCGTAATTATGCATTTTTAACTTGTGTGCTTTTGTTTCCCTCTCTATTTTCTATCTTAAACAAAATTTAAGCATAACACCAGTAGGTGCATATATTCTTAAGTAGCTAGCTAAGCTTACCTAGAATTTTAGGGTGATTGAAATCTTACTAAGGAGATAAGGCAAAATTTATGGTGGTGATCTTGTAAGATTATTTGCTTTCCAGGGGTAAATAAATAATTGATTGCTAAAAGAAATAATATAAATTTTTTGTTTTAAAGTTTACATTGGTTGGTTTCTTTTTGTTTATTGGAAAGAAAATGGAACTCAACCATAAATCTTAATTTTCCATTTCTTTAAAAACTGAATATGTAATTTCTTCTTGATAAATGAAAGCAATTCCCTAATTTAGTTTGACCACAACATTGAACTGCACTCCTTGCTGTTCAAGGTCTTTAAATGGTATCGTGTGAGAACTTGGTGGTTTGTCCAGTAGAGAGTGAATGATGTATTTTCCGTTTGAAATAGAATTGGTATTAAACATATTCTGTATTCTGCATAATTACTTATGTTTCAACATGCAACTTGCACTTAGAAAGTAATATGGAAATAATATAGGAGATGAATGATTTTGTGCTAACTCAAGCCGAAATTATTTCATTTGCTTTATTCGCACCATTGATGTATGGACGGTTGGATACTGGACAGTCCGGTTGATAATTTTTTTCATGCTTTGATGAGCCAAATGAACTTCCTTAAATGCTACTTACTATATTTCCAATCTTTGCCATGGGATGTCATCAATTTTTTCCTGCGCATTAAAACAAATTCTTTTGGTAATATCCTTTCCAAATGTTGAAGTGAGTGTGGGACTTGTGTTCTTGAAAGCTGCAACTGTGATTGCACATCATTTATCTTAGTGGAGGTCTTACATATGTCTTATACTTCGGCTTAAAGATAAAATTTTTCTCAGGGATCCGTATTCAAAGGCCGTTGATCCAGATTCCCTGAAAGCTTCTCTAGCCTCTCGTGGTATGCGGCTTCAACAATTGGCCTTATATGGACAAGACATTACTTCTTTGCTTCTGCTTATCATATATGTTGCTCATTCATTTAACTTTGAAATATTATACTGTGTGAAGAACTTGGTATCAAAGTTGATTCAAACTAAACTTGAAATTAGTCCTTTTTCTGGTTGGGACAGTAACTGGTGAAATTTTCACAACTGAACATTTCAGTAATTCTTAGAGAGGCCATGGAATTGGCGATAAAGGTACATTTATGGGCGACAGGAACACTATAACTCACTTTCTTGTTCCATTGCTTTATAGCTAGAAATTTGTTTTGTGCTTTGGTTATTTTTTTGGATGTGCCAAATGCTGCGACTTCCTATTTTGAAGGCATTAAGTTTTCAAACATGCAAATTTTATCAGTACTAAAAATAATTTAAATTTGAAAATGTAGAAGTTGCTTCATAACATTTTCCGCAGACATGTTTTCTGGCGAGTATTCTTCTTCTTTTTCCCACCTGGCTTTGTATCAATCAATTTTACAATTTTGCTTTATGGAAAAGTGTTAAATATTCCTAACATGATGTTACATGCATCTTTGCACTCTGTAGAATTGCAAAACATTAACTTACAAATTCTGAAAAAGAATGGTTTTGCTTTTCCCCTTCTTTTTTGTTTGGTGTCAATGAAATATATCTAATTAGCTGTTGGAAAATCTGTGTGCAATACTCTTATCTGGTGTTGGAATATGTTAGAAGGTGCCTATCATTTTCCGAATCCAATTTCATTCAATCCTTCTATGTCTGGAGTACCTATTTCTAGAAAGAGAGACTTGACAGAAATTGACTTGTATTATTTGTGGAACATGCAGGAATAACACCACCTACTAAACAAAAAGGAGGTGAACAAGAGCGTAGCCAAGTTAACCAGGAGAAAGCAGCTGAAGATACTAAACCAACCACTTCAGCTAATGATGCATCTGAAACCGGGACTCAAACGAGCAGAGAAAAGACTTTGAAAGATGCTGTAAAGCCTAAGAACAATAGAAGAAAAAGGACGTCATCCAGCACCCAGGGGCGATTTTACGTTGAAGAGTTGCCCCCTTCCCTTTTTGAAAATTTATATATAAATATATATATAATATTTTTTAAAATTTTTTATTAATTTTTTTAAAAAAATTTAAATTGCCCCCCTCTTTTTTTTTTAATTTTTACAATAAGTAAAAAATATATAATAAATTATTTATTCTATAGCAATAGTTATCTTTTAAAAAATTGACAAAATATTAATATATACAAATACAAAAATAAAAATAAAAAAAAGTATAAATTTTTCAACTAAATTAATTTGAACAAATTTATAAATTTTTCAACTAAATTAATTTGAACACATTTAATTAATTAAAGAACTCATTTATTTTAATTATTTTTTAAAAAATTATATTTATTATTTAATTTTTTTTCTCTTTATTTTATTTTTATTATGAAAAAATTTATAAATTTAAAATTCTGTCAATATATATTAATATTTTTTTATTAATTAATTTTTTAATAATAAAAATATATTATTAATAAATTTATAAATTTATAAAATACTATTAAAATAAAATGAGAGATAAATAATTACGAGAAAGCTAAAATTTGTAAAAAAAAATTCGCCCCCCTTTATCCCAAAGCCTGGCTTCGCCCCTGCCAGCACCAATGCATGTTAGATACTTCTAGCCAGGAGATGTCCTCAGCTTTCTTGTATGTTCCAATTTTAAAGCTATTCACAGTAAAAAATGGTGGAGATCTGACAGAGCTTCCTTTTTTTTTTTTTGCTTTTCAAAATGTTCATATCTTTCTAGCCTTCCCGTTGGATGCTTTTTTTCCCCTTTTATTTAAGTGAGCTATCTTCTCAAGATTCACATCGTTAACTAGAGTTGTTGATCATTTACGGCGAGGAATGGGTTCCCTTAACTCTCGCTTGTTAAGTTGGAGGGCAAATGGTGCTGGAAACTTTACCCCTTGCTAACTGGTGGATGGCATAGAGGGATCAATAACAGTGAGAGTTTGTTCAAGTGAAAACCAGAAAGAGATTTTGACCTATCACACTCACGATTTGGCATCATGGCCTGCTAAGGAGTAAGGTATGCCATGTTAGCCAAATGAATATTAAAGTTGGCATTGAATGTTCAAGTCACATCTCCTAGGTATTTTTGTGTAGAATTTAGATTTTGACTAATGTGCTAGACATTTTTCCATATGAAATTGAGAAATTTGTTATTTCACAAAAAAGAAGCAAAGAAACAAAAGAATAAAATTGCTGTGTGAACATCAAGCTTTCATGGGAGTGTCTATCTATTAGTGGTGCATTTTCATTCTTCCATATGCTTTTGTAGCTTACCTGCCTAAGTGTTTGTTCAAAAACAAAGAACAAAAAAAAAATGAAACAGGTTGAAAACTTTTCTGTGTTAATTTATAGGTATTTAAGAACTTTACTAAGAACAAAAAAGGCAGCTAATCTTCCCAATTAAGGAAAAACTAAACTGGTCAACTAATCACCCTAATATAGAAGAAAATAAATTGTTGATTCCTAAAAATACTGATACAGCCCACAAATATCTAAACTAACTAAATATAGAACATAATAAGATATGGTACATAATCATAATTATTTACGAGATCTTTCAACACTCCCCCTCAAGCTGGCATGAATATATCACTCATGGCATGCTTGCTAACTAAATTCTTGTCTTTGAGCATTGGGAAGTCCTTTTGTCAGTATATCTGCTGTTTGGTTGGCAGTAGGTAAGTAGGACATGCATATCATGTCACTATCTATCTTCTCCTTGATGAAATGTTTGTCCACTTCTACATGTTTTCTTCTATCATGTAGAACTGGATTGTGAGCTAGAGATTGCAGCCTTGTTATCACAATATACTTTAATAGGTGCTGGCATAGGAATTGTCAATTCTTCTAGGAGCCTTTTTATACATAATACTTCACAAAATCCATTTGCCACAGAGCGGAATTCTGCTTCAGTACTACTCCTTGCCACAATACTTTGTTTTTTACTTTTCCAAATTACTAGATTTCAGCTTGCAAAGGTGCAATAACCCGAGGTGGATTTTTCAAATAACTAGATTTTCGCATACAAAGGTGCAATAACCCAAGGTGGATTTTCTAAATAACTAGATTTCCGCTTGCAAAGGTGCAATAACCCGAGGTGGATCTTCTGTCATTAACATTGCCTGCCCAATTTGCATTTGTGTAGGCCTCGATATGAAGGTGTCTTCCTTTTTTGAACAAAAGTCCTTTTCCTGGAGCCCTTGTAAGGTATCTCAAAATTCTGAACACAGCTTCAAAGGGAGTAGGTCCAGGTGAATGCATGAATTGGCTCACATCACTCATTGCAAAAGCTATGTCCGGTCTAGTGTGTGCCAAATAGATTAGTTTCCCAACAAATTTTTGATAATGTTCTTTGTCCACTACCTCATTAAATGTTGTTGTTTTCAATTTTGCATTAGGTTCAGTTGGCGTATCTGCTGCCTTACAACCTGCCATTCCTATTTTTTAGAGTAAATCAAGCACATACGTATGTTGGTTAACAAAAATTCCCTCCTTGGACCTTGCAAACTCCATTCCAAGGAAATATTTCAGCTTTCCCAAGTCCTTGATATCAAATTCAGCTTCAAGTTTTCTCTTCAAGTTTCTAATCTCAAAAGAATCATCCCCGGTCATGATTATGTCATTTACATATACAATAAGAATAGCTACTTTACCTTCGATGGAATTTTTGAAAAATAGGGTGTGTAAGCTTGGCTTTGTGAGAAACCATATCTCTTAATAACATCACCAAAGTGCTTAAACCAGGCTCTAGGAGACTGTTTTAGTCTATATAGAGCCTTTTTTTTAATTTGCACACTTTGCCTTTTCCAAATTTTTCTTCAAATCTGGGTGGCAGGTCCATATATACTTCTTGCAAGTCTCCATTCAAAAATGCATTTTTTACGTCAACTGAAGAAGTGGCTAGTTGAAGTTAATTGCAAGAGAAAGAAGTACTATAATAGAGTTAATTTTGTCAATAGGATCAAAAGTCTCTTGGTAATCAATACCGTGATTTTTGAGTAAATCCTTTCTAGCTTTGTGTCTTTCCACACTTCCATCAGCTTTACACTTCACTGTGAATACCCATTTAGATCCAGCTGTCTTCTTGTCTTTTGGTAGATCAATGTCAGTCCAAGTGTTATTCCTTTTAAGAGCATTCATTTCTTCTATCACAGCTGATCTCCAACTGGGATCATCCAATGCTTCCTGAACAGTTCTTGGAACAAACATATTAGGAATCCTAGACACGAATGCTCTGTGAGCATTTGACAATTTTCCATATGACAAGTATTGTGCAATAGGATGTTTAGTGCATGTACGTATTCCTTTTCTCAAAGCAATTGGAAGATCAAGATCAGAAGACAAATTTGGTAAATCAAGAGAAGGATTGGAAGTAGAGGGAAGATTACTCTGAATTGTAGGACCTTTATTCGGTAAAGTTGATTAAAAATCCACTAAAGAAATAACTGGAGCTATAGCACCTTTATGAAATTTTTTCCTGGCATAAACCTTCTCTTGCTGAGGATTATGATCTACTGGAAGTACTTCTCCTCCTGTCTCTAACAAAGCAACGTCTGACAAAGTAGGATTAATGGTGCTAACACTAGTTTCTATATCAGAATTAATTGAAGGAATAGGAAAATTTCCCAAAAATTATCTTCTTCAACTTAGTTCTCCCCTTGAAGAAATTTTTTTTGAAAGAAAGATTAATCCTCAGCAAAGCTTACATCCATGCTCTCAAACAAATTTTTGGTATGCTCTCAAAAAATTTTTTGGTGACTGGATTAAAACACTTGTACCCATGTTTATTAGAGGCATAACCAATAAAAACAAAATTCTCAGCTTTGGGATCAAGTTTTGAGCGAAACATATTTGGTACATCCACATAACATTTGCACCCAAAAACCTTTAAAGGTAGATCTGCTGTTATCTTAAATGTGGGAAAACAATTTTTCAAAACCTGTAAAGGTATTTTAAATTTCAGAACTCTAGATGACATTCTATTTATTAAGTAACAAGAGGTTAGGAGTGTCTTACCCCAGAGATATTTAAGAACATTCATAGAAAACATAAGTTCCCGAACAACTTCAAGTCAATACCTATTTTTTCTTTCGGTAATACCATTTTGATGTGATGTGTCACGACAAGTTGATTGATGAAGAATACATTTTTCTAAAAGAAATGTTCTCAAATATTTATTGAAATATTTAGTGCCATTATCCATTCTTAGAATGCCAATTTTTGTTTGAAATCGTTGTTCAACTTCAGATTTCTTTTTCAACATATAAACCCAGCAAACTCGCGTGATCATCAATAAATGTGACAAATCATTTTTTTCAGAGTCTATTAGCTTTGGATGGACTCCAAAATATTTACAGCATCGTGCGAGATTTTATTCTAACATATTAATATAATTGAATTGAATTTGCACGTGAATTTTTCCGAACTATGCCATAATATTTCACAGTTAAATTTAGATAGTATGAATGCATAGGCTGATTTACCTTAATTGCTACATCAGATGCCTGAACACAATCATAGCCACTGGAACCAAAACCATGTGAAAGTCATATGAGGATCTCTTATTTTCTGAAAATCTAAGCATACAAATTTAGAAAAGCAAATTTACACCGATATTTGGCAAAATAAAAAACAATAATAATCAGTAAAAAAGTTTTTATCAATCACATGTCAGTGTTTAATAAACACAGCAAGATTGTTTTGTGGACAAAGAAAAGAGGCATTTCAAATGTTTTTATTCTTTATTACATGGTTAAATTCCATACTCAGAATTGTAGTTAACACTCATGGGTGCTCCTAGCTATCAAATGAATTGCAATAAGTACATAATTTTTATCATAGTTGTTACATGTGAAAAATTAAACATAAGAACTGATTAACAATAAAACCTCACAATTTCTTTAACTAAATTAACAGAAGCACAAAATCAATGGCTTCATTTGCCTTCAAAGAAGCAGGATAGAAAGATGCATTAATATGCAAGACAAACAACAGCCCCGACATACGACAAGCCAGATATACACTGCTTTCTCTTCTTTAACTGGAGAGGAACGGGGAGGAGGAAGATTATAAGCATCAATCCAGATTTGTCAACTTCAGGTTTTATAAGACTTGAAGATTTCACTGGCAAAATTCATCAACTTGGTTATTCCAAACTTCAAAAACCCAGAAAGATCAGAGATATTCAACTACTACAGGACAAAAGAAAATGATTTTTTTATTTCTTTTTCTCATTCATTTGCACTTTTTCCCAAAGTTTACTAGACACCAAAATTCAAAATAAATAATGTACTTTCTCATTCCAGCAGTCCAAAAATAGCAGCAACCAAGTCAAAAAGAATTGCTGTCTACCAAGATCTGATGCCTTCTAATGGTGTTATACCCATTATTCAAGGCATAGTCCACCACCCAAGTACATGCAGATCTGAGGCTAACCCAACACCAGTTTTCTGTGCATCAATTTACCATTGATAGAGGAGACCACCCGATAAAATACCCGACTCTCTATTGTTTGATTCTCACAAAACCAACAGTCTCTTCTTCAGCTTTCCTGATCTCATAGGATTACTGCCATTATAATTAGCAAATAAAATTAGATTTAAAAAAAAAGCAGAAAACTAAGCTAAAATGTTTAAATTGTTCAAACTTCAAACAGTAATGTTTTTAACCATAAGTAACCTGTTTGGAACTAATATCAAGCAAGTAGTAACTTGTTTGGAGCTAGTGCCATATTTCATTATTTTTTTTTAATGTAATTATCCCAATTTTGAGTACTTCCTATACTTTCTTTTTTCTTTGGCGATCTAACATAGCAATGATAAAAGTACATATACAATACATTTAGGCAGTATAAGTACCTAGTTATAATGAGTTACAAGCAGCAGCAAATGCATCATTTTCAGTGTTCCTTAACCTTGCTTGACCATGAAAATACACTCCAGCTCGATTAAGTAAAGAAAGTAATTTCAGTAACTCCTCGTTAGACAGTTTTGAAGGCCTCTTCCCTTCAAAGCCAATAGTTTTTAGAACATCAATGATCCTCTCCTTGAATGAACTCAATTCCATTTCTGAGTAAGAACATAGATGACAGTCTTCTTCGTTGCTCACCTCTGCTTCATCGTCTTCAGAAAAATCGTAGTTTCTGCTAGTGGCTCCACATTTACTAAGTGAGCTTTTCATCTTAGATAATATGAATAGCTCGATGATCTTTTTCTTCTGCTTAAGCAATGCAGCCAAGGTCTTATTTTTCTTGCCGAAGCACGTCCTTGTGAATGCGCGCCATTCATCAAGGTTCACATTTGGGATTTCAGCTTTAGGACGGATTATGACTACCAAAGAATCAACTTTTGGACATGGAACAAAGTCCCTCTTACGTCTATCACAAACTCCACTTCAGCCGCCAACTTCACATTTACAACCAATCTGTTGTACTCAGAGTCACCAGGATTAGCCAATAATCGCCGAGCAAACTCTTTTTGAAGTAGAAGTGTAAGGCTTCGAAAAGGGTTGGCTCCATACACCAATTTAGTCACAAGAGGGGATGATAATCCATGCGGAATATTCGCCACAACAAGATCAAACAGAGGAAATTTAACCTTCAAAGCATCCTCGCGTATAATCTGCAAAAACATTTTTTAAAAAAAGCCAAAAAATAGCTTCTTGCAGGCATTTCAACAAACACATAACAGTCACTTTAACTTACCTGAAGCTTAGAAAACCCATTGTCATAAACGCGTTCACGAAGAATCTCTACCATTCGTTTATCAATTTCAACGGCAACAACCTTTTTAGCAATTTCAAGAAGCTTGAGAGTGAGATTACTAGTGCCCGGTCCAATCTCTAAGGTAATATACATATAGAGGATACAAAATGTCACAACCTTTTTAAAACAATTAATCATCACTTATAAAATCTATATAATCTTAAAACCTTCCACTGATATCATATAGATAGTAAATGAAACACCACTTGTTAAAACATATATATATATATTACTTCATTACCAAAGATTAATCCAAAACATTTTTTTTTATAGTTTGCGGAATATGCATATTCATATATATCAAAATCAATATTTACAAAAATAATGCGAATTATATAGATATGATGGCAGTTTATCTCTGATCTTGATGTCCAAATCAACAATGCTCTCACAACCTCAAGCCTAGACTCGACTCCGTCTAGCTGAATTCTCTGGCTCAACTGTATCTACCCTGTCACCTGCGCAATGAATCACAATCGCGCTAAGCCAAAGCTTAGTGGTACAAATTTTGATAACAATATAGTTCAAATGGAATGCCAATGTCAAACTTTCAAGAACTAGAAACAATACACAAGGATATCATATTTCATAACATTATATCTCATTATATTGCTCAATTGTTCCACCATTCATAATTCACATTAAAACAAAGACAAGTATGGGCCCAAAAGGATCTAATATGCTATTCAAATTTCAGAGTTACTGTTTTGGTCCAATATAACAATATTTGTCTAGCCCGAAGGCGAATCATAATCACAATGAGGATTGCCTCATATGTGACATCCAACTAGGCTTCAAGGACTAGGCCCAACCCAGCTTCAAGGGTCTGCTACATCATGTAACACCCAACTAGGCTTCAAGGACCAAACCCAACCTAGCTTCAAGGGATTGTTACTTTTTAGGCATCCCACCAAATACAAAACTCTAAAAATTGAATAACATACTAGGCAAACAATTCTTTCATAATTCCATTATCAAATCCTTTCTCATTTTCTCATGATCAACTAGGCACAATGCCTCAAATATCTCATTTATATCATTTTAGCCATCACCAATTGCATTACATACCATCATCAGTGCATACATAACAAATTGCATTATCCATACATTTTGAATCACCATCATATATTTCACATAGTTCACATTATGCAAATCATAGCATATTACTCATGCATCAACAATGTAGTAAGTAACTTAACACATTTTTCAACCAAATATATTAAGTCCTAATGTCATGTAAATATAAATAATTATTCAAAGTTTGTACTTACCTTTAAGAGCAACAAACACCACTTCAACCTCCTCTTCCAAGATATCCCTCAACACTTGGAGTGGGGTAACTCAAGTCTCTTTAAAGCCTAAACCAAAAGTGATTATACATAATCACTAAGAGATCCACAAAGAAAAATAAGAAAAAGAACTATCTAGGGCAAACTCTATACATGACATGCTCAACAACACGGGCGTATCCATGACCGTGCCCTAAACCCACAACACAGAAGCTTTGACACGCTCAGTAACATGGGCGCGTCACTGCACGTGCAAATACTCCAACAACACAGTAGCTGTGACATGTGAAGTGACAGTGACATGGGCGTGTCACTTCATGTGTCAATTCTCCTCCAACACAGTAGCTATGACACGCTCAGTGACATGGGCGTGTCACTTCACGTGTTAATTCTGCACCAACACAATAGCTGTGACACGCTTAGTAACATGGGTGTGTCACTGATTGTGTCAATTCTCCTCCAACACAGTAGCTATGACACACTCAGTGACATGGGCATGTCACTGATCGTGTCACCAACACTGAAAACAGAACCATAGACACGCCCAAAGGCATGGCCGTGCCACCGGGCGTGTCAGGCCAAAAATCTGATATCGACACAAAAATACCTCATCCAAAATTCATCTTTCATTAACCTTTTCAACTCCATACAAACTCAACCAAAATCATCATTGTACCACATAATACTTGTATAAACATAAAAAAAAACCCAATTAGAAGCAAATATACATAATCACAACCAAGACTTCTCAACTCAAAAGTTACACAACCCAACATTCTTATTCTCTTCACCAAACTTAACCTTTTTCTTAAATCCAACCCCAAACTTCATAGCAAACTAGACAAAAGAACTTCAAACATACCAAAATCAACCATTAACACAACTACACCAAACATCCAATTCACATATACAAACTTCCAAAGGAAATCAAAGAAACAAGTTGAAAACTTATCAAATATGGAGAAAATTCTTAAAACTCCAACTTGAACACTTGAAATCCTTTAATTTCTTGAGTTAACAAGAAGCAAAATCTCTTTCCTTTTTGATGATGGTGGTGGTCGGCCTCAAAGGAGAAGGAAGAAGAAGAAGATAAACATCAAAACAACTACTTCACTTTTAACCACACAAATCTCCACTTTTCCCTCTTTTAATCTCCACCAAGCAATATATTATTATTATAATTAATCCCAAATATGTCATCTTCCACTATTATAATTAATATCTATTTTAAATAATTAAAATATCTTTTGACCTAATTAAGATATTGACTTATATATAACAAGTATATCTTCATATATACAACATACACACACTTTCCTTTTTCCTTTCTTTTCACTTAATCAAATATATACACTTTTAAATCCTTTAATTAATTTTCAAAATTAATATTTATTTCAAAATTTTGGGATATTACAATTCTCCCCTCTACAAATAAATTTCGTCCTCGAAATTACCTGCTATCAAGTCTGGAACAACTGAGGATACTGCTCCCGCATCATCTGCTCACTCTCCCATGTTGCCTCTTCAGTAGCATGATTCTTCCAAAGAACTTTCACAAGTGGCACTTTTTTATTTCTCAACTCTTTCACTTCACGTGCCATAATAGCCACTGGTTCTTTCTCATAAGTCAGATCTGGACTCACCTCAATAGACTCCACTGACAAAACGTGAGATGGGTCTGATTTGTACCTACGAAGCATAGAGACATGGAAGACATTGTGAATTCGATTCAATTCTGACAGTAAAGCTAATCTATAGGCCACTGGTCCAACTCTTTCCAGTATCTCATAAGGTTCTATGAAACATGGACTCAACTTCCCTTTGCGCCAAATCTCAAAAAAGTTTTTCAAGGAGAAACTTTTAAAAATAATTTATCTCCCACACTGAACTCTATGTCTCTTTTTTTTAAATCTGAATATGATTTCTGTCGGTCTAAAGCTGCTTTCAGACTATTCCTAATCACCTTTACCTTATCTTCTATTTCCTTAATCAAATCGGGACCAATCAACTTTCTTTCTCCAACCTCATCCTAACATAGAGACGTCCTGCATCTTCTACCATACAATGCCTCATAAGGTGCCATTCTAATACTGGATTGATGACTGTTGCTATAAGCAAACTCAATCAGTGGCAAGAATCTGTCCCAGCTCCCAGAGAAATCGATGATACAGCTCCTTAACATGTCCTCTAAAATCTGTATCACTCTCTCTGACTGCCCATCTGTCCGAGGATGGAAAGCAGTGCTAAAATATAACCGAGAGCCCAAAGCATCATGTAAACTCTTCCAAAACCTCGAAGTAAATCGGGGATCTCGATCAGATACCAACAAAATTGGGATTCCATGTAACCTCACTATCTCATTAATATACAGCTCAGCCAACTTCTCAAGAGAGTAATCCATCCGAACTGGAAGAAAATGAGCTGTTTTCATCATCCGATCAATAATCACCCAGATTGTATTAGGCTTCTTCTGAATCAAAGGCAAACCAGTCACAAAATCCATCTTTACTCGCTCCCATTTGCACTTAGGCACTGATAATGGCTAAAGTAATCCCTAAGGAACTTGGTGTTCAGCCTTCACTCTCTGATAAGTGAGACATCTGGATACAAACTCTGCTATGTCCCTCTTCATACTTGACCACTAATAATATTATTTCAAATCCTGATACATCTTAGTACTCCTAGGATGCATAGGTTAAACTGACTAATGTGCTTCCTCCAAAATTACCTTTTTCCAGTCTTGCATCATCAGGGATACACAACCTATTTCTGTACCACAAACTGCCATCACTTCTCACATGAAGATCTCGACTCTCCCCCTTTTGGCAATCCAAAACAGCTTTCTGGATGTTCTCATCTGCCAACTGAGTCTTCCTAATCTGATCTAATAACACCGACCTTAATTTCAACTGAGCCATTAATGCACCAGCATCACAAGAATCAATCTGGCATGCAACGATCTCAACTCAATAAGCAACAAGAGCGAATAAGCAGTCAAACCTGTCAAAGACTTCCGACTCAAGGCGTCGCAACAACATTTGCCTTACCAGGATGATAATGAATTAAATAATCATATTCTTTAATCAATTCTAACCATCGTCTCTACCGAAGATTCAACTCTCTCTGAACACCCAGGTATTTCAAACTCTTGTGATCCGTATAAATGAAACACTTCTCCCCTTACAAGTAATGTTGCCAAATCTTCAAAGCAAAAACTATAGCTACTAACTCCAAATCATGCGTCGAATAATTTAGCTCATGCAGCTTCAACTGTCGAGAAGCATAAGCAATGAATCTACCCTCTTGTATCAAAACACAACCTAAACCACTATGTGAAGCATCACTGTAAATCACATAAGGTTTACCTTCCACAGGCAGGGTAAGAACAGGAGCCTGAGTCAACATCTCCTTCAGCTGCTCAAAACTCACCTGACTCCAATCTGTCCACATGAATCTAACTCCCTTCCGAAGTAATCTGGTGAGTGGAGTAGCTATCATATAAAAACCTTTCACAAACCGTTGATAATAGCCTACCAAATCCAAAAAACTTTTAACCTCTGTCATAGTCTTCGGTGGACTCCAATTTAAAATAGTCTTAACTTTACTCGGATCAACTCTAATACCCTCTGCTGAAACCACATGACCAAGAAAAGTCACTTGATCAAGCCAAAACTCATATTTAGACAGCTTAGCATACAACTACTTCTCTCTCAGAGTCTGCAATACAATCCGCAAAAACTTATCATGATCCTCTTCGTTACATGAATACACCAAAATATCATCAATAAAAACTACCACGAATTGATCTAGATAGGGTCTGAATACACTATTCATCAAATCTATAAATGTTGCCGGTGCATTCGTCAACCCAAAAGGTATTACCAAGAAATCATAGTGCCCATATCTCATACGGAAAGCTGTCTTAGGTACATCTTCATCTCTGACTCTTAACTGATGGTACCCTTGTAATATCCCAATGTATGCCTTAGAAGTTTTGAATATTGTTGTTGTTTTAAATTGGATTGAAAGTATATGTTATGTTGATAAGAATGGAAATTGAAAGAGAAAGTTTATGTATTGTTTAAAAAGGAAAGTAATGTGTAGAGAGTAAGTGTATATGTTGGGTATATGGTAATATATATAACATATATGTTGGTCAAAATGAGTGGTCAAGGGAAGAAGATATTTTAATTGTTGTATGTGAAATTACTATAAAGGGCACTTGATTAAGAAGAAAGCTAGAACAAGTGAGAAGAGGGTATGTTGGTAATTGTCTTTTTGAAACACTTGGTGGAGATTTAAAGAGAAGTTGACTTTGTTTCTTCATCATCTTTTTTCTTTTCCATGTGTGTGGCCGGCTCATCCAAAGACAAAAGAAAGCAAGAGAGCAAGAGAGGATCTTGAAGTTCTAAGCTCAAATTGAAGGAAGAATTAAGTGATTAAGTTGGAGATTTGTGAAATTCATCAACTTTGGTAAGTTCTTTCTCTTGATTGCCTTTGTTCTTTTGAAGTTGTGTTTGGGGTTGATGAATTATTATGGATAGTATGATTAGGTGTGCTTGTGATTTGTTTATAAGTGTTGAAGTTGATTTTAATATGAGAAGTTAAGTTGGTTATTGAGTTGAAAGAGTAAGTTGTGTTTGTATTAGGGTTTTGAAGTGATAAGTGAAGTGTAACTTGAGTTTGATCAAGTATTTTCTTAGATTTTCATGTTGTTTGTGTTTATTGGAGTTGTAAGCTCACAATATGAGAATTTGACCGAAGGCAGTAGCATTGTGGATGCCACACCCGTGGCCTTGGTTGCCATGGCCATGGTCATTTGTAGCCATGGCCGTGGAGGATTGGAGCAAGGGTGGCAAAACCATTCTTTAACCCACGCCCGTGGGGGTTGAGGTGGCCACGGCCGTGGGCTTTTAAATGTGATGTTAAGTGATACTTTGTAATCTAAAGGTCTAAGATGAAATTAATAAGTGATAAATTGTATTGAAATTCATGTATTGTATCAATTTTTGGATTAGGTTTTGAAAGAAGGTGAGTTGCCCTAATTTGGGAAGTGAAGAATCTTGGAAAAAGAAAGTGTTTAGAGTTGTGTGAATTATTATTGAGGTAAGTACAAATCTTGCATTATTGCATTGTTAATTCATATGAATAATGTTATGTTGTGTACAATGTGGAACATACATTTGATGATATTGATGATGCATGAGAATAATGTACATTGTTATGTTTATATCAATGATGACATATGTATAATGTGAAGGATATAATGTAAATGATTGTGTATTTGAAAGATGAATTGCTATAATGTGGATTGAGATGTGATGGAATATAAAGCCATTGTGATTGGCTATAATGATTCTAATGAGGCATGTTTGCCTAATCGATAATGAGATAATAAATGAATTGTGTGTCTAATGTGTTATTCCATTTTCAGAGTTTTGTTGTTGGTGGCATGCCTAATAGTAACAATCTCTTAAAGTTAGGTTGGAATTGATCCTTGAAGCCTAATTGAGATGTTACAACCGTTGAAGCTAGGTTGGGTTTGGTTCTTGAAGCCAAGTTGGGTTGATACTTAGCATGCTTTGTTCCCCTTGAAGCTTGGTTGAACCTAATCCTTGAAGCCTAGTTGGGATTATGATATTGATGAATGTGATAATTGAACCAAAACATTAACTCTGAAAGTGGAATGGCATATTAGTGTATTTTGGGCCCATGTTTGTCTTTGTTTAAATGTGATTCATTAATGGTAAAATGATTGAATAACGAGATCTATGGAATGATTTTGAAAGGTGATATGTATATATGTGTATAGTTTATGAAATACAAAATGTGTGACATTGTATTGCATGAAAGCATAATGCTAGCATACTTTGTATTACTAAGTCGTTGGCTTAGCGCGATATTGGTTGATCGCGCAGGTGACGGAGTTGAACCCGAGAGTTCCTCGAGACCAAGTGAGTCTAGGCATTGAAGAGTTTATTTTGGGACTTAAATATCAGAGAAGAGCTCCCAATCATGTATAGCTCCTTTATATTTTGTAAAGTATTGATTTTAATGTAAATATATGTATAATTGTAAATATGGATTTGAAAATGTTCATATATGTGAATATTTTATAAATTTCGCTGCGTATTAAGTAAAGGTATATATATATATCTATTTTGTTTTATATTACAAGTTAATTACTTATTCTCTATAATGTGTATTGAGAAAGAATATTTTATCATTTAAAATGAAGTAAGTGATAGAGAGAACCGTAGCATCTCTATATTCAGTGTACGTATACTACATTGTGGTGTTGTGTAGTGTGCGTGTACGGGGTATAGGGGTGTTACAATTGTTTTGGTATCAGAGCCTAGGTTTGAGATTCTCAACCTAGGTAAAATGAAAGAAAAAGAATATTTTGACTTTAAAAGTTAGTTTTTGAATAACATACATGTTTGGTATTGGCAGTCTCTGATCTTTAATGAGATGTATTCTGCTGTGTTTGCAGATATAGGTTGTGATGGATTCTCACTTGCGTCAGTCAGTAGAGGGTAGTGCGGAGAGTGTAGCTCCTGATGAGGTTAAAGAGGGAGCTAGAGTGGATAGTGCTGGAGAGGTACCTGCTTCTGTGTCGGGGAGACCAGCTGGTGAGGAGGTTCCACCAGTTTGGCTTAGGCATGTGGTTAATTTGTTGAGGCAAGCACCAGTGCAACCACCGCCACCACCCCCACAGCCTTTGGTATCAGTGAGACAGTATGATAAATTAAGGAAGTATGGAGCTGAGGATTTTCTGGATACTATTGATCCAGCTGTAGCTGAGCAGTGGCTAGATAAAGTACAGAGAATATTTGTTCAGTTACAAGCCACTCTAGAAGAAAAATTTGATTATGCAAGATCATTGTTGCAGAAGGATGCATATGACTGGTGGAAGACAGTGCCCCATGCTATGGATGATCCACCTACCTTGTCCTATGCTGATTTTCTAAGAGAGTTTGAATTGAAGTATACTCCAAGGGAGTATAAAGATGTGAAGAAAATAGAGTTTTTAAGCTTGAAACAAGATCACCGGACTGTGACAGAATATAAACTAGAGTTTATCCGGTTGAGCCAGTATGCTGGGGGTATTATATCTGATGAGATAGATAGATGCAGGAGATTTGAGGAGGGATTGAGGCCCTCTATCATGTGCCTGGTAGCTGGATCCAGATATCATGATTTTTCCCAGCTTGTTGCAGCAGCTAGGAGTGTGGAGAGAGCTCAGGGTATTGCGGCTGCTTATGAGGAAGAGATCAGGGTTAGGAGACCCCAGTTTGAAGTAGGGTCTTCATCTGTGAAAAGAGGTAAAGGAAGTTTTGTTCCTCGGGTTAGTAGGAGTCAGAGGTCAGCTGGTAGGTCAGTACAGTTTCAGAGGCAGAGATCGAGACCTACAGTTTCAGTGGCGAGTGCTCCGACCCCAGTGATTCAGAGATCCACTCTACCAGTATGTATTCATTGTGGTAGACCACATGGTGGTACTTGTTGGAGGACTGGTGTGGCAGGGGTATGTTTCAGATGTGGGTCGCCTGATCATTTTGTGAGAGAGTGCCCTGAGAGGCAGGAGCAAATGTCGGTAGATTCTGCAGCTTCTCGACCTAGTATGAGGGGAGGTCGAGGAGGCAGAAGTTTCAGCAGAGGAGGCAGATCTGGGTTCAGTCCTTGAGGAGGTTCTACATCTAGGGAGAGTAGACCAGAGGAGGCTGGATCTTCTCAGAGGATATATGTGATGTAGAGGCAGCCGGATGCTTCGGCAGTCATAACTGGTACTTTCTCTTTATTTGGTATTTCAGTACTTGCTTTGATTGATCCAGGATCTACACATTCATATATTAGTGCATCTGTTTTGCCTGTATCTGAATTGCATGCTGAATCCCTAGGATTTGATGTATTGGTGACAAATCCTTTAGGGCATAGTGTGATTGTTAGTAAGGTGTATCGAGACAGTGCAGTAGTGGTGCAAGGTGAGGAGTTCCTTGGAGATTTAATTGAAATGCCTTTTAAGGAATATGACTTGATCCTAGGCATGGACTGGTTACCTAGACATGGAGCTGTGGTAGACTGTCAAAAGAAAGTTGTTACCTTGAGAACTGATGATGGTAGAGATGTGATAGTATCTAGTGAGCAGGGACAGTTAGCATCCTTGTTTGTTTCAGCTGTTGCAGCTAGGAGGTTGATTAGAAAAGGGTGTGATGCTTACCTTGCTCATATTGTGGATACTAGAGTAGTGAGTTCTCAAAATGATAGTATACCTACAGTTGCAAAGTTTCCAGATGTATTTCTAGAAGAGTTGCCAGGGTTACCTCCTGAGAGAGAGGTGGAGTTTGGTATTGAATTATTGCCTGGTACCACTCCTATCTCTATTACTCCTTATAGAATGGCACCTGCTGAATTGAGAGAATTGAAGGTGCAGTTGTAGGAGTTGTTGGATAAAGGGTTTGTTCTCCCTAGTGTTTCACCGTGGGGAGCTCCTGTTTTATTTTTAAAAAAGAAGGATGGTACTATGAGATTGTGTATCGATTATAGGCAATTGAACAAGGTGACTATTAAAAATAAATATCCTTTGCCTAGAATTAATGATCTCTTTGATCAATTAAAGGGTGCAGCGGTGTTTTCCAAGATTGATTTTAGATCAGGGTACCATCAGTTAAGAGTCAGAGCTGAACATGTTCCTAAGACAGCCTTTCGTACAAGGTATGGGCATTATGAGTTTCTAGTTATGCCTTTTGGTTTGACGAATGCACCTACAGCTTTTATGGATTTGATGAATAGGGTGTTTAGGCCCTATTTGGATCAATTTGTGGTGGTCTTCATCGATGATATTTTGGTGTATTCGCGTAATGAGGAGGAGCATGACAAGCATCTGCGAATTGTGTTGCAAATTTTGAGAGAGAAGCAATTGTTTGCTAAACTGTCGAAGTGTGAATTTTGGCTTGACCAAGTAACTTTTCTCGGTCATATAGTTTCAGCAGAGGGTATTAGAATTGATCCGAGTAAAGTTGAAGCTATTTTGAATTGGAGTCCACCAAAGTCTGTGACTGAAGTTAGAAGTTTTCTGGGTTTGGCAGGCTATTACCGACGGTTTGTGAAAGGATATTCTTTGATAGCTACTCCACTTACCAGATTACTTCGAAAGGGAGTTAGATTTGTGTGGACAGATCAGTGTCAGGCTAGCTTTGAACAGTTGAGAGAAATGTTGACTCAAGCGCCTGTTTTAACTTTACCTATGGAAAATAAACCATTTGTGATCTACAGTGATGCTTCACATAGTGGTTTGGGTTGTGTGCTGATGCAAGAAGGTAAAGTTATAGCTTATGCTTCTCGACAGTTGAAACCGCATGAGCTCAATTATTCGACCCATGATTTAGAGTTAGCAGCCATTGTGTTTGCATTGAAGATTTGGCGACACTATTTGTATGTGGAGAAGTGTTTTATTTATACAGACCATAAAAGTTTAAAATATTTGGGTGTCCAAAGAGAGTTCAATCTTCGACAGAGGAGATGGTTGGAGTTGATTAAAGACTATGACTGTTTGATTGATTATCATCCTGGTAAAGCAAATATTGTTGCTGATGCCTTGAGTCAGAAGTCTTTAGCAGGTTTGACTGTTTATTCGCTCTCGTTGCTTGTTGAGTTGAGAGCATTGCATGCTAGCTTTGTATCTTGTGATGATGGTGCATTGTTGGCACAGTTGCAATTGAAACCATTATTATTGGATCAGATTAAAGAGGCTCAATTGGCTGATGAGAAGATTCAAAAGATTGTTTCAGATTGCCAGAATGGAAAGAGTCAAGATTTTATTGTGAGAAGTGATGGGAGTCTTTGGTTTAAGAACAGATTGTGTGTACCTGATGATGCTAATTTGAGAAGGATCATTTTAGAAGAAGCACATCAATCAATATTTGCTATGCATCTGGGCAATACAAAGATGTAGCATGATTTGAAGCAGAATTACTGGTGGTCTGGTTTGAAGAGAGACATTGTAGATTTTGTGTCCAAATGTCTCACATGTCAGAGGGTAAAAGTTGAGCATCAAGTTCCAATAGGGTTACTTCAACCGTTATCAGTGCCTGAATGGAAATGGGATAGAGTAACCATGGATTTTGTATCTGGTTTACCATTGACACAAAGGAAGCATGATGCTATTTGGGTGATTGTTGACAGGTTGACTAAGACAGCTCATCTTCTTCCGGTTCGGATGGATTATTCTCTGGAAAGGTTAGCTGAGCTGTATATCCATGAGATTGTAAAGTTGTATGGTATCCCAATTTCTGTAGTGTCTGATCGAGATCCCCGATTTATTTTAAGGTTTTGGAAGAGTTTACATGGTGCTTTGGGTTCTCGATTACATTTCAGCACTGCTTTTCATCCACAGACAGATGGGCAGTCAGAGAGAGTGATACAGATCATCGAGGACATGTTGAGAAGCTGTGTCATTGATTTCTCTGGAAGTTGGGATAGATTTTTGCCACTTGTGGAATTTGCTTACAATAATAGTCATCAATCCAGCATTGGTATGGCACCATTCGAAGCATTGTATGGTAGACAGTGTAGGACACCTCTATGTTGGAATGAACTTGGAGAAGGTAAGTTAATTGGTCCTGATTTGGTTAAAGAAACTGAAGAAAAAGTGAAATTGATTCGAGATAGGTTGAAAACAGCTTCAGACCGACAGAAATCTTATTTAGACTTGAAAAGGAGAGACATAGAGTTTGATGTTGGAGATAAGGTATGTTTGAAAGTGTCTCCTTGGAAGAAGATCTTGAAGTTTGGTCGGAAAGGGAAATTGAGTCCTCGTTTCATTGGACCGTATGAAGTTTTGGAAAGAGTTGGGCCAGTTGCTTATCGGCTTGCTTTACCACCTGAGTTGGATAGGATCCATAATGTATTCCATGTTTCTATGTTGAGAAGATACAGGTCGGATCCATCTCATCTTTTGCCAATTGAATCTATTGAAGTGAGTTCAGATCTGACATTTGAAGAGGAACCAGTTGCTATTTTGGCACATGAAGTGAAAGAGTTGAGGAATAAGAAAGTGCCTTTGGTGAAGGTTCTATGGAAGAATCATGGAAGAGAAGAAGCAACTTGGGAGAGTGAGCAAGCAATGCGAGATCAACATCCTCAGTTGTTTCGGAATTGATGACAGGTAATTTCGAGGACGAAATTTCTTTTTAGAGGGGGAGAATTGTAATATCCCAATGTATGCCTTAGAAGTTTTGAATATTGTTGTTGTTTTAAATTGGATTGAATGTATATGTTATGTTGATAAGAATGGAAATTGAAAGAGAATGTTTATGTATTGTTTAAAAAGGAAAGTAATGTGTAGAGAGTAAGTGTATATGTTGGGTATATGGTAATATATATAACATATATGTTGGTCAAAATGAGTGGTCAAGGGAAGAAGATATTTTAATTGTTGTATGTGAAATTACTACAAAGGGCACTTGATTAAGAAGAAAGCTAGAACAAGTGAGAAGAGGGTATGTTGGTAATTGTCTTTTTGAAACACTTGGTGGAGATTTAAAGAGAAGTTGACTTTGTTTCTTCATCATCTTTTCTTCTTTTCCATGTGTGTGGCCGGCTCATCCAAAGACAAAAGAAAGCAAGAGAGCAAGAGAGGATCTTGAAGTTCTAAGCTCAAATTGAAGGAAGAATTAAGTGATTAAGTTGGAGATTTGTGAAATTCATCAACTTTGGTAAGTTCTTTCTCTTGATTTCCTTTGTTCTTTTGAAGTTGTGTTTGGGGTTGATGAATTATTATGGATAGTATGATTAGGTGTGCTTGTGATTTGTTTATAAGTTTTGAAGTTGATTTTAATATGAGAAGTTAAGTTGGTGATTGAGTTGAAAGAGTAAGTTGTGTTTGTATTAGGGTTTTGAAGTGATAAGTGAAGTGTAACTTTAGTTTGATCAAGTATTTTTCTTAGATTTTCATGTTGTTTGTGTTTATTGGAGTTGTAAGCTCACAATATGAGAATTTGACCGAAGGCAGTAGCATTGTGGATGCCACGCCCGTGGCCTTGGTTGCCATGGCCATGGTCATTTGTAGCCATGGCCGTGGAGGATTGGAGCAAGGGTGGCAGAACCATTCTTTAACCCACGCCCGTGGGGGTTGAGGTGGCCACGGCTGTGGGCTTTTAAATGTGATGTTAAGTGATACTTTGTAATCTAAAGGTCTAAGATGAAATTAATAAGTGATAAATTGTATTGAAATTCATGTATTGTATCAATTTTTGGATTAGGTTTTGAAAGAAGGTGAGTTGCCCTAATTTGGGAAGTGAAGAATCTTGGAAAAAGAAAGTGTTTAGAGTTGTGTGAATTATTATTGAGGTAAGTACAAATCTTGCATTATTGCATTGTTAATTCATATGAATAATGTTATGTTGTGTACAATGTGGAACATACATTTGATGATATTGATGATGCATGAGAATAATGTACATTGTTATGTTTATATCAATGATGACATATGTATAATGTGAAGGATATAATGTAAATGATTGTGTATTTGAAAGATGAATTGCTATAATGTGGATTGAGATGTCATGGAATATAAAGCCATTGTGATTGGCTATAATGATTCTAATGAGGCATGTTTGCCTAATCGATAATGAGATAATAAATGAATTGTGTGTCTAATGTGTTATTCCATTTTCAGAGTTTTGTTGTTGGTGGCATGCCTAATAGTAACAATCTCTTAAAGTTAGGTTGGAATTGATCCTTGAAGCCTAATTGAGATGTTACAACCGTTGAAGCTAGGTTGGGTTTGGTTCTTGAAGCCAAGTTGGGTTGATACTTAGCATGCTTTGTTCCCCTTGAAGCTTGGTTGAACCTAATCCTTGAAGCCTAGTTGGGATTATGATATTGATGAATGTGATAATTGAACCAAAACATTAACTCTGAAAGTGGAATGACATATTAGTGTATTTTGGGCCCATGTTTGTCTTTGTTTAAATGTGATTCATTAATGGTAAAATGATTGAATAACGAGATCTATGGAATGATTTTGAAAGGTGATATGTATATATGTGTATGGTTTATGAAATACAAAATGTGTGACATTGTATTGCATGAAAGCATAATGCTAGCATACTTTGTATTACTAAGCCGTTGGCTTAGCGCGATATTGGTTGATCGCGCAGGTGACGGAGTTGAACCCGAGAGTTCCTCGAGACCAAGTGAGTCTAGGCATTGAAGAGTTTATTTTGGGACTTAAAGATCAGAGAAGAGCTGCCAATCATGTATAGCTCCTTTATATTTTGTAAAGTATTGATTTTAATGTAAATATATGTATAATTGTAAATATGGATTTGAAAATGTTCATATATGTGAATATTTTATAAATTCCGCTGCGTATTAAGTAAAGGTATATATATATCTATTTTGTTTTATATTACAAGTTAATTACTTATTCTCTATAATGTGTATTGAGAAAGAATATTTTATCATTTAAAATGAAGTAAGTGATAGAGAGAACCGTAGCATCTCTATATTCAGTGTACGTATACTACATTGTGGTGTTGTGTAGTGACGTGTACGGGGTATAGGGGTGTTACAACCCTGATCTCAGATCAATCTTAGAGAATACCACTACTCCCTTCAATTGACCAAAGAGATTATCTATCTGAGGCAAAGGATACTCATTCTTAATGGTAACTTTATTTAATTGCCGATAATCAATGCACAATCTTAAGATACCATCCTTCTTCTTCACAAATAAAAAGGGCGCTCCCCACAGTGACACACTAGGGCGAACAAACCGTTTATCCAACAATTCCTGTAGCTGCACCTTCAGCTCTCTCAACTCAGCAGGTGCCATATAATAAGGAGTAATAGAGATGGGAGTAGTACCAGACAAAAAATCGATACCAAACTCAACCTCTCTCTCAGGGGGTATCCTTGCAATTTCTCAGGAAAAATATCTGAAAACTCAGCAACTGTAAGTATACTGTCTAGTGGAAACCCACTACTCTGGTATCTACCACATGAGCAAGATAAGCTTCACATCCCTTCTGAATCATCCTCCTATCTGAAATAGCTGAAACAAACATGGATGAAAGATGTCTCTACTCAGTAGATACAATCACATTCCTACCATCACAGGTTCTCAGGGTAACACACTTTTGCTGACAATCTACCATAGTCCCATGCTTAGATAACCAATCCATGCCTAAAATTAAATCATACTCCTTGAAAGGCATCTTAATCAAATCACCAAGAAACTCCTCATACTGAACCACAACCGAACTATCTCGGTGCACCTTGCTAACTACAAAACTATGCCCTAAAAGATTTGTCACCAAAACATCAAATTCTAGGGACTCATAATGCAAATAAGTCACATGCAAGATGGATGCACTAATACATGAATGAGTCGATCCAGGGTCAATCAAAGTAAGAACTGGAGTTCCAAATAAAGAAAATGTACCAGCAATAACGGCTGAAGCATCCGGCTACCTCTGCATCATATATACCCGCTGAGATGGTCCTGCCTCATCTGGTCTACTACCTGCAGTAGACCCTGCTCTCTGACCAGACCATGTCCGACCTCCTATGCTAGAACTTCTGCCACCACGACCTCCTCTAGCACTGGGTCAAGAAATTACAGTATCTGTATATCTATCCTTTGATGTCTCAGGGCAATCTTTGATGAAATGATCTGGTGACTCACATCTATAACACATTGCTGGTCCACCTGTCTTCCAACAAGCACCCCCGTGTGCCCTACCACAATGGACACAAATATATGAAACTGGTCTTTGAACTACTAGGGTTGGAGAACTAGCCACAGAAACTGTAGGTCTCGATCTCTGCCTCTGCTACTATACCGACTTACCAGACTGCCTCTGACTCCTACTGAACCTAGGAAAATATCCTCCTCAGCCTCTCTTCACAGATGAAGATCCTGCCTCACTCTGAGGCCTCCTAGCTCTGTTCTCCTCATCTCTAGCAGCTGCTGTAATACCCTGTGCTCTCTCAACACTCCTGGCAGCTGCAACCAACTGGGAAAATTTCTGATACCGGGAGCCTGCGATAATGCACATGATAGAGGGTCTCAATCCCTCCTCAAATCTCCGACACCGGTCAATTTCATCAGAAATAATCCCACCAGCATACTGACTTAGCCGAGTAAACTCTATTTCATACTCCGACACAGTCCTGGTATCCTGCTTCAAATTTAAAAACTCCATTTTCTTCTCAGAGTATACTTCTGCTTAAACTCTCGCAGAAAATCATCGTAGGTCAAGGTTGGTGGATCATCCAAGGCATGTGGGACCGTCTTCCACCAATCATATGCATCCCTCTGCAGAAGTGATATGGCATAATCAAACTTTTCTTCTGGAGTAGTCTGTAGCTGAATGAACACTCTCTGAACTCTATCAAGCCACTGCTCAGCTACAGCAGGATCTGTCGTACCCATAAAGTCATCAGCTTCAAACTTCTTCAACTTATCATATTGCCTCGACGGTACTTGCGGCTGCGGCTGCTGAACTGGAGCCTGCCTCAACAACTCCACCATATGTCGTACCTAGCTCGACGAAATCTCATCAATTGCTGGTATCTCAGGCACAGGAGTAGGTGCCCCTCCAGCTATCTCTATTCTAGCACCATCTCTACCCTCAACAGAAGCCACACTCTCAGTACTATCCTCAGCAGACTGGCGTGTCTGAGACTCCATAACTACCTATATCTGCAAACACAACAGAAATTTGCCTCATCAAAGATCAGAAACTACCAGTGCCAATGCATGTATCATTTAAAAAAAACATATTTAAAATTCTCAAGTTTCTTTTTCTTATAACCCACTTAGGTTGATAACCTAAAACTTAGACTCTAATACCAAAACAAATGTAACACTCCTATACCCAATATACGTACACTACATGTACCCGCTATAGGTGATATACGTATAAAGGATACAAGAATGTCACAACCTTTTTAAAACAATCAATCATCACTTATAAAATCTATATAATCTTAAAACATTCCACTAATATCAAATAGATAGTAAATGAAACAACACTTGTTAAAACATATATATATATATATTACTTCATTACCAAAGATTAATCCAAAACATTTTTTTTATAGTTTGCGGAATATACATATTCATATACATCAAAATCAATATTTACAAAAATAATATGAATTATATACATGCTAGCAGTTTGTCTCTGATCTTGATGTGCAAATCAACACTACTCTCACAATCTCAAGCCTAGACTCGACTCGGTCAAGCTGAACTCTCCGGCTCAACCGGATCTACCTTATCACCTGCGCAATAAATCACAATCACGCTAAGCCAAAGCTTAGTGGTACAAACTTTGATAACAATATAGTTCAAATGTAATGCCAATGTCAAACTTTCAAGAACTAGAAACAATACACAAGGATATCATATTTCATAACATTATATCTCATTATATTGTTTAATTGTTTCACCATTCATAATTCACATTAAAGCAAAGCCAAGCATGAGCCTAAAAGGATCTAATATGCTATTCAAATTTCAAAGTTACTGCTTTGGTCCAATATAACAACATTTGTCTAGCCCGAAGGCGAATCATAATCACAATGAGAATTACCTTATATGTAACATCCCAACTAGGCTTCAAGGACTAGACCCAACCCAGCTTCAAGGGTCTGCTATATCATGTAACACCCAACTAGGCTTCAAGGACCAAACCCAACCTAGCTTCAAGGGATTGTTACTTTTTAGGCTTGCCACCAAACACAAAACTCTGAAAATTGAATAACATACTAGGCGTACAATTTTTTCATATTAAAACTCTGAAAATTGAATAACATACTAGGAACACAATTCTTTCATAAATTCATTATCAAATCTTTTTTCATTTTCTCATGATCAACTAGGCACAATGCCTCAAATATCTCATTTATATCAGTTTAGCCATCACCAATGGCTTTACATACAATCATTAGTGTATACGTAACAAATTGCATTATCCATACATTTTGAATCATCATCATATATTTCACATAGTTCACATTATGCAAATTATAACATATTACTCATGCATCAACAATGTAGTAAGTAACTTAACACATTTTCCAACCAAATATGTTAAGTCCCAGAATCATGTAAATATAAATAATTATTCAAAGTTTGTACTTACCTCTAAAAGCAACAAACACTACTTCAACCTCCTCTTCCAAGATATCCCTTAACACTTAGAGTGGGATAACTCAAGTTTTCAAAGCCTAAACCAAATGTTATTATACATAATCACTAAGTGATCTACAAAGAAAAATAAGGAAAAGAACCATCTAGGGCAAACTCTACACATGGCACGCTCAACAACACGGCGTGTCCATGATCGTGCCCTAAATCCACAACACAGAAGCTTTGACACGCTCAGTAACATAGGCGTGTCACTGCACGTGCAAATACTCTAACAACACAGTAGCTGTGACACGCTCAATGACATGGGCGTGTCACTTCACGTGTCAATTCTCCTCCAACACAGTAGCTATGAAACGCTCAAAGACATGGGCGTGTCACTTCACGTGTCAATTCTACAACAACACAGTAGCTATGACACGCTCAGTAACATGGGCGTGTCACTGGTTGTGTCAATTCTCCTCTAAAACAGTAGCTATGACACACTCAGTGACATGGACGTGTCACTGATCATGTCACCAACATTGAAAACAGAACCATCGAAACGCCCAAAGGCAAGGCCGTGCCACCGGGCGTGTCAGGCCAAAAACCTGATATCGACACAAAAATGCCTCATCCAAAAATCATCTTTCATTAACCTTTTCAACTCCATACAAACTTAACCAAAATCATCATTATTCCATATAATACTTGTATAAACATCAAAACAATCCAATTAGAAGCAAATATACATAATCACAACCAAGACTTCTCAACTCAAAAGTTACACAACCCAACACTCTTATTCTCTTCACCAAACTTAACCTTTTTCTTAAATCCAACCCCAAACTTCATAGCAAACTAGACAAAAGAACTTCAAACATACCAAAATCAACCATTAACACAACTACACCAAACATCCAATTCACATATACAAACTTCCAAAGGAAATCAAAGAAACAAGTTGAAAACTTACCAAATATGGAGAAAATTCTTAAAACTCCAACTTGAACACTTGAAATCCTTCAATTTCTTGAGTTAGTAAAAAGCAAATTCTCTTTCCCTTTTGATGATGGTGGTGGTCGGCCTCAAAGGAGAAGGAAGAAGAAGAAGATAAACATCAAAACAACTACTTCACTTTTAACCATACAAATCTCCACTTTTTCCTCTTTTAATCTCCACCAAGCAATATATTATTATTATAATTAATCCCAAATATGTCATCTTCCACTATCATAATTAATATCTATTTTAAATAATTAAAATATCTTTTGACCTAATTAAGATATTGACTTATATATAACAAGTATATCTTCTAATATACAACATATACACACTTCCCTTTTTCCTTTCTTTTCACTTAATCAAATATATACACTTTTAAATCCTTTAATTAATTTTCAAAATTAATATTTATTTCAAAATTTTGGGATATTACAATTCTCCCCCTCTACAAATAAATTTCATCCTCAGAATTACCTGCTCTCAAGTCTGGAACAACTGAGGATACTGCTCCCGCATCATCTGCTCACTCTCCCATATTGCCTCTTCAGTAGCATGATTCTTCCAAAGAACTTTCATAAGTGACACTTTCTTATTTCTCAACTCCTTCACTTCACGTGCCATTATAGCCACTGGTTCTTTCTAATAAGTCAGATCTTAACTCACCTCATAGACTCCACTGACAAAAAGTGAGATGGGTCTGATCTATACCTCCGAAGCATAGAGACATGGAAGACATTGTGAATTCGATCCAATTCCGGCGATAAAGCTAATCTATAGGCCACCGGTCCAACTCTTTTCAGTATCTCATAAGGTCCTATGAAACGTGGACTCAACTTCCCTTTGCGGCCAAATCTCAAATTTTTTTTTTCCAAGGAGAAACTTTCAAAAATACCTTATCTCCCACACTGAACTCTATGTCTCTTCTTTTTAAATCTGAATATGATTTCTGTCTGTCTGAAGCTACTTTCAGACTATTCCTAATCACCTTTACCTTCTATTCTGTTTCCTTAATCTAATCGGGACCAATCAACTTTTCTTCTCCAACCTCATCCCAACATAGAGGCGTCCTGCATCTTCTACCATACAATGTCTCATAAGGTGCCATTTTAATACTGGACTGATGAATGTTGCTATAAGCAAACTCAATCAGTAGCAAAAATCTGTCCCAGCTCCCAGAGAAATCGATGATACAGCTCCTTAACATGTCCTCTAAAATCTGTATCACTCTCTCTGACTGCCCATCTGTCCGAGGATGGAAAGCAGTGCTAAAATATAACCGAGAGCCAAAAGAATCATGTAAACTCTTCCAAAACCGCGAAGTAAATTGGGGATCTCGATCAGATACCAACGAAATTGGGACTCCATGTAACCTCACTATCTCATTAATATACAGCTCAGCAAACTTCTCAAGAGAGTAATCCATCCGAACTGGAAGAAAATGAGCTATTTTTGTCATTCGATTAATAATCACCTAGATTGCATCATACGTCTTCTGAATCAAAGGCAAACCAGTCACAAAATCCATCGTTACTCGCTCTCATTTCCACTCAGGCACTAATAATGGGTGAAGTAATCCTGAAGGAATTTGGTTTTCAGCCTTCACTCTCTGACAAGTGAGACATCTGGATACAAACTCTGCTATGTCCCTCTTCATACCTGGCCACCAATAATATTGTTTCAAATCCTGATACATCTTGGTACTTCCAAGGTGCATAGCATAAACTGACTGATGTGCTTCCTCCAAAATTTCCTTTTTCAATCTTGCATCATCATGAACACACAATCTATTTCCGTACCACAAACTGTCATCACTTCTCACATGAAAATCTTGACTCTCCCCCTTTTGGCAATCCAAAACAGCTTTCTGGATTTTCTCATCTGCCAACTGAGTCTCCCTAATCTGATCCAATAACACTGGCCTCAATTGCAACTGAGCCATTAATGCACTATCATCACAAGAATCAAATTTGGCATGCAACGCTCTCAACTCAACAAGCAACAAGAGTGAATAAGCAGTCAAACCTGCCAAAGACTTCCTACTCAAGGCGTCAATAACAACATTTGCCTTACCGGGATGATAATCAATTAAACAATCATAATCTTTAATAAAATCTAACCATCGTCTCTTCTGAATATTTAACTCTCTCTGAACACCCAGGTATTTCAAACTCTTGTGATCCGTATAAATGAAACACTTCTCCCCATACAAGTAATGTCGCCAAATTTTCAAAGCAAAAACTATAGCTGCTAACTCCAAATCATGCGTCGGATAATTTACCTCATATGGCTTCAACTATCAAGAAACATAAGCAATGACTCTACCCTCTTACATCAAAACACAGCGTAAACCACTATGTGAAGCATCACTGTAAATCACATAAGGTTTACCTTCCGCATGCAGGGTAAGAACAGGAGCCTGAGTCAACATCTCCTTCAGCTACTCAAAACTTATCTGACACCAATCTGTCCACACTAATCTAACTCCCTTCTGAAGTAATCTGGTGAGTGGAGTAGCTATCATAGGAAAATCTTTCACAAACCGTCGATAATAGCCTGCCAAATCTAGAAAACTTCTAACCTCTGTCACAGTCTTTGGTGGACTCCAATTCAAAATAGCCTCAACTTTACTCGGATCAACTCTAATACCCTCTGCTAAAACCACATGACCGAGAAAAGTCACTTGATCAAGCCAAAACTCACATTTAGATAGCTTAGCATACAACTCCTTCTCTCTCAGAGTCTGCAATACAATCCGCAAATTCTTATCATGATCCTCTTCATTACATGAATACACCAAAATATCATCAATAAAAACCACCAGAAATTGATCTAGATAGGGTTTGAATACCCTGTTCATCAAATTCATAAATGCTGCTGGTGCATTCGTCAACCCAAAAGGCATTACCAAGAACTCATAATGCCCATACCTCATACGGAAAGCTATCTTAGGTACATCTTCATCTATGACTCTTAACTGATGGTACCCTAATCTCAGATCAATCTTAGAGAATAGCTCCCTTCAACTGATCAAAGAGATTATCTATCCGATGCAAAGGATACTTGTTCTTAATGATCACTTTATATAACTGCCGGTAATCAATGCACAATCTTAAGGTACCATCCTTCTTCTTCACAAATAAAATAGGCGCTTCCCACGGTGACACAGTAGGGCAAACAAACCATTTATCCAACAATTCCTGCAGCTGCACCTTCAGCTCTCTCAACTCAGTAGGTGCCATATGATAAGGAGCAATAGAGATGGGAGTAGTACTAGACAATAAATCGATACCAAACTCAACCTCTCTCTCAAGGGGTATCCTTGGCAATTCCTTAGGAAAAATATCTGAAAACTCAGCATACTGTCTAGTTGGAAACCCACTACTCTGGTATCTACAAATGAGCAAGATAAGCTTCACATCTCTTCCGAATCATCCTCCTAGCTGAAACAACTGAAACAAACATGGATGAAAGATGTCTCTGCTCACTGGATACCATCACATTCCTACCATCACAGGTTCTCAGGGTAACACACTTCTGCTGACAATCTACCACAACCCCATGCTTAGATAATCAATCTATGCCTAAAATTAAATCATACTCCTTGAAAGGCATCTCAATCAAGTCACAAAGGAACTCCTCATCCTGAATCACAACCGGACTATCTCGGTGCAACTTGCTAACTACAACACTATGCCCTAAAAGATTTGTCACCAAAACATCAAATCCTAGGGACTAAGAATGCAAATAAGTCACAGGCAAGATGGATGCACTAATATATGAATTTGTCGATCCCAAGTCTATCAAAGCAAGAACTAGAGTACCAAATAAAGAAAATGTACTAGCAATAACGGCTGAAGCATCTGGATACCTCTGCATCACATATACCTGCTGAGAAGGTCCTACCTCATTTGGTCTACTACTTGTGGTAGACCCTCCTCTCTGACGAGACCATGTCTGACCTCCTCTGCTAGAACTTCTTCCACCATGACCTCCTCTAGCACCAGGTCAAGAATTGCAGTATCTATATGTCTATCCTCTGATGGCTCAGGGCAATCTTTGATGAAATGATCTGGTGACCCACATCTATAACACACTGCTGGTCCACCTATCTTCCAGCAAGCACCCCCGTGTGCCCTACCATAATGGACATAAATATATGAAACTAATCTCTGAACTACTGGGGTTGGTGCACTAGCCACAGAAACTGTAGGTCTCGATTCCTGCCTTTACTGCTATTCCGACCTACTAGACTACCTTTGACTCCTACTGAACCTAGGAAAATATCATCCTCGGCCTCTCTTCATAGATGAAGACCCTGCCTCACTCTGAGGTCTCCTACCTCTAGTTTCCTCATCTTTAGCTGCTGCTGCAATACCCTGTGCTCTCTCAACACTCCTGGTAGCTACTATAATACCCTATGCTCTCTTACACAAAGTACAACTGGCTTTGGTTCGTGGCAGCCAATCCCAACTCTAAAAACAAACAATCACAATCTACACCTGACCAAGTCTAGCAAAACTCTCTGAAATCTTCGAATCAACCCTGTCACCTGCGTGATGAATTTTAATCACGCTAAGCTAAAAGCCTAGCGGTACATACTTTGGTATAAAAATAAATTACTTTTACGTGCTATGTCATAAATGCTCTTTACTACAAATGTCAAGTAACAACTATATACCTTTATTAACATATCAATCATCCACACACATCGGGCCCAAAAGTCCTTATACAATGGTCTAGTTCTAGAAATATTATCATGGGCTAACTCAATCATCTGTGATACCAGTGTGTCTCATCCGAAGGTATACCAAACATTTGACACTAATGTGTCTCATCGGAAGACGTAATAAATTTATGACACCAGTGTGTCTCATCCGAAGGGATAATAGCATCCAACAATAATATTTCGAAACTAGACTCTATATAAGGTAAACGTGCAATCACATTTCTCATATTCCATTTTGTCTTATTTTCCACATTTCATCCATTGTTTTTTAAATTTCCTAATCATAATCAACATCATCATCACATTTAATGCAAATGTAGCTTACTACCACATTTTAGTGCACAATTTGCACTTTTCACAATTTACATATAATATTACCATTAGTCATGCTTAAATGACTTATCATGCCATAAATAATTTACATCAAGCATTATTACTTCAAACAATGTTGTACATAAATATAAACCATTACTCAAATAACGTAACTCATTCACCATATGCAATGTGTTATGCTCAAAATCAATGCAAACAATAATATTAAGTGCCAAAGTAGATTTTACCACTTCCAAGTTAGAAACCCCACTTTATCACCACTTTCCTAATATGTCCTTCACTACTAGGTAGGACAATTCACTTCTACTCAATGCCTACTCAAAATATGAATGTTTATAATTATTTAGAATCATATTTTAAGGCATTTTAACTAGTAAACACTATTTAAATAACATTCTCACTAATTTTCAAACTTTCATCCTAAGTCTCTTTAATTTTGGGAATCCATTCTATTCAATTCTAATTCTTATTTTAAGTTTATTTCTATCATTAAAATCATATTCTAACACATTTTAAACAATTAAATCCCATTAACACCTACTATTAATAAAAATTCCATCAATGCCCAAAATTCTCTTACTACCCCATCCAAACTCCCACCAAATCTAAACAAATCCATCATCTAACCTTAAAATCAACATTCTCATATCAAAATAACTTCATTCCATATTATTTAAATAATTACCCAAGCCTTCTTTAGAAATTGAAATATTTAAAGAAAACTACTTTAAAATTCAAAGAAACATACTTATCTCTTTGCAAAACCTCCAAAATTACCCTTGTTTCCTTGAATTTTCTAAGAAATTTGATATGTTTGAAGATAAAGAATCTTCCTCCACCCTCCTTTGATGGTTCGGCCAAAACTTTAAAGAAGAATAAGAGATATTTTTTTTTGTCTTCCTTTCTTAACCTTACACACACACACACACACACACACATATATATATATATGTATTTAATTAATTAATATTTAATATTTATCTTTTATTCTCTTCCACCACCAAAACTAAATTAAATTTTGAATTATTTATTTTTATCTTTATTTTATTTTTTAAAAAACATTTTACTTACTTTTGCTTTTAGTGAAATTTTATACTTTAGGTATATATCACATATACCCAATATATACATTTCACATTTTCTCACTTCCAAAATCTTATTTAACCCTCCAAATTATTTATTTAATTAAATTATATTTTATTTTAGTGAATTCTTGGATGTTACATATTCATCTTTTCGAGTCATGCAAATTTAGCCAAATTAGAATAAATTTAGCCTCCCAATGTGGCATAAATTTGGCCTTCCCTTAGTATTGTGGATTTAGCCTTCAAAAGTAGTGCAGATTTAGCCTTCCAAAATGATGCAAATTTATTCTTTTAAAGTGCAATGATTTAGCCTTCCAAAGTGGCATAACTTTAGTCTTCTGAAGTGGCCCATATATAGCCTTCCACAGTGCCACAAATTTAGCAAGTGTGGGCACTTGGTTGGCGCCCGATTAAATTGAACATCACTAATCTATTAATAGAATGTTTTTTATTATAAGTTTTCTTTAAATAGATTAATGGTTTTAATTAACTTACTAAAAAAAGAGGATATTAATTTGTGTGCTATTTTTAATATTCACTATTTTTGTAAACTCTTATAACTATATAAAGGGAGTTCAATGTAAGAATTCAATAGAGAATTTTGAAAGTTATCATATTCTTCAAACATAAATATTTTCTCAGCTTCCAAATAATTCGTAGCTTTATTTTATGAGTTCATTAGCATCTTTGTCAATCATAACAATTTGGTATCATAGCTATAAATTCATAGGTACTATCTTTTGGCAAGATAAGTGATATTTAAATAGTTAGTGGAATTAAAAAGTTCAATAACCAAAATTACAATACTTGGTCTATATGTATGATGTCTTACATACAAGGCCAAGATCTTTGGGAAGTTGTCAATAGAAATGAAGTTGTCCCAGCAGAGACAAAAGATGTGAATGGTACGCTATGAAAATGAAGAGAAAAGTAGGCAAAATGATGTTTGCTTTGAAGACAATAGTTGAAGAAGATGCGCTTGAGCCTTCAACTAACATAAAAATGAATTATTGTTAGTAGCACGACATGGCATGATGGTCACTCAATATTTTTATCAAGTTAAGTCATTATGCAGGAAAATTTCTGAATTATATCCACAAACTCTGATAGGAGAAATTGGGATGAAGAGAATAATCATCCATGGTTTGAGGTTGATGGTGCGAACTTATGCTATTGCAATACCGCAAGTGCATGAGTCGCTCAAGTAATAAAGTAGTGAGTGAGTTGTCGTTCCACTAGGGATAAAGCCAAGTACTAGTGCAAATTTTAACTGTTGTTTAGCAAATTAATAGTTTTGTGAAGTTTGTAATTAAAGACAATTAACTTAATAACTTAAAGTAAAGAGAGATTAAGTGTTATACAAAAAGGATTGATGATGAAAATACTATCCAGATATTGAATCCCCCTAGCCATAAATATATTTATGAAAATCAATTCAATTAAATCAAATAATAGATTTGAATTGGCATTCCTCTAAATTAGACTAAAACCTTTCTCAAGTGAATTAATCCCTAATCACTAAGTAGAATGCTGGAATCTCTTCTCAAACATAATTAAGTAGATCTTGCATTAAGAACAAGGAATCATAAACCAAAGGATCTTGTAAGTCTATCTCTAGCACTCCAATCAATCCTCAATCCTTATGAGTATTCTATTTATATCAAGCTTTCTCAAGTCAATAATATGAAAATTGCAACCAATCAATAAGCATGCTATTATCAATTGAAAATAAATTATTAAGCGTCATAAGAATAAAACAACTCAATCAAATGATGTAATTAAATAAAATTATTCAATCCATACAATAAAGCTAGGGTTCATCAATATCTAGATAGAGAATGAATTAGTTCATGTTCAAAACCAGAACAAAAGAAATAAGTAAAAGAATCCAAACAATCCATGGCGAATGATTTGTATTTCTTCACTTGAATCCTCGAATCTTGGTTTAGATCTTATGTAGGATGTGTCTTCACCTTTAATCTCAACTTCAAAACTCTCTTTTTCTCTCCAGAAGTTGGCTCTAGGTTGTAAAGAATGAAAATCGGATCCCTAATTCGTGCTTCAGCTCAACTTTTATAGTGAAGATATTTTAGCCTGAAATGCCCAGTGACACGCCCATGTCACTGGGCGTGTCACAGCTTCTGTGAGTCATTGTAATAGGCATGCTCGGTGACACGCTCATGTCACTGGGCATGTCAATGCATCTGTATGGCAGTGTTGTCCTAAGATGGCAACCAAGAGGGGGGTGAATTGGTTTTCTGAGAAATCGATGGCAAATTAAAAAACTCAACAAATAAGAAATGTAGAAGAGATAAATGGTTGAGTAGTGAGTATAAGAAAGAACACACACGATTTATAGTGGTTCGGATTTTCTCCAATCCTACATGCACTTCCTTAACAACTTGTTAAGGTTCCACCAACTTTGAAGTTTTACAATCTCACTTCCAACTTTGGTGTTTTTACAAGTTCACACCCAACTTGACAAGTGTTTTCCTAAGGCATTCTCAAACCACTTACAAGAGTTTTACCCAAGCTCACTCTCACAAGCTAAGTGTTTTCAAGCTCACACTCAAACTTTTACAATGGTGTTTTCAATGCTTACACCCAACACTTATTACAATTCAAATGTTAATTGAAGTAGTAAAAGAAAATATGTTGCTTGGCTATAAAATTCAGAATCTCTTATTTTCTTAATAGAATACTAATGTATTTATAGCCAATGTGGTCTAACTAGCCATTATAGATAGTGAGAAATAAGTCTTGGTAGTTTAGACCTTGTTTTAATAGACTGTTCAAAGCAGTTACGGTCATCCTTGATACTAGGATGGTCGCGTCAATGCCTTATGTGGTCACCCTTGGATAAAGGACGGTCGCTGCATTCAAATTTGCTTCAACGGTCGAATTTAAGTGCTCTGCTGCTGGAATCTTGCCCATGCTGTGGTTGTCGGGATGGTCATGCATAAGCTAGGTGCGGGCGCCCGTTTTGAATACTGAAGTGGGTTTTCAACGGTTATTACATGTGGCATTCTTCAACTGGGCAAAATAAACTTCAGCCTAAATATGAATTTCGCGGTCGCCCTAGGTGCAAATTAGCGATCAAATTGAAAGACTCACATCGAATTTTTGGGCGCAACTAAGGATGCGAACACTACTGTCAGTTTGAGTAGTTTTCTCTTAAATCAGCAGAGCGATCGTAGAGTCTAAATGACAGTCTCTACAACAATAAGTGAGACCGTATTCTTCACAGTTCTTGTCACCGCGAACCTTACTGGAATTTGGATGATTTGGGTTTCTCATGTAGCGGTCGTCCTTGTTTGTTGGACGGTGGCTCATGTTGATGTGTGGTCGCTACTGAGGTCGAGTTTGTGACCTCGCGACCGCGAACCCTACTGTGATATGGTTTCATCCTTCAATTCAATGGGGCGGTCGTCTCCATGGTTTGTGCTACAGCTAAATGTGCCATGTGTTGACTTGTTTGAAACAATATAATCCTGCAACAAGGTTCTTAAAACACGTGTTAAATAAGTCATTCAATTTGAGCTGTCAATGATTAAAATTGAGATCATTTGGCTAACAATCTCCCCCATTTTGACTTTGAATATGAAATGGAATGATGATATAAATTGAGAGAAATGTAAATTAAATTGGCTAACAATATAAGCAATCTCCCCTAATTTAAACTTCTCATGTATTGAGGGTTACTATAAAGCTCCCCCTAAACATATGCATGTATCATGTTTATTTTGGAGTGTATAGCTTATAACTTGGTACATTAGTAAAATAACATTCCCATTTGTAATTTCTTTTGTATATCTCTCTCCCTTTGTATATATCTCTCCCCCTTTGTATAAGAACATTTACATATTCTCTCCCCTTTGTCATAGGCAAAATGCAAAATGTAAGAGAAATATTAAAAAGAGAATAGTACAAAGGCATAATGTGTAATAAACATAATGTTATTAGAAAGAGGGTAGTACAAAGACAATGTAAGAGAGAAAAAAGAAAAACAACAGAAACAAAAACAGAAAAAGTAAACTAATCAGAATCTTCATCCTCATCTAGCTCTTCTTCTTCTAAAGGAGCTTTTCCCTTATCAAGAGGGACATTGCTGGTTGAGCTAGTGCTGATGGATTCTTATAGTTTTAAACAAAGTGATCAAAGTTGGTGCCTAGAGATTTTTAAGAAATTTTTGTGAATAGGCAATATTTTATTCATTCATGGATGTTTCATCAATCATACCTAAATTATGCTTAATGAAGTTAAGCCTATCTTCATTCAAAGGTTTTGTAAAGATATCAGCAATTTGATTATGTGTATCTATAAACTCTAAAACAATATTTTGGTTTTGTACATTATCCCTCAGAAAATGATGTCTAATGTCAATATGTTTAGATTTAGAGTGTTGGATGGGATTTTTGGACAAGTTGATAGCACTAGTGTTATCACATTTAATGGAAATATTATTAAACAGTTTACCATAGTCAAACAATTGTTGCTTCATCCATAACACTTGTGTGCAACAGAAATATGCTGCAACATATTCTGCTTCTGTCGTAGACAAGGCTACCGATACTTATTTCTTACTATGCCAAGAAACTAGACAATTGCCAAGAAAGTGACATGCTCCTGTTGTGCCTTTTCTATCCAAGATACTACCAGCATAATCCACATCCAAAAAACCTAAGATATGAAATGATGTGTTTCTAGCATACCAAAGACCTAAATACAATGTACCATTTAGGTATTTCAAAATTCTCTTAGTAGCATTCAAGTGTGATTCTTTAGGACAAGTTTGAAATCTAGCACAAAGACATACACTATACATTATATCAGGTCTAGAAGCAATTAAGTAAAGTAGTGATCCGATAATACCTCGATATTTCTTTTCATCTACTGCTTTACCATTTTCATCTTTACCCAATTTCAAAGATGTGCTCATAGGAGTCTTGCTAGTCTTACAGCCATCCATTCCAAATTTCTTGATATGTTCCTTTGTATATTTGGATTGGTTAATGAAGATTCCATCTTTGCATTGGTTGATTTGCAGTCCAAGGAAGAACTTGAGTTCACCCATCATGCTCATTTCAAATTCCCTAGTCATACAACAAGCAAATTCTTTGCACAAGGTTTCATTAGTAGCTCCAAATATTATGTCATCCACATAAATTTGTACAATTAAAATGTTATGTTGGTCTTTTTTAACAAAGAGAGTTGTGTCCACTTTTCCTTTTGAAAAATCATTTTCAAGTAAATATGCATTAAGTCTATCATACCATGCTCTTGGTACTTGTTTCAATCCATATAAAGCTTTGGTGAGTTTGAAAACATGATTTGGAAAATTGTAGTTTTCCAAACAAGGAGGTTGTTCAACATAAACTTCTTCGTTTATAAATCCATTTAGAAATGCACTTTTAACATCCATTTGAAAGAGTTTAAAATTTATGTGACATGCAAAAGAAAATAAAATTTTAATAGATTCTAATCTAGCTACAGGGGCAAATGTTTCATCATAATCAATGCCTTCTTCTTGATTATATCCTTTGGCTACCAATCTTGCTTTATTCCTAGTGATGTGACCATTTTCATCAAGCTTATTTCTATAGACCCATTTGCATCCTATGATTGAATGATCTTTAGGTCTAGGAGTGAGTTCCCATACATTATTTCTTTCAAATTGATTAAGTTCATCTTGCATTGCAATCATCCAACTTTCATCATTTAGAGCCTCCTCAATGGTCTTTGGCTCAATTTGAGAAACAAAAGCAAAATTAACATCTATATGATTAATTTTAGATCTAGTAATTACTCCCTTAGATGTTTCACCAATGATGAGTTCCTTAGGATGATCTTTCTTGTATTGCCAATCCTTAGGTAGATCTTGAATCTTTTCTTTAAGTTCATTCTGATTGATCCTTAGAGCATCAATAGTTTCTTGTGGTTCAAGAGTACCTGCAAGGTCATCAGAAGTACTACCTTTCCTTTGATCAAGTTTAGATGATTCATCAAAAACAACATGCATTGATTCTTCAATTACTAGAGGTTTCTTATTAAATACTCTATATGCTTTGCTAGATAATGAGTATCCTAGGAATATGCCTTCATCCGATTTTGATGAAAATTTTTCAAGATTTTCCTTGGTGTTTAATATAAAGCATTTGCATCCAAATACTCTAAAATATGAAATTCTGGAATTCTTCCATTCCATAGCTCATAAGAAGTTTTATTAATTAAAGGTCTTTCATAAACATGATTTGCAATGTAACAAGCGGTATTAACGGCTTCTGCCCAAAAATAAGATGGTAATTCATATTCATTGAGCATTGTTCTAGCCATTTCAACCAAGGTTCTATTTTTCCTTTCAACCACACTATTTTATTGTGGAGTTCTAGGAGTAGAAAAATTATGTGAAATGCCAAGTTCATTACAAAAATTTTCAAAATTTTCATTCTCAAATTCTTTACCATGATCACTTCTAATAGATGTGATCACATATCCTTTTTCATTATGAACTCTTTTTGCAAACATTTTGAAGTGATTAAAAGCTTCATTCTTTTGAGCTAAGAAATTAACCCATGTGAATCTAGAGTAATCGTCAACAAGAACAAATGCATATGACTTGCCACCTAGGCTTGTAACTCTGTTTGGTCCAAACAAATCCAAATGAATGAGTTCTAAAGGTCTAGAGGTACTTACAACATTCTTTGATTTAAATGAGCTCTTACGTTGCTTACCAAGTTGACAAGGTTCATAAGTTCTATCTTTGTCATATTTTATGGGAGACCATCAACTAGGTTTTCATTGCAAATGCATTTTAATTGATCCATACTTGCATGTCCTAGTCTTCTATGTCATAACCAAGCATCATTGTTAGTAGAGATTAAACATTTAAATGCATTATTGGCATGTATGTCAATTTTATACGTATTGCTTATCCTAATTCCTTTAAATACATTAACACCATTTGAATTAGTGATCTTGTATCCTTTGGAATCAAAATTTACAATGTATTTTCTATCACATAATTGACTAACACTTAGCAAATTATGTTTCAAACCATTAACAAGCCATACATCCTCTATCAAGTCTTTACCAAGTATTCCAATGGAGCCAACACCAATAATTTTACTTTTAGCATTATTTCCAAAAGTTACATTACCTCCAAGTTTGTATGTAATACTTGTAAAGAGCTTTGCATTCCCGATCATATGCCTTGAGCACCCACTATCCACAAGCCATGTGATTTTATTGATAGTAGATTTTAGGCATACATACAAGGCAATAGTAGTTATCTTTTCTTAGGTACCCAAATGAAGTTGGGTCCTTGATGGTTAGCAATAGAGGCGTCTTCTAACTTGAGATGAGCCTTTCTAATATGACAAAAAAATGCTTTTATGTCCAAATTTCATACAATACGTACATTGCCACAATGTTTTATATTTTTGCACTTTCCTATTCATATTCCATGTATATGCATACAACTACAAGTATGTTATTGCTTTTGTGCATGTTTAGTGAATATAAATTCATGATTACTCTTTGAGAACTTAGCTTTATTTCCTAGTGAGCCATGAGTGGCCTTTTTGCAATTCTTTGACTTAGTGTGAGCATCTTTGTTCTTTACAACATTAAGATTAGAGATTCGAGTTGTAGAGGCTTTTACAAATGTTGGTGTGCTAGATGCAATGTTGGTCGAGCCATTGAATCCTAATCCATATTTTAAGGAAGGTGATCTTTGGTTACCAATTAATGTGTCTAAGGCTTCTTTTCCCTTATGAAATCTTGAAATTAATTTTTTTAGTTCTTTTAGTTCATGCTTCAGAATTTCATTCTCTTTAATAACTTTTTCTAAGTCATGTGAGCTTTTATTTAACTCTTTTATTAAATTCAAGTGTTCATTTGAGGTTTTCAATTCTAGGGTAGAGTTCTTTAAGCATATAAAATCCTTTTCTAACTTAGAACTCTTTTCCTTATAGAGCATCATCTTGGAAAAATATTTTTCTATTTTAAAGTTCATGTGCTCAATTAAATCACTGTCATCTAGGTCATCAATATCATCATGTTATATTAGATTCAAGGATTGAGTACTTACCTCATTGGAGTCATCTTCAATAGCCATGAGACATAGGTTTGCAATTCCTTCTTCTTCTTCTTCTTCTTCTTCTTCTTCCTCTTCGCTTGAAGAAGAGTCATCCCATGTAGCTTTGAGAGACCTTTTCTTTTTCTTTGTCCCATTTCCTTTTGTTCTTTACTTTGAAGCAATCCGATTTGATGTGACCAGATTTATCACATTCATAGCACTTTACCTCAATTTTCTTTTCTTTATCTTTGAAGGAGGATTTAGGAAGTGTACCTTTGTTAGCATGTAATCTTTTCTTTCTTTTCCATTCACTTATTCTTTTTGAGAACATTGCCATTTCATCTTCATCATCATTACCTTCATTGCTTGAGCTCTCAACTTCTTTTATTGCTTTGAGAGCAATTGGTTTTCTCTTTTCTTTCTCACCTTGATCTTCTTCCTTTTCACTATGTAGCTCAAATGTGAGTAGTTTTCCCACAAGCTCATCGGTTCTCAATGTGCTAAGATCATGAGCTTCTTCAATGGATGATACTTTTGATTCAAAGTTCTTTTTAGCTCTTAGAGCTCTCAAGATTTTGCTATTTACATCACCTTGATCAAATATCTTGCCATACTTCTTTAGCTCATTGACAATAGCAAGCAAGCAATTCGTCATGTCGGTGACGTTTTCATTTGGTTTCATCTTGAATAGCTCATACTCATGAACATGCACCTGTTTCTTGGTGAATCTCACTTGAGTCGTACCTTCATGATAGTTTTCAAGTTTCTTCCAAATGCAATGTGCACAAGTTAAGTGTTGAACTCTTCCACCTTCTTCTCTTGAAATGGAGTTCATCAAGATGGAAACGGCTCTATTGTTCTTGAATCGATCTTTAACATTGACAATTGACCATTGTGCTTTGGAAAGAGGAACTTGAATACCATCAACTTCATGAGTAGGAGGTTTCCACTTACTTTCCATAAAATCCCTTCACTATCTAGAAATAAATACATTTTGTGTTTCCAATAGGAATAATCCGTTCCATTGATAAGAGTGTTTTTACACTTGTTTTTAGTATGATTTCTATGTGTTTTTAGTTAATATTTCATTTAATTTTGGTTTAAAGTTTGTTTTAAGTGTTTATTTTAGGTCAAAGTGCAAAAACTCCCTTGGATGATCAAAACAATGAAGAAAAACCATGAAAAAAGCAGGACATGGCCAAGCCAAATAGAGCTTGGCCGTGTCCCTCAAAATTTCTTTAAGGCAGTAACTGACACACCCAGAGACATGGCCAAGCCTCTGGCCATGTCTCACCCAAAGAGCAAAAATCAAAGAGACCAAGAAAGGAAAGAAAATTTAGCAGAAGAAGACACTGGCAAGTGACACGGCCTTTAGCTTGGCCGTGTCCCATCCAAGCCAAAGAAACAAGGAAGGAAAAGAAATGATCCAGAAGCCAACACACTCAGGTGACACGCCTAAGCCAGTGGCCGTGTCACATGACACGGCCATAAGCTTGGCCGTGTCACCCTTGGAAACAAAGAGGGCAAGTTGACGAAGCTAGAAGCAGAAAGTGACACACCCACATGACACGGCCAAGCCACTGGCCATGTAACATGACACGGCCAGGAGCTTGGCCGTGTCACCTAAAAGAAAAAAAGGGAAGAAAAAGGCAGAAGGTGACACGGCCATCAAGCTTGGTCGTGTCACCTAGGGCAACTTTGAAATGTTCAAAGTTTTCTGCAGACAAGTGGGGAACAAAGACTAGTTTTAGTAAAAAGTAATATTAGACAAAAGAAAAGCTTTCCTAATTTGAGGAAAAGAAAGATTGAACAAAGGGAATGTGGGAGACAAAGTGAGTTGGAAGTGAGTTGGAAGCATGACTTGAGCTTTGAAGGGAAATAAAAAGAGAAGAAGAGGGAGTTTTTAGGGGGATTTTTCTAGAGCTTGAAACGGGAGACTGGAACAAGGGAGAAGGAGCCAATTGCTGGAGCAAAGAGGAGAGTCTTGAGCTGAGTTTGAAGAAGGAGATACATCCTATACAAGACCTAAACCAAGAATCAAGGATTGAAGTGAAGAAAATACAAATTATTCGCCATGAATTGTTTGGTTTCTTTTACTCATTTCTCTTGCTCTATTTTTCTGGTTTTGAACGTGAACTAATTCCTTCTCTATCTAGATATTGATGAACCCTAGCTTATTTGTATGGATTAAATAATTATATTTAGTTGAATCATTTGATTGAGTTGTTTTATTCTTATGATGCTTAATGATTTATCTCCAATTGATAATAGCATGCTTATTGATTGGTTGCCATTTTCATATTATTGACTTGAGAAAGCTTGGTATGAATTGAATACTCATAAGGGTTGAGGATTGATTGGGGTACTAGAGATAGACTTACAAGATCCTTTGGTTTATAGTTCCTTGTTCTTAATGCAAGATCTATTTAATTGTGTTTTGAGAAGAGATTCCGGCACTCTACTTAGTGATTATGGACTAATCCACTCGAGAGAGGTTTTAGTCTAATTTAGAGGAATGCCAACTCAAATCTATTGAATGATTTAACTGAATTGATTGTTTATAAATATCATTGAGGCTAGGGGGATTCAATATCTGGATAGTATTATTATCATCAATCCTATTTGCAAAATACTTAATTCCCCTTTACTTTCAGTTATTAAAATTAGTTGTTTTAATTACAAAGCATCACACAACTATTAATTTTCTAAACAACGGTTAAGGTTCGCACTAGTACTTGACCTTGTCCCCAGTGGAACGATAACTCACTCACTATAGCACAGCTAGCGCGACGCATCAAGTTTTTGGCGTCGCTGCCGAGGACAACGGTTTCAATATTAGTAATATAATCAAAACTGTTGATTTAGTTTTTTATTTTCATTTGTTTTTGACATTGGTTCTTGCTTGTCGATTATCATTTTAGGTATTCCTCCCTGTTTATGACCAGAGGTAACTCATCCCAATTGTTTGAGTTAGACCCAGAGCTAGAAAGAACATTAAGGATAAAGAGAAAGGAAGAAGGGGAGGCAGTTTTGGAAGATGCAGAAATAGAAGTAAATCTAGAAATAGACGAAGAAGAAGAGTTTGAAGTGATGGAAGGAGCTGGACCAAGAACAATGCAGGAGTTTGCTAAGCCTAATCTCAATGGAGCTGAATCTAGTATCCGGAGGCCGACAGTTGCTGCAAACAACTTCGAAATAAAGGTGAATGTAATTCAAATGGTGCAGCAGACTTGTCAATTCGATGGGTTTCCTGATGAAGATCCTAATGCACATATTGAGAATTTTTTGGAGATATGTGACACAGTTAAGATAAATAATATCTCAGATGATGCAATTAGGCTGAGGTTGTTCCCATTTTCCCTAAAAGATAGACCAAAGAAGTGGCTGAAATCTTTTCCTCCAAGGACTTTTACCACATGGGGTCAGTTGGCAGAGAAATTCCTAGAGAAATACTTCCCACCATCCAAAACTGCTAAGTTAAGGAATGATATCTCATCCTTTCTGTAGCAAGATGGTGAGACCCTTTATGATGCATGGGAAAGATTTAAAGATTTGCTGATAAGGTGTCCTCATCATGGACTTCCACTATGGCTTCAAATTCAAACATTTTACAATGGGTTAAATTATGTAAGTAAGCAATCCATTAATGCAGCAGCTGGTGGTACCATAAACAACAAGACACCTGAACAAGTAAGGGATTTAATTGAAGACATGGCTATCACCAATTATCAGTGGCAAGGCCCAAGGGAGCAAGGAAAGCTGAAGGTCATGGGTTCACACCAATTAGATCCTGTGGTGGCTTTAACAGCCCAATTGGAAGCATTGAATAAAAAATTTGATTCATTGGCCTCTTCTTCTGGGAAAGTAATGCAAATGATGTCTTGTGAATGGCGTGGGGGTGGACATCAAAGTCAAGATTGCCAAAGTGGCAACATGTTTGCTAGGCAAGAGCAAGTAGATTATGTGGTAAATATGCCAAGGCAACAACAGAATAACCCCTACAGCAACACATACAATCCGGGGTGGAGAAATCATCCAAATTTCTCATGGAATAATCAAAATAATCCAAGACCTCCCCTTGGATTCCAGCAACCCCAACATCAAGAAGTAGCCCCTCCAAGAAAGAGTAGTTTGGAGGACATGATGGAGAAATTTATGGCAGCTTCTAAAACTAGGCTCCAATCAACTGAAACCACCCCTAAGAAATCAACAAGCCTCCATTCATAATTTAGAGAATCAGGTGGGGCAAATTGCCAAGTTGCTCAGTGAGAGACCACAAGGAAGTCTGCCTAGCAACACAGAGGCAAATCCTAAAGAGCAACTCAAGGCGATTACACTAAGGAGTGGCAAAGAGATCAAGGGCAATGTGGTTGAGAAAAGAGAAAAAGTGGCAGAGAAAGGGGCTGAAGTACAAGAAAAAGAAGATGATCCTCCTGTCACTTCGGGAGAGAAAACTGCACTAGAAAGTGAGAGAGAGAAGCAGCCACAAGAAAGCAGCCCCAATTTGAAGGAATACCGACCTAGAGTACCCTATTCGGCAAGGTTAAACAAGGACAAAATTGATGCTTAGTTCAGTAAGTTTCTTGAACTTTTTAAACAATTGCACATTAATATTCCATTTGCTGAAGCTTTGTCAAAAATGCCTAAGTATGCTAAATTTTTGAAAGATATCCTTTCTAACAAAAGGAAACTTGAGGAAGTGTCTTTAGTGTATTTATCTGAAAAAAGTTCGGCAATTTTGCAAAGAAGGTTACCTAAGAAGTTAAAAGATCCAGGTAGTTTTACCATTCCATGTTTGATAGGTAATCTTGAGGTTAAAAGTGCATTAGCTGATTTGGGGGCTAGCATAAGTGTTATGCCCTATAAAATGTTTAAAGAGTTAGGCATTAGTAAACCTAAACCAACACTCATGACCATCCAACTTGCTGATAAATCGGTAGTCCACCCTCGTGGCATTATAGAAGATGTGTTGGTAAAAGTCGGGGATTTCATTTTCCCCAATGATTTTGTTATCATTGATATTGATGAGGATGCGGATGTTTCACTTATTCTTGGTAGGCCATTTTTAAATATAGCCCGTGCCCTTATCGATGTTCATGATGGCACTTTAACTTTGAGAGTGGGTGATGAGAAAGTTATTTTTAGAATACATGATGCCATGAAACATCCACTTTCACTTGATGAGGCAGAATCATGCGATGATGTTGTTGAGCATGAGACCGTAAATTGTGTTACTAACATTGTTTCCAAGGATCCCCTTGAGTTGTGTTTATTGCAGGAAAATGTTGAGGATCAAGAAGCAATGGAGCAGCTTGCTTTTCTTGAAGCAAGCAAATCATTCAAATGCAGGGCATATGAGACTATTGAGATGCCAAAGGAAGAAAAGCCAAAACCATCGGTGATTGATCCACCCAACTTGGAACTGAAACCTCTTACGGATTACCTTGAGTATGGGTTTCTGGCAGAGAAAAAGAAACTGCCAATAATTCTGAGTTCCCATCTATCTTTTGAATAGAAGGAGAAGCTTATTCAGTTGTTGCAGAAACATAAGCAAGTGATAGCTTGGAAGATAGCAGACATAAAGGGTATCAGTCCATCCTATTGCACTCACAAGATACTGATGGAAGATGAATTCAAACCAGTAGTGCAACCACAACGGAGACTGAACCCAAAGATGAAAGATGTAGTGAAGACTGAAGTGATAAAATTACTTGATGCAGGGATTATCTATCCGATCTCGGATAGCTCTTGGGTGAGCCCAGTTCAGGTAGTACCAAAGAAAGGAGGGATGACAGTGGTCCCTAATGAAAATGATGAGCTGATTCCAACAAGAACAGTTACCGGTTGGAGGGTTTGCATTGACTACAGAAAATTGAATGATGCAACTAGAAAGGATCACTTTCCTTTACCCTTCATTGATCAGATGTTGGAGAGGTTATCTGGCCATGAGTACTACTACTTTTTGTATGGCCTTTCAGGCTATTTCCAAATTCCTATTGCCTTGGAAGACCAAGAGAAAACTACATTCACCTGCCCATATGGGACATTCGCATATCGAAGAATGCAATGCAGGTTATGCAATGCACCTGCAACTTTCCAAAGGTACATGGTAGCAATCTTTGATGAGCTTATAGAGGATATTATGGAGGTGTTTATGGATGATTTCTCGGCCTATGGCAGCTCATTCGAAAAATGTTTGGAAAACCTTGAAAGAGTCTTGATGATGTGAGGAAACCAATCTAGTGCTTAATTGGAAAAAGTGTCATTTCATGGTTCAAGAGGGAATTGTGTTGGCACACAAAATTTCAAGCAAGGGCATTGAGGTGGATCGGGCAAAGGCAGACATAATTGAGAAGTTACCACCACCCACATCTGTGAAGGCTATCAGAAGTTTTCTAGGACATGCGAGTTTTTATCGGAGGTTCATTAGAGATTTTTCTAAGATAACCCGTCCATTAACAAGACTCCTTGAGAAAGAAGTGAACTTTGTTTTTGATGAGGAATGTTTGAAAGCATTCACAACTCTTAAGGAGAAATTGACCCATGCTCCAATCATGGTAGCTCCCAATTGGAGTCTACCGTTTGAACTAATGTGCGATGCAAGTGACTTTGCAGTGGGAGCAGTCTTGGGTCAACGCAAGGAGAAATACTTTCAGCCTATCTTGTAACACCCCATCTTAGCCTACGTTTATAGACCAAGATGGACTGTTATCTCATGGTGGTTGTGTCTTAATATTTTATTTAGCCAATTTTAAGTACAGATTTTAAAAAAAAAATTTGCCATAACCTCCCCTAAAAATGGAGGTCCCAAGTGTCGCCAAAACTAATTTTTCTTATTTTTGAAAAATATTTTGTTTCACAATTCAACTCAAGCAAACTCCCAATAATCCACCCTTATAACCTCAACTACAATCCTGCAAGAAGAATTCACACTTCTATACTTGCATACATAAGTGCTAAACCCAAATAAGATTTATTAGATTACTAGCAGTGTACGTGTTCTAGCTTTTCAGTATAATACATTTATTTGCTAGATCATACAAGCTTATGTACATGCCATATTGCTACAATCAATCATATCCAAACTCCTACCCAAAGTAGTAGTCAAGGCCAGCTGCGCAGGACATGCTGCAATCTCGTCTCCTCGTTTAACCTACGAGTTTAGAGGGAAACTAAACTCGCTAAGCAATTGCTTAGTGGGTACTTAAATCATTGCAATAAAATAATAAAATGAAAGAATGATTTGAACATACATTTATATACTTTAAATACTTGAAAGGAATCAATACAAAACACAGATGGTAAAAAGGCTTGACTGAATAATTTGAATTTAAATCATTTCTCTTGCTTTTTATCATTTTGGTTGCTCTACTGGTTTAACAGAACGTCAGCGGATAAGGAAGGGTCATGATAAACATATCTCGTCATGATCATATTTCATTATCTTTCATCATAATTCTTGCACATGTGCCAATGGCCATTATCATTGCATCATTGATCATGTCATTGTAATCATCGGCCTTCAGCCGGAATATCATATCATGTCATAAGCAGTACTGCAGTAATAGTATGATGCATCATACCCTTATCTCAAGGGTTCTGATATACCAAGTAGAGCATAAATAATTTATTAAATTACTTTGGTCATGATATTCAATAGGTCATGATTTTTCCATAAGGCATATATTACTAGGATAACTTCTCATGATGCCTTTTTGATTATTCCAAACCCCTTTCGTGTCATTTTAAATGATATAACATCAATCTATATCATAATATTCAAGTTTTAACATATTTAGAAAAATGACCAAATGAATAGTAGCGCGGTGCGTAAAATTGGCAACGCAATGGCGTGCGACAACTAAATAGTAAAATCTGATTTTACTGCTGAAAATCAGTCAACTTTGGCAACAGTTTTGACCAAGTAAACAACCTTATTTTTGGATGAATTTTTTCAGGAAAACACTTTCATAAGTTAACTAAATGCATGTAAAATTTCGTCGAAAAATTCTTTCGTTTGCCCCTTCAACGGACTGCCCAAAATGAAAGCTGCAGAATGGTGCCCAAAAGGGACCATTCGGCCCAATTTTCAAAATTTGAGGGAAATTCATTTTTTTCTTGCAAAATTGATTTTTAGACTCCTTTTGTGATACCATTGAAGGACTAAGGGTTCCTCTTTCAAAAATCAAACCAAAGGGATGATTAAAAGTTCTTCAAAGTTTATGAATGATTGAACAAATTTAGCTAGTTTGTTTTGTTTTCATTCTTTTCACAATCAATTGATTACAAATGGTTCAAGAGCACTTTCCCACATATTTACCACACATAATAACATTATTTCAAAACCATTTCAAAAGTCCCATAATGCAAAATATGTGAATTAATTGAAAAGGGCAATGATTTAAGTACCAAACCTTAATTCTTTTCACTTGTTTCTAGTTCTTTTATGTCTTCTTTGCTTCCTTCTCTCTCACTTCTTGATTTCCTATAATTTTCATAAAATCCATGTCAAGAACATAATAAAATTTAAGTGCTTCATGCCTTATTTTGCTAACTAATACTAGTAGTCATCCTTTTTATCCTTAATCTTATATGTGCAAATCATCTCTTTCACTTTTCTTCAACTTCTTAAATTTTCTATAATCATCATATTTATTCTTTCATTTTTATCTTGCAAATACTATAACCAATGAAAGAAATAGAACCATAGATGAATTTCCTTACCTTAAAATCTTATTCTCCACCCAAGTTTGCAACCTCTCTTCTTTCTCCAAATTTAGCTACTTAAAAAAAAAACAATCTCTCTCTCTTTTCCCTTTCTCTTATTTTCGGCCAAGCAAGAACAAAGAGAGTTCTTGGCTTTATTTTTGTGGTGTTCTCTCCTCCAAATGGCAGCCAAGAGAGGGTAATATGTCATGGTGTAAATGTTGATTTCCCATTGGTACACATATGTGGGAAAATGGCTAATTCTCATTGGTCCAAATGTCTCCTTTTATTTATTTACAACCCAAGCCCTTGGACTTCATTTTAATTATATTTTGGCCCCTCAACCTCCTTGTGCTGTAATTTTATGGTCTAAAATGTGAAAAGACCAAAATACCCTCCGGCGGTTACTTGTTCGTAACTTTTAAACCGCGCACTTTCGCCGAATGCTGTGGTACACTTTTTGACTCAGTTTTTCCTCTACTTTTCATTTTTGAGATCCATTATTACTTTCGAGACACTTTTAAAAATGACCATGATGCCCCTAGTCAAAATCCCCTATATCTTCCAAACCGTGCGTTTTCGGAAAAAACCGTGTCGCACCATTGCTACCCAATTTTTCTCTACTTTCCATTTCTGGAGTCTATTATGTGCACTATTAAGGACCTCCGGAACCATTTTTGTTAATTACAGCCACCTCCACAAAACTTTACAATCTTTTCAGTTAGGTCCTTTTTGTCCTATAGAGCTTCCTTTCACTTCGTGTTCTTTGGTGGTTACTCGGGATGGCTCCTCTTACTGTACGCGGATGTACTGTACATGGATGTACCGTACATATGTACAAATTGGGTCGTGATATTTCTTCCCCTCTAAATTTAGGCTTCGTCCCGAAGCCGATCGGATGTAAAATTTAGTCTTCCATCCTCATTATTCCTTGCTTTTCCCAAATTATCTCTTCCATTCTATGGTTCCTTCGCCGCACTTTAACTGGAGGAATTCTCTTATTTCTTAATCCTTTGACTTTTCGTGCTAAAATTTCTATTGGTTCTTCTTCATAATTTAGGTCAGATTGGACTCTGATGTTTTGTGTCTTTATATCGTGTGTGAAGTTCAAACGATATTGCCTTATCATTGAAACGTGAAAAACATTATGTATTTTGTTCAATTTTGGTAATAGAGTTAACCGATAGGCTATTGATCTATGCGTTCAATGATCTCGTATAGTCCAATAAGCCTAAGGCTTAACTTACTTTTCTGCTTAAATCTTAATACCTTCTTTCATGGGCAAATCTTAAGAAAAACCTTGGCTTCCACTTAGAGTTCTATGTCCCTTCGTTTCGAGTTGGCATATGATTTTGCTTCTACTTACCCGCATATGATTTTATCTTGTCTTTACTTAATTCCTTCCAACACTCTGGTGTTCCATGTTTTCTTTCGTATAATTCTTTATAGGGCGTCACCGTATGCTGAATTAATAGTCGTTGTTATATGCATATTCAATTAAACTCAAATACCTATTCCAGCCACCCTTAAATTCTATAACACATACTCTTAATATGTCCTCCCAAATTTTGGATTACTCTTTCAAATCATCCATCTGTTTACGGGTGAAAGGCAGTGCTATAATTTGTTTGGGTTTCAGAAGCTGTTTGCGACTTCTTCCATAAATTCATGATGAACTGTGGACCTCTGCCTAAAATGATAGACATTGGAATCCTGTGTAATCGTACAATTTCCTTGGTGTACATTTCCACCAACTTATCTATTGAATAATCCATTAGTAAAAGTAGAAAATGAGCTAACTTAGTTAGGCAGTCAACGATTATCCGAACAACGTCATGCTGGCCTCGTGTCATTGGTAGTTCTATGACGAAATCCATAGTGATATGTTCCCATTTTCATACCAGAGTGGAAATTAGTTGTAACAGTCCTGATAGTATTTGATATTTCACTTTTGCTTGTTGACATATTAAACATTTGGTCATAAAATCAACAACATCTCTCTTCATTCTAGGCTACCATTAAAACTTCTTTAGATATTGATACATTTGTAACTCCTGGATGCATTGTGTTGAGGCTACTATATGCTTTTTGAAAAAATTTTCTTTCTTATGTCTCCCATTGTTAGTATCATTACTCTATTGTCATAATACAAACTACTGTTCCTAGAAATTTAGAAATTTATATTTTTTCCTCCTTGCACTTGCTTGATCCATTTTTGTATTTGTTCATTTTCCTTTTGCACTTGATGAATTTCTTGAAAAAAAACATAGTTTATGCTTGCAATTCTACTTCTAGTACTTCCTCTTCCATTGGTCTTAAACTGATCTTTATAGCGCCTAAGGCTGGTATCAATTTTCCACCAAGTGCGTCGACCACCATGGTAGCTTTTCCTAGATGATAATTTATAACTTAGCTGTTATTTCCAAAACTTGGGTTTACTTTCCTTACCATAAATTGAGATCCTCTTGGGTTGGCGGATATTTTAAACTTTTGCGTCTGCATAAATATAACACTTTTCTCCATATAAATCATATCTCCAAATCTTGAAAGCCAATACGATAACTGTTAATTCCAAATAGTGTGCCGGGTTATTATTATTATTTTTTATTTTTTTTTCGTATGGTTTAAATCATCAAAAGACTTATGCGACTATTTTATCCTTTTGCATAAGCATATAACCTTAACCGATGTGTGAAGCATCACTACATATCATAAATTCTTTGCCGGACACGGGCCGTATGGGTATTGAAGCATTCGTTAACTTTTCCTTTAGTTTCTCAAAGTTCCTCTAACATTTATCAGTCCATTGGACTTTGGCATTCCTTTGAAACAACCTTGTCATTGGAATGATAATAATGGAAAACCCTTTTATAAAACATTAATAGTGCCCAACCAGTCCTAAGAAGATTCTTACTTCTATTACTATCTTTGGTGTTTTCCATTCCAAAATGGCTTTTGTTTTCTTAAGACCCACTTTAATGCCTTATGCTAATATGGTGTGTTCTAAGAATGCCACTTTTTCCAATCAAAACTCGCATTTGTCATGTTTGACGTACAACTACTTCTCTCGCAACATTTGCAATACTGTGCAAAAGTATTGATCGTATTCTTCTTTGTTCCTTAAATAAACGAAGGTGTCTTCTATGAACACCATTTACAAATTGGTCAAAGTATGGATGAAAGATATGATTCATTAAATCCATGAATACTACTGACACATTTGTGGGCTCAAAAGGCATTACAAGGTACTTATAACGTCCGTATCGAGTTCTAGATGTAGTCTTTGGAATGTCTTTTCCTTTGACCCGCAGCTGCTGATATCCCAGTCGGTGATCTATTTTTTTTTAAAAAGACCTTGGTTCCTTTAAGTTGGTCGAATACCTCGTCAATAGACGGTAATGGATATTTATCCTTAATCGTAAGCTCATTCAACTACTTATAGTTCACATATGACCTTAAGGATTTATCTTTCTTCTTGACGAAGAGTACTGGCGTGCCCCATGAAGAAATACTTGGCCATATAAGACCCTTGTAGAGTAGCTCCTATAATTGCATTTTCATTTCTTTGGGTTCCGCTGGTACCATTATGTATGAGGCAACCAACACCGGTGCAATTCCCGGATATATATTTATAGTGAATCCTAATTTTCTCTTAGGTGATAATCCGGGTAGCTTGTCTAAAGAAACATCGAGAAAATCACGCATTGTTGATACCTCTTAAATCTTTATCACATTCTTCTTTACTTCCATAGTGCTTATCAAGTGTGCCTCACATCCGTTTGTATGGAATGCCTTGTTGTAACTGCTGCTGTTACGTTGTTTAGGTAATCAGCTCTCTTTCCTACTGCCGTCACTTCCTCCTTGTGGGGAGTATGAAGTGTTACTCTCTTTCTTCTTATCATTGACCACTGTTTTATGCCTTGTTAGCCAATCCAATACCAACATTATGTCAAATTCTCGGAATGGTAACTCTATTAAATTTTCTGGAAATGCATTTTCATGTAACTCTATAGAACATTCTTTAATCACTTGTGTGTAACTACCTCGTCTCTTATCGGATTTATAACTAATGTTTCAAACTTAACATATCCTATCGGTAATTCTTCTAAGTTTTCATTGCATAGGCTCTAGCTGGTATACTTGAATTGAGCTAGTCAACGGTCTTTGATTGTGCTCTTTGAAAATTTGAATCACTTTCCTTTTCCCTGCTTCTGCCTCGGCCAAAAGAGGGCCGTGATTTTTCTGTCTGTGCGGGTACATTCACTTGTCTTTCTGGCAGTTTACCCTAACACGATCTGGTGCCCCGCATTCCCAGCATCCATCTATTAAATACCAGCATTCACTCTTATGTCTTCATCCACAGTGTTTGCATAGAGGAGTAATATATCCTTCAAATCTATATTTCTTTCCAATCCTCCAGTAATTTTTGAATTATTACTTTTTCCTTTTTCCTTTACCTAGTGTTTTATTAGTTTTTGTTATAAGTTTTGTGTCTTGTTTATTATGTTAATTATTGTTTTATTTAGGTATTTCGTTAGTTTTTATCGGTTTGTCTAGTGTTTTCTTTAATTGTGTAGTTTTAGTTTATTTTTAGTTTTATGTCGTTTTTGATTTAGTTTTTAGTTTGTGTTTATGTTTTGTCGGTTATTGTTTATTTACTTAGTGTTTTAAGTTTGTTTTGAGTTTTGTGTTAGGTTAAAACAGGCAAGGAAACGAATTGAAGAATGAAATGGGCAGTAGCTGACACAGGCAGAGGACACGGCCAAGTCACTGGCCGTGTCCCATACCAAGTTAAAAGGAAGAACAAGTCCCAGTAGCAGACACCAGCAAGGGACACGGCCAAGTCACCTGGCCGTGTCCCTCCAAAGAAGAGCAACACGGCCAAGTCACCATGACTTGGCCGTGTCCCACTTGTTACCAAAGGAAAGGGAGATCAACAATTACACAGAAGCGAACACAGGCAGGGGACACGGCCGTGTCACCTGGCCGTGTCCCTCCATCAAGCCTCACACGGCCGTGTCCCTCATCACCTGGCCGTGTCCCTCATGTTCCAAGCCCGCATCGGATTTTTAATGCGTACGATTCATATAAAAGGAAAAAAAGTTAGGGTTTAGGGGGCGGTTGACGATTTTGAGAGCAAGTTTAGCCGTCTGAGAGAGATCTTAGGGTTTAAACATTTGTTTTCTTGGATTTTGATTCTACTTTGGATTACACTAGTTTAGATTAGATTGTTCATGCCATTGTTTCATCCTTCTTGCAAGATTCGATCAAGAGTTCATCAAAAGCTTCAAGGAGTTTGTAACTTGGTTTTATTCTTAAACTTTGTCTCTTTAGTTTCATTGAAATTGTGTTTATGAACATTATCATGTCTAAATTGATTTCTTTGATTATTAATGAGATGAGTATGCTTGATAACATCATGAACTAATTTAATCTAGTCTAGGGTTTGTATGGATTTGCTATGAATTGTATGAATTGGTTATTCTCTTAACTATTGATTTCTTTAGCCTTTATTGAATGAAAAATTGTTACATATAATTGATTGGCCACCAATTGCGTGTTTTAGGTATTAGATGATGGATTGAGAGATGAAATCTAATACTGGAATAATTCAATTAAGGACTTAGGTGAATTAGAGATATAACCTATTAAAAAGATTGTTTCAATTATAACAAGATTAGTTGTAAGAGGTTTGAATGCGAGAGCTTATTTCCTTGACTCAATTAATTAAGTTGCTTGAGATTTAATCTTAGAAATTAAATTAGTTAAGTGGAATAACCGTTCATACATATGAGTAGTAAAGAAGTGCAAACCCTAGACTCTTTTTATCAAGTGAATCAAAACATAAGCTATTGTTTATTTTTATTGTTTTCAAATTAAATCATTCTTCTTCATTACTTTGCAAATTAAATTTCTTTAATTATTTGTTACTTTAAATTTGATAATCAATTACCCACTTTGGCTTCCTTGAGAGAACGACCTTGGGGCGATCACCTTTGCTACAGCTACCTCGTATACTTGCGAGTGACGCTTTGTGGTAGAGTTAATTTGAGCGCAACAAGTTTTTGGCGCCGTTGCCGGGGAAGCTAATAGGCGTAATTGTTTATTTAAAAATAAAAAAATTACATTTCAGATTATTTTCATTATTTTCATTTTATTTAATTTGTCTTTTGCTTTTGATATTTCTTTTTCTAGAAATTTTTGTTTATGCAAGGCAGGAGATCACTTGAAGGAGAGCTGCATCCATTCATTCCAGAAATTCAGAGAGTAAAAAGGAGCAGAGAGGAGTTTGAGCTTTTCACAGGATTTGATACTACGGAGGAGGACATTTCGGATTTTGAGTCAGAATCTGAAAAATCTGTTAAAATGGCTGAAGAAAGACAAAGAACCATGAGAGATTTTGCTAGACCTGTCATTGGGACTTCCACTTCTTGCATAAGACTGACAGATGCAGCAAGGAACTATGAGTTGAAGAATATTCACTATAACATGCTGCCATCATTCTATGGAGTTCCAAATGAAGATCCTTTGAATTTTATTAGGGACTTCTACTCCACCCTCAACACTTTTCCTTTGGGAGGACTAACAGAAGATCAGTTGAGGATGAGATGTTTCCCTTATACTTTGAAGGATAGGGCAAAGAGCTGGCTCATGATGTTGCCTGAAAATTCACTGACAACTTGGGAGCAAGTTTACAATAAGTTCATGGGCAAGTTCTATTCACACCAAAAGACAACTGAGTTGAGAGGGAAGATTGCTACATTCTCTCAGTTTGAAGGAGAGTCATTTCATGAGGCTTGGGACAGATTCAAGATGCTATTGATCCAGTGTCCACATCATCACTACCCACTTCAACTCCTTAATCAGTTTTTCTATGATGGTCTCACCCAGCAATTTCAGAATACTGTTGATAATGCAGCTGGGGGAGCCATGGGAGAAAAGACAGCTGATGAGACTTATGAGATTTTTGAGATGTTGGGAGCTAATTCTCAACAAAAGAGTGTAAGGGGAAGAAACAAGGGGGTGAATCAACTGGAAGCCAATACTGAAATGGTTAGTCAAATAGCTGAGTTGACAAGACAGGTTCAAATGCTAAACATGAAGAACAATGTTTCTTCATCTACTCAAGAAGTGTGTGGAATCTGTGGGACATGTGGGCATGGATCAAATATATGTCCCTCTGCATATGAGACTTTTGGGAATGAAGCTGAGCAAGTTAATGCTATGGGAGGATTTCAACCAAGAGCCAGGAATGATCCTTACTCTAACACTTACAATCCTGGCTGGAGGAATCACCCCAATTTTTCTTGGACAACAAATAATGCTCAACAGCCTTTCCATTTGCTCCAGAGACAGAACCAGCAGCAGGGTCAATCCTCAAATCAAATGCAGTCTAAGAGAGATAGTTTGGAGGAAAGTTTACAAGCCTTCATCAAAGTCAGTGCACAAAACCAAGAGATGAACAACAAGAGACTGGATTCCTTGGAGGCATCTTTTAAGAAGGTGGAGACCCAAGTGGGGCAACTTGCACAACAGATGCAGATTCAACAAAAGGGGAAGTTTCCAAGTCAACCTGAGCAGGCACAAGCAGTGACTGTTCTTAGGAGTGGCAAGGTAATTAATAACAATGTTGAAAATAATTCTGTGAATGCAGGTGAGCAAGAGAAGAAAAAGGAAGGAGAAGTAGAGAACAAAGGTGCTGAAGAAAGATCAATGGAAAAGACCCCTACACCAGATTTGCACAAGGCAAGCAATCCATACAGGCCACCTATACCATTCCCTAGCAGGTTGAAGGATGATAAAAAAAGATAAGCAGTTTTCAGATATCTTCAACATGCTATCTAAGGTAAGTATCAACTTACCATTACTTGAAGCAATTAAGAACATGCCGGCTTATGCTAAATTCTTCAAAGAACTGAATAACAAGAAAAAAAGGTATGAGCCGAATGAAAAGGTGATAGTTTCTGAGGTAGCCAGTGCTGTTTTGCAACATAAACTACCCCCTAAGCTAAAGGATCCTGGAAGCTTTATTATTCAAATTGCTATGGGGAATGGAAAATGTACTGATGGCATGTGTGATTTGGGAGCTAGTGTGAATTTAATGCCTTACTCTGTGTACCTTGACTTAGAATTAGGGGAACTTAAGCCAACAAAAATGGTGTTGCAATTATCTGATAGATCTCTTAGATTCCCGAAAGGGGTTATAGAAGATGTGTTAGTTAAAGTAGGTGGTTTGATAGTACCTGTGGATTTCATTGTTCTTGACATGGAGGTAAGTAATTCTTCACCATCTGCACACACCATTCTGCTGGGTAGGCCTTTTATGGTGACTACCAATACTTTGATAGATGTTAAGAATGGAAAATTATCAATGACTGTTTTGGGACAAACTGTGGAATTTTCTATTTTTAACACTTCTCCTATTCCTACAACTGCTTTATATGAGGATTGTTCTTTCATTGATTGTGTTGATGCAGTTGTTTCAGATGTTTTCTTGCAGACAGGTTCCTCTGACAAATTGGAGCTGGCATTGACTTTGGATAGTGATTTGGAAATTTTTGATTCAGAAATAGCCAGTTGTCTTGAGACTTTAGAGGATGCTGAAATAGAGGAGCTTAAGGAGGACCCAATTTTTGAACCTTCCCCCATTGAAAAAGAAGAGAAGAACCCCTCACTAGAGTTAGAGCTGAAAGAGTTACCTAAGAACCTGAAATATGTGTTTTTGGGAGATCACAATACTTTACCTGTAATAATATCTAGTGAACTTAGTGAAGGGGAGGAGATGAGGTTAGTAAGTGAGCTTAAAAGATTAAAGAGAGCAATAGGATGGGGATTGAGTGACATCAAGGGTATTAGCCCTTCCATGTGCATGCATAGAATCACTTTAGAAGAGGGAGCTAAACCTGTCAGGGAGACCCAAAGGCGACTTAACCCGAATATGAGTGAAGTGGTTAAGAAGGAAGTGCTCAAATTGCTGGATGAAGGAGTAATTTATCCAATTGCTAATAGTGAGTGGGTGAGTCCAGTACATGTAGTTCCTAAGAAATCTGGAATCACTGTGGTGAAAAATGAGAATAATGAGTTGGTTCCTACTAGGACTACTACTGGGTGGAGAATGTGCATTGATTATAGGAAGTTGAACAATGCTACAAAGAAAGATCATTTTCCTCTTCCTTTTATTGATCAGATGTTAGATAAACTTTCTGGACACTCACATTATTGTTTTCTGGATGGCCTTTCAGGTTACTATCAGGTGCCAATAGCTCCAGAGGATCAGTCAAAGACAACCTTTACTTGCCCTTTTGGGACTTATGCATTTCGACATATGCCCTTTGGCTTGTGCAATGCACCTGCAACTTTTCAGAGATGCATGATGTCTGTCTTCTCAGATATGATCGACGATTTTATTGAGGTATTTATGGATGATTTTTCTATTTTTGGTAATTCTTTTGATAATTGCCTCGATAAACTTGTTCGTGTGCTTGAGAGATGCATTGAATGTAACCTCACTTTAAGTTGGGAAAAGAGTCATTTTATGGTTACTCAGGGCATTGTCTTAGGTCATGTGGTGTCGAGTAAAGGGATTGAGGTGGATAAGGCTAAAATTGAATTGATTGCTAAGTTACCCCCACCTACCTCTGTTAAGGGAATAAGAAGTTTTTTAGGGCATGCAGGATTTTACAGAAGGTTTATTAAGGATTTCTCCAAAATAAGCCAACCATTGTGCCATTTATTGGGGAAAGATGTTCCATTTGAATTTACAGCACAATGCATGCAAGCTTTTAATTCTCTTAAGGAAAAATTGACTAGTGCACCTGTGATTGTAGCTCCTGTCTGGTCTTTACCTTTTGAAATCATGTGTGATGCTTCTAATCATGCAGTAGGAGCTGTTCTTGGGCAAAGGGTTGACAAATACTTGAGGGTAATTTATTATGCTAGTTTAACCCTGAACAGTGCACAAATGAACTACACCACAACTGAGAAGGAAATGTTAGCTGTTGTTTTTGCTTTAGACAAATTTAGAGCATATTTAATAGGGTCAAAAATTATTGTTCATTCTGACCATGCAGCTCTTAAATATCTTTTAACAAAACAGCATGCTAAACCGCGCTTAATTAGATGGGTGTTGTTATTGCAAGAGTTTGATTTCCAGATCAGGGATACTAAGGGTAGTGAGAATGTTGTTGCTGATCATTTATCCAGATTACCCTACTTTAATGAAAATCTTGCATCTGATAGCATTCATAAAAATTTAGAAGCATTTCCTGATGAACATTTGTTTGTGGTAATTGATGCACCGTGGTTTGCAGATATTGCTAACTATCTTTCTTGTGGTATTTTGAGATCTAACATGTCTTTTCAGGAAAAGAAAAGGTTTCTACACTTGAGTAAGTTTTATTTTTGGGATGAACCTTATCTATTCCGTATTTGCAAAGATGAGATAGTTCGCAGGTGTGTTTCTGAGGAAAAACAACTGAGTGTTCTTCAATTTTGTCATGACCTTCACTGTGGGGGTCATTTTGGAGGAAGAAAAACTGCAGAAAAGGTGCTTCAAAGTGGTTTTTACTGGCCCACTTTATTTAAAGATGCTCAAGATTATTGTAAGCACTGTGATCGTTGCCAAAGAGTAGGTAACATTGGGAGGAGGAATGAAATGCCCCTTCAGTCATATGTTGTTGTTGAGTTGTTTGATGTGTGGGGAATAGACTTCATGGGTCCTTTCCCCAAGTCCTTTGGTTACGAATACATTTTAGTTGCTGTTGATTATGTTTCCAAATGGGTGGAGGCAATCCCCACCCGTACTAATGATGCTAATATTGTTGTTAAATTTGTGAAGGAAAACATTCTTAGCAGGTTTGGCACACCAAGGGTGATAGTCAGTGATGGGGGGAGCCATTTTTGCAACAGGCTGTTTGAGAAATTAATGCATAAATCTGGTGTGAAGCACAAGGTGTCGACCCCATATCATCCACAGACCTCTGGACAAGTGGAAACATCCAACAAGCAGCTAAAAGGAATTCTGGAGAAAACAGTCAACACATCCAGAAAGGATTGGGCAAGCAGATTGCACGATGCACTATGGGCATATCGGACTGCTTTCAAAACTCCTCTAGGTATGAGTCCATATAGATTGGTGTTTGGAAAAGCTTGTCACTTACCAGTGGAGTTGGAGCACAGAGCATATTGGGCAATCAAGACTCTGAATTTGGACTTGGACAAAGCGAAGAAAGACAGATTTCTACAAATTTCAGAGTTAGATGAGCTGCGGAATGAGGCTTATGAGAGCTCGAGAATTTACAAGGATCGCACTAAAGCACTTCATGATAAAATTATAGTGCGAAAGACATTGAGTCCAGGTATGAAGGTTTTACTTTTTAACTCACGACTCCGTCTTTTCCCAGGTAAACTCAAGTCTCGATGGAGTGGTCCTTTCGAGATAACTCAGGTATATCCTTCTGGTGCAATTGAATTACTTAACTCTAGAACAGGTGAGACTTTCAAAGTGAATGGACAGAGAGTTAAGCCATACAATGAAGGATTTCAGGAAGTAAGGGTCATTGATAGTACTTTGATTCATGAACCCTAGACCTTGCATGATGTCCAGCTATATGACATTAAAGAAGCGCTAAATGGGAGGCAACCCATCGGTTTGCATTTATTTTTCATAGTTGTAATTTTAAGTTTCACAAGTTTTGATTTATGTTCGGTTTCAATAAATGGACTGTGCTTTGATCGGTTTTTCTTTCCTTTGTGTTTCAGGGTGTTTAAGGAAGAAGGGTTGCAAAAAATCATTGAAAAAAAAAAGTTTAAAGTTTATAAAAAGGCAGTAGGTGACACGGCCAAAGGACTTGGCCGTGTCCCTTGGCCGTGTCACACACTGGACACGGCCACAACTCCTTCAAATTTTTGTACGATTTTGTAATTCATACAGTTTTGGACACACCCAGGGGACACGGCCGTGTCACCTGGCCGTGTCCCCCAAAACTTATGAGACACGGCCGTGTGCTCTCCACTTGGCCGTGTCCCTTCAATTTCACACACAGGCACGGCCAAGTTAGCACTCACACGGCCGTGTCATTCAATTTTTGCCTTTAAAAAGCCCGATTTTGCCCAGTTTTATTTCATAAATCCCTAACTTTTCTATCTCCTTCTCTCTCGCTCTCTCATTTTCTGCAACACCAAAAACCCTTGATTTTTATTTTCAAAACTTCAAATCATCCATTAAAACTCCAAATTTCTTCAACAAACCTTGAGATAATCACTTAAAACTTCATCTTTGCTCATATTATTTTGATTAATTCAGTTTTGGGTGTTATTTTCTCAGATTTCATGTCGCCGAGAACTAAAATTGTACCATACCGAAAGAAGAAGAAATCTGGAGCCGAAGGAGCTTCGTCATCTTCCTCCACCTTCTCTCACAAGAAGGCAAGTCTTTTGGCTCGGGGTTTTTTCCCGACTAGGTATGTGAATGACGAATCTTTAGATGCTTTGCAAATGAGAACTACTTTTTATAGATATGTGCAATATCTTGGGTGGGAGACATTCGTTTCATTGAGACCCTTACAGTTTGAGGAGCTCACCCTAGAATTTTTAGCAACTCTTAAAGTGGAACGGGATGATAAGAAAATTTGTAGGAGACTGATGTTTAAATTAATGGGTAGATCATTTGTGCTTACTATTGATCAGTTGAATGATATATATGGTTTTCATCACCATGGAGAAAGATCGATACCCAAAGATTTTAGACAACAGTTTGCTTGGGGTGCCTTAGGCTCGGGTACTTATGTGGCCAAATCGGCCAAAGCATCTAAATTACGGAACCCTACCTTGAGATATTTGCACAGGTTTATGTCATGTGGGTTCTTTGCAAGGAAGGAGAGCCCGGGTGTGGTTGAGTCGAGTGAGCTATTTTTCTTGGACTGTGTTTTGAATGAAATGAATATTAGTGCCGGCTATTGGTTAGCCGATATTTTTGATTCTGTAGCTAATAAAAGGAGGGGGGCTATTTGTGTTGGAGGTTTGATCACTACATTAGCAGTTGCCCTTGTGGAGGATTTTGACCCGAGTACTACTCGGATGACTCGAATTTTGGGTAATGATTCCTTGGATTTAGCTATACTGGCGAAGATGCACATGGTGGTGCATAGAAGAGGGACCTTTGTGATGCCGTCAGCTGAGCCTGAAGCACCGGGGGACAGGCAGAAGAGAGCCCGGGTTGAAGAGGAGTCCGACTCGGATTCTCTTGACTTAGATGAGGATGCTCCGGTCTCGGAACATCAAGAGGTACTTCTGAGGATTGAGGCCCTGGAGGGCAAGGTAGATCGATTGGAGGGAAAGGTAGATGGACTGATAGGCACGGTGGACCGAAACCATATTGAGATGTTGCAACAGATGGATCAGATTAACAGCAACCTTGCCAAAATTCTGAGTCTTCATCCCTCGGCTGCATCATCTTCCCGCCCGCCTTTTCCTTAGACTTTGTTTTCCTTGCTTTATTTTATTTTATTTAGTGTACTTTTGTTTTATTTTTCGCTTTTGTTTTTCATGTTAAAACTTTTGTGTTTGGATATTTTATTGTACTTTTGTTATCAAACTTTTGTGTTTGTGATGGAAAGCTAGGATTTTGCCTCACCAAGTACGATAGAAGACAGGTTGTCCTTTAACTCTTTTTATTTATTATTCTTGTTTTCCATTGAGGACAATGTCAATTTTAAGTGTGGGGTACTCTTTAAGCTTTCCTTTAATTCTTGTTGTGCTTATCGTGTTGTTTTGTTTATTGTGTTTGTTGTGCATGGTATAATTGTTGAAAATTTATTGATCTTTTCTGTGATTCTAGCATTATAGTTGAGACTTTGGTATCAGTATAGAAATGAGCATTTGAATTCATTCGGGATTAATTTTCGCATTCTGCAATTCATGACATGTAAATCTTTGTGAACCCACCTGTGTGAGCTTTGAGCCTCATAAAATTTGATATTTTTGTCAATTAATTTTCCTTTCTTAAGTGTGCACCTTCATGATGTTGCATCTCTAGAGTTTGCTTTTGCATACTTATTGAACTCACATTATGATTTAATCTCAAGTTTTAAAATGATGAAGGCAAATTAGGTTAGCCCCTTTAGCTTAAAGAGACTTCCCTTTATATTGATTTCCTTAGTAAGCCAAGTTGAGCCATTGACCGTTTCTTGTTTGATTAACATAATTCTCAACTTAACATGTTCTTATTATCATCATACCTATGCATTAAGGAATGGAGTTGTATGATTAGACAATAGGGTAGTTTATTTCAAGTGTGGGGTAAGTAAAAAAAAAATATGGTATTGCTATTTGGGGTTGAAATGCATACTTTGCACATTGTGTTGGATTAAGAGTTGATTATTCCTTTCTTCTACATTTTAAGCTAGATGTTCTATGCAAATTTATATTTTGTATATATATATTAAAAAAAATGAAAAAAATGATAAAAGAAAAAGAAAAAAAAGAAAATAAATTAAATAAAAAGAGATATATATATATATACAAAAGTCAAATATGTTCTAGCATTGGTCATCAAAAGAGGAATGTCGACTCATGTATTTTTCTTTGAGTATGCAAGTATGTGACGTATCAAGGGTTGGTGAGTATGCTATTTGAAGGAGTTATGAGTTTCTTAGCAAGAGTAGTGTCTAATTTAGATACTCCATTTCTTGATGCTCCAGCTTAAATGTCTTTTCTCACACCTTACCTTAGCCCCATTACATCCAAATAAAAGACCTTCGGATTATTTCTTGAAAAAAAAATCAGTGAGGGAGATTGGATAATTAAGCAAGTTTATGGCAGTATGCACTCATGAGTGGTATGAGTGATTAACCTTTGAAATCGAGTGAAACACTTAGTTGAGAGATAAGATTTGTATGTCTGGATCAATGAATGAGTTAAGAAAATCTTGATTGAAGGAAATTGCAATTATTTATGTCTGATGTCTTAAGGTATTTCATCTATGTTCTGGAATTATAGTTAAGGTTGTTTGAATTTTTAATTTATGCCATGTGAATTTGCTTGAGGACAAGCAAAGTTTTAAGTGTGGGGTAGTTGTTTTATTAGTTTTTGTTATAAGTTTTGTGTCTTGTTTATTATGTTAATTATTGTTTTATTTAGGTATTTCGTTAGTTTTTATCGGTTTGTCTAGTGTTTTCTTTAATTTTGTAGTTTTAGTTTATTTTTAGTTTTATGTCATTTTTGATTTAGTTTTTAGTTTGTGTTTATGTTTTGTCGGTTATTGTTTATTTACTTAGTGTTTTAAGTTTGTTTTGAGTTTTGTGTTAGGTTAAAACAGGCAAGGAAACGAATTGAAGAATGAAATGGGCAGTAGCTGACACAGGCAGAGGACACGGCCAAGTCACTGGCCGTGTCCCATACCAAGTTAAAAGGAAGAACAAGTCCCAGTAGCAGACACCAGCAAGGGACACGGCCAAGTCACCTGGCCGTGTCCCTCCAAAGAAGAGCAACACGGCCAAGTCACCATGACTTGGCCGTGTCCCACTTGTTACCAAAGGAAAGGGAGATCAACAATTACACAGAAGCGAACACAGGCAGGGGACACGGCCGTGTCACCTGGCCGTGTCCCTCCATCAAGCCTCACACGGTCGTGTCCCTCATCACCTGGCCGTGTCCCTCATGTTCCAAGCCCGCATCGGATTTTTAACGCGTACGATTCATATAAAAGGAAAAAAAGTTAGGGTTTAGGGGGCGGTTGACGATTTTGAGAGCAAGTTTAGCCGTCTGAGAGAGATCTTAGGGTTTAAACATTTGTTTTCTTGGATTTTGATTCTACTTTGGATTACACTAGTTTAGATTAGATTGTTCATGCCATTGTTTCATCCTTCTTGCAAGATTAGATCAAGAGTTCATCAAAAGCTTCAAGGAGTTTGTAACTTGGTTTTATTCTTAAACTTTGTCTCTTTAGTTTCATTGAAATTGTGTTTATGAACATTATCATGTCTAAATTGATTTCTTTGATTATTAATGAGATGAGTATGCTTGATAACATCATGAACTAATTTAATCTAGTCTAGGGTTTGTATGGATTTGCTATGAATTGTATGAATTGGTTATTCTCTTAACTATTGATTTCTTTAGCCTTTATTGAATGAAAAATTGTTACATATAATTGATTGGCCACCAATTGCGTGTTTTAGGTATTAGATGATGGATTGAGAGATGAAATCTAATACTGGAATAATTCAATTAAGGACTTAGGTGAATTAGAGATATAACCTATTAAAAAGATTGTTTCAATTATAACAAGATTAGTTGTAAGAGGTTTGAATGCGAGAGCTTATTTCCTTGACTCAATTAATTAAGTTGCTTGAGATTTAATCTTAGAAATTAAATTAGTTAAGTGGAATAACCGTTCATACATATGAGTAGTAAAGAAGTGCAAACCCTAGACTCTTTTTATCAAGTGAATCAAAACATAAGCTATTGTTTATTTTTATTGTTTTCAAATTAAATCATTCTTCTTCATTACTTTGCAAATTAAATTTCTTTAATTATTTGTTACTTTAAATTTGATAATCAATTACCCACTTTGGCTTCCTTGAGAGAACGACCTTGGGGCGATCACCTTTGCTACAGCTACCTCGTATACTTGCGAGTGACGCTTTGTGGTAGAGTTAATTTGAGCGCAACACCTAGTCCTTGGGTTGTTATTACTTTCATTCTTTCCTTTTTGATCTAATTTTAATTCTGCACTTTCTACCTCTTTGGTTCTTAATTCTCTCTTTCTCTTCTCTCTCTTTTTTTTTCCATCATTTCCTGAATTCATAAATCTCATATATCTTCTTCTTATAATTTCTTAATTTTGGTGATTACATTGGGGCATTTTCAGGAGGAATCACAATACAGTGTTTTGATTAGATTCCGTCTAGTTTCTACTCATATGGTCCGTCTCCTACCTTATTAAGACTCACGGGATGGTCACCCATCATCATTGGTTGAGCATGTTTAACTCTGATTTCTTGCTAAATTTCAACATGACCTTCTTAGTGCGCTTACTTCATCTGCTTATGTGAATATTGTACATGGGGTTACTGTACATATTCTATAGTGGCCGGACATGAGAATTTCTCATATACTTATTTCTGTTCACTCATCTTTGTTATCTAAGTTCTATCTATTTTATCTCTTACCATCTGGTCTTTACATTGTACATACTTTTCTTTTATCCTCTTATTCTGTTCCTCTTTTTATTCCATTCTTCAAATTTCATTTTCTTATGTACATTTTCATTTTTACATTCATATACGCCTATCTAACCTTCTTCTAGAACCCCCTTATAAGGACCCCGGTATACTGGCTACGGATGTCTGGCGCCTTGAACCTCGGCCGGATCCTTGGCTTTGTGATCGCCGTCTTTACTATTCAAAACTAACTTCACTTCTAAACTTCTTATCAACTTGTCGAAATCTTCCCAAGCTTTAAGTTTGAATTCTCTTTTGTTGCATACGTTGGTGTCTACTTCTCTAATCTATGTATACCCTCTCTATACCTAAAACTTTCACAACTAATCTTGTAAATTCAAACACGTCCATGACTACTAATTGTACTTTAATTTCATTATTTAATCCTTCCAAAACCTTTGACGTCTTTCTTGCTTTGTTTCTATCATTTTCTTTGCATACTTACTGAGGCGGGTGAACTCTCTATCATACTCAGATACTGTCATTCTTCTTTGCTGTAGATATATAAACTCATTTTTCCTTGCGTTTAAGTATGTTTTACCAAGTATATGTTTCTTCTACCAAAAGCGACATGGCATAATTAAATCTTTTATCTGGTGTGCATCTCAATTGTTCCAATGGCCTACTGGTACTGTCCAAACAGTACTCAACTTCTTCAAATCCTTCTTCTCTACTAGCCTTAAATTCTTTAGCCCCATATTTCCTTAACTTCTCGATTGAGGACTTCCTTTCTCTTTTGGTAGCAACAGGTACCATTCTTGCCGTTTATTGCAATGGTACTATCATCTATCTTAAATAAACTTTGGGGCCTTCCACAGCCACTGTTGCGGGTCGTGGCATAAGTCCGAGACCCATTTCTACATTTATGGTTACGAAAAGCATGTGATTCCTTTTCTTGATCTACAATTCTTTGTGATTCTGCCTCTTGCAACCTTATACCGTATACATATATCGTGATAAGAATTAGCAGCTGGCTTGACTCAACACATTAACTTTCCTATATGGCATGTACGTAAGCACTATTAGATTTTCCTTTATCACATGTACCTTATATACTTATGTATTTATAATATTCTTTCTACTATATAGACATTTCGTACCTAAATGATATATGCTCTCATTTCTTATCTGTTATAGGATATCCCATTTTACATTGGTAATGGCCACTCCCAATATAAAATGTGTATCCTCCTATGTTGAATTTTCCAGGACCGGCTAAACCGGTGCTCTGATACCACTAAATGTAACACCTCATCTTAGCCTACGTTTATAGACCAAGATGGACTGTTATCTCATGGTGGTTGTGTCTTAATATTTTATTTAGCCAATTTTAAGTACAGATTGTACAGATTTTAAAAAAAAAATTGCCATAACCTCCCCTAAAAATGGAGGTCCCAAGTGTCGCCAAAACTAATTTTTCTTATTTTTGAAAAACATTTTGTTTCACAATTCAACTCAAGCACACTCCCAATAATCCACCCTTATAACCTCAACTACAATCCTGCAAGAAGAATTCACACTTCTATACTTGCATACATAAGTGCTAAACCCAAATAAGATTTATTAGATTACTAGCAGTGTACGTGTTCTAGCTTTTCAGTATAATACATTTATTTGCTAGATCATACAAGCTTATGTACATGCCATATTGCTACAATCAATCATATCCAAACTCCTACCCAAAGTAGTAGTCAAGGCCAGCTGCGCAGGACATGCTGCAATCTCGTCTCCTCGTTTAACCTACGAGTTTAGAGGGAAACTAAACTCGCTAAGCAATTGCTTAGTGGGTACTTAAATCATTGCAATAAAATAATAAAATGAAAGAATGATTTGAACATACATTTATATACTTTAAATACTTGAAAGGAATCAATACAAAACACAGATGGTAAAAAGGCTTGACTGAATAATTTGAATTTAAATCATTTCTCTTGCTTTTTATCATTTTGGTTGCTCTACTGGTTTAACAGAACGTCAGCGGATAAGGAAGGGTCATGATAAACATATCTCGTCATGATCATATTTCATTATCTTTCATCATAATTCTTGCACATGTGTCAATGGCCATTATCATTGCATCATTGATCATGTCATTGTAATCATCGGCCTTCAGCCGGAATATCATATCATGTCATAAGAGTACTGCAGTAATAGTATGATGCATCATACCCTTATCTCAAGGGTTCTGATATACCAAGTAGAGCATAAATAATTTATTAAATTACTTTGGTCATGATATTCAATAGGTCATGATTTTTCCATAAGGCATATATTACTAGGATAACTTCTCATGATGCCTTTTTGATTATTCCAAACCCCTTTCGTGTCATTTTAAATGATATAACATCAATCTATATCATAATATTCAAGTTTTAACACATTTAGAAAAATGACCAAATGAATAGTAGCGCGGTGCGTAAAATTGGCAACGCAATGGCGCGCGACAACTAAATAGTAAAATCTGATTTTACTGCTGAAAATCAGTCAACTTTGGAAACAGTTTTGACCAAGTAAACAACCTTATTTTTGGATGAATTTTTGCAGGAAAACACTTTCATAAGTTAACTAATTGCATGTAAAATTTCGTCGAAAAATTCTTTCGTTTGCCCCTTCAACGGACTGCCCAAAATGAAAGCTGCAGAATGGTGCCCAAAAGGGACCATTCGGCCCAATTTTCAAAATTTGAGGGAAATTCATTTTTTTTCTTGCAAAATTGATTTTTAGACTCCTTTTGTGATACCATTGAAGGACTAAGGGTTCCTCTTTCAAAAATCAAACCAAAGGGATGATTAAAAGTTCTTCAAAGTTTATGAATGATTGAACAAATTTAACTAGTTTGTTTTGTTTTCATTCTTTTCACAATCAATTGATTACAAATGGTTCAAGAGCACTTTCCCACATATTTACCACACATAATAACATTATTTCAAAACCATTTCAAAAGTCCCATAATGCAAAATATGTGAATTAATTGAAAAGGGCAATGATTTAAGTACCAAACCTTAATTCTTTTCACTTGTTTCTAGTTCTTTTATGTCTTCTTTGCTTCCTTCTCTCTCACTTCTTGATTTCCTATAATTTTCATAAAATCCATGTCAAAAACATAATAAAATTTAAGTGCTTCATGCCTTATTTTGCTAACTAATACTAGTAGTCATCCTTTTTATCCTTAATCTTATATGTGCAAATCATCTCTTTCACTTTTCTTCAACTTCTTAAATTTTCTATAATCATCATATTTATTCTTTCATTTTTATCTTACAAATACTATAACCAATGAAAGAAATAGAACCATAGATGAATTTCCTTACCTTAACATCTTATTCTCCACCCAAGTTTGCAACCTCTCTTTTTTCTCCAAATTTAGCTACTTGAAAAAAAAACAATCTCTCTTTCTTTTCCCTTTCTCTTATTTTCGGCCAAGCAAGAACAAAGAGAGTTCTTGGCTTTATTTTTGTGGTGTTCTCTCCTCCAAATGGCAGCCAAGAGAGGGTAATATGTCATGGTGTAAATGTTGATTTCCCATTGGTACACATATGTGGGAAAATGGCTAATTCTCATTGGTCCAAATGTCTCCTTCTTTTATTTATTTACAACCCAAGCCCTTGGACTTCATTTTAATTATATTTTGGCCCCTCAACCTCCTTGTGCTGTAATTTTATGGTCTAAAATGTGAAAAGACCAAAATACCCTCCGGCGGTTACTTGTTCGTAACTTTTAAACCGCGCACTTCTGCCGAATGCTGTGGTACACTTTTTGACTCAGTTTTTCCTCTACTTTTCATTTTTGAGATCCATTATTACTTTCGAGACACTTTTAAAAAAGACCATGATGCCCCTGGTCAAAATCCCCTATATCTTCCAAACCGTGCGTTTTCGGAAAAAACCGTGTCGCACCGTTGCTACCCAATTTTTCTCTACTTTCCATTTCTGGAGTCTATTATGTGCACTATTAAGGACCTCCGGAACCATTTTTGTTAATTACAGCCACCTCCACAAAACTTTACAATCTTTTCAGTTAGGTCCTTTTTGTCCTATAGAGCTTCCTTTCACTTCGTGTTCTTTGGTGGTTACTCGGGATGGCTCCTCTTACTGTACGCGGATGTACTGTACATGGATGTACCGTACATATGTACAAATTGGGTCGTGACATATCTACTATACAAGCAAGACCTTGAACACAGCTCAAGCTAATAACATAACTACAGAGAAAGAGCTGCTGGCTGTGGTTTTTGCTTTGGACAAGTTTAGATCATCTCTAATCTTGTCAAAAGTGATTGTTTATACAGTCCATTCGGCTTTAAGGCATTTATTTGCAAAAATTGATGCAAAGCCTAGGATAATCTGTTGGGTTTTATTGTTGCAGGAATTTGACTTGACAATTCAGGACAAGAAGGGAGCTGAAAATCTTGCAGCAGATCATCTTTCTCGCTTGGAGAATCCAACCTTGGTGAGGTTTGAAGAAGGAGACATTGATGATCATTTCCCTGATGAGCAGCTGTACACCATGGTAAGTGCAGTAAGTAACTTAAATTTTGAAACACCTTGGTTTGCAGATTTTGCTAACTATTTAGCTGTTAGGGAACTTCCTAAGGATTTAACTTATCAAGCAAAGAAGAAATTCTTTTCTAACTTAAAATATTACTTTTGGGAGGATCCCTTTTTGTTTAGATTATGTAAGGATCACATGATCCGACGATGTGTGGCATGGCCCAAAACAATGAACATTCTTAGTCAATGCCATGCTGGACCAGCTGGTGGTCATATGGGAGCCAATAGGACTGCTCAAAAGGTATTAGAATCAGGATTTTATTGGCCCACTTTGTTTAGAGATAGCTACAAATTTGTAAATCGCTGTGATCGATGCCAAAGGACTGGAAACATTTCATCTCGTGATGAGATGCCCCAAAATGGGATTTTAGTTTGTGAAATTTTTGATGTATGGGGGATCGACTTTATGGGACCCTTTCCCAATTTCTTTGGTAACAAATACATTCTTGTAGCTATAGACTATGTATCTAAATGGCTTGAAGCCCAAGCCTTGGCAACCAATGATGCTAGGGTTGTGGTGAAATTTTTGAAGAAATTGTTTTCTCGATTTGGTACACCAAAAGCAATTATAAGTGATAGGGGTACTCACTTTTGTAACTTTCAGCTTGCGAAAGTTTTCAAAAGATTAGGAGTTGCACATAGATTTGCTACTCTCTATCATCCCCAAACTAGTGGCCAAGTTGAGAACACGAATAGGGAGATTAAAAGAATTTTGGAAAAAACTGTAGAGCGATCCCGAAAGGATTGGTCGGAGAAATTGGACAATGCTCTATGGGCTTTTAGGACTGCATTCAAAACTCCCTTGGGCACTACACCATTTAGGCTGGTATATGGAAAGGCTTGCCATTTACCTGTTGAAATATAACATAATGCATATTGGGCCATAAAACAGATTAACCTTGATCTAGCTTGTGCAGGTGAAAGGCAAAAATTACAGGTAAACGAGTTAGACGAGTGGAGATTGCAAGCTTATGATAATGCGAAGATGTATAAGGAACGTACCAAAAGATGGCATGATGCTCACATTAAGGAACGAAAAGAGTTTCAAGCGGGAGATCAAGTATTACTGTACAATTCAAGGCTTCGACTCTTTCCAAGTAAGTTGAAATCTCGATGGTCTGGTCCTTTTACTGTCAAGGAAGTTTTCCCCTACGGAGTGGTTGAAATAACCCACCCAGAAAAATGTGATTTTAAAGTCAATGGGCACAGGCTCAAAATTTATTTTGGAGGGGAAATACAGGACTTAAAGGAGGTGTTACACCTCCAAGACTAGGAACAATTGCCCTGAACGTCCAACTAATACGATGTTAAAGAAGTGCTGGGTGGGAGACAACCCACCATTTTATTCGTTCTTTAAATTTTATGTCTTTAATTCTTGTATTTTTGGTTTGTTAAAATATATATAAAAAAAAATCATCTAAATTCTCTTTTAGTGTATGCATGCTCACATTGAGGACAATATGAATTTTTAAGAGTGGGGTGTATTTTGTGTTTTAAGTTATCCTTGTTTAGGTTTAGTTAATGTTTTCTTTAAACAAATCAATTTTGGAAAGTTCAATTGTTATAAATATTGTTGATTGATGACTTTTGAATTTTAGAAGCATGAATTTGAGAATTGAGTAGAATTGATACTTTTTGTAAACTTTGTTGTTTTTTCCTTACATCACCATCAACCTAGTGAGAAATTGAGCCATCAACTTATTATTCTTTGTGTGGGAAAACATCTTTGATTGATACTTGCTAGAACTTGCTTTGAAATACATTTTAAGACTATATAAAAATTTCAATTAGGCATCAAGATGATTAAGGCAATTAGGTGAACCCACTTTGGCTTAAAAAGACCAACCAACCCTATTTTTAATCTTAGTTAGCCAATTTTGAGCCTATTCTATTTTTCTTTTTCTTTATTTTTCACAACACTACCAACTTTGAATCATGTTATTTTGTCTCTTACCCTTTCATTAGGTCAAGAGCATTTTAAGAAGCGTTTATGATCGAGTGTTGTGTTGAATTAAGTGTGGGGGTTAAATTTAGTAGGTTTAAGATTGCAAAGCAAAAAAATAAATAAATAAAATCAAAATCAAATAAAAAGAAGAAAAATAAGAATAATTGTTCTTGTTAAAAGGGTTGGAATATGTTACGAGATGTAATAAGTGAGTTCCCTTGAAAAGTTCTTTAAATGTCAAGGGGTAGATAAGAAGAAGGTGTTTTGGGATCGTTGGGTTATTTATATATGATCGGTTACTTCATTCTTGAAGTGCTCTTTAACTTAATGACTAAGCTCACATTTCCTAAATGCCATGCTTCTACCTTAGCCCCATTACAACCCAATAAAAGACCTTTTGATTGATGTTTGATTGTAATTAAGTAGTGGATATTTGATAGATAAGCAAGCCTATGGCCATAATCTTTCATTGATTGTTATGAGTGTAAACACCACCTTGATCAAACACTTTCTAAGAGTTGGTGAGGGAGTAACAATGTAGGTTATGCATGGAAAGCCGCTTAATTGCTTTGGTATCGATTTTGTTCGATTTGATATTGATTGCAGATTTAGGGATAGGGAAATCTTGATGCAATTCTTATAACTCTTGAACTTGACAAAATTTTTGTGTTTAGTTTGTTTTGATTTTAGTCTTGCTTGTTAGTTTGTTTTGATTTTAGTCTTGCTTGGGGACAAGCAAGGAATTAAGTGTGGGGTATTTGATAAGAGTGTTTTTTTTACACTTGTTTTTAGTATGATTTCTATGTGTTTTTAGTTAATGTTTCATTTAATTTTGGTTTAAAGTTTGTTTTAAGTGTTTATTTTAGGTCAAAGTGCAAAAACTCCCTAGCATGATCAAAACAGTGAAGAAAAAGCATGAAGCAAGCAGGACATGGCCAAGCCAAAAAGAGCTTGGCCGTGTCCCTCAAAATTTCTTCAAGGCAGTAGCTGACACACCCAGAGATACGGCCAAGCCTCTGGCCGTGTCTCATCCAAAGAGCAAAAATCAAAGAGACCAAGAAAGGAAAGAAAATTTGGCAGAAGAAGACACTGGCAAGTGACACGGCCAAGCCAGTGGCCGTGTCACATGACACGGCCACAAGCTTGGCCGTGGCCCATCCAAGCCAAAGAAACAAGGAAGGAAAAGAAATGATCCAGAAGCCAACACACTCAGGTGACATGCCCAAGCTAGTGGCCGTGTCACCCTTGGAAACAAAGAGGGCAAGTTGACGAAGCTAGAAGCAGAAAGTGACACACCCACATGACACGGCCAAGCCACTGGCCGTGTCACATGACATGGCCAGGAGCTTGGCCGTGTCACCTAGAAGAAAATAAGGGAAGAAAAAGGCAGAAGGTGACACGGCCAGCAAGCTTGGCCGTGTCACCTAGGGCAACTTTGAAATGTTCAAATTCTTCTGCAGACAAGTGGGGAACAAAGACTAGTTTTAGTCAAAAGTAATATTAGACAAAAGAAAAGCTTGCCTAATTTGAAGAAAAGAAAGATTGAACAAAGGGAATGTGGGAGACAAAGTGAGTTGGAAGTGAGTTGGAACCATGACTTGAGCTTTGAAGGGAAATAAAAAGAGAAGAAGAGGGAGTTTTTAGGGGGATTTTTCTAGAGCTTGAAATGGGAGACTGGAACAAGGGAGAAGGAGCCAATTGCTGGAGCAAAGAGGAGAGTCTTGAGCTGAGTTTGAAGAAGGAGATACATCCTATACAAGACCTAAACCAAGAATCAAGTATTGAAGTGAAGAAAATACAAATTATTCGCCATGGATTGTTTGGTTTCTTTTACTCATTTCTCTTGCTCTGTTTTTCTGGTTTTAAACATGAACTAATTCCTTCTCTATCTAGATATTGATGAACCCTAGCTTATTTGTATGGATTGAATAATTATATTTAGTTGAATCATTTGATTGAGTTGTTTTATTCTTATGATGCTTAATGATTTATCTCCAATTGATAATAGCATGCTTATTGATTGGTTGCCATTTTCATATTATTGACTTGAGAAAGCTTGGTATGAATTGAATACTCGTAAGGGTTGAGGATTGATTGGGGTACTAGAGATAGACTTACAAGATCCTTTGGTTTATAGTTCCTTGTTCTTAATGCAAGATCTATTTAATTGTGTTTTGAGAAGAGATTCCGGCACTCTACTTAGTGATTAGGGACTAATCCACTCAAGAGAGGTTTTAGTCTAATTTAGAGGAATGCCAACTCAAATCTATTGAATGATTTAACTGAATTGATTGTTTATAAATATCATTGAGGCTAGGGGGATTCAATATCTGGATAGTATTATTATCATCAATCCTATTTGCAAAATACTTAATTCCCCTTTACTTTCAGTTATTAAAATTAGTTGTTTTAATTATAAAGCATCACACAACTATTAATTTCTAAACAACGGTTAAGGTTCGCACTAGTACTTGACCTTGTCCCCAGTGGAACGATAACTCACTCACTACTTTATTACTTGGGCGACCCGTGCACTTGCGGTATTGCTATAGCACAGCTAGCGCGATGCATCATCCATCAAAATAGGGTCTAAGGATAGTGTTAAGATTTCCATGAGAGGTTGAGTTTAATGAAGAAGAAGTTGCCATAGTGGATCAAATTTCACAATTAAGTTTAAGAAATTTCTAGCCCTGATACTTATTGTTGTCCCAAGATGGCAACCAAGAGGGGGGTGAATTGGTTTTCTGAGAAATTGATGGCAAATTAAAAAACTCAACAAATAAGAAATGTAGAAGAGATAAATGGTTGAGTAGTGAGTATAAGAAAGAACACACAAGATTTATAGTGGTTCGGATTTTCTCCAATCCTACATCCTCTTCCTTAACAACTTGTTAAGGTTCCACTAACTTGAAGTTTTATAAGCTCACTTCCAACTTTGGTGATTTTACAAGTTCACACCCAACTTGACAAGTGTTTTCCTAAGGCTAACACTCAAACCACTTACAAGAGTTTTACCCAGGCTAACTCTCACAAGCTAAGTGTTTTCAAGCTCACACTCAAACTTTTGCAATAGTATTTTTAATGCTTACACCCAACACTTATTACAATTCAAATGTTAATTAAAGTAATAAAAGAAAATATGTTGCTTGGCTATAAAATTCAGAATCTCTTATTTTCTTAACAGAATACTAATGTATTTATAGCCAATGTGGTCTAACTATCCGTTATAGATAGTGAGAAATAAGTCTTGGTAGTTTAGACCATGTTTTAATAGACTGTTTGAAGCAGTTAGCGATCGTCCTTGATACCAGGACGGTCGCGTCAATGCCTTACGCAGTCGCCCTTGGATAAGGGACGGTCGCTGCATTCAAATTTGCTTCAATGGTCGAATTTAAGTGCTCTGCTGCTGGAATCTTGCCCATGCTGTGGTTATCTGGACGGTCATGCATAAGCTAGGTACGGTCCCCATTTTGAATACTGAAGTGGGTTTATAACGGTTATTACACGTGACATTCTTCAACTGGGAAAAATAAACTTCCGTCTAAATATGAATTTTGCGGTCGCCCTAGGTGCAAATTAGCGGTCGAATTGAAAGACTCTCGTCAAACTTCTAGGCACACCTAAGGACACGAACACTACTGTCAGTTTGAGTAGTTTTCTCTTGAATCAGCAGAGCGGTCGCGGAGTCTAAAGGACTATCGATACAACAGTAAGCGAGACCGTATTCTTCACCGTTCTTGTCACTGCGAACCTTACTGGAATTTGGATGATTTGGGTTTTTCATGTAGCGATCGTCCTTGTTTGTTGGATGGTCGCTCATGTTGATGTACGGTCGCTACTAAGGTCAAGTTTGTGATCGCGAACCCTACTGTGATATGGTTTCATCCTTCAATTCAATGGGCGGTCGTCTCCATGGTTTGTGCGACCACTAAATGTGCCCTGTGTTGACTTGTTTGAAACAATTTAATCTTGAAACAAGGTTCTTAAAACACATGTTAAATAAGTCATTCAATTTGAGTTGTCAAGGATCAAAATTGAGATCATTTAGCTAACAGGCAGTATCAAAGGCACGTCCATTGACACGCTCATGTCCATAGGTGTGTCACTTGAAGAATTTTGCTCTTTTCCTCTATTTTCATCTGTAATTCCCTCTGAAATGACCATAAGCCTCAAAATACAAAGAATTCCTGAAATTAATCCTAAAAAGCACTTGAAAAAATAAATTAAACTCAATTGGATAATAGTCATATTAAGAAATAGAGGCAAAATATCATCAATTATGCACTTATCAAAATTTTTCACACTTGAGTTTTTACTTGTCCTCAAGAAAACTAAATCACTATAATAAGCAGAAATGACTGACCCCTCTATATCCAAAAAGAAAAGAGAAGTTTGACAATACTCGAATCAGAAAACCTGACGTTCTCAACCAAAGACTAATTCACAATCATGACAGCTGAATCAAGAAGTTCATTGGAACTGGCCTCCTTTTAAGGTCTAGATATTATTAAATTCTTAAATGTTATGATATTATCCATGTTACATGCATTTTAAAAGAAATAAGCATCCATTATTTTATTAAAATAAAACAAACATAATTGGCAACCATCCAAGGATGGAAACGTGCCTTTACAATGTCCAAAGTCCAAAAGAAAAGTAAAATAAACAAATTAGGACACCCACCATTGGTGAAAACATGTCCTTTGCAATAGTCCCAAAATCCTTAAATGATAAAATAAGTTACATAAAAAAAATTAAGGCACTCACGAAGTGAAAACATGCCATTACAATTTAAGAAATCAAATAAATAATTAATTAAGCAAATTAAATCATTCAAGCATGATAATTAAAACAAAACATCCATCATAAAATAAAATAATCTATCCATCACATAACAAATAAAAATCAAATAAATAACTAAATGATATAGTTTAAATCAATAAATAAATCAAATTAGGGTTTCAAGGTTTTAGGGTTTGAAGTTAGGTTTGGTTTTAGGATTTTGGATTAAAGGTGAAGGTTACTGGATGTTTTGGACTTGAGGCTTTGATTTTTGGGAATTAGGTTTGGTTTAGGTTTAGTTAGGGTTTCTGGATATCAAGAATTTGGTTTAGGTTTTGGGAATGAAGGTAGAGGTTACTAGATGTCTAGGGTTTTGGTGTTTCTTTTGGTTTATAAAATAGGGTGAGATTAGGGTTTTTAGGTTTATTGGATAAGCGCTTGGGTATTTTGGATTTTAGGGTTTATGGTTTAGTCCGTGGATAACAAATTAGGACTTAGGTTTTTTTTGGAAAAATTTTGAGCTACTGGGTGGAACGACACAGATTGATTTCATAAAATATATAATTAGATTTAACAATTTAAACTATTAGATTAAACTGATAATTAAAATAAATAAATCAAAAAATTTAAAAGAAGAGAATATGCAACTACTGTGTGTTTGAATAGATTGCAATTCAATAGACAAGGCTACTGTAAAATTAAAATGAACTTAATGATAGAAACCAAACCTCCATCGTTGGTTCCACCAAAGGTAATTAGTTGAAACAAACTTGCATCTACTACTGCCTGGATCAACTGAAATTTTTTTTTTTTTTTTGCAGGAGGTTGCTTGATTGTATGCATTTGTGTTGCTTTTGTTAAACCGTGCTAATTGTTGGTTCTATTCTTCACAATTCTTCCTGTTTCAATGTTAAACATCAGTATTTATAGGCATAATTAGGTTTAAAGTAAAATCCAAAATCTTAATCCAACGACCTAAATGGAGTCCATCTTAATTAAGAAATTAATAAACCGTATTAGAGCCGAATTAAGAGTCCATGGTGGAGTGGGACACTCCAATCTGCTATGAACAAAAGACCATGGTGGATTGGGACTTCCCAATCCTCCATGGACCAAAGGTCATGGTGGATTAGGGACTCCCAATTTGTCATGGACTTTGGCCCATGACAAATTGGTGTCCCAATTCATCATGGTTTTTATATTTGGGTCTGGTCAGGCTCATTTTTTGTATTTTAAAATATAATCAAACATGTTTTAATTTTTAAATGATAAATAGGACTTGATTTAGGATTTTTTAAAATTGAACCACCATATTTTAGGCACTTTAAAATTGGACTGACCTATTAAAAGTCATAAACTAGGTTTAAGCCTTTTAAAATTGGACCAAATTTAACTTTATCTTCTTCAATTAAGATTGAAATAATTTAGGGCCAAAATCAAGGGTCTACAGTTTGGCCCTTGTTTGAATGATCTTGAATTTATTCAGAGAGAGTGAAAAGCAACATAATTTTGAGCTACAGTTATGGATCCAAGGTTGGATTGGTTTGGGTTCTGGACCTGGATCAAGTTATAGATTCAGTTTGAGCTCTAGACTTGAGATGGTTTGGGTGCTCGACCAAAAACTGAATTAGGGTTCTTGACCCAAAATTTGATTAGGATTCTCGACCCAAAATTGGATTAAGGTGCTCAACCAGAAATTGGGTTAGGGTACTCGACCTAAAACTAGACTAGGGTTCTCAACCCAAGACTGGATTAGGATATACTCATGATTAGATTAGGGTGCTCAATTCGAAATTGAATTAAGGGTCTCGACCTGAAACTGGATTAGGGTGCTCGATTCAAGACTATATTAGGGTGCTCGACCCCAAACTATATTAGGGTTCTGGACCCGAATTAGATTAGGATGCTTGACCCTAGACTGGATTAGGTTCTGTCATTTGAGATTTCTAGCTTTTTTCTTTTGTTCTTCCTTTTGCAAAAATTCATCTATTTTTTAGCTAGATCTCATATCCTCTTTTTGCCCCCTATGTGGCAAAATATTGAAAGTGAGTCTGAAAATATTTTGTACACACATAAAATTAAGAATTGAAAAGATGAAGTTTTTCTCCCTGATTAGGCTCAAACCAATGATTTTTTTCCCATGTAGGCTTTGATTGATGTTTGCATTTTGTTTGGTTCCTTGCACAAGCATGCATCTTCATTTCTGCAAACTGACTGGATCTTTCCCAAGCGATGGGCCTTCCATGCCCCCTGATTTCATATCTGCTTCTGATTGTTTACTTTATAGGGTGTCTGCTATTCACTTTGACAAAGAATAGATGATGCAGTGTGATATGCTCATGTATGCATGATATGCATGAATAATATTTACAGTGGTTCTATTAACTCACAAACCGAGGTGATCAGCTAAAATGCCTCCATGGATTCCTTCCAAATGTTCATTCAGGTCTTACATTGAAATGGCAAAAGACTTTACTTGTATGGCTTTCAAGATGTTGAAAACATGAGTGGTTTTGACCCAAGCAACATAGGGATACATCCATTTGAAACTATGATTTAACACATCAGTTGGTAGCTTCTTCATAACCTTGTAAATGATTATTTATTTTGCCTCATGTGTCCTTCAAGATTTGATGGCGCAACATACTTTTCTTAACTTGAAGGTTTACATAAAAAGAAAATAATTTTTTTTACATCAAATGTTGACTTTGTCAAATCAATGTCAATTTACCTTAGGACTCAACTTTCCCAAATCAATATATCTACAACATGATAACCCTAGTTACTATACTAAACTCGAGAATCATTTCCATTTGAGCAAGAACTGTTGCATTTCAAATAGGCACATACACATTACTTGGCCAAAGGTCTCATTGAGTTTAAATATTGTCTATCTCATTTGCACACTTATTCAAACAATCTCCACTAATAGACTCTACCTACCAAGAGAGATCAACAGGACTTTAATAGGTTTGAAATGGGGTCTGTATAGGACATGGGTTAAGCGGAGGCCATTTATAAATTGTAGCTTATGTGATACTATGGACAAACTCTCACATACTATAAACTTCTTTTTGGAACCTTAGATAGTTGGGAGCATGAAAAGATAGAGCTTTGAACATTCTTCCATTGATATTAAAATAGATCTTAATTCGGATAGTCTTTACCTTTGCAAAAAGTTTGAGACCCTCATTCCTTTCCCTTTTCTTCTTTTTTATTTTTTTTCTTCTTTCTTCTTTTTTTTAGCATTTATCATTTTGTCCTTTTTCTATGTAGGATTATCAAGTATAGGACTTTCAAGATTACTGACTAGGAGGTGTGATGGGTCTCATGAACTAGATGGTCTTTCTCAGATTTTGGTTGAATCTCTGGCTGGATTAGACCAATTCAAGTCAATTTGTCCCCAAAAACTAAGTGGGAGTCTTCTGCTTGCCTTAGGTAAGAAGAACTTGGTTGTCTTTCTAAATCTCTCTTTTGGCATTTTTTTTTCTTTTTTTTTCCTTCTTTTTTCTTTCTTCTTCTTCCTTCTTTTTTTTTCCTTTTTCTTTCTTTTTCTTTTTTTTTCTCTTTTTTTCTACTTTTTTTTTGTTTTCCTAGCTCCAAGAGAGTTGTCTTATTTGTACCATTCTATGCTTCTGGCTATGAATAGGGTAGGATGAGTTTGCTTCAACAAGGATGAATCTTTTGTTGCCTTGATAGATCTTAGATATTAAGTCCAATTAAGGTAAACTTCAACTATCGTTATGGTCTTGACTTTGTAACCTCTTCTTTGATCTTCTTGCCCCTTTACATCAGTGATCATCATACTTGCCATAAGTATAACAACAGCTTAGGGTAGGTTTTTGTGGTTTACAAGCTAATAAAAGCAAGCTCAAAACTTATGATGGTCCAAGGGGATAAACTAGGGATTGATATTAAACAAGGTGGATACTAGTTGTTGGCTAACCAAACAATGCCTAGATCATTTCTCCCTTAAATAAGCAAAGTTCAATTTCATCTCAAAAGTTCATCAAAGCATGTTCTAAGATTGACTAGAACCTAGACAAAGGTAATTATACAGGAGCCCTCTCTAAGTAAGCATACACAACTCAATGCTATAGAACAATTCCCTCGCCTCGTAAAGTCATTCGGATCATGATGCATAGATACACTAATTTATGAAAATCAAGGTAGATTCATCATCGGTTGAACACCAAAGTAAACAAAGACCATCATAAACAAAAATTTGATGAAAGTAATTTATTTAAACAATCTAAATTTAAAAAAATACAATTGTTCCAAAAAATATCAAAGATAAAAAATAAAATATAAACAAAATAAGCTAAGGAAAGTTTGTTGAGTATGAGTCGAGAAGTGCTGCATCTACTTGGACATGTCAGGGACAAGGGCTAAAACTAGCAACCCTTTCCTCAGTATTTTTTCCATCTATATCTTGAAAAGCTATCAAGATAGGACTTTCCATCAATCCTCTTTCTATCATGAAGGTCGTTGGTGGTGGCACTCTTCCAAACATAGGCAATGTATTACTTTTAGTGTTGGGTTTGTCAAGCTCAAGCATCTTGCCACTAATTTAGATCTCGTGCCCTAATTGAGCATATTTATCTGTATCGTGCCCTTGCATTTGATGAAATTGACAGAAGGCCTTGGCATTAAAGTTTGGTGGCAGAGGATCTTATAGTGATCAAGGAGCCAATGGCTGCAATAGTCCTTTCTTCTGTAACTTGTTGAAAACCCAAGATAAAGGTTTCTCCAACTCTAAAAAATGTCTTCTATTTGCTTGGCCAGTAGTTGCATGGAAATCTATTTCTTTTTGTGCACTCTGACTGCTAGATTGGTAGTTCCCTCTCTTATTTCTCCTTCCAGAAAAGTGATTATTCTCCCACTCCCACTCTTCAATTTGTAAACCAACTTGAAGAAGATCCTTGAAATCACTAATAAGAGTTTGGGAAATCCTCTCAAAAAGACTAGGCAACACTTCTTTCATCCTTATCTTATCTGATTCTTCAGGCCTCTTCTTGAGCAATACAGCCTTGTTCCTCTACCTCTTCACATAGTCAACAAAATTTTCATTCAACTTTTACCTAATTGACTCAAACTCCATCAAAGTAACCTTCAACTCAGCATTATACCTATATTGTTGGATGAAGTCCTTATACGGTGAATCCTAGTTCTTTTGAGTATCATCCTCTAAGGTGTTGAACAAATTTTGCACCACCGGATCCACGAAAGCATGAAATACCTTAGAGTTTGAGCCTTGGTAGCTCGAGCAAACTGCATAGCAGTGATGTATTGCTTGACATAAAGATGACGGTTGCCAGTTCCATCATACTTAGCAAATGATGGCATCTTGAACTTATAAGGGACCTCATCATCTTGTTCAAATAGCTTATCCACCTCTGACATCTCTTTGGTTTTCAACTTCTTTTCAAAGTTCTTCTCCAAGTCTATAATCATCTTTTCCACATCAGAAGTCTCGGTCTTTTCAATAGTTGATTTCTCTATAATCTTTGGCTCCTTCTTCATATCTTGAGGATCTAGAAAGTACTGAGCCCAGTATTCATCATAATCCATAACCATCTTGTCATCATCAAAGGATACTTCACCAACCTTAGCCTTTCCCTTATCTTTCTACTTCTTGGTACTAGCAGATGCTTCACCAGTGTTCCCAAGCATTGCAGCCATTTAGCTTTTCATGATCTCAGCTAGGGTTCCCTTTAGTTCTTCCATTTTGGAATTGAGGGCATCATCTACCATATTTTGAATCTATTCAAGTTCCATTGCTTTTGATGTGAAATTGACTGAATTCTCACTGAACTCAGAGTCACTAACATAGGTCGGATTGTCAATGACATGAGAAACAATGCATGTATGCATGGATGCACAAATAATAATCAATCAAACAAACAAACCAAAAGAATAGGAACGACCCTTCCAACCTTATAACTTCCACACATGAATTGTGAGTTTCTTTTTCGAGGTATGATGTAAACCAGCATGGCAAGGATCCTTTGGTGCTACAGCAAGGACCATTGACAAGGAATAAAGCAAGGAAGTATGGTGTCACTCTTGGATTGCATGTTCAAGACTTTGTTACAAGGGAGGTGACTGAATTAGCAATAAACAAGTGCAGTATGGAGCTGGAAGACCAACAAAGGCTGATTGTGATGCTGAATGTCTATATGGAAGATAAGGCTTTAAAAATGGGCTAGAGGAGCAAGAAAGGAGTAAGGAAGGCAGGCCACATGTAAGCACATGGGCCTTGGACGAAATTAGGTTTTTGGGACCACTTTTGTCACATGGGCAGCCTATTCTTTCATGCACATGGACTGTGTTCACACCCATGCACATGGGATGTGGTTCCCTTCTTTCCTTAGTTGGTTAGGATGATATTTTCCTTATTTGACAAGGATTTTGACTTTGTAATTTTCCTTTTTCCACTAGGGTTAGGATGTGGTTCCCTTCTTTCCTTAGTTGGTTAGGATGATATTTTCCTTATTTGACAAGGATTTGACTTTGTAATTTTCTTTTTTCCACTAGGGTTAGGATAGTTACGAATTTTTAATTTGTTTTTCTATAAATAGGGCCTTATTTTCTTGTAAGAGGACCTTTTTTTGACAAATTATATTCAGATTGCTCTTTATGCAAATTTCGGCCATCTTTGAGAGAGTGAGAGATTTTGCTTCTTTCATTGATTGCATCACGAATCAGACTAACTTATCAAGTTCGATTGTGGCGTTCTTCTGATCCGTCCTTCCAAATCCTTTCGTCATTAGTGTTCTTGCTTCGCTAAGCATTGGGTGCTATAGAGGGTGGTTTATCCTTGTTCTTGGATCCCTATATCAAAGCGTGCATTGTGGTTTGAGGCCTTCATTGCCATAGGGTTCCGCGTCATTTGGTATCAGAGCCAATTACAGGTAAATCTTTATCTATCTGTCTTTCTAGGGCTTGTTTTTATTTCCGTTAGAGTCTTCATTTGTTCAATTCATTTTTTAGGGTTCTTTTATTTTATTCGAAATTTCTTCTTTCCCCATACCCCAATTCGTTTGTGTCCCCTTTTCATCATAGTCCAAATCGTTTTCACCTACTTCACCATAGTCAATTCGTTTTCAATTTTTAAAGTATACGGATCTTTCCGTTTGAGCTTGCAATAATTCGTTTGCTGTTTAAGCTTCTATTTATTGATATTCGTTTAGTATTTTGGGGGGGGGTTATCTAGAAATAGAGATCTATCCCTAAAAAAAAAGAGTACAAAAGTGCTCCAACAAAAATTTTTTTGTTTCTTAGTAATTAAAGGTTCCGTGGTTGGTTTGAAGTGGGTTAGAAGCAATCAAAATTTTTAGGCCACAAAATGTCCATCTTTTTTTTGGGGTTGTTTTGTTCGAATTGTGGGGGCTGCCATTGCAAAGGGGAATTCGAAATTCTCTTTAGTTTAGGAAGACTTGACACTAGCTTTCTTGGGTAGAATCAATAGGTCAATAAATCAGCTTGCTAAAGGTGGGTTGGTTTTGATACATCTTGGCCAGAATTGTCATATTTTTACCTCTTTGTTTCTAATTCTTGATTGAGGTACCATTTTTTTTGGATTCCGTTACATTGCTGGAGTGTTATTTGCTTGTTCCAACACTCTGGTTTATGATAATCGTGTGACACAAATTTCCTTGTGTCGCCTCCAAATCGTCGAGTTTCTTTTCTAGGTGTCTAGGAATTAGGTTTCTAGCTTCCTTGAACGTGCTTGGCAGATTGATTTGTGAGCCTCGATTCTGAAGTGCAATCGAAGAATCAGCAAAGGTGAGGTAAGAGCGAAACACGTTGAGTGAATTTTGTTTATTACTAATCTTTTCTTTGTGAGTTTGTGTTTGTGATCATGAGTAGTGGGAGAAACCAGAACATGCAAGATGGGGAGGAAAATGTCCAAGAAGGTTCTAGCAATTTTGAGACATATATGCAGCAAAGTAATGAGAGGATGAATGAGATGGCAAGAATGATGGCTACTCTACAAGAGAGCATGAATCTAATGATGAGAGAAAGAGCGCAGCAACCGGCAGCTCAAGTGAGGTTACCACAAAGGGTTCTACTAAGAATCGGCGAAGGAGATCATAGAGCACCTAGAGGTAATGAAGAGGTTGGTGAAAATAACCCAGCAAATGACAATGACCTTACTTCCATAAAGATGAAGGTACCTTCCTTTGAAGGGAGAAACAATCCTGAAGAGTACATTGAATGGGAGAGAAAGGTGGAGCAGATTTTTGAATGCCATAATTATTCAGAAGAGAAGAAGTCCCACATTGTAGCCGTGGAATTTAAGGGATATGCTACATTCTGGTGGGATCAACTGAAATCTAATAGAAGAGGAAAGGGATTGAGACTCGTACCTGATTGGGAGACTTTGAAAGACTTAATGAGAATAAGGTTTGTCCCTTCTCATTACTATAGGGATTTGTATAATAGGTTGGCAAGGCTGATCCAAGGTGGTAAGAGTGTTGAAGAATACCACAAGGAGATGGAGATGATCATGGCAAGAGCTGATATTGAAGAGGATGAGCAGAGGTTGATGTCTAGATTCCTTGGGGGACTAAATTCAAACATAGCAAGTGAGCTGGAAATGTATGATTACAATTCCATGGGAGAGTTAGTTGAAAAGGCCATGAAGATAGAAAGGAGACTAAAGAGCAAGAATTACACCAAGTCTGGTTCTAGCAAATTTCAGAATATGGGTGGAAGTAGTTCGACCTACAGAGGACCTCAAAACACTAGTAGCAATTCGTCCTCAAGAAGTGGAGATTTCAAGAATTCCTTCCAAAGGAACAATCCTCCACCTACAAGTGGAAAAGGGACGAATGGTGGTCCAAATAGGCAGCAATCAGGTACTTCTAATACTACTCCTAGTAGAGATATTAAATGTTTCAAATGTTTAGGGAATGGGCATATTGCTTCTGAATGTCCAAATAGGAGAGTTATGATTGCTACTGATGATGGGGGTATAATTTCTGATTCTGATCATAGTGATGTTGATAATGATGTGAATGACATGTATGATGATGATGATGAGTGTAGTGAGCAAGTTGAAAATGTGTTGATGGCTGAACATGGTGAAATGTTAGTTGCTAGGCGTGCTTTGAATATGCAGGTGAAGGAAGAGGGCCTTGAGCAATGAGATAACATATTTTATTCTAGATGTTTAGTTGATGGTAAGGTTTGTATGCTCATCATTGACAGCGGTAGTTGTACTAAGGCCGCAAGTGAGACCATGGTGGAGAAGCTGAAATTGACTTGTTTAAAACATCCCAATCCATATAGACTACAATGGTTTAATGATAGTGGAGAGGTGAAGGTTACTAAACAAGTGAGAATACCATTCTCTATAGGCTGGTATAAAGATGAAGTGTTGTGTGATGTAGTTCCTATGCAAGCAGGCCATATGTTATTGGGAAGACCTTGGCAATTTGATAGGAAAGCACAGCATGATGGGCATTCAAATAGGTACACGTTTACCTATGAGGGAAAGTTGGTTACTCTTGTTCCATTATCACCCTTGGAGGTTTATGAAGATCATCGAAAGATGCTTGAGAAAGCAAAGCAAGATTCGGCCAAAGTAGTGGTTGGGGCTATTTCTTCCAAAAACAAGGGGAGTGCGAGAGAACATGATAAGGTGAGTGAAAGTGAGAAGAAAATGGGAAAAGAGGCCAGAAAAGAAACTAATCAAATTAATGGCCCATTGGTGAGAGAAAACAAGAAAGAAGGGAAGGCAAAACAAACTTTTTATGCAAGAGCGAGAGAATTAAATGTTGGGCAGCCTGTGTTACTCATTAGATACAAGGAAACTTTGTTTGCTAACATTGATGTTTCACTTGAACATTTGCCTTCTAGCTTTGTGTCTTTATTGCAGGATTTCCAAGATGTGTTTCCGGAGGAGTTGCCTAGTGGTTTGCCACCATTAAGAGGGATCGAACATCAAATTGACTTCATACCTGGTTCTACCATTCCAAATAGACCAGCATATCGAAGTAATCCGATGGAGACCAAGGAGATGCAGAGACAAGTGGAAGAGTTGTTGGAGAAAGGGTTGATTCGAGAGAGTTTAAGTTCATGTGCCATTCCTGTTTTGTTGGTTCCAAAGAAAGATGGCACATGGAGAATGTGTGTTGATTGTAGGGCTATAAATAAGATCACCGTGAAGTATCGGCATCCTATACCGCGTCTTGATGACATGTTGGACGAATTACATGGTGCAAGGTAATTTACTAAAATTGATCTTATGAGTGGATATCATCAAATTCGTATGAAACCTGGGGATGAATGGAAAACAGCTTTTAAAACAAAATATGGGTTGTATGAGTGGTTGGTAATGCCTTTTGGGTTGTCTAATGCACCTAGTACTTTTATGAGGTTGATGAACCATGTTTTGAGGGCGTATTTGGGCAAATTTGTAGTTGTTTATTTTGATGATATTTTGATCTATAGTAAGACTGAGGAAGAGCATATAGAACATGTTAGGTTGGTTTTAGAAGCTTTGAGAAAAGAGAACTTATATGCAAAGCTTAAGAAGTGCACATTTTGCATGGATAGGCTTGTTTTTCTTGGTTTTGTTGTTAGTGCGCAGGGATTGGAAGTTGATGAAGAGAAAGTGAAAGCTATAAGGGAATGGCCTGTTCCTAAGAGTGTGACGGAAGTGAGGAGCTTCCATGGGCTGGCGAGTTTTTATAGGAGATTCGTGAAGGATTTTTCTACCATCGCCGCACCACTCACAAGTATTGTCAAAAAGGAAGTTGGATTTCAATGGGGTGAACAGCAACAACGATCGTTTGAAAGTTTGAAAGAAAAACTCACTACTGCGCCTATTTTAGCTTTACCTAACTTTGATTCTATTTTTGAGATTGAATGTGATGCTTCAGGTATAGGTATTGGGGCTGTTTTGATGCAAGAAAAGAAGCCAATAGCGTATTTTAGTGAGAAGCTTAATGGTGCGCAACTGAATTATTCTACCTATGACAAGGAGTTGCATGCTTTGGTAAGGGCATTGAATGTGTGGGAGCATTATTTGCTGCCAAAGGAGTTCATTATTCACACTGACCATGAATCCCTCAAGCATTTGAAGGGCCAAGGTAAGTTGAACAAAAGACATGGTAAGTGGATTGAACAAATTGAGAAATTTTCTTATGCCATTAAGTATAAGCAAGGTAAAGATAATGTTGTTGCTGATGCGTTGTCTAGAAGATATACATTGCTGTCTGTTTTGAGTTCTAAATTGCTTGGTTTTGAGTATATTAAGGACTTATATATTGGTGATATTGATTTTGGCAATGTTTATGTCACATGTGAACAAGGAGCTTTTAATTCATTTTTTAGGCAGGATGGTTATTTGTTTAAGGGAAGTAAACTATGTGTGCCTAGATGTTCCATGCGTAATTTGCTTGTTTTGGAATCTCATTGTGGTGGTTTGATGGGGCATTTTGGTGTGTCTAAGACTTATGATATTCTGTTTGAGCATTTTTATTGGCCGTCTATGCGTAAAGATGTTGGGAGATTATGTTCTGCTTGTATTGCATGTAGACAGGCGAAATCTAAGTCTATGCCTCATTGTCTTTATATGCCATTACCTGTACCTAGTTCACCTTGGGTTGATATTAGTATGGATTTTGTGCTTGGTTTGCCTAGGACTAGGAAAGGTAGAGATAGCATTTTTCTGGTTGTTGATAGGTTTAGTAAGATGGTACATTTTATTCCATGTCACAAAGCTGATGATGCAAAAGTTGTGGCTGATTTGTTCTTTAGAGATGTTGTTCGTTTACATGGGGTGTCTAGGACAATTGTTTCTGATAGAGATACTAAGTTTTTGTCCCATTTTTGGCATGTTTTATGGAGTAGATTAGGAACTAAGCTTTTGTTTTCTACTACTTGTCATCCACAAACAAATGGGCAAACTGAAGTAGTGAATCGTACACTTGGTACGTTGTTGAGAGCTTTAGTGGGGAAGAACTTGGTCACTTGGGAAGATTGTTTACCTTTCATTGAATTTGCTTATAATCGTTCAATTCATTCTTCTACAGGTTATTCGCCATTTGAGATTGTTTATGGTTTTAATCCACTAACTATACTTGATCTTGTTCCTTTGCCTTTACATGAGCTTGCTAGTTTAGATGGTGAGAAGAAGGCTGATTTGGTAAAGTCTTTGCATGAAAAGGTTCGAGCAAATATAGAGAAAAAGAACATGTCATATGCTGATAGGGCAAATAAGGGACGAAAGAAAATGGCATTTGCTCCTGGCAATTGGGTTTGGGTACACTTCCGAAAGGAGAGGTTTCCAAATCAAAGGAAAAGTAAGCTTGATGCACGTGGTGATGGTCCATTCCAAGTATTGGAGAAAATCAATGACAATGCATACAAGATCGACTTGCCTGGTGAGTATGGTGTTAGTGCTACTTTTAATGTGATTGATTTATCTCCTTATGATGATGCAGATTTGAGGACAAATCTTTTTAAAGAAGGGGAGAATGATGTAAACCAGCATGGCAAGGATCCTTTGGTGCTACAGCAAGGACCATTGACAAGGAATAAAGCAAGGAAGTATGGCGTCACTCTTGGATTGCATGTTCAAGACTTTGTTACAAGGGAGGTGACTGAATTAGCAATAAACAAGTGCAGTATGGAGCTGGAAGACCAACAAAGGCTGATTGTGATGCTGAATGTCTATATGGAAGATAAGGCTTTAAAAATGGGCTAGAGAAGCAAGAAAGGAGTAAGGAAGGCAGGCCACATGCAAGCACATGGGCCTTGGACGAAATTAGGTTTTTGGGACCACTTTTGTCACATGGGCAGCCTATTCTTTCATGCACATGGGCTGTGTTCACACCCATGCACATGGGATGTGGTTCCCTTCTTTCCTTAGTTGGTTAGGATGATATTTTCCTTATTTGACAAGGATTTTAACTTTATAATTTTCCTTTTTCCACTAGGGTTAGGATGTGGTTCCCTTCTTTCCTTAGTTGGTTAGGATGATATTTTCCTTATTTGACAAGGATTTGACTTTGTAATTTTCCTTTTTCCACTAGGGTTAGGATAGTTACGAATTTTTAATTTGTTTTTCTATAAATAGGGCCTTATTTTCTTGTAAGAGGACCTTTTTTTGACAAATTATATTCAGATTGCTCTTTATGCAAATTTCGGCCATCTTTGAGAGAGTGAGAGATTTTGCTTCTTTCATTGATTGCATCGCGAATCAAATAAACTTATCAATTTCGATTGTGGCGTTCTTCTGATCCGTCCTTCCAAATCCTTTCGTCATTAGTGTTCTTGCTTCACTAAGCATTGGGTGCTATAGAGGGTGGTTTATCCTTGTTCTTGGATTCCTATATCAAAGCGTGCGTTGGGGTTTGAGGCCTTCACTGCCATAGGGTTCTGCGTCAAGGTATATGGCCAACAAAATATGAACATGGGATATCTTGTTTTCAAAAGAATGCACTCGAATAGTTTTAACCAATAGTTATATTTTCAAATTTAGAATTCAATCCATGATAACCCCAATTAATTAGGTCTTAATTCGTTAGGTCAACAAAAGATAGTGTATTGGGATTAAAACCAAATTAATAGGTTTATCATAAATATATTTTCCATTTTGAAAAAATATCTAATGATTCATGCTTCAAACAAACTCATGATTAATAAGTCTTAGTGTAAACTAGGCCCACAGTTGATTTTAAATATTCCATAATTGACCTAACCAGTTGTAAGCCTATTAAAGAAAAATTTATGAAAAAGATTTTTAAAATGGTTTTGTTTCAAAGCCCATTGTAAAAGATTTGTTTCAAAAATAAATTTTTGGGCTTTGAGCTTGGGCCATGAGGTAAAAGAGCTTTTGACCCATCTTTAGAAAGATTTTATGTATAAAAGGCCATCTTTAAAAAGTCTTAAATAAAATTATTTTGGGCTTATAATATAATTAGGTCATATTAGAAATGGAACAAACCAAATAAGCCATAGTTCAAACCAAGATATATTAATCAAAGTCAAAGAGCAAGCACTTGGGTATAAACCTAAGGAAGTAACTAAGCCAACTACATGGGCTTTAGTCTATGGGTTGAAAAGTTTAGGCTCCCTTAGCAAGTATATACTAAAAGGTACTAGGCTATAAGTGGTTATGCCATGCTCGATCTTCATACCTTGAGTGAAAGTATGGTATCTCTTACATAACACAACACAGATAACACGGGCATCCTAACTCACGCACACAATGCAAATTAAAATGATGCAATGGATAATATCATAATAAGAAAGAATAAAATAATATAATGACCAACAGAATCAACTTCTCTTATCCCCAGTGGAGTCACCACTGTGAGAGGAGATTTTCGCCCCCACTTCTGGTGGAATGGTTCTTGCGACTTTGGCACTGTTAGGCTTAGGGCCTTAGAGAAAATTGGCCTAAACTCGGAGAAAAAGGAGTCACCACTCAGATGTGCCGAAAAAAGAAAGGGGTGGATGACTTGATTCCTAAGGAATTTCCAACCGCCTAATAGGTTCGAAAAGTTAGGTACGCATGGGGAAGGTGAGAAATGGCCCAGCACCCCCATAATGCCCGGTTCATTGGAACCGACCTCCTTTTAAGGTCTAGATATTATTCAATTCTTAAATGTTATGATATTATCCATGTTACATGCATTTTAAAAGAAATAAACATCCATTATTTTATTAAAATAAAATAAACATAATAAGCACCCATCCAAGGATGAAAACGTGCCTTTACAATGTCCAAAGTCCAAAAAGAAAGTAAAATAAACAAATTAGGACACCCCCCCATAGGTAAAAACATGTCCTTTACAATAGTCCCAAAATTCTTAAATGATAAATTAAGTTACATAATAAAAATTGAGGCACCCATTAAGTGGAAATATGTCTTTAAAATTCAAGAAATCAAATAAATAATTAATTAAGCAAATTAAATCATTCAAGCATGATAATTAAAACAAAACATTCATCATAAAGTAAAATAATCCATCCATCACATAATAAAGAACAAATCAAATAAATAACTAAACGATATAGTTTAAATCAATAAATAAACCAAATTAGGGTTTCAAGGTTTTAGGGTTTGAAGTTAGGGTTTGGTTTTAGGATTTTGGATTAAAGGTGAAGGTTACTTGATGTTTTGGACTTGAGGCTTCGATTTTTGGGAATTACGTTTAGTTTAGGTTTAGTTGGGGTTTCTGGATATTAAGAATTTGATTTTTGTTTTGGGAATGAAGGTAGAGGTTACTGGATGTTTAGGGTTTTAGTGTTTTTTTGGTTTATAAAATAGGGTGAGTTTAGGGTTTTTAGGTTTATTAGATTAGAGCTTGGGTATTTTGGATTTTAGGGTTTATGGTTTAGTCTGTGGATAACAAATTAGGACTTAGGTTTTTTTGGAAAAATGTTGAGCTACTGGGTGAAACGACACATATTGATTCCATAAAATATACAATTAGGTTTAGCAATTTAAACTATTAGATTAAACTGATAATTAAAACAAACAAATAAAAAATTTTAAAAGAAGAGAATATGTAACTACTGTGTGTTTGAATAGATTGCAATTTAATAGATAAGGCTACTGTAAAATTAAAACAAACTTAATGATTGAAGCCAAACCTCCATTATTGGTTCCACCAAAGGTAATTAGTGAAACAAACTTGCGTTTACTACTACCTGGATCAACTGTGATTTTTTGGCAGGAGATTGCCTAATTGTGTGCTTCTATGTTGCTTTTGTTAAACCGTGCTAATTGTTGGTTCCGTTCTTCACAATTCTTGTTGCCTCTTTCAATGTTAAACATCAGTATTTATAGGCATAATTAGGTTTAAAGTAAACCCCTAAAACTTAATCCAACGGCCTAAACGGAGTCTATCTTAATTAATGAATAAATAAATCGTATTATAGTCAAATTAAGGATCCATGGCAGAGTGGGACACTCCAATCCGCCATGAACCAAAGAGCATGGCAGATTGGGACTTCCCAATCTGCCATGGACCTTGGATCATGGCAGATTGGGAGCCAATCCGCCATGGACCAAAGGTCATGGTGGATTAAGGACTCCCACTCTGCCATTGACCTTTGTCCATGATGAATTGGTGTCCTAATTCATTATGGTTTTTATATTTGGGCCCGGTCTGGCTCATTTTTGTATTTTAAAATATAATCAAACCTATTTTAATTTTTAAATAATAAATAGGACTTGATTTAGGATTTTTTTAAATTGAACCACCATATTTTAGGCATTTTAAAATTGGACCAACCTATTAAAATTCATAAACTAGGTTTAAGCCTTTTAAAATTGGATCAAATTTAACTTAGCCTTCTTTAATTAAGTTCAAAATAATTTAGGGCCAAAATTAAGGGTCTACAACTAGCTTGGGTTATTTTTAGTTGCTTAAGGACAAGATCGTCTTCCTCTTCTTTCCCTTCTATTCAGCATCTTTTCCTTTGTCAGCTTCTACTTCTTTTGGTGGAGTCTTACCATAAGTCTTACAGAGTGAGTATTTAGTACCTCTTCCTCTTCAACTTAGACTAGGCCCATTCTTCTTCCTTGGATTCTGATTCATCATCACCGTCAATCGAGTCCTAAAATTCATTTATAACGAAAATGGTTATTTCCTCCTTAACCATAGTTAGTTCAATCTTACTAAGTAATACCTTCTCTTTAGTTGCTTCTCTATCTATGTCTTGAAAATATGGCAAGACAAACTTCTCATTCAATCATCCTCCTATTATGAAAGTTGCTGGTGGAGATACTCTGTTAAACCTAGGAAAAGGATTGTCCTTCGTACTAGGCATGTTGGGTTCAAGCAACTTTCTACAGTCAATTAGATTTTGGATCTCATGCTTTAACCGAATGCATTTATTTTTCTCATGTCCTTGTGTCTGATGAAATTGACAAAAGGCTTTAGCATAAAAGTTTGGTGGTAAAGGATTCGACAAAGGTCGGAGAGCCAAAAGCTGTAACAACCCCTTTTTCTATAACTTATTAAAAACACAAGACAAAGATCTCCCTCGGTATGAAAACTATTTCCTATTTGCTTGACCAGTTGTTTTGACATCTACTGCTTTCTGTGTGCCCTGACTACCAGACTGAAAATTTTTCTTCTCATTCCTTCTTCTAGAAAAACGGTTCTTTTCTCTTTCCATTCTTCTATTTGCAAGCCAATTTGGAGAAAATCTTTGAAGTCTCTAATAAGAGTGTGAGATATTCATTCATGACGATTAGGTAGGATACTTCTCACTATCATTCTAATCTGGTCAAACTCATTCGATCTATTTTTAAGAAGTACAACTTTATTCCTCCATCTCTTCACATAATAAACAAAGTTCTAATTTTGCTTTTTCTTGATTGAATCTACCTCCATCAGGGTCACTTCCAATTCAGTATTATGCTCATACTGCTGGATGAAGGCTTTAATACAGTAAATTCTAATCCTTTTGGGTATTTTCCTCTAAGGTGTTGAACTAGTTTTGCACAACATGATCTAATGAAAGCATTCAAAATACCTTAGAGTTTCAGCTTTAGTAGCTCTAATATACTACATGGCAGTGATGTACTACTTGACATGCAGATGGGGATTCCTAGTTCTATCAAACTTAGTGAAAGAAGGCATCTTGAACTTGTAAGGAACTTCTTGATCTTGCTCAAATAACTTGTCCACCTTTGATAGCTCTTCAGCCTTCAACTTCTTTTCAAACTTCTTCTCCAAATTAATAATTAATTTTTCCACATTAGTAGTTTTAGTTTTCTCCAAAATCTTCTTTTCTTTCTTCTTTTCTTAAGGGTCTTGGAAGTATGCATCCCAATCATCATCATGCTTTTACTACTTTGTCATCATCAAAGGCTACTTCAGCTACCTTAGACTTTTCCTTATCCTTTTGCTTCTTGTTACCAGCATATGCTTCAATATTATTATCCTCCAATAGTGAAAGTAATTAACTTCTCAAGGTCTTAGTTAGAGTCCCCTTCAATTCTTTCATCTTAGAGGTAAGGGAATCATTCACCAACTTCTCAACTTGTTCAGGATCCATTGCTTTTGTTGTGAAGTTGATTGAATTCTCACTGGACTCTAAGTCACTGACATAGGTCAAGTTGTCATAAGCCCTTGAACTATTTTACTCTAGGTCTGTGAGCCAGAAAAGATCAATGCAATGTAATGTGATACATATATGGTTGTATGCACATCAAACAAAGAAAAGTCAAAACATTCCTTCCAACCTTATATAACCCATACACGAATGGCGAGTCTTTTTTCCTACATATATGGTCAACAATTAAGGCCACGGATCAACCTTATATAACCCACACACGAATGCCAAAAAGGATCAATGCAAAGTAATTGCATGTTGGGAATCATAATTTTACATGTATAGAACTTTAGATTTAAAACCAAACCTTAATCAAACTTAGTCCATCAATAATCCAAGTTTAGAATTATCAATTCTATATCAAATAACTTCATTCTATTCTTTTTAAACAATTATCTAACACTTCATTAAAATACTGCTTGAAAAAACTCTTCAAAAGCTAAAGAAAACTTACCTAGTACTTCAAGTATCAACAAAACTATCTTCAATCATTGTTAAATCTTATTGGAATTTGATGCATATAAGAATTAAAATACTCTCTCTTGCTTAACCATGGGTGTCGGCCAAGAAGAAAATGAAGGAAGAAGATGATAATCAAATTCTAGAGTCTTTGACTTTAAATCTTCCACCATATATATATATATATGATTAATCATTTAGATATTTATAATTTATAATATTATTTTATATTTTTAACTTTTCTACTTTATCTTTTAACCTCTTTTACTTTTTACTTTTAACAATTTATATGTTGCATATATTTTATTTATATTTTAAGCATCTTCCTCATTCAAATCTCACTTAATCCTACCAATTAATGTATTTAAGTATGTTTATCAAAGTTAGGGGCCATTACAGTAAACTTATGATATTTCATTGAAGCAAAATTTCAATATGATTGTTGTACTTATGTGGACAATTAGTGATCTTCCAGCTTATACCATGTATGGATGGAGTACAATTGGGAGATTAGTTTGCCCATATTGTATGGAGCACACTCAGACATTTACTCTTCCTCATGGAGGAAAAACTTGTTGGTTTGATAATTATAGGAACAACGGTTTGCCTTATTGGATTTCAAATCTAATAAGACATAATCTAAATGTGATGAACATTGAGAAAAATATTTTCGATAATATGTTTAATACAATCATGAATATTCATTTTGGGAAGAAAAAAAAAAGATAATGCTAAGGCTAAAGAAGATTTGAGATATTTTGAAGACGCCGAGAGTTGAAACAAGATGAAAGAATAGGGAAATATCCTAAAGCAAGATATACTATAGGCTGAAATCAAAAACAAGTGTTGTGCCAATGGCTAAAACAATTAAAGTTTCTAGATGGGTACTTGTCGAATATGAGTTGATGAATTGATATGAGAAAATATAAGTTATTTGGAATGAAAAGTCAATATTGTCACTTATTATTTCAAAGACTTGTTCCAGTTACTTTTAGGAAATTACTACATGTTAATGTATGAGAAGCAATCACTGAGTTAAGTTTGTTTTAATGTATCTAACCATTTGAGCTGTATCTTTGACATTTAAAAAAGAATGTAAAAAATAAAGAAAAAATCAAAGATTCCTTATGCAATACTTATATAGTTGAGGAGGCATCCAATTTTTATTCTTATTATTTCGAACCTCATATAAGTATTAGGTGGCGACAACCACCTAGAAATGATGATGGTGGAGAAGTTGACGAATAAGGGCTTATATCAATTTTCACTTCTCCTAGCCGAGCATATGGAAAACCAAAACCAAGAAGACTAGACCGCAAAGAATATGCAGCAGCTCACACATATATTTTGTGTAATTGTGATGAAGTTACTTCGTATATGAAGTAATTATATATATAAATTACCTCCATTAATTAAATTTATCATTTTCATTTATTTTTTAATTATTTTATATTAATAAATTACCTCCACTTTTTTTTTTTCTTATTTTTTAAGCTCTTAGTGGTGGAATCTCTCTATTGTGCTCTCCAATTTCTATAATTTCAAAGACTTCAACCAAGACGTAATCTTAATTACCTAAATCTGGTATTCTCACTAAAAAAAAGAAGCAACAGTAGGAATAATAATGATGTTTGAAGTCATTTAACCTATCAAAAACTCACCGTAAGCTGTTAAATAGTATTTACGCCCTGAAATCTATCCTAAAAGAAAGAAATTCCCTTTTGCCAAACGAAATTATTCAATTTAATTGGTCTCTCAAATCCAATTGCCCTTAAGAAGTTAGTTTTGATACCATTTTTGGACTAAGAAAACACATATACAGATGCATAACATAGACAAACACTCACTCCTTCACATATGTAGAAGCAAATACACAAAACAGAGAAAAACATAGGAAAAGGAGAGAAAACTTCTAGAGAGCATTCAACTTGTATTAGGTTACAATTACTTTCATATATGTATAAGTTTCACATATATATTATTGAGTCATTAAGTAACCAAAACAACCCAAGAACAATATACAAATATGGCCTAAAACAAATTCAAACCAAAAAAATAATAATAATAATTTTACTTTCTATGTAACACCATGGCTACTATTTCTTTGCTTCTGTTCAAGGTAAAACTCAAAGTGTAATAAAATTTCCCACCAAAATATGAAATATCTAGAGATTAACTAAGTAAATTCTCTTATTAAAAAAAATTAAGTAAATACTTAAATTCTCAATTCTCAATAGTTTTGCTTTAGTGATTTATAACCTTTGCCTCTTCTTTTGAAGACAGTGTTGATGACACCTGGGTATCTAGTGAGTATAGATAAACCTGACAAGTGCATACACAGGGGAGGAGCTGCTTGAGGGATTTGATTGGTCAGGACATCGTAGAGTCTATATGCTTGACTAACTATTCTATGTCATTATTCTAGATATAAATTCTCAAATGCCTGTAGAATTACTTTATGTGAGTCCGTTATTGTCTGAATTCACAATTTCACATGATATTGTTTCAGTGCCTAATTTGACGATATAAATGCCTTAGTGGGAGGAAAATCTAGTTAATTTTTGAATCTTTCCTTGCATTTCTTGCTATCATAGGTTACAAATAAGCATTAAATAACATGTGGTAAAGAATTTTATGGGAGGTTTGCTAGAAATCAGTAGCTTCCAGAGAAAGAGGGCTGCTAACTGGAAAATTATGTTAGCAAGCACAACAGCATTTGTATAATAATCCAAATCTGTGATATCAAATCGGTTGACCATCTCTATTATGGCTGTGAATTTTTATTTCATTTCATTTTATTTTATTTTTAGCATGGCAAAGAATTGATATCAGCAAAACTTGAGAAAAAACAGATTTTTTTTAAATTTTTTCTGCTCCATGTCTTCATATCTCTCCTTCAAATCTCTCTCCATCCATCCTTCTCTAAATAGCTATGATACTGATACCATTTTTGAAACACACATATGTATCATAAAGAGTATTGACAACTTGAGTTAAAAGGAAGGCATAAAGCAGAAATTAGATTGTGTCTAAAGGTGTTTTGAGGTACAAGATAACTAATAATAAAAGAAGAAGCAAAGATTTACATAGGACATCATCATTTGATCACTGAAAGAGTATGAGCAGCACAAGAAGGAAATTATACATAATTTTACAAAGTTCCCGAAAAAAAAAGAATAACTATATTGATGGATGGTACATGAATTAAATCCTGGATGGGATTAGAGGAGTGTTGTTTTGAAGATAAGCACAGGCTGCTGTTACTCCACTTCCCAGCTTAACTGGGTAACCAACATCTTTGAGTATCATCTCCACTCCAGCAAGACAACCCAGTAGTTGCAGCTGAAAATACAAGCCAACCATAATCATATATAATTCAGGACCTTATAGCAGCAAACACAACGTTTTCTCATGCTAATTGGAGATGAGCTACTGTAAATGATTCAGGAATTGTACAAGTGATCTTGACAATATAATACAGACACTCGACTATCTAATACTAGTTTCAATGTTAATCATCACATTTTCAAGAACTATACCATAACTATAAAAACTGAAAGTTGCAGCAATTGAACAATTTCAGTCGAAATCACAGCTATGTTAACGGTTGAACAATTCAAATGTCTTTTCAACTCCAATGAACTTTTAAATCTTTGACGACTCTTTACTGCATAGTCATGGTTCTGTAAAATAACAATAAGCAAAGTATTGCGACCTTCTAATTTATCGTTTGCAATTTTTTTTTTCTTTATATTACCTACTATAAATGGGATGTTCAGCATTTCATTTTCTTTAACATGTGAACCTACTGAAATGCTCCAATTCTTTGACTCTGACCATGGCTTTTTAAGCATTACCTGAAGGCTGATGTATGATTTAAAAGTATGAAACTATAGTACATAATATGTTGCCAAATACCAAAAAAAGAATTGCAATATGTATATACACATTAAAGGATATATGAAAGAGAGGAAGATTAATTACCTCATTAAGGTTGCCGAGATGCCCTATTCTGAAAACCTTCCCAGCTACTTTGTTAAGACCCAATCCTAAGCTCAAATTGTATCTTTTCCACCCTCTCCTAACAATTTCTGAACTGTCAATGTATGGAGGAACGACAACGGCTGTCACTGTATCACTGAACCATTCCTCCTTTTGGGTACAGTTCTTCAATCCCCATGCCTCCACAGCAAGCCTACATTTCAGACATGCATCATTTGCATCTTTCATCATCCATACTCAAGAAGTCTTGAAATAGATTATGTATGCATTATATTATTCTATTAATTTGATGAACTTATCTATGCCAATGAAAAAAGAATGTTCACCTTGTTGCTTTGCCCAGACGAGTGTGCCTTGCAATCACATTTTCAAGTCCTTCCTCAAAAATAAGATCCAGAGCTGCTCTAAGTCCATAAAGCAATTGAATGGAAGGAGTGTAAGGCCAAAATGTTCCGAGCTTGTAGAACTTGAGGTAGTCATTCCAATCAAAAAACACCCTGACTGATCTTGCAGTTTTTGATGCTTCGAGAGCTTTGGGGCTTGCACACACAATTCCCATACCAGTAGGAAGAGAAAGAGCCTTCTGAGAACCAGTTAAAGCCACATCAACGCCCCATTCATCCATACAAAAATCAAGAGCACATATGGAGGACACTCCATCAACAAGAAAGAGAGCTGGATGCCTGTAGTCATCTGAAAATCGGTAAAACAAACATGAGATTAGTTGCATAATATATGTATACAAAATCCATATCAAGTAAGGCATTGGAAGTGATACTGATACAGTTCTAACAAATGAAAAAGAAACAGAACAAAATCAGAAGGTTTAGGAATATTTATGCGCTTTATCAACTTGTGCAAAATAACCCAAAAATGTCCACTGGGAAACTGTAAATCCAAATGATTCAAAAATTACAACCATAATAAGTTTAAATCTTGCCATTATTTACAGAATTATAAGCTGATGTCCCCAGCATATTGTAACTAGTTAGCATTTTAAATTGGATATATGCTAAATCTAGCCTAGCATTTACACTTACCAAGAATCCTTCTCACTTTGGCCAAATTGTTAGTAACTCCAGTTGCTGTCTCATTGTGAACAATGCAAACAGCCTTGATAGTATGTGCAGTATCTGCTGCAAGTTTTGCTGCCAGAATGTCAAGGTTAGCACCTTGACCCCACTCACTTTCGACAACGTCAACATTGAAGCCAAGGCGCTGCTGCTGATCAATCCATAGCAAACTGAATTGTCCAATCAAGAAAGATATTGTCCGATCACCAGGAGACAATGTATTGGTTAGTGCACTCTCCCATGCACCCGTACCTGAAACAAAACAGCAATATATCAACAAGCAAAAACTAAGATTCCCAAATATTCAAAATTTCATTGAAGATAATACCTGTGGTTGGGATAAGAAATGGAGTTCCTGAAGTAGTCTTGAAAATCTTTTTGACATCCTCAAGAAGAGTTTTTGTCAAAGCAGGAATAGCTGGAGAACGATAATCCTCATTGTTCCTATTCATTGCCCGGATAACAGGTTCTGGAATATTAACTGGCCCTGGAACAAATAGATGGTTCCTTCCTGGTCCATAGACATAGTCCATTTTTCCCTTCAAAAAATTCGACCAACAAACTGTTTCTCAATGAATTCCTGACGCTTAGAGGCGTCAAAAACACCTTTACAAGAACCTGCCACATGAAGCAAAAAATCAGTCTAATAAAAATTTTATTTTCAAATAGTAGCAAAATCCCATTTCTCCGAATTAAGACCACATAGGACCTTCCGTTTTCATACTAAGAGAAGTTACTATTTATAAACCTTTATGAATGAAAAGCAGTGACAAATAACATTATTATTTGAAAATCAAGAACCTCATAGCTTTGACTGAATTTCATATATATATATATATATATATTTTAAAAAAAGGAGAATATATTCATATTCAGGGGAGAAAAGATGTTACTAAAGCAAACTTGAAACATATTGATAACTTCTTTCTTGTTAACAATTCAGATTATCTAAGAATTCAATTCAACTAATGAGTTCAATTCCTTCCGTACAAAAAAATGATTTCAAGATAAATAGAAAAATCATGTCATTTGTAAGACTTAATTTATAATCAATTATATAAATATATATATCCCCTAAAATTTCAATACTATGTCTTTAAAAAAAATTATTATTAGTTATTATTAAATAAATAAAAAATACAATAAATAAAATAAGTGGAATTTTTCATCTATTTTCACGAATTATTTAATTTAATTATATTTGTTAGTTTGAATTCTTCTTTAAATGAGTTTTTTCAAACAGAATCTTTCTCGACATCAACGATACTGCAGCAAGAATTTGACAGGGACATTAAAACTATATCAACAGTAATTTAATTAGAGTTGCTTCCTCAATTTCGACGCAGAAAAAGAAAAACATTACATATATTACTTTCTTTTTCTTATGGAAAGTATGAATATTATTAAGAAAACAAAGATCATATTTGGTAAATTATTACAAAAGATTAATTTCAAAAGAGAATTCTTCACATATAGCAGCACGACAATATATATATATATATATATATATTATGTTTCATGTCATAAAAAAGGATTTTAAATTACGCTAATTCGGCTTTCAAGTCCAAAACAACAGATAAAAAGTGTGAGAACCAATCATGACCAAAAACCAGCAAATCCCAGAGAGACCGAAACAACAAAGTATATCAAAAAATTTTATAATAATAAATATAACTATTGAGTTGAGCTACGCTACTAATTTAGTTTACAATAAATTTATATAATAAAATAACAATAATAGTAAACATAAATTGTGGATATACTTATTCATTGATTAAGTTCTTGACTAATAATTTTTTTTGGTATGTCATACGTTCAAATTCTATGCAATTTCCTTTTAGTAAATTTTTTTCCGTCTACTAATAATAATAATAACAATAAATAATAATAAAATACCTTTGATTGTTGGTGGGTTTTGCCTTTTTTTACTTTGAAATAGTTTTGGAGAGAGAGAGAGAGAGAGAGAGAGGTGTTTTAATGTTGTAAAAAGGCCAAAGTAGCAGTTCGTTTCTTATAAGAGCAAAGACGAGCCAATCAATATCGTATGTCTAGCCTTTCTGTCAATACACGTGGCAGATAAGAGTAAACCAATCGGAATCTTGCGGCTGAGAATCACTCACTTTGAAACATTTTCTTGATTACATCACATTTCCACTTTAAGTATTTTAATTTTTGTTTCTTTTATTCTCTTTTTTGCTTCTTTGTCCTCCGATTTTGTCGAAATTTTCTATCATCCATTATTTGGTGAATAAAATTAGATTATACACGCTTTTGTTTTAAAATTGTATCCTTATTTCTATTTTATACAATTTTTTTTATAAAAAAAAGTAGTTAAAGTAGTTTACCTATAATTTTTTTCATCTTCTTTCATATATATCCCTAATTAATTTATAAATTTGATTTAATAAAATAAAATTATGGTAAAAATATTATCATAAAAATAATAGCCAATTTAATAGAAACATTTACCGAGAATGAGAAGAAAAATTCAAACAAAAATAGAGTAATATTTAAATTTTATTTATATCATTCATCTTCCTTAATTAAATATAAGAAAAATTAGAATTAACAATTTCATAAAAAAAATATTTCTCAATGTTAAGAGCATAAACTAATTAAATATTTCTCAATGTCTAAAATCCAAAATAGAAAATAGACTACTATTTTGAGATGTCTAAAAAGGAAAGTGTGAATATAATTTTGGGACACAGAGAGTAGAATATATTAATTTCTAATTTAGATTTTCTTTAAATATATTGAGTTTTGTGAAATCTAATATGTAGAAATAAATAAATATCTATAATATTTCATACTTAACATGAAAATATACTTCATAAATGATTTAATTGGAAATACTAGTTTACTAGTTTACGTTAAATCCACTTATATTTTGGATCATAAATTTCGGTTTGAGAAGAAAATATGAGTTAGTTAAATTGTGTTTTAAAAAAAAAACAATGGTTTTTTAAAATGTAAATTCAGCTTAAAAATATTTTATTCTTTTTGAAGCCTAGCTTATAAATAAGTTAATATAATACGCAGATATGTAAATATCAAAAATTGTACACGATATAAACAAATCAACAAATAATGAAAGTTTTGACCATAATAATATTTTTGAATTTAAATGTGATAAAGGTTAGAACAAACAATACCAGAAATAGCAAATATAAAATGGATTTTTTTTTGTGGCGCATTGTTAATATTTAGAAGGAAATGTGGAATCTCTCTAATTTTCTAAATTATGAAGCAGATATCCAAATATCAGACTACCAGTTTAATTGAGAAAAATATAATTTAGCAGCTTATAAGTACTTATAGTTTTTCTTATGTTAATTGAATTTTTCCAAATGATAGGTACAAAAAAAATGTCGAAAAAAGAAGGAAAAAATGGAAATAAAGAAAAACATTGGCATCAAGTTAATAAAGAAACAAAGATATAGTTTTCTAAAATAAAATAATAACAATAATAAATAATTAAACCAACGGTTTGTCATTAGGAGTGGATGAGTTTTTGGAAGTGGGCAATATGGGGTTGAGAAAGCAATGTGAAAGATAATATGATAAAGGGCTTTCAGCCATACCCTCTCTTCTGGGAATTAAGGCCACACAGCACTTTCATCTCGTTCTCTCTTCTGGGAATTAAGGCCACACAGCACTTTCATCTCGTTCTTTATTATTTGTATCTGCTTACCATTTTTTGTTTTTGTCTCTAATTTGAGGCTGTTTGAACCTTTTCCCTATCGCATATTTTGGCAGCTACCTCAGATGAGAGATAATGTTACTTTCATATCATTCTATTCGTCTTCTATAAATTTCTTCTAGTTTGAACCACAAAGGTGTGAAAATTTATTTCCATCCCTATTTTATTGCATTTATTTTTTGCATATATAAATTTATTAATTAAATTAATAATTATATTTCAAAATACATTATTTTAATAAAAAATTGAAATTATTTTAATGTAAACAGATTAAAAAGTAAATAATTAATAAAGTAAAGCAAAAAAAATAAAATCTTATTTCAATAATTACTGTTCCATTTCCAATTCATGAACCGAACATGTAATATCAAAAATTTACGAAAATAAAAAAATAAATGCCAAAATCATGAAAAGAAAAATATCCTAACAAATATTTCTTCTCTCGAAGTTCGATCCCTGACGTCAAGGTGCTCCAAGCTAGATCCCTGAGCTCCATCTCGAGGAAGCAAGTACTCGACTATCAGCCAATGGCCAGTCGAGTAAAGCAGTGAATAATTAAAAGATAACATAAGTTTCTATTGAAGCACTAACAAAGACTTTATTTAAACCATGAACTCCACTAAATTTATTGAAGGCATAAATCAAATGGAGTTATATTTTTGCCCCTAATATTTTAGTGTGGGTATAGATTAGTCCCTAAAAAGTTTTTTTTTTCTCAAATCAGTATAATTTTTCATTTTTTTTTTTGGCTCAAATCAGTATAATTTTTCACAAAACTAAATATTTTAGCCCCTATTTAGACGATCTTAATAACAAAAGTTAACTCTTCTTCATCTTCAACAATGTCATCATCATCCTGGTGAGCAAATATAGAACTAGAATATGAGGGAAGAGGAAGGTACTACAAATATTGAGGACCAAGAAATTTTCGGACCAAGGCTCTAGGGTGGATATCATGGACTGATAAAAATCTAGGGAGAAGGTTCTATGGCTGTCCTAATTTTAGAGTAAGTATGTATATATTTTTTAAATTTTAGGGGCAATTCATTGAAGTTTTTTTTTTTATTTTCTTGTAATTATTAAAATTTCAGAAAAAATGATTTATGTGCTCAATATACAGGTCAGAAGCTATGGGTATTTTGAATGGAATAATAAAAAAATTATTAGCCGAGCTAGAGAGCTTCTAAATGAAATGAAATTAGAGAGAGAACTGTTGTTGGCCGAGAATAGGAGATTAAAGGGAAATGGACATGACATCGATATGGATTTCAAAGCCGAAATTGATAATTTATGGTTAGAGTTTAATAGGATTAAGAATGATAAAGTGTTAGAGTGTGAGGGTGCAAAAAAGAGGCTAAAAAAAAGCATATGTCATTATTGTATTTTCCTGGTTATTTCTTGTATTTGTGCTAATGTTAATGTAATTTTTGTTCCACTTCTTGTTATTGTAATGTTTGAGCAATTAAATGATACTGTCAAATTGGCCAATTGTCATTTGATTTGTGTGATTCCATTGTGATTTTGGTAATAGAATAATTGCAGGCCTGATTTGTGTGTGTAGATTTTGAAAAGTAATTCTAGCTTTCTCTTAGGCTATTGAGATAAAGAAAATGCAATAAGCCAATTTTACAGTAGCTGAGTAATTGTTTTATAGTCCATGCATGCCCTTTTGCCTCTTTGTCAATTAAGATTAACAAGCCAAAAGAAAAAGAAGAAGAAAGTTTACTGGATATCAAAATAATGTGACAAAAAATAGCTCAAATTAGGTAAATTTAAAGATTATAAACAACTGATTATTGGATTAATAACAAACTAAGAAATCTTCATAAATATTCCAAAACAAATGTGCATACTATTCATGTGTATAACTTCAACAAATTTACAACAAAATAGTGTATGCACCTAAAAAAACCATTGGAACATCTCGCAACATTACATTTTTCCACCATTCACATTAATAACATCTAAAATCACAAAAATAATCTTAAATCCCAACTACACTTAATGACTAACAGTCATGTTCAAAAGTACCAAAAAGATCCAAAAGCAACTAAGGTGCCTAGCTATTTGATGCAGATGAAGAATTGTCATTTTTCCTCCTAGGAGCAAAGAAGACCTTTGTTGTTGGAACTGGTTTGCTATAACTGTAGGGCATCCTCTCCATTGAAAAACAGTCGGTTGAAAGGGCAACTCAGTAGCATATGTCACTCTTGAGCCATCACCAACAAAACTAATGTTTTTTTTTAAATTGGTTGTACTTGTTGAAGATATATTCCCCATCAGCTCTCTCTCATTGGGAATTGGGAATCTTGTTTGGACATTAGAATGAATAACCACTGGGACTTCACCTTCTACAATTATTCTTTCACTAGCCATTCCAGGTTATACAAAAAGTAGCAAATTTAGAAAAAATCACAACAAAAGAAAAAAAAAAGCACTTACAAAACATAAAATGATAAAGCTCATTGTCTGAGATAACTATATGAAAACACAAACATTCATTGTCATAGCCCCTATAGCTTCATCAACAAAACAACCATATCCTTTTGATTTGTTGGAATGGCAAGTTTTTTCTTAATGCTGTGACATGACAGAGTTGCTTCCTTATTGTGAACTTTGTGTTGCTACTCTACTGGTAGGCCTTTTTGGTTGAGATGTATGCCTTTGTGGTTGAGATGTTGCACTTCCACTACCAGCTGGCCTTTTTTATTGAGATGTGGCACTTCCACTACAAGCTGGCCTTTTTGATTGAGATGTAGTATTTCCTTTATTGGTAGGCCTTTGGGGTTGAAATGTGCTTGTTGGTTCTTGTAAAATAAATGTAACATTAATCAAATTATATTTTGATGGGTTGAGTAACATTTATACAACATTAACATATACATGTGTGAACCTCGGATTCCACCCGAAGAGGATTCGGATGAACGTTCACGTGTTGTTAGGAGTCGCCACTCAGTTTTTTTGTTCGAAGGGAAAAACTAAGAAAAACCCTTGTTTGACTCCAATTAATGCATCCAATGTAAAGGTTCCTAATCTACGAACCCAAGGAGGATTCGGGGACTATGTCATGTATTTGATTAATTTGCCAAATAAGAAATGAATCCAAAAGGAAAACAGAAAGGAAGAAGAAGAGATTGTTGATAAATTGTGGACTTGCTATTTGGGGTGAATCCCAAATATGCCTACATACTCTCATTTTTATGAGAGATCAAAGCCCATGTAGTTCGGAAAGGCCAATTTAAAGGCGGTAAAGATTATGCTTCATGCATGTGTGTGTATGCTCCGTGCATTTGTCAGGCTTTTTGCCAAAATTATAAGATTTAGCACTTAGTGCAACATTGTGAAATTTAGGTACTTTGTACCAAAAGAATGCAATTTAGGCTCCATTGCCAAAAGATTAATTCATTCGTGGCTTAATGCCGAGATATTGGTTGATTAGTTAACTAGGCCTTAGACCTAAAAAGATTAGGCCTTTGACCAAAAGAAATTAAGAAGAAGGTGGAATGCTTAAGATATGCTCGAATTAACAAATAGTGAATTAGGATATTACCTTGTTCACAATTTTCCCACTTCTAAGTTCCAGATCTTGTTTTCTTGGAATATAATCCTTGCTTTGTGTAACACAAGGTTAGAAGTTACAAATAAGAGTCAAATAAGAGTTCTTAAGCGTGTGAAAATAGAGAATTCGATAGCACGAGGCCCACCCGAGAAAAACCGAACCATTTTTCTGAAAATTTAGCATCATTTTATAGACAAATTTCAGGCTGGACAGCGGTCGGACAGCGTTGTCAGCCGAAAAAACCGGAAAAAAAATCAACGCCGGCGGTCGGACCGCCGGATCTGGCTGTCTGACCGCTGGATCTGGCGGTCGAACCGCCGGTTCTGGCAGTTGGACCGCCGACTCCGGTGGTCGGACCGCCAAGCTTGGCGGTTTAGCCCTAAAAAAATCCCCCGATTTTCGTTCAAACTGATTTTCTAGGAGCTGTGGGCCTCCAAAAATTATTCCGAGGCCATATCCGTGATCGTTGCATTGCTCCGGACATTTCAAGTACCATGAAGACATACTTTAGGTGAACTCTGCCGCGGTCGTCCGGTCTGGCTTGGTCGTCTGCAGTCTGAGAAATTTGGCTTTCCGAGCCTCAAAATTCGAGTATTCACAATTGTCCCCCAGTGGGGTCCATAAAAATGATTTATGGGGCCCAGTGGTCGTCTGAAGAGTGAATTTTGAGCAAGGGGTAAAAGACCCGCCTTTTGGCATTTCTGGATTGCTTGCAACACTTCTGATTTTGCTCTGATTGTATTCTGACTTTTCTGTACCTGCACTTTTGTTTAGCACAAAACAGTACATATGTATGCATGATGTCCCATTTTATTTTCATAAAGGTATTTATTTCCTTCTTTACAACCATTGCATGCACAACTAGACCAAGAGTTTTCAAAAGGTTGAAAGGATCAATATGGGAAGGTACGGGCTGAGGGCTGTTGCTACCCTTAGAGGTGTAGCTGTGGATTGGGATTTTCTGCATGCTTGCATTAGATTTTGGGATCCTCAAGCCCACGTTTTCAGATTTGGTGCCCGGATGGAGGAGATGTATCCTCTTTTTGAGGAATTCTGCTCAATTATTGGATGTGATCCAAATGCCCCTCTTGTAAGGCATGAGGTTCAAATCAGCTATGCGGAGTCCTTCCAAAGGCTTTTCAACTTTACAAGGCCTCAAGCTCAAGCTATGATCATGGAGGGGAGTAAGGCGATGCTACTTCCTTTGATTGATGAATTCCTGACCGCCAACTTTGAAGATGAGGTTCAACTGAAACACAGAATGCGAGCTTTTGTTTTCTGCCTGTTAGCTGGGTTTCTTTTCAACCGTAACCCTGATTTTGGAGATTTAAAGCCTTGCCCCATGATTAGGCAGATGGGGATTGATCAGAGGGTTCCCCTTCCTGTTGGGCTTACTGTTGTTGCCCCTATTATGCCCGGAGTCACTCAAGCTGCTCTTCAAACTTGGGTTAGGAGCCATCAAATGATCAGACCTTTTGCAGAACCTTCCCTTGTCGAGCCTACTCCAGAGTACAGAGCTTGGTTTATAGCTGAAGTTTGGCCAATCAAAAAGCCAAGGAGGCATGCATTGTTGCATGAGTTGGAGGGAGAGGATGTGGTTCCTCTTAACGAGAGGAAGATAGATGTTGTAGAGAGTTCCGGGACTAAGGAAGATACCGAAGACTCTGCCCCACGAAGGAGACGTAGGATTTAGATCCTAGGGTTGATTCTATTGTCTGTTTTTTTTTAGTACCTTTTTGGTTCCTTGGATGTTTAGGATTTATGGTTTGACTCTTTTCATGGAATGAATGACTCTTTTTGTAATGAATGACTCTTTTTGGGATGAATAACTCTTTTTGGAATGAATGACTCTTTCATTTGCTTTCCAAGCATTATCTACTTTACTTACTTGCTCTAATTTTTGCCTAAGCCGTCCTTTCGGATTTTCAACTTAGCGAGCTATTACCCATTCTTGCCTAAGCCGCCCTTTAAGGGTTTTTGACTTAGCGGGCCCCACTATTGCCTAAGCCGCCCTTTGTGGGTTTTCGACTTAGCGGGATTTTTCTTCTTCTTTTCTTCTTTTTTTTCTTTTTTTTTTATGTTGGCAAAAGAAAAATGAACCGGTGATTTTTATTAAAATTTAGACCGTGCTCAAGGAGAGCTGCCTACATATCTCGAATTAGTTTGCGAGAATCAGGTCTAATGTAGTTCCTTACAATGCATGATTATACATAATATTTCTTTAATTGATCCAGATTGCATGGGTTTGTGAACTTCAGACCATCCAAATCAGACAAGATGACGGCTCCACCGGAAATTATTTTCTTTAAAATGTAGGGTCCCGCCCAATGAGGACGAAACTTCCCACGAGGATCTGTAATAAGTGTTCTGATTTCTTTCAGAACCAAACAACCTTCTTCCAACTTTCGATCTTTGACCTTTTTGTTGAAATGTCTGGCCATTCGCCTCTGATACCCTTGAATCCGATGTAGAGCTTGAAGTCTTTTTTCATCCAAACCCAACAACTGATGATGATAATTGCTAATCCATTCAGCTTCATTTATCTGACTTTCTTGAATTATCCTCGCCGATTGAACTTCCAGTTCAATGGGGAGTACTGCTTCCATTCCGTACACCAGGGAATACGGGGTTACACCAGTAGGAGTTCTAATTGATGTTCTATATCCCCACAAAGCCAGCAGTAACTTCTCATGCCAATGCCTATGTTCCTTGATCATTTTTTGTATGATCACCTTTATAGACTTATTCGCTGCTTCTACAGCTCCATTTGTTTGAGGTCTATAAGGAGAGGACTTATGATGCTGGACATTCTTATCCTTCAAGAGCTTAGCAAATTCTGCTTGGAAATGAGTTCCATTATCAGTGATAATCTCAAATGGCGTTCCGTACCGACAAAGGATGTTGGTTCGGACAAACTGTGATGCCTTTTTGGCGTCTAATTCTGCATAGGAAGCTGCTTCAACCCACTTTGTGAAGTAATCCACTGCTACCAAGATAAACTGATGTCCATTTGAGGCTTTTGGATGTACTTTGCCAATTATATCTATTCCCCAAGTAGCGAAGGGCCATGGAGAAGTGATTGGATTCAGGGCAACGGGAGGTTGCTTCTGTAGCTTAGCAAATATCTGGCACTGATGGCATTCTTGCACAAATGCCACGCAGTCTGCATTCATGGTGGACCAATAATATCCTAGATTGGCAATTTTTTGAGCTAAGGCGATCCCATACATGTGTGGCCCTGATTCGCCACCATGTACCATTTCCATTATCTGTTTAGCCTCTGCTTCATTCACACACCTTAGGTGCATTCCATTCTAACTCCTCTTGTAGAGGATATCCCCATTAAGAATGTAACCTGTGGCTAGCTGCCTTATTGCTCTCTGATCAACCCTTGATGATCCCTCTGGATAACTTCCATCCTTGAGATAACTCTTGATATCCCAGAACTATGGTTTACCATCGGCCAAATGCATTACGTGGGCAGATTGCTTCTGAAGTTGAACTTTCAATGGACGAATGGCTTTCCCCTCCTTGATATTGATCATGGAAGCTAAAGTAGCCAGGGCATCAGCAAACTGATTCTTTGCTCTTGGGAGATATTCGAAGGACAGATCATCGAATTGTTGTGCCAAATGATCAAGGCGTTGTAGGTAAGGAACCAAACGCTCTTCTCTTATCTTCCATTTCCTTAAAGCTTGTGATACTATTAAAATAGAATCACCGTAGACCTTTAGGTTCTTAATCCCTAATTCCAGGGCGGCTTCAAGCCCATTGATGCAAGCTTCATATTCTGCTTCATTGTTTGTGCAGCTAAAGTCAAGTTTAACTGCAAATGGAATGTATTCTCCACAAGGAGTTTTGAACACAATCCCAATTCCATTTCCATGATAATTGGATGCCCCATCAAAATACATCTCCCAAATACTCCTTTCCATATTTAAGAGGTCTTCGTCAGGGAAACCCATTTCTTGCATCTCGTCTTTTACGGGTAATTCTGCTAATTGGTCAGCTATTGCGCCACCTTTCACAGCTTTCCTTTGAATGAATTTTAAGTCAAAGGCTGCCAATGTTGACACCCACTTAGCCATTTTGATGTCCAAAACAGGCATCTCCATAAGGATTTCAAGGGACTCTGTTCTGCGATGACATAAGTAGTGTAAGAAGACAAGTAGTGTTGTAACTTCGTACAAGTCCAATACAAAGCTAAACACAACTTCTCAATCTTGTTATACTTTAACTCATAGTCCAGCATCCTTTTGCTGAGGTAGTAAATTGCATTTTCCACCTTTGTACTTTCGGCTTCTTGAGCTAGCATTGCACCCATGGCTTCATCAGTTACAGACAAATACAAGAGCAGAGGCTTTCCCATTCTGGGAGGTTGTAGAATTGGCGGACTTAACAAGTATTCTTTGATCTTGTCGAAGGCCTTTTGGCAGTCTTCATTCCATTCTTGTGAAGCACCTTTCCTTAGTAGCTTAAAGATTGGACCATAAGTCTCTGCCAACTGCGATATGAATCGACTAATATACTGTAATCTTCCTAGCAAACCTCGAATCTCTTTTTCTGTTCTTGGCGGAGGCATTTTCGACTGATATACTCTGCTGGATCAACTTCTATTCCTCTCTTGCTGACCAAATACCCCAAAAATAAGCCTGATGTTGCTCCAAATAGGCACTTTGCAGGATTAAGCTTCAAATTGTACTTGCAAAGTCTAAGGAAGAACTTCTCAAGTGCTTCAACGTGTTCTTCTGGAGACTTTGACTTAACAATCATATCATTAACATACACTTCTACTTCTTTGTGAATCATGTCATGAAAGACTGTTGTCGCCATCCTTTGGTAGGTAGCCCCTGCATTTATCAACCCAAAAGGCATAACCCTGTAGCAGAAAGTGCCCCATTCTGTAATGAAAGCTGTCTTCTCTTTGTCTGGTGGGTGCACTAGGATCTGATTGTACCCAACCGCGAGGTCAGTCATGCAAACCATCCTATGCCCAGCCATCCTGTCTATCAGCAAATCGATGTGTGGTAGTGGAAAATCGTCCTTGGGACAGGCCTTATTCAAATCTCTATAGTCAACACACATCCTGACCTTTCCATCTTTTTTCGGGACTGGCACGATGTTCACTAACCAGGAAGGGTAGGCAATTGGTTCTATGAACTTATTGTCCAGTTGCTTGGCAACCTCCTCTTTAATTTTCAAAGACCATTCAGGCTTCATTCTTCTCAATTTCTGCTTAACCGGCTTCGCATTTGGGTATAGTGGAATCTTATGAACTGCTATGGCTAGGTCTATTCCCGTGACATCACTTGCCTTCCACATGAAGCAGTCAACATATCTTCTGATGCACTCAACAACCTGTTCCTTATTCATACAATCATATGCAATGTATGTATGTTCATTTTCTTTGCCAATTATTATCTTTTCATTTATTTCTTTTATTTCATTTATTTCATTTTTGCTAGATAATACTTGGAAAGCAAAAGACACAGGGTAACCAAGAACTTGAACAGTTTCATTAATAATGGCGAAGTCATCCTCCAGAGTTACATCATTTTTGACATCAGGGTTTTCTATTCCTGAAGCTAAGGAAGACTCAGAACTGGACTCTGACTCGGTGTTTGACTCGAGATTTGACTCGGTACAAGACTCGGGTTCAGGGTATGATACAGGACTAGGTTTGACTATAGCAGCTTGTCCCTCCTCGGCATACCAGTTCATCAGTGGTCCATCTGTGGTCTTGATCAGCTTTGTGAAGTCCCTTTTGTCTTCAAAATTGGTCATCATAGCAACCTCATCAAAGAGACTAGGCCGCATAAAATCTTCCACTTGTGGGTCAGCTATAGGTTCTGGCTCTTCTTCTTTTATGGCTAAAACATCATCGAACATCTCAAAACCCGGTAGCTTCTTTCCAGTCACAGGAGAACAGAATGGTTCCTGAAAACCACAGTAAGGAACTGCTTTTCCATGTTTGCAGAAGTGACCATTCAGAGTTCTAAAGTAAGGGCGCATTTTGAGGCTTCTTGCCCCCCAATTCTTCTTTTTCTTCCTTCCATGCTCAAACTCTTCTATCTCCTCATCTGTGGGTTTGTACCCCAGGCCAAAAGTTCCCTTATTCTCAGGTTCTTCCCATGGCCGAACTATGGGTGTTTTCCTCCCAGACTTTATCATTTCCATTCCGGGCAGCAGACCTACCCTTAGCATCATTCCCACCAGGCAATTGATTTGGACCTCTCCAAAATCATATAAGATAAATGGCCCTTTGGGTTTTTCTCCTTCAATACATTGGACTGTATCATAATGGAAACCAGTCAAGGTCATGGCGGTTTCGCCAGGAACAACCTCAAAGAGAGACTGATCCATGGTTCTCTTGTCGATTTCACAGGTGTCCCCTTTGATAGTGATGATTTTTCCTTCAAAAGGGAACTTAAGTTTTTGATGTAATGAAGAAGGGACAACATTATTCTGATGAATCCACGGCCTTCCAAGGAGAAGATTAAAGCTCGCGGGTACATCAATGACTTGGAAGGGCACTCTCATTTTCACCGGCCCAATAACAATTTCCAGAGTGGCAACACCCAAAATTTCTCTTCGAGTGTTATCATATGCTCTAACAATCTGATTAGAAGGTGTAAGATCTGTAGCCTCCAACCCCAGACAGCTTGCTACCTTCAAGGGACATGCATTTAGGGCTGACCCATTATCAATGAGAACCATGGGAACAGTCTTTCCCCCAGTTTGTATGGTGATGTATAGGGCATCATTGTGTTTACTGCCATCTTCTGGTAGGTCTGTATCAGAAAATCGGATACTCAATGTCTTGGTTGATTGAGTCAAAGTGGCCACCAAAGCTTCTGGGCTTGTGTCTGTTGATGTATCAAGTTGACTTAAAGCTTCGCTGAGAGCTTGACGGTGTGGGAATGAGGAAGCAAGGAGCTCCCAAATTGACACCCTAGCTTGAGTTTGCTTAAGCTGAGAGAGGACAAGGTCTTCTTTTGGCTCTGGTGTCTTCTTATGGGGGTGATTTGAGGTTGTAGGGGCTTTTCCCAAGTCGAGTGGCTGATATTGCCTTCCGCTTCTTGTCAAAGCATCGACCTCTTCAGCAAGGTCATTCAAATCCAACACACACACTTCATTCATTTCTAAGAGAAGTTTGAAAGGATCAAACAACTCTTCTTCCACAGTGATGGCGTGGATGGAATGATTAGGCAAAGGGTTAGTATTAATGTTCGGTTGACTCCTGAGAGGAATGATGTCACCCCTATCTACCAAATCCTGGATGCGGTTTTTCAGAGTCCAGCAAGCATCTGTTCTATGCCCTTTTCCTTGGTGGTATTCACAATACTCATTGGCCTTATAACTGGCGGGTAATGGGTTTGGAGGTGGCCTTGGGTCCAAAGGCTTCAAATACTTCCCTTCCACAGCCTTTTTAAACACTAGATGAAGGGGCACCCCAAGGTCGGTATATTGCCTTCTTGGCTGATTTCTCTGCCCAAGATTGCCCACACGTAAAGGATTCGCAGGGGCAATACTGGCCACTTCATTGACCTTGCTTGAGGAAGTAGCTTGGCCTTGTTTCTTATACTTCGAAGTAGCTCCCTCATCTACTATTTTTCCCAATTGTATCAAGTCTTCTACCTTAGTTGCAGTCGCAATGAGCGATTTGAAAGTAGGTAGGTCTTGGGTTTGCAGTTGAGCTTGATATGTAGGCCTTAAATTCCTGATTATAATATCAATCTGCTCCTGTTCTGAAGGGCGATTGATCATTTGGGCGGCTTTTGCTCTCCATCTCGTAAGGAACGAGGAGAAGGGTTCATTGTTGTTTTGTTTGGTAGTCTCAAGTTCTCTTCTAGTGACATCCACCTCAATGTTGTAGTGGTATTGAGTGTTAAATGCATTGCAGATGTCTTCCCAGGTCTTAATTTTAGCACGATCCAGGCTCACAAACCACTTAAGGGCAGCACCAGTCAAGGATTGTTGAAAGAGTTGAGCAAAGAGCTCGTCATTTAAACCCCAAGGGCTTAAGGCCCCCACATACATCTTCAGGTGAGTTTTAGGGTAAGTAGTCCCATCAAATCTGTCCATCCCAGGCATCTTGAATTTTGGAGGCAACCTAGCTTGGGGAAACAAGGATAAGGAATCCATGTCTACCACCTCTTTATGAGTTTTCATGGAAGTGATTGACCTCTCAAGCAATTCAAGTTTCTTTTTCAATTCATCAGTTTCAGTAGCATTCTTAGAGGGTGGATCCTCCAAATTGATGACAGGGGTATTGTTCTGAGCAGTCATGGGGGTACTAGTTTGCCCCACAATAGGTTCTTTTCCTAAATTTTCAGAAGTAGTGGCTGTCTTCGATGCCCCTCCCAATTCGGCCAAGATGGCTACTCTCTGGGCAACCAAAGCTTCATCAATTCTCTCTTGCATCCTAGCTTCAATTTCCTTAACCTGTCCATCTAGCAAGGCCTTAATCTGTTCAGTAGTAGCCATTTCAGTAATTGGAGCAGTTGGTGAAATTGGGGTAGCAGGACCTGTGGGTGATTGCACAGTTGGAGTTGGTGTAGCTTGTGTGGGTGAAGGCACATGGATAGTGGGTACCTGCAAAGGTTAAGGGTAAAGGATCAGGATAGTGTGTAGGGTAGGAAGACTCTTGGTCCACTTATATACATCAAAAGTTTTCCCCAAAAGATTTTTCCCCAAAATAATGTTGTCATGTTACATGAATGCACCTCATCACATCATAATTCATTTTAATGGAATGTGGCACTATCATTGGGCACATACAACCTAAGGGAAGGTTCTATTGTTCATGAAAAAATAGAGAATTGGCTCATAATGGGGACCTTGAGTCTTGAGTAAAATATACCTAACCACATGTGAAACAAGGAGTTTCGCGTGGGTCCAACAGTACGATTACTCATGGGCCACTCCAAAAGAATTGGAATGGTTTGCGACAACAGGGAGGACGCTTTGGCTGTCCGCCGGCATAATCAAGGAGACCTGCCAGTCAGCGCTACTTGCTATCCAGACTCAGAATTTTGAACAGAAAGAGAAGAAATTCATTTGAAAATAATTTTTATGCAATGGAAGAAAAGGATTCCCCCATATAATGCAAGAGAAAAAGATTCTCTGAATGACAAAATAAATGCACAAATAATCAAACAAGGGTCCATTAAAGGAAAAAGATTCCTTTTGTCAATTTTCAATCCAATATCCTTAAAGAAATGATATATATCGCTAAGGTACCCTGCAAAATAAATAAAAATACCCTAAAGAAGGGCAAGTTAATCAAATAAACAATAGTAGTCTACTAGGATCCCATAAATCATTTTTATGGTCCTCTGTCAAATTAATCAAATAAGCAATAGTAGTCCACTAGAATCCCATAAATCATTTTTATGGTCCCCACTGGAGTCGCCAACCTGTGAACCTCGGATTCTACCCAAAGAGGATTCGGATGAACGTTCACGTGTTGTTAGGAGTCGCCACTCAGTTTTTTCGTTCGAAGGGAAAAACTAAGAAAAACCCTTGTTTGACTCCAATTAACGCATCCAATGTAAAGGTTCCTAATCTACGAACCCAAGGAGGATTCAGGGACTATGTCATGTATTTGATTAATTTGCCAAATAAGAAATGAATCCAAAAGGAAAACAGAAAGGAAGAAGAAGAGATTGTTGATAAATTGTGGACTTGCTATTTGGGGTGAATCCCAAATATGCCTACATACTCTCATTTTTATGAGAGATCAAAGCCCATGTAGTTCGGAAAGGCCTATTTAAAGGCGATAAAGATTATGCTTCATGCATGTGTGTGTGTATGCTCCGTGCATTTGTCAGGCTTTTTGCCAAAATTATAAGATTTAGCACTTAGTGCAACATTGTGAAATTTAGGTACTTTGTACCAAAAGAATGCAATTTAGGCTCCATTGCCAAAAGATTAATTCATTCGTGGCTTAATGCCGAGATATTGGTTGATTAGTTAACTAGGCCTTAGACCTAAAAAGATTAGGCCTTTGACCAAAAGAAATTAAGAAGAAGGTGGAATGCTTAAGATATGCTCGAATTAACAAATAGTGAATTAGGATATTACCTTGTTCACAATTTTCCCACTTCTAAGTTCCAGATCTTGTTTTCTTGGAATATAATCCTTGCTTTGTGTAACACAAGGTTAGAAGTTACAAATAAGAGTCAAATAAGAGTTCTTAAGCGTGTGAAAATAGAGTTCGATAGCACGAGGCCCACCCGAGAAAAACCGAACCATTTTTCTGAAAATTTAGCATCATTTTATAGACAAATTTCGGGCTGGACGGCGGTCGGACCGCCGTGGTCAACGGTCGGACCGCGTTGTCAGCCAGAAAACCGAAAAAAAATCAACTCCGGCGGTCGGACCGCCAAGCTTGGCGGTTCAGCCCTCAAAAAATCCCCCGATTTTCTTTCAAACTGATTTTCTGGGAGCTGTGGGCCTCCAAAAATTATTCCAAGGCTATATCCGTGATCGTTACGTTGCTCTGGACATTTCAAGTACCATGAAGACATACTTTCGGTGAACTCTGCCGTGGTCGTCCGGTCTGGCTTGGTCGTCTGCAGTCTGAGAAAATTGGCTTTCCGAGCCTCAAAATTCGAGTATTCACAACATGATTTCCTTTATTAAGGTAGCCTTTCCTGTTATGACCCTTTTGCTTGCACAAACCACATGATTGTTTCTTTCCCTTTTCTGAAAGTTTAAAGGAGCTGCTGGTTGTTGGATTATGTTCATTAGATCCTCTAACTCTCTTATTCCTTGGCCATCCACTTAATTTTTGCAATGTTGGAGGTTCAATTGGTGGAAAATTTTTAATGTTCATAAATTGCTTCCCAGGTACAGGTTGCAAAGGAAATTCATAGGCAGCCAAGTATGTGCTTTTGTGATATCACTTGGAAATATATGCTTGCGGATCAATTTTTGAGTGATAAAAGGCACAGATAGCATGTTGGCAAGGAATCCCACTTAGTTTTCATTTTCTACATGTACAAAGCTCCTTGTTTGAGATTACTATATGCTTAGACTGACCCTCTCCAACCTCATACCCAACATCTCCATTATAAACAACCTTGCAACCAGCTGCATTCTCTTTATTTTGATGAAAGATTTCCATGCTTGATGGATTCCAATCATTGATCCACTTGGCAACCAGCTGCTTGTTATCCTTAATTCTATTCATAGTTATTAATCTTATCTCTTCTAACATACTTGCAATGGGTTTGTGTCTAGCAAGCAATATCCATGAATTGAAAGTCTCCAAGATATTATTGTCAACCATATAACACTTGCTCCTATTTGTGAAATATTGTCTTACCCAATTATGTGGAGGATATTTGAGCAAATCCTCAGCAGTCTTCTTGCTAATATCCCCCAATTTCTTCAAATTCTCCTTGAATTCGTCATGATATGTGCTCCAAGCATATATCCAGAACTTCTTCTTCAACTCTTCACCTCTCCATTTCTTGGACTAATTTGCATAAATATATCTAGCACACCACTTGTGCTCAAGTTCTAGGAGAACTATCTTTATAGCATCAATTAATCCCCGCATACAACAAATAAATAGTGCTAATTAAGTGAAAATGTAATAGTTGCAGTATAATATAAATGCATACAAAACAAAAGCAATAAATGTATACTTTTTGCATATCAGAAATTAAGGTCAATGCAGAGCCATCCCAAGGTTAAGCACTTGTACCAACCAATATAAAAACCATCTTCAATTATTCTTATTTTCAATACTAACTACTTCCCTAGCTATTGGAAACATTAAATCATTACCATCTTTGCCAACAGCTACAAGTAGTTACCCTTTACAAACCCTTTTTTAAAAAATAACCATCCAGACCTATTATAGGTCTGCAACCTTGCAACCACCCTCTTCTACAAGCATCAAAACATATAAACAATATTTTAAAAACTCTTCTCCCTTCATTCAATGTATCCTTACATAACTCAATTTCTGCCAATGAACCTGGGTTACTCTGCTTCAAAGCAGCAGCATAGGCAGCTAACATCACAAATTGCACTCTAAAACTCCCATCTAATTCTTGTATTATTTTCCTTTTAGCTCTTTTGCACTTTGCAAGACTTAAATTTATTTTAAGTAACTCCTCAGCTTCCTCTTTCATATCTTTGCACCTATATTCAGGCCTTTTATACATTTTATGCTTAAAATACTTAGCTAGAAAATTAGATGTAGCACTTGGAATGCTATAATGCCTATAACACCTATGTTCAGACATTAATGTTTTGACTGTCAATCTAGGATTATTTCCATCTTTTGACACAAGCATTACAAAAGGACAATCATCTTCACTAATGCATTTGACCTTAATCCTGTGAGGCTCATTTGGATTTATCCTAATTTTTACATCAAAGGTGACAGCATATTTTGCAACAGCATCTCTAACCTCTAATGCATTAGCAAAAGTCATTCCAAGCATGAAATAACCTTGCCCATCAAATCCATCATACCTCACCCTCTCTGTAGGAGGTACTGTGTCTTGTAACCCATCACCATCACTGTCATCATCCTCTTCCAAATCACTGCCACCCTCATGATCCTCTTCATCAGAATCTTCATCTTCCTCATCACTCACATAACCAACAGGTCCTCTGCTTATGTTTTCATATACTAGTCTCTCATTCACATTAGGGGTGAAACAACTGGCTTGTGTTGGTATTTTCTATGCTTTTGTGTACAGTGGCTTTCTGGTTCTAACTCTAAATCTAGATCTACATCAAGTTGTGCTTCAAGTTCAAGATTTGCTTGTATTGGTGTTTTAGGGTTGTTTTCATGATATACTGGTGTTTTTGGGCTACTTTCAAGGGGTATTGTGGTTTTAGGGCTACTTTTGTGGTGATGAGTGACTGCCAACTATTTCACACCCTTCCCAAGTTAAGGCTAATGGGTCTTGATACACAATAAGGTTGTCCACACCATGTTCATAATAAAAGTCAATCTCACAAACCCAATTGTTTTTACAAATATATTTTAAAATGGTCCTAATACTACTATCATCATTCACCAAATACAATCCATTAATCAATTCTTTTCCAGGTAATAGGACATAAATATTTTTCTCATTACTAAAATCTAGACCATTATACCTCGCCACTACATCAAAATAACACATGTAGTCAAACTTAAAAGAATACAAGACATCCACTTCACCCCCAATATATTCTAGCTCAGCTTTATCAGAGTCTTCTAACTTAGAAACCCATTTTCTCCCATAATTAAATCTCAAATCAATTGTATTTTTTATGCTGAAAAAACAAATATTTAATAGAATTAGTAAAATTCAATTGCTTAATTAACAATATCCATTCAGTTCATTAAAAAAAGTTCAAAACGTATCAAACTTAAATAAAGAAAATAACAATTGAATAAATTTTTTATTCAACTTCATATAACTCAAACCCAATTTCACCAAAATTTCCAAAACCCTATAATTATATAATATCGAATACTTAATCCTTATCATAAAATAATAAATCAACAATAAAATTTCAATTGTTGTTGAAAGCGATAGATTACATGCACAACTTCCCAATTATTCATTTTGAAAAAAGAAATAGAGCAACATGTGCTGTTTAGTTACCTGTGTCAGAATAGTTTCAAAATAGTTTCACCATGCAATGAATCTTCTGCTCTGCCCCTCTTTTTAGCAAGCTTGAATGATGATTTGCAAGTAAATAGAATCGCAATTTAGGGTTAAAATGAGACTATGCTGCCCCTCACTTCCTTTCATTTTCTCTCTTCGATGTCAAATACGCCTCCTATAATTACTATCAAATTTCATTTAACACAGCAATTAGTATTAACTGCCACATCATCATAGAGTTGACGGGATTTAACTCTTATTGCTGTAACCATTTAAATATGAGCTAAAATACTTAGTTTTGTGAAAAATTATGCTGAATTGAGCTAAAAAAAAATTTTAAGGTCTAGTTTGTTGCCATGCTAAAATATTAGGGGCAAAAATATACTTTCCAAATCAAATTATCAGTGAAGATAAAGCATTTTAAAATGGGCGGCAGAATAAAATATAAACTGGGTGATGAATATCATAAAAAGATCAATTTACAATAACTAAAATAGGAGAATCACCACGAAGAAATATAATTGATCACCATCATCGCCACCTTGACTCGCAGGAAGCACATTATTTAGTTCCCAGTTCAAACTAGAGTTCATCACAATAGGCACTCCACCTGACATTAAGGTCATTCAAAACTCAACTTCACCACCGTTCTCACCTGAAAGGGGAAGCATATATTGGATGAGGCAATAACCAAAATCACCACCCAGAGGATAACCTGTCAAAAACCATCACCTCTGAAACCCTAATATACCATGTGAAAGCAAATATAAAAATTTCTATTCAACAATAAGTTCGACATTAACCCTTGGGCTTACAGATGATCAAACATAAATGAATAGTTTCGATAATCTGATGAATATACAAATATTTTATAAGAAACTAAGGAACAAGCCTAAAACAAAAAGAATGAAATTATTAATATAAAAGAAAAAACAAGGTGTTCAAAACTATGCAAAACTGATAATGTACACTTTTCACATAGCGTAATACATATTATAAATTGTCCCGCTCATGTATGTATACTTCAAATTGAATTAGATGCTAATATTTCTTTCCCCTGATTCTTTCATTATATACGTAAACCAATTACTTGACTTATTTCCTAACAGACAAAAAATTGTTCGCAAGAAACGTTCATCTTGCTCATGTTAATCGAGTTTGACCTTCTCCTCCTCTGCCACCTTATCACAGAGATGCAAATTCCCCATCTGATTAAAAACTTGCGATCAGCCACTTAGAAACAAATAGGAATCGAGATGTTCTTAATTTGATGTTCCAAAAAGAATTCCATGGGATTGGCTTCTGTAGTGATTTGACCAGAAGAAAGCCACAGCAATCAGTTTGTCAATCAGCTGCTCTCCTTCCCCAAAACACTCAGACTACTTTATACCTGATGAGACGTTCTGTCTTGGAGGAAAACCAATTTGACGCATCCGGACAGGTCTCTCATTACCAAAACGCCTACTGTCAGATGGTGCAGCCCCAAGAATTCCCAATGAATTAGGATCAGTTACACGACCACCATTACTCATTGGTCTTTGCAAGGGTGGTTGAAGAAGGGAATGAGCTTCAGCTTCAGCTCTTCTCCGTCGTTTCCATGCTTCAAATTTCCCATTATCATGACTTTTTTTAATTGATTCTGTCATCTGATAGGCATTCACACTTTTATAACCTCTTTGCCTCTCGTGCCTCTCGACATGGCGTGAAATAGGAAAATAATTGGAATCACTATCTCTATCAACTGGACCAGATGCAGAGCCATTGATGTGGGAGGGTCCAACCCCTGCCTCATCTTCCTGCTCCTGCTTAAGTTTGGAATATATTTGATGAAGTCTCTCCCCAGATAAATTTGAAAAAGTAGAGACATAATTCCACAATCGCACAGTCATTCCTGAAAAAGCATTATTAAATAACAGATAACTATGGTACAGAAGATCAAGAATGAAATGAATAACCAGCCAGTCGGAATAAACAATTGAAGAATATTTTAGATTGGAAATAGCACATACTATTTTGTCTATAAAGTTCTTCCTCATATTCCAAGACAATTTGGTCAATCTTCAGCCCAAGAAGCTGCAAGTAATTCCGAATTTTTGAAAGCACCTGAAAGAAAGCTTTAACATATAATTCTAGAGGACATTTAAAATACACTAGACAATAAAGAATTAGAATTATCTATACCTTTTCCTTTGGAAGGTCAGCACTGGTAGTCTGCAGCCTTTGAAGTCGTCGAAGGGTTTTAATTTGATTGACCATAACTTCTTCACACCATTCCATCCATTTCACTTCTTTAAACTGTTCACATAATTCCTCATTGTCTGACATTTCACCCTCCTCTTTTGCCAATGGTTCAGCTTTCTGAGGCTTCTGAGGTCGATTCTTGCTGGTTTGAGCACCAAAAATTGCAGAATCAGGTTTTCCTTTCTTGACCCTGCTGCAAGGTGCTGGAATGTTAACATTTCCCTTCTGTTTCTTGGAGGCCTTACGGCCCCCTTTAGTATTTGGATCCTTTCCACCAACAGCAGCAAGTTCCTGAACATAAAAATTGACACAAAATGAAAAAAACAACAGAGTACCACCATCAAACAAAATGCACCAATGATACTTCCATCAGATACAAGCATGTAAACACAAAATCCATCAACAAAAATAGGAAGTGAACTAATGATTTCGCATAGCTATGCTGATGGTTATTATTCAAATGCTATTTTTCCTAAATAGAAACTATTAAATCTTAAGGTACAAAAGACAGAAGAATGTTATGAAAAAGAACGAATATACATAGCCAAGAAGCATAATTGCAAACTAAAATTAATGTGATCTGATTTGAAGAAAGAACACAGAGGAAAACAATTCCTATACTTAGTGCTTCGGCTGGATCAATTTACACTGCAACTGAAGTTTCCCTTTTGCTACTAATTGCTTACCATTTCCAGGAGTGCATTAGCCCGGTCCCTCAAATTTGGAGCACGAGGCAGGAAGGTCTCATGGTGTTGTAGTTCCGCTGGAGCAATCTTCTTCGAAAGGCCAAGCCTTTCATCTAACCTTATCTTTTCCCAATTGCCAAATCCATGATAATGTATTCCCAAAAGCAATCGTGCATCATCAACTAATTAAACCATTACAAGTCAGCCAACCAGAAGGAAAAAAATCTAAGTACCAGAAGGGAAAAAAAAATCTAAGTATTGATACCAAAACAGAGAGAGAAAGATAGTACAAAGAAGGGAAAAACATACTCTGATTCCAGCCACAGCCCTTTGACCAATTTGACGGTTTGAGGCACATCAAAACTCGAAATTGTGCAATGGGGTCTTCATAACGATTAATTTGTTTTGCTAGCAGCTGAAGTTCTTGAACACGGATCAGTATATCATTAGCCTTCACAGGGACACCAAAAAAGTCCAACAAAGGACCCTGTAGGAAATCACCATTAGAAATTGTTAAGGAAATAGTTGAATGCCCTTTTAAATTATGAAAGGCTTGAAATGCTCCAACGTAGTTAAGTGAACTGGCAATATAGCACCAAATAATAATGCATAGGCATGATACCTTGCGGTCCAGATTTCCTACATCAATTGCTTCTTTGCAACCATCTATCAGAGCATCAAAAAGCTCAATTTGTGCATCAAGCGGAGCAGCTGCCAATGATCCACAAACCTCTGAAGCTATCAACTCTATTTGGCTTGCATTCCCAAATTTCATTACCTATTCAAGGAGGAAAATAGAAAGACAATCAAGATATTAAACTGCAGAGCAGCTAAACTGAAGTTAGCATCCTCTATTTTCACCATAGCAAAAAAATTCCAACTTCAACTCGAATCATAGACATCTATCCAAGGACTTAACAAAAATGCCACTGCCTCAGAATCAATGGCCAAGTGATGCAGGGGCTATACTTAAGCAGAAGAAAGATGAAGCAATTGCAAGGACCAATTTTTTCCTTCAGGATTTCCCATTAATAAAATTTATCAATAATCAGGCCGACTCTAAAAAGAAAGTGTGCATATAATTAAATCAACGCAGCCAAAAGTCTTGAGAGAAAATAATTCCATTGTTGGCATCTTTAAATTGTTGGAGAGAGATTCAAAGTTAATTGATATCAGGAGAACTGCTTTAGATCTTATGTTTAAATAAAATCAATGGTTCAATAATGTTCAACATAGAGAATCTACTCTTTCCGGATCAGTCACACCCATTGCATAAACTGTTTGTAGCCTCATGGAGCTCAGATAAGGCCTAGCCGCGATTCTTAGGACAGCCCATAAGCCCATGTTCTTACTTTTATGATGGTATAAGAGTTTGACAGAAAATATCATTCAACTCGACTAAGCTAGTCTAAAACAGAGAGACAAATTGAAAGGATTGTCATAATAAATGGAGTACAGAACATAGTCACTACTAAAATGTCAGATCTGAGCCATAGTCTCATAACACTGATGAGGACAAGAACACCAGAAGCATAAGAAAATTGATTTTAGCTTGAAAATATGGCAGGTAAAATAGAGGAAAACCATGGAAAACTGACTTTCAATCACCATCACATATCAGCCTGTAAATAAACTTCAAATCAGAAGTAAACGAAGAAAGGCTAAGACTAAACTGCAAGCCAAAAGACGACTGAAATTATCCCCAAGATCTTTCAGAGAGATAGGATTACTAACCCAAACATAATACTTGGCAATGCCCAAACGAAATAATAGGTGAAAATCACAAAATGAATAAAGCAACGATCTTTTATTCTTAGTTCAGAGCTATAAAGGCACAAACGCTTATATAAAATCTAAAAACATAAAAATCAATTTCACATTCTAAATATTAAAATAAGTGGCAACATCAAATATTTTCAAGTTGTATAAAAACATATAACTTTTCAGGATGGCTATATATGTCCAAAACGCATTTACCTAATGCCACAACCTCACAAATGCTACTGTACTAAGTAGACACAATTGCCCTCATCTAAGATTGTTTGCTTTGCATTCATTTGAATTGCTAACCCTATCAGATCTCTCTCTTTCTCTCTATTTACCCCTTCTTGTATTGTGAACTTGCATACAACAGATCTTCACCTGTTGACTATTGAAAAAACTACCTACCTGTAACAATCAACCTGAAAATGTAAAAGAGAAAACCATATTCATAGGAAAAATGGTTTTTTAACTCAGAGATGTGGGATCCTCAATTTGCTATTGAACTTGTCCAGTTATACAGAGACGCAATCAAAGTAATGATCACAAGTCAGCATAGGTAAGAAAAGATGGATCATAAGATCAGTTTCTCTTTCTAATTACTCTTCTTAGGATCTCTCTTGAGTTTTGCCATTGTTTTCTTTTCTTTCTTTTCAACTGATGTAATTGTGAAAGCAGTCAATATAGCAGTGAAAATTATGAGTTTGTGGCATTAGAAATTCCAATTGTGGAAATATCTCACCCATTATTTTTTAAGTTTATTTATTTTTTTCTGATCTAAAACTTAAAAGATCAGTTGGAACTTAAAAGATTAGTTGGAACAATACCGCACGAGAAAAACGTAAAGCATCTCTCTTAGACAAATTCCCTTGAGACCATTCTCTAACTTGGGCAGATGTGCCATCAATCATTGGAACAGAAGGGACAGAATATTCTGCTTTACGACGTTTCTGCACCCTCTCATGTGTTTCCAAAGCCTCAGAACTTTTCTTTTTCCTTTTATTACCTCTCTCATATTGGTCAGCCTCAGCATAGCTTTTGTTGTTTCTTGCAGCACGAGGAGCCAGTGCTTCCTAACAGGGAATATATAAACATATTAGAGACAGCCAAAAAAAATAATAATATGTTCCTTAAAAAATTCAACATAATAAGTTCATACTTCAGCTTGGGCTACTGCTTCAGGTTTTATCCATCGACTCCAAAAGCTCCCATCATCTTCAGCGCTACAGAAATTGGCAACCTACACATTTTTTCAGAGAACCAAAGTTAATGTTTAACATAAATTGCAAAAGCAGAATCCTGTTGCCTGCTGCCAAATGGTACATGCAGCAAAGCAATTCAGGATGTAGTCAGTGAAATGAAGCATGATTAAACCTTCAAGGATACATAAAATTTTGCCTTACCTTAAATGCACTTAATAATTCATTTCCTTCCTCTCCAGCTTCCTTCTCTTCAACCTTCTCTGCTCTTTCAAGAATTTCATCAATATCCATACTTAGTAGTCTCTTCTTGCTTTCTTCTTCATTCCTGTCCTCTTTAAAAAGTTCCTCCGCGCCAAATCTTAAAATTGCAAACAGCTCATTCTGTGATTATAGAATAAAGTTGTATGAGCACTGGTGCTAAAAGGCAAAAAAAGAAAAAGAAAAAGTAGAAGGATGTTGAAAACCAAGCCAAAATAAGGCATGAAAACCCTTAAATAATTTAACTGAAATATATACACAGCTTAAAGATCATCTATAGAACCTAGTATAAAAATTAAAATTAGCACAACGTTCTGAAAGCATCCTTGCCTTGTCAAAGTAACTCCCTTTTTTTGTTTCTTTCTTTTCCAATCTACCCTCTGCATTTAATTTTTGGATTACCAAATGGTCAAGTACCTATCAAGAACAAACAGAAAGATTAGTAAAATAATCGGTTAAAATAATCGTATAGAAGTAAAAGAATATTCATCCAAACAAAATTTATGAGAAAACAAGGCCATAACATCAAGGACAAAAGAACAAAACATCAAATGGAAGTTCATGACACATTGAAACAAATACCATCTTTTTATTAGCTCGCTCCAGGATATCTTCCTCAACACTCTTGCTAGTAACAAACCTATATATGTTGACAACTTCTTGTTGTCCAATCCTATGAGCTCTACTCATTGCCTGATAAATAATCATACAATCAGAACAAAAGATATTTTGTTTAATAACTCGATCAGAAAACATGAAGACTGGTTACAAAATGGAAGCAATCTGCATTTTTCTGTTAACCTGCAAGTCATTTTGGGGATTCCAATCTGAATCAAATATTATAACTGTGTCAGCTGTAGCAAGATTGATGCCTAAGCCACCAGCCCGAGTTGAAAGAAGGAAGCAGAAATCATCACTGCCAGGTGCATTGAAATGATCCATAGCCTGCTGCCGCAACTCAGCCTTCGTACTACCATCAAGCCTTTGAAATTGGAAACCTCTAAATGACATATACTCTGCCAGTATATCCAACATTCTAACCATCTGCAACAATTTACTAATGTCGTTTCATTAATCACTCAATATGCCTGTATCTATAACTTGAAATCACCTTAACCCACAAACATATTTCAGATCAATCAATTACTGCTCTAGATGCAACATTGAGATATTCAAGAAAGTTCACTCAGAAGTCTCTAAGCATATGTCAAATTTTCAAGAAAACTTTAGCATGGCAGATCCTGTTAAGAATGTAGGTCACTTGGGAATTTCAATTACACTCGAGTAAACTGGGAGGCTACCTAAGAGACTCCCAGCCAGGCTTCATATTTCCTTCCATAACAACTTGGAGAAAGTTGACTAAATTATGAATAAATCATTGGAAGAGTATGGAAACAGAATAGATACATTGTAAGTTCAACAAGAGATGAAGGTAATACGGAAAGAGTTAGCTTGGATAGAGAGGTATTACTCTAGAGCTTGGATAGAGAGGTATTACTCTAGAGCACTTAATTTAACTATCTACTCAATCCTCCATGGAGTGGAGATGGTGAGGAGGACATAGCAACAGGATAAAAGCTAGGTGGATTTGCCTTGGGCTTATATGTGATTGTAAGATTCTTAATAAGTTGAAAGGAAAATTCTATCATACTGTAGTATGACTGCCATATGCCAGTGATTATTGGACAGTGGAGGGGCAACATGTCTCCAAGATGAGTGTTGCCCATATGAGAATGCTAAAATGGATATGTGGGCATACTAAAAGGAATAGAATATATAATAAAAGCATTAGAAAAAAGGTAATGTAGTACCAATTGAGGACAAATTGAGAGGGAAGATTAAGATGATTTGTCCATGTATGGCAGAGACTTATGGAGGCCTCATTTAGGAAAAAAGGAAGGGGTACATCTAAACTAACTTGAAAAAGAGATGTACAATATGATTTTGAAGTATTATAGCTGCCACAAGACATAAGCCCAAAATTGTTTCCAGTGGAAACAAAAAATTCCACATAGCTAACTTCAATTAATTTTGGAACTAAGGTCAGATTGAGTGACTTCAGTTGGGAGTCATTATAGAGCATAATTATAGTATTCAATTATATAGAAGGTTGAGTACTAATGAATTATTTAAAGCAGAATTTTCAACAAGGTTTGAGTTCCTAAAACTCATAGATCATAGAGTTCTCTCAAACAAGCTCCAAGAGATCATAGGATTCTCTCTAACAAAACATAGATCTAGTTAAATAAAAAAAAAAACCCATCACTAGATCCAAACTTGAGACATAATATTCTCCCCCGCAAAAAATAATCACACCCAAGAAAGGGAAGGAATATATCATTTGTATCTCATGGGACATTATACCCCTATCTGCAAGAATGCTTCTAAAACAAACCTGAGAAAAAATCAGAACGCGATGTTTTGTCTCATGCAACCTAAATAGTAACTTGTCTAGTATGAACAGCTTTCCACTGCTCAAGATAATCCTCTCCAACTTGCTGCTATCATTAATGCCAGAATCCCCACCATAGCCATGGTCTGCACTTTCAAATAGGAAGGGGTGATTGCAGCATTTCTTCAGCTCTACTACAATATTTAAAAGTGAAACCTGCAAATGTAGAAGCATGGATATCCATCAGATTTTAAGCAGTAACAGAGAACAGGTAATAAAAGCATCATCGCAAAGAAGTTGCAGTTTTGCAGTTTCAAAATATCTGAGGGCTTGTACAGACTGCATGCAGTACAGGCATATTTTACTGACCACAAATTCTCGAAAATACAAAATTTTGCACCCCAATCCAAGAGTAAAGGCCTAATTGGACACCCCACACTTTCAAATACTCTAAACGAATAGGGTATCCAACTGCTTCCCGAAAACATTCATAATTTTATGACAGCCAAAAGCTACCATAAAGAACAAAGTAGCTTGCAAGTACTATCACAAGCATGATAGGCCAAAAGTATCATTACAAGAATTATTTTTACAATACCCATAGACCAAAGAAAACTTGAACTTCTGAATTTTTATGATTTTGTCCAATTCTTTTCATTTCACCAATTAGTCACATGGGCTTTTTCTGTGAAAATTTTAGCCAGCATTATATGGTCATCAAAGTTCCTGGTAGGTTAATGATGAGAAAGAAAAAAACACCAATGAAGGAGACAAAGAAAAACAAAAATAAAATAAGAATAATTCTAATATAACAAGGAATGATTTAAAAAAAAGATTATCATTCACATAAGACTTAAATTTGAGCTATTTCCAGGAGCATAATAGATCATATTATTCTAGTCTGATTGTTTTATGCCAACTATTTAGCATTCATTTCGATAGACAGCTAACAATAGACAGAATTGTAACAAAAAAAAAAAACAAAAAAACAAAACAAAACAAAAACAAGTTCATGTCCCTAATTTATAGAACCCAGAATTGCAAAAAAATTTATAAAAAATCAAACTTTAGGTATTTGGGCATCATTACTGTTACTGCTGAAATTCCTAATAATAAAGATAAAAAAACAAGTCAAGAATGAGCTTTAACATAAATTTGCAAAGGTAAATTCATAGAATAATATTCAAAGTAAAGACTAACCTGATTCCCACGAACTCCTTTGTTCAGGTCATGGAAGTTACGTTCCAAAATCCATTTATAGTACCTAACCAAATGCAAGCAGCAGGAAGTTGGGTCAAATTCAATCAATGCATAGAATCAAGGAGCACAAGACTCATTACAACTTGAAATAGTACATACTGTTTCTGGAGTGGAGACATCTCAACCCTCAGAATGCGCTCAATCTTTGGAGGCAAGGATTTCTCTACGTCCTTGATGACTCTTCTGAGAATGTGAGGCCTCAATTCCATATGCAGATTGGCAAGCTGCAAAACAACAAATGTAGCTTGTGAAGTCCACAGTTAAGGTAATAAAGAATTGAAGAAACCATATAGTTTGGAGAATATGATGCAACAAAAACTTGTGCCATACCTCCATTTCATTAAACGAGCTAAGGTTCTTGTAATTTTGAACAAAATCATCCTTGCTCCTGAATTTATCAGGATCAAGGAAGTGAAGTAGAGCCCTGCCAAGTTCAAAAAAGGGGATGAACATATGAACTGAGCAAAAAAGCCTTGTTTTGTAGCAACATGTAAAAGGAAAAAAAAAAACTTAAAAAAATCAACATTATATTGGTGCCTGTGTTTTTGCCCACTTGTGTCTGTCAACAGTGATTGTCATAGTAACGAATGCAGTCAAAACTGCTAATCCCTTCAAGCACAAAACAGATAGCATTTGATTTTATTACCAGTGTTCTTTAATGTCACAAAGAAAATCAAGTAAGCAAACTGGTACCACATTTAACATAAGACCAATAAATCAATCTATCATGAACTCCAAGGAGCAACAATATTATCTGCCAGAAACAAAATAACCAATACGCATAGAGAAGCCAAACAAGATTAACATGACAAACATAATTATATGAGTCACTGAGAAGAGCCATCAGAAGAAAACAGTTTCCCTATATTTTATGGGATCCAGTTCGTCAGGGCGCAAATAAAAAAACATAATTGCAAGACCAGAATCAATAGAGTATAATAGAAAAGAAATTAATACCACAATTCTTCCACACTGTTCTGCAAAGGAGTTCCAGTAATTAACAACTTGTTTTTGGTGCTAAATTCCTGTAAGTGAGAAACATCCAACATCCAACAATAACCATATTAGCTGACACACACAACATATCAAAGAAAACACTTCAATTACTTAGTATTTAGCATTACCGAAAGAGTCGTGTACAACTGTGCCTCGCTATTTTTTAACCTATGAGCTTCATCAACCATTAGATAATTCCACTTGATTTTGGAGAGGACTGCCTTATCCTTCAGAACAACTTCATATGTAGTCAACAGGGAATTAAATTTTATAGGCCGCCCAATTTTCCTATTATTATAGAATTCATATTGCTGACAAACCTGCAAGATAATGAATCACATAAATAGTTAGAAATGACACCTGCACAAATAAGATTAAATAACATGCCAGTATCACACATTTTAGCAAAGCAAATAACCTCTCCGTAAGGCATAAATTGCTAAAACAGAAAGATGTTTGCAAAGGTTATTGCTCCGTGAGTCATGCATTTGTTGAGATAACGAGATAAACATGGTGTATCTCATTCACAGCTGTTAAAATCGGAATGCAGATTGAAAGACATGAAAATTAACCACTCATCCCGTCAGACTTCACAGATTACATAAAGAATAAATGAAGCCTGTGCGCCAGATTACCTATTAACTCACTAAATGAAGCCTGTGTGCCAGATTACCCAAAATTGAACTCACCAGCAGAGCTGACACCCTTCATTCCTAGTGAGAAAACAGGAGCGAGAAGAGAAACAGGGAGAGAAGAAATAGAAATCACTATTCCCAATATACCACAGTTGATCATGATACCACGGCTGGAGCTTATTGGTAGAAATATAATAATGGCTCTAACTTACATCTCCAGTTCTTAGTTGTAACTTTATCATTACACTATCTCCAATTCAACACATTGTTTTGAAGTTCAATCAACAATCAAAAGTACAATTTCAATATTTACCCCTTTATAATGAGACAGGTGGCCAAGTAAATCATGCATACCTTAAACAAGTGTCAAAAATATAACTCACCTCTCGGCTGGCACGGGTACCAACATACACAATAATATTCATATCAGGAAGCCACTTTCTAAATTCTTTAGCCCAGTTAGACAAAGTGGACAATGGTACAACAACAAGAAATGGCCCAGGAATTTGCTGTGCATTCTGCATAAGGAATAACATATAGTTACATGTAATACATTCAATAAATAGAAGTCAGGAGGCTGTTAAATTAATGGAATAGGAAAAGGCTCACCTGTAAAAAACCAAGCATTGAAACTGACTGAACAGTTTTGCCAAGACCCATCTCATCAGCTAAAATGACATTTGTATCATTCCTCCAACTGTTAAGTACAACAGAAACCACTAACAAAAATGTATCAGAGCAAGCATAATTGAAGTACCTCTCCTCCATAACAAACAAAAAAAAAATCATACCTATTAACAAGAAAATTCAAACCCTCTAGCTGATAATCACGAAGCTTCCCACCTCTCAACCATTCAGGCTGTTCATCAAGCTTCCTTAAACTTACTACACACAAGAAATGCTCACGCTATAATTATATAATTCATGAAAGAAATACAACTACTAAATTTGTGGTGCAGCAAAGATCAAATATTTTTTAAAGGAAAAAAAAAAAAGAAGAAATGTGTTAACATCAAGGCATGGCAATCCAGTACTGATTGAAAAGGCTGAATTGGAAAATAAGAGCTAACCCCAACAGACACCAAGGAAAATAATCCACTCACATCTCAATGCAACTCACTAAAACAGATACCAAGTGATACAGACCTTTGCCTTTCTTACGCTGCATATCAACCATTTTCCCTTGTACAGCCATTGCAGCTTCCCGTGCCTGCACAAATTTGATCACGTCACTTAAAATTTTCCAAGCTAAACATCACAAGTCAGAACAAAAACACAAAGTTGAATGATGCCATACCTTGTATTCATCAATTGCATCTTGTGCAAATTCTATATCTATATCCTTCTCCCTATACCACAAAACATTAACTACAGCCATAAGCATTACTTGAAATTATTGAAACAAATGTATACGAGTAAAATTAGAGGTTTTTAGCACAAATTACAGTGAATCTAATATCCCCAAAAATAAGAGTAAATGGAATATCAAATTGGAAGAAGGTGCAAAAATATTTTCGTTTGTACCAGTACAAAATTGTAAAACTAGTATAGTCAAAGAATACCAGGTTGCTTCAGCATAAGATAGTCCCTGCCACTTGACCAAGTACTCTGGCACAACATTACCACAGCTATCTTTACTAATTCGATCAGAAATAATTCTCTCCACCTATAATAAATTGTTAAGTAATTACAGAGGAATGAAAATAATAAATAAGAACCAAGAGGTGACAGAGTATGCAGAAGAATTTAAAATATATATATATATATATATATCAATTTAAAATATATATATATATATATATCAAGCTGCAAACGAACCTGACTATTTTGCTTGATTAGATCCAAATCCATTTCTTTACTCACATCATTGACTTCAATCTAAAAAATTAAATACAATGATAATATTTTAGATCGCATAATTGAATGATGGAAAGACCTTGCATATGTCCATGCATGCACAGAACTATGTTCAAATATAAAAAAGCTGTTTCCTAAAGCAACTAAGGTGCCAGACATACTTATTTAAATCTATAACAGCCAGCTCAGAAATAAATCCATACAGCACCAAAATAATAGTAATCAGGTAATAGTACAAAGGTAAGTTTGTCCATTTTCCTCTTCTTTTGCTACAACATAGCCACATCATTTGTCAACTTCGGAAACTGAACATCCACTATTTTGAACATGTATTAGCTCTACAACTGAAAGTATTACAAGAAGGAAGAAGCGCAAAGCTAAATGGTTTCTAGATGAGAAGGGGAACATCCACACACATACAGTTATAATTCATGAGTTACAAAGTTGTGTTCCAGTTCAGTTCTTATGAACAGATATCCACTCATTTTCTTCCTATTGTAAAATTTTATTAAATGTTTTTGGTGCATAACTATTCACATGAATCGGATTACAACACATACCAACCTTATAATTAAGAGAAGATTAATTGTTAATAGAGCATGGCGCATTACCTCCTCTCGTGAAAGCGCTCTACGATACTTCACATCTTCATTCACTTTTTTTATATAGTTCAATACCTTCTTAAATCCGCTTAGCTGAAAGTAAACAATCAGGGCTTTCAAACAGCAGACACAACAAATGTGGCTGCACAAAATTTCTGAGCAAAACCACACATATAATGCAATCGACTATATTTCAAAAGATATTTATGAATAACAAGCAACATAAAGAATGTGAATCATACATTCTGTAGTTTGGCAAAAGATTTCCACTGGCAATGTAAATGCGACTGGCCCTTCCATTTGATTAAGAACTCCATTTCATTCCAATCTGGTTCAGAATCAAACAAGTGACTCAACAGGACAGGCTCACTTGATTGATTGTTCCTTAGGGCCTCTTCTGCCATGCCCTTTGGCTGGTGCCACAGCACTCTTTCAATGGAATCACCATCTTCCTCTTCAATTTCTTCCTAAAGAAAACAACAAGCACAAGAAATGCTTCAGAACAAGTCCTAGCAGGGGCTTAATACCAGTGTAAGCCCCAAATGCAAGCAACAACACTGAAACCCAAGAAGAGCACACTTGCAAGCCCAGAACAGGAAAAGCGAAAAATACTACCTTGTACATCATAAAGAAGAGTCTGCATGCCAAGAGTTTCTACTCTAAATCATTTCCATTCAGCATTCATCATTTCCTAAAATTTCCATTTTGACAGAACATATGCATACATCCACCCATAAGAGAAACGAATATTCACCATACCCCAGCTAACCTAACTTATCCCCAAAAATAATTTGGCATATGACACAACACGCATATAACTAACTAACCACAACAGAAACAAACATTCAACCATACCCCAAAACTACCCAACTTATCCCTAAGAACAATTTGGGCATATGCTTTTATTTATTGCCTATGAGAAGTCCTTGCTCTTCTCCTTTCAGTGCGCATAACTTAAATTATTGGAAATAATAAACTGCATCAAAGATAATATACTGATTGTATTGGATAGGAAACGATTAGTTTCATATTCTACCAATTACCAAAAATCACCCATGCAATTTGTCCATTTTCTTAAGAAACCAGGCATAACAACCAAGAAGCAATTATAAAAAAAAAATTCACCTTATGACTTGTAAATCGCATGGCTCTACATTTTAATAATTTTATCCGAGGGAAAAAATAAAAGAGTACTTAAATGAACTTTAATAGCATAATTACAAAACCTAGCACATAACCTGCACCTTCTGGGACTTTTTCTTTTTCCCTTCATCAATTTCTTCACTTTCATCACTTTCAACATATGATACCTTTCGAACCGACCTAGTAGACGTGCGAACCTCATTATTTCTTCCACTTATGGCTGTTGACATAGTGGAACAAGCATTTGATTTGCGGATGTGTGATCCTCTTCTTGTCATACTCCAAATATCCTCATCGCTATCACTATCAGAGACCTCTGCTGAATACTCATCCTCTTCAAATGATGTTTTTCCTCTATTCTGTCTATTTGAAAGATGTAATGACTTGCGCTCTCTAGCAGATTTTGTATCACGTCCACTTTTACTGCCTTGCCTACCCTTGGGCTTCTTTGTGTAATAAGAATCATCTTCATCTGAGACATCTATTTCATCATCACTGTCTTCTTCTAAATCCGAATCTTCACCTTCCCAGTCTTTATCCTGGTATGTGTATGTACATACATACATATATATATATATATATATATATATATATTAAAAAAGACATTCAATTAGGATGCCAAAAGTATTGGCAAGGAAGAATACCAATGCATTCAAGGATTAGGTTGATAATGAACTTAAAGCATATTTTTCATAAAACATCACCCATTCATTCAAAATATACTAAAAGCAACTATACTCCGCCATTAAGACCTACAAATATTAGAAAATCAATAAAGATGTGAAAATAAAAGAAAATAGTAACTTCATAGAACCCAGTCACATAAGATTGGTGGGTTAAAAATATCAACACAGCATTAATTAGAGTTTTTGGATTTATTCTATTTACCTAATACAGCTCTAACAGCCCAAACCAGGATTGCTGTTGAACTTCTAATGGAAAAGCAATATTATAGAACCATAAATCGATATGATCTCACGTGTTTTACAATGTGCAAAATGTTGCATGCTCCAGCATGTTATTAGAAATGAGTTAAGAAGAAAACCTAATGATTAATTTGTTGAAGATAAATCCCAGTCACCACTTCCTGTCTTCCTTCTTTTCTTAATTTTTCTTTGTAACATCAAAATTCTATATGTATTCATTTTCTTTGTATAATTTTAAAATTCTCTAACCTGGGCCCCGCTTCACAGCCCACTCTGTTTTAGAGGCCAAGCATGAGAGAGTGAGACTGTATAGGTTGCTTCCGATTCTTGATATTAACTTATCATCCAGCTATTAATCATATCCTACGGCCTTCTGAAATTTTACTTGATATTCCAAATCATAAATTTCTTTTCCCTTAAAACCGTAAAAAATTTTCAACCAAAACTTATGTGAATCAAGAATTGTTCTCAAACATCTCAAAAAAACTACTCATGTGAATTAGGTTTCTCCCCATGTTCTGAAACCTAATTCCGAGCACTTCCCTAACTACCGCATCAAATATTCTCAGGACCTCCAAGAACACCTTCGACCATATCGTCATGATAAGTGAACTAAATAATACTCATCAACCTCAATTATTTGCAATTCTAGTAAATATTGCAATCATGATAAACCAATCTATGCATATTTTATCGAAATCATCTTGATGTGCAAATAGAGCTATAAAAATTTTGAAGATATTATCATGTATTTGTATATTATCACGACTAAAAAAAGTAGTCAGCTAAAGATTTCCCTTTTCCAACTCTTGGAAAGTCCTCAAAACTGCTCTCCCCAAGCATTCATGAAAAATGATAGAAGAACGTAACTTTGTATTTTATTTTCTATGAAATCAGCTTCCAAAAGCTGTGGGAGTATCACAAATCATGCAACATGCAACTAAATATGGCATCAAACCAACAAAAGTGCATGATTCTGAAGTAGATAACCATAAACTGGAAAAAGATTACTGAAGCAACAAAAGAAAATGATCATGGCTCGTCAATTAGTTGCTCACTGATAAAGATCAGTAATAAAAATAAAATAAAAGTACACTCTGTAGTGAAACAATTCAATGATATTAACCTTGTTCCCTCCATGGCCACTTGCAACACCATAATCAGGTTCAAAGTCTGCATCATCAGGATCATCTTCTGCAAGCAATAACATGAAGAATTCAGTCCCATCCTTGAAGAGCAAAGATAACTACCAACTGTATAATTTTCACAGCTATATCTTGTTTTAAAGAGGATATTGATGACCACATAGAAAATACAGCACTAGCAAATAAGTTACCACCTTCCTCATCCTCCTCTTCATAATCAGCATCACCATCATCATTGTGGTCATCATCATCATTTACATGTTTGCGTAAGGATCGTGAACTCCTAGAGAAATTGTTATTAACAGGTGCAGGTTCTGAGTGAGACCTAGAATTCAATCCAGCAGAATTGCTAAATCCTCTATAATGCACTGAATCACTCTGGTCTTCCCCATCCTGCTCATAGTATTCATCAGACAACATTTCATCTGCTGGGACATCGGAGTGACCCTTCTGCCCCTTACCAACATCTTTTTGTCCCTCTCCATCTTCTGATTCTAATCTGTCATCCCTTCCATCCGAAATATTATCTTCTGACCCTTCTGCATTTTTATATTCTGATTTTGAATCATGCCCAGAATCAGATGCTACTTGAGCAACCATAGGTTGGCAGTCCTTCCAAAATGTTGAACCCCATTTTCCAGCTGCATTCCTCCTTCCAGAAGGCTGCAAATATGAATTACTGACACCAACTCCATTGTCAGCAGCTGCATCACCTTCCATCCTACCAGCATCTTCCCCTTCACTCTCAGATTGTGCATCCATGTTCATGTCAAATTCTCTTTCACTTGAAGTCACATCTGCATCCTCATTCCCCACCATTCCACCAATTCTCTCTCCCTGGCCTTTTTCTTCTAGCACACACTGTGAAACTGTTTGGCTGGAATAGTTCCTAAAAAAAGACATCCTCTCACATGGAATTTCTGCAAAAATAGTTTTCCCAACTCTTAATATCAGATGCGAGTGTTGTGGACACAATGCAGCAGGTAATTTGTTCTGCAATAAGAAAGACAATAAGGTAACACAATAAGGTAACAGAAATAAAGCAGTTAGTCTTTAATTGCCAATCTATTAAGACTCCAGGTAGTTAGAAAATTATCAGAACACAGGAAAGCGAAGAGCATAGAATGCATTCACAGAGTGAAGGCAATAATATTCAGATGCTAGTTAATGAACATTAAAGCATTTATCATCGAAACTTCATTCATTCCATGAAACTACGAGCTAAATAGATATATTACGAACTAGACAACATGCATTACGAAATTAAGGTAAAGAAGACTTTATCAGAACTTGAACAAAGTAAGGACTACCCAAATGAAACTTCAAAATGATGCACAAAGAGAACTTCACTTGATACAAAGCTAGTGTTCAAAACCCAAATAATGAGACACTAAACCAAAACGAAAACAAGTAGAAAAAAGAGTTCAAATTAAGCCAGAAACGAAATAAGCACAATATCATACTTCAATTCACACTGTCTACTGAATTCACAAAAGAAAATGGAGCAAATCCGATCCTAATAATCGAAAAACTCTTCAATAACCAACCAGACGACAACAACAAATCAAACAAAGGAAACAATAGATCCATGAGCAAATAGGCAAAATCTAATGAAATAATTACTTGCGACTCTAAAATCTCCAATTCATAAACCCTAAAGCACAAAAGGCACCTCAAATTTGAAATAGCAGACCCAAAATTTGCAAAAATTCACTCTCATATAAGAAAACGATTGAAAAATGGAAGCGATGATTTAACTAGGGAGCCAACCTTTGTATGTGACAAAAGAAAAAGAGAGAAAGGACAGTGATTCGAGTTTGGTTAATTTAGGTCAAAGTTGTTAAAAAAAAATAGAGAGAAAGTGCGCAGGTTAATAATCGTGCGCACCTTTCGAATTGCCGGTGAGTCTATCGCCGGCAACTAAAAATTTTTTTCCAAAAAAAGGAAGAAGTTTTCCGGTTCCAGTTTTAGTTTCTGAAGGATTCGGGTTTGAGCTAGGGGTTTGAGGTTGTCAGGGCGGCGGTGGATACGATTTGCCGCGGTGAGGTAGTTATCGCCGTTCCGATATGAGAAGAAGACGACAAGGCGATTTTAGATTAATCGTCGATTGGTTTCCCCGAGAGGAGAGAGATACAAACAGTTGTTTTCTACAGAGACAGAAAGGAAAAGAAGAGCTCTTGCTCGGGAGATGTTTATCAAACAAAAAAAGATTAAGGTTGATGCGGGACTTTATTTCCCACGGAGAAACGTGTTTATGGTGATTTTTTTTTATTTTTTATCTGGAAAATAAAATAAAAAAATTAAAATTTTCTCCACAAATTTATTTTCAGGGAGTTAACCAATTGAATATTCCCACGTGGCATTGCCGTTGTGGGTTTTTCCGATTAGTCGGACGGGAAGGAAGAGGCGAGTTTTTGAAGAGTTGCACGCGGTTTTGAGCCTCGAGGGGTTGAAATATTTGGGGGTGGTTTGTTCCGGACTCGAGTGTAAATATTTGAATTCATTAAAATACCCTTTTTAACCTTTTTTTTTTTAAATGTCTTGCAATTATTATTATTAATTAATTAATTAATTTTTTTTATTAATTGATGACGAGTTTTAACACCTTTAAAGCAAGATACACGAGCAGAGACAAATGGAGAAGAGAGGATAACAAATTGGCAGGCCCTAAAAATGAGCAAGGCAGCGAAAGAAAAAACATGTTCCCATTTTAGGCAGTAAAATTGTTTGCTGCCAATAGAGTCCTCTCCTCAATTGAATTGTTATTTTTTTTCTTCTTTTCTTTTACATTTAAAAGAAATAATTCGTGTAATTTAGAGGGTGTTTCTCAAAACTGGAGCTTTTCAGTTTATTGTGAATAAGTGATTTTTAGATTATAATCAGATTAAAAATAAGCAGTTAAGCGTTTCTGTAAACTAGCTAATAATCAGCTGATAATCAGTTTATAATCAGTTAAGTGTTTCTGTAAAATCAGCTTATAATCAGTTTTTAATTGTAGAAACTGTCAAAATGACCAAACTGTCCATGAGTTTATTTATTGTATAAAAATAATTTTTTAAATGTCAATTCAAAATTTATTTTGCAATAATAATAATAATAAAATTTAATAATAATAATAATAATAATAATAATAAATAAAAAAAATTTCTTTGATGGGAACTAAAGTGTATAAGGTAGGCAAATTTGGAATATTGAAGATTAGGTAGGGATAGTATGGTCTTTTACTTGGTCAAAACTGCTTAAAAAATAAGTGCTTTAAAAAAAAGTAGCAAAACCCAACTTTTAAAAAACTGATTAAAATCAGATTATAATCTACTATTTAAGTTTTCAGAAACACTTAAATAAACAACTTATAATCTAAAAACAGCTTATAAGCAGTTTTGACCAACTTTTAAGTTTTGAGAAACACCCTCTTATATTTCAAAAATAATTTATGTAATTAATTATTTATGATTTGCATATTAATATGAGTCGGTCGTAATATTGCGAAATGGGACCAGAACAAGAGTTGTTTCGCTATCTTTGCCTCATATGAGATCTGCATTTGCTAAGGCATATTCAGTAATACTTGGAAATCAATATTTACTTATAAATAATTAGAGAGTATTTAGTGATTGAAATTGGAGTTAAACTATATAAAATAATGAATGATTACCTCATTTTATATGTTATAATAAATTAGGTATTAACCCGCGTTATGCAGATGTAATTTATTTTTTATTGTTTTTATTTATAGTTGAAATTTATATAGTAGTTTACAAAGTTTAACTATTTATGATGATCATTATATATGTATTTTGTTAGGTGAAATTTTTTTAAATATTTTTAAAAAGACATTACAAAATTTATTAGCATTTTATAATTAATTGAACTACATGTAAATTTTTTTTATAAATTAAATGTTCGTGTATGGTTTTAAGTTGTATTAAATTGATAGTGGTATTACAAATTTTTAGCATCACAAAGTGTCACCATTGGATCAAGAGGATCATATATATAACTAAAAAACAATATGCATGGGATTAATACAACTTAATTTACAATATAACCACTACAAGAAAAAAGAGAATTAGCGACGGATAAATTCATCGCTAATTCTTTGAAATCTATCGCTAATTGCGATTAGCGACGGATAAGCATATGTCGTGACTATCGTTAAAATTTTAGCGACGAATAATTACTATTGACACTAATTATCTACAGTATTTTTCGTCGCTAATTACAAATATCTATGGCTAATTTTTCAGTCTATTTGGAGACATTTTGAGATGAAAATTTCATCGCAAAATTCGTTACAAAATTTATAATTATTTTTTAAATAATTAATATTATTAAATAATTTCTAAATTATTTATTCTTAAAAATTATTTATTCTATTATATAATCTATATATTAAAAAAATAAACTATTTATCAAATAATTCCTAAAAAATTCTTTCTCTAACAATTTTCTTAAACCAAATTATTTTACAATATAATTTTTAAAAATTATATATTCAATAAAATAATTATTCAACTAATAATTTATTTATTTTTAAAATTATTATTCTAAGAAATAATTTACTCATTCTAAAAAGAAGAAAGAAGAAAGAAAAAGAAGAAATAAAGAGGAAGAAGAAAAAAATGAAGAAAGAAGAAATAAGGAGGAAGAAAAAAGAAAAAAGAAGAAATAAGGAGGAAGGAGAAAGAAGAAAGAAGAAAGAGAAAGGAGAAATAAGAAGAGGAAGAAGAAATAAGGAGAAAAAAGAAAAGAAAGAAAAAAAAAAGAAAGAAGAAAGAAAAAAGAAAAAAAATGGGAAAAAAAGGAGAGAGAAGAAGTTAAAAAGAGGAAGAAGAATGATAAAAAAATGAAAAAGAAGAAAGAAAGAAGAAAAAATTAAGAAAAAAATAGAAAATAAGAAAGAAAGAAAGAAAGAAAGAAAAATAAAGAAGAAAGAAAAAAAATGAAATGTAGAAAGAAAGAAGAAAGAAATAAAGGGAAGAAATGTTAGTTGGTAAGTTTAAAAATAAATTTTTGAATTTTAGCAACAGATTAGTGATTGATTAGCGACGAATTAGCAACTGATTAGCGACGAATTCAAATCTGTCTCTAAAAAACCTCGTAAAAGTTTACCATTTTTTTAAAATTTTTATTATTAGCGACGGAATATGCTCCGACGCTAAAATTTCGCTATGAGCGATATTCAACATTAGCGACGGATACTTATCGTCACTATTTTTCTTTTTTATTAATTTATTTTACGTTTTAGCAATAGGCAATTTTCATCGTTAATTATTTTTATAAGTTAAAATTGAAAATTTTAATTATTAGTGACAGTTTTCTTCCGTCACAAATTTTAGCGATAGAATATTAAGTCCGCCGCTAATTTTTAACGATGAAAATTTTTTTTGTCTCTAAAAACTTGGCGCCTTCAGTTGCTGCTATCTTCAGTGATGAATTTAGTGACAAATATCCCTACGACGTCGCTAAATTCAAGGAACTAATTGGTGGCGCCAGATTTAGTGATGAATTTAGCTAAGGATTTATTTGTCGCTAAATACGTCGCTAATTTGTCACTAATCAAACGCTGATTTATTTTTGTTGCAAATTTATGGCTATTTAGCGACGGAAGCTTATCCGTCGCAAATTTACATTTTTCTTATAGTGAACCATATCATAAAGGCCAAATAGCAATTTTGAAAATAACAATAAGAATATCACAAAGTGATAGTAAAGGCCAGCATGAATCAATAAAACAAAGACCACCATAAGTCTCAGTCACCAAAGACTAGCCCCGTCACATGATTAAACCATTTATCAAAAAATACTTCTAAGAATCCACATTATCATAAGATCAAAGAACAAAAGTATAACATTCGAAAATTATAACACTCTTATATTCTATATACGTATAATACCTGCACTCAGTATATGTAAAATATGAATATACGGTATAAAAATATCACAATCCGGTTTAATAAAAATTTTTACATTCTAAATTTACAATTCTAAATACTTAAAAATATATATTTAAATAATAAATAAAATATTCTTTATAAAACATAGGTTCTAAAATAGTATTTTTCATAAAAAAAATCTCTGAAAAAATTCGCCAGAATTTTATCTATAATTTGAACATTCTCAAATTTCAACAAAATACAACTTGCACCAAAAATACTCCAAATATACAATACATCTCACATTTCTCCAGCACTTCTCAATTTCTCCATATTCTCTCAAAATATTTATACATATACACAAATATTTATCAAAATACATATAAAACCCACATTATATAATTTATCCAAAACATTCTTTATAATATACATTATATACTTCAAAAATATAGCATAATGTACATAATACTATATAATATAAAATATATGCATGATGACAGTGTCTCTGATTGTGATGCTCCAAAAATTAACTTTATAATCAACTCAAATTTAGATCTGACCCGGTCTAGAAGAACTCTCCAGCTCAACCGGATCACTCCTGTCATCTACGCGATGAATTACATTCGCGCTAAACTAAAAGCCTAGCGTACAAACTTTGATAATAATAAAACTTAAATACAATGCAAATGAATAATGCATTTGTATGCCATGTCACAATGTGGCATTCAACTCCATTTTGTAACATAATTTCTCATCTTTTTATAATTCACTTAAGTCACATACACATGCATGGGCCCAAACAAACTAATACATTATTCAAATCTCAAAGTTACTGTTTTGGTCTATGTTGACACTAAGTGTCTAGCCCCGAAGGCAAATCAAAGTAATGCTCAAAAGCTAGCCCTGAAGGCAAATCATATCATAGTGACGCATAGCGTCTAGCCCCAAAGGCAAATAATGAGGATAACCTCATAGGCATGCGCCAAACACAGAATTCTGAAAATTGAATAACATACTAGACACATAAAATAATTCATTTTTTCCATATTCAACTTTTTTTTCTCATTTTTTCATAATCAATTAGGCACATTACCTCATTCTTCATTATCAATTAGGCGCATTGCCTCATTTTCACATTTTATCCACAATGCATCATTTTTCTCATTTTTTTCTCACTTTGCCTCATTTTCATTTTTATTTCTTTTTCTCATTCACATCAACGTCATTTCATTTTAATTCATTATATTTCATCACAATGTATCACAGTTCACATCAAAATTAATTACCTAAATATTTTAGATCATTTTCACACAATTTCACATTTTATGCAATTTAGCCATTACCAATGGCTTTTCACAATGCATATATGACAAATCACATGTCATACCACAATGTTCATGAATGTTCAATGTATTAAGTAGCTTAATACATTTTCCAATCAAAATGTGTTAAGCCCAAATTTATGACAACATAACCAATTCATTAAAAGTTTGTACTTATCTTTTTAAGCTCTAAAAAGCAAGCTCAAAAACAACCTCCAACATTCTCTTCCAAGATGCCCTTCAACACTAGAGTTGGGCAAATCACCTCTCCTTAATGCCTATACCAAATGTGATCAAATACAATCATTTAATATCACATTAAGACATTCTCAACATCAAACCTCAATTAAATATTACTCAAATCAAAACCTCAAAGTTAAGCCCAACCTTACTTTAATTTTGAAAAACCATATTAGGCATTCAAATTAGTGTTTTAAGTTTATTTATATCATTACAAACATATTTTGACATGTTTAAACCAATTACATTAGTTAAATACATGCTTATGTCCAAAAATGGTATAACTTTCCCCATTGAAAGTTTTCTATTCCAGCTCAATCCAATTATCAATCCAAGCTTATTTCCATCACTAATATCATTAAATAACATGCTTTAAACATTAAAATCAAACAATTCACCATCTTTGAAAATTCACGTTTTCAAAATCTTAAATCAACACTGCTTCATTCAAACTCTATCCAAATATAACCAAATTCATCATTTGACTTTAAAATCCTTATTTATGCATCAAAATAACACATTTAGAATCAAATTGTATAATTAAATCACATGATTCCACAAACCCAAAAGTTTCATAACCCTAAATTCTCTCTCTTCACCAAACTTCACTCAACCTTAACCATTTCTTCAAATCCAACCTTAAAATCATTGTTAACTACTCAAAATAACTTCATACACACAAATTTCAATAATTATAACATACTATAACAAAATTCCAAAGCACACATATTCTTAATTTTCATGGAAATTCAAAGAAACATGTTGAAAATTTACTTTTTCAAGAAGAAATCACTAAAATCACCCTTGAATCCTTGAAATCCTTTCAATTTTGGAAGCTTGGAAGAAGCAAAACCTTGAGCTTAACCATCAATGGAGTTTGGCCATGTAAGAAGATGAAAGCCAAATTTGATTTTCTCTTTCCTTCCACTTTCATTTTTAACCTTATATATATATATATATTATTTTAATAATTTTTAATTATTTATTTATTTAATAAAAATAATAATTTTCCTCTTTCATACAAAAATAAATCATTTTTGAATTATTTAAATAATTTTTAATTTCTAAAGTATAATTACAAAAATACCATTTGACTTTTTGATTTTTCTTTTAAAAGAGATGACTTTTGTTTGACTTATATATATTGTGTATATTTCATATATATTTCACATATACCTTTCACTTTTTCACTTAAAATCATTCAATTTTCCATTTAAATTATTTATTTAATTTATCAAATTTAATTTTAATTTATTTTATTAAATTTTTAAAAATTAGGGACGTTACAAAAAATTCACTAAAATAAAATTTAATTTAGCTAAATGAATAAGTTGGAAGGTTAAATAAAGTGTTAGAAGTGAGAAATATGAAATGTATATGTAAAGTATATGTCATATATATATAATATATAAAAATCAATAGTAAAAAGTAAAAGTAAAAATATGAATAGTACAAGTTAAAAATTTTAAAATTTTAAAAATAAAATATTTTTAATGGAAGATAAATTAACATTTTAAAAATAAATAAATAAATAATTAAAATAATATGGTTAAAATAAAAAGGGAAAATAAAAGTCAAATTGAAAAACTATTCATTTTCTTCTTCTTCTTGAAGTTGGTCATCATGGTTGGAAGAGGAGTGGAGCTTTCATCTTCACCAACACCAAATTTTTGAAATATTTTAAAGGATTGAAGTGAATTTTGGTGATTTCTTCACAAGTTAGTAAGCTTTCTAATTTAATTTTGAAATTTATTTGGAATTTTTGGTTATATGTGATATGAGGTTTTGATGGGTGATAAGGTAATTTGTTTAATGGGTATAAAAGGTGTTATTTTGATGAGGGGACAAAAATTTTATAGCTAGATAGTTGATTTGGTTAAGTTTAGATAAAGTTTGGAAGGGTTAGTGACAAATTTAGGGTATTAGAAGAGCATTCTTAAAGAATTGATGCAAATTATGTTTAATTATTTAAATCATGTTATAATATGCTTTTAATGATAGAAAATAAACTTAAAATAGAACTAGAATTGAGTAGAATGGATCTCCAAAATTAAAGATACTTAGGGCAAATGTTTGAAAATTGGTGGAAATATTGTTTAATTAGTATTTTAACGATTGAAATGCCTTAAAATGTGATTCTAAATAATTGTAAATATTCACAGTTTGAACAGACATTGAATAGAAGCAAATTGTCTAACCCTAGTGGTAAAGGACATATTGAGAAAGTGGTGATAACGTGGTTTTTCTAACTTGAAAGTAGTAAAATCTAAGGTTAGTATATACTTTGGCATTTAATGTAATTATTTGGATTAATTTTAAGCATAACACAGTATATATGGTGAATGTATTATGTTACTTGAATAATTATTCATGTGTATGTGAAGCATTATTTGAAGTAACAATGCTTGATTTGAATTATTTATGGCAAGTTAAGCATTAGAGAATAACTAATTGTGAAATTATGTGTAGGATATGAAAAGTGTAAATTGTGCACTAAAATGTGCATTAAAATGTGATGATGATGTTGATTATGATTAAGAGAAAAGTGAAATATGAGAAATATGATTGCATGTTTACCTTATATAAAGTCTAGTTCCGAAATATTATTGTTAGATGTTATTACGCATTCGGGTGAGATACGCTGGTGTCATAGATTTATTACACCTTCGGGTGAGACGCACTGATGTCAAAGGTTTGATACGTCTTCAGGTGAGATACACTAGTGTCACAGATGACTGAGTTAGTCCATGATAATATTTCTGGAACTAGACCAATGTATAAGGACTTTTAGGCCTAATGTGTGTGGATGATTGATATGTTTATAAAAGTATGTATTTGTTGCTTGACATTTGTAGTATAGTGCATTTATGGCATTGCATGTAAAATATCATTTATTTTTATACCAAAGTATATACTACTAGACTTTTTAGCTTAGCGCAATTGAAATTCATTGCGCAGGTAACATAGTTGATATGGAGATTTCCGAGAGTTCTACTAGACCTGGTCAGGTTAAAATTGTGGTTGGTTGCTTTTGGAGTTTGAATTAGCTGCCACAGATCAGAGCTAGCTACACTTCATATAAATATTTTAAATTTTGTCAAATTGTCTTAAACATGTATATTATGTTCTTATATTTGTAAAAGATGTAAATTATAAAGTTTTGGACTAGATGTGTACATTTGGTTTACTTTTATAAATTTTGTCATATAAATTGTATGTTAGATAATTGGAAGAATTTTGAGGAGTATTGGAGTTTTGGGTGAATATATTTTATTTTGAACTGCAATTGTTATGCATGTTGTGAAAATTTGATTTTTGGGAATATCCGAAAAACAGATAAAATTTTGACAAATTTTTCTCAGAAATTTTTCTTTAAAGATAGTATTTTTGATAATCAATCACATTAGAATGTGTTTATTTACTTATTAAATTATGTTTTAAGTAATAAATTATTTAATTGAAAATTTCGATGGAATTTTCTAAAGATTGAAATGGTGACATTCTTATGTTCTGTGTTTTTACATATATATGGTGCATATATTATACGTATATAGGGTATAAGAGTGTTATAAAAAGAGCTCAAAAAAATATACAATTGTGAGTTAGCTACCTCCAAATTGTTGATAAATAATATTAGTGATAAACAATTGGATATTCCTTTACCATATATTGGCTCTTCAAAGTCCTTGACAAAAAAATCCGTGGTACTCTAAAGACTTTCAAAGTCCCATTTCTTATATCAACATCAAAACATGAGTATAAAAAGGCAAAGTAAATAAAATGAAACTCTCATTATGCAAAAAAAAAAGGTACCTCCATTGCCAGCCACTTTGCAGCATGAGCAATTGGCAGACTTTGATTATTTTTATAATATTCATCATTTTAATATACCTAAAAACAATTAATAAGGAAATAAGTTAGTATGTTGGAAGAGAGAAACATAATATAAACATAAGATATATATGATATATACACTTGGCATGCATGATGTATACACATATACATATTTAAGTTTTAAAGTAAAAAAAAAGTCAAAAGTAAAAAAAGTAAGAAGAAAAATATAAAAATATATAATATATAATTATTTAATTAATTTAAGTATAAAAGGGATAAAGTTGGAAATTTGAATAAAAAGTCTTATTCTTCTCCTCCACCCATCCATGACCAATTTTTAGCTTAGAGAAGAGAGTTTCTTTTCTTCAAACACACCAAATTTCACTAAAAACCAAACTAAATCAATAGGGTTTTGAAGATTAAGCAAATATTCAAGTAAGTTTTCTTCATTTTAAGATTGTTTTCTTTAGTTTTTAGATTATGTAATTATTTAGTTAGTGAGAGAAGTTGATGTTAATTGAAAAAAGATGATAATTATGAAGTTAACAAGATGTATATATGTTGGATCAGAGGTTAAATGGTTAAAGTAATTTCAAAACATGAAACTAGGATTATGAAAATATTAAAATTATAGTTTTAATGGGGTTTCGCTAAAATTAGTATAAGTAATTTAAGTAAGAATATGTTTTTAATTAAAGGAATTGAACTTTTGTCTGATTAGGAGCGGTTAGGCTAAGTTGAAGCAAGCGATGAAACTTAGGACTTTTTCAATTTGAAACTTGAATAGTGATATTAGTTGGATTTTGGAGCAAAGGAAGGTTTGCATATGCTTTGAAAACATTTTATTAAATTGTTTATGCTTGGTATAACCACATTGGTGTTTTTTTAAATAGTTGGTTTACTTTTAAATGGGGGGAGAGCTCGAGTCCGGTTAAGGATGTGTTTTTTTCAACCGAACCCAACCAAACATTAAAAAACAAAACTGATGTTGTTGAATATCTTATATTTTTTATCGACCCGAGTTAATTTCAGGATCGGTAGGGTCGAGTTGGGTTCAAGCAGATTAGCCTCTAATATTAAAGTTTTATATTTAGATATATTTTAGTATTTTTGGATCGGGTCGGGTCGGGTCGGGTTAGGTCAAGTTAAGTGGTAAAATACAATAAAAATATATATTTTTATATAAAAATATTAAAAAGTCAGTCAGGTTCGGGTTCAAATGAAAAAATTATCCCAACTCGACCGACCAAATAAACCTAATTTATTTTGTTTTTAAACCGAATTGACCTATAGTATATTTTTTAAATCGATCGAATCCGGTTCAACCCCAACGATTCAATCGAATTAAGTTGATTTCAAAAATTTTGCTCTGCCATACTTTTAAATGACATAATTAATAAATCGTATGCATTTTAACAAAATGTGATTTGAGAATTGCTTTAGGTTTATGAACCATTATGTTATGGTGATTTTGAACATTTTAAATGAGCCAAATTATTATTATAGAAAATAATGTGCATTTGTAAGAGTGATTATAGAATATGATGATTATGTGAAAAATATGAGAAATTGAAAACTGAGATAAGAATATGAAAGCGTGTTGTGGATGGTTGCCTTGCATAATTTTTTATTTTAGAATATTGAATTTGGTATTGTCGAGTTGACATACAAATGATACGTCATGATGTTTTATATGCTTTTGAGCCAGATACGCTGATATCACTTTTATTATTACTCCTTCAGGTGAGATACACTAGTATCAGACACTTCGGTATCAAGGAGACGACCTTCGGGTGACAATCTATCTTCAGTGTTAGACCTTTGAGTAGCGATAAATCAAATCAATATTTCTAGAAAGTGAATATTATACAGGGATTTATCTAAGTTAATTGTGTGATAATGTGATGTGTTTATAAGATTTAAGAGACAACAAATTGTTAACTGAGCATTGCATTTTAATTGAAAATAAATGCATTTTTGTGCCATAAAAAGAAATATTTGTGTATATATATATATATTATCAAAGTATGCATTACTAAGCTTTTAGTTTAGTGTGATTAAATTTTATCTCGTGGTGACAAGGTAGAAAAAAGAAGCCCTAATAGATATAAGCAAGTATAAGTTTGAGGATGTTATTAAAGTTAGAGAGACTTGCCATAAGACTTATTTTACCGATACTACACTACATTGCAAGTATATATTTTTGCTTCTAATATATTTTGGTTATGTACATTATAAACATTATATATATGTTTTAGTAAATGAAGTTTTGTAATGTTAAGCATATAAAAAAAAGTTATCCATTATTTGTATTTGATAAATGTTTGGATGTGAATTGGAGAAGTATGGATTTTGTTAAAAAAATGGAAGTTGTTTTTAATGCAGGTTATGTACTTTTGAATTTGGGATTTTATAAAATTACAAATGAAACTCTGATGAATTTTTTTCATATATTTTTAATTAAATTAAACTAAGCTAAATTTTGAATAGATTTATTTAATGGCTATTTATATGCAATTATATACTTATAATATTTACACTTTTATAATTTTTTTATATTATATGAAAGTGTTTCTATAATTAACTATAGTAGAACTATTGTATTCTATATATGTTTTATACGTATATGGGATATATGTATTTTATATACATATGGTATAAGAGTGTTACAATTTTGTAGAACAAAGTGCAAAGAAGCAAGTGCCTGGGACAATTACTAAATATGCGAGTGCTCACATGTTTTGAGCATATATAAGAGAATCCATAAATGAAGTAGTGCCAAGGTGAATCCCATGATTAACACTTAGAAAACATTTACGGTCTAGAGTAATAGTATCCCTTAATGCAACTGTAGAAACCTAAATCTGGCACCATGTATATTTTTGGGAAAATTGTCGAGTTCAATCTTACTATCAAACTCGATAATTTCCAAGAATTATAGAGGTTACCAAATGTCAAAATTGATTAGTTAAGCAAGATTAACTGGGTGAGCAAAAGATTGTCATATTCGATAATTTATAATTGTTGGTGTGAATGGAAATTTTTGCCCCCACTTCCACTGGAATGGTTCTTACGACTTTGATACTGTTAGGCTCTGGGCCTTAGAGAATACGGGCCTGAATCCGGATAATAGGAGTCACCATTCGGATTGTCTAGAAACATAGAAAGGGGTGGATGACTTGATTCACCCCTACTAGGTTTAAAAAGTTGGGTATGTATGGGGAAAGTGAGAATGACTTAGCACCCTATAGCTCCTGGTTCATTAGAACCAACCTCTTTTTCAAGTCTAAATATTATTGAATTCTTAAGCATATTATGACATTATCCATATTACAGGCAATATAAAATAAAGGATACCATATATATAAATCAAAACATGTCTATCAAAGATGGGAACCCATACAAAATGGAAACATGCCCTTACAATGTCCAAATATCTATACAAAAATAAAATAGGACACCCACCAAAAGGTGGAAACATATCCCTTACAATAGTCCTAAAGTCTAAACAATTAAACTAAATAATTAAAATAAATAAGGCACCCATGAAACAGAAACATGCCTTTTACATCATTCTCAAAGTCCAAACGATAAGTCCATAAACATAATTCAATCATCCATCATAAGCAATAATAAATAATCAAAACTCATCATAAATCATCAAGCACATAACAATATAATTAGAGTTCCATCATCAAATTAGGGTTTCAATTGCAAGATTAAGGTTTGATCTTAAGAAAGTAGGGTCGGACATGTAATTTGGGTTTTGATCCTAGAACTAGAGTTTATCATGCAATATTATGGTTTAAAATGCAAAATTAGGGTTTTTATCATTAATTTAGGGTTTAATTGTGAAATTAGAGTTTTAATCTAAAGATTTTGGAACAAAACTAAGGTTTTAAATCTAAAACTAGACTTAAACATGCAAATTAGGGTTTAGTCCTAAACCTAGAGTTAAAACATGCAAAATTAGAGCTTAATATGCAAGCTAAGATTAAGACATGAAACATTAGGGTTTAAGATACAAACTATGATTAAAACATGCAACATTAGGGTTTAAGATGCAAACTAAGATTAAAACATGCAAGATTAGGGTTTAAAATGCAAACTAAGATTAAAACATGCAAGATTAAGGTTTAAGATGCAAACTAAGATTAAAATATGCAAAGTTAGGGTTTTAAACATGCAATTAAGGTTTAAAGTAAAAATTTAGTTCTTATGTTGCACTTTATACTAAATTAAAATAATAAATCAACATACAATAATCTTACAAGATTAAACAGTGGTGCTACTCAATTGAATTAAATAGATTTAGTTAATGAAGAACATTCCTACATCTTTGGCTCCACAAAATAATTTTCTTAATCCGAACCTTACTCGAAACACCATAATATCTTCACAGAAGTTGGACCTTGATGGTGCTATGGTGTGCTCGAATTAAAACAACTTTTGGTTGAGTTAGATAATCCGAAGATTACCTACCGAGTTCACAAGTTTTGGCTACCGTCTCTCGATTTTCTTTGCACTTTGACTATTACCTTTTTTATTTATTAATTATGGATGCTAATCGATCATTTTGTTAACTCTTGTCCCCTCTATTTATAGGCAACATTATGGTTTAATTAAACTCCCTCTTTGTTCAGGAATCTTGATTTTCTTTATCTTATCTGAGTCCTTTTGAATTTAAACCTAATTAAGATACAAAATTAAGATATAATTATGTACTCATGTCGAATTTAGCCTAGCCAATTCGATATGAACTTGGCTCATATCGAATTGGACCATGGCCAATTCGATATGAGCTTGTGCTCATTTCGAATTTAGAGGTGTCAAACCAAACCGAGTCGGCTTTAACACTGGACTGGACTTAATTTGAATTTTAAAAATTGGACTGGATTTAATTTGGGCCTTTTATTAAAACTAAACTTAATTCAACCTTTTCAATTAGAATTGAATTCATAATAGCCAAAATTATGGGTCTACAATTTTGGCCCTCTGGTTGAATGATCTTGAATTGATTCAGAGAATGAAAAGCAATCTGTCTTAATAAGTTTAAGTCGATCTTGGTTGCTTTGGTGGTAAAGGATTCAGCAAAGGTCGAGGACCAAAGGGTTGTAACACCCCTTTCTTCTGCAACTTGTTGAAAACCCAAGACAAAGGTCTTCCCAGATCTGAAAACTGCCGCCTATTTGCTTAACCAGTTGCATTGACATCTACTGCTTTTTGTGTACCTTGATTTCTAGACTTGCAATTCCCCTTCTCATTTCTTCTTTTAGAAAAACAGTTCTTCTCTCTTTCCCATTCTTCTATTTGCAAGTCAGCTTGGAGAAGATCTTTAAAGTCTCTTATAAGAGTGTGAGACATCCATTCAAGAAGATTAGGCAGGACACCTCTTACTATCATCCTAATTTGGTAAGACTCATCTGGCCTCTTCTTAAGAAATACAACCTTATTTCTCCATCTCTTCACATAATAAACAAAGTTCTCATTTTGCTTTTGTTTGATTGATCTACCTCCATCAGAGTTACTTCCAATTCAGAATTATACCCATACTGCTGGATAAAGGCTCTGTACAACAAATCCTAATCCTTTCGAGTACTTTCTTCTAAGGTCTTGAACTAGCTTTGCACAACAGGATCTAATACAAATATGAAATACCTTAAAATTTGAGCTTTAGTTGTAATATCCTCATGTATGCCCTAGAAGTCTTGGTGATAGTGTTGTTGTTGTTATATATTGGATTGAATGTATATTATGTGATAAGAAAAGAAATTGAGAAGAGAATGCTTGTGTATAAGTGTTTTGGGCAAGGAAATAGGGTTTAGAGAAAATGGTATATGTTGTGTATATGATGATATATATAACATATAAATGGGTCAAAGGAAGAGTCAAAGGAAAAGAGATATTTTTGTGTTGAGTGTGTAATTACTTAAATGGGCTTATAAGTTAAAAGAGAGTTAGAACAAATGGTTAAGGGCATTGAGGTAATTTACCTTTATAAATCTCTTGGTGGAGATTAAAAGATGGAAAAGTGTTTGACTTGTGGCTATTTTGTTTTCTTTTCATTTTGGGTGCCGGTGATTGAAGGAGAGAAAGAGGAAGAGAAGTGTTCTTGATGCTAGAGTTCAATTGAAGAGGCAATCAAAGAGTTTGGTTAGAGATTTGTGAAATTTCTTCATCTAAGGTAAGAAATCTCTTGTTTTCCTTTGTTAATTTTGAAGTTATGTTTAAAGTGAAGTGTGATTTGTTGATGTAATGATTTGGTGTATTTGATATGTGTTTGCAAGTGTTAGAATTGATTTAAAGTTAAAAATTGGAATTGGTGTTGGTTTGGTTGTGATTATGGAAAAATAAGTGAAGATTGATAGTGGAAAATCAAGAGTAAAGTTTGAGTTAGGGTTTTGAGATGGTTTGTGTTCAAATGTGTTGTTTAAGTGGTTATTGTGATGAATATGTGTTATGACATGAGTTATATCCATTTGAGTGAGTTTGTGTTGGGAATTATATGTTAAAATGCATTTGGAAGAGGGTTGGTTACATTTAGGGTTTTGGTGATGAGTGACACGACCAAAGGAAAGGAGAGACACGGCCAAGCCAAGGAAATTTGGGCGTGTTGGTTGAGTTTTTGAGAGACACGGCCGTGTCCCTTAGCCGTGTTCACTACTGGATTTTGGTTTTGGGAGACACGGTCACAAGCTTGGCCGTGTCCCTTGCCCGTGTTGCTTACTGTCCAATTGGTTTGAGTGACACGGCCACAAGCTTGGCCGTGTCCCTCAAGGGTGCTGCCCGTGTCCCTCAAATGTGTTGGTTAGGGTTTTATTTCTTTGTTCTAATTGTATTGTTTTGGTTCTTCAAAGGTGGGTTAGTCCCTAAACCTAAACATAAACACTTTAAACATACTTCAAACAAAGAATGCCCTAATAAAATGGATGTGGAAGATCTTAAAAATATGAATGATGTAGATTGTTCTTTGCCCTAATTGCATTGTTGAGATTGAACAATGGTATGTTATATGTAATGTGAATCCTGTAAATGATAATGTGTGTTATGGATAATGTATGTTGAGATGCTATATGCAAAATATGAAATGTGATGTAAAGCCATTATGATTGGCTATGATGATATAATTGAATGATGTATGGCATGTTTGCCTAATTGATGAGAAAGATTGAGAAAGAGTTTGATAAAGAGAATAATGAAATAAGTGTATGCTTAATATGATATTCAGTTTCAGAGTTCTGGTTTTTGGAGGCATGCCTATTTAATGAAAGGTAACAGTCTTGCCGGGTTGAGGATCTCTTCAAATTGAGTTGAATTGAGGTCCAAGAGACTGGGTCTGTTACACTATGATAATTGATATTATGAGATATTTGATTTGTAACAGTCTTGCCGGGTTGAGGATATCCTCGAGTTAGATGAGTTGATGATCCAAGAGACCTGGTCTGTTACGCTATCCATGGATAGAGATAAATATATATGTATATGTTGCCTACGGGCTTGATAATGGTGTTTATGAACCAAAGCAGTAACTCTGAATTCTGAATATCGTATTAAATACTTGATGGGCCCATAGGTGTCTAGGTTTTATGTATATCATAAATGATGTTCTAATGTAATGAAATGTTAATATTACTTAAATGATGAAACGGACTATTCACGGAATATTGTTTGTTGATTATGATCTTTATTGATTGAGTGTGTATCATTGATGTTGATTTGTTAATACATATATGAAACATTGCATTGCACTAAAGCATAACATTAGCATGAATTGTCTTACTAAGCCCTTGGCTTAGCGCGATAGTGTTTAATCGCGCAGGTAATAGAGTTGAACCCGAGAGCTCTTCTAGACCAAGTGAGAGTAGACATTGAAGAGTTGATTTTGGGAACTTAAAGATCAGAGGAGATTTGCCAATCATGTATAACTCTTTTATATTTTGTAAAGATTTTGTTTATATTGTAAATATATATGTAATGATAAATATGTACTCAAATGTTTTCATATGTGTAAATATTTTATATCTTCCGCTGTGTACTACTTAAATGTATTTATATATCTATAAATCTATAATGTATATTGAGAAAGATGATGGTATTATATAAAAATGTTTTGAATGTTGATGAAAAGCCGTAGCACTCCTATGTTCGGTGCACATATGCTACATTGTGGTGTTGTAGTGTGTGTGTACTGAATGTGGGGGTGTTGCATTAGTAGCTCTAGCAATCTGCATGACAGTGATGTATTGCTTGACATGCAGATGGAGATTCCAAGTTCCATCAAACTTAGCGAAAGAAGGTATCTTGAACTTGTAAGGAACTTCTTCATCTTGCTGAAATAACTTGTCTACTTCTGATACCTCCTCAGCCTTCAGTTTCTTTTCAAACTTCTTCTCTAAATCAACAATTAATTTTTCCACATCAGCCATTTCAGTTTTCTTCACAGCTGTTAGCCAAACCCTTGGCCTAATTTACTCTATTTTGATCTTAAGTAACCAAATTGAATAGGGCTAATATTTGTATCAAGCTACATTTGTGCAAGAACTAAATTTACTTATAGTATGCCCGGACCATTGACAAGCATGGCCGAACTAGCCTAAACTGGAGTAAACACAAGCTAAAGTACTAGCAGGAGCTAAACAAGAAGAGCCCAAAACAAAGCACTGAAGCCCGAGCTCTAGCAAATAACATTGAACATTGAACAACCAAGCTCTTATTATTAGAAACAAGCATGAGCTAAACAAATAGAGCTCCTATAGCATGGACCAAGCTTTAGTTGTTAGGAATGAGCTCAAAGGATGACATGAGACCAAACATCTATTTAGACTAAACCCTAGCTATCAAGGAGGAGCATAAACAAATCAGTTTGAAGTCACTGGGAATGAGCTCAAAATAGGACTTAAGACCGAACACCTGCAGCTTGGACCCTTAGCTATTAGGGATGAGCTAAAACTGATTGATCCGAACTTGAGTCCAAAATCATCAAAATGTCTAGAGAAGCTCAAGGCTAGTCCAACCATACCAAGCCGAGCTAAAGATCCAAAACATATCAAGCCTAGACCTACCTGACTAAAAATAGTTCGACCATACCGAATCGAGCCAAAAGATCTAAAACATTTAGTAGAGCTCACTGTCTATGGTACTCTAATAAGTTCATCATACTAGACATTTACCAACCGAAATATGCCATAGCCCGTCCGTACTGAGGTTGAGCTAAATCCTCAAAACTTCCAGTAGAGATCACAATCAGTGGCACTCTAAGAATTTTAGCATACCTCAAGTAGACAGATTGAAAAATTGTCATACCGATCGGGCTATGAAAAAGTTTTAAAGATCATAGTTGTTGCTTATTCACTCAATTAGTGGATGCCATGTGTGCTAGTCTTTGAAAAACTTTTGTCTGAAATTCAAACCTCATAGCCGGATAAGAGCTCATCCGATCGGGCCTAAGTTCGAGCCTACCGTACTACTTGGAGTATGCCCATGATCCTGCTCGACACATTAAAATAGAGGGAAACAAAGTCCAAACATATAGGCACCCACTTCAAATGGCTAGTTGAAGTCTTGAAGGCTATAAATACCTTAAGAAACTTCATTTTTGCAAGGGATAACAATTGTAATAACCAAGAAAAACACCTTCTATTTCCTTGCATAAAAAATTACATTTTTATTCATTGAGTGTTGGGTGTGAGCATTAAGTACCATCATAAGTTGAGTGTTAGCTTTGAAACACTTAGATTTTAGAGTGAGCCTTAGGCAACTCTTGTAGGGTTGTGAGGATAATACTCAAACCTTGTAAAAGTTTGGTGTGAGTTTGTAAAAATACTAAGTTAGAGTTGAGCTTGTAAAAACTTAAGATTAGTGGAACCTTAACAACTTGTTAAAGAAGTGGATATAGGATTAAGGTAATCCAAACCAATATAAACTCTTTGTGTTCATTCTTCTCTGCTCCACTTCTTCTTCATCTTATTTTTTTTTTGTTGTTTCAAATTTTATTTTGGCATCACTTCTCCAAAACAAGCAATTCACCCCCCCTTAGTTGCCATCTTGGGACAACAATTGGTATCATAGCCTTTAAATTTTAAGAAGCTTGATTGTGAAATTTGATTCATAATGGCAGCCACACCAACAAACACTTCCTCTACTTCAACTTCTTCTACTTCTAACTCCATGGCTCCTTCACATGGAAATCTAAATTTCTATCTTAGACCTTATTTTAATGGAACTGATTATTCATATTGGAAACATAAAATGCACTTATTCCTTGATATTAAAGGAATTGAGATTTGGGAATTTGTATAAAATGAGTATAAACCTCCTACTCATGAAGTTGATGGTGTTCAAGTTCCTCTCCCTATATCACAATGGTCTAATAATAAAGTAAGATCTCATTACAAGAATATTAGGACAACCTCAATTTTGTTGAATTCAATTTCAAGAGAAGATGGTGGGATAGTTCAACATCTTACATGTGTATATAGCATTTGGAAAAATCTTGAGAACTAACATGAGGGTACTACTCAAGTGAGATTCACTAAGACTCAAATACTTATGCATGAGTATGAACTCTTTAAGATGAAGCCTAATGAGAATGTTACAGATATGACTAATCAATTGCTTACTATTTGTAACACCTTTATACCCTATATATATAATATGTACACCTAGTATATGTAAAATACGCATATATAGTATAAAAATGCCACAACTTAGTTTTAATCAAAATTCTCATATTCCTAAATTAATATCCCAAACATTAAAAAAATGTATTTTTAATAAGTAAATAAAATATTCCTTATTAGTTTTAGGTATCCAAAATAAATATTTTATATAAAAATCTATGAAAAAAATTCACCAGAGTTTTATCTGTAATTTGGATATCCCAAAAATTCAATTTACACAAACTGCAAGGAATACACTCCCAAATATCCTCTTAATACATCCATTTCTCCAAAATGGACTAATGGCCCAAACCAACCAATATTTCAGAAGAAACATTCAAACACTTTTAGATATTATCATATATATATATATATATCCCATTTTCAATTTCCAACATTTAACCTAAAAGAAGAATTTTTTAATTTACACCATGTTCACATTTATAGATATAATGTACACACTTTACAAAATGTTAAAAACAAAGTTTAAAATATTTATATGAGATGCAAATGACTCTAGTCCTTAGCTATCTCCAAAATGACCACTACAACCTACACCTGGTGTGGTCTAGCAGCATTATCCGGGATCTCCGGATCAACTCTGTCACCTGCACAATGAATTTCAACCACACTAAGCATATTGTTCAGTAGTACATAATTTGGTATAATTGAATAGAAAATGATGTTACGTATGTGATATCAAAACATGCATTATGTCTCAATTCCAAGCAATGTATACACACAATTTATTAACATACCAATCATCCATACACATGCAATGGGCCCATATAACCCTATATACTGTTCTAATTATAGAATTATTGTCTTGGGCTATCTCATTCATTTGTGACACCAGTGTGTCTCGCTAGAAGATGTCATTCTATCAATGACACCAGTGTGTCTCGCCCGAAGACGTCATACTATCCAATAACAATATTCTAGAATCAAATTGTATATAAGGCAAAATAAAATTATATTTCATTATCTACGACTCATAATCAACATCATTTCCTTACACATTACAAATGTAGCTTATTTTACATCCTAATACAATATTTGTACTTTTCTCATTTTTCACATATCATCACTTTTATTCATTTTTAAAGGTTATATCATACAACATTCAATTCAAAACAAGCATTATTACTTCAAATAATGCCACACATACATACACATTATTAATCAAGTATCATAACACATTTACCATATTCAATGTGTTATGCTTAAAAACAATGCAATCAATATTATTAAATGCTAAATTATATACATACCTATTTAATGCACAAAAGTGAGCCAAAGCTCTTCTTCACTTCAAAATTCCTTATCACCTTTTACTACTAAGTTGATGCAATCATTATCTACTCAACACCTAATCAAAATGTGAATGTATACCATACATTAGAATCACATTTTTAGGTGTTTACAATATAAAATATAAATTAATACACATTCCACCATTTCCCCCTTTCTTAGGCCTATGGCACTTTAATTTTAGAAATCCAATTCACTCAATTCCAAATTCAGTTTTAAGCTTAAATATAACGAAAACATTACATTTTAGCACATTTCCAACATTAAAACTCAATTTAGAAGCATTCTCTTCAAAATCGTAAGCTTCTTCAATTCTAGTTCTTCATTCAAACCAATTCCGAATATCAATCTAAGCCCATTTCTATCATTTAAATAATTAAAAAACATGATTTAAATGATGAAACCAATTGAACAAGCATTCTTTAACAAACCCTTTTCCATAACCCTAAACCTTACTAACCAACTCAGACTTCAACTTAACCCAAGCTAATGAACTATCCAACCATAAAATCATTGTTTACTCTCAAATAAACGTCATTTTTACCCATTCAAACAATTAAATCATGCTTATTCAAAAACTCAATCAAAACATATTCATAACTTTAAAATTAACTTGAAAATTCAAGTAAGAAACTTAATTGTTGAGAAATCACCAACTTTACTATTAATTCTTGAAAATCCCCTCAAAAATTGATGTTTGGAAGAGCAAAATCTTCCCTTGCATCCATGGAGAAAATCGGGTTTGGGTGAGAGGAAGAAGAAGAAGAAATAGCTTTTTAATTTTTCCACTTTTCTTTAATTTTCCTAACCATATATGTATATATATATATTATTTAATTATTTAATTTCTTATTTATTTAAATATTTTTAATCCTTTAAATTTCATCTTCCACATAAAATTATTTTTGAATTATTTAATTGATTCATTTTTAAAGTAAAATTACCATTTTACCCTTTGATTTACTATTCATCTTTTGTCTTTTCTACCTTTTTTTAATTTTTATATGTTATGTATATTATATATATATAACATATACACTTAATTTTTTTTTTCACTTCCAACACCTCACTTCTTCTTTAAATTATTTAATTTAGCTTAAGTAAATTTTATTTTAGTGATTAGCTGGATGTTAGACTATTGTCAATGATATAAAGAAATATGGTAAAGTCTATGATAAGATGATGTCAATAGCAAGATATTGAGGGCAATTAGAGCCAAGAAGAATTTTGAGTCTAAAGTTTCTTCAATTGAAGAAGCTCATGACCTTAGCACTTTTAGAACCAATGAGCTTGTGGGGAAACATCTTACCTTTGAGTTGCACACCAAGAAGGAAGATGACCAAGGTGAGAGAGACAAGAGGAAAATAATAGCTCTCAAAGCCATCAAAGAGATTGAAAGCTCAAGTGATGAAGATAGTGATGATGAAGAAATGGCTATGCTATCTATAAGAGTAAGTGAATAGAAAAGAAAGAGAATACTCTAAGCCAATAAAGGTGCATATTCTAAATCCTCTTTCAAAGACAAAGATAAAAAGAATGAAGTTAAATGCTATGAATGTGGCAAAATTGGTCACACCAAAGGCTATAACCAAGAGGAAGGCATTGACTATGATGAGACTTTTACACCCATTACTAGGCTAGACGCTATTAGAATTTTGCTTGCATTTGCTTGTCATGTGAACTTCAAAATTTTTCAAATGGATGTCAAAAAGTACATTTCTAAATAGTTTTATAAATGAGAAAGTGTATGTTGAACAACCTCCTAGTTTTAAAAATTACAAATTTCCAAATCATGTTTCCAAACTTACCAAAGCACTATATGGATTGAAACAAGCACCAAGAGCTTGGTATGATATACTAAGTGATTATTTAGTAGAAAATGAATTTTCAAAAGGCAAAGTCGATACAACTCTTTTTGTTAAAATGAAAATTCATAACATTTAGTTGTACAAATTTATGTTGGTGACATTATATTTGGTGCTATTAATGAACCTTTGTGCAAAGAATTTGCTTCTTATATGACTGGGGAATTTGAAATGAGCATGATTGGTGAACTTAAATTCTTCCTTGATTTACAAATTAAGCAATGCAAGGATGGGATCTTCATTAACCAATCCAAATACACAAAAGAACTTCTTAAAAGTTTGACATAGATGGTTGCAAAGTAAGCAAGACTACAATGACCACATCCTTGAAGCTTAGAAAAGATGAAAGTAGTAAGATGGTAGATGAGAAGAAATATCGAGGTATTATCAGATTTCCACTTTACTTAACCACTTCTAGACTTGAAATAATGTATAGCTTTTGTTTGTGTGCTAGATTTCAATCATGCCCTAAAGAATCACATTTGATATTTTAGATTTTTCGAGTGCAGATTTTGCTGGTAGCCTATTTGATAGGAAAAACACACTTGGTAAATGCCATTTTCTTGGTGATTACCTAGTTTCTTGGTTTAGCAAGAAACAAGTGTTAGTTGCTTTATCTATCGCAAAAGCTGAATATACTATTGCTTATTTTTGCTGTACACAATTTTTATGGATGAAACAACAATTGCTAGATTATGGCAAAATATTTGATCTCATCCCTATTAAATGTGACAATAAAAGTGCAATAAATCTATCCAAAAATCCAATTCAATATTCTAGATTAAAATATATAGTTATTAGACATCATTTTTTGAGAGACAATGTTCAAAACCAAAATATACTCTTAGAATTTATTAATACTCAAAATCAACTTGCTAATATTTTTACAAAACCCTTAAATGAAGAAAGGTTAAATTTCATCAAACAACACATAGGCATGATAGATGGAAGTACTTTAAATTGATGCATGTGCATACATATGATGAAATTAAATTTGCTCATAAATGCATACATTTTATATGATCAAATTCATCATTCACATCTATTTTGATCATTTAGCAAAGCCACAAATTGAGACTTATACAAAATTCTTCTTTGATTAGTCCACCCCAAATTATAACTCGGTCTACTCGGTATTCTCACTTTCTATCTTTCCCATTTGGACCATACTGCTAGTCTGACCGGACTATCTCAAACTGAGCATATAGCTCACACCTGTCTTACATTGTTTGACTGTTTTTTTCCATCCGCTCGAATCCTTGCAAGCACGCTTGATCATTCCAAATTTAAATCAGTCTGACCGAGTTAACCGAGCTTCGACTGGGCAAAGCCAAAATTTTTTAAAATAGCCATTGACCATTTTTAAAATCAGTCATTTTTGCCCTTCAACAACTGTAAATGGTTAGTTTTGGCCCAAAATACTATAAATACCTCAAAATTAGATTTTACAATAATTGACAAATTTCTAAACTATCCAAACACTCAAACTTCATCAAATAACTCATCATCTTTTCTATTTCAAGAATTTCTCATCAATGACTCCTAAAGACTCTAAGAAGAAAGCCTCTAGAATGGAGGAAGGAAAAGGTTTAACAACATCCTACACTCATATGGAAGAAACAAGAAGAAGAACTCATAAACAAAGACACATTAATGAAGAAGAGAAGAAAAGGTACAATCTTATCTTAGACAAGAAAATTGAACTAAATGGGATTCCTTCTCTTTTTTCTTTAGAATCCCTTTCCATATAAAATGAAATTAGAGCTTATGTCTCTAATCTTGGGTGGAAAATCTTTGTTTTTCTTGGGCAAGATTAATTGAGATGGGAATCATTAACTAAGAAATTTCTTGCAACATTGGTTGTTGAAAAGAAGAATGTTGAACCATTAACTAATGACTTTAGATTTTTTTTTCTATTTGGGGATTTAACACCGAAGGGATACATCATTCTTCTGACCCCAAAATTTCTAATGAAATTCTTCCAAATTTTTGTAAAGAAATATCCATTGAAATTGACTTTCATAAAATTTCCAATGATAAACATCTTAGAACCCTCACCTCTTGGATATTGTATAGAATCACCATCTACACCATTAATGCGAGGGGTGCAAGTAATGAAAAAGTACTCATAAAGATCTTATCTTCCTTTATTGTTTAATTAAAGGAGAGCAAATTCAAACTGTAAAGTTCTTGTTGACTCATTTCTTATACTTAGAAATAAATCAACTGGAACCATTATGATCACCTCTTACATTACTCAAATTGGTAAACATGTAGGTGCGCTCACTCCTCCAAATAGAACTACTCTTTTCAATACACTTAATCTATCTAAAAACCTAATCAACATTCAATATTTGAAACACTCAAAAATGCATAATTGAAGTTGATGGAACATATCATTATGCTTTTGGGGCACAAGTCATTAGAGCTCAACAAAGAAGAAGACCAAGAATCATTGATGAAAGCCAAGAGTCTTTCTAAGTGAAAATTCTTAGACCTTAAATGCCTAGAAGCCAAAGCTCTATCCTCTCCATCCTTCAAGACAATCATGAAAAAATTTATTTTCAAACTTCTAAGGTTGATACCAACTCAAGAAGACTCTCTCATCTTCACATGGACATTAAGGATATCCAAGATGCCATGGGATTCCCTCAATGTGTGATTTGGGATGAAAATGAAGAGGAAGATGTAGAAGCCACCCTTGGAGAAGCCACTCTCTCCTCTACTTTGATCTTATTTTATTCTTTTATCCATGTATGATCTCATAATTTTGTTGGCTTTAACTTAAAATGATCATGCATGCATGTTTTGTTTGTCTTGAATAAAAGTACCTTACTTTCTTAATCTTTCTTTTTTGTCTTTGTCAAAGGGGAAGAAGGGATGTATTAAAATTTTAAATCAAAGGGGGGAGAAGAACCTTAAATTTTATTAACACAACAACTAAGGCGGAGAAGGGATGCATTAAAAATTTAAATTCTAAGGGTAATTAAACTATAACATATGTTAAACTTAAAAAATAAACAAATAACATTTGAAATCTTTTTATCAATTCAATGTAATTGTCAAAGTCAAAAGGGGGAGATTGTTAGCCAAACTCTTGGCCTAATTTATTCTATTTTGATCTTCGGCAATTAAGTTAAATAGGACTAATGTTTGTATCAAACTATATTTATGCAGGAACTAAATTTACTTATAGTCCGCTTTGACCACTGACAAGCATGGCCAGACAGGCCTAAACTAGAGTAAACACGAGCTGAAGTACTAGCACGAGCCGAACAAGAAGAGCTCAAAACTGAGCACTAAAGCTCTTGAAGCTTAAGCTTTAGCCAACAACATTGAACATCGGACAACCAAGCTCTTATTGTTAAAAATGAGCATGAACTAAACAAAACAAGCTCCTATAGCATGGATCGAGCCTCAGTTGTTAGGAATAAGCTCAAAGGAAGACATGAGACTAAACAATTGCAGCTTAGATTGAATCCTAGTTATCAAGCAGTAGCATAAACAAATCAGTCTGAAGTCACTAAGAATGAGCTCAAAATAGGACTTAAGACCAAACGCCTGTAGCTCTGACCGAGCCCTAGCTACTAGGGATGAATTGAAATTGATCGATCCAAAATTGAGTCTAAAATCATCAGAATGTCTAGAGAAGCTCACGGCCACTAGTACTCCAAAAACTTTAGCATATCAAGCCTAGACCAACCTGACTAAAAATAGTCTAACCATAACGAGCCGAGCAAAAAGATCCAAAACATCCAGTAGAGCCCAGGTCTATGGTACTCTAATAAGTTCAACATATTAGACATTTATCAACCGAACTATGCTATAGCCCGCCCGTATGGAGGTTGAGCTAAATCCTCAAAACTTTCAATAAAGATCACGGTCAGTGGCACTTTGAGAATTTCAGCATACCTCAAGCAGATTGACCGAACCATTGTCATACCGACCAAGCTATGAAAAAAGCTTTTAAAGATAGATTATAGCCGTTACTTATCCACTCAATTAGTGGATGCCACATGTACTAGCCATTGAAGAACTTTTATTAGAAATTTAAACCTCACGACCGGACCAGAGCTCGTTTGACCAGGCCTAAGTTTGAGCCGACTGTACTACTTGGAATCCACCCATGATCTTGCTCGGCACATTAATGATAATGGGAGATAAAGTCCAAATATATAGGTACCCACTTCAAATGGATAACTCAAGTCTTGAAGGCTATTAATACCTTGAGAAACTTCATTTTTGTAATAGATAACAATTGTAATAACCAAGAAAAACATCTTTTATTTCTTTACATTAAAATTTACATTTTGATTTATTGATTGTTGGGTGTGAGCATTAAACACCATCGTAAGTTGACTTTGAGCTTTGAAATACTTAGGTTTTAGAGTAAGCCTAGGAAAAATCTTGTAGGGTTGTGAGGATAATACTCAAACATTATAAAAGTCTGGTGTGAGCTTGTAAAAATACCAGGTTAGAGTTGAGCTTGTAAAAACTCAAGATTAGTAGAACATTAATAAGTTGTTAAGGAAGTGGATGTAGGATTGAGAAAATCCAAACTACTATAAACTCTTTGTGTTCATTCTTCTCTACTCTACTTCTTCTTCATCTTATTTTTTTTGTTTCAATTTTAATTTGGCATCACTTCTTCAAAACAACCAATTCACCCCCTCTTGGTTGCCATCTTGGGACAACAATAACCTTCTTTTCTTAAGGATTTTAGAAATATGCATCCCAGTCATCATCATCCATCACTACTTTGTCATCATTAAATGCCACCTCAACTACCTTAGCTTTTCCCTTATCCTTTTGCTTCTTGTCACTAGTAGATACTTCAACATTATTATCCTCTTATCACTAGCAAATACTTCTTGTCAATAGTGAAAGTAATTGACTTCTCACTGTTTTAGCCAGGGCACCTTCAATTCTTCCATTTTGAAGTTGAGGGCATCATTCACTAGCTTCTGAACTTGTTCAGGTTCCATTGTTTTTTATGTGAAATCGTCTAAATTCTAACTGGATTATGATTCACTAACATAGGTCGGGTTGTTGTAAGCTCTTGAACTATCATACTTCAGGTTTGTGAGCCAAAAAAGATTAATGCTATGTAATGCAATGTATGTATGCATTTATGCATATGTGATAATCAAACAAAGAGAGTAAGTACGTTTCTTCCAATCTTATATCTTCCATACGAATGACATGTCTCTTTTCCTAGATATATGGTCAACAAAACATCAACAAGGGATATTTGATTTTCAAAAGATCCACTCAAACAGATTAAACAATAGTTGTATTTTCAAATATAGAAGTTAGTCTATGATAATTCCCACTAATTAAGTCTTAATCCATAGGGTCAACTGAAAAATAGCTTTTCTGTTATATTTTGGATTAAAACTAAATTAGAGGGTTTATCATAAAGAGATTTCTCATTTGGAAATAGACAACTGATGTTCCATTCCACAAACAAGCCTATGATTAGCAAGTCTTAGTATAAATTAGGCCTACAATTGATTTTAATATTCTATAATTGACTAACTAGTTGTAAGCCCATGTAAGAAAAGGTTGTAATAAAAGTTTGGGCTATGAAAATGTCTTTGCAAATATTGAAAAGCCTAATGTAAAAAAATAATTTTGGGTTTCATGTTTGGGCCATGAGGTAGAAAATAATTTTGACCCATCTTAAAAAAAGTTTTATGTCCAAAGACAATCTTGAAAAAGAGTTTGAAAATAATTTGGTGTTTTGGGCTTAAAAAGAATAATTTAATTTTGGGTTACACCATAATTAGGTCATATTAGGAAAAAAACAAACAAAATGGGCCATAACTCAAACCAAGATATATTAATCATAGTCAAAAAATAAACATTTAAGGTAGACCCAAGGAAAGTCACTAGGCCAACTACATGGGCTTTAGTCTTTGAGTTGAAAAGCTTAGGTTCCCATAGCAAGTATATACCGAAATATATGATGCTATGAGTGGTTATGTCTTGCTTGATCTCCATATCTTGAGTAAAAGTATGGTATCCCTTACACAACATAACACGGGTTACACAAGGCATCCTAACTCACAAACACAATGTAATCTAAGTCATGCAATGGATAATATCATAATAAGAAAGCATAGAATAATATAAAGACCAATGTAATTAACTTCTCTTATCCCCAGTGGAGTTGCCACTGTGAGTAGGAATTTTCGCCCCTACTCCCGGTGAAATGGTTCTTGCGACTTCGACACTTTAGGCTCTGGGTCTTAGAGAGCACGGGCCTAAACCAAGAGAATAGGAGTCACCACTCGGATGAATCGGGAAGATAGAAATGGGAGGATGACTTGATTCCTAAGGAATCCCTAACCCCTACTATGTTTGAAAAGTGGGGACGGTGAGAATAACCTAGAATCCCCATAGCATTCGGTTTATTGGAACCAACCTCTTTTTCAGGTCTAAATATTATTGAATTCTTAATCATATTATAACATTATCCATATTATAAGAAATATTAAAATAAATGATACCATATTATAAATCAAAACAAGTCAATCAAAGATAGACACCTATACAAGATTAAAACATGCCCTTACAATGTCCAAATGTCCATATAAATATAAAATAGGACACCCACCAAAAGGTAAAAATATGCCCCTTATAATAGTACCAAAGTCTAAAAAATTAAAATAAATAAGGCACTCATGAAGCAAAAATGTGCCTTTTACATCATTCTCAAAATATAAACGATAAGTCCATAAACATAATTCAATCATCCATCATAAGCAATAATAAATAATCAAAACTCATCATAAATCATCAAGCACATAACAATAAAATTAGAGTTCCATCATCAAATTAAGGTTTCAATTGCATGATTAAGTTTTGATCTTATGAAACTAGGGTTGAACATGTAATTTGGGTTTTGATCCCAGAGCTAGAGTTTATCATGCAATGTTAGGGTTTAATATGCAAAATTAGGGTTTACTTGTGAAATTAGGGTTTTAATATAGAAATTAGGGTTTTGGAACAAAACTAGGATTTTAAATCTAAAACTAGGATTTAAACATGCAAATTGTAGTCCTAAAACTAGAGTTATTCATGCAAAATTAGAGCTTAATATGCAAGCTCAAATTAAGACATGCAACATTAGGGCTTAAGATGCAAACTATGATTAAAACATGCAAGATTAGGATTTAAGATGCAAGGTTTAAGATGCAAACTAAGATTAAAACATGCAAGATTAGGGTTTAAGATGCAAACTAAGATTAAAACATGCAAAGTTAGGGCTTTGGACATGCAATTAAGGTTTAGAGTAAAAATTTAGTTCCAATGTTGCACTTTATGCTAAATCAAAAGAATGAATGAACATACAGTGAACTTACAAGATTAAATAGTGGAGGTACTCATTTGAATTAAATGGATTTAATTAATGAAGAATACACCTACATCATTGGTTCCATCAAAATAATTTCCTTGGTCCAAACCTTACTCCAAACACCCCAATATCTTCACAGAAGCAGGACCTTGATGGTGCTATAGTTTGCTCGAATCAAAATAGCTTTTGGTTAAGTTAGATAATCCAAAGATTACCTACTGAGCTATAAGTTTTGGCTACTATCTCTCAGTTTTCTTTACTCTCTAATTATTGCCTTTTTAATTTGTTAATTGTGGCTGCTAACCGATAGTTTTCTTAACTCTTGTCCCCTCTATTTATAGGTAGTATTAAGGTTTAATTAAACTCCCTCTCAATTCAGGAATCTTGATTTTCTTTAGCTTATCTGAGTCCTTTTGAATTTAAACCTAATTAGGATACTGAATTAAGTTGTAATTATGGATTCATGTCAAATTCGGCTTAGCAAATTCAATATGAACTTGCCTAATATCAAATTGGACAAGGCCAATTCGATATAAGCTTGTGCTCATATAAAATTTGGCATGTCAAACTAAACCGAGTCTGCTTTAACATTGGACTGTACATAATTCGAACTTTAAAAATTGGGCTAGATTTAATTTGGGCATTTTATTGAAACCAAACTTGATTCAGCCTTTTTAATTAGAACTGAATTCATACTAGGGCAAAACTAAGGGTCTACAATTGTAATGCCTCGAAATTCTAAATATTAATTTTCTGCATTAAGTGTATATAGGTCTATGTATTAGAGTGATTATGATATTATATGTGGTTTGAGTATTTAGAATTTGTAAAAATAAGGTTGATTAAGCCTTAATAAGTGAAAAATCAAATTCAAATATGAATTTAATTGGTATTTTGAAAAAGATTTCCAATGGGAAAGAAAATTATGAAAATACCCTTATGTCTCTGAAATGAAATTGTACCATAATTGGAATGTGAAATATAAATAATTGGGGCCTTGAACTAGTTAAAGTAATTAATTTTATGAATTTACAGAGAAATCGAATTAAGAATTAATTAAAGAAAGTGGGTGTACCATAACTAATGTGTAAGTGAGTGCATGGGATAAAAAACCTAAAGTCTATTTAAACAATTTCTAGTGTCTTCTGCATTTCTCCAAACCATCGTACTTATCACCACTTACCATCTTCATATTTTCTTCTTTTTCTTCCATTCTTTAGCATAGAAAACATGGAGATTTCATAGAAAAACCAAGTTTTGATAGATTTTAGCTACTTTAAGCTAGATTCATCAAGAAAAACATCATTAAATAGGTGATTGAAGAGAGGAATGATAGAAGTGTAACTTTAGAAAGGTTAGTGCTTGTATATTATTTATTTTGCTATAAATTGATTTTATCTTGATTTTGATTATCAAAGAAGCTTATGTTTTGATAATAAGTGATTATTTGTGAAAGAATTGTATTTGAAGTGAATTGTAAAGACTGAATTGTTGAAAGTGGTTTCCTTGAATGTAAAATTACTTTTGTAATGAACAAAGAAAGTATTTGATAGTTCTTATATGAATTTGTGTTTTAAAATAAATTATTGAAACACATATTTATGTAATGATTTAGTGTTATGAAATAGTTGAGATTTGGTAAATTTAGGGTTTGATGAATATTTGGGTTATGGAGACCTGAATTTAATTATGTATTGGAGGGTTGGATAAAACTCTATTGGTTTAATTAAATTGAATTATTAGTTAAATCGTGAAAGGAGATTCTAGCAGCGATGCTTATAATCATTTGCATGGTCATGCATCTACCCATGCAACTATATGTGCTTCAAAACTTTTAAAAAAATATTCCATCAGTGATGTGCATGATCACTTGCATGATCATGCATCTGCCTATGTATATTTTTACTTTCAAAATACTGAATAAAAATTCTAGCAGTGATGCACATGATCATATGCATGGTCATGCATCTACCTGTGCACATTTCTATCCTTTAAAACTTTGAAAATAAATTCTAGCAGTGATGTGCATGATCACTTGCATGGTCATGCGATTGCCTGTGCAAATTTTCTACCCTTCAAACTCTTAAAAGATATTTCAACATTGATATGCATGATCACTCGCATGATCATGCATTTGCCTATGTACATTTCTATCTCCTTATGCCTTCAGAAAATAGGTTTAAGTGGATGAAATTAATAGTGAATTATTGAACAAATACAACAAATCCTTGAAGTATTTGTAATTAATGAATGATTGTTTATAAAATTGAAGTGAAATCAACTTAATAGTGGTGAATTGTTAAGTTATACTTGGGAATACATGAAATTGTTATGAGATTGTTATAAACAATGATGAATTTAACCTAGAGAGTGAAGTGAGAATGCAAATTTTATACGAGAAGAATTGGACATATAATCTTTGATAAATAAAATGACTGTAATGTTAGTGAAATGACTAAGGACAATTGAATGTAAGAACACTTGTCCATGATTAAGAGATGGAAAAAAGGCTAGTGATTATTGAAGTGCTATAAAAAGAGAAGTGTAATGATAAAAGATAACTTGAGAGGAGAAAATATAGTGTTCAATATGCGAATCTTGAATATGGTTTAGTTGATTCACTTGTGATAATTTAGATTTAAATTTGATTATGCTCTTAAAGTATTGAATATTGTACTTTTGGATTGAGTGAGTAAAGTTAATGATGAACTAATATTTTTAGAGTTTAATTGAATATGGAATGAGGGAAAGTATGTTCTTAAAAGCCTTTAGATGAGTTATACTTAACAGGTTCACACGAGTGTGTCACACCAGTTGACACGGTCGTGTCCCTTATTTGAACTTCTAAGTGACAACAGTGAATGGAATCACACGGGCATCTCCAAGGATTGACATGGCCATGGTGTGAATTTCTTCTTGTGTGGGACAATGAAGAATTGAAAAGTACGAGCATAGTACCAGTGTATTGCAAGCCTGTGTCCCAAAGATTTAAAAGATTTATAATTTTAAAAATAGTATAGTGATTAAAACGTAGCGACAATCAAAAAAGTAAAATGCATATCAAAAGAGAAATATAATGTTTATCACGAAAAATATATCAATCGTCAAATATAATTATACTTTTTAAATATATATACAAAGTATATATATTGCATGAGTTATATTTATATATAAATAATATCGTGGAATGAAAGTGATAACTTATAGAGTTTATTATATTAGAAAGAATAAACCAATAAAAATAAAGATAAGTGTATGGTATTGTAAGAATGCAAATGTCAAAGAAATATTAAATGAAGTGTTATGTGGTAATTGATATGATAGTGATAAATTATTTAAGATAAGTGAAATAAGTGTATTGCCCAATGATAATATTATAAAACCTAGTGTTCGAATTGAATGGCTAGCTAGAGGGTGGACATCCAAAGTGATAGTGGGCACTCTGTGCCATCAGTGGATACTTTGTATCACCATATTCAGTGGGTATTCATGCCATAGTGGGCCATTGGATGAATTCTATACAGTGGGCATTTACTTGCCATTAGTGACCTGTTATCTGAATCTAGGATTTGAAACGCAGTTTATGCTAGGCAAAAGTGCAATGAAATTAAAGTGTATGGATAATATAAGTATAGTAGCACATAAAATAACAAAAGTGCAATGATAAAAGTGTATTGGTAATATAATCATAGTATGAGAATGTAAATATCAAAAGTATTTGATAATTTGTATTGAAAATGTTTTATGTGTTAAACTGATAAGAGAGATTATTGTAAAACATGAAAAGTGCATCACGAAGAATTTTAAATGTTATTTTGATTACTTTCTTTGATATTGTATGAAAATATATATATATATACAAGCACCATTAAGCTATAAGCTTAGCGTGTTAAAATTTTCTGACACACATTTATGTGGGCTAGAGCAATAGTGAGAAATGGTGAATAACGATTTCAGAAGATACATATGGTACGGATTATGATCTTTTGTATATTGTAAGTGTGGATTGTTATATAGATATATTATATAGTTTGTACTGGTTTATTGGAAGATTGTACGGATTTGTAAGCATGGGGAAAATATATGTATTGAGAATTTAAAATTTTAATTAGATCATTATTACAATAGTGTACATTGGATTGTTATGAGAATGTTTGATTTATTGAGTAAAATCTTCTAGACAGTTCTCTGAGAGGATTGTCAGGGGATGTTACAATAATGGAGCTCGACAATTTTTCTCACAAACAACTATCATTTGCCTATATAAGATAGGGACATTGCACCTTTAGACGATAATGAATACTGATAAGAAAATACTATTTTTAGTAGTAAAAAGATTTAGTAAGCAGCTTGACACCTCAACAAAATAATTCAACTAATCACAACCAAGTATAGACCACATAAAGTAGAGAAATTTGTAAGTCTTGGCTAACAACATGTTTTTAATGTAGGTAAAATTTCCAAAAGCCATATTTGAATTATTATTGATGCTTCTAAGTGTTATTTAAATGATTTGAATCAACTAAATATGTCATGATATACATAAACAATCAAAATAAACTTTATGTAACTTGTGAAAAACCAAATTAATTGATCAAAGTAACTCTTGCCATAAATAAGGACTAAAGGACCTTTAACGATAGAGCTCTAGATTTAAACCATGAAAGTATGAGCTTCTAAACAATAGGATGAATAAAAGCTAGAACAATAGCACATAATAGAGCCGTTTTATAAAGATTAAATGATAAGACTCAAGAAATAATGTTGATAAACAAGTCTTTTTATTGAGCAATTATTGTTAAGCTTGATAGTTTTAATATCAAACTCGATAATCTTAATTAGTCCACTCAAAATTTTTCATACTATTCTAGAAGTTAGTTTTTTCAAATATGCTTTTCATAGAATCTTGTAATAAAATAAAGGTTTACTTTGTAAATAAGAGTAATATAGACATGATACACGACTATAAACAAGAGTTAAATTCAAGAATGTAGGAGGAGACATAAACAATCATCCTAAGGATATAAGGATTTTTGAGCTTGACATTCATATTGAGTTCGATAATTTTCACTACCAACAAGTCAAAATAACAAAAGGATCATAAGTTTATTCTGAGATACTTAGGTAATGTCAAACTTAATAGTCTTAAGATTAATGAGCTCGATAATTTAGGTTAAATTTCACCTATTTGTTTCTCTTAATTATTCATTTTATTTTAATTTCCTTTTTACCTTTACCATTATTATTATTACTATTATTATTTGTTACATTTATTTTCTATGTTTTCATCATATTCATTTATGCATACCATACTTGTTAGTAGATCCAATGTATATAGTCTTTTGATGTAATTTTCTCTTTTTAGGAAAATATATAGGATTTGTCCAAAACTATGTAATTAATTTGTTTGCTTTTCTCTCTTGAAGATTTTTAAGAGCATGTGTTTCACCTCAATGAGTATTTTTTAGTATTTCTGTAACACATGCATCACATGCGTCATCATGTAATATATGGGTGTTATATTTTATAACACATTATTTTCTTTTACTGAAAAATCATTGGTGATTAATAATAGCTCTAATTTACTAATATGTGAATCATAGAGGAGGCCGATTTTACTGGATTGGGCATATGTGATTAGTAAGAACATTTCATGATGTTCCTATATGTACCTAACTTCCTGAGCCTAGAAAAAGGGGTTAGAGATTCCTCATATAATCAAGAGTATGCTAACCCCTACTATTTTTCAGTCCAAACTAGGTGGCAACTCCATTCTCATGGGTCTTAGCCTATTGATCTCTGAGGCCAAGGATATAACAGTGCCAAAGTCGTAAAACCGAAGACCCATCGAGGCTGTAACCAGACTAGGAGCTTATAATGGCATCTCAACTGGGCATATTTTAGAAGTTGTTTCTATTGTTTCATTTATTAGTTTATTGTTAACTATTTGGATGTTATACCTTGCATTACAGTAGTTGCATATTGTGCATGTGTTAGGAGAACCTAAATCAACCATGTTTATTGGTGTGAGAGATATCATATCTTCACTCTAGGTATGGAGAACAAGTATTGCATAATCACTCACATACCTTGTACCTTCAGGTATATCTTGCTATGTAAGCATAAGCCTTTCACCTTTGAATCGAAAATACATGTAGGAAATGTTGCAAATTCTCCTAGGATTACCCCACATTCATTCCATAACCAACAAATTTTTAATTCTTAAGGTGTAGTCTATCTTTTTTTTAGAATAAAATCGAACAAATTATAGGTCCATCTCTAAGAATCAAAAGTTCATATGTAGTGGAACTCTTTTGTTGAACCACTGGAACTTCTGTTTGCATGGCTTAGGCATTATCAACCTATATTTTTAGAACACCCATAAACTTTAAATTCTCCTAGATTTTATTGCAGAAATCCCATCTAGTAAGATATTGTTATCAAAAGATGATGTATCTAGGAAAATGATATTTTTGGAATAAAATGGAGGACTCTCTATATGAAATTCATTGAAAGATGGGTAATGGGTTGTCATAATCAGGTTAATATAAATTAGAAGGTTCAAAGAGAGATTTGATGATGCGACATAAAGTTATCCCCTATTGGTAACTTCTGTAAACCACAAAACCCAGAAAAGAGATTCACTTTACATGTGTGAGTGAAATAAGGGCAAAAGGATTGATAGTGTAATTCTTTCTCTCTCATTTTATACATATAAATATATATATTTGTAGGGGAAAATTCAAGCCCAATTGGGAGCGTTTCTTCATGTTTAAAAGATTAATGAAGAATGGAGCAACGCATTTGTCTGTTATGGAAGGGAATGAATTCCAAGAGCCTGTACATGCTGATAGGTTTAGAAATTATTATGTGTAATTTGTAGTTTGCAAAAGGTTGAATTTATTTATTTGAATGCATAATTATTTTGTAATAGTGAGGATGGAGTGATCATTATGTGTATTAATGCTTGAATGGTGAACATTAAAATGATTAAATTAAATCATGATTTTATTAAATAAATAAGTATTATTAATCTCCTCTCTTTATTACATAAAGTCGAATGATGAGTTGTGTGAAAATCAAAAGTTAATAATAGAGTGAGAGGATTAAATAGAAATCTAAGGAGAATAAGATGGTTTCAAAGCCTTTTTTTCTACTTCTCCTATTCACAAACCTAATACTTATACCAAAATGAAGATTTAATAATCAAATCCTTCCCTATATAGATGAATGGCTTTATGGGCTAATAAGCAAACTAAAGGTCGTTAAGGTATTACTTATGCCATTGCCCTTGCTTGTTGAAATGAAGCTTCTTGAAATTAGGGATAGCTTGATGGTATCTAAACTAGTGCTCCAAGCAGGTTAAAGCATACCAGCTTACATCTTTCAAGCCCACTAAGGCAATTGCATTACTTATAATTGAAGAAGCCCCACTCTGAATTCCCCACCATAGACAAAAAGAGTTACATTGAGTTATCAGACATCCCTAATAAGAAACCTATCCAGAGAAAATGGAGTCGCCACCTAGACGGGCCGAGAAAAAAGAAAGAGGTGGATGACTTGATTTCTAAGGAATCCCTAACCCCTTATTGGGTTTAAAAAGTTGGGTACTCACGGAGAAAGTGAGAAATGGCCCAGCACTCCCATAACGCCCGGTTCATTGGAACATGTCTCCTCTTCATGTCTAAATATTGTTGAATTCTTAAGTATTATGATATTATCCATACTACATACAATTATTGAAATAAATATTTATTGTATTAAAATCAAAACAAGTTCAAACAAAACAATAAAATAGGCACCCATACAGGATGTATTGCTTGATATGTAGATGAGAATGGAAACAATCCCAATTCTTCTGAGTACTATCATCTAAGGTGTTGAACAAAAATGTACAATAGGATTCAACGAGAGTATAAAGTACCTTAGAGTTTGAGCCTTATTAGCTCGGGCTACATGGTAGTGATGTATTGCTTGATATGTAGATGAGGATTCCCAGTTCCATCAAACTTAGCAAAGAAAGACATTTTGAACTTGTAAGGGATTTCCTCATCTTGTTCAAACTGCTTATCTACTTTTGACATCTCCTCAACCTTCATCTTCTTTTCAAACTTTTCTCTAAATCAGTAATCATCTTATTCACATATGAAGTTTCAGTCTTTTCCACAGTTGCTTTATCTATAACCTTTGTTTCTTTCTTCTTATCATAAGAATCTTAGAAGTATTGGGCCCAATCATCATCATCATCAATAATCACCTTGTCATCATCAAAGGCTACCTCATCAACCATAGCTTTTCCTTTATCCTTCTGCTTTTAGTACTAGTAGATGCTTCAACAGTGTTTCCTAATAGTGCAGTTAGCTGGCTTTTCATAGTCTTAGCTATAGCCCCCTTTAGTTTTTCCATTTTGGAGTTAACATCATCATCTATCATCTTCTAAATCTATTTAGGTTCCATTGCTTTTGGTGAGAAGCTAACTGAGTCTTTACTTGATTCTATTCACTGGCATAGGTTGGATTATTTCAAACTCTTGAACTACTATACTCCAGGTTTGTGAGCCAGAAATGATCAATGCCATGTAATGCAATGCATATATACATGTATTTATGATAAGTAACAAACAAACAAAGATAATCAGGACATTCCTTCCAACCTTATATCTTCCACACATGAATGATGAGTTTCTTTTCCTAGGTATATGGTCAATAAAATATCAACATGAGATATCTTATTTTTAAAAAATTCACTCAGATGGTTTAACCAGTAGTTATATTCTCAAACATAGAAGTCAGTCCATGATAATTCCCATTAATTAAGCCTTAATCTATTAGATCAACTGAAAATAGCTTTTATACTATATTATGGATTAAAACTAAATTAAAAAGTTTATCATAAATAGATTTTCCATTTGGAAAGGCAACTAAGGGTTCATACAAACAAGCCCATGATTAATAAGTCTTAGTGTAAATTAGGTCCACAATTGATTTCAATATTTCATAATTGACTTAACTATTTGTAAGCCCATTTAAGAAAATGTTATAATAAAAGTTTACATGAAAAATAGTCTTGAGATCATCTTTTGAAAATATTTAAGAGCCCTTTGCAAAAAGGTTTGTTTAGAAATGAATTTTGAGCTTTAAGTTTGGGCCATAAGGTGGAAAAATATTTTCGACCCATCTTAAAAGGTTTTTATATCCAAAGACCATCTTGAAAAAGGATATAAAAATACTCTTGGTCTTTTGGCTTAAAAAAGAATAAAACTATTTTGAGCTTATAATATAATTAGGTAATATCAAAAAAATAATAAACCAAATAGGCTAGGGTTCAAACCAAAATATATCAATAATAGTTAAATAATAAGCATTTGGGTAAAACCTAAGAAAAGTAACTAGGCCAATTGTATGAGCTTTAATCTTTGGGTTCAAAAGTTTTAGGGTCCCATAGCAAGTTTGTACCAAAAGGTACGAGGTAATTAGTGGTTATGCCATGCTCGATCTCCATACCTTCAGTAAAAGTATGGTATCCCTTACATAACATAACGCGAGTTACACAAGGCGTCCCAACTCATACACATAATGCAATCTAAATTATGCAGTGGATAATATCATAATAAGAAAGAATAAAATAATATAAAGACCAATAAAATAATATCCCCAGTGGAGTCGCCACTATGAGTAGGGATTTTTGCCCCCACTCCCACGTAGAATGGTTCTTGCGACTTTGGCACTATTAGGCTTAGGGAAAAAAAGGAATCCGGACGGGCTAGGAAAAAAAAGGAAAGGGTAGATAACTCGATTCTTAAGGAATCCCCAATCCCTTATTGGATTTGAAAAGTTGGGTATGTGTAGACCCTTAATTTTTGACCCAGTCAAATCAGATAGTCTAAAATATTTTTTTGTGGTATTTTAATTATTTTAATTACTTATAATATTTAATAGTTATTTTTAATAAAAATAAAAAATATAAAAAATAAAAAAAAAATCGGACGTATAGGCGAGCGACTCGCGGCAGCGCAGCAGCCCATTTTGCCGTAGAAATTGTCTGCGGCGAATTGGGCACTGCCCAATTCGCCACAGATAACAATCTGCTACGAATTGGGCAGTTCCCAATTCGCCATAGCTGGGCTTGCCCAGCTAGCCCGTCGCGCTCGTAGCCCGCATCAATTTTTGCCAGCGAGCCCGATAGCCTGCGTGCTGCCTATTTTTTGATCAAACCTTATTTTATCCGATTTTATAGTTTTTCTTAAATAGATAGTATTTTCTTATTAAAATAGGATAAAGACTTTATTTTTCTTATAAATACCACATTAAAACATGAGAAAGAAGAGAAAGACAAAGAAAATGGAGAAAACCCTAGGAGAAGAAAAAAGAAAAAGAAGGAGACGGGAAAAAAAAGAGAAAACCCTAAAGAAGAAAAAGAAAGAAAGGGATAGAAGGAGATGAAGAGGGTCGGCAATTAGATTTAGAGAAGTAAAACAGCAAGGCAGGAAACAACAAAAATAAATTATCAACAATCGAAGAGTAAACAACCAACATTCATCAACCAACAAAGGCAGTGATCACTATGTTTGATCTTTGCTCGGCCAGAAATAAATATTGATGCAGGAAATAGCTTGGAGTCAATAAAAAATTTGGTGGAACCTTCAACGCAGGTTTTGTGTCTTAATCTTGAATTTGCTTAAACATTCAATTGTTATATCATTCTTGTTCTTACTGGTTTTCATTTATTTATTTTTGTTATCACTTTGATTCAATAGTCTAAATTGATAAACCCTAATTATATATTCTGTTCATTATTGTTTCATCCAATAGCTCAAAAATCCAGAGAATTCCAAATCCTAATTCATCTTGTAAATCCAAAAGCCCCGAACTATTTTCTTAATAATCTAAACCCTAACTTATTTTTCCGAAACTTCAAAATGTCTTCTTAATTCTCCAAAATCTAATCTTCTTTACAGTTTCTAAAAACTTTAATCTTAATTGTTTCTATAAAACTCTAAACTGTTTTCTTAAATTCTAAGATCGAATATGTTTTCCAAAATATCAAAAACCCTACACTATCTTATTAATTCTCAAAACCCTAACCCAGTGACTTAATTCATTAATTTTCCTAAATCTAATTTTCTTAAAACCCAATCCAGTAAACCCTAGTTTTTCTAAACCTTAATTCTTAAAACATCAAAACTTTATAACAAGTTCATCAATACCCTAAATCCCTAATCCAGTGAACCTAAAACCCAATCTAGTAAATCTAAAGTCCTAATTCTTAACTTAGTAACTATAATCCAGTGAACCTAAAACCCAATCTTTTAAAATTATAAACCTTAATGCCTTAAGATTCCAAAACCCTAATTCCTTAATTTTCCTAAACCCTAATTTGATTAACCAAAAACCTTACTACTTTCTTAAATTTATAAAACCCTAATCCATTCCATTTTTTTTTAAAAATTCTCACAGTATCCTAAATAATAAATATAATAATTTCAAATTTTCAAAACCCTAAATGTTAATTAAAGAACCCTAAATTAAGACATAAACCTAAATTTATATCTTTATTTGCTTTATTTAATTTTAGATTTGATTATGTATTTTATTATATGTTTTGATGGTTGATTTATTTAATTTCAATGTTTGATTTATTTAATTTATTGTGGATGGATATTTTCTTTATTATTATGATTATTATTTATTTGTTTTGGTATTAAAATTGTAAGAGGTATGTTTCCATTATTGGGTACCTCATTAATTAATTTTCATGTAATTTAAATTGCTTTTATATTTTGGACCAATGTAAATAATATGTTTTCACCTTTCAGTGGGTGTCCTATTTAGTTTAGATATAGATGATGTAAGGACATGTTTCGATCCTCAGATGGGTGTCCATTTATTTGCTTTGTTTGGACATTGCTTTGATTTTAATATAATAATGCTTTATTTTAATTGTTGCATGTAGTATGGATAATATTGTTATATTTAAGAATTTTATAATTTTAAGACATGTAAAGGAGGCCGGTTCCAATAAACCGGGCGTTGTGGGGGTGCTGGACCATTTCTCACCTTTCCCACACGTGCCCAACTTTCCGAACCCATTAGGGGGTTATTGATTCCTTAGGAATTGAGTTATCCACCCCTTTCTTTTTTTTGGCCCGTCTGGGTGGCGACTCCATTTTCTTCGGGCTTAGGCCCCGAGCCTAAATAGTGCCGAAGTCGCAAGAACCATTCCACCGGGAGTGGGGGGCAAAAATCCCCGCTCACAGTGGCGAGTCCACTAGGGATATGAGAAGTTGATTCTGTTGGTCTTTATATTATTCTATTCTTTCTTATCATGATATTATCCATTGCATCATATTAGATTTCATTGTGTGCGTGAGTTAGGACGCCCGTGTTACCCGTGTTGTGTTATGTAAGGGATACTATACTTTCACTCAAGGTATGGAGATCGAGCATGGCATAACCACTCGTAGCCTTGTACCTTTTGGTATATACTTGCTATGAAAACCTAAATCTTTTAACCCAAAGACTAATGCTCATGCAATTGGCCTAGTTACTTTCCTTAGGTTTTTACCCCAAATGCTTGTTGTTTGACTATGGTTAGTTTATCTTGGTTTAAATCATAGCATATTTGATTTGTTCATTTTCTAATATGACCTAAGTACATTGTTAGCTCAAAATAAATTTTTCTTTCCAAAATACAAAAGCAATTTTCAAAATTTTTCAAAATGGTCTTTGGATATAAAACTTTTCCATAAACAAATTCTTTTCTCATGACTCAAATACAAAGCCCAAAATCTATTTTTTCTAAAATCTTTTGACAATGGGCTTAGAAACAAAATTATTTTCATCCAACCTTTTTCTTACAAAGAGCTTGCAAATTATTTAGGTCAATTGTGAAATACCAAAAGTCAATTGTGAAATACCAAAAGTCAATTGTGAGCCTAGTTTATGCTAAGAGTTATTAATCATGGGCTTGTTTTTGGCATGAATCATTAGTTACATTTTCAAGTGAGAAATCTATTTATAATAAACCTCTTAATTTAGTTTTAATCCAATACAGCTGTGAGCGGGGATTTTCGCCCCCACTCTCGATGGAATGGTTCTTGAGACTTCGGCACTGTTTAGGCTCGGGGCCTTAGAGAACACGGACCTAAGTCCGGAGAAAATAAAGTCGCCACCCGGACGGACTGGGAAAAAGAAAGGGGTGGATGACTCAATTCCTAAGGAATCCCCAACCCCTTAATAGGTTCGGAAAGTTGGGTACGTGTGGGGAAGGTGAGAAATGGCCCAGCTCCCCCACAACGCCCGGTTCATTGGAACCGACCTCCTTTATAGGTCTTAATATTATAAAATTCTTAAATATAACAATATTATCCATATTACACACAACAATTAAAATAAAGCATCGTTATATTAAAATTAAAGCAATGTCCAAACAAAGCAAATAAATGAAGACCCATCCGAAGATGGAAATATGCCCTTACATCATCCATGTCTAAGCTAAATAAGACACCCACCATGAGGTAGAAACATGTCCTTTACATTGGTCTAAAATATAAAAGCAATTTAAATTACATAGAACTTAATTAATGAGGTACCCACAAAGTAGAAACATACCTCTTACAATACTTGGAAATCAAAATAAATTAATAAAAGCAAATAACCATTCATAATAAATAAATCATTCATCAAAGATATCAATCAAAATATAAAATAAACATCCATCTATGATAAATTAAATAAATCAATCATTAAATTTAAATAAATCAAAGCATATAATAAATTACATAATCAAATAAGGTAACCAAAGATACAAATTGAAGTTTACTGTTTCTCATTTAATGTTCTTTAATTAATATTTAGGTTTTTGGAATTTCAGCATATTAAGGTTTATAATTCTTAACTACTATAAAGGTTTAAGAAAATTAAAATGGATTAAGGTTTCATGAATCAAACTAGGGTTTAGGAGTAACATTATGAAATTAGGGTTTTAGGATATTACAACATTAGGTTTATGATTATTAGATACTAGATTGTTATTTTTAGGCTTACTGTGTTGAATTTTAATATTTAGGTTTATAAGGTTTTAAGGTTTTAAGGATTAGGGTCTTGGAAAATTAGGGTTTACGGTTCTGGTTTTGAGAGATTTAGGGTTTTTGGTGCTTTGAAAAACATGTTTTGGTTTTAGGATTTGAGAAAACAATTTATGGTTTTATAAAGTTTTATGTGATTTTTAGAAACTGAAAGTGAGTTTTGAGTTTGGATATTTAACAAAACATTTGGAAAAGAATTAGAAGAAAACCAGTTTAGAGTTTTTAAGAGCTTTTGGAAATAAACAAAATGATTTAAGGTTTATAGAAATAGAAAATATATTTTTTAAGGTTTTTGGAAATAAAAGGATTCAATTTAGGGTTTTAAGGTTTGGAAAATTGGAAAGCATATTAGGGTTTTGGTAAATTAATAAAACGATTTAAGGTTTTGAAAAGTTGGATAGTAGATTAGGGTTTTAAGATTTTGAAGAAATAGATTAGGGTTCTTGGGTTTTAGAAGGAACAGAAAAGCAATTTTAGGGTTTTTTGAAAATAAAGGAGACGAATTAAGGTTCTAAGGTTTTGAAGAAGTAAATTAGGGCTCTAAGGTTTTAGAATCAAAAGAAACAATTTAATGATTGAAGCTACTGTAAGGAAAAAAGAGATTAGATATTCAAACCTTCGTTTGTTGGTTCTACCAAAAATTGCTTCTTGGATGAACAAGGACAAAGGCAAGATGGCTGCCTTTGATGGATTGATTGCTTGCTTGCTTATTCTCCTTTAAAAAGTTCAACCATTTTACTGCCAAAGGTTTCTCCTAGTCAAATCGTTCCAAAGTTTTTTCCTTTTTTCTGTATGTTTTGGTCTTTTTTATAGGAAATTTAGATGATTAATTTTAATTCTTTAAGGAAACTGTATTTACTTAGGAAAAGAAAACCGAAACCAAATAGAATTTGGTTTCGGAAAAAAATTGCGTTGGAAAAATTTCGCTGGCGAAAACTGTGATGGGCTGCTAAAGCTGCGAGGCGAGGTGCGAGCGTCGGGCGCGCCAGGCAGGCTGCGGGCCATTTCATCCAAGCTTTCGTCGCCGATTTTTTCATCGCCAATTTTTATTTTTATTTATTTATTATTTATTATTATTATTATTATTTTTATTCACTTCTCCATTTTCAACTAAAATAAAGATTAAAACACCACAAAAATTATTTTGGACTATAAAAAATAACCGACCGGACTGGGTCAAAAATTAAGGGTCTACAGTTATTCGGTACTTGGACCGGAGATTGAATTTGATTTGGGTACTTGGACCCGAGATTGAATTTGATTTGGGTACTTGGACCCGAGATTGAATTTAATTTGGGCACTTGGACCCGAGATTGGGCACTTGGACCCGAGACTAGATTGAATTTGGGTACTTGGACTTGGGATTGGGTACTTGGACCCGAGATTTATTTGATTTGGGTACTTGGACCCGAGATTGAATTTGATTTGGGTACTTGGACTCAGAATTGAACTTGATTTGGGTACGTAGACCCAAGATTGGATTGAATTTGGGTATTTGGAATCGGGATTGGATACTTGGACCCAAGATTGATTTGATTTAGGTACTTGGACCCTAGATTGGGTACTTGGACCTGAGACTGATTTGATTTAGGTACTTGGACCTAAGATTGAACTGAATTTGGGTGCTTGGACCCGAGACTGAATTTGATTTGGGTACTTGGCCCCGAGATTGAATTTGATTTGGGTACTTGGACCCGAGAATGGGTACTTGGACCCGATATTGGGTTGAATTTGGGTACTTGAGTTTGACTAACCTTTTATCAGTTGAGAAGTCTAACTGCTCCGGCTGTTCTATGCATTCTAGTTCTTTACCCTCAAAATGGATCTTCATCCTTTGAGATCGGGTCTTCACCCTTGAAAATGAATCTTCATCCTTTGAGATCCGGTCTTCACCCTTGAAAATGGTTCTTCATCCTTTGAGATCGGGTCTTCACCCTTGAAAATGGATCTTCATCCTTTGAGATTAGGTCTTCACCTTTGAAAATGGATCTTCATCCTTGGAAATCGAGTCTTCACCCTTGAAAATGGATCTTTATCCTTTGAGATTGGGTCTTCACCCTTGAAAATGGATCTTCATCCTTTGAGATTAGGTCTTCACCCTTGAAAACGGATCTTCATCCTTGGAGATCGGGTCTTCACCCTTGAAAATGGATCTTCATCTTTTGAGATCGGGTCTTCACCCTTGAAAATGGATCTTCATCCTTTGAGATCGGGTCTTCACCCTTAAAAATGGATCTTCATCCTTTGAGATCGGGTCTTCACCCTTGAAAATGGATCTTCATCCTTTGAAACTTCAGGTCTTCACCCTTTAAAATTGGATCTTCATCCTTGGACTTTGGGTCTTCACCCTTTGAAATTGGATCTTCATCCTTTGAGATCGGGTCTTCACCTTTGAAAATGGATCTTCATCCTTTGAGACTTCAAGGTCTTCGCCCTTTGAAATTGGATCTTCATCCTTGGACTTCGGGTCTTCACCCTTTGAAATTGGATCTTCATCCTTGGAATCAGGTCTTCACCCTCAAACTATGTGTCTTTATCCACTGGAGATCAGGTCTTTACCCTTGAAACATGGATCTTTATCCATTGGAGATTGGGTCTTCACCCTTGAAAATGGATCTTTATCCATTAGAGATCGGGTCTTTACCCTTGAAACATGGATCTTTATCCACTGGAGGTCGGGTCTTTACCCTTGAAACATGGATCTTTATCCATTGGAGATTGGGTCTTTATCCTTGAAACATGGATCTTTATCCATTGGAGGTTGGGCCTTTACCCTTGAAACATGGATCTTTATCCAGTGGAGGTTAGGTCTTTACCCTTGAAACATGGATCTTTATCCATTTGAGGTCGGGTCTTTACCCTGGCTTCAGCTCTTTTAGCTGGACTGATCTTTTGTCTTTTGCATCTTCATTCTTTTGAGAATTCTAATTTTCTTCTTTCTCATTCTTTCTTGTTCTTCCTTTTTGCAAAAATTCAGCTATCTTTAATTGGACCTTATATCCTCTCCTGCCCCCTGCGCGGCGAAATATTTGCAAGTGAGTTCAAAAATGTTTTATATATAAACTCAAAAAATAGAAAAGGAGAAAGTTTGCCCCCTGTGTAGGCTCAAACCCATGATTTTTCTATACGGGCTCTAATTGATGTTTGTCTTGTCTAGCTCTTCACACAAACAGGTATTTCTTCTTTTGCAAAATGACTGGAGGTTCCTCAAGTAAATAGGCTTTCCATGCCCCCTTGATTCAATATCTTCTTTTGATTCTTTACTTTACAGGGTATTTGTTGTTCACTTTGATAAAGAATAGACAATACAAGACAAGAAAGTGCGATGTGATATGCTCATGTATGCATGATATGCATGAATAATACTTACAGTCTTTCCATCAACTCACCGTCTGAGGTGATCAGCAGAGGTGTTCTCATTGATTTCTTTCAGATGCTTGTTCAGGTCTTGCATTGGAGTGACACAATGCTTTACATTTATGGCTTTTATCTTCAAGATGTTGAAAACACGAGTGGTGGAGGCTCCAAGCAGCAGAGTCATGGATGCATCCATTTCAAACTACGTTTCAGCATGCCAGTTGGTAGGTTCTTCTTGACCTTGCTAATAATCATTTCCTTTGCCCAATGTGTTTTTTGAGTTTTGATGGTGCAACAAACTTCTCCTAACTTGAAGGCTTCGTGTGACAAAAACACATTTTTTTTTAAATTTTTATTTTGAAATCAATTGTTGGCTTTGCCAAATCAATGTCAATATACCTCAGGACTTGATTTTCCAAATTAACATATTTATAACATGACAACCCTAGTTACCTTACTAAACTCGGGAATATTTAAGCAAGAATTGTTGCACTTCAGATAGGCACATACACATTACTTGGCCAAAGGTCTCATTGAGTTTAAATATTGTCTATCTCATATGCATGCTTATTCAAACTATCTCCACTAATAAACTCTACCTACCAAGAGAGATCAACAGGTCTTTGATAGGCTTGAAATGGGGTCTATAAGGGACATGGGTTTAAGTGAAGACCATTTTGAGATAGGAGCTAATGTGACACAATGGACAAACCCTCACACTACAAACTTCTTGTTGGAACCTTAAACTGTTGGAAACATAAAAAGATAGAGCTTTGAGAGTTCACCCATCTTTTTGGCATTAATCTAGATCTTGATTGGGACAATCTTTGTTTCTTTGCATAAAGTTTGGTACCCAAATTCGTTTCTTTTCTTCTTCTCCCTTTTTTTTTTATTTTTCTTACTCCTCCCTTTCTTTGAGCATTTTATCATTTTGTACTTCTTCCTTGTAGGACTGTCAAGTACAGAACTTTCAAGAACTAGATGGTCTTTCTCCTTTTTCTCTAATTTTGATCGAATCTTTAGTTGGGTTGGACCAATTCAAGTCAAACTGTCCTTATAAACCAAATGGAAGCCTTTTGTTGTCTTAGGTAAAAGAGAACTCAGTTGGCTTTCTGAACCACTTTTTTAGGTTTTATCTCCTTTTTTTTTTCTTTTTCTTTTTTTTTTTCTTTTTTTTTTCTTCTTCTTCTTTTTTTTTCTCTTTTTTTTGTTCTAGCTCTAAAAGAGTTGTCTTATTTGTACTAACTTGGGCTTTCAATAATGGATGAGTGGAGTAACATAAATATTCTTTAACAGGGATAAATCATTTGTTACTCTGATGTTGTCTTGATATATTGGAGATATTAAGTGAACTTCAATTACCCTTATGGTCTTGAAAACTTCAACTACCCTTATGGTCTTGAAAACATCAACTACCCTTATGATCTTGAGAATTTCAACTATCCTCATGATCTTGACTAATCATTACTTTCTTTGATCTTCTTGCCTCTTCATCTTAGAGATCATAAGACTTGTCAAAAGTATCACAACAGCTCAGGGTAGGTTATTGGGTTTGTAAGCCAATGCAAAAAAAGCTAAAATTTTATGAAGGCTCAAAGGGACAACTAGGGATTGATATTTAATAGGGTGGACACTAGTTGTTGGCTAACCAAATAATGCCTAGATCATTTCTCTCTTAAATAAGCAGAGTTCAATTTCACCTTGAAAGTTTGTCAAAGCATGTTCTAAGACTGACTAGGACCTAGACAAAGGTAATTATGCAGGAGCCCTCTCTAAGTAAGCATACACAACTCAATGCTATAGAGCAATTCCCTCACCTAGTAAAGTCATTTGAGTCGTGATGCCTATACTCGTTAATTTATGAACATCAAGCTAGATTCCTCATTGGTTGAGCACCAAAATGAACAAAGACCAATAAAATTTTGATGAAAGTAATTTATTTCAAACAAATTTTAAATTTGAAAAAAATAATAGTTCCAAAATATTAAAGAAAGTAAAATTGAAAAGCAACATTCAAGTTAAGGAAGGTTCTTTGAGTTTAAGCTTCTTCTCCTTTCACATCTTTAACATTCCCATCTTGAAAGGATGATAAAACAAAATCCTCTTCCAATCCTTTTCCTACCATGAAGGTTGCTGGTGGTGGCATTCTTCCAAATTTAGGCAAAGGGTTGTTCTTGGTATTAGGCTTATCCGGCTCAGACAACTTGCCATTATCAATTAAATTCTAGATCTCATGCCTCAACTTCATGCAATTGTCCGTTTCGTGTCCAGGCCTTTGATGGAATTGGCAAAATGCATTAGTATCAAAGTTAGGTGGAAGAGGATTAGGCAAAGGATGAGGAGTAAAGGGTTGTAACAATCCCTTCTTTTATAGCTTATTAAGAACCCAAGAAAGTGGCATCCTTAATTATGAAAACTGCCTCATTTCTCCTTGACTAGTGGTATTAACATTAGCTTCCTTTTGTGTGCTTTGATTGCCTGACTGGTAATTCCCTTTCTCATTCCTTTTTATTGAAAAGTGATTCTTCTCCCTTTCTCACTCTTCAATTTGTAGACCAGCTTGGAGAAGATCTTTGAAGTCCCTTATAAGGCTGTGAGACAGCCTTTCACGGAGGTTGGGCAGGACGCATCTCACAATCATCCTTATTTGATCAGATTCATCAAGCCTTTTCTTGAGCAAAGCAGCCTTATTTCGCCACCTTTTCACATAGTCCACAAAATTCTCATTTGGCCTTTGTCTAATGGATTCAACTTCCATTAAGGTAACTTCCAACTCGACATTATACCCATATTGCTGAATGAAAGCCTTGTATAACATGTCCTAATCTTTTTGAGTACTTTCTTCTAAGGTGTTGAACCAATTTTGGACAACAGGGTCCAATGAGAGCATAAAGTACCTTAGAGTTTGAGCCTTAGTAGCTCGGGCAGATTGCATAGCAGTGATATACTGCTTCACATGGAGGTGAGGATTTTTGGTTCCATCAAACTTCGCAAAAGATGGCATCTTGAATTTGTATGGAACTTCTTCATCTAGCTCAAATAATTTGTAAATCTCGGACATCTCTTCGGTTTTTAGCTTCTTCTTAAATTTCTTTTCTAAATTAGTAATCATCTTCTCAACATTGGATGTCTCGGTCTTTTCAATAGTTGTCTTCTCAACAATCTTTGGTTCTTTCTTCTTGTCTTGAGGATCTTAGTTGTATTGAGCCCAATCATCATCATCAATGATCACCTTATCATCATCAAAAGCTACTTCACCAACTTTAGCCTTCCCCTTGTCTTTCTTGGTGCTAGCAGATGCTTCGGCATTGTTTCCTAAAATTGCAGCTAGTTGATTCTTTATGGTCTTGGCCATGGCCTCTTTTATTTATTCCATCTTGGCATTGAGGAAATCATCCATCATTCTTTGAATTTTTTCAGGCTCCATTGCTTTTGGTGAAAAAGAGATTGAGTCGTTGCTAGATTCTTCGTCTCCAGCGTAGGTCGCATTGTCATAAGCTTTTGAACTGCCGTAATCTAGGGCTATGAGCCAGAAAGGATTAATGATATGAGATGCAAATGTATGCATGTATGCACAAATAATTAACAAACAAGAACAAATAGGACGTTCCTTCCAACCTTATAACATCCACACACGAATGGTGAGTCTCTTTTCCTAGGTATATGGTTAACAAAATACCAACATGGGGTATCTTGTTTTCGAATATCTCCCTCGGACGTTTCAACCAATAGTTATATTTTCAAAAATAGAAATCAATTTATGATAATTCCCATCAATTAGGTTTTAATCCATGCAACCAACTATAGTAGCTTTTAAGCTATATTGGATTAAAACTAAATTAAGAGGTTTATTATAAATAGATTTCTCACTTGAAAAATGTAACTAATGATTTGTTTTATTAGTTTTTGTCATAGAATTGTATCTTATTTATTATGATGATTATTGTTTTCTTCAGGTATTTTGGTAGTTTTAATCTGTTTATTTAGTGATTTTAGCAACTTTGGTAGTTTTAATTTATTTCAGTGTTTGTCATTTTTACTCTAGTTTTTAGTGTGTGTTTATGTATATTTGGTTAATGTCTAATTTGATTCTTGTTTAAAGTTTGTTTCAAGTGTTTGTTTTAGGTTAATATGCAGAATATTTCCTTGGAAGAAAGAATAGCTTGAAGTAGCAAGACACGACAAAGCCACTGGCCGTGTCTCACCTTAAGGGCAAAACCAAGGAACCAAGAGAGGAGGGAAAATTTGGCAATAGGTGACACACTCAGGTGACATGACCAAGCCACTGGCCGTGTCACATGACACGGCCATAAGCTTGGCCTTGTGCCATACTTACCCAAGGAAGAAGACCAAAGAAAGAAGAGCAAAGAATGAAGAGATCAGAAGGTGACACACTCAGGTGACACGGCCAAGCCACTGGCCGTGTCACATGACATGGCCAGGAGCTTGGCCGTGTCACACTCAATTCTAAAGAAGCAAAGATGAAGGATTACACAGAAACTGACACATTTAGGTGACACGGCCAGGAGCTTGGCCGTGTCACTCCATGGGACTAAGGGAAGAAAGAAAACGCAGATTTTGAGCGAGGTTTCGTATAAATAAGAGGATTAGGGTTTTTGAAGAAAAAAAAAACAGTTTTTCAGCCGTCAAACATAAACTTTTGAGTTTCCATTTGTTTTCTGTAATATCCTCATTTATGCCCTAAAAGTTTTGCATATTGTTGTTGTTGTTATTGTTATAAATTGGATTGAATGTATATGATGGGATAAGAAAAGAAATTGGGAGGAGAATGCTTGTGTATATGTGTATTGGGAAAGAATTAGGGTTTAGAGAGAATGGTATATGTTGTGTATATGATGATATATATAACATATAAATGGGTCAAAGGAAGAGTCAAAGGAAGAGAGATATTTTTGTGTTAAGTGTGTAATTACATATAAGGGCTTATATGAGACAAAAAGTTAGTTATATGGTTAAGGGCAATTTGGTAATTGCTTGGATAAGATCACTTGGTGGAGATTAAAAGCAAAATTTGACTTTGTTTCTTCATCATTTTCTTCTTTCTTTCATGAAGTGGCCGGCTCCTCCTTAGACAAAGGGAAGCAAGAGGTGAAGAGAGGTTCTTGATGAGTTGAGTTCAAAATTGAATGAAGATTAAGTGTTCAAGTGTTGATTCAAGAAGTTTTTAGCTAAGGTAAGATCTTCCCTTTGATTTCTTTCATTCTTTTGAAGTGGTATGGGAAGTTAATTAGGGTTTGATGATTTGATGATGAGATGTGTTTATGATTTGTTCTCAAGTGTTAAATTGGTTTTAAGTTAATAGTTTAAATAGGTGTAGTTGTTGGAAGTGGTAAATGTTAATTTTGAAAGGTGGAGAGGGATGGTGATTTTAGTGTTTTGAGATGATGTGTGTTTAATTGTTATATTAATGTGTTGTAAAGTAATTCTTATGGTGAATATGTGTTTAGAACATTGATTATGTTCATTTGAAACATGTTATATGATGAATATTGTGTTTGAGTGCAATTGAGAAAGTGTTGGTTTTAGTTAAGGTTATGTGTATGGGTGACATGGCCAGAAGCCATGAAGAGACACGCCCGTGTCATTTATTTGTGTTGGCTACTGCCTCTTTTATTTTTAAAGACACGGCCGTGTTCCTCAAGTGGGCTGGGCGTGTCCCTCAAATGAGTTGGATATTGTTTGATTTCTTTGTTCTTTTTGCATGGTTTGGGTTCTTCAAAGGTAGTTTGGTCTCTAAACCTAAACATAAACATTTTAAACATACTTAAACCAAGGAATGACTTAATCAAACACTTGTGGATGATCCTAAAGCTATGAATAATATAAATTGTTCTTGCATTGTTGAGATTGAGCAATGTTATGTTATGCATTGTGATGGTAATGTGTTTCATGAGTAATGTGGAATGAAGTGTTGATATTCATGAATGATGCTATGTGAGATATAATGTGATCATGGATGAGATAAATATACACTTGAATAATGAAGTGTTATATTGTGAAATGAAATGTGAGGCCATTGTTATTGGCTAAGGTGATTCAATGGAGATAAATGAGGCATGTTTGCCTAAATGATAATGAGAATTGAGAATGAAAACTAAATGAATTGTGTGGCTAATGTGTTATTCCATTTTCAGAGTTTGTTGTTGGTGGCATGCCTAATAAGTGTAACAATCTCTTGAAGTTAGGTTGGGTTGAATCCTTGAAGCCTAATTGAGATGTTACCACCCTTGAAGCTAGGTTGGGTTAGTTCTTGAAGCCAAGTTGGGTTGAAGCTTAGCATGCTTTGCTCCCCTTGAAGCTTGGTTGAACTTAATCCTTGAAGCCTAGTTGGGTATATGATATTGATAAATGTGATAACAAACCAAAGCATTAACTCTGAAAATTGAATGTCATATTAGTGTATCTTGGGCCCAATGCTTGTCTTTGTTTAATGAGAGTCATGATTTGTTTATTGTTGTTAATGGATGATTAAATGATTAAATAATGAAGTATATGCAATGATGTTGAAATGTGATATGCATATATGTATGTTGGTTATAAAATGTAAAGGGATGTTGTTAGCTTTGCATATATGTTGTTACATATATGATATGAATTAGAATTGACATTGTATTGCATTAAAGCATATCAATAGCATGTTTTATCTTATTAAGCCCTTGGCTTAGCGCGATAGTGTTTAATCGCGCAGGTAATAGAGTTGATAGAGTTGAACCCGAGAGTTCATCAAGACCAAGTGAGAGTAGACCTTGAAGAATCCATTTTGGGAGCTTAAAGATCAGAGCAAACTTGCCAATCATGTATACTTCTTTATATTTTGTAAAGAAATGTTTAATATGTAAATATGTACATATTTTATAACTTCCGCTGTGTAATATATAAATGTATATATATATATAACTAATATGTTTTGTTTTATAAGTAAATGATCTAATTTTCTATAATGTAAAATGATAAGGGTATTGTATCAAGTTTTAAAGGGTTTGAATGTTAAGAAAACCGTAGCATCCCTATGTTTGGTGCACTTATGCTATCTTGTTGTGGTTGTAGTGTGTGTGCATTGGATATGGGGGTGTTACAATTGTTTTGGTATCAGAGCCTAGGTTTGAGATTCTCAACCTAGGTAAAATGTAAGAAAAAGACTATTTTGATTTTAAAAAGTGGTTTTTGAATAATATACATGTTTGGGATTGGCAACCTCTGATCTTTAATAAGATGTAGTATGTTGTGTTTGCAGACTTAGGTTGTGATGGATTCTCACTCACGCCAGTCGGTTGAGGGTAGTGAGGGGAGCGTTGCTCCTGCTGAGGGAGCTAGGGTTGATAGTATTGAGGAGGCACCTGCTTCGGTGTCTGGTAGACCAGTTGGTGAGGAGGTTCCGCCAGCCTGGTTTAGGCATATGATGGAAGTTATGAGGCAAGCACCAGTGCAACCAGTGCCACCACCCCCTCAGCCTTCAGTACCAGTGAGGCACTATGATAAGCTAAGGAAGTATGGAGCAGAGGATTTCTTTGGTACAGTTGATCCGGCTGTAGCAGAACAGTGGCTTGATAGAGTTCAGAGGGTATTTGTTCAGTTGCAAGCCACCTCAGAGGAAAAGTTTGATTATGCAAGATCTTTGCTACAGAAGGATGCATACGACTGGTGGAGGACAGTGCCCCATTCTATGGATGATCCACCAACCTTGTCATATGCGGATTTTCTGAGAGAGTTTGAGTTGAAGTATACTCCTAGGGAGTATAAAGACATGAAAAAGATGGAGTTCTTAAGCTTGAAGCAAGATAGCAAGACTGTAACTGAGTATGAGGTTGAGTTTATTCGATTGAGCCAGTATGCTGGGGGCATTATAGCTGATGAGATAGATAGATGCAGGAGATTTGAGGAGGGATTGAGGCCCTCTATCATGTGCTTAGTGGCTGGATCTAGATATCACGATTTCTCCCAGCTTGTGGCAGCAGCTCGAAGTGTAGAGCGAGCTCAGGGTATTGCGGTTGCTTCAGAAGAAGAGGTTAGGGTTAGAAGGCCCCAGTTCGAGGCAGGGTCTTCTTCTGCGAAGAGAGGTAAAGGAAGCTTTGTTCCTAGAGTTAGTAGGAGTCAGAGGTCAGCTGGTAGGTCAGTGCAGTTACAGAGGCAGAGATTTAGACCTGCAGCTTCAGTGGCGAGTGCTCCGACCCCTATGGTTCAGAGATCCACCTTACCCATCTGCATCCATTGTGGTAGGCCGCATGGTGGTCCTTGTTGGAAGGCTGGTGTTGCAGGGGTTTGTTTCAGGTGTGGATCGCCAGATCACTTTGTGAGAGATTGTCCTGAGAGGCAAGAGCAGATGTCAGTTGATACTGCAGCTTCTCGACCTAGTGTAAGGGGAGGTCGAGTAGGCAGAGGTAGCAGCCGGGGAGGCAGATCTGGGTTCAGTGTTAGAGGAGGTGCTACATCCAGGGAGAGTAGACCAGAGGAGGTTGGTTCTTCCCAGAGGATGTATGTTATGAAGAGGCAGCCAGATGCTTAGGCAGTCATTGCTGGTACTTTTTCCTTATTTGGTTTTTCTGTACTTGCTTTGATTGATCCGGGTTCCACGCATTCATATGTTAGTGCATCTGTATTGCCTGTATTTGATGTGCATGCTGAATCCCTAGGATTTGATGTGTTGGTGACAAATCCGTTAGGGCATAGTGTGGTTGTGAGTAAGGTACACCGAGATAGTGCAGTGAGGGTGCAAGGTGAGGAGTTCCTTGGAGACTTGATTGAGATGCCATTTAAGGAATATGATGTGATCTTAGGTATGGATTGGCTATCTCGACATGGAGCTGTGGTGGATTGTAAAAAGAAAATTGTTTCTTTGAGAACGGGTGATGGTAGAGAGGTGATAGTATCTAATGAGCAGGAACAGCTAGCCTCCTTATTTGTTTCAGCTGTTGCAGCTAGGAGATTGATTAGAAAGGGGTGTGAAGCCTATCTTGCTCATGTGGTGGATACTAGAGTGAAGGGTTCTCCCATTGATAGTATTGCCACAGTTGCAGAGTTCCCAGATGTTTTTCCAGAGGAGTTGCCAGGATTGCCTCCTGAGAGAGAGGTGGAGTTCGGTATTGAATTGTTGCCTGGTACCACTCCTATCTCTATTACTCCTTATAGAATGGCACCAGCAGAATTAAGGGAGTTGAAAGTGCAATTACAGGAGTTGTTGGACAAAGGATTCATTCGCCCCAGTGTTTCTCCTTGGGGAGCTCCTGTGCTATTTGTGAAAAAGAAAGATGGTACTGTGAGGTTGTGTATCGATTATAGGCAATTGAACAAGGTGACTATTAAAAATAAATATCCTTTGCCTAGAATCGATGATCTCTTTGATCAATTGAAGGGTGCAGCTGTGTTTTCCGAAATTGATTTGAGATCTGGGTACCATCAGCTGAGAGTCAAGGCTGAAGATGTTCCGAAGACCGCCTTTCGGACCAGGTATGGGCATTATGAATTTTTAGTTATGCCTTTTGGTCTGACGAATGCACCTGCAGCTTTTATGGATTTGATGAATAGGGTGTTTAGGCCCTATCTGGATCAGTTTGTAGTGGTCTTCATCGATGACATTCTGGTGTATTCGCGGAATGAAGAGGAACATGATATGCATCTGCGGATTGTGTTGCAGATTTTGAGAGAGAAGCAGTTATTTGCCAAATTGTCGAAGTGTGAGTTTTGGTTGGATCAAGTAGCTTTTCTCGGACATATTGTTTCTGCAGAAGGCATCAGAGTTGATCCGAGCAAAGTTGAAGCAATTTTGAATTGGAGTCCACCCAAGTCGGTGACAGAGGTTAGAAGTTTTCTGGGTTTGGCAGGCTATTACCGGCGGTTTGTGAAAGGGTTTTCTTTGATAGCTACTCCACTCACCAGATTGCTTCGTAAGGGAGTGAGGTTTTTGTGGACAGATCAGTGTCAGGCGAGCTTTGAACATTTGAGAGATATGCTGACTCAAGCGCCTGTTCTTACTTTACCTGTTGAAGGCAAACCATATGTGATCTACAGTGATGCTTCACATAGAGGTTTGGGGTGTGTATTGATGCAGGAAGGTAAAGTTATAGCTTATGCGTCTCGACAGTTGAAACCGCATGAGCTTAACTATCCGACCCATGATTTGGAATTGGCTGCCATTGTGTTTGCATTGAAGATTTGGCGCCATTATTTGTTTGGGGAGAAATGTTTCATTTATACTGATCACAAGAGTTTGAAATATTTGGGTGTCCAGAAAGAACTCAATCTTCGTCAGAGGAGATGGTTAGAATTGATTAAAGACTACGATTGTTTGATTGACTATCATCCAGGTAAAGCAAATGTTGTTGCTGATGCCTTGAGTCGGAAGTCTTTAGCAGGTTTGACTGTTTTCTCGCTCTCGTTGCTTGTTGAGTTGAGAGCATTGTGTGTTAGTTTTGTACCTTGTGATGATGGTGCATTGTTAGCACAGTTGCAATTGAAGCCGGTTTTGCTAGATCAAATCAAAGAAGCTCAGTTGGCCGATAAGAAGATACAAAAGATTATTTCAGATTGCAAGAATGGGAAGACTAGAGATTTTATTGTGAAAGGTGATGGGAGTCTCTGGTTTAAGAACCGATTGTGTGTACCCGATAATGCTGATTTGAAAAGAGTCATTTTAGAAGAAGCACATCAGTCAGTGTTTGCTATGCATCTGGGTAATACAAAGATGTATTATGATTTGAGACAGCTTTATTGGTGGATGGGGTTGAAGAGAGACATTGCTGAGTTTGTATCGAAATGTCTCACCTGTCAGAAGGTTAAAGCAGAGCATCAAGTTCCAACTGGATTGCTTCAACCATTATCAGTACCAGAATGGAAGTGGGATAGAGTGACGATGGATTTTGTGTCTGGTTTGCCATTGACACAAAAGAAGCATGATGCTATATGGGTGATTGTGGATAGATTGACTAAGACAGCTCATTTCCTTCCGGTTTGGATGGATTACTCTTTGGAGAGATTGGTTGAGCTGTATATCCATGAGATTGTGAAGTTGCATGGTGTTCCAACTTCTTTAGTGTCTGATCGAGATCCCAGGTTTACTTCAAGATTTTGGAAGAGTTTGCATAGTGCTTTGGGTTCTCGATTACACTTCAGTACTGCTTTTCATCCGCAGACGGATGGACAGTCAGAGAGGGTGATACAGATTATTGAGGACATGTTGAGAAGCTGTGTCATCGATTTCTTTGGAAGTTGGGATAGATTCTTACCACTTGTGGAGTTTGCTTACAACAACAGTCACCAATCCAGCATTGGTATGGCACCATTTGAAGCATTGTATGGCAGACGGTGTAGGACACCTCTTTGTTGGAGTGAAATTGGGGAAGGTAAGTTAATTGGGCCTGATTTGATTCAAGAAACTGAAGAAAAAGTAAAGCTGATTCGAGGCAGATTGAAAGCAGCTTCAGACCGACAGAAGTCTTATGCAGATCTGAAGAGGAGAGACATAGAGTTTGATGTGGGAGATAAGGTATTTTTGAAAGTATCTCCTTGGAAGAAGATTTTGAGGTTCGGTCGGAAAGGAAAATTGAGTCCTCGTTTCATTGGACCGTATGAAGTTTTGGAAAGAGTTGGGCCAGTTGCTTATCGGCTTGCTTTGCCACCTGAGTTGGATCGGATTCATAACGTATTTCATGTTTCTATGTTGAGGAGGTATAGGTCGGATCCATCTCATGTGTTGCCGATTGAGTCAATTGAAGTAAATCCTGATATGACATTTGAAGAGGAACCAGTTGCTATTTTGGCACGTGATGTGAAAGAGTTGAGAAACAAGAGAGTGCCACTTGTGAAGATTTTGTGGAAGAATCATGGAAAAGAAGAAGCAACTTGGGAAAATGAACAAACCATGCGAGAGCAATATCCTCAGTTGTTTCAGATTTGATATCAGGTAATTTCGAGGATGAAATTTCTTTTTAGAGGGGGAGAATTGTAATATCCTCATTTATGCCCTAAAAGTTTTGCATATTGTTGTTGTTGTTATTGTTATAAATTGGATTGAATGTATATGATGGGATAAGAAAAGAAATTGGGAGGAGAATGCTTGTGTATATGTGTATTGGGAAAGAATTAGGGTTTAGAGAGAATGGTATATGTTGTGTATATGATGATATATATAACATATAAATGGGTCAAAGGAAGAGTCAAAGGAAGAGAGATATTTTTGTGTTAAGTGTGTAATTACATATAAGGGCTTATATGAGACAAAAAGTTAGTTATATGGTTAAGGGCAATTTGGTAATTGCTTGGATAAGATCACTTGGTGGAGATTAAAAGCAAAATTTGACTTTGTTTCTTCATCATTTTCTTCTTTCTTTCATGAAGTGGCCAGCTCCTCCTTAGACAAAGGGAAGCAAGAGGTGAAGAGAGGTTCTTGATGAGTTGAGTTCAAAATTGAAGGAAGATTAAGTGTTCAAGTGTTGATTCAAGAAGTTTTTAGCTAAGGTAAGATCTTCCCTTTGATTTCTTTCATTCTTTTGAAGTGGTATGGGAAGTTAATTAGGGTTTGATGATTTGATGATGAGATGTGTTTATGATTTGTTCTCAAGTGTTAAATTGGTTTTAAGTTAATAGTTTAAATAGGTGTAGTTGTTGGAAGTGGTAAATGTTAATTTTGAAAGGTGGAGAGGGATGGTGATTTTAGTGTTTTGAGATGATGTGTGTTTAATTGTTATATTAATGTGTTGTAAAGTAATTCTTGTGGTGAATATGTGTTTAGAACATTGATTATGTTCATTTGAAACATGTTATATGATGAATATTGTGTTTGAGTGCAATTGAGAAAGTGTTGGTTTTAGTTAAGGTTATGTGTATGGGTGACACAGCCAGAAGCCATGAAGAGACACGCCCGTGTCATTTATTTGTGTTGGCTACTGCCTCTTTTATTTTTAAAGACACGGCTGTGTTCCTCAAGTGGGCTGGGCGTGTCCCTCAAATGAGTTGGATATTGTTTGATTTCTTTGTTCTTTTTGCATGGTTTGGGTTCTTCAAAGGTAGTTTGGTCTCTAAACCTAAACATAAACATTTTAAACATACTTAAACCAAGGAATGACTTAATCAAACACTTGTGGATGATCCTAAAGCTATGAATAATATAAATTGTTCTTGCATTGTTGAGATTGAGCAATGTTATGTTATGCATTGTGAATGGTAATGTGTTTCATGAGTAATGTGGAATGAAGTGTTGATATTCATGAATGATGCTATATGAGATATAATGTGATCATGGATGAGATAAATATACACTTGAATAATGAAGTGTTATATTGTGAAATGAAATGTGAGGCCATTGTTATTGGCTAAGGTGATTCAATGGAGATAAATGAGGCATGTTTGCCTAAATGATAATGAGAATTGAGAATGAAAACTAAATGAATTGTGTGGCTAATGTGTTATTCCATTTTCAGAGTTTGTTGTTGGTGGCATGCCTAATAAGTGTAACAATCTCTTGAAGTTAGGTTGGATTGAATCCTTGAAGCCTAATTGAGATGTTACCACCCTTGAAGCTAGGTTGGGTTAGTTCTTGAAGCCAAGTTGGGTTGAAGCTTAGCATGCTTTGCTCCCCTTGAAGCTTGGTTGAACTTAATCCTTGAAGCCTAGTTGGGTATATGATATTGATAAATGTGATAACAAACCAAAGCATTAACTCTGAAAATTGAATGGCATATTAGTGTATCTTGGGCCCAATGCTTGTCTTTGTTTAATGAGAGTCATGATTTGTTTATTGTTGTTAATGGATGATTAAATGATTAAATAATGAAGTATATGCAATGATGTTGAAATGTGATATGCATATATGTATGTTGGTTATAAAATGTAAAGGGATGTTGTTAGCTTTGCATCTATGTTGTTACATATATGATATGAATTAGAATTGACATTGTATTGCATTAAAGCATATCAATAGCATGTTTTATCTTATTAAGCCCTTGGCTTAGCGCGATAGTGTTTAATCGCGCAGGTAATAGAGTTGATAGAGTTGAACCCGAGAGTTCATCAAGACCAAGTGAGAGTAGACCTTGAAGAATCCATTTTGGGAGCTTAAAGATCAGAGCAAACTTGCCAATCATGTATACTTCTTTATATTTTGTAAAGAAATGTTTAATATGTAAATATGTACATATTTTATAACTTCCGCTGTGTAATATATAAATGTATATATATATAACTAATATGTTTTGTTTTATAAGTAAATGATCTAATTTTCTATAATGTAAAATGATAAGGGTATTGTATCAAGTTTTAAAGGGTTTGAATGTTAAGAAAACCGTAGCATCCCTATGTTTGGTGAACTTATGCTATCTTGTTGTGGTTGTAGTGTGTGTGCATTGGATATGGGGGTGTTACATTTTCTATGAGAATTTTGATTACACTTTGATGCAAACAGTCTAGATTAAATTTGTTTTAACCACTGCAATATTCTTCTAGCAAAGATCTGAACAGGAGATTCTTCTGAAGCTAAAGAAAGTTGTAATTTGGTTTTGTTCTCAAACTTTATCTCTTAAGTTTCATTGGAATTGTACTCATGAATTCTATTATGTCTAAATTAATTTCTTTGAATTTTAATGAGATGAACTTGTTTGATAGCATTATTATGAACTAATTTGATCTAGTCTAGGGTTTGTATGGATCTACTACGATTGTTTGAATTGGTTATTGCTCTTAACTGAATTATTTCTTTAGCCTTAATTGATTGGATTAATGTTAATATATAATTGATTGGCCACCAATTATGTATTTGAGGTATTAGATGAAGGATTGAGAAATGAAGTCTAATGCTGGAACAATTCAATTAGGGACTTAGGTGAATTAGAAATATAAACCTCAGAAAAATATCATTTCAATTATAACAAGATTATTTGAAAGAGGTTTGAATGCAAGAGCTTATTTCCTTGATTCAATTAATTAAGTTGCTTGAGATCTAATCTTCGAAATTAAATTGATTGAGAGGAATAGCTGTTCATACATATAAGTTAGTAGAGAAGTGCAAACCCTAGACCTTTCGATTAAGTGAATCAATATATCAGCTTAGTTTACTTTTATTGTTTTAAATTCCACTCGATCTGTCTTCATTAGTTGTTAGCAATTTAAAGTTATTAATAATTTGTTATTTGCAATTGATATTCAATTAGCTATTCTAGCTTCCTTTTGAGACGACCTTGAGGTGTTCACCAAAATACTACAGCAGCCTCGTATACTTGCAAGTGTAGTTCTAGTAGTGTTAATTAGAGTGCAACAAGTTTTTGGCACCGCTGCCGGGGAGCTAATTGGCATAATTGTTTATTAGTCATAGATACTTTAAATTATTTTTCATTGTTTACATTTTATTTTATTTGTCTTTTGCTTTTAATAATTCCTTTGTTCTAGAAATTTTGTTTATGCAAGGCAGGAGATCACTCGGAGGAGAACTATACCCAGTTATTCCAGAAATTCAGAGAGTGAAAAGGAGCAGAGAAGAGTTTGAACTGTACATCGGATTTGATATAGAGGAGGACACTTCTGATTTTGATTTGGATACTGCACAATCTACCAATATGGGAGAAGAAAGGCAAAGAACTATGAGGGATTTTTCCAGACCTGTCATTGGAACTTTGACATCTTGTATAAGATTGACAGATGTAGCAAGAAATTATGAGTTGAAGAACATCCATTACAACATGCTGCCATCATTCTATGGTGTCCCAAATGAAGATCCTTTTAATTTTATCCAGGATTTCTATTCTACCCTCAACACTTTTCCATTGGGAGGACTAACAGAGGACCATTTGAGGATGAGATGCTTTCCGTATACATTGAAGGATAGGGCAAAGAGCTGGCTTATGATGTTGCCTGAAAATTCTTTGACAACTTGGGAGCAAGTTTATAACAAGTTTATGGGCAAATTTTACTCATATAAGAAGACAGCTGAATTGAGAGGGAAAATAGCTACATTCTCTCAATTTGAAGGAGAGCCATTTCATGATGCTTGGGACAGGTTTAAGATGCTATTGATCCAGTGTCCACACCATCACTACCCACTTCAACTTCTGAATCAGTTTTTCTACAATGGTTTAACCCAACAATTTCAAAATACTGTTGATAACGCAGTTGGGGGAGCAATGGGAGAAAAGACAGCAGATGAAACTTATGAAATCTTCGAAATGTTGGGAGCTAATTCTCAACAGAAAAGTGTAAGAGGAAGAAGTAAAGGGGTGACCAATTGGAAGCAATCAGTGAGATGGTCAATCAGATAGCTGAATTGTCAAGGCAAGTGCAGATGCTGAACATGAAGAACAATACTTCTTCATCCACTCAAGAAGTGTGTGGAATTTGTGGAACCTTCGGGCATGGAGCAAATATATGCCCCTCTGCATATGAGTCTTATGAAAATGAGGCTGAGCAAGTAAATGCTATGGGGAGATATCAACCAAGGGCCCTAAATAATCCTTACTCAAATACTTACAATCCTGGTTGGCGGAATCATCCAAAATTTTCCTGGGCAACAAATAATTCTCAATGGCCTTTCCATTTGCTCCAGAGACAAAACCAACCGCAGGGTCAAACTTCAAATCAAGGCAGCCTAAGAGAGAGAGTTTGGAGGATAGTTTATAGGCCTTTATCCAAGTCAGTGCTAAGAATCAAGAGATGAATAACAAAAGGCTGGATTCATTAGAAGCATCATTTAAGAAAGTGGAGACCCAAGTGAGACAACTTGCACAACAGATGCAGATTCAATAAAAAGGGAAATTTTCGAGTCAACCTGAGCAGGCACAAGCAGTAACTGTTCTTAGAAGTGGCAAGGTAATAAATAATGATGTTGAAAATAATTCTGTGAATGCAGGTGATCAAAAGAACAAAAAGGAAGGAGAACCAGAGAGCAAAGGTGCTGGAGAAAGATCAATGGAGAAATCCCCTTCAGCAGATTTACACAAGGCAAGTAATCCATATCGGCCACCTATACCATTCCCCAGCAGGTTGAAGAATGATAAACAAGATAGGCAATTTTCAGACATCTTCAACATGCTGTCTAAGGTAAGTATTAACTTACCCTTACTTGAAGCAATAAAAAACATGCCGGCTTATGCCAAATTCTTCAAAGAATTGAACACCAAGAAAAAGAGGTATGAGCCGAATGAAAAGGTGATAGTGTCAGAGGTAGCTAGTGCTGTTTTGCAGCATAAACTACCTCCGAAGCTAAAGGATCCTAGTAGTTTCATAATTCAAATTACTATGGGTAATGGAAAGGGGACTGATGGCATGTGTGATTTAGGAGCCAGTGTAAATTTAATGCCTTATTCTGTGTATCTTGAATTAGAACTTGGGAAACTTAAACCAACCAAAATGGTGTTGCAATTAGCTGATAGATCTCTTAGATTCCCGAAAGGGGTTATAGAAGATGTGTTAGTAAAGGTTGGTGGGTTGATAGTGCCTGTGGATTTCATAGTTCTTGACATGGAAGGAAGTAACCCTACACCATCCGCACACACTATTCTACTGGGTAGGCCTTTTATGGCTACTACCAACACCTTGATAGATGTTAAAAATGGTAAATTGTCGATGACTGTCTTGGGACAAACGGTTGAATTTTCTATTTTTAACACTTCTCCCATTCCTACAACTGCATTATATGAGGATTGCTCTTTAATTGATTGTATTGACACAGTTGTTTCAGATGTTTTCTTGCAGACAGGTTCCTCGGATAAATTGGAGCTGGCACTGACCTTAGATCATGGTTTGGATATTTTTGATTCAGAAATAGCCAGTTGCCTTGAGACATTAGAGAGTGCTGAAATAGAGGAACTTAAGGAGGACCCAGTATTTGAACTTCCCTCCATCCAAAAGGAAGAGAAGAATCCTTCACTTGAGTTAGAGCTGAAAGAGTTACCTAAAAATCTGAAATATGTGTTTTTAGGATATCACAATACCTTACCTGTGATAATATCTAGCGAACTTAGTGAAAGGGAGGAGATGAGGCTGGTGAGTGAGCTAAAAAGATTAAAAAGAGCAATAGGATGAGGATTGAGTGACATCAAAGGTATTAGCCCTTCAATGTGCATGCATAGAATCACCTTAGAAGAGGGAGCTAAACCTGTGAGGGAGACCCAAAGGCGCCTTAACCCAAACATGAGTGAAGTGGTTAAGAAGGAAGTACTTAAATTGCTTGATGAAGGAGTGATATATCCAATAGCTAATAGTAAGTGTGTGAACCCAGTACATGTAGTGCCTAAGAAATCAGGAATCACTGTGGTGAAAAATGAAAAGAATGAGTTGGTTCCTACTAGGACTACTACTGGGTGGAGAATGTGTATCGATTATAGGAAGTTGAACAATGCCACAAAGAAAGACCATTTCCCTCTTCCTTTTAATGATCAGATGTTGGATAAACTTTCTGGACACTCACATTATTGCTTTTTGGATGGACTTTTAGGTTATTATCAGGTGCCGATATCACCAGAGGATCAATCTAAGACTACTTTTACTTGCCCTTTTGGGACTTATGCATTTCGGCGTATGCCCTTTGGCTTGTGCAATGTGCCTGCAACTTTTCAGAGATGCATGATGTCTATCTTCACAGACATGATAGATGATTTTATTGAGGTATTTATGGATGACTTTTCTATTTTCGGTGATTCTTTTGATAATTGCCTCAATAAACTTGTTCTTGTGCTTGAGAGATGCATTGAATGTAACCTCACTTTGAGTTGGAAAAAGAGTCATTTCATGGTTACTCAGGGCATTGTATTAGGCCATGTTGTGTCGAGTAAAGGGATTGAGGTGGATAAGGCTAAAGTAGAGTTGATTGCTAAGTTACCCCCACCTACATCTGTTAAGGGAATAAGAAGTTTTCTAGGGCATGCAGGTTTTTACCAGAGGTTTATTAAAGATTTTTCTAAAATAAGCCAACCATTGTGTCATTTGCTTGGGAAAGATGTTCCATTTGAATTTACTGCACAATGCATGCAAGCCTTTAATTCCCTTAAGGAAAAATTGACTAGTGCACCGACAATTGTAGCTCCTGTTTGGTCTTTGCCTTTTGAAATTATGTGTGATGCCTCTAATCATGCAATAGGAGCTGTCCTTGGGCAAAGGGTTGAGAAATTTTTGAGAGTAATATATTATGCTAGCTTGACCCTAAATAGTGTGCAAATGAATTACACAACAACTGAAAAGGAAATGTTAGCTGTTGTTTTTGCCTTAGATAAGTTTAGAGCATATTTAATTGGGTCGAAAATTATTGTGCATTCTGATCATGCAGCTCTAAAATATCTTTTGACAAAACAACATGCTAAACCTCGCTTAATTAGATGGGTGTTATTATTGCAAGAATTTGATTTCCAAATCAAAGATACTAAGGGAAGTGAAAATATTGTAGCTGATCATTTATCTAGATTACCCTTCTTTGGTCAAAATCTTGCATCTGATAGCATTCATAAAAATTTATAAGCATTTCCTGATGAGCAGCTGTTTGTGGTAATGAATGCACTTTGGTTTGCAGATATTGCTAACTACCTTGCTTGTGGTATTTTGCATTCTGACATGTCATTTCAGGAAAAGAAAAGGTTTTTGCACGTGAGTAAATTTTATTTTTGGGATGAACCTTACCTATTCCAGATATTCAAAGATGATATAGTTCGCAGGTGTGTATCTGAGGAAGAACAACTGAGTGTTCTTCAATTTTGTCATGACCTTCACTGTGGTGGTCATTTTGGAGGGAGAAAGACGGCAGAAAAGGTGCTTCAAAGTGGTTTTTACTGTCCTACTCTATTCAAAGATGCTCAAGAATATTATAAGCACTGTGACAGCTGTCAAAGAGTGGGTAACATTGGGAGGAGGAATGAAATGCTCCTTCAATCGTATATTGTGGTTGAACTGTTTGATGTATGGGGAATAGATTTTATGGGTCCTTTTCCCAAGTCTTTTGGTTATGAATATATTTTAGTTGTTGTTGATTATGTTTCAAAATGGGTGGAGGCAATCCCCACCCGTACTAATGATGCTAATGTGGTTGTTAAATTTGTGAAGGAATATATTCTTAGCAGATTTAGCACACCAAGAGTGATAGTCAGTGATGGGGGAAGTCATTTCTGCAACAAACTTTTTGAGAAATTAATGCAAAAATCTAGTGTGAAACACAAGGTGGCGACCCCATACCATCCACAGACTTCTGGACAAGTTGAGACATCCAACAAGCAAATAAAAGGAATTCTAGAGAAAACAATCAACTTATAAAGGAAGGATTGGGCGAGTAGATTGCATGATGCATTGTGGGCATATCAGACTGCTTTCAAGACTCCTTTGGGTATGAGTCCATACCGATTGGTTTTTGGTAAGGCTTGTCATTTACCAGTGGAGTTGGAGCACAAAGCATATTGGGCAATTAAGACTCTGAATTTAGACTTGGAAAAGGCAAAGAGAGAATATTTTCTGCAAATTTCAGAGTTAGATGAACTGAGGAATGAGGCATATGAGAGTTCAAGGATTTATAAGGATCGCACTAAAGCACTTCATGACAGAATTATAGTGCGAAAGACATTGAGCCCAGGTATGAAAGTTTTTCTTTTTAATTCTCATCTCCGTCTGTTTCCAGGAAAACTCAAGTCTCGATGGAGTGGTCCTTTCGAGATAACTCAGGTATATCCTTCTGGTGCTATAGAATTGCTTAACTCTCGAACAAATGAAACTTTTAAAGTAAATGGACAGAGAGTTAAACCATATAATGAAGGGTTCCAAGAAGTAAGGATCATCGATAGCACTTTGATCTACGATCCTTAAGTCTTGCAGTAATGTCCAGCTACAGGACATTAAAGAAGCGCTAAATGAGAGGCAACCCATCGGTTTGCATTTCTTTTCATAGTTATAATTTTATATTCAGCAATTTTGATTTTATGTTTGGTTTAAATAAATGGAATGAGTGCTTTGATCGGTTTTTATTTTTTTTTAATGTGTTTCAGGGTTAATCAAAGAAGAGGAATGCATTTCTTTAAGATTAGGTGACACAAAAAATAAAAAAAGAGCCAAAATGGCAGTAAAAGACACTGCCACTTGACACGGCCAAGCCACTGGCAGTGTCAAGCCAACCCTAAAAATCAAGTTCACACAGTCCCTGACACGGCCAACAAGCTTGGCTGTGTCCTTGGCCGTGTCACATAGACACGACCAAGCTTCTTCCCAAGTCCCTTTTCTTTGTTCTTGCAACCTTTGTTCACAGTGTCAAACACACCCATGGGACATGGCCAAGTCACTGGTCGTGTCCCTCCAAACTCATCAAACACGGCCAAGCTAACCTAAGCTTGGCCGTGTCACTTCAATTTTAAAGTTTAAAAACACGGTTTTAGCACTTTTAGTTCATTTCAATCCCTAGCTTTCTTTTTGTTTCCTTTCTCTCTCTTGACTTTTTCTCTCAAAAACCTCCATTGTTGTTCTTTCAAAGCTTCCAAAATCCCATTAATTCTCAATTTTCTTCACCAAAACTGAAATTAATCCGTTCAATCTTCTTCATCTCTCATAAAAAATCAATCTAATCTGTTTAAGTTTCAAATTTTTCCAGATCTTTCATTATGCCAAGAACAAAGATGGTGTCCCACCGCAAGAGGAAGCAACCTCCAACTGCAGCTGCATCTTCATCTTCTTCATCTTTAAAGAGAGCTACTCTTTTGGCTAGGGGGTTCTTTTCGATGAGGTATGTAAGCGATGAATCCCTTAATGCTCTTCATATTAGGGATAATTTTTATAGTTATGTTCAAAACCTTGGGTGGGAGAAACTAGTCTCCTTTCGACCTTTGCAATTTCAAGAGCTTACTTTGGAATTTTTAACATCTCTTAAGGTTGAAAGAGATGAACAGAAGATTTGCTCTAGGTTGAATTTTAAGTTGCTTGGGAAATCATTTGTAGTTAGTATTGAGCAATTGAATGTTATATTTGATTTCCATCAACATGGTGAAAAGTCTGTACCTAAGGATTTTAAACAGCAATTTGCTTGGAGAGCATTGGGCTCGGGAACTTATGTGGCCAAATCGGCTAAGGCAACTAAATTGAGCAATCCCGCTCTTAGGTATTTGCATCGCTTTATGTCCTGTGGGTGGGTTCTTTGCTCGGAAGGAAAGCTCGGGTGTAGTGGAACTTAGTGAGCTCTTTTTCTTAGATTGTGCTTGTAATGCAATACCCATTAGTACCGACTATTGGTTAGCCGATGTTTTTGATAATGTGGCAAACAAAAAGAAGGGGGCTATTTGTATTGGAGGATTGGTTACCACATTGGCAACAACCCTTCTTGATGATTTTGACCCGAGTAACTGTCGTATGACTAAAATTTCGGGTAATGATTCATTGGATTTGGCTACACTTGAGAAGATGCATATGGTTGTGAGCAGGGGAGGGGCATATGTGATGGCTTCAGCTGAGCTAGAAGCACTGGGGGGCAGACAAAAGAGAACATGAGTCCAGGAGGAGTTCGACTCGAATTCTCTTGATTTGGAAGAAGATGCTCCGGTCCTGGATAATCAGGAGATACTTAATAGGATAGAGGCACTGGAGAGCAAGGTCAATCGTAACCATGCTGTGGTCTTGCAACAGTTGGACCAAATCAATAACAACCTTGCTAAGATTCTGAGTCTCCATCCTTCGATTGCATCATCATCATATCCTCCTTCAACGTAGATCAAATTGGCTCTAATCTTTCTAGACAATTCCTTACTTTCTTGTGTTTAGTTATAGCATATTTTCGTTGTTATTTTTCATTTTTGTTTTTAATGTTAACATTTTGGATATTTTATTTTATATATTGTATTTTGTTTTTGAACAATTGCTGTTTGTGATGAAAAGGTAGAGTTTGCCTCACAAGGGAACGATGGAAAACAGGTTGTACCTTAACTCTTTTTCTTTATTATTCTTGTTTTCCATTGAGGACAATGTAATTTATAAGTGTGGGGTAATCTTTAAGCTTTCCTTTAATTCTTGTTTTGTTTGTCTTTGTGTGTTATATTGTGCATTGTGCATGGCATAATTGTTGGAAACTTATTGACTTTTCTGTGATTCTAGCATTATATTTGAGCCTTTATTATCAGCATAGAGATTAGTATTTGAATTCATTCAGGATTAATTTTCACATTCTGCAATTCATGACATATAAATCTTTGAGAACCCACCCTTTGTGAGTTTTGAGCCTCATAGATTGAATATTATTGTCAATTGATTTTCTTTTCTTAAGTGTGCACCTTCATGATTTTGCATCTCTAGAGCTTGCTTTTGCATACTAATTGAACTCACATTATGATTTAATCTCAAGTTTTAAAATGATGAAGGCAAATTAGGATTATCCCTTTAGCTTAAAAAGACCTCCCTTAATTATGAATTCCTTAGTGAGCCAAGTTGAGCCTTTGACTTTTTCTTGATTGATCAACACAATTCACAACTCAACATTTTCCTATTATCATCATACCTACATTAAGGAATGGAGTTTCTTATGATTTGACAATAGGGTGGTTTAATTCATAAGTGTGGGGTAAGCAATCTTTAAAAAAAATAAAAAAAGTATTGCTTTAGTAAGATTTGAACCTGAAATGCATACTTTGCACAATATATTTGACTAAGAGTCGATTATTCTTTTCCTCTACATTTTAAGCTAGATGTTCCATGCAATTTTATATTATATATATATATAAATTTAAAAGAAAATAAAAGAGAAGATATATATATATATATATACAAAATTCATATATTTTCTAGCATTAGTCATCAAAGAGGAATGTCAACTCATGTACTTTTCTTTAAGTAAGCAAGTATGTGAGATTATCAAGGGTTGGTGAATATTCCATTTGAGGGAGTTACGAGTTTCTTAGCAAGAGTATTGTCTAATTTAGATACTCCATTTCTTGATGTTCCAACTTAAATGTCTTTTCTCACACCTTCACCTTAGCCCCATTACATCCAAATAAAAGACCTTCGGATTATTTCTTGAGAAAATCAGTGAGAGAGATTGGATAATTAAGCAAGTTTATGGCAGTATGCAGTCATGAGTGGTTTGAGTGGATTAACCTTTGAAATCGAGTGAAACACTTAGATGAGAGATGAGATTTGTTATGTCTGGATTAATGAATGAGTTAAGAAAATCTTGATTGAAGTAAATTGCAATTATTTATGGCTGAGTCTTAAAGGATTTCATCTTATATACTGGAATTATAGTTAAGGTTGTTTGAGTTTTTAATTTATGCCATGTGAATTTGCTTGAGGACAAGCAAAGTTTTAAGTGTGGGGTAGTTGTTTTATTAGTTTTTGTCATAGAATTGTATCTTATTTATTATGATGATTATATTTTTCTTCAGGTATTTTGGTAGTTTTAATATGTTTATTTAGTGATTTCAGTAACTTTGGTAGTTTTAATTTATTTCAGTGTTTGTCATTTTTACTCTAGTTTTTAGTGTGTGTTTATGTATATTTGGTTAATGTTTAATTTGATTCTTGTTTAAAGTTTGTTTCAAGTGTTTGTTTTAGGTTAATATGCAGAATATTTCCTTGGAAGAAAGAATAGCTTGAAGTAGCAAGACACGGCCAAGCCACTGGCCGTGTCTCACCTTAAGTGTAACACCCCTATATCCCGTATACGTACAAAGCATGCTTATACGATCGTATTATATGTATACTGAATATAGAAATGATACACATTAAAAATACACAAATCATATTTAAAGTAAAACTAAAAATTTAAGAAATACCAAATAAAGAGAAATGAAAATCATAAGACACAATAGATAAAAACGTTTGTTTATTTCGCAACGGAAGTTTCATCCAAAACTTACAAATATAATTACATTAAACCTCAAAAATTACAAAATATAAAATATATACATGATTGGCAGCTTGACTCTCTGATCTTTAAGCTTTAATCCAACTCTTCACAATCAAAACAGCCTCAACTAGGTCTAGAGGAAATCTCCGTCTCAACTCTATCACCTCTATCACCTCTATCACCTGCGCGATGAATCATAATCGCGCTGAGCCAACAACTCAGTAGTACAAACTATAATGTTATGATGCTTAATCAATAACAATGATATACAATCAAACAATAAAGATCATACTCAATATACAATATTTCATGAATATTACATTATTTCATCACATTATAACTTCATTCATAACATCAACATGACATAGACACCTATGGGCCCAACAAGTGTTTAATACGATATTCAGAATTCAGAGTTACTGCTTTGGTTCATAATCACAATAATCAAGCCCGTAGGCAACATATATATATGTCTCTATCCATGGATAGTGTAACAGACCCAGTCTCTTGGACCATCAACTCAACAAATCGAGGAGATCCTCAACCCGGCAAGACTGTTACCAATCATATATCTCATAATCACAATTCTTATAATGTAACAGACCCAGTCTCTTGGACCTCAATTTAACTCAAATTGAAGAGATCCTCAACCCGGCAAGACTGTTACTATTCATAATTTCATAGGCATGCCACCCAAATCCAGAACTCTGAAACTGAATAACATATTAAACATACAATTATATCATTATTCTCTTTCTCAATTTGTATCTCAATATCAATTAGGCAATCATGCCTCAACACTTTCATTTGTATAACCATAGCCACTCACAATGGCTTCTCATCACATTTGAATCATCATGTCTCAATTCACAATATAATACATCATCTTTCACATATTCATAATCAATTACATTGAACATAATCATATATGCATACATGTCTCAATTATCTCATTTCACATTATACATAAAGTACATTTCACAAGATGCACAATGTGCAAAACGTAACATTATTCATATATAATAATAATGTCATATCAAGTGAATGTATGCAACAATGCAAGGTTTGTACTTACCTCAATAACAATTCACACAACTCTAAACACTTCTCTTTTCCAAGATTCTTTTACTTCTTAGATCAATGACAAATCACTTTCTTCAAGACCTAATCCAAAAATAATAACATACACTTGCTTAGGGATACACATGAGATAATCAAATTAAGAGTTAACTAGGGGAAACCCTAAACATGACACGCTCAACCACACAGGCGTGTCCCTGACCGTGCCCTAACTCCACAACACAGAAGCTTTTACACGCTCAAAACCACGGGCGTGTCACTGGGCGTGTAATACATTCTGCCTCTCTACAAAATACCAACACGTCTAACAACGTGAGCGTGCTAATGGCCGTGTAAACTCTCCAATCTCACAGTAGCTATGACACGCTCGATAACACGAGCGTGTTACTAGTCATGTCAAACCTACTGCCTCCAACACAATTGACATGCCTAAGACTCTGGATGTGCTCCCGGGCGTGTCAGACCAAAAACTCAGATTCCGGCCAAACAACAAAATACCCAACAAAACACTTCTATCCACCAACATCCATTTCAAACAAACTTCACTACACACACCCAAAAACCATTTCAACACTTACAACAATACCAAAACAAGCCAAAACACAAATCAAACACAAATCACAAACATCATCAAAACCCTAAACACCACTACAACACCATCTCTTTTAACATACTACTCTTTTCTTCAATCCATCCTCAAAATCCATAATCAATTTACTCAAACACTCTTAAATATATCCAAATCAAACAACACACTCTTAAATCATCTATTAATTTCACAACACAACTTCAAATAAGCAAAGATATCAAAAGAGAACTTACCAATGTTATAAAACTTCTTGAATCACCAACTTGATCACTTAGATCTTCCTTCAATTTGAGCTTAGAACATCAAAATCCTCTCTTGTCCACTTGTTTTCCCTTGTCTATGGAGGAGCCGGCCACAACAAAAAGAAAAGAATAAAAGAACAATGAAGAAACAAAGTCAACTCCTCTTTAAATCTCCACCAAGTATTTCATCATGAGCAATTACCTAAACACCCTTTTGCCATTTGTTTTGATTTCTTTTAAAGCACTTGTCCTCTTTAGTCATTTCACAAATCCCAAATTAAAATATCTTCTTCCCTTGACCACTCTTTTGACTTGCATATATGTTATATATATATCATATAAACAACATATACACTTCTCTCTATACACTCTTTCTTTTCCCACAACACATATACATTTAATTCAAATCAAACAACAATTACCTCAATACTTCTAGAGCACATTTTAGGATATTACATTAAGGGCAAAACTAAGGAACCAAGAGAGGAAGGAAAATTTGGCAGTAGGTGACACACTCAGGTGACACGGCCAAGCCACTGGTCGTGTCACATGACACGGCCACAAGCTTGGCCGTGTCCCATACTTAGCCAAGGAAGAAGACCAAAGAAAGAATCCAAAGAAGCAAAGATGAAGGATTACACAGAAGCTGACACATTCAGGTGAAAACGCGGATTTTGAGCGAGGTTTCGTATAAATAAGAGGATTAGGGTTTTTGAAGGAAAAAAAAACAATTTTTCAGCCATCAAACATAAACTTTTGAGTTTCCATTTGTTTTCTTTGAGAATTTTGATTACACTTTGATGCAAACAGTCTAGATTAAATTTGTTTTAGCCACTGCAATATTCTTCTAGCAAAGATCTGAACAGGAGATTCTTCAAAAGCTAAAGAAAGTTGTAATTTGGTTTTATTCTCAAACTTTATCTCTTAAGTTTCATTGGAATTGTATTCATGAATTCTATTATGTCTAAATTAATTTCTTTGAATTTTAATGAGATGAACTTGTTTGATAGCATTATTATGAACTAATTTGATCTAGTCTAGGGTTTGTATGGATCTACTATGATTGTTTGAATTAGTTATTGCTCTTAACTGAATTATTTCTTTAGCCTTAATTGAATGGATTAATGTTAATATATAATTGATTGGCCACTAATTATGTGTTTGAGGTATTAGATGAAGGATTGAGAAATGAAGTCTAATGCTGGAACAATTCAATTAGGGACTTAGGTGAATTAGAAATATAAACCTAAGAAAAAGATCATTTCAATTGTAACAAGATTATTTGAAAGAGGTTTGAATGCGAGACCTTATTTCCTTGATTCGATTAATTAAGTTGCTTGAGATCTAATCTTTGAAATTAAATTGGTTGAGAGGAATAGCCGTTCATACATATAAGTTAGTAGAGAAGTGCAAACCCTAGACCTTTCGATTAAATGAATCAATATATCAGCTCAGTTTACTTTTATTGTTTTAAATTCCACTCGATCTGTCTTCATTAGTTGTTAGCAATTTAAAGTTATTAATAATTTGTTATTTGCAATTGATAATCAATTAGCTATTCTAGCTTCCTTGTGAGACGACCTTGAGGTGTTCACCAAAATACTGCAGCAGCCTCGTATACTTGCAAGTGTAGTTCTAGTAGTGTTAATTAGAGCGCAACATGATTCATGCCAAAAAAAGCCCATGATTAGTTATTCTTAGTATAAACTAGGCTCATAATTGATTTTTGGTATTTTGTAATTGACCTAAATAATTTGCAAGCTTTTTGTAAGAAAAGGTTGGATGAAAATAATTTTGTTTCTAAGTCCATTGTAAAAAATTTTTAGAAAAAATGGATTTTGGGCTTAGTATTTGGGTCATGGGAAAAAGAATATTTGCTTTATTTTTAGAAAAGTTTTATGCCCAAAGACCATCTTGAAAATTTTTGAAAATAGCTTTAGTCTTTTGGACTTTAAAGAAAAATTTATTTGAGCTTACAAATATACTTGGGTCATATTAGAAAAAGAACAAACCAAATAAGCTATGATTTAAGCCAAGATAAATTAACCATAGTCAAACAACAAGCATTTGGGGTAAAACCTAAGGAAAGTAACTAGGCCAATTACATGAGCTTTAGTCTTTGGGTAACAAGGCTTAGGTTCCCATAGCAAGTATATGCCAAATGGTACGGGGCTATGAGTGGTTATGCCATGCTTGATCTCTATACCTTGAGTGAAAGTGTGGTATCCTTTATATAACACAACATGGGTAACACGGGCATCCTAACTCACGCACACGATGTAATCTAATATGATGTAATGGATAATATATATAAGAAAGAATAGAATAATAAAAGACTAACAGAATCAACTTCTCTTATCCCCAGTGGAGTCGCCACTGTGAGCGGGGATTTTTGCCCCCACTCCCGGTGGAATGGTTCTTGCAACTTCGGCACTGTTTAGGCTCGGGGCCTTAGAGAACACGGACCTAAGTCTGGAGAAAATGGAGTCACCAGCCGGAGGGGCCGGGAAAAAAGAAAGGGGTTGATGACTTGATTCCTAAGGAATCCCCAACCCCTTAATGAGTTTGAAAAGTTGGGTACGTGTGGGGAAGGTGAGAAATGACCCAGCACCCCAACAACGCCTGGTTCATTGGAACCAGCCTCCTTTACAGGTCTTAATATTATAAAATTCTTAAATATAACAATATTATCCATATTACACACAACAATTGAAATAAAGCATCATTATATTAAAATCCAAGCAATGTCCAAACAAAGCAAATAAAGGGACACCCATCCGAAGATGGAAATATGCCCTTACATCATCCATGTCTAAGCTAAATAGGACACCCACCATGAGGTAGAAACATGTCCTTTACATTGGTCTAAAATATAAAAGCAATTTAAATTACATAGAACTTAATTAATGAGGTACCCACAAAGTAGAAACATACCTCTTACAATACATGGAAATCAAAATAAATTGATAAAAGCAAATAACCATTCATAATAATAAATCATTCATCAAAGATATCAATCAAAATATAAAATAAACATCCATCCATGATAAATTAAATAAATCAATCATTGAATTTAAAAAAATCAAAGCATATAATAAATTACATAATCAAATAAGGTAAGCAAAGATACAAATTGAAGTTTACTATTTCTCATTTAAAGTTCTTTAATTAATATTTAGGTTTTTGGAATTTTAGCATATTAAGGTTTATAATTCTTAACTCCTATAAAGGTTTAAGAAAATTAAAATGGATTAAGGTTTCATGAATCAAACTAGGGTTTATAAGTAACATTATGAAATTAGGGATTTAGGATATTACAACATTAGGTTTATGATTATTAGCTACTGGATTGTTATTTTTAGGTTTACTGTGTTGAATTTTAATATTTAGGTTTATAAGATTTTAAGGTTTTAAGGATTAGGGTCTAGGAAAATTAGGGTTTACGGTTTTGGTTTTGAGAGATTTAGGGTTTTTGGTGTTTTGAAAAACATGTTTTGGTTTTAGGATTTGAGAAAACAGTTTATAGTTTTATAAAATTTTATGTGATTTTTAGAAACTGTAAAGTGAGTTTTGAGTTTGGATATTTAACAAAACATTTAGAATTTTGGAAAAGAATTAGAAGAAAACCAGTTTAGAGTTTTTAAGAGCTTTTGAAAATAAACAAAACGATTTAAGGTTTATAGAAATAGAAAATATATTTTTTAGGGTTTTTGGAAATAAAAGGATTCAATTTAGGGTTTTAAGGTTTTGAATAATTGGAAAGCAGATTAGGGTTTTGATAAATTAATAAAACGATTTAAGGTTTTGAAAAGTTGGAAAGTAGATTAGGGTTTTAAGATTTTGAAGAAATAGATTAGGGTTCTTGGGTTTTAAAAGGAATAGAAAAGCAATTTTAGGGTTTTTTGAAAATAAAGGAGACGAATTAAGGTTCTAAGATTTTGAAGAAGTAAATTAGGGCTCTAAGGTTTTTAGAATCAAAAGAAACAATTTAATGATTGAAGCTACTGTAAGAAAAAAAGAGATTAGATATTCAAACCTTCGTTTGTTGGTTCCACCAAAAATTGCTTCTTGGATGAACAAGGACAAAGGCAAGATGGCTGCCTTTGATAGATTGATTGCTTGCTTGCTTATTCTCCTCTAGAAAGTCCGATCGTTTTATTGCCAAAGGTTTCTCCTAGTCCGATCGTTCCAAAGTTTTTTCCTTTTTTCTGTGTTTTTTGGTCTTTTTTATAGGAAATTTAGATGATTAATTTTAATTCTTTTTTGAGCCTTCATGAAATTTTAGCTTTCTTTTCATTGACTTACAAACCCCAACAACCTACCCTAAGCTGTTGTGATACATTTGACAAGTCTTATGATCACCAAGGTGAAGAGGCAAGAAGATCAAAGAAAGGAATGAATAGTCAAGATCATAAGGATAGTTGATGTTCTCAAGACCATAAGGGTAGTTGAAGTTCACCTAATATCTCCAATCTATTAAGATAACATTAGAGTAACAAATGATTTATCCCTGTTAAAGGAGATTTATGTCACTCCACTCATCCATTATTAGAAACTCAAGTTGCTACAAACAAGACAACTCTTTTAGAGCTAGAGCCAAAAACAAAAGGAGAATAAGAAAAGAAAAGAAGAAAAAAAAAGAAAAAAAAGGACAAAAGAAAAAACAAAAAAAAAAGAAAAAACAAAAAAAAAGGAAAAAAAGAAAAGAAAACCCAAAATGGTTCAGAAATCCAACTGAGTTCTCTTTTACCTAAGACAGTAAAAGGTTTTCATTTAGTTTATAAGGAAAGTTTGACTTGAATTGGTCCAACCCAACCAAAAATTCAATCAAAATCAGAGAAAAAGGAGAAAGGTCACCCAGTTTTTAAAAGTTCTGTACTTGACAGTCCTACAAGGAAGAAGGACAAAATAATAAAATGCTTAAACAAAGGGAAGAGTAAGAAAAATAAAAAGAAAGAAAAGGGAGAAGAAGAAAAGAAACTTATTTGGATACCAAACTTTTTGCAAGGGCAAAGACTGTCCTAATCAAGATCTAGATTAATGCCAAGAAGATAGAAAGAATTTAGAGTTTAGAAAGATTGCTCCCAGTTGCCTAAAGTTCAAAAAAGAAATTTGTAGTGTGAGGGTTTGTCCATTGTGTCGCATCAGTTCCTATCTCAAAATGACCTTCATTTAACCCATGTCCCTTATAGACCCCATTTCAAGCCTATCAAAGACCTGTTGATCTCTCTTGGTAGGTAGAGTCTATTAGTGGAGATAGTTTGAATAAGCATGCATATGAGATAGACCATATTTAAACTCAATGAGATCTTTGGCCAAGTAAAGTGTGCAACAATTCTTCCTTAAATAGTACGGTAACTAGGGTTGTCATGTTATAGATATGTTAATTTGGAAAATCAAGTCCTGAGGCAAATTAACATTAATTTGGCAAAGCCAACATTTGATTTCAAAATCAAAATTCAAAATTGAAAATTCCAATATATATATATACAAAGCCTTCAAGTTAAGGGGAGTATGTTGAACTATCGAACCTCGAAGGACACATGGGGCAAAGGAAATGATTACTGGCAAGGTTATGAAGAAGCTACCAATTGACATACTGAATCATAATTTGAAATGGATGTATCTCTGCTGCTTGGGGCCTCCATTATTCATGTTTTTAATATCTCGAAGATAAAAGCCATAAAAGCAAAGCCTTCTGCCATTCCACCTGAACGGGCATCTGGAAGAAATCTATGAGAATATTTCAGCTGATAACCTCAGTCTGTGAGTCGATGGAACCATTGTAAGTATTATTCATGCATATCATGCATATATGAGCATATCACATCGCACTTTCTTGTCTTGTATTGTCTATTCTTTGTCAAAGTGAACAACAAACACCCTGTGAAGTAAAGAATCAAAAGAAGATATTGAATCAAGGGGGCCTGGAAAGTCCATTGCTTGAGGAAGCTCCAGTAATTTTTCAAAAGAAAGAAGAAATGCATGCTTATCCGAAGAACTAGACAATCTACAAACATCAACCAAAACATGCATAAAAAAAATCATGGGTTTTAGCCTACATAGTGGGCAAAGTTTCTCCCATTCAAAATTTTGAGTTTATGCATGTACAAAACATTTTGAGACTCACTTTCAATATTCTACCATGCAGGGGGCAAGAAGAAGATATGAAGGCTAGCTAAAAAAGGCAGAATTTTTTGCAAAAGTGCGAAGGAAGAACAAAAAAGAATGGAAAAAAGAAGAAAATTAGAATTCTCAAAAGAATGAAGATGCAAAAGACAAAAGATTAGTCCAGCTAAAAGATCTGAAGCCAGGGTAAAGACTCGATCTCTAATGGATAAAGATCCATATTTCAAGGGTAAAGACCCAATCTCTAATGGATAAAGATCCATGTTTCAAGGGTAAAGACCCAATTTCCATTGGATAAAGATCCATGTTTCAAGGGTAAAGACCCAATTTCCAATGGATAAAGATCCATGTTTCAAGGGTAAAGACTCGATCTCCAATGGATAAAGATCCATGTTTCAAGGGTAAAGACCCGATCTCGAATGGATAAAGATCCATGTTTCAAGGGTAAAGACCCAATCTCCAATGGATGAAGATCCATGTTTCAAGGGTAAAGACACAATCTCCAATGGATAAAGATCCATGTTTCAAGGGTAAAGACCCGACCTCCAATGGATAAAGATTCATATTTCAAGGGTAAAGACCCGACCTCCAATGGATAAAGATCCATGTTTCAAGGGTAAAACCAGCAACAATTTTTGCCAGCGCAGCCCGTGGGCCCGACAGCCCGCGCGCTGCCAATTTTTTGATCAAACCTTATTTTACCCGATTTTATATTTTTTCCTAAATAGATAGTATTTCCTTATTAAAATAGGATTAGGACTTTATTTTTCTTATATACCACATTAAAACACGAGAAAGAGAGAAGAGAAAGACAGAAAGAAAAATGGAGAAAACCCTAGGAGAAGAAAAAAAGAAAAAGAAGGAGACGGGGAAAAAAAGAGAAAACCCTAGAGAAGAAAAAGAAAGAAAGGGACAGAAGGAGATGAAGAGGGTCGACAATTAGATTTAGAGAAGTAAAACATCAAGGCAGGAAATAGCAAAAATAAATTATCAATAATCGAAGAGTAAACAACCAACATTCATCAACCAACAAAGGCAGTGATCAGTATGTTTGATCTTTGCTCGGCTAGAAATAAATATTGATGCGGCCAGTAGCTTGGAGTCAATAAACAATTTGGTGGAACCTTCAACACAGGTTTTGTGTCTTAATCTTGAATTTACTTAACATTCAATTGTTCTATCATTCTTGTTCTTACTAGTTTTCATTTGTTTATTTTTGTTATCACTTTGATTCAATAGTCTAAATTGATAAACACTAATTATATATTCTGTTCATTATTGTTTCATCCAATAGCTCAAAAATCCAGAGAATTCCAAATCCTAATCCATCTTGTAAATTCAAAAGCCCCGAACTATTTTCTTAATCATCTAAACCCTAACTTATTTTTTTGAAACTTCAAAATGTCTTCTTAATTCTCCAAACTCTAATCTTCTTTGAATTTTCTAAAAACTTTAATCTTAATTGTTTCTATAAAACTCTAAACCGTTTTTATAAATCCTAAGATCGAATATGTTTTCCAAAATATCAAAAACCCTAAACTATCTTATTAATTCTCAAAACCCTAACCCCAGTGTCTTAATTCCTTAATTTTCCTAAACCCTAATTTTCTTAAAACCCAATCCAGTAAACCCTAGTTTTCCTAAACTCTAATTCTTAAAACATCAAAACTTTATGACAAGTTCATCAACACCCTAAAGCCCTAATCCAGTGAACCTAAAACCCAATCTAGTAAATCTAAAATTCTAATTCTTAACTCAGTAACTAAAATCCAGTGAACCTAAAATCCAATCTTTTAAAATTATAAACCCTAATGTCTTAAGATTCCACAACCCTAATTCCTTAATTTTCCTAAACCTTAATTTGATTAACCAAAAACCTTACTACTTTCTTAAATTTATAAAACCCTAATCCATTCCACTTTTCTAAAAATTCTCAAGGTATCCTAAATAATAAATATAATAATTTTAAAATCCCAAAACCCTAAATGTTAAATAAAGAACCCTACATTGAGACATAAACCTAAATTTGTATCTTTATTTGCTTTATTTAATTTTAGATTTGATTATGTAGTTTATTATATGTTTTGATGGTTTATTTATTTAATTTCAATGCTTAATTTATTTAATTTATCATGGATGGATATTTTCTTTATTATTATGATTATTATTTGTTTGTTTTGGTATTAAAATTGTAAGAGTTATGTTTCCATTATTGGGTACCTCATTAATTAATTTTCATGTAATTTAAATTGCTTTTATATTTTGGACCAATGTAAAGGACATGTTTCCACCTTTCGGTGGGTGTCCTATTTAGTTTAGACATGGACGATGTAAAGACATATTTCCATCATCGGATGGGTGTCCATTTATTTGCTTTGTTTGGATATTGCTTTGATTTTAATATAATGATGCTTTATTTTAATTGTTTCATGTAGTATGGATAATATTATTATATTTAAGAATTTTATAATATTAAGACCTGCAAAGGAGACTGGTTCCAATGAACCGGGCGTTGTGGGGGTGCTGGGCCATTTATCACCTTCCCCATATGTACCCAACTTTTCAAACCCATTAGGGGGTTGGGGATTCCTTAGAAATCGAATCATCTACCCCTTTTTTTTTCCCGGCCCGTCCGGGTGGCGACTCTATTTTCTCTGGGCTTAGGCCCGTGTTCTCTAAGGCCCCTAGCCTAAACAGTGCCGAAGTCGCAAGAACCATTCCATTGGGAGTGGGGGCAAAAATTCCCGCTCACAGTATGCATAGGGAAGGTGAGAAATGGCCTAGCACCCCATAATGCCCGGTTCATTGGAACCTACCTCCTCTTCATGTCTAAAAATTATTGAATTCTTAAGTATTATGATGTTATCCATATTACAGGCAATTATTGAAATAAATATTTATTATATTAAAATCGAAATAAGTTCAAACAAAATAATAAAATAGGTACCCGTACAAGATGGAAACATGCCCTTACAATAATGTCCAATGTCTACAAAGAAAGTAAATAAAATAGGACACCCACTAAAAGGTGAAAACGTATTCCTTACAATTGTCCCAAAGACCATAAATAAATTAAGTTACACTAAATAAATAAATTAAACAAATAAGGCACCCATAAGTGGAAACATGCCTTTTACATCCTTAACATCCAAATAATAAAAATAAAATAAACACAAATCCATCCACATATAAGTAATCATTCAAAGAATCATAAAAACTAGGACTTAATTAAATAAAAATAAAGATTAATCACAAAAAAAATTACAATCCACAAATAAAAATTGACCCCGTTGACAAGGGATTGCGTACGGCGATCTCGCTAGCTGGTTAGTGGGCGGAGGTTAAGGGGGCAACGTCCCTTGCGGGAGATCGGAGGCAGCGCCCCGAAAGGTAAACGATTTATGTGATATGGTTTTATTGGGAAATTAAGGTTTTATTAATGAAAATAGATTGAAACATATAAAATTAGGGTTTTATAATATGATTCGAGTTTTTACTTAAAATAGGGTTTTTAGTAATAAAATATACAAAATTATAAGATTAGGGTTTTAGCTATGAAGTTAGGGTTTTAGGATTTCTTTTTTATAATAACTTATAACTATATAATTATTTTATCAATTACTTCTAACCCTAAATCTATAACTCTTGGTAAAGGATTGGTAATACTGATTTTTAATCAAACTACACAGTGCATTGATCAATAAATATAAACCACGAAACTGAATTGAATTGGTTAATGAGAAGTTATACCTGCATGTCGGCTCCACCAATATTGATATGTTGAGTCAAGCTTTAGTTATGCTACTGCCTGATCAAACCTTGATTTTGGCTGAGTGAAGCAATTCTGGAGATAATGGTTGCTGTGTGTTTGATTGCTTTTCTTTTTTGTTAATACCTGATGTTGGTTGCTTGCTATTGATTGTTGCTTTGTCTTTTGCTGATTCCCTTAATAACTGTGTCTGTTTGTTTAATCGTTAAGCTCCCTCATTTAATTGTTCAAGCTCCTTATTTATAAGAATAAACTAGGTTAAAACCAAGAAATACCGATCTGAATCCGAGCTTAATCCATATTTCCAAATTAAGCACGGTTCGGATTAAGTCCCAAACAATAACCATATTGAATTAAAATACATCAAGTTTGAGATGAAATCATGGCCATATCGAATTAAAAGTTGTTTAATTCAACATGGACCAACATCCATATCAAATTATATAAGTCCAATTCGATATGGAAGTGTCCATATGGAATTAGAATTGATCTAATTCGATTCTAATTTGATATGGAAGCATCCATATCGAATGGATCAAGTCCAATTTGATAAGGACACTATCCATATCAAATTAGGCACTGTCCATATATCGAACCAAAATTGCTTTAACTTCAAATCGGACTATTTCAGGGCTTTAAAAGTTGAACTGGCTTATTTTAGGCCATATAAAACTGGACCAATCTAATTAAAAGATTTAAATTAGGTTTAAGACATTAAGATTGGACCGAACTTGACTAGGCCTTTATAAATTGGGATCGAACTAGCTAGGGCCAAAATTAAGAGTCTACACAGTGGTTTTAAAGAATTGCTGCACAAAGGTACCAACCACTGAATAGAAGTCCCCAGGTTTGCTGATAGCAGAACTACCACATAGATGTACTCCCACCTCTTAAAAAGAGATAACCATTGTGCAAATGTTCTATGGTAAGGCAGCAAACTGGATGTCCTTCCTTTTTTTTAAAAGAAAATGGGCAAGAACTTTGCCAAATCACAAAAATGCTATGCTAGTAGGAAAATAAGAGTAAGAGAAAGCTTTTCGAAGGAAAAACAAAGACATTTTATTTTCTAAAAAATGTACTCAATACATAAAATCCTAAAATCCAAGTGTAAGAAAAGGAAAAAAATAAGAATCAAGCAAAAACAGGAAGCTCTAAGGCATCTCCTTGCCCTATTCAACCTTGCCTTTTGAACTTGAAACCTCAACAGTTTCCTCTCCTGCTCCAGATTAAGTGACCAAGTCTCAGGATCCACTCTTTGTAACACCCTTTAATAACCCTAAAGAATAAGCTACTAACAATCATAATGCAAAATGAAGTTCTATTTTAAAACCATGAGATGTTGCCGTATGGGGCTATACGGACATGCCCGTGCAGTTTGAAAAGGTTCTGTCATTCATTTATTAGGATTAGGGACATGGTCGTGTATAAAGATTAGACATGCCCATGTGTATTAAATCACTTCTTCCCCAAAATTTAATTTTTTGGAATAATTTTTCAATCATGACACTCTAGTGTATATGATAGAACTTGCTTGTGTCAAAGTCCGGACACGCCTGTGTTCACCTCGCACATACGCCCATGTCAAACCAAACTTTCTTGTTTTCACATTCAATCAACATAACACGCAACACAACATATTTAACATGTTCTCAATTATCCCCCACCCATTTACTTCCATTCTCAATGAAAATTCTCACTGATACTTGTGAGCAAGAATTTTTTCCCCAACTCCCAGTGGAATGGTTCTTACCACTTCGGCGCTGTTAGTCTCTAGGCCTTAGAGAACACGGGCATAAACCCAAAGAATAGAAGTCACTACCTGGATGGGCTGGAAAAATAGAAAGGGATGGATGACTTGATTCCTAAGCAATCCCAACCCCTACTAGGTTCGAAAAGTTGGGTACACATGGGGAAGATTAGAATGACTCAACACCCCCTTAATGCCGGGTTTATTGGAACCGGTCTCCTTTTCAGGTCTAAATATTATTCAATTCTTAATTATTATAATATCATCCATATTACACATAATTTAAAGAAAATAGATATTCATCATATTATTGAAATCAATCAAGCAAAATAGGCACCCATCTAAAGATAGAAACATGCCCTTATAACATCCAAATGTCCTTGTATATAAATTTTATAGGACACCCACCAATTGGTGGAAACATATCCCTTATAATTATCCCAAAGTCCATAAAATAAATTAAATAACAGACTAAACAAATAATGCAACACCCTTATACCTTATATACGTATAATACATACACCCGGTATATGTAAAATATGTATATAGAATATAAGCATGTCACAGTTTTCGTCATTACAAAATTTATATAATTTCAAGAAAACTATTTTATACCATAAAATATACTTTAATAATTATATATAAATATTCATTAATAGTTTAAATTTAAAGACAATAATGTAAATTGCTTTTCTTTTGTAAATCACAATATGGCATGCAATTGTGAAAATTTAAAGACAATAATGTAAATTGTCTTTTTGCCTAGTGGTACATGCTTTGATAATAGTGAAACTTTAAAGACAATAATGTAAATTGCTTTTCTTTCATAAATCACAATATGGCATGCAATTACACTTTAAATCTTATGCATTTTTTCATCTTAAATCATCACATGTCACATTCACATGCATTGAGCCCAAATGACCTTATATAATATTCAAATTTCAGAGATATTACTTTGGACTAATTTTTGACACCCAGTGTCTAGCCCAAAGGCAAATAATAGTGATGCCAAGCGTCTGGCCTAAAGGCAATATAATAGTGATGCCAAGCATCTGGCCCGAAAGCAATAATAGTGAAGTTGAGCATATGGCCAAAGGTAAATAACCGGTATACCATATAACAACAAACACAATACTCTAAAAATTGATTTATATAATGTTTCACACATAACACAAATAATTCCACATTTTTCTCATACTTTGGCAATTATGTCAATTCCCATTCTTTTTGCACTTTTTCCATCTTTTCTCATTATTTCCATAGATTTCATCAATTTACTTGCCACATCCTCAATATGGCCATATTTTTCTTACATTTTGCATAAGTACACATTTTTGACAAACACATTATTAAATGCTTTTAGCCATCTTAAAGTGGCCCACTTAATCATACATCATACATTTCATAACATAAACATATATCTATGCTCTTTTCATGTGTATTCACACATCAAAGTAGCTTAGTCATTTCACATATAATCAACATGCTATTCAAGTGCATATAACACATTTCAATCAAAGTATGTACTAACCTCTTATATGTATAAATGTGAGCCAAAGCCCTACTCCACACCAACTTCTCTTATTGTCCTTCCTCTCTTGGTTATGAGATTTTAATCTCACTTACTTCTTAATAAAAATATGAGTCAACATAATCAATTAAAATCACATTTCTAAATGTTTTAACTAATAGAATTCAATTAAACATAACTTCTTCAAATTTTCCTTTTCTTGCCTTAATGAACTTTGACATTGAAAAACCATTTCAACCAATTCTAAGTTGAGCTTTAAGCTTAGTTATGTCTCTAGCATTACATTCCAACACATTATAAACAATAAAACTCAAATTACAAACATTCCCTTCAAATTACCAAAATGTGCACAAACTCACCTTAATTTTGGAACTTCATTCTACTCAATTCCAAATAGTATTTCACCATTATAATCATATTAGAACATGATTTAAACAATGAAATCACATAAACATTACTTCTTTATTAAAACCCTTCCAAAACCCTAAATTTAAAACTAATTCATCCAAATTTCTACCAAACTTAAACATACGAACCATTTAACCATAAAATTTTTATCTTGTCATCAAAAGAACATCTTACAAACCCATTTGAACAATTATATCTTACTCCATCAAACTTCAAATTTTCACATATTCCATAAATTTCAAAGAATCCCTTAAATTGGAAAGAAAGCTTACCTTTGATTGAAGAAACTTCAAATTCACCCCAAGACTCCTAGAAAACTTGAAGAATTGAAGTAAAATGGAAGCAAAAATTTCTCTTTTGGACCTTGGCAAAATCGGCACACTTGAAGAAATGAGGAAGAAGATGCCAATATATGGTATTTTAAAAATCTTTACCAATAAATGGTATTTTTAAATTCTTTCCCTTTAATTTATAGCCACACACACACACATATATATAAATAAATAAATAAATAAATAATTCATTAAATCTTTCCCATCATCCTCCACTATCTAATTTATTCTTATTATTTTATTTCAACTTTTGTATTTTTTCCATTTTGCCCCCTTTTGTACTATTCAGCTTTTGTCATTTTCTTTTTACTATTCAACTTTATATGTTATGTATTCTTTTTTTTATATGTTATATATATATATTTTACATATACTTCACATATGCCATTTTATATTTTCCATCTTCCAACATCTTAATTAACCTTTTACACTATTTGTTTAATTCAATTTAATTTTTTTTTCTTATTTTAGTAAAAAAAAATACGGATGTTACAAATAAGACACCCAGATAGTGTGGAAACATGCCTTTTACAATCCACTTTGAAAATACATATAAGTCTAAGAAAAATAACAAAGCAAGAAAAAATAATACAAATATACATGAAAATAATTGATTTATACATTCAGCTCATTCATAGTAGACAATTAATTTAAACATACAATTAGATATAAAACTAAGGTTTTAATTAATACAATTAGAGCTAAATTATGATTAAAATACAAAATTACAATTTTTATAACAAAATTAGGGTTTTTAAGTATGAAATAGTATTTTAAGTATAAAATAGGGTTTTAATTATAAAATATGGTTTTAAAGGTTAAATTAGGGTTTTAGGACAAAATCAAGGTTTTAAGGTTTTGGAAACACAATTAGGGCTATAGTATGCAAATTAATATTTAATATACAAAAACAAATTTAATCCTAAACCTTAAGATATAAGACTAGAGTTTAAAGCATGCATTTTTTACTCTATAATACAATTTTATGTTTATTGAGTGGAAATCAGGATTTTGAATTATTTAATTGAGATGAAAAACTTACATGATTAGGGTTTAATCAAATTGAATATTGGTTGTGATTTGTTAAATAAAATTCCCAAAGTCAAGATAGCAATATGTTTTAATTGATTGATTAATGGAGTTTTAAATAGAATAAGTTAATAAGATCATACTTGCATTATCAGATCCTCCAAGGTAAATTTGCTAAACTAAGCTTACGGTTTGAATCTTTGAAAAATCTGGATCAGCTGATTTCTTTGTCGAACTTCAACAGTTTTGAAGTTGCTTAGCTATTGCCTTAATTCTGGTTTTGATCTCTGTTCAAATTGCTTTTCTCATGGCTCAAGGTTTTGCTCTTCTCTATTTGTTAATTATTTTAATCGTGGCTGCTAATCTCTTTTTTGCTATGACTGCTTACTGCCTTTTCTTTAATTGCTATGGCTATTTTATGGCTAAACCTAGTTGCTAATCCCCTTGAATTTTGCCTCGATTAGGTTACTTGAACTTGATTTAAAATTTAATTAAGCCAAAATTGAGGGCCCATGTTGAATTAGATGTCTAATTCGATATAAGCAAGGCATACATCAAATTTGGCCATGGCCAATTTGATATGTGGTGGCTCATATCAAATTTAGCCATGGCAAATTCTCATGATTTCTAGGTCGGTTTAGCTTCTTGAATCCAACCAGAATTCATTTTGGCTTTTTAATTAGGTCCAAACTTGATTTTGGCTTTTAAAATTAGATTAGACCTCGTTTAGACTTTTAAAATTTAATTAGATTTAACTTGGGCTTTAAAGATTGGACCGGTCATGGTTTGGGCTTTAAATTAGAACTAAGCTCATTCAGAGCCAAATTTAAGAGTCTATAGTTTTGCCCCTTGCTTGAACAATCTAAGACTTCATAAGAAGAGAGTGAAAAGCAATGATACAACTTCTAAATTTTTGTACCAAGCATCTGCAAAATAAAATACAGAGACAAGCGAATAGAAATCCAAAGGATGGATACCCTATGGCGAGGAACCATTGAGTATCAACAGCCGATCATTGAACGATTCTAATTTCTAAATGAGCTATTGGGCAACTCTAACATTCCAATGAAAACCACCAAGTGACTCTAATATCTTGGTAAAACAAAACAATCATCAGGCAATTCTAATATCCTGATGAAAACCATCAAGAAACTTTAATATCTTGATGAAACCACAAAGCATCGAGCAGCTCTAATATCTCAACAAAACTACCAGGCAACTCTGATATCTCTATTTTAATGAACTTGAACTAGTTTGAGTTTTAGACCTGAAGTTGGATCTAGGTTTTGGACCAGAGATTTGATTTGGGTTCTGAATCTGAGACTAGATTTTGGGTTCTGGACTTGAGACTGGATTTGAGTTTTAGGCCCGATACTGGATTTGGGTTCTTGATCCGAGACTAGATTTGGGTTTTAGACTCAAGACTGGATTTGGGTTCTGGACCTGTTGAACTACTCTAATATTTCAATAAACTATTAGGCAACTTTAATATCCTAATAGGTTCATTAGGCGACTCTAATATCCCGATGAAATGACTAAGCAACAAAATCATTGAGCAACTCTAATATCTCAATGGGTCATTGGGAAACTCTAGTATCACAATGGGTCTATCAAGCGAATTTAATATCTCGATAAAATACCAAGATACCAATGGGTCTATCAAACAAATTTAATATCTCGATAAAATCAACAAGCTACTCTAATATGGTGAAAACAACCATCTAGTGACTATAATTTCCCGATGAAATTCACGAAGTGACTCTAATATCTTGGTAAATCAAAATAGCCATCGATGGACTCTAATATCCTGATGAAAACCACCAAGCACCTGTAATAGCTTGGTAGGATAGTGAGCAACTCTAATATCTCACTAGAAACAAACCTGGATACTTCGACATATCAAGAAAATGACACCACCAAGATACTTCAACAAATCCAATATAAGCTAGAGATTATGCCATCAGGATACTTCAACCAATCTAATATAGGCTGGAGATTCTGTCGTCAGGTTACTTTAACAAATCCAATATAGGCTGGGTAGTGGATGCTTCAACAAATCCTCTTGAAAATGTCTGCCTTTATAGAAATGAATCTTTATCTTGATTCTCTATTCTTGGGGATTGACTTTTGTCTTGCCTCAACTTCAGCTCTTATAACTGGACTGATATGATCTTCTTGGACCTTTGTCTTGATTTTTTTTATTTTTTTGTATCTTCATTTATTTGAGAGTTCTGATTTTCTTCTTATTTCTCGCTCACACTACTGGAAAAAAACTCAACATTTCATCCAAATAAATTTTCTCAATGACAATATAACAATGTCTATTTATATTATAAGCAGACCCAACTTATATACATGCCTTTATATCTTTAAACACCTTTAAGTATCTAATATATTCAAAATTATACATCCACCATACAAAGATTGCAAATTTTTCTATGTGAATATAAATAAAGTATTTGTATAAAACTTCTTCAAACACCTTTTTTTTCGATGCATTCGATCTTGTAGATTTAATCTCACTCCACATACCTACTTCTCTTAGTTGATTTGCACATTAGAAACAAATCTAACACGATAAGCAAAAGCCTAGTAGTGCTTGTATACTCACAATTTACCACAAGTTTTAAACAAAGTATATTAACAAAGATATATTAACAAAGATCAGGAACAAAACTTAAAAAATATTTTATTTTCATAACAATTTATTTTGTTAGTCTTTCAAGAACCAATATCTTTAAAGTTCACTTAAAACTTGTTTCTCAATAACATTAGTAAAGAATCCATCACTTAGCAAACTTTCTAATCAATAGAATTATTTATAGTGCCCACACTCACATTATACATTTAAATCCTAGACTCGAATAGCGGGTTCAGTAGTGGCAAGTAAATACCTAGTAAATCAATTAGTATGGCCAAAGGTATAGTAATAGTATTGACATAAAGTGTCCAGTACAGTTAAGACACAAAGTGTTCAGTAACAATGGTGACACATAGTGTCAAGTATCGGTAAGGACATCCAGCCTCTGGCTAGCCATTTAATCAACAACTAGGTTTAAACACAACATAAGTTGGGCAATCGATCTTTAACACTTTCAATCAATCTTTTATAATTACAAAATTATCATATCAACTTTAATAATAATACTCTTTCAAATCAACACTTCATGCATCTCTCTCTATGTAATATCTTATAAGTTCAAGGGTTCTTTAAAACTATCTTTATCAAAATTACATAATTATATTTCTTTAGATCAACTATAAGTTTAAAATCAACTATATATATTTTTAAATCAATTCCATTTATCCTACTAAACCCTAGCTTTACCTAAAACCCTAGTTAACTTTTTTAAATAGATATAAATTGTTAATTATGATATTTTTAACTAATAATTTATTCTAATACATTTAGAATCATTTAAAAGTCACCCTTTTAATCAATTTCACTTTCAATTTATTCTAAACTTAATCTTATGTATATCAAATTTAATCATTCAAAACCATAATAAAATTTAATTTAAATAAATTAAACAACTCCTATAATCACTAAAAAGATAAAGAAAGCACAATAATAGTAAATTGATAGTAAACAAGCACAAACCTCCTTTCAATAAGTTATGTCCTACTCTTTCACAATTATCTTCAATATTTGAAGCTAATTTCACTTGATTTCAAGAATTCTACTTGAAATTTCAAGTTATATAGAAAGTTTCGCTAGTTTCTTATGCAATTTAATGGAAGAAACAAGAAACATAAAGATATGGTATAGAGAGAGAAGAGAGTCGGTTGGGGAAGAATAAAGAAATTTCTATTATTCTCCTTATATACTTTTAAAGTTTTCCTAAGGTTTGATGCTCAAACCAAAGCTTTGGTGCACATACTTTCTTAAATTATTTTTAACTCTAACTACTGATCAAGTAAAATTGCACAGACAATTCTTTTATCAAGTTTTTAACTCCATTTTCATTTTTCTCACTTACATTCTAATATAATCCCAATTTCTAAAGTAAGAGAACACATCTATTGAATTACACCATTTAGGGGTTCTTTGTCAAAAATATTGATATCATCCATATCTAGATTTAATTTTTAGCTCCCTAAGGCCTAACTAGCTCCCTTTGCATTCTATTTCAAAAATCCAAGTCGCTTTCAAGGTCATACACAATTTCACATTAATATAATTCAATAAACTACTATTTAAAAATTTTAACCATTACACTCTTAGCCTCCAATCCATCACAATGGAGTCTAAATGAACCCCAAGCTACTCTAGTCGCTCCTGAAGGGCTCCGTTCAACTTTTGCTCCTACTCATACCACCCGGTGCTTTGCTCAAGTGCTTGCTCCACTTAGTGGAGAGAATCAACATGTGAAACCTACTAGAAAGAAGAAAAGTGGATTTATGAATCATTACATATAAGATATACATGACAGTTAAGCATATAGATCGTAATGAGTCAGGCAACATATTCAAGTGAGGAACATGAGAATTGCAGCAATAATAAAGATTTGAAGGTTGATTGAGTAACTAAAAGACTTGTGAGAAAGGTTTGATGGACTCACTATAATGGCATTTGAAGGAAGGAAGTTAGTTAAGATGTTAGGAAGACCGACTGTACCTCGACATAGATGGCCCTCCAGATTGTAGTAAGTGAACAAATTTAATCAGGCTTAGCTAGCCAATCCCTGATGATCTTGTGAACCCAAAAATTTATTACACAGTTTGGCACATAATGTAACCTGAATTACCCAAAACGTACATTGGACGAGAGAGAACGGGCCTCTGAAAGTTTACTACATAGTAACAGGCCCGTTGCAGCAGCAGAATGGGCTTGCTGGCAAGTGGTACTGCCGCAGGCTCATGGGTGCAGCAGGGAACCAAAAGTATGTCGCAACCATAGAAGCTTTATTTGAGTTTTTTCAAATTATTTTGAATTATTTCAAGTTTAGCCTCCAAAAACTCAATAAAAAGGCCTCTAACCCCCCATTTTCAACACACCATTCAACCAAGAAAACCTAATTGCTAAATATCTTACTCTCTCTCCCTCCTTTCTTCTTTTTTTTTTTTAAAACAAGTTCTCTCTTAGAGAATAATTGCCTAAAGTTTGCTTCTTTAGCTAATTTGGGTGCTTAATCCCTCTTCAGTCTAGCCTTCCTTAGGCTAAATAGAATTGAATTGCTTCCTTAGTAAAACACTAGCCTTAAGCCAACTTTATTTTGCTTTCTTAGCAAAATAAAGTCCAATCTAAGGTAGAACTAAAATCTGGCCATACGCTTAAGGAAGAAGTGTAATTTTATCAAGGAAGAAGTGTAATTTTATTTTGCTTCCTTAGGAAAATCCAATCCAAGCAAAGGTGGAACTAAGGTCTGACCACACACTCAAGCCTCTATCAAGCAAGTCGTTCAGGAAAAAGGTAAGAATTCTTAAAGCTCAATTTAAATTCAATATTAAGGCCTTAATTCATCATTTTGTCCAAATTTTGAAGATCATCCTTTCAAGATCAAAACCCTAATTCATCATTTTGCCCTAATTTTAAAGATCCTTTGATTTTCAAAATCAAAACCCTAATTCATCATCTTACCCTAACTTTGGAGATTATCATTTGATCTTCAAAGCTAATAAATTAAAATCAAACTTTTTCAAGACAAAACCACTTTCTAAACGAGGTTCTATCCAGTTAGTCTCAGAATTTGCTTTCTAAACTAGGTTCTATCCAGTTAACCTAGTCCAGTTAGTCATAGAATCTGCTTTCTAAACTAAGTTCTATCTTGTTAGTCCTATAATCTCACTTCCTAAACTAGGTTCTATCTAGTTAGTCCTAGAATCCCACTTTCCAAACTAGGTTCCATCTATTCGGTCCTAGAACCAAACCAATTTTCTAAAATCTAAAATTAATATAGACTTAGGCTCACCTAGCTTTGGTTAAAAAACCCCATTATGAGTCTTAAACTAACTATCTCATGGTGGTTTGAACTACATGGGATTTGATTCTAATTCAAATGGATATGTAAGTCTACTTGGAAAATTACGAGCAAGGATTTTCACCTGCATTCCTAGTGGAATGGTTCTTGCAACTTCGACATTGCCAGGCTTAGGGCCTTAGAGAATACGAGCCTAAATCCGAAGAATTGGAGTTACCACCCAAATGGCCTGCGAAGATAGAAAGGGGTGGATGACTCGATTCCTAAGAAATCCTAACCCTACTAGATTCAAAATATTGGGTATGCATGGGGAAATTGAGAATGACCCAGTACCCCCATAATGCCCGATTTATTGGAATCGGCCTCCTTTTCAGGTCTATAAATTATTAAATTCTTAATTATTACAATACCATCCATGTTACATGTAACAAATGTTCATTATATTAAAATCAAAGCAACCAAACAAAATAGGAACCCATACAAGATGGAAACATGCCCTTACAACATCCAAATGTCCATGCAAATAAATAAAATAGGCACCCACCAATTGGTAGAAACATGTCCGTTAAAATTGTTCCCAAAGTCCATAAAATAAATTAAATAACAAACTCAACAAATAAGACACCCACATAGTATGAAAACATGCCTTTTACAATCCAATTTGAAAATATATGTTAGTCTAAGGAAAACAACAAAGTAACGAAAAATAATACAAACATTCATGAAAATAATTGATTTAAACATTCAACTCATTCATAGTAGACAATTAATTTAAATATACAATTAAATATAAAATAGGGTTTCAATTAAAATAATTAGGGCTAAATTAGGGTTAAAATATAAAATTAGGGTTTTTATGACAAAATTAGGATTTTAATGATTTGGAAACAAAAGTAAGGTTTTTAGGATAAAATAATGGTTTTAGGGTTTTGGATACAAGATTAGGGTTTTAAGGTAAAAATTAGGATTTTTAGGATAAAATCATGGTTTTAGGGTTTTGAAAACAAGATTAGGGTTTTAAGGTAAAAATTAGGATTTTCAGGATAAAATCATGGTTTAAGGATTTTGAAAACAAGATTAGTGGTTGAATTAGGGTTTTTTTAATTTACAAAGAAACATGAAACCACTCATTAATTATTTTAATCCCTAAAATTGTAACTTATGTAAAGATTGGTAACATTGATACACAATACATTGATCAATGAAAATAAACCATGGAATTAAGTTGAACTAGTTAATAAGTGATCATACCTGCATATTGGCTCCACCAATATCAATATATTAAATTAAACCCATTTATGCTACTACTTGACCAACTTTAATCTTGGTTAAGTGAAGCAATATGGAGATGATGGCTACTGCCTCCTTTTGTTATTGTGTAGTGATTGCCATTTGGTTTCCTTATGTTGATTGCTTTTCTTTGTTTTTTTTGTTCCTACTTTAATTATTGTTGCTGTTCAATTATGGCCCTCTTCTGCCTATTTCTTAAATCCCTATTTATAGGAAAAATTAGGTTTAATTATGTTTTAATCTCGGCTTAATGGCCTAAGTCTTTCCAACTCTCTTTTGCTTATCCGAGCACAATTATAATTTAAACCAAACTCAATCTGTATTTTGCTTGGATTAAGTAGTAAAACACAAGCTCATATCGAAGTAAACCGAGGTGAATTCAATATGAACCAAAGCTCATATCGAATTGCACTCACTCCAATTTGATATGAGCATGCTCATATCAAATTGGAATGTCTAATTCGATATGGGATCAGACCAAACTCAAACTTTATAAATTGAACTGGCTTAATTTGGGCCTTTTAAAATTGGATCGATCTAATTTAAAGCTTGAAAATAGGTTTAACCTATTAAGAATGGACCAAATTTTGACTTGGCCTCTATTAATTGGGATCAGACTTGCTTAAGGCCAAAATTAAGGGTCTATAGTTTTGCTCCCTGCTTTAGCGGTCTTGAGAGTGTAAAACAATATGACTTTGAGCTGATCTTAGATTAGGATGGGTTCTGGACCTGAGAATTAGTTTGGATTATGGACCTGAGGATTGAATTTAAGTTCTGGACCTGAGACTAGATTTGAGTTTTGGACCCAAGACCTAGATTTGGTTTTGGACTCAAGACTGGATTTGGATTTTGAATTTGAGACTTGGATTTAGTTTCTGGACCTGAGACTTGGATTTGAGTTTTAGACCTGAGACTTGGATTTTGGGTTCTAGACTCAAGACTAGATTTGAATTCTGGACTCGAGACATGGATTTAGGTTCTGGACCAGAGACTGGATTTGGGTTCTGGACCCATAAAATCTGAGCTGGTTCAGGTTATAGACCTATAATATTTGCAAAAGATTAATTTCAACAGTCAGCAAAAAATTTACAAAAAAATTGGCTATTTTTTAACAGTATATGGGTTCCTATATACTCTTGCCCCCTGCGTGTAAAAATATTTATGAGCATAAAAAAATATCTTTGGACATGCAAAAATTTAGACCCCTAATAAATATACTGTGTGCATGAATTATTGATCTAAAAAAATGTTTTATTGATCTAAGCAAATAAATTATGGATGCAGTAATGACATGTGACTTTGGTTTTCCTTTTGCTTTATCTTTCATGAGGCTTTTTTTTTCACTTTGCATTATACTTTTGTTCTTTTTTTTTTCATTCTTTGCTTTACTTTGAATCAAAGCACGATGCTTAGCTGTCACTTATTATTTACTCAATTTGATCTTATCCTTCACTCTTATTTCCTATAAATACAAGGTAGGTTCCCTTCAGTGCTTCAAAATATATTTTCAAGCATTTAAAAATTATGGTTTCCTTTTAAAATTTTAGCTCATTCATTTCTTTCTTCTTTTTTTGTCACAATGTTTCAAACTTCAGTTATAAATGGTAGGCAACCAACACACTTCTAGGATTAGACCTCTCTCAAATGCTAAATTGATTACTTCCTCAGGGCTAGTGGACTCGACTGAGTCCCCCTCCTAGCCGGAATGCATCTCCACTGAAGTGAAAATGAAAAAAACACAAGCACTATTTTACTGCAATTTAATTATTTAATGGCATAAAATCTATTAGTACAATTTGTTAACCACTGATAATCCACAACAAAGATGCATGAAAATTAATTTTTGGGACTTACTTAGCAAAAATCCATAAGAGGAATAGATAAAACTAGTGTTAAAATGGACAAATTAAAATATAAAAAATGAATTTATGCATGAATACAAAGTAAAAATAATTTAAACAAGATATTGACCATGATGTAAAAAAAAATATAAAAATGCCAAAATTTTTTTTTAAAGCCTGTTAATGGAAAATTACAAAAAAAAAATAGATAAGTTTAGTGTTGAAAAAGAATTAAAATACTGACCTTCATGCGTATAAAAATTTTTAAAGTGCTGAAAATAATTATTAATTAAAGTTTTTGAGCCTGTTTACTTATCTTGCTTGACTTGCCTATTTTATGGCAGTATGATAATTGTGTGGTTCATGGTGGAGGAAATGCCCATAAAGTCCGCCAATGGTATGACTAGGTGCCACCTCTGATAAGGAGGATAATTAGGGAGTGCGGCTTAAAAGACTTTATCATGCAGTCGCCATCAAACGGATTCTAAATTGATAGGAGTGTGATCTGGGTACTCTCAGAATAGCGGATAGACACCACCCACACTTTTCATTTGCCTATGGAAGAAATGACCATGGTTCGATTGAGTTTTCTACCATAACGTGTCTTAGATGTGATGGGATCCCAGTCCCCTTGACCAATGATATTTTAGCCCATGATGAGATTCTACACCTTATTGGCCTAAAGCCTAAGTTCTAGGTAGCTTGTGAAATCAAATATGATTATTCAAGAGTATTGGATAAAATACACCCAACCAGTACATGGAGAACGAGTGGAACATTACACTCATGAGTTTTTGTTTTATCTGCTAGCATTGACCATCGTGTGTAGCATTGAGACTGCCATTCACTTGTTAGTTTCACGAGCCTTACCTTACTTTGACCTTGTGCCATTTTATGCCTTGGGGGAGGCTAGCCTCACCTACCTTTATCATAGTTTTGACAAAATCTGTAGGAACAAGAGGTCATTTACTGGTTTCATGGTTGTTGTCGAGGTATGAATTTTGACGGCTTATGATTCCAATATTGTGAATGTGCAAGCTTAACTCTTATTGTTTACTTTTACAGGTGTGGGCATATGAACACAACCTCATGAGAGTTCCTGGCATTACTAGATGGTGGGTTAGTTACCCAAGGCTGAGTCTCTGATTGTCGGGTCAAGGAGGTGCTGGGCAGCCATCATGTACTTCCCACCGATATGTGCTTAGTTGCTTGACCCGGGACCAGGTAAACAGATGAAATTAATATTATTGTTAAAATTTATGAGAAAGATGACTTACATGTTTGCCATCTTACAGGTGGACATTGCTTGGTGGAAGGCAAATGAGAGGGTTAACTGGACTCCTGCCATGAATAATGCGTTGCACTTACAAAATTCATGTCAGATCATTACCAGGCCAATTTCCAGCGGTTGGTTCCTTGGTAAGAGATGCATAACTGGTTTCTTGGTCTTGATTAGAGGAGGGTGCCAATAAACATGCCAACATTTACATTGAATTTCATGTCTATGCCAGAGCATTCTTAGTGACGTGCTTGGAATGGGTTCGATGTCAATGCTTTCTTCCACCAGACATGTCGTATGTTCAGTTTATGTAGGATAAGCTTCTAAACTTCCAAGTTTCATTTACCGATGTTGAGGGCATTAAAGAACAATGGGAGGAATATGAAGAAGATGAATAAGGTGATAATGATGAGGTTGATGGGGAGGACAATAATGAGAATGGGGAGGAGGAAGGCAGGGGAGGGTCTACTTCACATTCTCCTATTGACACTAGGGCTGTCGCCTCACAAGTTAATCAGATACATGTATAAGTTTATCTTGGACTACTCTTCTCTATGTTTGTCTAACTTTTATGAATTTGTAAAGGTGATTGGACAGTCAGGTGGTCCCAGTCATGATGAAGCTGGTCCATCTCATGTAGCTCTGCCTCAACCACATGTTCAGCATGTATCACCTTATGCTGATCCATCTTTGGAGCCTCAGGGCTTCTATTTGAATTACTTGGTTTGTCCCTATTTCATATTTAAGTATAATGTATGTATGCATGCATGAAAATGCATGAACTTACCTTTTTCTTGTCTGGCTCACAATGAATGCTTAAGGAATAAAATAGAAAGTTGTAGGAAGAACTGGCTGCCAACTATCGACATAAAGCTTATCTTGAACAGAACATCTAGGACTTCCACTTTCACGGCTACATGGATCCTAGTGCTTCTTTATCAAGGGGGCCCTTAACTGATGACCATGGCATGCCTCCTCCTCTCTTAGGCAATGACTACTTTAAGGCTGTCTTCCAGGATAACAAAGATCCAACCGCTTTTTCTTCGAGGGGATTTTGAGCAGATGATGTGCCTCCTCCTCTATCATGCGATGATTTTCTTAGGGCTTTATTTGACTATAGAACGCCTCCCTATCCTTAGTGATTAACTTGTAATATATTTAATGTACATGTAATCACATTTAATATAATAAAAATATTTAACATTTTTCTTAATCTTGACTGTTGTCCCTATATAGCAACCAAGAGATGGGGGGGGGGGGGGGGGGGGGGGAAATTGGTTGATTTGAATAATTGAAGGCAATTTGAAAAATCAAAATCAAATTAAAACAAGATTAGTAGAAGAGAAGAATGAACATAAGAGAATTTATAGTGGTTTGGATTACCTCAATCCTACATCCACTTTCTTAACAACTTGTTAAGGTTCTACTAGTCTTGAGTTTTTTTACAAGCTTAACTCTAACTTGGTATTTTCACAAGCTCACACCAAACTTTACAATGGTTTGAGATCACTCCTTACAATCGTTACAAGAGTTTTCCCAGGCTCACTCTCACAACCTAAGTGTTTCCAAGCTCACACTCAAACTTATAATTTTGGTGTTCAATGCTTACACCCAACACTCTAAGAATTCAATTGTTAATTATAGTAAATGAAAATGAAGCTATGTTGCTTGGCTATTAAAATAAAAAAATTACATTTGAACAAGATGTTTCTAGGGGCATTTATAGCCAATTTGCTCCACCTAGCCGTTCTAAGTATTCCATGGTGAGAGCACTAGAGGATAGATGAAATGGGTTCCTCAAGGTATCTAGGTTAAGATCATTTAGCGAATTCAAATGTCTAGCTATTTAGGTGATGTGTGAGGAAAGAAAGAAAGTTGTTGTCCTAGTAGTAGAATGATGATAAAAGGTGTCTACTAAGAATTTTGGTGTGTTGATGGGAATGATGTGGGTGAAGGCATATAGGAAGATCAAGTCCCTTTTGGTGACTTTCTCATTTCCATCAGCCCTTTGATGGATTGTGTAGGTAATGAACCTATGTAGCATCCAGTGTGTGAGGGATTTGATATGTCTAGCCTTGGATTCCTTTATAAAGGACTTCTCTACTGAAATTTCTTGCCAAAACATAGAGAGGATAGAGTTAGAGAATGCAATATCATTATAAGAAGTTGCTCCATCTAATGGAAAATCCCAAATCTTACCAAAACCTTCTAGGGTTAAGGAAAAGTATTGGTCAAACAATTTAAACCTAATCCCATACCACCCTAAGGCTGAGTTTTCACTCTTCTCAATTTCAAGAGACATGAGAAATTCCCTACTAAGGCTAGGGTAACCTACCTCATCAGGAAAAACAAACCTTCTCCACCCAAGAGCATCAAGAATTTTATCAATTTCATCTTTGATATTAAGGGCTATAAGCATGCCTCCAAAAGGACTCTTAGTTCCTTCCATCTTCTTCCTTTTGAGCATAATATATCTAATATCTTCTTCTGAAGTTTGGTGATGGGGTTTATGGATTTTCTCACCTCTGATGGGGTTTGTGGATTTTCTCACCTCTTATAGGTGGTGGACGAGAGGGATGAGCCTCTTTTTGTTCTCTAATGACTATACCTGAAGGTCTCTTCCCCTTGCTTTTTCCTTTAGACGATATTTTCTTCTTAAGATCCATTTGGTATAAGAGAGATACAAAAAAGAAGAAAAATAAAGTATGCCTTTGAGAATGAGGGATTTTGAGATGATTTTGTGATTTGAGAGAAGTTTATATGTTAAGAGTGACCAAAGAAGTATGTAACCGAAGTTTAGTGGCCTTTAAATAGAGAAATGATGGAAAAAATAGTCATTTATGGATGTTAGAAATTGGAAAAATGTGAACTGGTACACTGCAAACGATTAGAAAATATTGTGCAGAGTGTACAAGGCACGATCACCTTTTTGCAAAAGACGCCTGTTAAAGTGAATGGAGTGACCGTTATACAGGGTAGGGTGCTCGCTACCTAAGAGAAAGTATGTAATGGTTGACTTTTTAAATTCTCATTACTGTCCATTTTCTCTGCCCGACCACTCGCTGAAAGGTCATTTGGGATGAACCTATCCAGAGGACTTGCGACTTCAATGTCCTACAGGGTGACAGTGCTGAACAAAGAAAAAGGAATAGAAAGAGAGTATAGAAATAGGATTTGGTATGAAGAATGCATGATCAAAATTGAATGTTTTTTTAATGATGATAAAGTCTTACATACACATCAATATTCAACATACTACAACATTTATTCATTTAAGGAGCTTCCATCAATCATTCCTAAATTATGCTTAATGAAGTTTAGTCTATCTTCATTTAAAGGTTTTGTAAAGATATCACCAAGTTGATTTTGTATATCAATGAATTCTAAGACAATGTTTTGATTTTGCATATTATCCCTTAAGAAATGATGTCTAATATCTATATGTTTAGACCTAGAATGTTGGATCAAATTCTTGGATAAGTTAATGGAACTAGTGTTATCACACTTAATGGGAATATGATCAAACACTTTTTCATAGTCAAGCAATTGTTGCTACATCCATAAAACTTGTATGCAACAAAAACATGCCATAATATATTCAGCTTCTATTGCAGAAAAAGCAACCGACACTTGTTTATTGCTAAACCTAGAAACTAGGCAATTACTAAGAAATTGAAATGTCGGTCATACTTTTTCTATCCAAAAGACTATCGAAGTAATCCACATCTGAAAAGCCTAAAGTATCAAATGATGTATTTCTAGGATACCAAAGTCCTAAATGCAATGTACCATTTAAGTATTTTAGAATTCTTTTAGTGGCATTCAAATGTGATTCTTTAGGACAAGATTAAATCTAGCACATAAATATACACTATACATTATATAGGGTCTAGAAGCAGTTAAATAGAGTAGTGATTCGATAATACCTTGATATTTCTTCTCATCTACTACCTTACCACTTTCATCTTAGTCAAATTTCAAGGATGTGCTTATGGGAGTCTTGCTAGTTTTACAACCATCCATTCCAAGGTTCTTAAGGAGTTCCTTTGTGTACTTAGATTGGTTGATGAAAACTCCATCTTTGCATTGCTTGATTTGTAGTCCAAAGAAGAATTTGAGTTTACCCATCATGCTCATTTCAAATTTTCTAGTCATACTGTGAATACTCGAATTTTGATACTCGGAAGGCCGATTTTCTCACACTGCAGAAGACCAAGCCAGACCGGAGGTCCACGGTAAAGTTCACCGGAAGTATGTCTTCATGGTACTTGAAATGTCCGGAGCGACGCCAGGATCACGGATATGGTCTCGAAATAATTTATGGAGGTCCGCAGCTCCCGAAAAATCGGTTTGAACAAAAAGGTGCGCATTTCGGTGCGCTTTGGGTGAACCGCCGCCCACACAGTGGTCCGACCGCCAGAGCCGGCGCTCCGACCGCCGGCGTTGATTTTTTCCCATTTTTCCGGCAAGCCTTCTGGTCCGACAGTTGACCACGGCGGTCGGACCGCCGTCCAGCCCGAAATTTGTCTATAAAATGATGCTAAATTCTCAGGAAAAGGGGGAACTTTTTCGGGTGGGCCTCATGCTGTCGAATTATTTTCACGCTTAAAAACTCTTATTGGACTTTTACTTGCATGAATCTGACTTTGTGTGGCAAGGATTAAGAATCATATTTCAAGATCTTAGAAAACAAGACCTGGAACTTCGAAGTGGAAGGACCCTAAACAAGGTAGTACGATAATTCATCATTTGTCAATTCAAGCATATCATAAAGCATCCTATCTTCTTCTTAATTTCTTTTCGGCCAAAGACCTAATCCTTTTAGGTCTAAGGCCTAATTAACTAATCAATCAACACTTCGGCATGAAGCCGCGAATTAATCAACTTTTTGGCACAGAGCCTAAATTGTATCTTTTTGGTACAAAGTACCTAAATTTCACAATTAAAATCAATCTTTTGACCAAAGGCCTAAATTGCACTATTTTGGTGCAAAGTACCTAAATTTCACAAATTTGCACTAAGTGCTAAAATTAACAACTTTGGCTAAAAGCTCGACAAATGCACGAAGCATACACACACACATGCATGAAGCATAATTTTTATCGCCTTTAAATAGGCTTTTCCGAACTACATGGGCTTTGATCTCTCATAAAAAACGAGAGTATGTAGGCATATTTGAGATTCACCTCAAATAACAAGTCCGCAATTTACTAACAATCTATTCTTCTTCCTTTCTGTGTTCCTTTTGGATTCATTTCTAAATTGGCAAATTAATCAAATACATGACATAGTCCCCGAATCCTCCTTGGGTTCGTAGATTAGAAACCTTTACATTGGATGCATTAATTGGAGTCAAACAAGGGTTTTCTTAGTTTTTCCCTTTGAACAAAATAAACTGAGTGGCGACTCCCGACAACGAGTGGACTTTCATCCGAATCCTTTTCGGGTGGAAAATCGAGGTTCACAGTTTGGCGACTCCACTGGGGACCATAAAAATGATTTATGGAACTCTAGTGGACTACTATTGCTTATTTGATTAATTTGACACTGGGGACCATAAAAAAATAAAATAAATAATAAAAAAATAATAATAAAAATAATTTATGGGATCCTAGTAGACTATTATTCATTTGATTGATTTGCCCTTCTTTAGGGTACTTTTATTCATTTTGCAGGGTCCCTTAGCAATATATATCCCCTCCTTGGGGATATTGGAGTAAAAATTGACAAAAGGAATCTTTTTCCTTTAATGGGCCCTTTGTTTGATTAATTGTGCATTTGTTTTGTCATTCAGAGAATCTTTTTCTCTTGCATTATATGGGGGAATCCTTTTCTTCCATTGCATAAAAAAAATTGTTTTCAAATGAATTTCTTCTCTTTCTGTTCAAAATGCTGAGTTTGGATAGCAAGTAGCGCTGACCGGTAGGTCTCCTTGATTATGCCGGCGGACAGCCAAAGCGTCCTCCCTGTTGTTGCAAACCATTCCAATCCTTTTGGAGTGGCCCATGAGTAATCGTACTGTTGGACCCACGCGAAACTCCTTGAGTAATCGGCTATGATAACCAATTTTGAAGACAAAAGGGACTTCTCAGAGCTGATCAAGACCACAGATGGACCACTGATGAACTGGTATGCCGAGGAAGGACAAGCTGCTATAGTCAAACCTAGTCCTGTATCATACCCTGAACCCGAGTCTTGTACCGAGTCAAATCTCGAGTCAAACACCGAGTCAGAGTCCAGTTCTAAGTCTTCCTTAGCTTCAGGAATAGAAAACCCTGATGTTAAAAATGATGTAACTCTAGAGGATGACTCCGCCATTATTAATGAAACTGTTCAGGTTCTTGGTTACCCTGTGTCTTTTGCTTTCCAAGCATTATCTAGCAAAAATGAAATAAATGAAATAAAAGAAATAAATGAAAAAGTAATGATTGGCAAAGAAAATGAACATACATACATTGCATATGATTGTATGAATAAGGAACAGGTTGCTGAGTGCATCAGAAGATATGTTGACTGCTTCATGTGGAAGGCAAGTGATGTCACGGGAATAGACCCAGCCATAGCAGTTCATAAGATTCCACTATACCTAGACGCGAAGCCGGTTAAGCAGAAATTGAGAAGAATGAAGCCTGAATGGTCTTTGAAAATTAAAGAGGAGGTTGCCAAGCAACTGGATAATAGGTTCATAGAACCAATTGCCTACCCTTCCTGGTTAGCAAACATTGTGCCGGTCCCGAAGAAAGACGGAAAGGTCAGAATGTGTGTTGACTACAGAGATTTGAATAAGGCCTGTCCCAAGGATGATTTTCCACTACCACACATCGATTTGCTGATAGACAGGATGGCTGGGCATGTGATGGTTTCCATGACTGACCTCGCGGTTGGGTACAATCAGATCCTAGTTCACCCACCAGACAAAGAGAAGATAGCTTTCATTACAGAATGGGGCACTTTCTGCTACAGGGTTATGCCTTTTGGGTTGATAAATGCAGGGGCTACCTACCAAAGGATGGCGACAACAATCTTTCATGACATGATTCACAAAGAAGTAGAAGTGTATGTTGATGATATGATTGTTAAGTCAAAATCTCCAGAAGAACACGTTGAAGCACTTGAGAAGTTCTTCCTTAGACTTCGCAAGTACAATTTGAAGCTTAATCCTGCAAAGTGCCTCTTTGGTACAACATCAGGCTTATTTTTGGGATATTTGGTCAGCAAGAAGGGAATAGAAGTTGATCCAGCAAAGTCGAAGGCTAAACTGAAAATGCCTCCGCCCAGAACAGAAAAAGATATTCGAGGCTTGCTAGGTAGATTACAATATATCAGTCGATTCATATCACAATTGGCAGAGACTTGTGGTCCAATCTTTAAGCTACTAAGGAAAGGTGCTTCACAAGAATGGAATGAAGACTGCCAAAAGGCCTTCGACAAGATCAAAGAATACTTGTTAAGTCCGCCAATTCTACAACCTCCCAGAATGGGAAAGCCTCTGCTCTTGTATTTGTCTGTAACAGATGAAGCCATGGGTGCAATGCTAGCTCAAGAAGTCGAAAGTACAAAGGTAGAAAATGCAATTTACTACCTCAGCAAAAGGATGCTGGGTTATGAGTTAAAGTATAACAAGATTGAGAAGTTGTGTTTAGCATTGTATTGGGCTTGCACAAAGTTACAACACTACTTATCTTCTTACACTACTTGTGTCGTCGCAGAACAGAGTCCCTTGAAATTCCTTATGGAGAGGCCTATTTTGGACAGCAAAATGGCTAAGTGGGTGTCAACATTGGCAGCCTTTGACTTAAAATTCATTCAAAGGAAGGCTGTGAAAGGTGGCGCAATAGCTAACCAGTTAGCAAAATTACCCGTAAAAGACGAGCTGCGAGAAATGAATTTCCCTGACGAAGACCTCCTGAATGTGGAAAGAAGTGTTTGGGAGATGTATTTTGATGGGGCATCCAATTATCATGGAAATGGAATTGGGATTGTGTTCAAAACTCCTTGTGGAGAATACATTTCATTTTCAGTTAAACTTGACTTTAGCTGCACAAACAATGAAGCAGAATATGAAGCTTGCATTAATGGGCTTGAAGCCGCCTTGGGATTGGGGATTAAGAACCTAAAGGTCTACGGTGATTCTATTTTAATAGTATCACAAGCTTTAACGAAATGGAAGATAAGAGAAGAGCGTTTGGTTCCTTACCTACAACGCCTTGATCATTTGGCACAACAATTCGATGATTTGTCCTTCGAATATCTCCCAAGAGCAAAGAATCAGTTTGCTGATGCCTTGGCTACTTTAGCTTCCATGATCAATATCAAGGAGGGGAAAGTCGTTCGTCCATTGAAAGTTCAACTTCAGAAGCAACCTGCCCACATAATGCATTTGGCCGATGGTAAACCATGGTTTTGGGATATCAAAGGTTATCTCAAGGATGGAAGTTATCCGGAGGGATCATCAAAGGTTAATCAGAGGGCCATAAGGCAGCTAGCCACAAGTTATATTCTTAATGGAGATATCCTCTACAAGAGGAGTTGGAATGGAATGCACCTAAGGTGTGTGAATGAAGCAGAGGCTAAGCAGATAATGGAAATGGTACATGGTGGCGAATCAGGACCACACATGTATGGGATCGCCTTGGCTCGAAAAATTGCCAATCTAGGATATTATTGGTCCACCATGAATGCAGACTGCGTGGCATTTGTGCAAGAATGCCATCAGTGTCAGATATTTGCCAAGATGCAGAAGCAACCTCCCGTTGCCCTGAATCCGATCACTTCTCCATGGCCCTTCGCTACTTGGGGAATAGATATAATTGGCAAAATACATCCAAAAGCCTCAAATGGACATTAGTTTATCTTGGTAGCAGTGGATTACTTCACAAAGTGGGTTGAAGCAGCTTCCTATGCAGAATTAGACGCCAAAAAGGCAGCACAGTTTGTCCGAACCAACATCCTTTGTCGGTACGGAACACCATTTGAGATTATTACTGATAATGGAACTCATTTCCAAGCAAAATTTGCTAAGCTCTTGAAGGATAAGAATGTCCAGCATCATAAGTCCTCTCCTTATAGACCTCAAACAAATGGAGCTGTAGAAGCAGCGAACAAGTCTATAAAGGTGATCATACAAAAAATGATCAAGGACCATAGGCATTGGCATGAGAAGTTACCACTGGCTTTGTGGGGATATAGAACATCAATTAGAACTCCTACTGGGGCAACCCCGTATTCCCTGGTATACGGAATGGAAGCAGTACTCCCCATTGAACTGGAAGTTCAATCGGCGAGGATAATTCAAGAAAGTCAGATAAATGAAGCTGAATGGATTAGCAATTATCATCATCAGTTGTTGGGTTTGGATGAAAAAAGACTTCAAGCTCTACATCAGATTCAAGGGTATCAGAGGCGAATGGCCAGACATTTCAACAAAAAGGTCAAAGATCAAAAGTTGGAAGAAGGCTGTTTGGTTCTGAAAGAGATCAGAACACCTGTTGCAGATCCTCGTGGGAAATTTCGTCCTCATTGGGCGGGACCCTACATTTTAAAGAAAATACTTTCTGGCGGAGCCGTCATCTTGTCTGATTTGGATGGTCTGGAGTTCACAAATCCATGCAATCTGGATCAATTAAAGAAATATTATGTATAATCATGCATTGTAATGAACTACATTAGACCTGATTCTCGCAAACTAATTCGAGATATGTAGGCAGCTCTCCTCGAGCACGGTCTAAATATTAATAAAAATCATCCATTCATCTTTCTTTTGCCAATAAAAAAAAACACAAAAAACACAAAAAATCCCGCTAAGTCGAAAACCTGCAAAGGGCGGCTTAGGCAAGAATGGGTAAGAGCTCGCTAAGTTGAAAATCCGAAAGGACGGCTTAGGCAAAAATTAGAGCAAATAAATAAAGTAGATAATGCTTGGAAAGCAAACAAAAAAGTCATTCATTAAGAATCATTCATTACAAAAAAGAATCTTTCCTTACAAAAAGAGTCGGTCATTACAAAAAAGAGTTAGTCGGTTCATCAAAAGAGTCAGACTACAAGTCCTATACATTCAAGGAACTAAAAAAGGTACAAACAACCCAAAAAGCAGACAATGGAGTCACCCTGGGATCTAAATCCTACGCCTCCTACGTGGGGCAGAGTCTTCGGTATCTTCCTTAGTTCCGGAGCTCTCTGTGACATCTATCTTCTCCTCGCTAAGAGGAACCACCTCCTCTCCCTCCAGCTCCTGCAGCAAGGCATACCTCCTGGGTTTTTCAACGGGCTAAACTTCAGCTATAAACCAGGTCCTATACTCCGGAGTAGGCTGAACAAGGGAAGGCTTAGCAAAAGGCCTGATCATCTGATGGTCTCTGACCCAAGTCTGTAGAACAACTCGGGTAACTCCAGGGGTAATAGGGGAAGCAATGGTAAGCCCAACCGGAAGGGGAACCCTCTGATTAATCCCCATCTGTCTGAGGACCCGGGAAGCACTATACCATGTGCTGTGAGTGAAACCAAGGAGATAGACATGGTTGTGCATGGCATTTGCCTCCATGAAGCGAGGAATTCTATACCAAGGGACGAACCATAACAATTATTCTGGTCCAAGCTCAAACAACCAGATAGCCCACTTAGCCATGGAGGGAAAAGAAATCTGGATTCTCCTGGTACGGTACTGCGAAGGGTTATATGTCAAGGCATTAGGAGCAGCAACCACTCGGAGATGGTCTCTCAGCCAAACCTGAAAAAATAGATCCTTTCTATTTACAAACAAAAAAAAAGAATGAATGAAATTAGAAGAAGCAAAAAGGTATAACAAGATTACCTGAAGAATGATCGGGGTGACAGTCCAGTTCTCAAACCCAAGGGCAGCTCTGTCAAGACTCTGGATAGTCTCAGCCAGAATCATACCATCGATGCAATTAAGCTCTTCCATCTGCCTAACCATGGGGCAAAGCCTCAAATCGCCGAAGCCAGGATCACGATTGAAAAGAAACCCGGCTAATAGGCAGAAAACAAAAGCTCGCATTCTGTGTTTCAGTTGAACCTCATCTTCAAAGTTGGCAGTCAGAAATTCATCAATCAGGGGAAGCAGCATCGCTCTACTCCCATCCATGATCATAGCTTGAGCTTGAGGCCTGGTAAAATTGAAGAGCCTCTGAAAGGATCCCACATAACCAACTTGGACCTCATGCCTTACAAGAGGGGCATTGGGGTCACATCCAATGATTGAACAAAATTCCTCAAAAAGAGGGCACATTTCCTCCATTCGAGCACCGAATCTGAAAACATGGGCTTGAGGATCCCAAAATCTAATGCAAGCATGCAAAAAATCCCAATCTACAGCTACACCTCTAAGGGTAGTAACAGCTTTCAATCCGTACCTTCCCATGTTGATCCTTTCAACGTTATGGAGGCTTTTGGTCCAGTTATGCATCACGTGGTTAAAAAGAGGGTTCATTTTTAAGAGGAAAATGAAATCTCGCAGTAAAAAAAATCTGATTTCTGGTCTGAAAATGCGTTTCAACCTTGCTCTTTATATAGTCTTGTCCCACACGGCGGCCCGACCGCCATTCATGGCGGCCCAACCGCCGTACACGGCAGCTCGACCGCCGGAGACGGCTGTTGACCCGCCGGCGACCCAGTTTCGACTCCTATTTTTTTTATGCTTTGTAAAATTTTTGTGTTTTGGCCCTGTTTAGACTCTTTTAGGTACTATTTTTGGGTTATTTCAGGGATTTATTTCTTTGAAAATAGATTTATAAAAAACAAACATCATACATACATATTTGCTGTTAATACTAACAGATTAATGCAGGTTTGTACTTAAAATCAAATAACAGGCGAAAAACATGGAAAGTACAAAGTACAGTGCAAGAATAATTCAAATACAACAAATATAATCCAAGGCAAATGTGAAAAATCAGCGCCGGCCTCTCCGTCTTTGCGGCCTGCCCTGCCTCTCATAAGCAGCATCAGTCCAAGCACCAGCCAGCTCATCCGACAAAGCAGTGATCAGTGCTGTCATATCGGCAACTAGGCCCTCAGGTACCTGTGAAAAAGACACAATCACAATCAATTTCAAGAGAATTTTATGAATCCTTTTCATGAAAAGTTCTAAAAGAATATACCTGAGTGATGTGAACAAGCCTCCGATAAGGTGCACTCTCCGCACTAATTGGGCGGGACACCCAACCATCAGGCGCATGATAACGAACAGCATATGGCAACCTCAAGTCGGCTAAAGCAGGGTCCAATTGACCGGTAGCCGCAAGGATGGATGGAGGAGGCCTCAAATGTGATGAACTGCTGCTTGCTCCAGTATGTGATGGTCCAGCCCTGAAAGCAGAAGCCCCAGCCCTAGAGGAAGAAGGTCTATTAGCTCGCCAACTGGAAGAGGGATGGTCTCCCAGGGTGCTGGAAGTAGGGGCTGAAGAGTGGGAGGACCGATAAGGTGGTGCAGAATCGAACCGTGCCCCAATGTGTGGCATCAGTCGCTCAAGACAGTAGATATCATAATTTTCTTCATCCGGGGCAAAGGCCGATTCGAAGGGATCACCCTCATACTGGGACGCTGTAACAGGCAGAAGCGTCAGAGACAGCATGTCATCAGGGGGGTCCAAGGGAGCTACACGGAAACCGGCAATCTGGAAAGTCACTCTCTCAGCAAGATAATATCGTCGATACTCTAGATGGGGAAGTATGAATCGACGGTGAGTCAGGGTCTGTGATCGCTGAAAGGTGTGATCTTGAGCAATCCACTCTGTCAGCCGGTTAGACATTGTTGTAAATGCTACCTGTAAAAATTTATTATGTTAGTGAATCATTTTCTCTAATATAATAAACAATGATGAAGATAAAGTATTTACCGAGTTCATGGAGCAACTGTCGAAGAACGATCTCAGCTCTCTGATAGGAAGCTTTCTCTTTGGTGCCGCTATCCTCTCTTTATACCACCTCCAAGCAATGGGAGAAAGAGGATCTACAGGGGCAAGTGGCTCACGAAGAAAAGGAGCGACATCAGGAAAGTACTCATAAGCCCAAGTCTGAAAAAATGAAGAAAGGATCAGAGTCGGTGTATGCAAGGTGAATGAAATGTTCTTTACATTACCTCCCAGAAATAATACAGGCCACATGGAGCAATGCGGGTATAGCAAAGGTCTGACATGTCGTCATACAATTTACACAACATCATGCTAGCCCAATCATACGTCTGAAGTCGTGTCAGGTCGGTTAGACTCTTCAGCACATTGAGATTCACTGCATCCTTTCTGTTTGCTAAGAAGGAGCTAGCAAACAGGAGGATCAGGGTAAACCTGGCCGCCTGATCAGCAGTAAGATCGCCTACCTCATAGCCAGTATAGATGGCTGGCGCCTGCTCGACAAGCCACCTCCTCTGAATGCAGTGAGGCGCCTGATGTCGAGGGTAGTCAACCCCGATTAAAGTGACCATATCGGCTGAAGAGATGTCATGTCGCCAGTCATTGTAGTACTCCACCATCTCAACGCCAAATGGAATCCCAGAGATGACGGAAAAGTCGGTGGGCGTCATCGTCATCTCCCCCCAAGCAAAATGAAAGGTATCAGTGGTGGGCCACCATCGCTCAGCCAGCGCACAGATAAACTCTCTGTGGATATCTCTACCCGCATGTATAGTTCTCAAATGGTGGAGGAAAGCAGGTCTGATTAGATCCCTCACCGGATGCCTGGCATCAAAGATATAAGCCGGAATAGTGCTCATGGGTCTTTCCGCGAGAGATATCCTAATCGAAGTGTCCTAAAAAAAAATCATCATCATTATTGTGGATAATTTCGGGGGCAACTTCAGAAAAATTTAAATTCTATCCCCAGTGGTGTGTGACTTCCTAAAGGATTATTTCTAAGTTCTTTACTAGAAATAATTACTGATGGCAGAAAATGGTAAAACCTGGTATTACCCTTGATTCATTACTAGTACATGTAAAGGAAAAATTCTTAAAAATTTGTTTCTAAGTTCCTTACTAGAAATAAATAAATTTCCTAAACATGCATACTAGGTAAGTAAAAGACAAGGAACTTACCTCGTAACAGCCGGTCCTGGAGCTGTGCTTCTCCTCCTCAAGTAAAAGATTACAGGGAGGGAGTGGGATCTCGAAGTCTTCAAAGCCGGTGAAATCCATTGTTGAAAGAAAGTTTGAAGAAAATTGAAGAAAGAAGAAAGAATGAAAGCAAATGAAAATTGAATTGAAATGAGCCTATTTATAAGGAAAAGGCAAAAATGCGGGTCTTTTTGCACCTCGCCCAAAATTCTCGTTTCTGACTACCACTGAGCTCCATAAATCATTTTTATGGACCCCAGTGGGGGGCAATTGTGAATACTCGAATTTTGATACTTGGAAGGCCGATTTTCTCAGACTACAGAAGACCAAGCCAGACCGGAGGTCCACGGTAAAGTTCACCGGAAGTATGTCTTCATGGTACTTGAAATGTCCGGAGCGACGCCAGGATCACGGATATGGTCTCGGAATAATTTTTGGAGGTCCGCAACTCCCGAAAAATCGGTTTGAACAAAAAGGTGCGCATTTCGGTGCCTCTTTGGGTGAACCGCCGGGACCGGCGGTCCGACTGCCGACCACCGGGGGTCCAACCGCTGCCCGCACAGCGGTCCGACCGCCAACAACCGCCGGCGTTGATTTTTTCCCATTTTTCCAGCGAGCCGTCTGGTCCGACCGCTGACCACGGCGGTCCAACCGCCAGACCGGAGGTCCGACCAGCCTGAAATTTGTCTATAAAATGATGCTAAATTCTCAGGAAAAGGGGGAACTTTTTCGGGTGGGTCTCATGCTGTCGAATTCTTTTCACGCTTAAAAACTCTTATTGGACTTTTACTTGCAAGAATCTGACTTTGTGTGGCAGGGATTAAGAATCATATTTTAAGATCTTAGAAAACAAGACCTGGAACTTCGAAGTGGAAGGACCCTAATCAAGGTAGTACGATAATTCATCATTTGTCAATTCAAGCATATCATAAAGCATCCTATCTTCTTCTTAATTTCTTTTCGGCCAAAGACCTAATCCTTTTAGGTCTAAGGCCTAATTAACTAATCAATCAACACTTCGGCATGAAGCCGCGAATTAATCAACTTTTTGGCACAGAGCCTAAATTGTATCTTTTTGGTACAAAGTACCTAAATTTCACAATTAAAATCAATCTTTTGGCCAAAGGCCTAAATTGCACTATTTTGGTGCAAAGTACCTAAATTTCACAAATTTGCACTGAGTGCTAAAATTAACAACTTTGGCAAAAAGCCCGACAAATGCACGAAGCATACACACACACATGCATGAAGCATAATTTTTATCGCCTTTAAATAGGCTTTTCCGAACTACATGGGCTTTGATCTCTCATAAAAAACGAGAGTATGTAGGCATATTTGAGATTCACCTCAAATAACAAGTCCGCAATTTACTAATAATCTATTCTTCTTCCTTTCTGTGTTCCTTTTGGATTCATTTCTAAATTGGCAAATTAATCAAATACATGACATAGTCCCCGACGTAGATTAGAAACCTTTACATTGGATGCATTAATTGGAGTCAAACAAGGGTTTTCTTAGTTTTTCCCTTTGAACAAAATAAACTGAGTGGCGACTCCCGACAACGAGTGGACTTTCATCCGAATCCTTTTCGGGTGGAAAATCGAGGTTCACACATACAAGAAGCAAATTCCTTGCACAAAGATTCGTTAGTGGCACCAAATATAATGTCATCAACATATATATGTACAATCAAAATGTTATGAATTTTCTTTTTGACAAAAAGAGTTGTATCAACTTTCCCTTTTGAAAATCCATTTTCAAGTAAATATGTACTAAGTGTATCATACCAAGCTTTTGAGGCTTGTTTCAATCCATATAGTGCTTTAGTAAGTTTGAAAGCATGATTTGGAAGTTTATAATCTTCAGAACTGGGAGGTTATTTAACATAAACTTCCTCATTTATAAAACCATTTAGAAAGCACTTTTGACATCCATTTGAAAAAGTTTAAAATTCATATGACATATAAATGCAAGTAAGATTCTAATAGCTTCTAATCTAGCAACGGAGGCAAATGTCTCATCATAGTCAATGCCTTCCTCTTGATTATAGCCTTTGGCTACCAATCTAGCCTTTTTTCTAGTAATGAGACCATGTTTATTAAGTTTCCACATATTATTTCTCTCAAATTGGTTGAGTTCATCTTGCATTGCAATCACCCAACATTCATCACTAAGAGCCTTCTCAATAGTCCTTGGCTCAATTTAAGAAACAAAAGCAACATTAACATCTAAGTATTTAAATTTGGATATAGTAGATACTCCCTTTGATGTTTTGCCAATGATGAGTTCTTTTTGATGATTCTTCTTATATTGCCAATCTTTTGGTAACTCTTGAGTCTCTTCTATTTGTTCCTCATGATTATCCTTTGGAACATCAATTGTTTCTTGTTGTTCAAATGTACCTACAAAATCATCAAGAGCACTACCTTTCCTTTGGTCAAGTTTAGAGGATTCATCAAAAATAATATGCATTGATTCTTCAACTACTAAAGTTCTTTTGTTAAATACTCTATATGCTTTGCTAGATGATGAATATCCTAAAAATATGCCTTCGTCTGATTTGGATGAGAATTTTTCAAGATTATCCTTGGTATTCAATATAAAACATTTGCATCCAAACACTCTAAGGTATGAAATTTTAGGTATTCTTCCATTCCATAGCTCATAAGAAGATTTTATTTACTAAAGGCCTCTTGTAAACATGATTTGAAATGTAACAAGCGGTATTAACAGCTTCCGCCAAAAAATAAGATGGTAAATCATACTCATTGAGCATTGTCCTAGCCATTTCAACCAAAGTTTTATTTTTTCTTTCAGCCACACCATTTTGTTGTGGTGTTCTAGGAGCCGAAAAGTTATGTAATATACCAAACTCATTACAAAAATTTTCAAAGTATTCATTTTCAAATTCTTTGCCATGATCACTTCAAATAGATGTGATCACATAGCCCTTTTAATTTTGAACTCTTTTGTAAATATTTTAAAATGGTTGAAAGCTTTATTATTTTGAGCTAAGAAATTTGCCCATGTAAACCTTGAGTAAACATCAACAAGTACTATTGCATATAGCTTGCCACACAAGTTAGCAATTCTATTTGGTCTAAACAAATCCAAGTGAATGAGTTCTAAGGGTCTAGATGTACTTGCAATATTTTTAGATTTGAATAAACTTTTATGTTGCTTACCAAGTTGACAAGGTTCACATGTCCTATCTTTGTCAAATTTAACTTTAGAAAGACCATCAACTAATTCTTCTTTACTAATGCATTTTAGATGATCTATACTAGCATGTCCTAGTCTTCTATGCCATAACCAAGTATCATTATTAATGGAAATCAAACATTCAAATGCATTATTGGAATATTTGTAAGTTTTATATGTTTTTGTAACACCCCCATACTCTATATAAGTACTATACATATACCGAGCATACATACAGTATATATATAAAGTATAAGAATGTCACCTTTTGTTACAGATTAAAAACTTTTATCAGTGTTCCAAACAATAATACCTTTTTACTTATCAAAATACAACGTAATTAAATCTTACATGCATGCATCACCTTCTAGTTGGTCTCAGAACACTCTTACCTCGTGGCATACCGATTGACTTTAAATCTATCACCTATTCACCTGCGCGAATACACAACCACGCTAAGCCAGAGAGCTTAGTAGCACAAATAAATAATATAAACATACACTACAGAAATTCTAACATATATATATTAGCTTCATGTACCATTAGTTTCTTATCACATTTTCCCTTTTTAACTACACTTTTCATATATCTCTACTAATCTCATATATTATATACATATATACATATCATTAACACCAACCACAATTCTATCATTGATACTCACAATGAATATATCCATACACATATTACATATCATACTTTATAACATTACATGTTCTTACTTTATTCAATTAATTCATTATTCACAATTCACCAGTCATAAATCACTTATTCAATAGTACCAAATATAGGTCTCATTATTCATCTATTTCACATTCATAAAACACATTGAAAACAAAGACAAACATGGGCCCACAAGACACTAATATGTTATTCAAAGTTCAGAGTTGCTGCTTTGGTCTATAATCATAATCATCAAGCCCGTAGGCATCATATATAAATATCTCTATCCATGGATAGTGTAACAGACCCAGTCTCTTGGACCTCAATTCAACTCAAATTGAAGAGATCCTCAACCCGGTAAGACTGTTACCTTTTTCATTTTATAGGCATGCCGCCAAACCCAGAACTCTGAAATTGAATAACATATTAGCCACACAATTCATTTATTGTTTCATTACCAATTTCATTCAATCATTATTATCAACCATAATGACATCACATTTCATCATCTCTCAAGACACATTACCTCATTTCATCATTAAAACATTTATCATAACAAATTGCTTTGCACATACCTTTTTGAATGATCATCATAGCTTTCACACTATACAAATAATAACATTAGTCACATTGTATTAACAATATAGTAAATTCCTTAACACATTTATACTAAATGTGTTAAGTCTCAAAATCATGTAAAAAAAAATGCATCCATGTAAGTTTGTACTTACCTCTAGAGAACTCACACCAAATCTAAATTCCTCTTTCCAAGAATCTTCCAACACTTGGATTATGGCCATCCACTTTCTTCACAACCTAATCCAAATAAAAGGATAAAATACATGGATCTCAATACAATTATTCACTTATTAACCTCATACTAAACCTCTAGATCACCAATTACAACTCAACATTTCTCTCTAGGACCCCCACGGTCGTGGCCTACCAATCCCCATGGGCGTGGCTTAGCAACCAATCCTGCCTAATTGCTCTAACAACCCCCGCGGGCGTGGCTTTCCCAATCCCACGGCCGTGGCATAGAAAGTGAATCTGTCTCCATTGTTCGACACCTCCACGGCCATGGCTTCCAATGGCCACGGTCGTGGCAGCCAAAGGCCACGGGCATGGCATCAAAAATACCTCTGTTCCGAACCAAACACATGTATTCTATGTTTTCAACTTCATTAAACACAAATATACATCAATCATACATCAATTATTCAATTCCCCAACTAATACATATTAAATCCTTACCAACCAATTTCAATAAATCATCATCCTCACAAATAACCATATTATCATCATCTACACACACTACCCAAATCACAATCAATATAAATCAACTCAAAGAAATGAATACTTACTTGAATATTTTACCAAATCTTCAATCTCCATCTTCAATTCTCTCAAAACCCTTATAATTTTGATATGTATGCAAATAAAATCTCATTTCTCTTTCTCTTTCTCTCTCTCTCTCTCTCTCTCTCTCTCTCTCTCTCTCTCGTGCAAGAAGAAGAAGAAGAAGAAGAAAACCTTTTTCTTCTTTTTCCTCATACTTATCACATATATATATATATATATTAATAATAATATAATATAATATAATTATATTTAAAAATCCTCCACCACACATTTTATATCCATCCTTTGACTTTCTTCCCTTCTTTTTCTTTTATTATTATTATTATTATTTATTATTTATTATTTATATAAATTTACTCTTTCTACACCATTTTATACATTAGGTATATGTGATGTATATGTTGGTATATGTATATCTCATATATATTACTTTTATATTTCCCATATATTTTTCCAAATACCATATATACATATTATCCTTACATATTTTACCAACATATCTTCTCACAACTCCTACTCCAATGTACACCAAAATCGGGGTATTAAATTAATTCGTTGCTCTTCTTTTGATTTTCATTAAACATACACATTAAATCCATATACAACAATAATTATTCCAAACTTTTAGGGTGTATTTTGGGATATTACAGTTTTACTAATTCTAATTCCTTTGAATGTAATTTTACCATTTGAATTTGTGACTTTACATCCTATAGAGTCAAAGCTTACATTATATCTTTTATCGCATAGTTGACTTACACTAATAAAATTATGCTTCAAGCCATCAACAAACCATACATTTTCAATCAAAATTTTACCAAGCATGCCAATAGAACCAATGCCAATGATTTTACCTTTAGAATTATTTCCAAAAGTAATATTACCTCCATACTTGTAGATGAGTGTTGTGAAAAACTTTGTATATCGTGTTATATGCCTTAAGCATCCACTATCCACAAGCCAAGTGCTCTCATTGATAGTAGATTTTAGGCATACCTATAAAATAATAATGTTCATCTTCTCTTAGGTACCCAAATAAAGTTGGGTCCTTGGAGGTTAGTGATAGAAGGATATTCTAACTTGAGATGAGCCTTTCTAATATAGCAAAATGTGCTTTTATATCCCAATTTCATACAATATGTGCATTGATATAATGTTCTATATGTATGCACTTTCCTATGCACACAATTGCAAGTATATGTGCATTTTTGTGTTTATGTACATGCCTAGTGTATAATAATACATGATTTGCTCTTGGAATTTTAATTCTAAAGCCTTGTGTACCGAATGTGATCCTTTTCAGATTATTAGGTTTATTTTGCCCATTAATGTTTTTTACAACTTCAACACTAGAGGTTTGAGTTGTAGATGCTTTTGCAATTGTTGGTGCATTAGATGCAGTGTTGGATAAACCTTTGAATCCTAAACCATGTTTCAAAGAGGGTGACCTTTGATTATCAATTAATGTGTCTAATGCTTCTTTTCCCTTATGAAAATGATTTTTTAAGTTCTTTTAGTTCATGCTTCAAAATTTCATTTTCCTTGATCACATTTTCTAAGCTATATGAATTTTACTCATTTCATTAATTGATTTTAACAATTATTCATTAGAAGTCTTTAATTCTAATATAGAATTTTTTAAGTATATAAAATCCTTTTTCAGCTTAGAGCATTTACCCTTATAAAATTTCATCTTAGAAAAATACTTTTCTACTCTAAGGTTCATATATTCAATTAAATCACCATCAACACCAGCAAGTCAAGAAGAATAAGAATAGGAGGAAGGAATTGCAAATCTATGTCTCATGGCTATTGAGGATGAATCCAATAAGGTAGGTACTCAATCCTTGGATGGTGAAATTGGGAAATTCCTGCGGGAGAAATGCCCACGGGCCCGCTCGATGATTTTTTCGTCGCCGATTTTTTCGACGCTGATTTTTATTTTTTGAATTTTATTTGTTTACTTTTATTTCTTATTAATAAAAATTAGATACTAAAGCAAAAATTATTTAACAAAAATTATTTTGGACCAATTAGACAACACAAATTATTTTGGACTAAATAAAATATATTGGACCGGACTGGGTAAAAAATTAAGGGTCTACAGTTTGTCCCCTGCTTGAAAAATCTGAAACTTTAGTAAAATAGAGTGAAAAGCAATAAGACTTAATTTTTGAGATGGTTGAAGTTTTGGGTTCTAGACTTGGTTTGAGTTGTGGACTCAAGGATAAATTCTAAGTTCTATACCTAAGGAAAATTTGGGTTCTGGACCCGGTTTGAGTTCTAGACTCAAGGATGATTCTAGGTTCTCGACCTAAGGAAAATTTGGATTTTGGACCCGGTTCGAGTTCTGGACTCGAGGATGATTCTAGGTTCTCGACCTAAGAAAAATTTGAATTTTGGACCCGGTTCGAGTTCTGAACTCGAGGATAATTCTAGGTTCTCGACCTAAGAAAAATTTGAATTTTGGACCCGGTTCGAGTTCTGAACTCAAGGATGATTCTAGGTTCTGGATCTAAGAAAAATTTGGGTTCTGGACCCGGTTTGAGTTCTGGACTCAAGGATGATTCTAGGTTCTGGACCTAAGGGGAATTTGGGTTTTGGACCCAGTTCGAGTTCTGGACTCAAGAATAATTCTAGGTTCTGGACCTAAGGAAAATTTGGGTTCTGCACCCGAGCTAAGTTTTGGACCTAGAAATAATTCTAGGTTCTGGACCTAAGGGAAAAATTTGGGTTCTGGACCCGGTTCGAGTTCTAGACTCAAGGATAATTCTAGGTTCTCGACCTAAGAAAAATTTAGGTTCTGGACCCGGTTCGAGTTCTGGACTCAAAGATGATTCTAGGTTCTGGACCTAAGAAAAATTTGGGTTCTGGACCTGGTTCGAGTTCTGGACTCAAGAATAATTCTAGGTTTTGGACCTAAGGAAAATTTGGGTTCTGGACTTAGAAATAATTCTAGGTTCTGGACCTAAGGAAAAATTTGGGTTCTGGACCCGAGCTAATAATTTTTTATTTCAAAAAGTTTGGCTAATTTTATGCATGTCTTCTTATTGCCCTTGGGTGTAAAAATATTTATATATCCGTAATTATTTGAATGATTAAAGTAAATAATTGAATTTACTGTTTATTTACTGTGTAGTTGTCACACACCCAAACTCTATATAAGTACTATACATATACCGGGTATACATACAATACGTATATAAAGTATAAGAATGTCACTTTTCGTTTTACTTTGAAACCCTTTATTCAAGTTCAAGCGATATTACATTAAATTAAAGAATATTTACGAAAATCATTATTCTTATAAAAATACAACATAATTAAAATCACATATGTATGCATCACCTTCTAGTTGGTCTCGAGACACTCTTACCCTTCTCGTGGCATCACAGCTAGACTTCTAGATCAACCGCATAAATACCTGAGCGATTAAACATCCGCGCTAAGCCCGAAAGCTTAGTAGTACAACTAAATAATAAAATACACTTTACCAAAATTATCATACCTCATATGTTTAGCATTATGTTTTATTGTTCTCTTACCACGTCTTCCTTTCTCAATGCATTCTTCATAAGTTCCCACTAATCTCATATACATAAACATATACATTAATTCAACCAATTACCATTCAAAGACCTATTCAACACCTTTACGAAAGCAATTCTCACAAATTCCATATTCATATATATATATATATATTTTACACATCATACTTTATTTTTATAAAATCATATATCAAGAAAGTCCCTCAAAACATATTCACCTTCAATACATCAATGCACATATTACAAAAGCATACTTCATAACATTATTTTATCCATAATTCATCAAACATGAATCATACTTCTAATAAAGGCAGTTGTAGATCTCATTACTCATTTATTTCAACATTTAATATCACATTGACAACAAAGACAGACTCGGGCCCAAACAACACACTAATATGTTATTCCAAGTTCAGAGTTACTGCTTTGGTCCATAATCATAATCATCAAGCCCGTAGGCATCATCTATATATATCTCTATCCATGGATAGTGTAACAGACCCAGTCTCTTGGACCATCAACTCGGCAAATCTCGAGGAGATCCTCAACCCGGCAAGACTGTTACTATAATTCACATTTCACATGTCACATTTATCAAGTAACAGACCCAGTCTCTTGGACCATCAACCCGACTAAATCGAGGAGATCCTCAACCCGGCAAGACTGTTACCTTTCATTTTATAGGCATGCCTCCAAACTCAGAACTCTGAAAATGAATAACATATCAGACACACAATTCATCTATTATTTCATTATCAATTCTCATCATCATCTAGGCAAACATGCCCCGCTTAATTCAATTGAATCATCACAGCCAGTCACAATGGCTTCATATCACATTATATCTCAAATCACATTTCAAGTTTCATCATTGATATATGCAACATCAATTACATTACTAAACAAACATATCATGAATCAATCATACCATACAGGCATGCTTCAATCATAAAATTAGAGTAATTCATCATCAATGATCTCATGATATTCCACATTATACACAACATGCCATTATTCATATGCATCATCAATCTACATATAGTACAATACAATTCATGAGATTGACAATGCATAAAACCTAACATGGTTCATATAATATCAACGTTATCATCAAATCATATTGATCAATTCAATTCATCACTCAAGTATACATAATCAATGACATTGCACATACTTTTTCATTGATCATTATATCTTCCACATTTCCTATATTATCATTGATATATTCATACATAACAATTTACCTTATTCAAGAACTTAGAATCCTCCATATACATTTGGTTGGATCATTATCGTTTTAAGTGTGTTTAGGTACAAAAGACATTTGAAGATCCAACAATGTTTGAAGACCAAATAACAAACACATTTGCAAACACCCTCAAGGGACACGGCCAAGCTTGTGGCCGTGTCTCCCAATATAAACATCCAGTAGCCAACACGCCCAAGGGACACGGCCAAGCTTGTGGCCGTGTCACTCAACACCAATTCAAGCAGTAGCAAACACGGGCAATGGACACGGCCAAGCCAGTGGCCGTGTCTCTCCAAAACTCATCCAACACGGCCAAATTTGCCCTAACTTGGCCGTGTCTCTCATAACTTGGTCGTGTCCTACAATAATTTAAAGACCAAACACTCGAAATTCATCCAAACCAAACCCCAAATCAACATTTCATCATTTTCCTTACAATTATCTCAACTCACCATCACTTAGATGTTAATTTCACACATTTATATACTTCAATCTCTTGTTATCATCCACTTACACACCAATCAAACCAAACATAACCTAAATACAAAAGAAATCCAACTAAGAAGATAAAAACTTATATATATAAGTATAATCAATAAATTCAACTCAAGAGATGAGTACTTACTTGAATATGTTGCCAAATCTTCATCTCCATCTTCAATACTCTCAAAATCTCAATGAATTTGATATGTAAAAGGATTAAAATCATATCTCCTTCACTCTCTTTCTCTCTCGTGCAAGAAGAAGAAGAAGAAGAAGAAGAAGATATTTTCTTCTCTTCCTTAGCTAATCATATATATATAAATAATTAAAACCCTTTAAACCTCCACCATACACTTGTCACTCTCTTCTTCCCTTTGACTTTCTTTTATTCTTTTTTCTTTTATTATTTAATTCATTAATTATATATATATATACTCTTACTTTTCCTACACCACAATATACCTTATGTATATGTGATGTATATGTTGGTATATGTATATTTCTTATATATCACCTTTATATTTCCCATATATTTTCCACATACCAAATATACATTTTATTCTTCATATACATTTATCTCTTAAATATTTTTCCTTGCATACTTTACCAACATATCATCTTACTACTACTATTCCAATGTATACCAAAATCAAGATATTAAATTAATTCATTGCTCTTCTTTTGATTTTCATTAAACATACACATTAAATCCATATACAACAATAATTATTCCAAACTTTTAGGGTGTACTTCGGGATATTACAATTCTCTCCCCCTTAAAATAATTTCGTCCTCGAAATTATCTAGTTTAATAGCAATTCATTCTTAACATAATATCATCTTAACTTCCATATGAAGTTAATTATATGCTTAAGTTATTACGCCGTCAAATCTTATAACGTTTACTCTCCCCCTTTAGAATCAATCACTTTCTCTAAATTCATAACTCATCATAATATATATATCTTATTACTTTCTCAGCAAAGCAATCAAGATAATTCCTCACATTCCCATTAAATTTACCTTTATACAAAATCAGATCATCTTAATATCCTTATAGTTCGTCTAATCATTATCTTCAAGCTTACAAAACATCAATTCATATCTCATCATTCCTTTATCCAGTCATTATACTCACTTTTAGAAGATACTTTGATCAAACATTTATTAATAACAAGATCCTTATTTGTCATACACTCAATTCCTTCTTTAGCATGCTTTTCACTTCACATAAATATTAGTACAATGTCTTTAAACTTACTTTACAAGTATTCAATCTTTTTCTTTTTATCATCAGTTACAACTGATATAACTTAATTCATCCCTGTCCATTCATAGATCAAAATATCACCTCATATACATTATCACTCAAATCGTATACTCTTCGCACAACTGTACGTATTAAATCTCAACCAAAACTTTGCAATCTTAGCAAAAGCTAAATCAATTAATCAATCTGTCACCATATACTAATATCCTCATCTGGTTAGAATCAAACCAACAATTAACTTATTTAAATTTATCGTTAAATTTCACAATATTCATATGACTTAATTCCGTTGGGTCAAATTTATTTTTAAATTCCCATCTCTTCGGATCCATAATTATTAATAACAAATCACCTCACATTATCTTAATACAATTTCCACAAGATTTTCATAATTATCTCATACCATATTTATGATCCACAGTTCACTCATCTAAACCTTAAGTCCATCCATTTATTCACTTTATATTATAATTATATTCAGTATAACTTTCAATCATATAATTTGCAATTCCTTCCATTTAACATTTCCTCACCTTTCATACCATTACTATATTTACATATTTACCTTTATATCACATTATTCATAACTCAAATTATTTTCACAATTCTCTTCTCCTTCTTAACTTTTCATAGTAATAATCAAATTTCTAACATAGAAATTATAAAATTCAACTTCACCAATCATATCCTTTAACCATGTTTCTAGAAACATAATCGTCAATCTCATCAACACTATATTATGGTTATGTCATTTTAGGCCCAAATCTGAGAACAGCTAAACTGATCAATCAATTATACTAAACAATTCCTATGACCATAAGAGATCATTAACCACGACTGTAGCTTATAAATCAATTCTGTCCCTCTATCATTCCATTTCCAATCTTTCCAATTACAATATTAAGTTGTATTACAAGCATTACATATTCATTCTCTAAACTTTTACTACATCAAGAATTAACACCTTTCAACTCCATTTCAAATCAATTTACACTTGATTATATGATCTTTATCAGCTTAATTCATGTTTCATCAATATTATTATTAACATCTATTACATATACATAATCGATATTATACAAATCTCACAAAATTTTCCGTCTGCTATTCCATTTCTAATCTATCTCTCTTCAAAGTTTTATACATTATACTTTCCCTTTGTCCTTACAATCTCTTATAATATACAAATACATAGAACTTTTCCATATGCGAATACTTTGGGACTCTAAATATCATATGATCATTAAATTCATTAATCACCATAACAATGTCACTATCCAGTATTACACAAGTCCATTCTTACTTTTAATTCCGTCATATAATTTGTCTAGTTTTGCTCAAGCCATGACCTTATCTTTCTTAGGTCCACTAAAGCACACAACCATATCACTAATCCAATAGTTATACCACATTCACCTTCATAAATCACCTTCATAATATGACTCACATTTCTTACATATCAAAATTACATTTATATCAACAGATCTATCTCACATATCCTCGACAGGTAAACACATGATCATAAAATTTTATTTAATTTCTCTTTTATATACATTCTACACAAATTTAGTGTTTGTTACTTTCCTTTGAACATTATCATTCTTGTTCTTATAACATGACTTAGATTATTTCTCAACACAACAAATGTATACATTCTAATTATAGCAATGCTTCACCTACATCTTAGTCATATTCCTAATGTGACATCTCTTTCACTGTTGTCTCAGAAAACATTTAATATACCTCCGTATCCATTTTTCCTTTCTAGTCAAATGACTTAAAGTAACACTTACTTATCCACTTCCCTTATTATCTCAAAACAAATTTTCATACCATCAATCTCATATACAATAATGTTCATTTCTAATAACTCATTTATGTATCAATATATATAAAAATCTTTATCAATATTCCATTAAAATTCTAAATTCTTAAATTACCATCTCATCTAAACTTCCATTTTGCAAAACTCATCTTTTCTTAATATCAACTTTAAAAACATCATATATATACCACCATATAACATCAAAACATACAATTTTCACTGTTATTAAGCTCATTTCAAGAATCCAAATGTCACATATTATCACTAATAACATGAGCTTTCACAATATTCAAACATCTCACATTTCTAATATTGAAATCACCATGTTTGCATTAAAATAACAATACAAACAACACCAATATCTCTTTGTACTTAACCAACATCATCTCTTTTTCCTTTAAACAAAACCTTAAATTTGCCTATCCACACCTTCATTTATCACTCTTAATCTATATCAATCAACTCATTCAATATTTCACCATACTATTATCGTTTAAACAATATATCTTTCCATATTACCCATTCAACAGTATTTACACTTTCCAGAAATCCCAACATAAAATTTATTAAAAAGAGATTCAAATATTAGAGGATAGATTACATACTTTAATTCTTAATTTTGTTTCTAACTCATTTCCAACTTTATTCTTCTAGCCATTTCTTTATAAATCAAACACATATCAATAATCAAACTTTTTTACTTATAAACTCCATATCATTTCTTTATATCACAATCACCTCTCAATTATCAACATTTCAAAATTTACTTTCATATGAAACCTCATTTACATACTATCATTTATCTCATGTAATTCAATTACATCACAATTCACATAATGCCACGTTCGAGACCAACCTAGGTGTGAATGCATATGCATGTCTTACCAATTGCATTTCCAAAATCTTTTTTTTAATTCTTATTTAAACTCTTCAAAAATTTTCTTTTTAATTTCACTTAGGCCGAGAATCTCGAACCTAAGCTCTGATACCAAAATAATTGTCACACCCCCATACTCTATATAAGTACTATACATATACCGGGTATACATACAATACGTATATAAAGTATAAGAATGTCACTTTTCGTTTTACTTTGAAACCCTTTATTCAAGTTCAAGCGATATTACATTAAATTAAAGAATATTTACGAAAATCATTATTCTTATAAAAATACAACATAATTAAAATCACATATGTATGCATCACCTTCTAGTTGGTCTCGAGACACTCTTACCCTTCTCGTGGCATCACAGCTAGACTTCTAGATCAACCGCATAAATACCTGCGCGATTAAACATCCGCGCTAAGCCCGAAAGCTTAGTAGTACAACTAAATAATAAAATACACTTTACCAAAATTATCATACCTCATATGTTTAGCATTATGTTTTATTGTTCTCTTACCACGTCTTCCTTTCTCAATGCATTCTTCATAAGTTCCCACTAATCTCATATACATAAACATATACATTAATTCAACCAATTACCATTCAAAGACCTATTCAACACCTTTACGAAAGCAATTCTCACAAATTCCATATTCATATATATATATATATATTTTACACATCATACTTTATTTTTATAAAATCATATATCAAGAAAGTCCCTCAAAACATATTCACCTTCAATACATCAATGCACATATTACAAAAGCATACTTCATAACATTATTTTATCCATAATTCATCAAACATGAATCATACTTCTAATAAAGGCAGTTGTAGATCTCATTACTCATTTATTTCAACATTTAATATCACATTGACAACAAAGACAGACTCGGGCCCAAACAACACACTAATATGTTATTCCAAGTTCAGAGTTACTGCTTTGGTCCATAATCATAATCATCAAGCCCGTAGGCATCATCTATATATATCTCTATCCATGGATAGTGTAACAGACCCAGTCTCTTGGACCATCAACTCGGCAAATCTCGAGGAGATCCTCAACCCGGCAAGACTGTTACTATAATTCACATTTCACATGTCACATTTATCAAGTAACAGACCCAGTCTCTTGGACCATCAACCCGACTAAATCGAGGAGATCCTCAACCCGGCAAGACTGTTACCTTTCATTTTATAGGCATGCCTCCAAACTCAGAACTCTGAAAATGAATAACATATCAGACACACAATTCATCTATTATTTCATTATCAATTCTCATCATCATCTAGGCAAACATGCCCCGCTTAATTCAATTGAATCATCACAGCCAGTCACAATGGCTTCATATCACATTATATCTCAAATCACATTTCAAGTTTCATCATTGATATATGCAACATCAATTACATTACTAAACAAACATATCATGAATCAATCATACCATACAGGCATGCTTCAATCATAAAATTAGAGTAATTCATTATCAATGATCTCATGATATTCCACATTATACACAACATGCCATTATTCATATGCATCATCAATCTACATATAGTACAATACAATTCATGAGATTGACAATGCATAAAACCTAACATGGTTCATATAATATCAACGTTATCATCAAATCATATTGATCAATTCAATTCATCACTCAAGTATACATAATCAATGACATTGCACATACTTTTTCATTGATCATTATATCTTCCACATTTCCTATATTATCATTGATATATTCATACATAACAATTTACCTTATTCAAGAACTTAGAATCCTCCATATACATTTGGTTGGATCATTATCGTTTTAAGTGTGTTTAAGTACAAAAGACATTTGAAGATCCAACAATGTTTGAAGACCAAATAACAAACACATTTGCAAACACCCTCAAGGGACACGGCCAAGCTTGTGGCCGTGTCTCCCAATATAAACATCCAGTAGCCAACACGCCCAAGGGACACGGCCAAGCTTGTGGCCGTGTCACTCAACACCAATTCAAGCAGTAGCAAACACGGGCAATGGACACGGCCAAGCCAGTGGCCGTGTCTCTCCAAAACTCATCCAACACGGCCAAATTTGCCCTAACTTGGCCGTGTCTCTCATAACTTGGTCGTGTCCTACAATAATTTAAAGACCAAACACTCGAAATTCATCCAAACCAAACCCCAAATCAACATTTCATCATTTTCCTTACAATTATCTCAACTCACCATCACTTAGATGTTAATTTCACACATTTATATACTTCAATCTCTTGTTATCATCCACTTACACACCAATCAAACCAAACATAACCTAAATACAAAAGAAATCCAACTAAGAAGATAAAAACTTATATATATAAGTATAATCAATAAATTCAACTCAAGAGATGAGTACTTACTTGAATATGTTGCCAAATCTTCATCTCCATCTTCAATACTCTCAAAATCTCAATGAATTTGATATGTAAAAGGATTAAAATCATATCTCCTTCACTCTCTTTCTCTCTCGTGCAAGAAGAAGAAGAAGAAGAAGAAGAAGAAGATATTTTCTTCTCTTCCTTAGCTAATCATATATATATATATAAATAATTAAAACCCTTTAAACCTCCACCATACACTTGTCACTCTCTTCTTCCCTTTGACTTTCTTTTATTCTTTATTCTTTTATTATTTAATTCATTAATTATATATATATATACTCTTACTTTTCCTACACCACAATATACCTTATGTATATGTGATGTATATGTTGGTATATGTATATTTCTTATATATCACCTTTATATTTCCCATATATTTTCCACATACCAAATATACATTTTATTCTTCATATACATTTATCTCTTAAATATTTTTCCTTGCATACTTTACCAACATATCATCTTACTACTACTATTCCAATGTATACCAAAATCAAGATATTAAATTAATTCATTGCTCTTCTTTTGATTTTCATTAAACATACACATTAAATCCATATACAACAATAATTATTCCAAACTTTTAGGGTGTACTTCGGGATATTACAGTAGTCACTGTTCATGTACTATTTACTATTTATAAATAGTAAATTTACTATTTGCAAATAGTATTTACTATTGAAAATAATAATTTTACTATTCATCAATAGTAATACTATTTATAAATAGTAATATTTACTATTTATAAATAGTAAAACTTACTATTTATCAATAGTAATACTATTTATAAAATAGTAAAATTTACTATTTATAAATAGTAAATTTACTATTCATGAGCAGTTTTGAATTTGGTTTTTTGCTTGCCGTTCCTCTATAAAAGGCCACCAATCCTTCATTTCATTTCACAATTTCAATTTCAATTTCGTAATTCTCTTAAATTCCTTTTCAATTTTAGCATATATTTTTCAAAAACAATGCATGCTTCGAGGTTGGGGACTCATTCTAATGCCGAGTTATTAGAGTTTATTCGGCATCATGAAGACGAAAATCTAAATATATTGGCCGGGATGCCGCTCCATCACAAAACTAATCGAAAGAGCGAGGTAATTATTTTTATTTCTTTTTCTCTTGATTGATTTGATTGATTATATATATATATATATTTTTTTTATTGTGAAAAATAAATTAATTTAAGTAGACAGAATAACACGTACTTACCTGGTATTAACTTACCTAGGTCTATGTTAGCATGATCGTTGTGTTGTTCGAGCCGGAGGGTGTATTTATAAATCCCGACAATGGTACGATGTAATGCCTTCTCGGGTAAGGCGGATTATCTAAGATTGCAGCTTCGAACAGTTCATCTTACAATTGCCATCCGAAGAATATCAGATAGACCGAAGCATAGTCCAGGCGCTTGCAGAGCGATGGCTGGATACAACTCACACTTTTCACTTCCCCATTGGGGAGATGACAATTGGTCCGGTCGATTTTACTGCCATAACCGGCCTTCAATATGATGGTGCTCCGGTTCCTCTGACCAATGAAATTTTAATATTTGAAGAAATTCAGGAATTAATTGGTATGGAACCGTCATATAAAGGGCCTTTTAAGATAAAAATTGAGTCGATTAGTAGTTATTGGATTAACTACGAAGGTCGGGTTGGCAGAAACGGGGCCGAATAGTATGCTCGAGGATTTTTGTTATGTCTGCTCGGGTCGACCATCTTAGGCAGCACTGAATCATCCATTCACTTGTCAGTGTTGAGTGCCCTTTCTTATCTTAGAATGGTACCATCATCTGGCTGAGGTGAAGCTGGTCTCGCATGTCTTTACCATGGTCTTGATAAGCTTTGCCGAAACAAGAATTCTTTTGTAGGCTTCATGGCGGTTGTCGAGGTATTCTTTCTTCCACCAATGTCTTTTCCCCTCTTTTCTTGCATGAATGTGATCTTTATTGTTATTGTAGATATGGGCATATGAACACAACCTCATGAGGATACCCAGCATTTTCCGAGAGAGAATCGGGTATTCGAGATTAAATTACTGGTTGTCCGATCATGTGGATGTTCCCGGCTCTCATCATGTGCATACTCACCGCTATGCATTGAGCCGCTTAACCTGGGATCAGGTAAAATAACATTAGTATGCTTTAAATTTTAGGTGAAAGTTTTACTTACCTTATGTTATCCTGCAGGTGAATTTAGCCTGGTGGAGCCCAGAAGAGCGAGCAAACTGGTCTCCTTTGATGAGGGCTACACTGTCTTTCCAACATTCTCGCCGAATTATTGCTGGCCCAGTATCTAGTGGCTGGTTTCTCGGGGAGAGAGTTTATGAATGGTTTCTCGGTCCAGAGCAGTGGAGGTTTCCAATGCAAATCCTGGAATATACTTTAAATATTATATCGATGCCGGAGGATGCATGGTGGCCAGCCCGGTATGGTTATGGTGCCGAGTCATTTCTCCATTCACCTGGTCCATTTTATGCCCGTTTTATTCAAATAAGACTCTTGAACTTTGATGTATCTCCTGTTGGTGTGCGGGAGATTTTCAACAAAAATGAGGGTAGAGATGAGGAGGAACATCACGGAGATACAGGAGAGTCTATTCCACATCTCGGGGCCAGTACTTCTCAGGTAAAACTTTTACCACTTTTCCATTGCAACTGCTTTTCCTTTCTTTGATTCTTTAATGATTGTTGCAGGCAGTTGGCTCGTTTGATCATGAGGCTGGACCTTCTTTCACTGCCCCTTTGTTTGCTCATTCTAGCCCCCGCCGGATATGCCATCTCATCCGCAGGGTATTGATATGAATTACCTGGTATGTTTCTTATTTCATAATAGTTTATGCTATATGTATGCATGATTATGTATGCTCTTACCTTTTTCTTCTTGGCTCACAGCGGAGGCTCGAAGAACAAAATAAGAAACTTCAAGAAGAGTTAGCTGCAAGTCGTCAGCAGGCTTCTCATTTTGAGAGTTTATATCATCAATCTGAACAACATTTCCGAGACTTTCGATTTCAGGGAATGAGGGATCCCGGTGCTTCATCGAGAGGCCCCCAGACTAATGACCATGAGATCCTTTCGTCTGCTTCTAACGAGGACCATGATGAATTAGAACCTCAAGGTAATAGGGATTTTGGTGTTCCTGCTTCGGGTGATCCCGGGATGAGTAATTTGCCGGGTTTTGGTGCTCCCGCTTCGGGTGGACTCGGGACAAGTGGTTTACCCCCTCCTCCAACAAGCGATGATTTTTTCAAATCTTTATTTGGTGACCTACCACCACCCTCTTAGTGATATGTAAATATTGTAGCAAATGTAAAACATTGTACAATAATGAAAAATATACAATTTTCCTCTTTACTGTAAACCCTTTTTTTTATATATTTTTCACGTTACTGCACCACTCTTTTTTTTTTGTAACAATACACCATTAATTTACATCCACTTCTTTTTTTAAACCAAATCCAATGCGGTAAAGGAATTCATTGCCACTTCCTTTCCCTATGCCATATGGTCTTATCCTTTCCCATCATCTTTTCCATTTCACTTTTGGAAAAGGTTTGTTTCCTCTATATAAATCACCCTTCATGCCATGTTTTAATTCATAATCCAAAAATCTCTCTCTTTCAACGTGAAGACTCCCTTTAGCAATTTTAATTTTTCCTTCATTCATTCACCATGATCGAGCATCATTTAAAGAGAATAAAAATTTTATTTAAGAATATGGATGCCATTCATTGGAAGAAAATTTCATAGTCAAAACTTGATGTTTTAAAATGTTTTCAAAATGTCAAATTGGACCATTCCTTCTTACATGCCGTGGCTTCTTTTTGGGATTCGGATTCTAGGGTATTTAGAATTAATGGCTTTGAAATATGTCCCTTAATTGAAGAATTTGAGGCCGTCCTTGGATATCCAAATAATCAACAAATGGCGTTACCCACATTGATTTCCAAGACTCAACAGAAGATGCAGGTGTTATTTCAAATTCAAAAACCCAAAGTTCTTCGGTTGATGAGAGGTGAAAAAATTATACTTGCTCCTTTGATTGACTTTTGTTTCTCTCATTTGGCCCCTACTAAGGCATGGGGATGCATGCCTTGTCTTTGCTTGCTCGGCCAATTGTTGTTTGTTTCTTCCAACGACGATATTGATCCATGGGTATTGGATGTCATGGACCAAATGGAAGGAGGCTTGTCGCCGGTACCTGTGATCTTAGCCGAGACCTTAGTTGGATTAGACCGATTTAAATCAGGATTGTCAAAGAGACTGACTGGGAGTCCGTTGCTGCTTCAGGTAATTACCTAAAATGCCCTTTTGGGTTTTCAATTTAGGTTTTCTTTTTTTATTTTTATTGCTCTAACTTTTGCCTAGTCCGCCCATGCGGGTTTTCGGAACTAGCGAGCTGTCCTAATTTTTGCCTAAGCTGCCCTTGCGGGTTTTCAACTTAGCGGACTTTTTTCTTTTCTTCTTATTTTTTTTATTTTAATTCTCTCTTCACAGATTTGGCTTCAGGAGCGTCTTTGTTTGCTTGATACTCCCTCCATGGATTTTTCCAGATACCTGCCACGTCATCATTCTGTTAGGAAGCTACTCCATCGTGCTTCTTCATATGCTGACTGGGTTGACTGGATCCACTCACGCTCTGAAGTCAATATCCGTTGGTTGGTACCTTGGTGGAAGATTTCTCATATCACCATGCAGACATACTTGATGTACGTTCCCCTTGCTGCTCTTCGTCAAGGTACATGCTATGATCCTCACTGACTTGGGCGTCAGTATGGAGCTGAGCCTCGTGATTCTGACTTCGCTCCCGACTTAGACATGCCTTGCTTGACTAAAGCCTACTTGGATCGGTTAAGGCAAAGTTGGCCTGCACGTTACACTTATCGACTGCCATAGATTTTACATTTGTCAATTCAAAAAAGTGTATTGTTAAGATGAAAAAATAATTAAAGTAATAAAAGATGCTTCTTTTCCATTTATAATTCGTCATCACCTTTTGTTATTGTGTTTATTTATTTCATTCATATCTGGTCGAATACTTATAACAGTGCATATAGAATAATTTTAACATTAATTCTATTTTATTAAATTAGGGAACAACCAAACATAAAGCTAGCATACACAAGATCACTCCTGTTGCCAACTAGCCCTTTCGAGTTTTCTAATTGACTATGTTCTCTCTTTTAGCCCTAATTGTTGCCTAGCTTGCCCTTTCGGGTTTTCTGGACTAGCGGACTGCTCTAACTTTTGCCTAGGCTGCCCTTTTTGGGTTTTCAACCTAGGGAGCTCCATTTTTTTTTCCTTTTTTTCTATCATACATAAAATCACTTCAATCTGTCAATGTTTACTGGCTCACTAAATTCGTTCCCATCCATGTCTGATAACTTCACCGCACCTTTGTTAATGACTTGTTTCATGACATATGGCCCTTCTCAGCTAGGTCTGAACTTCCCACTTGGATCAGATACATTAAGCTTACATTGTTTCAACACCAAATCCCCAACTCTGAATTTTCTGACTTTAACCCTTCTATTGTACGCCCGAGCTATCTTCTTTTGATACAGTTGGTGATGATACAACGCCTTTAACCTTCTCTCTTCTAGTAGAGCTAACTGAGTGTATCTGCTTGCTACCCATTCTGTTTCAGGCAATTTAGCTTCCAAGACTACTCTTAACGACTTGATCTCAATTTCAATTGGCAATACCGCTTCCATCCCATAAACCAAAGAGAACGGTGTCATTCCAGTAGGTGTTCGCACACTCGTCCTATATCCCCATAAAGCAAAGGGAAGCATTTTCGACCAGTTCTTGTAAGTCTTAGTCATCTTGGACAGAATTTGCTTTATTGTCTTGTTCGTTGCTTCTACTGCACCATTAGCCTTTGGTCTATAAGGAGAGGATCGATGATGATGGATTTGGTACTTTGAGAATAAATCCTTAACTGCTCCTTGAAACTGTACCCCATTGCCTGATATCACACTATGCGAGACCCCATATCTGCAGATGAGGTTCTTTTTGATAAACCTAGCCATTTGACTTGCACCCAGTTTGTTGAAGGTTTCGGCTTCGACCTATTTTGAAAAATAATCAACTGCTACTACAATGAAACAATGCCCGTTTGAAGCTGTCGGATATATCTCTCCTATAATGTCGATACCCCAGGTGGCGAATGGCCAGGGTGAAGACATTGAATGCAGTTCTTTAGGAGGCATATGATTCAAGTTACCATACATCTGACATTGCTGGCACTTCTTTACAAACTCAATACAGTCTTTATCCATGGTCAACCAATAGTAACCTTGTCGAATAATCTTCTTAACTAGGGCCAAACCACTCATGTGAGAACCGCAACTTCTCGCATGTATTTCTGACATGATGCTCTCCACTTTAGGCTTTCTTAAACATCTCAAATGCACCCCATCAAGCCATCTTCGATATAACTCCCCATGGAAGGTGATGTATTGCAATGACCACCACCTTATGGCTCTTCTCTCTTTTTTTGTTGCCCCCGGCAGGTATTCTCTTTCCTCCAAAAATCGTCTTATAGTATCATATCACGCATCATGGTCTGTATCAATTTCCGTGATTGTTTCATATTCATAGCAAGGAGTTGACGAACTGGTCAAGATCAGAGGCTTAAGGAATAGGCTAACAGGGTTTTCCCATACCGAAGCCAATGTGGCTAGGGCATCGGCCATCTGATTTTCTTCTCTTGATAGGTGTATAAACCTACACTCCTTAAAGTTCTTCTTCATCAAGGTCAGGCAATGGTGGTATGGTTTTAATTTTTCTTCTTTCAACTCCCATTCTCCATTTACTTGGGATGCAATTAGCAATGAATCGTCATAAACTTTCACCTTATCCACCTTCATAATCATTAGGGTTTCCAAACCAAAAATACAAGCTTCTTACTCCACCATATTATTGGTGGCCCTAAATTTCAACTTTTTGGCTAAAGGGATAAGTTCCCCTTTGGGCGATTCTAGTATAACTCCCAAACCTGCTCCTTTCCTATTTATTGCTCCATCAAAATATATTTTCCACCCTTGTACTTCAATTGCTTCTAAATGTTTATCTGGAAACTCCAAGATTACCTCTTCACTTTCTAATAATGGTTGTTGAGCCAGGAATTCTGCCACCGCTCTACCTTTGATTGTTTTCCTGGTTACGTATTCAATCTCAAATTCTTCTAATATTATTAACCATCGACCATATTTCCCAATTAAAGAGGGTGTCTCCCTTAAGTACTTCATTGGATCCAACCTGGAAATTGCTTGCACACTATATGATTGAAAGTAATGCTACAACTTCTTAGAAGACCAAACCATGGCTATACATGTCTTTTAAATGATACTATACTTAATTTCATAAGGTAGGAGCTTTCTACTCAAATAGTAAACGGCATGCTCAATCCCTGACTCATCTGCTTGGGCTAGCATGGCTCCTATCGACTCTTCTTCTACTGCTAAGTATAGGAATAGAGGTTTGCCGGGTTTAGGTGGTTTTAAAATAGGCGGATTTAACAAATACTCTTTTATTCGATCAAAGGCCTTTTGACATTCTTCATTCCATACGACCGGCTGATTCTTTCTAAGCAATTTGAAGATAGGCTCACAGATTGTTGTGAGCTTTGCTATAAATCTGCTAATGTACTGTAGTTTACCAATGAATCCCCGAACTTCTCTCTCCGTCTTTGGGGCTGGCATATCCCTGATTGCTTTGACTTTGTCAGGATCTATCTCAATACCATTCGGACTAATTACATGTCCCAATAATTTGCTTGAAGTAACACCAAATACACACTTCTTCTGGTTTAATCTTAGCTTATGTTTCAAAGCTCTATCAAAGAATAATTCTAAGTTTTGGAAGTGTTGCTCCCTTGTATCCGACTTAACCATCATATCATAACATATACTTCAACTTCTTTGTGCATCATGTCATGAAATAGTGTGGTGGCCATCTTTTGGTAGGTTGATCCAGCATTCTTTAAGCCGAACGGGATCACCCTATAACAGAATATACCCCATGTAGTAATGAAGGCAATTTTGTCTTTATCCTCTTTGGCCATTAACACTTGATTGTATCCGGAAAATCCATCTACAAATGAGTGTAGCATCTATATGAGAACATCTATATGAGGTAAAGGAAAATCATCCTTAGGGGAAGCCTTGTTTAAATCTCTATATTCCACGCAGACCCTTATCCTCCTATCTTTCTTTGGCACAGGTACTATGTTGGCTAGCCAATTTGGGTATTCTATCACTTCAAGGAACTTCACTTGTATTTGCTTAGTGACCTCTTCTTTAACCAATTCAGCCCACTCAGGTCTTAGTCGCCTAAGCTTTTGTTTGACAGGCTTAATGTGAGTGTAAGTAGGAATGTGATGCTCGGCTATATCTCGATCTATCCTAGGCATATCCTCATAAGACCAAGCAAACACTGCTTCATATTTTTTGAATATTTTTTCAAATCTCTCTCTCTCATCAGGAGTAAGGTCAGATGCTATGCTAATGTATTTAGGATTTTCAGTTGTTCCCAAATTTAATGATTGTGTGTTAACAGAATTAATATTAAAGATGCTCATGTAACTGCTATTTGAATGTATGCAACCAACAGGAGAAACATCACAAAAGTAAGCAAAATCAGACTTTATTGCATTCATTTTGGAAAAGAAAACATCATCATCCTCATACAAAGCAAACAAATTAAAATAAAAATAAAAATCATTATTCTCAGAATCATAAAGCAGGATGTCTTCAAACTTCCCTTCAACCAAGGTAACAATCTCTACCAGAGTCTTCTCGGCTTTCAGGCCAGTGTGAGTGGGGATTTTTGCCCCCACTCCCGGTGGAATGGTTCTTGCGACTTCGGCACTGTTTAGGCTCGGGGCCTTAGAGAACACGGACCTAAGTCCAGAGAAAATGGAGTCGCCACCCGGACGGACCGGGAAAGAGAAAGGGGTGGATGACTCGATTCCTAAGGAATCCCCAACCCCCTAATGGGTTCGAAAAGTTGGGTACGTGTGGGGAAGGTGAGAAATGGCCCAGCACCCCTACAACGCCCAGTTCATTGGAACCAGCCTCCTTTACTGGTCTTAATATTATAAAATTCTTAAATATAACAACATTATTCATATTACACACAATAATTAAAAGAAAGCATCAATATATTAAAATCAAAGCAAGGTCCAAGCAAAACCAATAAATGGACACCCACCCGAAGATGGAAACATGTCCTTACATCCCATGCATAAATAGGACACCCACCGAAAGATAGAAACATGTCCTTTACATAAGTTCTAAAATAGAAAAGGAATTTAAATTACATGATATTTAACTAATGAGGTACCCACCAAGTGGAAACATACATCTTACAACATTTGGAAATTTAAATAAATTGATAAAATAAATAACCATTCACCATAAATAAATCATTCATCAGAGCTATTAATCAAAATATAAAATAAACATTCATCCATGATAAATTAAATAAATCAAACATTGAAATTAAATAAATCAACCATCAAAAAATATAATAAACTATATAATCAAATCTAAAATTAAATAAAACAATAAATATATAAATTTAGGATTTTAAAGAATTATCAATTGAATTTAGGGTTTCGAAATTTAGGGTTTTAGAAAGTGAAGTTTTATAATTAAGTTTTGAAATTAGGATTTTTAGGGTTTTTGAAACTAGGGTTTTGGAATTAGGGTTTTGGAATTGGAATTAGGGTTTTTGGAATTAGCTTACTGCCTAAAAAGAAACAATTTTGGATTTGGAAAAATAAATTAAGGTTTTGGAAAAATAATCAATATTTTGGAGTTTAATAATGAAATGGTTTAGGCTTTTGGATAAAAATAGTTTAAGGTTTTGAGTTTTAATGAAATAACATACGGTTCTCGAAGTTAAAGTAAACAAGATGGATTTTAACAATTAATTGTTGACTACTGGATAGTTTTATGCTTTATGAAATATGCCAGTAGGATTACGAATACCAATTCATTAATGTGATAATTAAAGCAAAAGATTAAAGTTATTAAAACAAAAACCAAAATAAACGATTAAAGTTATTAAAATGAAAAAAACAATTTACTGCATGTTCAAAGATCAAACTACTGTGTGTTCAAAGTTACTGCATGCATGCATGTTCTTATTAATTAAAGAAACAAAACTACTGTAAACATAAATAATTCATGATTAAATATCAAACCTCCACTCGTTGGTTACTGCACAATTAACATTTGGATGAACAATTAACAAAGACAGCACTGCAGTCTTTGATGGATTAATTACCGATGAATGTTTGATGCTAATCTTTTCTGTTTGCTGCCGTCTCTTTGCTATCTTGTTATTGTTCCTTGTCGTCCCCTCTTAACGTTACCTTGTTAATCTTCCCCCCCCCATCAAGAATTCTAAAACATTGTTACTTATAGCCGAACCTCACTCAGAATCCTTAACCTAATATAAAATAGTCCCTAAAACAAATTCTAGTTGAATTAGGAAACATATTGAACCCATGTCGACCTAGTTGCCCTAGGTCGACATGAGACCAACCTCATGTTGACCTTGGGCTACCCAAGTCGACATGAGGCATGCTCATGTCGATCTTGGGCAGCCAAGGTCAACATAAGGCATGTTCATGTCGACCTAGCCTCCCAAGGTCGACATGAAGCATGATCATGTCGACCTAGCATGCCCAAGTCGACATGAGGCATGCTCATGTCGATCTTGGGCTACCAAGGTCGACATGAAGCATCCTAATGTCTCCAGGCCGGCCTCAATTAAATTACTCTGACCTTTTTTAACTTATGAATCGAAAAATTTTAATTTGGGCCATTCCACTTGGTTTTAGGGTTTTACAATCAAATATATTCCTCTTTAATCTGAACCGACTCCTTTTAAAAATTTTAAACTAGGTTTAAATATTTAAAGTTGGATCAAATTTATTTTGGCATCCTTTAGTTAGGACCATATCAAATTGGGGTAAAAATTAAGGGTCTACAGGCAGCTTCATTCTTCTCTTTTGGATTGGATTCTTTGTTGGTTGACAAGGTGAGCTCTTTCTTCACTTGCTCCACTAGCTCAACAACATCTGCAAAAATTTCAAAACCTGGGATTAACTTACCCATGAACATGATTGGCTCAGACCTTCCTTGGAGTGGTCCCATATCTGGAGCTTTGACAAAGATCTCTTCAAGTGGTGGGAAGCTCATCTTCTCACTCTTATTTGGCTGTACATCATTGTCTTCATCATATCCCAACCCTTTCTTGGAAGTTTGAGTTTTAAAATCTGGTAACTTTGTTAAACCGGCCTTACCCTTTCCAAGACCAGCTCCGGGAAGGTAGTTCATGTTCTTCATCATATTCAAAACTTTGGAGTCCACTACTTCATTATCAGAAATTGCAGCCACTTGAAAACCATTGAGAGGCCTCTCAATCATTAGAGCATTAACAATCTCATTATCTTCAGCTTCAATGACCACTGTCTCAATTCCGTTGGGGAATTTGATCTTTTAATGAAGGGTGGAAGGAACTCCACCAAGAGGGTGAAACCATGGTCGCCCCAAGAGCAAGCCGAACGTAACTGGTATGTCTAAAATAACAAATTCAACAATAGATTCAATTGGCCCAACCTTGACGGCCGCTTTGAAAGTCCCTTCGACATGCCTCTTAGTGTTGTCATAAGCACGAATTGTCATCTCGGTTGGGTTTAGATCTCTTGTTGACATGGCTAGCTTTGGCAATATCTTAAGTGGACAAACATTTATGGTGGACCCATCATCGACCATTACACATGGAGTCCTCTTCAACTTGACTTCTATTTTGATAAAGAGAGGGCGGATGTGGTCTCTCCCCTCCTCTAGTAAGTCCGCATCTGAAAAAGAAACTGCTCCCATATTAACTTCACTCTTTTCTTGGAACTCTTCACATTTCATTACTTCCCCAATTTTGATGAAGTTGATCAACTCCTCTGGTGTTGTGGAGGTAGAAATGGGCATGCTAGCTAAGGCTTTGGCCATAGTTTCTCGGTGCTTTCTAGAAGTAGCTAACATGTCCCAAATGCTTACACTTGCTTGGGTTCTTTTTAATTGCTTGAGCACAGCATCATATTCTTCTACTTCAAATTCCTTTCCCTTATTCTTTTCTATCTCCTTAGGTGGTGGCCTTGCGTAAGGCTTACCGGATCTAGTATTCATCACCTTATCTTCTTCAGGCTCGGACCAAGTCCACTCCTCCTTCTTGGATACAATATCACCATCACTATCACTTAAATCCCAAAACCCGTTGACAACACAAATTGCTACTTCTCCACCCATCATAGCTTGTTCAATTTTGACAAATGCCTCTTCTTCTTTGGTTGCTTTTTCATCCACATCTTAAAAAGAAGACATGACAAAGTCCTCATGCAAACCTCCTCCAATCATGAAGGTTGCCAGTGGTGGTACCTTATTGAATTTTGGCAATGGGTTGTCTTTAGTGTTTGTCTTGTTGGGCTCGGGTAGCTTCCCATTATCAATTTGATTTTGAATATCATGTCTGAACCTCACACATCTATCCGTGTCATGTCCTTGCATTTGGTGACATTGACAAATTGCTTTGGTGTCAAAATTAGGTGGGAGAAGGTTAGGCAAAAGACAAGGATTTAATAGTTGGGTTGCCAAGGTCGACATGAGGCATGTTCATGTCGACCTAGCCTCCCAATGTTGACATGAAGCATGCTCATGTCGACCTAGCTTGCCCAAGTTGACATAAGGCATGCTCATGTTGATCTTGGGCTGCCAAGGTCGACATGAAGCATCCTAATGTCTCCAGGCTGACCTCAATTAAATTACTCTGACCTTTTTTAACTTATGAACCAAAAAATTTTAATTTGGGCCAATTCCACTTGGTTTTAGGGTTTTACAATCAAATATATGCCTTTTTAATTAGAACCGATTCCTTTTAAAAATTATAAACTAGGTTTAAATATTTAAAGTTGTATCAAATTTATTTTGGTATCCTTTAATTAGGACCATATCAAATTGGGGTAAAAATTAAGGGTCTACAGTTTGCCCCTTGCTTGAACGATCTAAGACTACAACAAAAGAGAGTGAAAAGCAATAAGACTTAATTTTTGAGATGGTTGAGGTTTTGTTTTGGGTTTGATTTGGGTACTTAGACCTGAGATTGGGTACTTGCACCCGAGAATGAATTTGACTAACCTTTTAGTTGAGAAGTCTGACTGCTCCGGCTGTTCTATGCATGGTGGTTCTTAACCCTCAGAATGGATCTTCATCCTTTGAGATCGGGTCTTCACCCTTGCAAATGGATCTTCATCCTTTCAGATCGGGTCTTCACCCTTGCAAATGGATTTTCATCATTTGAGATCGGGTCTTCACCCTTGCAAATGGATCTTCATCCTTTGAGATCGGGTCTTCGCCCTTGCAAATGGACCTTCATCTTTTGGGATCGGGTCTTCACCCTGGCAAATGGATCTTCATCCTTTGAGATCGAGTCTTCACCCTTGCAAATGGACCTTCATCCTTTGGGATCGGGTCTTCACCCTGGCAAATGGATCTTCATCCTTTGAGATATAGTCTTCACCCTTGAAAATAGTTCTTCATCCTTTGAGATTGGGTCTTCACCCTTGAAAATGGATCTTCATCCTTTAAACTTCGGGGCTTCACCCTTTAAATTGGATCTTCATCCTTGGATTCAGGTCTTCACCTTTAAAAATGGATCTTCATCCTTGAAAATTGGGTCTTCACCCTTGCAAATGGATCTTCATCCTTGGAGATTGGATCTTCACCCTTGCAAATGGATCTTCATCCTTGGAAATCAGGTCTTCACCCTTGAAAATGGATCTTCATCCTTTGAGATCGGGTCTTCACCCTGGCTTCAGCTCTTTTAGCTGGATTGATCTTTTGTCTTTTGCATCTTCATTCTTTTGGGAATTCTAATTTTCTCTTTTCTTTATTCCTTTCTTTTTTGTTCTTCCTTTGCAAAAATTCAACTATTTTTATTTGGCCCTCATATCTTCTCATGCCCCCTGTGTGGCGAAATATTTGCAAGTGAGTTTGTAAATATTTGGTATATAGACTCAAAAAATTGAAAAGGAGAAACTTTGCCCCCTGTGTAGGCTCAAGCCCATGATTTTTCTATGCAGACTCTGATTGATGTTGTTATTGTCTAGCTCTTTGCACAAGCACGTATTTCTTCTCTTTGTAAAATGACTGGAGCTTCCACAAGCGAATAGGCTTTCCATGCCTCCTTGATTCAATATCTTCTTTTGATTCTTTGCTTCGCAAGGTATTTGCTGTTCACTTTGAAAAGGAATAGACAATACAAGACAAGAAAGTGCGATGTGATATGCTCATGTATGCATGATATGCATGAATAATACTTACCGCCATCCCATTGACTCATAGATCAAGGTGATCGGCAGAAATGTTCTCATTGGTTTCGTTTTGACGCTTGCTCAAATCTTACATTGGAATGATCGAAAGCTTTGCATTTGTGGCTTTTATCTTCAAGATGATGAAAACGTGAGTGGTGGAGACCCTAAGTAGCAAAGTCAGGGATGCATCCATTTCCAACTATATTTCAGTATGTCGGCTGATAGCTTCTTCATGACCTTGCCAATAATCATTTTCTTTGCCCAATGTGCCCTTTGGAGGTTCAACATACTTCCCTTAACTTGAAGGCTTTGTATGACAAAACATTTTTTTTTAATTTTTTTAAAATTTTAATTTTGAAATTAAATGTTGGCTTTGCCAAATTAATGTTAATGTACCTCAGGACTTGATTTTTCCAAATTAACATATCTATAACATGACAACCCTAGTTACCGTACTAAACTCGAGAATCATTTCTATTTAAATAAGAACTGTTGCACTTCAGACATGCAACTACACATTACTTGGCCAAAGGTCTCATTGAGTTTAAATACTGTCTATCTCATATGCATGCTTATCTAAACTATCTCCACTAATAGACTCTACCTACCAAGAGAGATCAATAGGTCTTTGATAGGCTTGAAATGGGGTTTATAAGGGACAAAGGTTTAAGTGAAGGCCATTTTGAGATAGGAGCTAGTGTGACACAATGGAAAAACCTTCACACTACAAATTTCTTATTGGAACTTTAGACAGTTGAGAGCAATCTTTCTAGACTCTAAATTCCATCTATCTTCTTGGCATTAATTTGGATTTTGATTAGGAAAGTTTTTGCCCTTGCATAAAGTTTAAGATCCAAATTCGTTTCTTTTCTTCTTCTCCTTTTCTTTCCTTTTTATTTTTCTTACTCTTCCCTTTCTTTGAGAATTTTATCATTTTGTCCTTCTTCCTTGTAGGACTGTCAAGTACAAAACTTTTAAGCACTGGATGATCTTTCTTCTTTTCCTTTGATTTTGATCGAATATTTAATTGGGTTGGACCAATTCAAGTCAAAATGTCTTTATAAACCAAATGAAAGCCTTTTGTTGTCTTAGGTAAAAGAGAACTCAGGTGGCTTTTTTCTTCTCTTTTCCTTTTTTCTTCTCTTTTTTCTTTCTTTTCTTTTTTTCCTTTTTCTTCTTTTCTTTTTTGTTTTGTTTTGTTTTGTTTTGTTTTTTTGTTTTTTTCATTCAAGCTTTAAAAGAGTTGTCTTATTTGTACCAACTTGGGCTCCCAATAATGGATGAGTAGAGTAATATAAATCTTCTTTAACAGGGATAAATCATTTGTTACTCTGATGTTGTCTTGATATATTGGATATATTAAGGGAATGTCAACTACCCATATGGTCTTGAGAAAAACATCAACTACCCTTATGGTTGTTGCGCTCGAATTAAGGACTACTACAAGTTTCACTCGCAAGTATATGAGGTAGTTGTAGCAAAGGTGATCGCCCCAAGGTCGTTTTCCCAAGAAGGTGTGGTTCGTAATAGCTTGATTGACAAATTATTTAAATGCGGAAGTTTGTTGTGTTGGAATGGTGCGAGAATAATTTAAACCTAAAATTAACGTGAGTAGGTTTGGTGTGTGAAGGTTGTACAAGATCAAATCGATTCTTGGGAAGGTGCCTAGGGTAATAGGTCCATTCAATCAAAGCTCAATTCTCAATTATCCATTAACATAAACTTGTAAATTAATTTGTTCCGATATCGAATTTCACCTCTCGGTCCATCATCCAATATTCAAAGATTAATAGGTAGCTAATCTATCAACCTAGCATTTAATACAACACAATCAACCAACAACAAGGTACATCAATGCAAATATCAAATCAAAGCACTTAATCAAATATACTACAAACCCTAAGCATGGGTTTTTAGCTCAACACCATCAATTTAAAACATTCATTCAACTCAATATAAATCAAACACAAATTGTTCATTGCAATATCAATTCTCATAATACAACAAAAACAATATTGGAATGAATTAAAAGAGACAATAGAAAAACCCCTTGTGAAGATGCCAAGAGTAGGATTACTAGTCTTCCTCCTAGCTCCACCTTGATGTATGATGAAGAACTCAAGCCCTCTTCAATGGTTGATTCCCCTTTGCAAAGTGGAATGGAGCTTTCTCAAGTCACCAATCCTTCAATTGATTATGCCTTCGAGAGATGGAATGGAGCATTCTCAAGTCACCAAACCTTTCAATGAAACTTCTTCAACCTTCAAGAGCCTGTTAACCCAATTTATCCCAAAGAACCTCAAAGATCTTATCAATGGAAGATTGAGAAGATGATGATGGAGGATGAAGATGAAAGGACAAGGAGAGTGTCACTCTCTCCTCATCCCAAATCGTGTTTGCCCCCTCCTTCTCTTTTCTTTTCTCTCTATCCTCAAACCCTAGCCGTCTCTCTCTCTCTTTTTCTTTCGAGCAGAAGAATTTATAGAAATTAAGGGTGACACGGCCAAGCTTGATTTGGCTTGGCCGTGTCCCTCATTTTTCTTTGGGACACGGCCAAGCTTGCTGGCCGTGTCCCTAGCTGTCTCCTTCTTTCTTTCTTTCTTTCTTTTCTTTCTTCTTCAAGGAGTGACACGGCCAAGCCAATAGCGGCTTGGCCGTGTCTCATGTGATACGGCCACAACCTTGGCCGTTGTGACACGGCCACAAGCTTGGCCGTGTCACATGAGTGTGTTTGCTTTTGCTTCTTTTTTGCTCTTTCTTTGCTTTGGTCTTTGTTTTGCTCCTTAAATGAGACACGGCCAGTGGCTTGGCCGTGTCTCTTGGCCGTGTCAAGCTCTGCCATTTCTTTACATTGAGGTGACACGGCCAAGCTTCTTTTGGCTTGGCCATGTCATGCTTGGTTCATGCTCTTCTTGCACTGTTTTGATCTTCGAAGGGTATTTTTTCACCTAAACCTAAAACAAACTTAAAACAAAAATCAATCAAAACATTGACTAAAAACACATGAAAATCATACTAAAAATAAGTATAAAAAGGATCTAAACACATAAAAATCATGCTCTTCGATATAACTGTTGCGTTCGAATTAAGTACTACTACAAGCGTCACTCGCAAGTATACGAGGTAACTGTAGAAAAGGTGATTGCCCCAAGGTCGTTTCCCTAAGAAAGTGTGGTTCGTAATAGCTTGATTGACAAGTATTTAAATGCGGAATTTTGTTGTTTGGAATTGTAAAAGAACAATTTAAACCTAAGATTAAGGAGTGTAGGGTTGATGTATGAAGGTTGTACAAGATCAAATCGATTCTTGGGAAGGTGCTTAGGGTAATAGGTCCATTCAATCAAAGCTCAATTCTCAATTATCCATTAACATAACCTTGAAAATTAATTTGTTCATTAAGGTTAATTAGTCAATTACCAATTCATTAGTTCTCACATTCATGAAATAGCAATAACCAATTATTTTACATTTGCAAATTAATGAAACCCTAGAACTTATATTTATAATTCATTTATAGGGTAGTCGATTGTATAGTTCCGATATCGAATTTCACCACTCGTTCCGTCATCCAATATTCAAAGATTAATAGGTAGCTAATCTATCAACCTAGCATTTAATACAATACAATCAACCAACAACAAGGTACATCAATGTAAATATCAAATCAAAGCATTTAATCAAATATACTACAAACTCTAAGCATGGGTTTTTAGCTCAACATCATCAATTTAAAACATTCATTCAACTCAATATAAATCAAACACAAATTGTTCATTGCAATATCAATTCTTTTAATACAACAAAAACAATATTGGAATGAATTAAAAGAGAGAATAGAAAAACCCCTTGTGAAGATGCCAAGAGTAGGATTACTAGTCCTCCTCCTAGCTCCACCTTGATGTATGATGAAGAACTCAAACCCTCTTCAATGGTCGATTCTCCTTTGCAAAGTGGAATGGAGCTTTCTCAAGTCACCAATCCTTCAATTGATTATGCCTTCAAGAGATGGAATGGAGCTTTCTCAAGTCACCAAACCTTTCAATGAAACTTCTTCAACCTTCAAGAGCTTGTTAACCCAATTTATCCCAAAGAACCTCAAAGATCTTATCAATGGAAGATTGAGAAGATGATGATGGAGTATGAAGATAAAAGGACAAGGAGAGTGTCACTCTCTCCTCATCCCAAATCGTGTTTTCCCCCTCCTTCTCTTTTCTGTTCTCTCTATCCTCAAACCCTAGCCGTCTCTCTCTCTCTTTTTCTTCGAGCAGAATAATTTATAGAAATTAAGGGTGACACGGCCAAGCTTGATTTGGCTTGGCCGTGTCCCTCATTTTTCTTTGGGACACGGCCAAGCTTGCTGGTCGTGTCCCTCACTTTCTCATTCTTTCTTTCTTTCATTTCTTTGTTCTTCAAGGAGTGACACGGTAAAGCCAAGAGTGGCTTGGCCGTGTCTCATGTGACACGGCCACAAGCTTGGCCGTGTCACATGAGTGTGTTTGCTTCTGCTTGTTTTTTGCTCTTTCTTTGCTTTGGTCTTTGTTTTGCTCCTTAAATGAGACACGGCCAGTGGCTTGGCCGTGTCTCTTGGCCGTGTCAAGCTCTACAATTTCTTTACTTTGGGGTGACACGACCAAGCTTCATTTGGCTTGGCCATGTCATGCTTGGTTCATGCTTTTCTTGCACTGTTTTGATCTTCCAAGGGTATTTTTTGCACCTAAACCTAAAACAAACACTTTAAACAAACTTAAAACAAAAATCAATCAAAACATTAACTAAAAACACATAAAAATCATACTAAAAATAAGTATAAAAATGATCTAAACAACTACCCCACACTTAATTCCTTGCTTGTCCCCAAGCAAGGCTAAAATCAAAACACACTAACCAGATGAATTTTGTTAAGTTCAAGAGTTATAAAGATGCATCAAGACTTCCTTATCCTAAATCCGCAATCAATATCGAATCAAACAAAATCAACACCAATGCAATTAAGTGGCTTTCCATGCATAACCAATGTTGTCACTCCCTCACCAACTCTTACAAGTGTTTGATCATGGTAGTGTTTAAACTCATAACAAATCAATGAAAGATTATTGCCATAGGCTTGCTTATCAATCAAATCTCCACCACAAAATAACAATAAAGCATCAATCAAAAGGTCTTTATTGGGTTGTAATGGGGCTAAGGTAGAGGCATGATATTTAGGAAATGTGAGCTTGATCATTAAGTTCAAGAGCACTTTAAGAATGAAGTACCCGATCATATACATAACCCAACAATCCCAAAATACCTTCCTCTCATCTACCACTTGACATTAAAGAGTTTTTCAAGGGAACTCACTTATTAAATCTTGTAATGATACATTCCAACCCTTTCAACAAGAACAACAATTATTCTTATTATATATATATATTTCGCTTTTTTTTCTCTTTTCTTTTTTTCTTTTTATTTTATTTTTATTATTTTGCTTTGCAATCTTAAACCTACTAAATTTAACCCCACACTTAATTCAACACAACACTCGATCATAAACGCTCTTCAAATGCTCTTGACCTAATGAAAGGGTAAGAGTTAAACAACAAGGTTCAAGCTAATGGTGTTGTGAAAAAGAAAGAAAAGGAAAAATAAAATAAGCTCAAAATTGGCTAACTAAGGTTAAAAATAGGGTTGGTCTTTTTAAGCCAAAGTGGGTTCACCTAATTGCCTTAATCATCTTGATGCCTAATTGAATTTTTTATGTAATCTTAAAATGTATGTCAAAGTAAGTTCTAGCAATTCTTCAATCAAAGATGTTCACCCACAACAATAATGATAAGTTGATGGCTCAATTCTTCACTAGGTTAATGGCAATGCAAGGAAAAACCAACAAAATTGACAATAAGCACCAATTCTACTCAATTCCCAAATTCATACTTCAAAAATTCAAAGGTCATCTATCAACAATTTTTATAACAATTGAACTTTCTAAAACTCATTTATTCAAGGTAAAACATTATTAAACTTAAAAGGTAAAAACACAAAATGCACTACCCCACACTTAAAGATTCACATTGTCCTCAATGTGAGCATGCATAAACTAAAAGAGAGTTTAGATGATACTTGATTTCCATCGTTCCCATATACGATGTGTAGGGCTCCTTCCACCCATAATGCAATTGGAGCCCATGTGTGAGAGGATGAACAACATGCAACTTTGAAATGTGCCCAATGTATTGAAAAGCCTAGGTAGCATCCTTGGAAGAGTAATTGTCCAAAAAGAACATGTGAGGGTTGTCTTAACTTGATCCTCTAATGCTATAGGGACGCGGTAAGAACCTTTTTCAGTTTGCAACATGGTTATATATGGTTTTTGATCGTTCTCACCACCAAGGGTGGGAGAGATGATAATTTGTTGCATACTGTACTCCCCAACCAAAACGTCTTTCAAAATTCTTGGGGTCTTTTTAAGTTCAACCAAGTTTGGTTGAACCACTCCTTCCTCCTCAATTTCTAAATTGGAAAAATTAGGCTCTACTCCTAAGGTTATGGCTACCTCAAGTTTATCTTCACTATCTTCACTATAGGGCATGTCATAAAGTTAAGAAAGTTGCATACCTTGTTTCTCTTCATTCAGCCTGCTTGGGAATGGGATTGGTGGCATACAAGGATTTGGAGGTTCATGCAATTTTGTGGAAGTTGATGTTTCCAAATTCTCCTCCTGCTTTGATTGAATTAACTCCTCTATGTATGGTTGTATTTCCTCACCATCTTTTTCTTGATTAGTTCCTGCATCAAAGGAAACACAAAAACTGTTATATATCACATGTTCACTCCTCAAATTTGTGATTACCTTGACGTGCTCTAGTTGGCTAGGAAATTCCTCTTTTTGGTGTGCTTAGAGTTGATGTGCCAATTGCCTAACTTGAGCTTCCACCCTCTTCAATGATTCCTCCAAAGAATCAAACCTCTCATTGCTCCTTTCCTGATTTTGTGTGCTAATTTGAAGGTAAGCATTCAAATCATCTTCCACTGTGGATTTCTTGCATTGATCCTGATTTTGTGCACTAATTTGAATGAAGGCATTCAAACTATCTTCCAAAGTGGGTTTCTTAAGTCGATCTTGATTTTGTGCGCTAGTTTGAATGAAGGCATTCAAACTATCCTCCAATGTGAGTTTCTTAAGGTGGTCTTGATTTGAATATTGTTCTTGAGAGTAAGGATTTCTTTGGTAAGGTTGAAAAAAATTTTGAGGTGGAATTTGCTGTTGATTTTCCCAAGAAAAATTTGGGTGGCTTCCCCTGCTTGAATTATAAGGTCTGGGATATGGGTCATTTCCACCCATTTTTTGGAAACTTTCATAGGCATATTCTTCCTCTTGCCTCTCTTGGTATTGTCCATAACCAAATGAACACATGTTTGCGCTATGTCCTGCAATGCCACATGCTGAACATACTTCACGAGTAGGCATAGGTGTTCTTCCTCTTGCATTTAGCAATTTAAGTTGGTTCGTTAATTCTACTAATTGCCATGCCATGTCAGAGTTAGGGTTATCATCATAAACCCCTACGTACCTTGAAAACTGCATATTTACAAAAGGCACTTAGCAACTTAAAGAAAACAAACAAATAATTAAATTGAAAGAAAATCAAACAAAATAAACAAACAATTCAAAGAAAACAAATAATCAATTAAATTGTAAAGAAAAATCAAACTATCACTACTTAAACAGCCTTCCCCGGCAACGGCGCCAAAAACTTGTTGCACTTGAATTAAGTACTACTACAAGCGTCACTCGCAAGTATACGAGGTAGCTGTAGCAAAGGTGATCGCCCCAAGGTCATTTCCCCAACAAGGTGTGGTTCGTAATAGCTTGATTGACAAGTATTTAAATCCGAAAGTTTGTTGTTTGGAATTGTAAAAGAACAATTTAAACCTAAGATTAAGGAGTGTAGGGTTGATGTATGAAGGTTGTACAAGATCAAATCGATTCTTGGGAAGGTGCCTAGGGTTATAGGTTCATTCAATCAAAGCTCAATTCTCAATTATCCATTAACATAACCTTGTAAATTAATTTGTTCCTTAAGGTTAATTAGTCAATTACCAATTCATTAGTTCTCACATTCATGAAATAGCAATAACCAATTATTTTACATTTGCAATTAATGAAATCCTAGAACTTATATTTCTAATTCATTTATAGGGTAGTCGATTGTATAGTTCCGATATCGAATTTCACCTCTCGGTCCATCATCCAATATTCAAAGATTAATAGGTAGCTAATCTATCAACCTAGCATTTAATACAACACAATCAACCAACAACAAGGTACATCAATGCAAATATCAAATCAAAGCACTTAATCAAATATACTACAAACCCTAAGCATGGGTTTTTAGCTCAACACCATCAATTTAAAACATTCATTCAACTCAATATAAATCAAACACAAATTGTTCATTGCAATATCAATTCTCATAATACAACAAAAACAATATTGGAATGAATTAAAAGAGACAATAGAAAAACCCCTTGTGAAGATGCCAAGAGTAGGATTACTAGTCTTCCTCCTAGCTCCACCTTGATGTATGATGAAGAACTCAAGCCCTCTTCAATGGTTGATTCCCCTTTGCAAAGTGGAATGGAGCTTTCTCAAGTCACCAATCCTTCAATTGATTATGCCTTCGAGAGATGGAATGGAGCATTCTCAAGTCACCAAACCTTTCAATGAAACTTCTTCAACCTTCAAGAGCCTGTTAACCCAATTTATCCCAAAGAACCTCAAAGATCTTATCAATGGAAGATTGAGAAGATGATGATGGAGGATGAAGATGAAAGGACAAGGAGAGTGTCACTCTCTCCTCATCCCAAATCGTGTTTGCCCCCTCCTTCTCTTTTATTTTCTCTCTATCCTCAAACCCTAGCCGTCTCTCTCTCTCTTTTCCTTTTGAGCAGAAGAATTTATAGAAATTAAGGATGACACGGCCAAGCTTGATTTGGCTTGGCCGTGTCCCTCATTTTTCTTTGGGACACGGCCAAGCTTGCTAGCCATGTCCCTCACTGCCTCCTTCTTTCTTTCTTTCTTTTCTTTGTTCTTCAAGGAGTGACAAGGCCAAGCCAAGAGTGGCTTGGCCGTGTCTCATGTGACACGGCCACAAGCTTGGTTGTGTCACATGAGTGTGTTTGCTTCTGCTTCTTTTTTGCTCTTTCTTTGCTTTAGTCTTTGTTTTGCTCCTTAAATGAGACACGGCCAGTGGCTTGGCCATGTCTCTTGGCCGTGTCAAGCTCTGCCATTTCTTTACTTTGAGGTGACAAGGTCATGCTTCATTTGGCTTGGCCATGTCATGCTTGGTTCATGCTCTTCTTGCACTGTTTTGATCTTCCAAGGGTATTTTTTGCACCTAAACCTAAAACAAACACTTTAAACAAACTTAAAACAAAAATCAATCAAAACATTAACTGAAAACACATAAAAATCATACTAAAAATAAGTATAAAAATGATCTAAACAATGGTCTTGAGAACTTCAACTATCTTCATAGTCTTGAGAACTTCAACTATCTTTATGATCTTGACTAATCATTGCTTTCTTTGATCTTATTGCCTCTTCATCTTAGTGATCATAAGACTCTTTAAGAGTATCACAATAGCTCAGGGTAAGTTTTTGAGGTTTGTAAGCCAATGAAAAGAAAGCTAGAATTTTATGAAGGCTCAAAGGGACAACTAGGGATTAATATTTAATAGGGTGGATACTAGTTGTTAGCTAACCAAACAATGCCTAGATCATCTCTCTCTTAAATAAGTAGAGTTTAATTTTGCCTTGAAAGTTTGTCAAAGCATGTTCTAAGACTGACTAGGACCTAGACAAAGGTAATTATGCAGGAGCCCTCTCTAAGTAAGCATACACAACTCAATGCTATAGAGCAATTCCCTCATCTAGTAAAGTCATTCAAGTCATGATGCTAGGACACATTAATTTATAAATATCAAGCTAAATTCCTCATTGGTTGAGCATCAAAATGAACAAAGATCAATAAAAATTTTGATGAAAGTAATTTATTCAAGCAACTTTAAATTTGAAAAAACAAGATTGTTCCAATTTAATATTAAAGAAAGTAAAATTAAGAAGCAATATTCAAGCTAAGGGAAGTTCATTGAGTTTAAGTTTCTTTTCCCTTCACATCTTTAATATTTCCATATTGAAAGGAAGATAAAACAAAATCTTCTTCCAATCCTTTTCCCACCATGAAGGTTGTCGGTGGAGGTACTCTATTGAACCTTGGTAATGGATTGTCTTTGGTGTTGGGCTTATCCGGCTCGGGTAGCTTGCCACTATCAATCAAATCTTGGATCTCATGCCTTAATTAGGTACATCTATCAGTCTCATGTCCTTGAGTCTGATGAAATTGACAAAAAGCCTTAGTATCAAATTTTGGGGGTAATTGACTAGGCAAAGGTCGAGGAGCCAATGGTTGTAACAACCCTTTCTTTTGTAGCTTGTCAAAGACCCAAGACAAAGGCTTCCCCAGATCTAAAAACTGCCTTCGATTTGCTTGACCAGTAGTATTGACATCAACTTCTTTTTGTGTGCTTTGATTGCCCGACTGGTAGTTCCCTTTCTCATTCCTTTTTATTGAAAAGTGATTCTTCTCCCTTTCCCACTCTTCAATTTGTAGACCAGCTTGGAGAAGATCTTTGAAATCCCTTACAAGGGTGTGAGACATCCTTTCATGGAGATTGGGCAGGACGCCTCTCACAATCATCCTTATTTGATCGGATTAATCGGGCCTTTTCTTGAGCAAAGCGGCCTTGTTTCTCCATCTCTTCACATAGTCCACAAAATTCTCATTTGGCCTTTTTCTAATGGACTCCACTTCCATTAAGGTAACTTCCAACTCAAAATTATATCCATATTGTTGGATGAAGGCTTTGTAAAGTAGATCCCAACTCTTTTGTGTTCCTTCATCTAATGTATTGAACCAATTTTGGACAACAGGGTCCAATGAGAGCATGAAGTACCTTAGGGTTTGAGCCTTAGTAGCTTGGGCAAATTGCATGGCAGTGATATACTGCTTCACATGGAGATGAGGATTTTTGGTCCCATTGTACTTTGCAAAAGATGGCATCTTGAACTTGTACGAGACTTCTTCATCTAGCTCAAACAATTTATCGATCTCAGACACCTCTTCAGTTTTCAATTTCTTCTCAAATTTCTTTTCTAAATCAGCAATCATCTTTTCAACATCAGAAGTCTCAGTCTTTTCAATAGTTGCCTTCTTAACAACCTTCGGCTCCTTTTTGTCTTGAAGATCTTGGTAGTATTGAGCCCAATCATCATCATCAATGATCACCTTATCATCATCAAAAGCTACTTCATCAATTTTAGCCTTCCCCTTGACTTTCTTGGTGCTAGCAGATGCTTCGGCATTATTTTCTAAAATTGCAGCTAGTTGATTCTTTATGGTCTCGGCCATGGCCTCTTTGATCTCTTCCATTTTGGCACTGAGGGCTTCATCCACCATCCTTTGAATTTGTTCAGGCTCCATTATTTTTGGTGAGCAAGTGATTGAATTGTTACTAGATTCTTTGTCTCCGACGTAGGTCGGATTATTGTAAGCTTTTGAACTTTCGTAATCCAGGGCTGTGAGCCAGAAAGGATCAATGATATGAGATGCAAATGCATGCATGTATGCATAAAACAATCAACAAACAAGGATAATTAGGACGTTCCTTCCAACCTTATAACACCCACACAAAAATGGCGAGTCTCTTTTCCTAGGTATATGGTTGACAAAATACCAACATGGGTTATCTTGCTTTCGAATAATTTCCTCGGACGTTTCAACCAATAGTTATATTTTCGAAAATGGAATTCCATTTATAGTAATTCCCATTAATTATGTTTTAATCCATTCAACCAACTATAGTAGCTTTTATGCTATATTGGATTAAAACTAAATTAAGAGGTTTATTATAGATAGATTTCTCACTTGAAAAGAGTAACTAGTGATTCAGGCCAAAAACAAGCCCATGGTTAATTTATTCTTAATGTAAACTAGGCCCACAATTGATTTTTGGTATTTCATAATTGACCTAAATATTTTTGCAAGCTCTTTGTAAGAAAAGGTTGGGTGAAAATAGTTTTTTTTCTAAGCCCATTGTAAAAGATTTTAGAAAAATTGATTTTGGGCTTAGTATTTGGGCTATGGGCCAAAGAATCTTTGATTTGTTTTAGAAAAGTCTTATGTCCAAAGACCATCTTGAAAAATTTTGAAAATAGTTTTGGTCTTTTGAATTTTAAAGAATAATTTATTTTGAGCTTACAATATACTAAGGTCATATTAGAAAAAGAACAAACCAAATAAGACATGATTTAGACTAAGATAAACCAACCATAGTCAAACAACATGCATTTGGTGTAAAACCTAAGGAAAGTAACTAGGCCAATTACATGAGCTTTAGTCCTTGGGTAAAAAGTCTTAGGTTCCCATAGCAAGTATATACCAAATGGTACGAGGCTATGAGTGGTTATGCCATGCTCGATCTCCATAACTTGAGTGAAAGTATGGTATCCCTTACATAACATAACACGGGTAACACGGGCGTCCTAACTCACGCACACGATGTAATCTAAGATGATGCAATGGATAATATCATTATAAGAAAGAATAGAATAATATAAAGACCAATGGAATCAACTTCTCTTATCCCCAGTGGAGTCGCCACTGTGAGCATGGATTTTCGCCCCCACTCCCAGTGGAATGGTTCTTGCGACTTCGGCACTGTTTAGGCTTGGGGCCTTAGAGAACACGGACCTAAGTCTGGAGAAAATGGAGTCGCCACCCAGATGGACCAGGAAAAAGAAGGGGTGGATGACTCGATTCCTAAGGAATCCCCAACCCCTTAATGGGTTTGGAAGGTTGGGTATGTATGGGGAAGGTGAGAAATGGCCCAGCACCCCCACAACGCCCGGTTCATTAGAACCGGCCTCCTTTACAGTTCTTAATATTATAAACTTCTTAAATATAACAACATTATTCATATTACACACAATAATTAAAAGAAAGCATCAATATATTAAAATCAAAGCAAGGTCCAAGCAAAACCAATAAATGGACACCCACCCGAAGATGGAAACATGTCCTTACATCCCATGCCTAAATAGGACACCCACCGAAAGGTAGAAACATGTCCTTTGCATAAGTTCTAAAATAGAAAAGGAATTTAAATTACATGATATTTAACTAATGAGGTACCCACCAAGTGGAAACATACCTCTTACAACATTTGGAAATTTAAATAAATTGATAAAATAAATAACCATTCACCATAAATAAATCATTCATCAGAGCTATTAATCAAAATATAAAATAAACATCCATCCATGATAAATTAAATAAATCAAGCATTGAAATTAAATAAATCAACCATCAAAAAATATAATCAAATATATAATCAAATCTAAAATTAAATAAGGCAATAAATATATAAATTTAGAGTTTTAAAGAATTATCAATTGAATTTAGGGTTTCAAAATTTAGGGTTTTAGAAAGTAAAGTTTTATAATTAAGGTTTTGAAATTAGGATTTTTAGGGTTTTTGAAACTAGGGTTTTGGAAATAGGGTTTTGGAATTAGGGTTTTTGGAATTAGGGTTTTGGAATTGGAATTAGGGTTTTTGGAATTAGCTTACTGCCTAAAAAGAAACAATTTTGGATTTGGAAAAATAAATTAAGGTTTTGAAAAAATAATCAATATTTTGGAGTTTAATAATGAAATGGTTTAGGCTTTTGGATAAAAATAGTTTAAGGTTTTGAGTTTTAATGAAATAACATACGGTTCTCGAAGTTAAAGTAAACAAGATGGATTTTAACAATTAATTGTTTACTACTGGATAGTTTTATGCTTTATGAAATATGCCACCAATTGATCAATGTGATAATTAAAGAAAAAGATTAAAGTTATTAAAACGAAAACAAAACAAATGATTAAAGTTATTAAAACGAAAAAAAAACAATTTACTGCATGTTCAAAGATCAAGCTACTGTGTGTTCAAAGTTACTGCATGCATGCATGTTCTTATTAATCAAAGAAACAAAACTACTATAAACATAAATAATTCATGATTAAAGATCAAACCTCCACTCGTCAGTTACTCCACAATTAACTTCTGGATGCATAATTAATAAAGATAGCACTGCTGTCTTTAATGGATTAATTACCGATGAATGTTTGATGCTAATCTTTTCTGTTTGTTGCTGTCTCTTTGCTATCTTGTTAATGTTCCTTGTTGTCCCCTCTTAATGCTACCTTGTTAATCTTTTTCCCCTCCTTTATGAATTCTAAAACATTGTTACTTATAGCCGAACCTCACTCAGAATCCTTAACCTAATATAAAATAGTCCCTAAAACAAATTCTAGTTGAATTAGGAAACATATTGAACCCATGTCGACCTAGTTGCCCTAGGTCAACATGAGACCAACCTCATGTCGACCTTGGGCAGCCCAAGTCCACATGAGGCATGCTCATGTCAATCTTGGGCTGCCCAAGTCGACATGAGGTATGCTCATGTAGATCTTGGGCTGCCAAGGTCGACATGAGGCATGTTCATGTCAACCTAGCCTCCCAAGGTCGACATGAAGCATGCTCATGTCGACCTAGCTTGCCCAAGTCGACATGAGGCATGCTCATGTCGATCTTGGGCTGCCAAGGTCGACATGAAGCATCCTAATGTCTCCAGGCTTGCCTCAATTAAATTACTCTGACCTTTTTTAACTTATGAACCGAAAAATTTTAATTTGGGCCAATTCCACTTGGTTTTAGGGTTTTACAATCAAATATATGCCTCTTTAATCCGAACTGACTCCTTTTAAAAATTATAAACTAGGTTTAAATATTTAAAGTTGGATCAAATTTATTTTAGCATCCTTTAATTAGGACCATATCAAATTGGGGTAAAAATTAAGGGTCTACAGACAGCTTCATTCTTCTCTTTTGGATTGGATTCTTTGTTGGTTGACAAGGTGAGCTCTTTCTTCACTTGCTCCACTAGCTCAACAACATCTACAAAAATTTCAAAACCTGGGATTAACTTACCCATGAACATGATTGGCTCAGGCCTTCCTTGGAGTAGTCCCATATCTGGAGCTTTGACAAAGATATCTTCAAGTGGTGGGAATCTCATCTTCTCACTCTTCTTTTGCTGTACATCGTTGTCTTCATCATATCCCAACCCTTTCTTGGAAGTTTGAGTTTTAAAATTTGGTAACTTTGTTAAACCGGCCTTACCCTTTCCAAGACCAGCTCCAGGAAGGTAGTTCATGTTCTTCATCATATTCAAAACTTTGGAGTCCACTACTTCATTATCAAAAATTATAGCCACTTGAAAACCATTGAGAGGCCTCTCAATCATTATAGCATTAACAATCTCATTATCTTCAGCTTCAATGACCACTGTCTCATTTCCGTTGGAGAATTTGATCTTTTAATGAAGGGTGGAAGGAACTCCACCAAGAGGGTGAAACCATGGTCGCCCCAAGAGCAAGGCGAAGGTAACTGGTATGTCTAAAACAACAAATTCAACAATAGATTCAATTGGCCCAACCTTGACTGCCACTTTGAAAGTCCCTTAGGTATGCCTCTTAGTGTTGTCATAAGCACGAATTGTCACCTCGGTTGCGTTTAGATCTCTTGTTGACATGGCTAGCTTTGGCAATATCATAAGTGGACAAACATTTATAGCGGACCCATCATCGACCATTACACATGGAGTCCTTTTCCCCTTGACTTCTATTTTGATAAAGAGAGGGCGGATGTGGTCTCTCCCCTCCTCCGGTAAGTCCGCATCTGAAAAAGAAACTGCTCCCATATTAACTTCACTCTTTTCTTGGAACTCTTCACATTTTATTACTTCCCCAATTTTTATGAAGTTGATCAACTCCTCCGGTGTTGTGGAGGTAGAAATGGGCACTCTAGCTAAGGCTTTTGCCATAGTTTCTCGGTGCTTTCCAGAAGTAGCTAACATGTCCCAAATGCTTACACTTGCTTGGGTTCTTTTTAATTGCTTGAGCACAGCATCATCTTCTTCTACTTCAACTTCCTTTCCCTTATTCGTTTCTATCTCCTTAGGTGGTGGCCTTGCGTAAGGCTTACCGAATCTAGTATTCATCACCTTATCTTCTTCGGGCTCAGACCAAGTCCACTCCTCCTTCTTGGATACAATATCATCATTACTATTACTTAAATCCCAAAACCCATTGACAACACAAATTGCTACTTTTCCACCCATCACAGCTTGTTCAATTTTGACAAATGCCTCTTCTTCTTTGGCTGCTTTTTCATCAACATCTTGAAAAGAAGACATGACAAAGTCCTCATGCAAACCTCCTCCAATCATGAAGGTCGCCGGTGGTGGCGCCCTATTGAATTTTGGCAATGGGTTGTCTTTAGTGTTTGGCTTGTTGGGCTCGGGTAGCTTCCCATTATCAATTAGATTTTAAATATCATGTCTCAACCTCACACATCTATCCATGTCATGTCCTTGCATTTGGTGAAATTGACAAAATGCTTTGGTGTCAAAATTAGGTGGGAGAGGGTTAGGCAAAGGACGAGGATTTAATGGTTGTAGCAATCCTTTTCTTTGAAGCTTGTTGAGAACTCAAGACATCAGTTTTCCCAATTCTGAAAATTGTCTCCTTGTTCCTTGGTTAGTAGCATTAACACCGATGGCATTTTGCATGCTTTGGCTACCAGGTTGATAGCTCCTTTTCTCGTTCCTTTTTGTTGCAAAGCGACTCTTCTCCCTTTCCCATTCTTCAATTTGCAAACCAGCTTGGAGAAGGTCTTTGAAATCATGGATGAGTGTATGAGACATCCTCTCATGAAGATTAGGCAACACCCCTCTCACAATCATCCTTATTTGATCGGATTCATCGGGCCTCTTCTTGAGTAAAGCGGCCTTGTTTCTCCATCTCTTGACATAATCTACAAAATTCTCATTCGGCATTTGCCTAATGGACTCCACTTCCATCAAGGTAACTTCCAACTCAACATTATATCCATATTGTTGGATGAAGGCTTTGTAAAGTAGATCCCAACTCTTTTGTGTTCTATCATCTAAGGTATTGAACCAATTTTGGACAATAGGGTCCAATGAGAGCATAAAGTACCTTAGGGTTTGAGCCTTAGTAGCTCGGGTAGACTGCATGGTAGTGATATACTGCTTCACATGGAGATGAGGATTTCCGGTGCCATTGTACTTAGCAAAGGAAGGCATCTTGAATTTATAAGGGACCTCTTCATCTTGTTCAAATAGTTTGTCGATCTCGGACATCTCCTCGGTTTTCAACTTCTTCTCAAATTTCTTTTCTAAATCAGCAATCATCTTTTCAACATCGGATTTCTCGGTCTTTTCAATAGTTGCCTTCTCAACAGCCTTCGGTTCTCTCTTCTTCTCTTAAACATCTTGGTAGTATTGAGCCCAATCATCATCATCATCAATGATCACCTTTTCATCATCAAAAACCACTTCACTGACTTTAGTCTTTCCTTTGTCCTTTGGTTTCTTAGTGCTAGCAGATGCCTCGGCATGGTTCTTTAAGATTGCAGTCAACTGGTTCTTCATGGTCTCAGCTAGGGCCTCTTTGATTTCTTCCATCTTGGCATTGAGGGCCTCATCCACCATCCTTTGAATTTGTTTGGGCTCCATTGTTTTAGGTGAGCAAGTGATTGAGTCGTTGCTAGATACTTCATCTCCAGCGTAGGTCAAATTGTTGTAAGCTTTAGAACTATCGTAATCCAGGGCTGTGAGCCAGAGAGGATCAATGATATGAGATGCAAATATTTGCATGTATGCATGTATGCACAAACAATCAACAAATTAGGATAAATAGGACGTTCCTTCCAACCTTATAACATCCACACACGAATGGCGAGTCCCTTTTCCTAGGTATATGGTTAACAAAATACCAACGTGGGATATCTTGCTTTCGAATAATTCCCTCGAACATTTCAACCTATAGTTATATTTTCAAAAATGGAAATCAATCCATGATAATTCCTATTAATTAGGTTTTAATCCATTCAACCAACAAAAGTAGCTTTCATGCTATTTTGGATTAAAACGAAATTAAGAGGTTTATTATAAATAGATTTCTCACTTGAAAAAGGTAACTAATGGTTCATGCCAAAAACAAGCCCATTGTTAATTTATTCTTAGTGTAAACTAGGCCCACAATTGATTTTTGGTATTTCTTAATTGACCTAAATAATTTGCAAGCTTTTTGTAAGAAAAGGTTGGGTGAAAATAGTTTTGTTTCTAAGCCCATTGTAAATGTTTTTAGAAAAATGGATTTTGGGCTTAGTATTTGGGCCATGGGCCAAAGAATTTTTTATTTGTTTTTAAAAAAGTCTTATGTCCAAAGACCATCTTGAAAAATTTGGAAAAATAGTTTTGGTCTTTTGGACTTTAAAGAAAAATTTATTTTGAGCTTACAATATACTTAGGTCATATTAGAAAAAGAGCAAACCAAATAAGCCATGATTTAGACTAAGATAAACTAACCATAGTCAAACAACATGCATTTGGGATAAAACCTAACACTACAAGGAAAACTGAATCAGACAACGCTTTCTGGCCGTTGTCTGATGAAGACAAAAACCGTTGTCTATTGAAGCGATGTCTAATAGCATTTCAGACAACGGTTTTAAAACCGTTGTTTGATGTCGGTTTGCACAACGGTTTTTAATTTTATCAGACAACGGTTTTTGGCCGTTGTCTGATGATGGTTCAGACAACGTTTTTTAATTTTTCAGACAACGGTTTTTAACCGTTGTCTGATGGTTTCCACAACGGTTTCTAAATTGTCAGACAACGGTTTCTAAATTTTCAGACAACGGTTTTTAACCGTTGTCTGATGAAGGTTCAGACAACGCTTTTTGACCGTTGTCTGATGAAGACAAAAGTCGTTGTCTATTGAGGCGATGTCTGATAGCATTTCAGACTATGGTTTTTAACCGTTGTCTGAAGATGGTTTCCACAACGGTTTTTAGTTATATCAGACAACGGCCGATGAAGGTTTAGACAACGCTTTTTGACCGTTGTCTGATGAAGGATTGCAATTAATCTAAAACCGTTGTAGAAGGACGCTAAAAACAACAGTTAATTAATGTGGCACACTGAATATTAGACAATAGTTTCAATGTTCATTTTCATTTCACCACCATTATCTGTTAAACTATACATTATACATATAAGACAACACTTTACAATGGAGGATTGCAAATTTGGGAATCAAAAAACCTCCACAAATTCAACCATTCAACATATTAACAAACTAAAAAAAAAAATCAACACTATACATATATCACTGAAATATACTATTAACTTCAACTTGAATGACGCTTCATGAAATATTTGGCGAAGTCAATCCTAATCTCGTTGATGTCGGCATCACTATACTCCAAGTTGCCTCTGCGTAGCCACTGAAAAATTAATCAAATTTTGGTTAGCCACATGTGGTAAATACAAAGCTAGTACTCTAATGCGAGGAGGATCACTATGGATAAATTTTAAAGAGTGTTTTAAGCAGGCCATAAGAAGAAACTAATTCTTACAGGCAGATAAAATGCATTTCATAACACCCACCAGAATTTGTTGGATGAGGACAGATAGATTTAATACTTCCTGTGTGCCCCATCAAAACTCCAGTGCACTTCTTCTCTTGTGCATCCCATACCTTTATCTGTACAATGGCGCATGAAAGTGTAAATGGGTGAGTTCAGAAAGCAAATATGGATAGAATAAACCCTTCCTAGTGCCAACTCTTCTCTTTGAAGTTCAATTTATAATGTTGACCTCAAAGCATGTAGTACTTGTTAATTGTTATCTCAACACCCTTTTATAAATGTTATAAGACCTCACATATTCAAACTTACGAAATTGATTGCTTCATTTAACAGTTATTTTTTCATAAAAACAAATCATTCGACAAAATCAAACTAAGCATTTAAAAATTTTGATGAATAGCAACCAGCCGTAAAGATGATTCCTGATAAACATGAAACTTCACATTAAAACAGTAGAGTCAAACAACAGAACCTACTTACAGTTTGATCACCTGAAGCTGAGAGTATGGTGGTATCTTCCTGAGAAATTTAAGAACATGCTTACATTAGCACTAAATGAAGATGAAATTCATCAATTTTGAGTCTATATCTTTATCAGGTAAGTGGAATTATAGTTACATTAGCCATTTATAGAAAGATAAACCAATTTTACGGATGATGCAACCAATCAACTTGTGCTCGAGTTGACACATAACCACTGTCTTCTACTTCATTTAATTTATAGTGTTTGTGCTCTACTCAAACCACAAAACAGGCAAAGCTAAGCACAAAACATCAAACACCAACCAAGCAGATTGACCATTGTTCATATTCATAACAAAACATGTAACTTATAAGATGTGGAACTGGAAGTGGTTAATCACCTTGAGCCAGCATATATCAAATATTGCATTCTGATGAGCTACCCAGTCACTGATTCTTGCTTTATCTGCATAATATTAAAATCAAAATGTGAGAAATTAAAAAAATAAAACAAAACAGATTATTCACCGATTAAAATTTCAAAAAAGAAAAAACTCAGTTACGATTATAGTGAAATAGGCAAAAAACCTGAGCATTCTTGATGAGATGCATAAACAGAGAACTTCTTACGAGAATCAAACAAGCTCACGAAGCCATCCTCGTCAGACACAGCCAAAATATGGGAATTTTTACTTGTCTAACAAATTTTTTAAAAAATATATCATAATTTAGTAAACATAAATCATAAAATCACAATTTAATTAAAAAATATATAGAAATTGTACCTTGCCAAAAGAAATGGCCAAGGGAGGGGTCTCCTCACCGCTGTGTTCAACAGCTAAGGCTTTAAATTCAGCAAAATCAGTTGCCTTATCGCCGATATACGGAGGCTTTTGAACTGATTTAAAAAAAAACATTACTGATTGTGTAATATATGCAAACAGCGGCAAAAAGAGAGAAGTAGAAGAATCGAGTACCTCTGAAACCGGTGAGTTCTCTCGATCTGATGCCTTGAAAGATGGAATCCATAGCTTGGTGCTCGATGGAGAGAGAGAAAGACAGTGACTGGCGGAGAGGTTTGGATGAAGAAGAACCACGCCTGGTTTCAACCATGGTTGTTAGGAGACTGCGCTCTCTCTGATACAAACAAAGCCTGTTCTTGTTGTTGTTTGCTTTGTTAAGAGAGAGACAGAAAAGAAAGACGAACCTAACGTCATCGGCGGACTGCTCCTTAGCAATGCACAAGCCTCCCCAGTCTTCATCATTGCGCGCGTCCGGTTATTTCCCCAGAAAGGATAGCCGGCGACGATAGTGTTTTTGGCAAAATCTGTGAAAGGACACGCGCGCTTAAACACTTAATTTCCCCAGAAAGGATTTGTGTTTTCCCCAGAAAGGACACGCGCTCTTAAACATCTGTGAATACAATGACGGGAATTTAAGTGTTTTTGGCAAAATGGAGGCAAATGAAAATTTTTTTGGAAATAAAAGGGGGAATTTAAGTGTTCAAAATTTTTAAAATTTTGACATCCCTCTTTTGAAACAAAATGGATTTTTCAAAATTTTGTTAAATTAACTTTATAAATTCACTTATATAGATTATTTATAAATTTCAATTTATAATTCATCCATAAGTGCTTATACTTTACTTATAAATTTATATACTTATATATATACTAATATATACTAATATATATACTTATATATACTTGTATATACTAATATATATACTTGTATATATACTAATATATACTAATATATATACTTGTATATACTAATATATATTTGTATATACTAATATATACTAATATATACTTATATATATACTTGTATATACTTGTATATACTAATATATATATACATACTAATATATACTTATATATACTAGTATATATACTATAATATATACTTGTATATACTAATATATATACTTGTATATACTTGTGTATATACTAATATATACTAATATATATACTTGTATATACTTGTAGATACTAATATATATACTTGTATATACTTGTATATATACTAATATATACTTATATATATATACTTATATATACTTGTGTATATACTAATATATACTTGTATATACTTATATATACATGTATATACTTGTATATATATACTAATAAATACTTGTATTCCTACTTATATAATATCATATTATATCTAAATCATTATTTAATGGTGGACTTTAAAGTTTCTAATGGGTTTATGAAATGTTTATAAATCCAAACCTTAGCTTTTAATACTTAGTCAAGTTTGTTTGGCTTAAGAAAGCCCAACTTCCATACATTGCAAATAACCACTGGATCCTTAGCATGTTTTTATACTAAGAAAATCTAACTTCCATGAAAAATTGTTTTAATATATGTTCAAAAAAATTGTCCATGACTATTGAAGCTGAAAGAGGAATGAGAGATGAAGCAAAATCTGAAACAATTTTTTTTAAAAATTGTCCATGACTAAAACAATTTTTTTTTGACCAAAAAAATACTTGTCTGAACATATATTACACAACGGTCCCTAAAAACCGTTGTCTGTATGCTTGATTCAGACAACGGTTTTTTTTAACCGTTGTCTAAAACGCTGAATTATACAACACTTTCAAAAAAACCATTGTGTGACACATCTTATTAGACAACGGTTTTGTGTGATCAGAAAAATAGTTGTCTGAACATATATTACACAACGGTCCCTAAAAAACCGTTGTCTGGTGTGACCAAAATGACACCTAATAGACAACGGTTAAAAAAAACACCAAAAACAGTTGTCTGAAAATTAATCAGACAACGCTTTTTTTGGGGAAAAAAAATCGTTGTCTGTTTTTTTCAGACAATGGTTTTTTCCTTAACCGTTGTCTGATGACCGTTGTCTGATTCAGTTTTTCTTGTAGTGTAAGGAAAGTAACTAGGCCAATTACATGAGCTTTTGTCTTTGGGTTAAAAGGCTTAGGTTCCTATAGCAAGTATATACCAAACGGTACAAGGCTATGAGTGGTTATGCCATGCTCGATCTCCATACCTTGAGTGAAAGTATGGCATCCCTTACATAACATAACACGGGTAACACGGGCGTCCTAACTCACGCACACAATGCAATCTAATATGATGCAATGGATAATATCATTATAAGAAAGAATAGAATAATATAAAGACCAATGGAATCAACTTCTCTTGTCCCCAGTGGAGTTGCCACTATGAGCGGGGATTTTTGCCCCCACTCCCGGTGGAATGGTTCTTGCGACTTCGGCACTGTTTAGGCTTGGGGCCTTAGAGAACACGGACCTAAGTCTGGAGAAAATGGAGTCGCCACCCAGACGCGCCAGAAAAAAGAAACAGGTGGATGACTCGATTCCTAAGGAATCTCCAACCCCCTAATGGGTTCGGAAAGTTGGGTACGTGTGGGGAAGGTGAGAAATGGCCCAGTACCCCCACAACGCCCGGTTCATTGGAACGGGCCTCCTTTACAGGTCTTAATATTATAAAATTCTTAAATATAACAATATTATCCATACTACACACAATAAAAAGAAAGGATCATTATATTAAAATCAAAGCAATGTCCAAACAAAACAAAACAAATAAATGGACACCCATCCGAAGATGAAAACATGTCCTTACATCACATGCCTAGATAGGACACCCACCGAAAGGTAGAAACATGCCCTTTAAATAAGTTCTAAGATAGAAAAGCAAATGATATTTAACTAATAAGGTACCCACCAATTGGAAATATACCTCTTACAACATTTGGAAGTCTAAATAAATTGATAAAAGTAAATAACCATTCATCATAAACAAATCATTCATCAAAGGTATTAAATAGAAGGTAAACATTCATCCATGATAAATTAAATAAACCAAGTATTAAAGTTAAATAAATTACAACATATAAAATAAATCAAAGCATAATCAAATATAGAATTAAATAAAGCAAATAAAAGTCCAATTATAGCTACTGTTACTTTTTTATGGAATTAAAATAGATTGAGGATTTTATGTTTTAAAAGGTTGGTAAAACTCTTTGATTAAACAAATTAAAGTTTGAATGGTGAAATCATGAAACTAGGGTTTTGGACACTTTAAAATTCTTTTGATTCATGGTTTTAAATGGTGATTTCAAGCTTACTGTGTAAATTTAGAATATTTGTGGTTTTATGGTTTTTAAAGTTTTAAAGGATTAAAGTTTAGAAAAAGTTATGGTTTAAAGTTTAGAAAAAGTTAGGGTTTACTATTTTAGGTTTGGAAGTTGAATTAGGGTTTTAGGATTTAAAATTAGGGTCTCGGGTGATGAATTGGCTTTTAGAATTTGGAAATCAATTTGATAATTTTATGAAGTTTTATGAATTTAAACAAATAGATTAAAGTTTTTATAAATAGAAAAGATGTTTTTTAAGGCTTTTTGAAAGAAACAGAACCTAGTTTAGAATTTTGAAAGAAACAGAATCTGTCACATCCCAAAGGCTAGACAGTCGAGTAATAGGCAAGGAGGACATGAACGAGTGGTCAAATAGAGGCTCGGGATAGTCAAATATGAAATTGGTGTACACAGTGGAGCTGACAGGACCTAATTGAAATTTTTTAAGAGGCTGAGGACCTAAAGGTACTTTTCCAAAAAGTTACGTCGGTTCTTAATAGTGGCCATAATGGATGTAATAGATGTGTTCTCGGGATTTATCGGGTTGTAACGGTGGCGCACGATTTTTCCCGAATTCGCACAGTTTGAAAGTTATGGATGATTTTGCAACAAGGGCATTTTGGTCATTTCCACCAGAGTGGCAATTTTGTAAATAGAACCAATTTGAGGGGGTCAAAATATGAATAAAAGGAAGCCTAATGGCTTGCCAAATAAATAGATAAAAGAAGAAGGCAAGTGGACCAATTAAAAGTGGCCATTTTTGCTATAAGGTGTACCAATTGGAAGTCAACATCTATAACAACATATTTTCACCACTTATGGTTGCCATTTGGATCAAAATAAGTTAAGGAAAGAAAATAAAAGCCCTCTCTTACATGGTGAACTCGTCCAAACTATAAGAGAAGGAAGAAGGAGGTGATTTTTCCAAAGTTAAGGCTTTTGGTTGAAGATATTGGTGACAAACAAGATTATAAGGTAAGACAAACCTATCTCTAGTTTTAATTTCATGGATTAATGGTTAATTTAAGAGATTGAAATTAGGGTTCATGTAGCTAGATTTGGAGAAAATTCAAGAAATAATTATTTGAAGGATTTGATGAAAGAAATAATGGTGTTTAATGGTGAAAATAAGCTAGCAACCATTCGAAAAATCATAAGATAAGACTATGTCTATACCTAGGGTTCTTACCTTTGTATATGTGATGTTAAATTTCATAGGAAATCAAGGAGACAAGGAAGGAAAGGAAGTGATATAGATAAAGGACTAAGAAATAGTAAGGTTTGGTACTTTAACCATTGAACTCCTTTTGAAATTTTTCTGTTTTACAATTAGTAAAATGTTGTGACTTGTATGATTTTTAATTAAATATAGAAAACTTATCTTGAGTTCAATTTTTGATATGTTGTGTCTAAATGAGTCTAGAATGACTAAAAATATTTTGAGTTGAATTTGGAATGGTTATGATTTTGGAAAAATTATTTTTATTAGATCTACTCCAGCAGGTACCTTGACTGAGACAACCATCTTTCTGGATTTTTAATAAAATGTAGAAAAATAATATCCAATTTAATTTTTAGATATGTTGTTTTTCAGTGAGTCTAGTATTTGAGAAAAATAATTTGGAACCACATTGATTGAAATTATTTTACGGAATTCACAAAATTCAGAACTGCTGCCAGGATGCAGGGCAACTGGAGCAGTCTGGTTGGGTGAACTAGTTGACCAAGATTTTGTATCCAGTTTGATATAAAATTTTAAAAGAATGATTTTAAGATGCAAAAATAAATTCTATAAAAATTTTTGAGTTTTTAGCCAAGTGTATTATTTTATACAAATTTTCTAAAACAATAATCAAGTTGGGTCAAGAACCAGAGTTTATTGTTCATATAGTAATTTTTCATTATTAACTTGGTCAAAAACTTGGTGTGGGTGTTTTATCATTTTATTTTTGGTATTGAGTTTAAGTATGAATATGAAGAATAAATTAGATGGAAAAGAGGAGAAAATCAATCTGAATTTCATAACCGTGATAAAAGTCACGTGATGGAATACATGTTCGTTATCATGTGAATATATAGATAAGGTATATATGTGGGAAATACGTGTATATATGGTATATATATGCATGTATATGGTATATATGTGAATACATATGATACATATGTGAGTATATGTGGTATTTGTGTAAGTATATATCGTATATATATGGAGAATATGTGGTATATATACGAAGTGAATGGGTATATATGAAATGTTATATATGCTCTACTCGGTAAATGGGTAAAACCGGTCTGGAATGGGGGTTTGGCATGCCATCCTACCTGCAGTACTGTCTTAACGGCTTCGGTCTGGATATTACTTATGTGCGCGCAGTTATATCTTGTGAGGTCAAGATCATGATAATTAGTCGTGTGAGACTAAGACTACGCAGTTATGTTGTATATTCCATATCGTGTGAGACCAAGACCATGGCAATTAGTCGTGTGAGGTCAAGACCACGCGTAACTCTATACGAGGCCTCATTTTGAGATCGGTGTATTCATAATTACCTATTGGAGTAGATTAACTTGTAATTATAATAAAGTTATATTACATGTTGTTTACATACAGAATGTGAATCTTAACTTAATTAGAACATATAAATATGATGATTGTATGAAAATAGTTTAATTATGCAGTATTCTACTTTTATATGTGTTTCAACAACCTTCCTTGCACTATTTATATTCGGCAATGGGTAAAGTACCCACTGGGCAATAAGTTGCTCAGCGAGTTATATGTCTAACTCGCAGGTAGTGGATAGAAGATCAGCATTTCTGCAGCGGCCCACACGAGCTCGACGGCGAATAGGGTAGGACTTTTGACTTAAAATAGTAGTATGGCATGTACGTTATATCTATTGTAAAGGTTTGTTAAACATATTAAGTATTGTGGTGTATGTAACAAGAGAATAAACAGTAGTATGGTAATGAAACTTAGAAATGATATGCGATATTGAGAAATGATATAAAAGTGTGAATTTTTTTTTTGTAGGGTGTAGTTGAGGATATAAGGGAGATTATTATTGGGAGTGTTCTTGAGTTGAATTGTGAACAAAAGTGTTTTAAAAAAAATCAGTTTTGGCGACACTTGGGAACCCCGCTTTTTAGGGGAAACTTCGCCCAATTTTTTGAAAAATTTTTCATAAGAATTCTTAATTAAGACATTGTAACCAGAGCTCGCATCCCGATGTGACATTCCTCCCCGGCTTATTCATAGGTCGGGAAGGGGTGTTACAATTTGTGGTATCAGAGCATTGGTTTAGCCGTTCCTGGGTGGTTAGACATAGGAAAGTGTATGATAATTAGGATATCGAGAGATAGTAAACGAAGTGAGTTAGAAAGACTTTAGATAGGAAGAGGAAAATATAGGAGGATATACGTTTTATGTTGGGAGTGGCCATTACCAACGTAAAACGGGATACCCTGTAGTAGTTATGGTATTTGTGAAATAGTTATTTATGAAATTATGTTTGTGAAATAAGAAAGAGTCGAGAATAATTAAGCATGAGTTATTGAGTGTAATGTACATGCCATATAGGAAAAAGGTTATATGTCGAGTTGTGCAGACTACTGATTACTTTTATATTGTAGGATGTCTTTAGACTCGCAACAAGCTATGGAACAGGAGACAGAATCCCAATCCTCCGCACCAATAGGTGTTGAGGAAGCCCATGGACCAGGACTAAGGCCAGCAGCAGCCGAAGTACCCGGTCTGGAAACTTACCTTAGGCAGATAGCAGCAGCATTCCAGCAAATGGCCGGAAGGGGCCCTGCTGCTGAGGGGGATAGGAAACCCCCGATTGAGAAGCTGAGGAAATATGGTGCAAAAGAGTTTAAGGCTAGTCATGAAGAGGTATCTGAGGAAGCAAAATATTAGTTAGATAGTATCATTAGAGTTCTTGACCAACTTCGATGCACTCCGGAAGAAAGAGTAATTTGTGCTACATCACTCCTGACGGAGGAGGCATACATATGGTGGGATACCACTCAGCAACGGATTCCACTGGAACAACGGACTTGGGAATTTTTTAGAAGCGAGTTCAAAAAGAGATATATCACTGATGCATATTTAGCTGCAAGGTGCAATGAGTTCATCCATTTTAAGCAAGGTAGAATGATGGTATTAGAGTATGAGAAAGAATTTACGCGCCTCAGTAAGTATGGGAGCAAGTTAATAGAAACTAAAGCTGAAAGATGTGAGAAATTTTTGGAAGGACTTAATGATGAAATTAAGATCCAATTAGTAGTGCTGGAGAATACTGAATTTTCAAGATTAGTAGCTAAAGCACTAGATGTTGAGAAGGTACAAGTGAATATGAAGAGTTGTCAACAGAAAATCCAGCAAAAAAGGGAACAGGTTCAGAGCACCCCAAGTAATTATCAGCCTGCTAGTAAGAAATCTAGGAGTGGATTTTTTGGACCCCTAAGACAAATACAAAGCCAGGGAATAGTACAGAGGTCGGGTTATTCACTTCACCAATGGCGAGTTCAGCAGGAACTAATAGAGTGGAATACCAACCTGTGAAATTTGTGGAAAGAAACATCTTGGAGATTGTTGGTTTGCAATAGATGGAGTATGTTGGGGCTGTGGTGAAAGGGGCCATTTGAGAAGGGATTGCCCAAAGAAAGTTACAACAGTACCCATTGCACAGGAACAACCATCTGTAATTGGAAGTAGAGTTACAGGCAGAGGCAGAGGCAGAGGTAGAGCAAGTAGTAACAACCAAGAAGGAATGTATTCGGAATCAGTAGATCGCCCTGAATCAAGAGCACCAGCTAGAGTATATTATATGAGGGCAGAGGAGAATAAAACAAAAGAAGAAAAGGAAGGTATGTAAATTAAAAATTTGTGTTTTAAGTATATATATATATGTATGACTGTTATTAGTTATATGAACAATGTATTTACATGTATGAACAAGCAAGTTTTGGGGTGAAACTTAAATTAAGGAGGGTAGAACTGTCATATCCCAAAGGCTAGACAGTCGAGTAATAGGCTAGGAGGACATGAACGAGTGGTCAAATAGAGGCTCGGGATAGTCAAATATGAAATTGGTGTACACAGTGGAGCTGACGGGACCTAATTGAAATTTTTTAAGAGGCTGAGGACCTAAAGGTACTTTTCCAAAAAGTTACGTCAATTCTTAATAGTGCCCATAATGGATGTAATAGATGTGTTCTCGGGATTTATTGGGTCGTAACGGTGGAGCACGATTTTTCCCGAATACGCACGGTTTGAAAGTTACGGATGATTTTGCAATAAGGGCATTTTGGTCATTTCCACCGGAGTGGCAATTTTGTAAATAGAACCAATTTGAGGGTTTCAAAATATGAATAAAAGGAAGCCTAATGGCTTGCCAAATAAATAGATAAAAGAAGAAGGCAAGTGGACCAATTAAAAGTGGCCATTTTTGCTATAAGGTGTACCAATTGGAAGTCAACATCTATACCAACATATTTTCACCACTTATGGCTGCCATTTGGATCAAAATAAGTTAAGGAAAGAAAATAAAAACCCTCTCTTACATGGTGAACTCGTCCAAACCATAAGAGAAGGAAGAAGGAGGTGATTTTTCCAAAGTTAAGGCTTTTGGTTGAAGATATTGGTGACAAACAAGATTATAAGGTAAGACAAACCTATCTCTAGTTTTAATTTCATGGATTAATGGTTAATTTAAGAGATTGAAATTAGGGTTCATGTAGCTAGATTTGGAGAAAATTCAAGAAATAATTATTTGAAGGATTTGATGAAAGAAATAATGGTGTTTAATGGTGAAAATAAGCTAGCAACCATTCGAAAAATCATAAGATAAGACTATGTCTATACCTAGGGTTCTTACCTTTGTATATGTGATGTTAAATTTCATAGGAAATCAAGGAGACAAGGAAGGAAAGGAAGTGATATAGATAAAGGACTAAGAAATAGTAAGGTTTGGTACTTTAACCATTGAACTCCTTTTGAAAATTTTCGGTTTTACAATTAGTAAAATGCTGTGATTTGTATGGTTTTTAATTAAATATAGAAAACTTATCTTGAGTTGAATTTTTGATATTTTGTGTCTCAATCAGTTTAGAATGACTGAAAAATATGTTGAGTTGAATTTGGAATGGTTATGATTTTGGAAAAATTATTTTTATTAGATCTGCTCCAGTAGGTACCTTGACTAAGACAGCCATCTTTCTGGATTTTTAATAAAATGTAGAAAAATAATATCCAATTGAATTTTTAGATATGTTGTTTTTTAGTGAGTCTAGTATTTGAGAAAAATAATTTGGAACCACATTGATTGAATTTAATTTACAGAATTCACAAAATTCAGAACTGCTGCCAGGATGCAGGGCAACTGGAGCAGTCTGGTTGGGTGAACTAGTTGACCAAGATTTTTTGTCCAGTTTGATATAAAATTTTAAAGGAATGATTTTAAGATGCACAACTAAATTTTGTAAAACTTTTTGAGTTTTTAGCCAAGTGGATTATTTTATACAAATTTTCTAAAACAAGAATAAAGTTGGGTCAAGAACCAGAGTTTATTGTTCATATAGTAATTTTTCTTTATTAACTTGGTCAAAAACTTGGTGTGGGTGTTTTATCATTTTATTTTTGGTATTGAGTTTAAGTATGAATATGAAGAATAAACTAGATGGAAAAGAGGAGAAAATCAATCTGAATTTCATAACCGTGATAAAAGTCACGTGATGGAATACATGTTCGTTATCATGTGAATATATAAATAAGGTATATACGTGGGAAATACGTGTATATATGGTATATATATGCATGTATATGGTATATATGTGAATACATATGATACATATGTGAGTATATGTGGTATTTGTGTAAGTATATATTGTATATATATGGAGAATATGTGGTATATATACGAAGTGAATGGGTATATATGAAATGTTATATATGCTCTACTCGGTAAATGGGTATAACCGGTCTGGAATGGGGGTTTGGCATGCCATCCTACTGGCAGTACTGTCTTAACTACTCCAGTCCGGATATTACTTACGCCCGCGCGGTTATATCGTGTGAGGTCAAGATCATGACAACTAGTCGTGTGAGATAAGACCACGCAGTTATGTTGTATATTCCATATCGTGTGAGACCAAGACCATGGCAATTAGTCGTGTGAGGTCAAGACCACGCGTAACTCTATACGAGGCCTCATTTTGAGATCTATGTATTCATAATTACCTAGTGGAGCAGATTAACTCATAATTATAATGAAGTTATATTACATGTTGTTTACATACAGAATGTGAATCTTAACTTAATTAGAAAATATAAATATGATGATTGTATGAAAATAGTTTAATTATGCAGTATTCTACTTTTATATGTTTTTCAACAACCTTCCTTGCACTATTTATATTCGGCAATGGGTAAAGTACCCACTGGGCAATAAGTTGCTCAGCGAGTTATATGTCTAACTCGCAGGTAGTGGATAGAAGATCAGCATTTCTGCAGCAGCCCGCACCACCTCGATTGCGAATAGGGTAGGACTTTAGACTTAAAATAGTAGTATGGCATGTACGTTATATCTATTGTAAAGGTTTGTTAAACATATTAAGTATTGTGGTGTATGTAACAAGAGAATAAACAGTAGTATGGTAATGAAACTTAGCAAATGATATGCGATCTTGAGAAACAATATAGAAGTGTGAAATGTTTTTTGTAGGGTGTAGTTGAGGATATAAGGGAGATTATTATTGGGAGTGTTCTTGAGTTGAATTGTGAACAAAAGTGTTTTAAAAAAAATCATTTTTGGCGACACTTGGGAACCCCGCTTTTTAGGGGAAACTCCGCCCAATTTTTTGAAAATGTTTTCATAAGAATTCTTAATTAAGACATTGTAACTAGAGCTCGCATCCCGATGTGACATTCCTCCCCGACTTATTCATATGTCGGGAAGGTGTGTTACAGAATCAAATTTTGGTTTTGTTGAAAAATATGTTCAATTAGGGTTTTAAGATTTTAAAGAAGTAAAAATAACAATTTTAAGCCTTTTGGAAAATAAACCAACGAAATAAGGTTTTTGAATTTAGAAAAACTAAATTAAAGTTCTAAGATTTTAAATTTTGAAAAACACAAATTCCTAGTTTTAGCTACTGTGAAAAAAAAAACCAAAGAATTTAATACATACCTCCTTTTGATGATTCCTCCAAAAATTATTTTTCTTGGATGAATTAAAACAAAGACAATTGCTGCCTTTTGAATTCTTTCAATCGTGTCCCGCCTATTTCAGAATAAATATCAAATTCAATTTCTCCTTTTCCTTCACGGATTTAGTTCCACTTTTTCAAGCTACTGTCCAATTTTTTTATTTTCGGCCTCCCTTAATTTGATTGCTTTTGGTCCTTATTTATAGAGGTTTCATATGGTTTATTCCTAATTAATCATGGCAAGTAATATTGATAAGAAAAGGAAACCGAAACCTAATTGAATTAGGTTTCAAAAAATTTGCGTTGGAAAAATTGCGCTGCAGAAAAAAATTGCCGCAGGAAAAAATGCGCTGGCGAAAAAATCTGCAGCAGAGGAGCGGGTGTCGCCCGCAAGAAATTCCTGCTGGCGACCATTTCACCCACAGGATTTTCCTGTGGGCGAAATGGCTTTCAGAAAAAATCTGCGGGCAAAATGCCCATGGGCTCGCGCGATGATTTTTTCGACGCCGAATTTTTTTTTATTTTTATTTTTTTGACTTTTATTTGTGTATTTTTAATTTTTTTATTAATAAAAATTAGATACTAAAGTAAAAATTATTTAACAAAAATTATTTTGGACCAATTAGACAACACAAATCATTTTGGACTAAATAAAACATATTGAATCAGACTGGGTCAAAAATTAAGGGTCTACAGACATGTGTCCATACTCGGATGGGTGTCCATTTATTTGTTTTGTTTGGATATTACTTTGATTCTAATATAATGATGCTTTATTTTAATTGTTACGTGTAGTATGGATAATATTATTATACTTAAGAATTTTATAATATTAAGACTTGTAAAGGAGGCCGGTTCCAATGAACCGGGCGTTGTAGGGGTGCTGGGCCGATTCTCACCTTTTCCACACATTCCCAACTTTTCAAACCCATTAGGGGGTTGGAGATACCTTAGGAATTGAGTCATCCACCCCTTTCTTTTTCACATCCCTTCCGGGTGGCAACTCCTTTTTCTTCGGGCTTAGGCCCATGTTCTCTAAGGCTCCAAGCCTAAATAATGCCGAAGTTGCAAGAACTATTTCACCTGGAGTGGGGGCGAAAATCCCCGTTCACACATTCACTGCTTCATTGTCTTCAGCCTCAATATCCATTTTCTCATCTCCCTATGGGAACTTGATCTTTTGAATGACGGTTGAAGGAACTCCACTAAGAGGATGAAATTAGGGTCGTCCCAACAGTAATGTAAAGGTGACAGGTATATCCAGGACTTCAAACTCCACAATGGATTTAATAGGGCTAGCCTTCACAACAGCTTTAATGGCTCCCTCAGTATGCCTTTTGGTATTGTCATAAGCCCCAATTGTCACCTCTGTTAGGCTAAAATCTCGTGTAGTCATTGCTAGCTTTGGTAAGATCTTGAGTGGGCACATATTTAGAATAGATCCAACATCAACCATAACACAAGGGGTATTTTTGCTTTGACTTCCACCTTAATAAAAAGTGGATGGATGTGATCTCTTCCCTCTTCTGGCATGTTAGCATCTGAAAAATGACACCATCCCAACATCAACTTTGTTTTTCTTCTGAACATCATCACCCTTCTTCACTTTTTCATCCTTTTTTACCCCTATATAATTAATCAGCTCGTCTGGTGTTGAAATCTTCATGCTTTCCATAGCTTTGTCAATAGTCTCCTGATGCTTCTTGGATGTGGCTAGTAAATCCCATATACTAATACTAGCTTGAGTTCTTTTCAACTACTTTAGGTCAACGTCATTTTTCTCTTCCTTTCCTCCTCTTTCAGCATCTTTTCCCTTATTTGCTTCTACTTCCTTTGGTGGGGGCCTTGCATAAGGCTTGCTAGAGTGAGGATTTAGTACCTCATCTTCTTTAGGCTTAGACCAAGTCCATTCTTCTTTCTTGAGTTCTGATTTATCATCACTGTCGATTGAATCCCAAAACTCATTCATGACGCAAATGGCTACCTCCTCCTTAACCATAATTTTTTCAATCTTGCTACGTACCTCTTCTTCTTTAGTGGTCTCTCTATCTATATCTTGAAAAGATGAGAGGACAAATTTCTCATTCAATCCCCCTCCTATCATGAAGGTTGGTGGTGGTGGTACTCTGTTAAACCTAGGCAAAGGATTGTCCTTCGTGCTAGGCTTGCTATGCTCAGGCAACTTTCCATTATCAATCAAATTATGAATCTCATGCCTTAATCGAAAACATTTATCTGTCTCATGCCCTTGCATTTAATAGAATTGAGAGAAGGATTCACATCAAAGTTGGATGGTAAAGGATTTTGAAAAGTTTTAGGAGTCAATGACTATAACAACCCTTTCTTCTGCAGCTTGTTGAAAATCAAGGACAATGGTTTTCCTAACTCTGAAAACTGTCTCCTATTACCTTGACTAGTTGCATTGATATTTACTACCATTTGTGTACTCTGACTGCCATTTTGATAATTCCCTTTCTTATTCCTTCTTCAATAAAAATGGTCCTTTTCTTCTCTCTTTCACATTCTTCTATTTGTAAGCCAGCTTGAAGAAGGTACTTGAAATCCTTGATAAGAGTATGAGACATTCGCTCATGAAGAATAGGCAACACACCTCTCACTAACATCATAATCTAGTCCAATTCATTCTACCTCTTCTTAAGAAGTGCAACCTTATTCCTCTATCTCTTCACATAGAATTAGAAGTTACTCTGATGAAGGTAGAATCAATCAGGCAAAAGTAGAATGAGAACTCCACCTTTACATTACTGTTGGGAGGACCATGGTTTCATCCTTTTAGTGGAGTTCCTTCAACCTTCATTCAAAAGATCAAGTTCCTACAGGGAGATGAGACAGTGCATTTAATAGGGCTAGCCTTCACAACAGCTTTAAAGGTTCCCTCAGTATGCCTTTTGGTATTGTCATAAGCCCCAATTGTCACCTCAATTAGGCTTAAATCTCATGTAGTCATTGTTAGCTTTGGTAAGATCTTGAGTGGACACATATTTAGAGTAGATCCAACATCGACCATAAAACAAGGGGTATTTTTGCTTTGACTTCCACCTTAATAAAAAGTGGGCGGATGTGATCTCTTCCCTCTTCTGGCAAGTTAGCATCTGAAAAATGACACCATCCCATCATCAACTTTGTTTTTCTTCTGAACATCATCACCTTTCTTCACTTTTTCATCCTTGTTTACCCCTATATAATTAATCAGCTCATCTGGTGTTGAAATCTTCATGCTTGCCATAGCTTTGTCCATAGTCTCCCGATGCTTCTTTGATGTAGCTAGTAAATCCCATATACTAATACTAGCTTGAGTTCTTTTCAACTGCTTCAGGACAACATCATTTTTCTCTTCCTTTCCTCCTCTTTCAGCATCTTTTCCCTTATCTGCTTCTACTTCCTTTGGTGGGGGCCTTGCATAATGCTTGTTAGAGTGAGGATTTAGTACCTCATCTTCTTTAGGCTTAGACTAGGTCCATTCTTCTTTCTTGAGTTCTGACTTATCATCACTGTCGATTGAATCCCAAAACTCATTCATGACGTAAATGGCTACCTCTTCCTTAACAATAATTTTTTCAATCTTGCTACGTACCTCTTCTTCTTTAGTGGTCTCTCGATCTATATCTCGGAAAGATGAGAGGAAAAATTTCTCATTCAATCCCCCTCCTATAATGAAGGTTGGTGGTGGCGGTACTCTGTTAAACCTAGGCAAAGGATTGTCCTTCGTGCTAGGCTTGCTATGCTCAGGCAACTTTCCATTATCAATCAAATTATAAATCTCATGCCTTAATAAAAAACATTTATCTGTCTCATGCCCTTGCATTTAATGGAATTGAGAGAAGGATTCGTATCAAAGTTGGATGGTAAAGGATTTGGCAAAGTTTTAGGAGTCAATGACTATAACAACCCTTTCATCTGCAGATTGTTGAAAATCCAGGACAATAGTTTCCCAACTCTGAAATCTATCTCCTATTACCTTGACTAGTTGCATTGATATTTACTACCTTTTGTGTACTCTAACTGCCATATTGATAATTTCCTTTCTCATTCCTTCTTGCAAAAAAAAATGGTCCTTTTCTTCTCTCTTTCACATTCTTCTATTTGCAAGCCAGCTTGAAGAAGGTCCTTGAAATCCTTGATAAGAGTATGAGGCATTCGTTCATGAAGAATAGGTAAGACACCTCTCACTATCATCATAATCTGGTCCAATTCATTCTGCCTCTTCTTAAGAAATGCAACCTTATTCCTCTATCTCTTCACATAATCAATGGAGTTCTCATTCTACTTTTGCCTGATTGATTCTACCTTCATCAGAGTAACTTCTAATTCTATGTTATAATGATATGGCTGGATGAAGGCTTTGTACAGTGAATCTCAATTCTTTTAAGTACTTTTCTCTAAGGTGTTGAACCAGTTTTACACAACAGTATCCAATGAGAGCATGGAGTAACTTAGAGTTGGAGCCTTAGTAGCTCGGGCAAACTGCATGGTAGTGATAACTTCTTGAATTGCATATGGGGATTCCTAATTCCATCGAAATTAGCAAAGGAAGGCATCTTTAACTTGTAAGGGACTTTTTCATCTTGTTCAAATAGCTTATCCACTTTCGACACTTCCTTAGCCTTCAGCTTCTTTTCAAACTTCTTCTCTAAGTCAGCAATCATTTTCTCCACAACCGTAGTTTTCATCTTCTCTGCAATCACTTTCTTCTTTTCTTGTGGATCTTGGAAGTATTCAACCTAGTCATCATCATCCATTAATACCTTGTCTTCCTCAAATACCATTTCAGCTACTTTAGCCTTTCCCTTATCCTTTTGTTTCTTGTTACTAGCAGATGCTTCAACATTGTTATTCTTTAATATTGGAAGCAGCTGGATCCTCACAGTCTTAGCCAGTCCCCTTTCAATTTTTCCATTTTGGAGTTAAGGGCATCATTCACCAACTTTTGAATTTGCTCAGGTTCCATTTCCTTTGATTTGAAATTGACTGAATTGTCATGGGATTCTGAACTCTAGGTTGGGTTGTCGTAAGCTCCTGAACTGTTGTACTTTAGGTCTTGAGCTAGAAAGGATCAATACTATGTAATGCGATGTGTCTATGAATGTATGCATGTATACACAAGTAACAAACAAGCAAACAAAAAGAGCAGGGATGTTCCTTTCAACCTTATATCACCCATACATGAATGGTGACTCTCTTTTTCTAAGTATATAGACAATAAAACATCAATGTGGGATATGTTATTTTTGACAGATCCAGTCAGAAGGATTAAGTAGTAGTTGTATTTTCAAATTTAGAAGTTAGTCCATGATAATTCCCATTAATTAAGTCTTAATCCATTGGATCAATTGAAAATAGCTTTTATGCTACATTATGGATTAAAACAAAATTAAAGGGTATATCATAAATATATTTATTTTTTGGAAAAGCAGCTAAACATTCATGCCACAAATAAACCCATGATTAATAGGTCTTTGTACAATTTAGGCCTACAATTGATTTTAATATTCCATAATTGATCAAACTAGTTGTAAGCCCATTTAAGAAAAAATGTAAGAAAAGTTTGAATTTGTATCATGAAGTGAAAAATAGTTTTGAACCTATCTTTGAAAAGCTCATTGCAAAAAGGTTTGTTTAAAAATTAATTTTGGGCTTTGAGCTTGGGCCATTGTTTTATTAGTTTTTGTTATAGTTTTGTGTCTTGTTTGTTATGTTAATTATTGTTTTATTTAGGTATTTTGTTAGTTTTAATTGGTTTGTCTAGTGTTTTCTTTAATTGTGGTAGTTTTAGTTTATTTCAATGTTTATGTCGTTTTTGATGTAGTTTTTAGTATTGTGTTTATGTTGTGTTGGTTATTGTCTATTGATTTCTTGTTAAGATTTGTTTTGAGTTTTGTGTTAGGTTAAAAAGGCAAGGAAGCAAATTTGAAGGAGAAAGTGGCAGTGGCTGACACAGGCAGAGGACACAGCCAAGTCACTGGCCGTGTCCCATACCAAGATTAAATTGAAGAACAAGTCCCAGTAGCAGACACATGCAAGGGACACGGCCAAGTCACCTGGCCGTGTCCCCCCAAAAAGACCCAACACGGCCAAGTCAAGCTTCACTTGGCCGTGTCTCACTTGGTTCTACAGGAAAGAGATCAAAAATTGCACAGAGGTGAACACCTGCAGGGGACACGGCCGTGTCTTATGGCTGTGTCCCTCCAACAAGCTCTCACATGGCCGTGTCCCTCATGACTTGGCCGTGTCTCTCATGAACCAAACGCGCACCAAATTTTAAAGTGGACGTTTCGTATAAAAGGAAAGAAGAGAGCTAGGTTACGACTGTTGACGATTTGGAGCATATTTTGAGCCGTCAGAGATTAGAGCTAGGGTTTTAACATTTATTTTCTTAATTTTGATTTCACATTGGATCAAAACTAGCTAGATTAGATTGTTTATGCCAGTGATTCATTCTTCTTGCAAGATTTTGAACAAGAGATTCTTCAGAAACTTCAAGGAGCTGTAACTTGGTTTTGTTCTCGAACTTATTCACTTTATTTTTATTGAATGGATATTATCATGTCTATTTTGGTTTCTTTGAACATTAACGAGATGAATATGTTTGATTGCATTATGAACTAATTTGATCTAGTCTAGGGTTTGTATGGATCTGCTATGATTGTATGAATTGGTTATTCTCTTAGCTAATAATTTCTTTTGCCTTTATTGAATGAAATATTGTTAAATATAATTGATTGGCCACCAATTGTGTGTTTTAGGTATTAGATGATGGATTGAGAGATGAAGTCTAATGCTGGAATAATTCAATTAAGGACTTAGGTGAATTAGAAATATAACCTATTAAAAAGATTGTTTCAATTATAACAAGATTAGTTGTAAGAGGTTTGAATGCGAGAGCTTATTTCCTTGACTTAATTAATTAAGTTGTTTGAGATTTAATCTTTGAAATTAAATTAGTTAAGTGGAATAACCATTCATGCAAATAAGTAGTAGAGAAGTGCAAACCCTAGACCCTTTTATCAAGTGAATCAAAACTCAGCTCAATTTACTTTTATCGTTTTAAACTTCAATTCAATCTTTTCATTACTTAGCAATTTAAATTTCTTTAATTACTTGTTACTTTTAATTTGATAATCAATTACCCATTTTGGCTTCCTTGAGAGAACAACCTTGGGGCGATCACCTTTGCTATAGCTACCTCGTATACTTGCGAGTGACGCTTTGTGGTAGAGTTAATTTTAGCGCAACAAGTTTTTGGCGCCGCTGCCGGGGAAGCTAATTGGCGTAATTGTTTATTTAAAAAAAATAAAAAAAATTTTAGATTATTTTCATTTTTTCCATTTTATTTTATTTGTCTTTTGCTTTTGATATTTCTTTTTCTAGAAATTTTTGTTTATGCAAGGCAGGAGATCACTCGAAGGAGAGCTACATCCATTCATTCCAGAAATTCAAAGAGTGAAAAGGAGCAGAGAAGAGTTTGAGCTCTACACCGGATTTGATACTTCAGAGGAGGACATTTCGAATTTTGAGTCAGAATCTGAAAAATCTGTAAAGATGGCTGAAGAAAGACAAAGAACCATGAGAGATTTTGCTAGACCTGTCATTGGGACTTCCACTTCTTGCATAAGACTGACAGATGCAGCAAGGAACTATGAGTTGAAGAACATTCATTACAACATGCTGCCATCGTTCTATGGAGTTCCAAATGAAGATCCTTTGAATTTTATTCGGGATTTCTACTCCACCCTCAACACTTTTCCTTTGGGAGGACTAACAGAAGATCAGTTGAGGATGAGATGTTTCCCTTATACTTTGAAGGATAGGGCAAAGAGCTGGCTCATGATGTTGCCTAAAAATTCACTGACAACTTGGGAGCAAGTTTATAACAAGTTCATGGGCAAGTTCTATTCACACCAAAAGACAGCTGAATTGAGAGGGAAGATTGCTACATTCTCTCAATTCGAAGGAGAGCCATTTCATGAGGCTTGGGACAGATTCAAGATGTTATTGATCCAGTGTCCACATCATCACTACCCACTTCAACTCCTTAATAAGTTTTTCTATGATGGTCTCACCCAGCAATTTCAGAACACAGTTGATAATGCAGCTGGGGGAGCCATGGGAGAAAAGACAGTTGATGAGACTTATGAGATCTTTGAGATGTTGGGAGCTAATTCTCAACAAAAGAGTGTAAGGGGAAGAAGCAAGGGGGTGAATCAACTGGAAGCCAATACTGAAATGGTTAGTCAAATAGCTGAGTTGACAAGGCAGGTTCAGATGCTAAACATGAAGAATAATATTTCTTCATCTACTCAAGAAGTGTGTGGAATCTGTGGGACATTTGGGCATGGAGCAAATATATGTCCCTCTGTATATGAGTCTTTTGGGAATGAAGCTGAGCAAGTTAATGCTATGGGGGGATTTCAACCAAGAGCCAGGAATGATCCTTACTCCAACACTTACAATCCTGGTTGGAGGACAACAAATAATGCTCAACAGCCTTTCCATTTGCTCCAGAGACAGAACCAACAGTAGGGCCAATCCTCAAATCAAGGTCAGCCTAAAAGAGAGAGTTTGGAGGAAAGTTTACAAGCTTTCATCAAAGTCAGTGCTCAAAATCAAGAGATGAACAATAAGAGACTGGATTCCTTAGAAGCATCTTTTAAGAAGGTGAAGACCCAAGTGGGGCAACTTGCACAACAGATGCAGATTCAACAAAAGGGGAAGTTCCCAAGTCAACCTGAGCAGGCACAAGCAGTGACTGTTCTTAGGAGTGGCAAGGTAATTAATAATAATGTTGAAAATAACTCTGTGAATGCAGGTGAACAAGAAAAGAAAAAGGAAGGAGAATTAGAGAACAAAGGTGCTAAAGAAGGATCAATGGAGAAGTCCCCTACACCAGATTTGCACAAGGCAAGCAATCCATACCGGCCACCTATACCATTCCCAAGCAGGTTGAAGGATGATAAAAAAGATAAGCAGTTTTCAGATATCTTCAACATGCTATCTAAGGTAAGTATTAACTTACCCTTACTTGAAGCAATTAAGAACATGCCAGCTTATGCTAAATTCTTCAAAGAACTGAATACCAAGAAAAAGAGGTATGAGCCGAATGAAAAGGTGATAGTTTCTGAGGTAGCTAGTGCTGTTTTGCAGCATAAACTACCTCCTAAGCTAAAGGATCCTGGAAGCTTTATTATTCAAATTACTATGGGGAATGGAAAAGGTACTGAGGGCATGTGTGATTTAGGAGCTAGTGTGAATTTAATGCCTTATTCTGTTTATCTTGATTTGGAATTAGGGGAACTTAAACCAACAAAAATGGTGTTGCAATTAGCTGATAGATCTCTTAGATTCCCGAAAGGGGTTATAGAAGATGTGTTAGTTAAAGTTGGTGGTTTGATAGTACCTGTTGATTTCATTGTTCTTGACATGGAAGTAGGTAATTCTTCACCATCTGCACACACCATTCTGCTGGGTAGGCCTTTTATGGCAACTACCAACACTTTGATAGATGTTAAGAATGGAAAATTATCAATGACTGTTTTGGGACAAACTGTAGAATTTTCTATTTTTAACACTTCTCCTATTCCTACAACTGCTTTATATGAGGATTGTTCTTTCATTGATTGTGTTGATGCAGTTGTTTCAGATGTTTTCTTGCAGACAGGTTCCTCTGATAAATTGGAGCTGGCATTGACTTTGGATAGTGATTTGAAAATTTTTGATGCAGAAATAGCCAGTTGTCTTGAGACCTTAGGAAGTGCTGAAGTAGAGGAACTTAAGGAGGACCCAATTTGTGAGCTTCCCACCATTCAAAAAGAAGAGAAGAACCCCTCACTAGAGTTAGAAATGAAAGAATTGCCTAAGAACCTGAAATATGTGTTTTTAGGAGATCACAACACTTTACCTGTAATAATATCTAGTGAACTTAGTGAAGGGGAGGAGATGAGGTTGGTGAGTGAGCTTAAAAGATTAAAGAGAGCAATAGGCTGGGGATTGAGTGACATCAAGGGTATTAGCCCTTCTATGCGCATGCATAGAATCACTTTAGAAGAGGGAGCTAAACCTGTGAGGGAGACCCAAAGGCGACTTAACCCAAATATGAGTGAAGTGGTTAAGAAAGAAGTGCTCAAATTACTGGATGAAGGAGTAATATATCCAATTGCTAATAGTGAGTGGGTGAGCCCAGTACATGTAGTTCCTAAGAAATCTGGAATCACTGTGGTGAAAAATGAGAATAATGAATTGGTTCCTACTAGGACTACTACTGGGTGGAGAATGTGCATTGATTATAGGAAGTTGAACAATGCTACAAAGAAAGATCATTTTCCTCTTCCTTTTATTGATCAGATGTTAGATAAACTTTCTGGGCACTCACATTATTGTTTTCTGAATGGCCTTTCAGGTTACTATCAGGTGCCAATAGCTCCAGAGGATCAGTCAAAGACAACCTTTACTTGCCCTTTTGGGACTTATGCATTTCGACGTATGCCCTTTGGCTTGTGCAATGCACCTGCAACTTTTCAGAGATGCATGATGTCTGTCTTCTCAGATATGATCGACGATTTTATTGAGGTATTTATGGATGATTTTTCTGTTTTTAGTAATTCTTTTGATAATTGCCTCGATAAACTTGTTCGTGTGCTTGAGAGATGCATTGAATGTAACCTCACTTTAAGTTGGGAAAAGAGTCATTTTATGGTTACTCAGGGCATTGTCTTAGGTCATGTGGTGTCAAGTAAAGGGATTGAGGTGGATAAGGCTAAAATTGAATTGATTGCTAAGTTACCCCCACCTACCTCTGTTAAGGGAATAAGAAGTTTTCTAGGGCATGCAGGATTTTACAGGAGGTTTATTAAGGATTTTTCCAAAATAAGCCAACCATTGTGCCATTTTGTTGGGAAAAGATGTTCCATTTGAATTTACAGCACAATGCATGCAAGCTTTTAATTCCCTTAAAGAAAAATTGACTAGTGCACCAATAATTGTAGCTCCGGTCTGGTCTTTACCTTTTGAAATCATGTGTGATGCCTCTAATCATGCAATAGGAGCTGTTCTTGGGCAAAGGGTTGATAAATACTTGAGAGTAATATATTATGCTAGTTTAACCCTGAATAGTGCACAAATGAACTACACCACAACTGAGAAGGAAATGTTAGCTGTTGTTTTTGCTTTAGACAAATTTAGAGCTTATTTAATTGGGTCAAAAATTATTGTGCATTCTGACCATGCAGCTCTTAAATATCTTCTAACAAAACAGCATGCTAAACCGCGCTTAATTAGATGGGTGTTGTTATTGCAAGAGTTTGATTTCCAAATCAAGGATACTAAGGGTAGTGAGAATGTTGTTGCTGATCATTTATCCAGATTACCCTTCTTTAGTGAAAACCTTGCATCTGATAGCATTCATAAAAATTTAGAGGTTTTTCCTGATGAGCATTTGTTTGTGGTAATTAATGCACCTTGGTTTGCAGATATTGCTAACTATCTTGCCTGTGGTATTTTGCGATCTAACATGTCCTTTCAGGAAAAGAAAAGGTTTCTACACTTGAGTAAGTTTTATTTTTGGGATGAACCTTATCTATTCCGGATATGCAAAGATGAGATAGTTCGCAGGTGTGTATCTGAGGAAGAACAACTGAGTGTTCTTCAATTTTGTCATGACCTTCACTGTGGGGGTCATTTTGGAGGAAGAAAGACTGCAGAAAAGGTGCTTCAAAGTGGTTTTTACTGGCCTACTTTATTTAAAGATGCTCAAGACTATTGTAAGCACTGTGATCGTTGCCAAAGAGTAGGTAACATTGGGAGGAGGAATGAAATGCCCCTTCAGTCATATATTGTTGTTGAACTGTTTGATGTGTGGGGAATAGACTTCATGGGTCCTTTCCCTAAGTCCTTTGGTTATGAATACATTTTAGTTGCTGTTGATTATGTTTCCAAATGGGTGGAGGCAATCCCCACCCGTACTAATGATGCTAATATTGTTGTTAAATTTGTGAAGGAAAACATTCTTAGCAGGTTTGGCACACCAAGGGTGATAGTCAGTGATGGGGGGAGTCATTTTTGCAATAGGCTTTTTGAGAAGTTAATGCACAAATCTGGCGTGAAGCATAAGGTGTCCACTCCATACCATCCACAGACTTCTGGGCAAGTAGAAACATCGAACAAGCAGCTAAAAGGAATTCTGGAGAAAACAGTCAACACATCCAGGAAGGATTGGGCAACCAGATTGCATGATGCACTATGGGCATATCGGACTGCTTTCAAAACTCCTCTAGGTATGAGTCCATATCGATTGGTGTTTGGAAAAGCTTGTCACTTACCAGTGGAGTTGGAGCACAGAGCATATTGGGCAATCAAGACTCTGAATTTGGACTTGGACAAAGCAAAGAGAGAAAGATTTCTGCAAATTTCAGAGTTAGATGAGCTGAGGAATGAGGCTTATGAGAGCTCGAGAATTTACAAGGATCGCACTAAAGCACTTCATGATAGAATTATAGTGCGAAAGACATTGAGTCCAGGTATGAAGGTTTTACTTTTTAACTCACGACTCCATCTTTTTCCAGGTAAACTCAAGTCTCGATGGAGTGGTCCTTTCGAGATAACTCAGGTATATCCTTCTGGTGCAATTGAATTACTTAACTCTATAACAGGTGAGACTTTCAAAGTGAATGGACAGAGAGTTAAGCCATACAATGAAGGATTTCAGGAAGTGAGGGTCATTGACAGTACTTTGATTCATGATCCCTAGGCCTTGCATGATTTCCAGCTATATGACATTAAAGAAGCGCTAAATGGGAGGCAACCCATCGGTTTGCATTTATTTTTTGTAGTTGTAATTTTAAATTTAGCGAGTATTGATTTTATGTTCGGTTTAAATAAATGGACTGTGCTTTGATCAGTTTTTCTTTACTTTGTGTTTCAGGGGTGTTTAAAGAAGAAGGTTTGCAAAATTGTTAAAAAAAATTGATCGATTTTGCAAATTTTGTACAGAAATTGGACACACCCAGGGGACACGGCCAAGTCACCTGGCCGTGTCCCCCAAGATCATTAGACACAGCCGTGTGCTCTCCACTTGGCCGTGTCCCTTCACTTTCACACACAGACACGGCCAAGTCAACACACACACGGCCGTGTCACCTCAATTTTACACTTTTAAAAACCCGATCTAGCCCAGTTTCTTTTCATAAATCCCTAATTTCCTATTCTTCGTCTCTTTCGTTCTCTCGCTCTCTGTAACACCAAAACCATAGCTTTTGATTTCAAAACTCCACCTCTTCCATTAAAACTTCAAATTACTTCAACAAAACTTGAGATAATCACTTAAAACTTCCTCTTGACTCATTTTATTTTGATTTAATTCAATTTTGGGTGTTAATTTTTCAGATCTCAAGATGCCAAGAACTAAAACTGTCTCAAACCGCAAGAAGAAGAAATCTAATACCGAAGGAGCTTCTTCCTCTTCCTCCACTTTATCTTTCAAGAGGGCAACTCTTTTGGCTCGGGGTTTTTTCCCGACAAGGTATGTGAATGACGAATCTCTAGATGCTTTGCAAATTAGAACTGCTTTTTATAGATGTGTGCAATATCTTGGGTGGGAGACTTTTGTCTCATTGAGACCTTTGCAGTTTGAGGAGCTTACCCTAGAATTTTTGACAACTCTTAAGGTGGAAAGAGATGATAAGAAAATCTGCAGGAGACTGTTGTTTAAATTAATGGGTAGATCATTTGTGCTTACTATTGATCAGTTGAATGATATCTATGGTTTTCATCAGCATGGGGAAAGATCGATACCCAAAGATTTTAGATAACAATTTTCTTGGGGAGCCTTAGGCTCGGGTACTTATTTGGCCAAATCGGCCAAAGCATCTAAATTACGGAACCCTACTTTGAGATATTTGCACAGGTTTATGTCATGTGGGTTCTTTGCTCGGAAGGAGAGCCCGGGTGTGGTTGAGTCGAGTGAGCTATTTTTCTTGGATTGTGTTTTGAATGAAATGAATATTAGTGTCGGCTATTGGTTAGCCGATATTTTTTATACTGTAGCTAATAAAAGGAGGGGGGCTATTTGTGTTGGAGGATTGATCACTACATTAGCAGTAGCCCTTATTGAGGATTTTGACCCAAGTACTACTCTGATGACTCAAATTTTGGGTAATTATTCCTTGGATTTAGCTACCCTTAAGAAGATGCACATGGTGGTGCATAGGAGAGGGACTTTTGTGATGCCTTCAGCTGAGCCTGAAGCACCGGGGGACAGGCAAAAGAGAGCCCGGGTTGAAGAGGAGTCAGACTCGGATTCTTTAGGTCTAGATGAGGATGCTCCGGTCTCGGAACATCAAGAGGTACTTCTGAGGATTGAGGCCCTGGAGGGCAAAGTGGATCGACTGGATAGCAAGGTGGACCGTAACCATGCTGAGATCTTACAGCAGATGGAACAGATTAACAGTAACCTTGCGACGATCTTGAGTCTCCATCCCTCAGCTGCATCATCTTCCCGCCCACATTTTCCATAGATTTTCAGTCCTTGCTTTATTTTATTTAGTGTACTTTTGTTTTATTTTTCGTTTTTGTTTTAATGTTAACGTTTTGTATTTGGATATTTTATTTTTATTACTCTTATTTTTGAACTTTTGTGTTTGTGATGGAAAGCTAGGATTTTGCCTCACCAGGTACGATGGAAGACAGGTTGTCCTTTGACTCTTTTTATTTATTATTCTTGTTTTACATTGAGGACAATGTAAATTTTAAGTGTGGGGTACTCTTTAAGCTTTCCTTTAATTCTTGTTTTGCTTATTGTGGTTGTTTTGTTTATTGTGTTTGTTGTGCATGGCATAATTGTTGAAAATTTATTGATCTTTTCTTTAATTCTAGCATTATAGTTGAGACTTTGGTATCAGCATAGAAATGAGCATTTGAATTCATTCGGGATTAATTTTCGCATTCTGCAATTCATGACATATAAATCTTTGTGAACCCACCTGTGTGAGTTTTGAGCCTCATAAAATTTGATATTTTTGTCAATTGATTTTCTTTTCTTAAGTGTGCACCTTCATAATGTTGCATCTCTAGAGTTTTCTTTTGCATACTTATTGAACTCACATTATGATTTAATCTCAAGTTTTAAAATGATGAAGGCAAATTAGGTTAGCCCCTTTAGCTTAAAGACACTTCCCTTAATATTGATTTTCTTAGTAAGCCAAGTTGAGCCATTGACCGTTTCTTGTTTGGTTAACACAATTCTCAACTTAACATGTTCTTATTATCATCATACCTATGCATTAAGGAATGGAGTTTTATGATTTGACAATAGGGTAGTTTATTTCAAGTGTGGGGTAAGTAAAAACAAAATAAATAATATGGAATTCCTAAATGAGGGTTGAAATGCATACTTTGCATATTGTATTTGATTAAGAGTCATTATTCTTTTCCTCTACATTTTAAGCTAGATGTTCCATGTAAGTTTATACTTTGTATATTTATATTATTAAAAAAAATTAAAAATGCTGATAAAAATAAAAAATATAATAATAAAAAAAGAGAAGAAGAAGAAAAAGAAAAAGTGAAAAAAAGGAGATATATATATACAAAGTTCATATATTTTCTAGCCTTAGAGGAATTTTGACTCATTACTCTTCTTTTAGTGTGCAAGTATGTAAGATTGTTAAGGGTTGGTGAGTATGCTATTTGAAGGAGTTATGAAATTCTTAGCAAGAATAGTGTCTAATTTAGATACTCCATTTCTTGATGCTCCAGCTTAAATGTCTTTTCTCACACCTTACCTTAGCCCCATTACATCTAAATAAAAGACCTTCGAATTATTTCTTGAGAAAATCAGTGAGGGAGATTGGATAATTAAGCAAGTTTATGGCAGTATGCACTCATGAGTGGTATGAGTGATTAACCTTTGAAATCGAGTGAAACACTTAGTTGAGAGATAAGATTTGTATGTTTGGATTAATGAATGAGTTAAGAAAATCCTTGATTGAAGGAAATTGCAATTATTTATGTCTGACTCTTTAAGTATTTCATCTATATGCTGGAATTTTACTTAAGGTTGTTTGAGTTTTTAATTTATGCCATATGAATTTGCTTGAGGACAAGCAAAGTTTTAACTGTGGGGTAGTTTTTTATTAGTTTTTGTTATAGTTTTGTGTCTTGTTTGTTATGTTAATTATTGTTTTATTTAGGTATTTTGTTAGTTTTAATTGGTTTGTCTAGTGTTTTCTTTAATTGTGGTAGTTTTAGTTTATTTCAATGTTTATGTCGTTTTTGATGTAGTTTTTAGTATTGTCTTTATGTTGTGTTGGTTATTGTCTATTGATTTCTTGTTAAGATTTGTTTTGAGTTTTGTGTTAGGTTAAAAAGGCAAGGAAGCAAATTTGAAGGAGAAAGTGGCAGTGGCTGACACAGGCAGAGGACACGGCCAAGTCACTGGCCGTGTCCCATACCAAGATTAAATTGAAGAACAAGTCCCAGTAGCAGACACATGCAAGGGACACGGCCAAGTCACCTGGCCGTGTCCCTCCAAAAAGACCCAACACGGCCAAGTCAAGCTTCACTTGGCCGTGTCTCACTTGGTTCCACAGGAAAGAGATCAAAAATTGCACAGAGGTGAACACCTGCAGGGGACACGGTCGTGTCTTGTGGCCATGTCCCTCATGACTTGGCCGTGTCTCTCATGAACCAAACGCGCACCGAATTTTAAAGTGGAAGTTTCGTATAAAAGGAAAGAAGAGATCTAGGTTACGACTGTTGACGATTTGGAGCAGATTTGGAGCCGTCAGAGATTAGAGCTAGGGTTTTAACATTTATTTTCTTAATTTTGATTTCACTTTGGATCAAAACTAGCTAGATTAGATTGTTTATGCCAGTGATTCATTCTTCTTGCAAGATTTTGAACAAGAGATTCTTCAGAAACTTCAAGGAGCTGTAACTTGGTTTTGTTCTCGAACTTATTCACTTTATTTTTATTGAATGGATATTATCATGTCTATTTTGGTTTCTTTGAACATTAACGAGATGAATATGTTTGATTGCATTATGAACTAATTTGATCTAGTCTAGGGTTTGTATGGATCTGCTATGATTGTATGAATTGGTTATTCTCTTAGCTAATAATTTCTTTTGCCTTTATTGAATGAAATATTGTTAAATATAATTGATTGGCCACCAATTGTGTGTTTTAGGTATTAGATGATGGATTGAGAGATGAAGTCTAATGCTGGAATAATTCAATTAAGGACTTAGGTGAATTAGAAATATAACCTATTAAAAAGATTGTTTCAATTATAACAAGATTAGTTGTAAGAGGTTTGAATGCGAGAGCTTATTTCCTTGACTTAATTAATTAAGTTGTTTGAGATTTAATCTTTGAAATTAAATTAGTTAAGTGGAATAACCGTTCATGCAAATAAGTAGTAGAGAAGTGCAAACCCTAGACCCTTTTATCAAGTGAATCAACACTCAGCTCAATTTACTTTTATCGTTTTAAACTTCAATTCAATCTTTTCATTACTTAGCAATTTAAATTTCTTTAATTACTTGTTACTTTTAATTTGATAATCAATTACCCATTTTGGCTTCCTTGAGAGAACGACCTTGGGGCGATCACCTTTGCTACAGCTACCTCGTATACTTGCGAGTGACGCTTTGTGGTAGAGTTAATTTTAGCGCAACAGCCATGAGGTGAAAAAGAATTTTGACCCATCTAAAAAAGTTTTATGTCAAAAGACCATCTCGAAAAAGAGTTTAAAAATAGTTTTGGTCTTATTAAAGTAAAATTATTTTGGGCTTATACCATAATTAGGTCATGTTAGGAAAAAGAAAACCAAATGGGCCATAACTGAAATCAAGACATCTTAATCATAGTCAAACAACAATTACATAAGGTAAACCTAAGTAAAGTTACTAGGCCAACTACATGGGTTTTAGTCTTTGGGTTGAAAAGTTTAGGTTTCCATAGCAAGTATATACCGAAAGGTATGAGGCTAAGAGTGGTTATGCCATGCTCAATTTCCATACCTTTAGTAAAGTATGATATCCCTTACACAAGATAACTCAGGTTATACAAGGCATCATAACTCCTGCTGTAATATCCTCATGTTTGCCCTAGAAGTATTGGTTATGTTGTTGTTGTAAATTGGATTGAATGTATATGTTATGTGTTAAGAAAAGAAATTGAGAAGAGAATGCTTGTGTACATGTGTTTTGGGAAAGAAAATAGGGTTTAGAGAGAAATGTATATGTTGTTTATATGATGATATAACTAACATATACATAAGTCAAATAGAGAGTCAATGCAAGAAGATATTTTATTTGAGACTTGTGAAATTACATATTTGGGCATGCAAGGGACAAAAGCTAAATTAAGTGATGAGAGGTGTTTTGGTAATTGTTTTGTTAAATTTTGTGGTGGAGATTTAAAGAAGAAGAAATGGTTGATTTGTATTCATTCTTCTTCTCTTCTCATGTGTGTGCCGGCCATTGAAGAAAAGAGAGAGCAAGAGAGGTGTGTTTGATGCTAGAACCAAATTGAAGAAGGAATAAAAGGATTTGGCTAGAGATTTGTGGAATTTCTTCATTTAAGGTAAGTATTTTCTTGTTGCTTTGGTTATTTTTGAAGTTATGTTTGATGTGAGGTTTGATTGGTTGGAATCTTGATTTGGTGTGTTTGAGATGTATTCACAAGTGTTTAAATTGATTACAAGTTAAAAGATTTAATTGGTGTGGGTTTGGTTTTGAATATGGTAAGTTATGTAGAGGTTGATAGTGAAAGATTATGAAGGATGTTGGAATTAGGGTTGTGAGATGGCTTGTGTTTAAATGTGTTGTTTAAGTGATTATTGTGATGATTATGTAAGATATGTGTGTATGTCATTGATTGCATCCATTTGAATGAGTTTGTGTTGTGCATAAGGTGTTAGAATGCATTTAGAAGAGTGTTGGCTTTGGTTAGGGTTTGTTCATGAGTGACACGGCCAAAACCAAAGAAGAGACACGGCCAAGACTTAATGTTTTGGAGAGACACGGCCAAGTCCATGGGAATTTTGCCGTGTGTGTGAGTTTTTGGAGAGGACACGGCCGTGTCTCATGCCAGTGTCTGCCACTGCCAATTTGTTTTGGGAGACACGGCCACAAGCTTGGCCGTGTCCCTTGGGTGTGTTTGCTACTGTGATGGTTTTTGGTTCTTCATGCATTGTTTGATGCTTCAAAAGTCTTTTGTTCCTAAACATTTTATATACACTCTAAATACTTTGTAATCAAAGAATGACCTAAACAAATGTATGTGGATGATTCTAAACCTATGAATAATGATCTTTGAATTAGGTTTTGAAGAGATTGTGTTGCATTAACCTAAATGTTGAGAATTCTTGGAAGAGAAAATGTGTAGATGGATGGGAATAGTTCTTGAGGTAAGTACCAATACATACGAGTGTATTTATTTATATGATTTGAGGCTTAACACATTTGTTTGCAAATGTGTTAAGTGGTTTACTATATTGTTAATATAATTGGATTAAGGTGATGATTGAATGATGTGAAGGATGTGAAGATCATTAAAAAGGTAAGCATAAACCCTATTTGATTGTATATCCTTATATGTCTTTGAACTTTAACACATTTGGATGAAAGTGTTAAATAAGCTCTTATATTGTGAATGTAAATGATGAATGTAAATCGCTATATATATATATATATAAAGGATGAAATGTGAAATGGGAAAGGTAGGAAGAAATGAGGATCATTCTTAAGGTATGTGCAATTTGTTATGATAAATACTCTAGTAATGAATGATGTTAATGTGTTTTGAGAAATGAGGAAATGTTATGTTATGTGCATTGTGAATCCTGTGTATGGCAATGTATTATATGAATAATATACTTTGAAATGTTATATCAATGATGCTATATGTATCATATGGATTGAGATATGATATGTGGTGAAGCCATTGTGATTGGCTAAGATAATTCAATTGAGATATGTAAGGCATGTTTGCCTAAATGATGATGAGAATTGAAAATGATATTGATGATGAAATAAACAATGAATTGTGTATCTAATGTGTTATTCATTTTCAGAGTTTTGTTGTTGGTGGCATGCCTAATGGTAACAATCTCTTGAAGTTAGGTTGGGCTTGATCCTTGAAGCCAAGTTGGGTTGAAGTTTAACATGTTTTACTCCCCTTGAAGCTTGGTTGGGTCTAGTCCTTGAAGCCTAATTGAGATGTTACAACCCTTGAAGCTAGGTTGGATTAGTTCTTGAAGCCAAGTTGGGTTGATACTTAGCATGCTTTGTTCCCCTTGAAGCTTGGTTGAACTTAATCCTTGAAGCCTAGTTGGGATATTTATGAATGTGATAATTAAACCAAAGCATTAACTCTGAAAGTCGAATAGCATATTAGTGTCTTTTGGGCCCGAGTCTGTCTTTGTTGTCAATGTGATATACAATTGTTGAAAAAGATGAGTAATGAGATCTATGGTTGACTTCATTGGAAGTGTGATTCATGATTTGTATGATATGTAATGTGTGTATTGAAATCTTGATTGTAAGTATTAATGATGAATCATGATTGGTGAATTGTGAATAAAGTAATGTTATGAAATATGTTATGTATAATGTGTGTATTGATATATTGATTGTGGATACTATTAATGAATTGTGATTGGTGATAATGATTGTCTTCATTGGAAATGTGATTCATGATTGGTATTATGTATAATGTGTATATTGAATAGTTGATTGTGAGTATTAGTGACGGGTTGGAATTGGTGATAATAGTATGTATATATGTACATAATATATGAAATTAGTCGAGATATATGAAAGGTGCAAATTAAAAAGAGAAAAACATGATAAAAACTAACAGTATATGTAATGGTTAGAATTACTATAACGTATGTTTATATTTTATATTGGACTACTAAGCTCTCGGGCTTAGCGCAGGTGTGTATTCGCGCAGGTAGCTTGGTGGAGGATATGAAGTCTTTCGTTATGCCACGAGAAGAGTAAAAGTTTGTCGAGACCAACTAGAGGGAAATGCATACATGTATAATTTTTGATTATGATGTATTTCTGATGATAGAGTATTTATATGCATAAATGAAGATTTGATAAAGATAATGATTTTGTAAATGTAATTTAAATTAACGTATTATGGTTTTGAACTCTGTTACCGGTTTTTAAAAGATAACGAAAAGTGACATTCCTTATACTTTGTATATTTACTGTATGTATACTAGGTATATGTATAGTACTTATATAGGGTATTGGGGTGTTACAATTGTTTTGGTATCAGAGCTTAGGTTCGAGATTCTCGGCCTAAGTGAAAAAAAAAATTTTGAAAAGTTTAAATAGAAGTAAAACGGAAAAGTTTTGAAATGAAATTTGTAATACATGTGTATGCATTGACACCTAGGTTGGTCTCGGATGTGGCATAATATGACTTGTAGAATATTTGTATGATATGAGATGCTCAATATAGTTGATGATATATGTGTATACTATGTTGATGTGATGAGAAACCATGATTGTTGGCAATGATGTTGGAAATGAATTATAATTGAGGCATAGTGCCTAATTAATTATGAGAAACGAATTGTGAAATGTAATGTGATATATGCATATTGATGATGCATATGAAAAATGTTATGTCGTGTGCATCATGGAATGTAATGTTGATGTTTATGAGCAATATTATGTAGGACATAATATGAATTGAAACATAAAGAAATGAAAAGGAGAATAAAGTTGAAAATGAGTTGAAAATCAAATCAAGATAAGAATATGTACTTTTCTTCTATACTTTGAATCTCTTTATAATAAAGTTTATGTTGGGTTTGCTAATGTTGAGTTTGCTAGGCAGAGGAAATAATATCGAATTGTTAAAATTGAAAGTTATGTTATTTAAATGAGGAGAGTATGGTGGAATATTGAATGAGAGATTAGTAGAGACAAAGTGTGATTATGTAAAGTTGGGATGTATATACAGTTAAGGTTTTGTTTAAAGGAAAAAGAGATGATATTGGTTAAGTAAGAATATAAATTGGTATTGTTATTTTAATGCAAATATTGTGAATTTAATGTTAGAAATGTGAGATGCTTGAATATGGTGAAAGCTCATGGTAATGGTGGTAATATACGATATTTGAGATTCTGAAATGAGCTTGGTAATTGTGAAAATTATATGTTTTGATATTGCTTTGTGATATATATATATATATATATATACGTAAGATGTTTTTAAAGTGATATTAAGAAAAGATGAGTTTGGCAAAGTGAAGTTTAAGCAAAGTAGTAAGTTGAAAAGTTAAAGTTCTAGTGGAATTTGATAAAGATTATTTGGATATTGATAGTTTAATGTATATTCAATACATGAGCTAGGCGAAATGACTTATATTGTACATGAAAGTATTATGAAGTGAGTAATGTGATTGATAGTATGAGAATTTGTTTTGATGTAAAAAGGGTAGTGGAGGAGCAAATGAAAATGAGCTATTTTAAGCCACACTACTGGAAAGGGTAAAATGGATATGGAAGTGTATTAAATGCTTTTAAAGGCGAAAGTGAGAGAGATGTCACTTTGGGAATATGATCAAGATGAATGAGAAGTGTTAATATAGTCAGAATATATATATACATTGTAGTGTGAATAAATACTTTATATTATATTGGAATAATGAGAATGATAGTGTTTAAAAGAAAGTGATGAACATTAAATTTGTATTGAATGTATGAAAAAGGAAAATTAAATAAGAGCATATAATTAAGTGTGTACATGTATATGACATGTGAATGAAATTATACATATATACATAAAGGTGTGAGTCATGTTTTGTAGGTGACCTATGAATATGTATATGGTATAATTATAGAATTAATGATATGGAAATGATGTTGTATGTATAAGTGGATCTAAGAGAGAGTAGGCCTGGAACTGAGTAAAGCTAATTGGATTATGTGATAAAAGTAAGTATGAAATGGACTTGAGTAATAGTGGACAGTGGAAATTGTTGGTGAGCTTTAAATTTGATGATTATATGATATTTAGAGTCCCAAAGTATTCACATATAAAAAGTTCTATGTAATTATATTATAAGAGATTGTAAATGGATTAGAAATGAAGTGACGAATAGAAATTGTATAAGAACTGTATATGATTGAATATGTATATAATAATATTGTTGAAACGTGACTTAAGTTGATAAAGATCATATAATCGAATGCAAATTTGGTTGAAACGGAGTTGGAATGTGTTAACTTCTGATATAGTAAAAATGTAAAGAAGGAATAGGTAATTCTTGAGATACACCTTAGCCTTGTATTTGTATAGATTGAGAATAAAATTATGAGAAGAATAGTATTGATTTGAAAGTCTCAGGCTTGAATATTAATCTCTTAAAGCCATGTGTTTTGTTCAGCGTATTTGATCGATTAATTTTGGTTATCCATGGATTTGGATCTTAGATAAAAGGATTGTAATACAGATTTGATGAGATTGAAATTATGGAAATGTGTTGAGTTGTGGATAATATAATATATATATATATAGCAATGATATGGAATGTGAAGAGATATTAAAAAGGGAGAAATTATAGAATATGTTTAAGGTATGTAACTCGAGGTTTGAGTGAATGAATTGTAGATAGTAAATATGGTATAAATTTTTATGAGAATTGGTGGGTATTATAGTAAGATAATAGAGAATAAACTATGTGTATATTAAAAGATAATTTGAAGTGATTTGTTATCATGATGTTTTGACTGAAAATGGATCGGAAGAGATCAGGAATTGAAAATAAGTTTGCCCTAATGGAATGAAGTTATATATATACATATATGAATATTATGAAATTTTATGATAAGTTAAGTAAATTAATCGTTGGTTGGAATTGAACAAGATTGGAATGTGGGTATATAGTGACAAATAGATCAATTGATCTAGATTTGATTAAGATTTTGAATCATTATTGAGATTTAATGTGCGTAGTTGTACCAATAGTGTAATTATTTACATGATAATGTATATGATGTAAAATATTAAAGTGTGAATGAACATGAACGAATGGAATTATAGTAGTTATAAATCATGATAAAAAGGGGTAAAGATGGGATATTTATAAAATAAATAAAAAGGTAATGTATTAATTTGTAAGTTAAGTGAAATGCATGTTAAAGAAGTAACTTTATTTGTGGAAATAAGGATCTTGTTATCCATTGAGGGTTGATAAATGTCTATTTAGACAATGATTGTAATGAAGGGATAATTATGCTCAGATATAAATCAATGGTTTTTAAGATTAAAGTTAAGAGAGTAATTACAAAGAAGTGAAAGAACAAAATATATTAAATATAAAGATTAGATGGAGTATAAGTGTACTATAAAATGATCCGATTCTTATATAAAGACATTAACAAGAAATGTAATGAGCTCTTTTGAATGTTTGATTAAGGAAGTAACAAGATGTATAAACATATAGAATGATGGATTATGGAATTTAAAGAAGGTGGTTGATTCTAAAGAGGAGAGTTAAAGCTATATGATTTGATGATATAATGATTTAAACGTATAATTAACTTCATATGGAAGTTAAGATGGTATGGTATTATGAATGGATTACAATTATACTAGATAATTTCGAGGACGAAATTATTTAAGGGGGAGAGAATTGTAATATCCTCATGTTTGCCCTAGAAGTATTGGTTATGTTGTTGTTGTAAATTGGATTAAATGTATATGTTATGTGTTAAGAAAAGAAATTGAGAAGAGAATGCTTGTGTACATGTGTTTTGGGAAAGAAAATAGGGTTTAGAGAGAAATGTATATGTTGTTTATATGATGATATAACTAACATATACATAAGTCAAATAGAGAGTCAATGCAAGAAGATATTTTATTTGAGACTTGTGAAATTACATATTTGGGCATGCAAGGGACAAAAGCTAAATTAAGTGATGAGAGGTGTTTTGGTAATTGTTTTGTTAAATTTTGTGGTGGAGATTTAAAGAAGAAGAAATGGTTGATTTGTATTCATTCTTCTTCTCTTCTCATGTGTGTGCCGGCCATTGAAGAAAAGAGAGAGCAAGAGAGGTGTGTTTGATGCTAGAACCAAATTGAAGAAGGAATAAAAGGATTTGGCTAGAGATTTGTGGAATTTCTTCATTTAAGGTAAGTATTTTCTTGTTGCTTTGGTTATTTTTGAAGTTATGTTTGATGTGAGGTTTGATTGGTTGGAATCTTGATTTGGTGTGTTTGAGATGTATTCACAAGTGTTTAAATTGATTACAAGTTAAAAGATTTAATTGGTGTGGGTTTGGTTTTGAATATGGTAAGTTATGTAGAGGTTGATAGTGAAAGATTATGAAGGATGTTGGAATTAGGGTTGTGAGATGGCTTGTGTTTAAATGTGTTGTTTAAGTGATTATTGTGATGATTATGTAAGATATGTGTGTATGTCATTGATTGCATCCATTTGAATGAGTTTGTGTTGTGCATAAGGTGTTAGAATGCATTTAGAAGAGTGTTGGCTTTGGTTAGGGTTTGTTCATGAGTGACACGGCCAAAACCAAAGAAGAGACACGGCCAAGACTTAATGTTTTGGAGAGACACGGCCAAGTCCATGGGAATTTTGCCGTGTGTGTGAGTTTTTGGAGAGGACATGGCCGTGTCTCATGCCAGTGTCTGCCACTGCCAATTTGTTTTGGGAGACACGGCCACAAGCTTGGCCGTGTCCCTTGGGTGTGTTTGCTACTGTGATGGTTTTTGGTTCTTCATGCATTGTTTGATGCTTCAAAAGTCTTTTGTTCCTAAACATTTTATATACACTCTAAATACTTTGTAATCAAAGAATGACCTAAACAAATGTATGTGGATGATTCTAAACCTATGAATAATGATCTTTGAATTAGGTTTTAAAGAGATTGTGTTGCATTAACCTAAATGTTGAGAATTCTTGGAAGAGAAAATGTGTAGATGGATGGGAATAGTTCTTGAGGTAAGTACCAATACATACGAGTGTATTTATTTATATGATTTGAGGCTTAACACATTTGTTTGCAAATGTGTTAAGTGGTTTACTATATTGTTAATATAATTGGATTAAGGTGATGATTGAATGATGTGAAGGATGTGAAGATCATTAAAAGGTAAGCATAAACCCTATTTGATTGTATATCCTTATATGTCTTTGAACTTTAACACATTTGGATGAAAGTGTTAAATAAGCTCTTATATTGTGAATGTAAATGATGAATGTAAATCGCTATATATATATATATATATATATAAAGGATGAAATATGAAATGGGAAAGGTAGGAAGAAATGAGGATCATTCTTAAGGTATGTGCAATTTGTTATGATAAATACTCTAGTAATGAATGATGTTAATGTGTTTTGAGAAATGAGGAAATGTTATGTTATATGCATTGTGAATCCTGTGTATGGCAATGTATTAAATGAATAATATACTTTGAAATGTTATATCAATGATGCTATATGTATCATATGGATTGAGATATGATATGTGGTGAAGCCATTGTGATTGGCTAAGATAATTCAATTGAGATATGTAAGGCATGTTTGCCTAAATGATGATGAGAATTGAAAATGATATTGATGATGAAATAAACAATGAATTGTGTATCTAATGTGTTATTCATTTTCAGAGTTTTGTTGTTGGTGGCATGCCTAATGGTAACAATCTCTTGAAGTTAGGTTGGGCTTGATCCTTGAAGCCAAGTTGGGTTGAAGTTTAACATGTTTTACTCCCCTTGAAGCTTGGTTGGGTCTAGTCCTTGAAGCCTAATTGAGATGTTACAACCCTTGAAGCTAGGTTGGATTAGTTCTTGAAGCCAAGTTGGGTTGATACTTAGCATGCTTTGTTCCCCTTGAAGCTTGGTTGAACTTAATCCTTGAAGCCTAGTTGGGATATTTATGAATGTGATAATTAAACCAAAGCATTAACTCTGAAAGTCGAATAGCATATTAGTGTCTTTTGGGCCCGAGTCTGTCTTTGTTGTCAATGTGATATACAATTGTTGAAAAAGATGAGTAATGAGATCTATGGTTGACTTCATTGGAAGTGTGATTCATGATTTGTATGATATGTAATGTGTGTATTGAAATATTGATTGTAAGTATTAATGATGAATCATGATTGGTGAATTGTGAATAAAGTAATGTTATGAAATATGTTATGTATAATGTGTGTATTGATATATTGATTGTGGATACTATTAATGAATTGTGATTGGTGATAATGATTGTCTTCATTGGAAATGTGATTCATGATTGGTATTATGTATAATGTGTATATTGAATAGTTGATTGTGAGTATTAGTGACGGGTTGGAATTGGTGATAATAGTATGTATATATGTACATAATATATGAAATTAGTCGAGATATATGAAAGGTGCAAATTAAAAAGAGAAAAACATGATAAAAACTAACAGTATATGTAATGGTTAGAATTACTATAACGTATGTTTATATTTTATATTGGACTACTAAGCTCTCGGGCTTAGCGCGGGTGTGTATTCGCGCAGGTAGCTTGGTGGAGGATATGAAGTCTTTCGTTGTGCCACGAGAAGAGTAAAAGTTTGTCGAGACCAACTAGAGGGAAATGCATACATGTATAATTTTTGATTATGATGTATTTCTGATGATAGAGTATTTATATGCATAAATGAAGATTTGATAAAGATAATGATTTTGTAAATGTTATTTAAATTAACGTATTATGGTTTTGAACTCTGTTACCGGTTTTTAAAAGATAACGAAAAGTGACATTCCTTATACTTTGTATATTTACTGTATGTATACTAGGTATATGTATAGTACTTATATAGGGTATCGGGGTGTTACACCTGCACATAATGCAATTCTAAGTGACGCAATGGATAATATCATAATAAGAAAGAATAGAATAATATAAAGACTAAAAGAATTAACTTTTCTTATCCTCAGTGGAGTCACCACTGTGAGCAAGGATTTTTGCCCCCAATCTAGTGGAATAGTTCTTACGACTTTGGCACTGTTAGACTCACAATTTTAGAGAATACGGGCCTAAACTCGGAGAACTGGAGTCGCCACCTGGATGGGCAGAAAGGGGTGGATGACTCGATTCCTAAGGAATCCCCAACCCCTACTAGGTTTGAAAAGTTAAATAAGCATGGGGAAGGTAAGAATGACACAACACCCCCATAGTGCTCGGTTCATTGGAACTAACCTGCTTTTCATGTCTATATATTATTAAATTCTTAATTATTACAATACCAACTATATTACATGTAACAAATATTTATTATATTAAAATCAAAGCAACCAAACAAAATGGGCAACAATAAAAGGTGGAAACATGCCCTTACAATATCCAAATGTCCATATAAATAAATAAAATAGGACACCCACCAATTGGTGGAAATGTGTCCCTTACAATTGTCCCGAAAGTCCATAAAATAAACTAAATAACAAACTAAACAAATAAGACACCCAAATAGTGTGAAAACATGCCTTTTACAATTGTCTTTGAAAATATATGTTAGTCCAAGAAAAACAACAAATTAAGGAAAAATTATACAAACATTCATGAAAATAATTGATTTAAACATTTAACTCATTTATAGTATATAATTAATTTAAATATACAATTAAATATAAAACTAGGGTTTCAATTAAAATAATTAGGGCTAAATTAGGGTTAAAATATAAAATTAGGGTTTTTATGACAAAATTAGAATTTTAATGATTTTGGAAACAAAATTAAGGTTTTTAGGATGAAATCATGGTTTTAGGGTTTTGGAGACAAGATTAGGGTTTTAAGGCAAAAATTAGGGTTTTTAGGATAAAATCATGGTTTTAGGGTTTTGAAAAAAAGATTAGGATTTTAAGGTAAAAATTAGAGTTTCAGGACAAAATCAAGGTTTTAGGGTTTTGAAAACAAGATTAGGGCTTTAAGGTAAGAATTAGAGTTTTATAAATCTAAACCTAGGGATTAGTGGCTCAATTAGCCTTTTTTTCTTTACAAAGAAACATGCAACTACTCACCAATTATTTAAAAGCCTAAAGCTGTAACTTCTTGTAGACCCTTAATTTTTGACCCAGTATGGTCTGTTATTTTTTATAGTCCAAAATAATTTTTATGGTATTTTAATCTTTATTTTAGTTAAAAATGGTGAAGTGAATAAAAATAAAAATTATAAAAAAATAAAAATAAAAATAAAAATCGGCGACGAATAATTTCATCACCGAAAAGGTCGGACGAAATGGCCCGTAGCCCGCTCTTGCAAGTTTCGCTCACCAGTCCTCGTAGCCAGCCGCAGCAGGTTTTTTTTACAGTGAAATTTGTCTGACGCAATTTTTAATCATATAAATCTCCTATAAATAAGACTAAAAACAACATAGAGAGGAGGACGATCGAGTGAAGGAAAAACTTAGAAAAAGTCATCGGACTTTAAAACTTTTTTGGCAGAGATTAATGATCAGACTTTTGGGAGAAGCAAACGAGCAATTCAATCCATCAAAGGCAACCATCTTGACTTTGTCCTTATTCATCCAAGAAATAATTTTTGGTGGAACCAACGAACAGAGGTTTGAATCTCTAATTTCTTTTTATTTTCTTAAAGTAGCTTTGTTTCTTTGATTCTTAAGATTATACACACAAAACCTTGATTTATAAATACATAGTAACATTGATCTTCATTTCAATAACATAAACACTTTTCTATTTCTAAATACCTTCAAAACCCTAATTCGTTTCCTTTTATTTCCAAAAACCTTAAATCATTTTTCCTATTTTTAAAAGCTCTTAAAAACCCTAAACTGTTTTCTTTTAATTCTCTTCCAAAGTTTCTAAATGCTTTGTTAAATATCCAAACTCTATTAACAAACTCTAAACTTACCTTACAGTTTCTAAAAATCGCAAAAAGCTTTATAAAACTCTAAACTATTTTCTTCAATCCTAAAACCAAACATATTTTCCAAAACACTAAAAACCCTAATTCCCTCAAAACCAAAACCATAAACCATAGTTTTCCTAAACCCTAAACCTAATCCTTAAAACCTTATAAACCTAAACATTCAAATCCAATAGAGTAAAACTAAAATAACAATCTGTTACCAAACCTATTTATTTTAAATCACAGTAAGCATTATTCTTTTAAAAATAATATTAGTTTCTTCCAATTTCAAAATCCTATTTTCTAAAATTTAATCCCTAAAATCTTAATTTTTAACACGAAAACCTACAATCCTAGAAGCCAATTTCCAAAATTTTTGGGACCGCCGTATGGGCTCATCGAAGTGGTCAATATTCATTTGTGTATTATGAGTCCACGTATTTAACTTTCCTTTTTTCAAAGCCCTAATTTAGTAACTAAAATTCTAAAATCCTATTTTAAGATGCGAACCCTAAATTATATATTTATCGCTTTATTTAATTTTAGTTTTGATTATGTAGTTTATTATATGCTTTGATTTATTTATTAAATGCTTGATTTATTTAATTTTTTGTGATTGATGTTTATTTTCTATTTTGATTGATGTTTAATATCTTTGATGAATGATTTATTTATGATGAATGGTTATTTATTTCTATCGATTTATTTTGATTTCCAAATGTTGTAAGATGTATGTTTCCACTTTGTGGGTAACTCATTAATCAAGTTCTATGTAATTTAAATTGTTTTTATATTTTATACCAATGTAAAGGACATGTTTCTACCTTTTGGCGGGTGTCCTATTTAGCTTAGACATGGATGATGTAAGGACATGTTTCCATACTCGGATGGGTGTCCATTTATTTATTTTGCTTGGACATTGCTTTGATTTTAATATAACGATGCTTTATTTCAATTGTTGTGTGTAATATGGATAATATTGTTATATTTAAGAATTTTATAATATTAAGACCTGTAAAGGAGGCCAGTACCAATGAACCGGGCATTGTGGGGGTGCTGGGCCATTTCTCACCTTCCCCACACGTACCCAACTTTTTGAACCCATTAGGGGGTTGGAGATTCCTTAGGAATCGAGTCATCCACCCCTTTCTTTTTTCCCGGCCCATCCGAGTGACGACTCCATTTTCTCCGAACTTAGGTCCATGTTCTCTAAGGCCTTGAGCCTAAACAGTGTCAAAGTCGCAAGAACCATTCCACCGGGAGTGGGGGAGAAAATCCCCGATCACAGTGGCGACTCCACTGGAGATAAGAGAAGTTGATTCCGCTGGTCTTTATATTATTCTAATCTTTCTTATAATTATATTATCTATTGCATCATATTAGATTGCATCATGTGCGTGAGTTAGGATGCCTTTGCTACCCGTGTTGTGTTATGTAAGGGATACCATACTTTCACTCAAGGTATAGAGATCGAGCATGGCATAACCACTCATAGCCTCGTACCATTTGGTATATACTTGCTATGGGAACCTAAGCCTTTTTACCCAAAGACTAAAGCTCATGTAATTTGCCTAGTTACTTTCCTTAGGTTTTACCCCAAATGCATGCTGTTTGACTATGGTTAATTTTTCTTAGCTTAAATCATGGCTTATTTGGTTTGTTCTTTTTTTAATATGACCTAAGTATATCGTAAGCTCAAAATAAATTTTTCTTTAGAATCCAAAAGACCAAAGCTATTTTTAAAATTTTTCAAGATGGTCTTTGGACATAAGACTTTTCTAAAAATAAATCATAAATTCTTTTGCTCATGGCCCAAATACTAATCCCAAAATATGTTTTTTCTAAAATCTTTTTACAATGGGCTTAGAAACAAAATTATTTTCACCCAACCTTTTCTTAGAATGATCTTGCAAAAATATTTAGGTCAATTACGAAATACCGAAAATCAATTGTGAGCCTAGTTTATACTAAGAATAATTAATCATGGGCTTGTTTTTGGAATGAATTATTAGTTACTTTTTCAAGTGAGAAATCTACTTATAATAAACCTCTTAATTTAGTTTTAATCCAATATAGCATAAAATCTACTTTAGTTGGTTAAATGGATTAAAACCTAATTAATGGGAATTATTATAAACTGCTTTTCATTTTTGAAAATATAACTATTGGTTGAAATGTCCGAGGGAAATATTCAAAGACAAGATACCCCATGTTGGTATTTTATTAACCATATACCTAGGAAAGAGACTCGCCATTCATGTGTGGATGTTATAAGGTTGGAAGGAACGTCCTATTTGTCCTTGTTTGTTAATTGTTCGTGCATGCATGCATACATACATACATTGGCATCACATATCCTTGATCGTCTCTGGCTCACAGGCCTAGAGTACGACAATTCAAGAGCATACAACGACACCACCTACAACATTTCAAGGATGGATGCAAACTAGCTAAGGGACATAGTTGATGAAGTTGTCAAAGCTAGGATGGCCGAGCTACGAGATCAATTGGTTGAAATTATGAGGACCGAGTTGATTCAAATTCTAGAGATTATCAAAAATGCTAATGAGGCATCTCCCATTGACATAAGAAAGAAGGAAAAGGCAACATTAACAAGGAACATGTCTACTGATAGAGATCGAATGAAAAATGAGAAATCAATCCCCATTCTACAAGACCAACCGAACCATGTGCTATCTAAGTGGAGCAATAAGAGCAGCTATCACCCTAGTGGGCAAAGTCAAAGGGAAAGAGGAGGTGTTGAGAAAAATGCAACAACTAAGCCAACAAAGAAGAGTAAATTTTCAAACTTGGGGGAGCCTTTGTCAAAGATGTTAGAAAATTTAATAAAGATGGATTTGCTACAACCATTGACACCTCGACCTCTACATAAGCCTCTACCACCAAATTTTGAAGTCAAGGTCTTCTTTCAATTCCATCAAATGCAAGGGCATGAGACAGATAAATGTGTTCACTTAAGGCACAAAATCCAAGATTTGATTGACAGTGGAAAGCTGCCTGAGCCTGATAAGCCCAACACTAAGAATAATCCTCTGCCTAAATTTGGAAGGGTATCATCGCTTACAACCTTCATGAAGAGTTTTATCTTATCACCTTGTCATAATATGGATAGAGAAGCTGCTAAAGATGATAAGCTACTAAGCAAGCTTGGACTAACTGTGGATGATGAAGCAATGATCCTTGATGATGGAAAAAAATCCTTACCCTTGAGATGTCTAAATAAACAAAGTATCTTTGACTCCAACTCAACGAACTTTCCTTAGCTTGAATGTTGCTTTTTAATTTTGCTTTCTTTGATATTTAATTGGAATAATCTTATTTTTCAAATTATGTTTGTTTGAATAAATTACTTTCATCAAAAATTTTGTTGGTCTTTGTTCATTTTGGTGCTCAACCAATGAGAAATCTAGCTTGATAATTCATCAATTAATATATTTATGAATCATGACTTGAATGACTTTACTAGATGAAGGAATTACTCTATAGCATTGAGTTGTGTATGCTTACTTAGAGAGGGCTCTTGCATAATTACCTTTGCCTAGGTTCTAGTCAGTCTTAGAACATGATTTGACAAACTTTCGAGGTGAAATTGAACTCTACTTATTTAAGGGAGAGATGATCTAGGCATTGTTTAACGAGCCAACAACTAGTATCCACCCAACTAGATATTAATCCCTAGTTGTCCCTTTGAGCCTTCATAAAATTTTAGCTTTCTTTTCATTGGCTTACAAACCCCAATAACCTACCCTAAGCTGTTGTGATACTTTTGACAAGTCTTATGACCACTAAGATGAAGAGGCAAGAAGATCAAAGAAAGAAATGAATTCTCAAGACCATAAGGGTAATTGAAGTTCTCAAGGGTAGTTGAAGTTTTCCTAATATCTCCAATATGTCAAGACAACATCAGAGTAACAAATGATTTATCCCTGTTAAAGGAGATTTATGTCACTCCACTATCCATTATTAGAAATACAAGTTGGTACAAACAAGACAACTCAAACAAGACAAATATATTAGAGCTAGAACCCAAAAAAATAAAAAAAAAAGGAAAAAGGAAAAAAAAAGAAGAGGAAAAAAAAGAAAAAAAAGAAAAGAAAAATGAGAAAAAAAAAAGAAAAAAATGATAAAACCCAAAAAGGCGGTTTAGAAAGCCAACTGAGTTCTTTTTTACCTAAAGCAGCAAAAGGCTTCCATTTGGTTTATAAGGACAGTTTAACTTGAATTGGTCCAACCCAACCAAAGAGTCAATCAAAATTGGAGAAAAAGGAGGAAGACCATCCGGTTCTTGAAAGTTCTGTACATGACAGCCCTACAAGGAAGAAGGATAAAATGATAAAATGCTCAAAGAAAGGGAAGAGTAAGAAAAATAAAAGTAAAGAAGCGAATTTGGGTACTAAACTTTTTGCAAGGGCAAAGACTGTCCTAATCAAGATCCAGATTAATGCCAAGAAGATAGAAAGAATTTGGAGTCTAGAAAGATTGCTCCCAATTGTCTAAAGTTCCAACAAGAAATTTGTAGTGTGAGGGTTTGTCCATTGTGTCACACCAGCTCCAATCTCAAAATAGCCTTCACTTAAACCTGTGTCCCTTATCAGCCCCATTTCAAGCCTATCAAAGACCTGTTGATCTCTCTTGGTAGGTAGAGTCTATTAGTGGAGATAGTTTGGATAAGCATGCATATGAGATAAATAGTATTTGAACTCAATGAGACCTTTGGCCGAGTAATGTGTATGTGCTTATCTAAAGTGCAACAGTTCTTGCTTAAATAGAAATGATTCCTGAGTTTAGTATGGTAACTAGGGTTGTCATGTTATAGATATGTTAATTTGGAAAATCAAGTCCTGAGGTGCATTGACATTAATTTGGTGAAGCTAACATTTAATTTCAAATTCAAAATTCAAAAAAAAAAAGTTTTGTCATACAAAGCCTTCAAGTTAAGGGAAGTATGTTGAACCTCCAAAGGACACATTGGGCAAAGGAAATGATTATTGGCAAGGTCATGAAGAAGCTATCAACTGACATGCTGAAACATAGTTTAAAAAGGATGTATGCCTGACTCTGCAACTTTGGATCTCCACCACTCGTGTTTTCAACATCTTCAAGATAAAAGCCACAAATGCAAAGCTTTCAATCATTCCAATGCAAGACCTAAACGAGCATATGAAAGGAACCAATGAGAACACTTCTGCTGAACATCTCGGTCTGTGAGTCGATGGAATGACTGTAAGTATCATTCATGCATATCATGCATACACTAGCATATCACATCGCACTTTCTTATCTTGTGTTGTCTATTCTTTGTCAAAGTAAACATCAAACACCCTGTGAAGTAAAGAATCAAAAGAAGATATCAAATTAGGGGGGCATGGAAAGCCCATTTCTTAAGAAAGCTCCAGTAATTTTGCAAAGAGAAGAAATGCGTGCTTATGCAAAGAACTAGACAAGAAAAAATCGATCAAAGCTTGCATGGAAAAAAAATCCTTGGGGGGCAAGGAGAGGGTATGAAAGCCAACTAAAAATAGCTGAATTTTTGCAAAAAGGAAGAATAAAAGAATGGAACACTAGAACTATCAAAAGAATGAAGATGCAAATGACAAAAGATTAGTCCAGCTAGAAGAGCTGAAGCCAATATAGGACAAATCTCTAAGGATGAAGATTCACTTTCAAGGGTGAAGACCCGATTTTCAAGGATGAAGATCCACTTTCAAAGGTGAAGACCCGAAGTCCAAAGGATAAAGATCCAATTTCAAAGGGTGAAGACCTGAAGTCCAAAGGATGAAGATCCATTTTCAAGGGTGAAGACCCGATCTCAAAGGATGAAGATCCATTTTCAAGGGTGAAGACCTAATCTCAAAGGATGAAGATCCATTTTCAAGGGTGAAGGCCCAATCTCAAAGGATGAAGATCCATTTTCAAGGGTGAAAACCCGATCTCAAAGAATGAAGATCCATTTTCAAGGGTGAAGACCCGATCTCAAAGGATGAAGATCCATTTTGAGGGTGAAGAACCACAATGCATAGAACAGCCGGAGCAGTCAGATTTCTCAACTGATAAAAGGTTAGTCAAACTCAGTCTCGGGTCCAAGCACCCAAAATTCAATTCATTCTCAGGTCCAAGCACCCAAATTCAATTTAGTCTCGGGTCCAAGTACTCATTCTCGGGTCCAAGCACCCAAATCAAATCAGTCTTAGGTCCAAGTACCCATTCTCGGGTCCAAGTACCCAAATTAAATTCAATCTGGGGTCCAACTACCCAATTCCGGGTCCAAGTGCCCAAATCAAATTCAATCTCAGGTCCAAGAACCCAAAGTCAATTCAGTCTTGGGTCCAAGTATCCATTCTCGGGTCCAAGCACCCAAAACAAATCAGTCTTGGGTCTAAGGTCCAAGCACCCAAATTAAATTCAATCTCGGGTTCAAGTACCCAATCTCGAGTCCAAGTACCCAAATCAAATTCAAGCTCGGGTCCAAGTACCCAATCACGGGCCCAAGTACACAATCTCGGGTCCAAGTACCCAAATCAAATTAATCTCGGTTCTAAGTACCCAAATTCAATCAAATCTCGGGTCCAAGTACCCAATCTCGGGTCCAAATACCCAAATCAAATAAATCTCGAGTCTAAGTACCCAATCCCGGGTCTAAGTACCAAAATCAAATCAATCTCGGGTCCAAGTACCCAAATCAAATCAATCTCGGGTCCAAGTACCCAATCACGGGTCCAAGTACCCAAATTCAATCTAGTCTTGGGTCCAAGTACCCAAATCAAGTTTAGTCTCGGGTCCAAATACCCAAAACAAATTCAAGTAACCATCTCATAAAAAATTAAGTCTTATTGCTTTTCACTCTCTTTTACTAAAGTGTCAGATCGTTCAAGCAGGGGGCAAACTGTAGACCCTTAATTTTTTACCCAGTCCAGTCCGTTATTTTTTATAGTCCAAAATAAATTTTGTGGTATTTTAATCTTTATTTTAGTTAAAAATGGTGAAGTGAATAAAGATAAAAATAATAAAAAATAAATAAAAATAAAAATCGATGATGAAAAATCGGCGACAAAAAATTTCGTCGCCTAAAAGGTCGGATGAAATGGCCTGCAGCCCTCTTTTGCAAGATTTGCTCGCCAGTCCTCGTAGCCAGCCGCAATAGTTTTTTTTGCCAGCAAAATTTTTCTGCAGCAGTTTTTTTTTTAAAGCGAAATTTGTCCGACGCAATTTTTTCCAAAACCAAATTTTATTTGGTTTCGGTTTCCTTTTCTTAATTAATGTTAGATTTCGTAAACAATTAAGATTAATCATATAAATCTCCTATAAATAAGACTAAAAACAACACAGAGAGGGGGACGATCGAGTGAAGGAAAAACTTAGAAAAAGTGATCGGACTTTAAAACTTTGTTGGTAGAGATTAATGATCAGACTTTTGGGAGAAGCAAACAAGCAATTCAATCCATCAAAGGCAACCATCTTGCCTTTGTCCTTGTTCATCCAAGAAAAAATTTTTGGTGGAACCAACGAACGGAGATTTGAAACTAATTTCTTTTTATTTTCTTATAGTAACTTTTTTTTTATTCTTAAGATTATACACACAAAACCTTGATTTATAAACATATAGTAACATTGATCTTCGTTTCAATAACATAAACACTTTTCTATTTCTAAATACCTTCAAAACCCTAATTCGTTTCCTTTTATTTCCAAAAACCTTAAATCATTTTTCCTATTTCCAAAAGCTCTTAAAAACCCTAAACTATTTTTTTTTAATTCTCTTCCAAAGTTTCTAAATGCTTTGTTAAATATCCAAACTCTATTAACAAACTCTTAACTTACCTTACAGTTTCTAAAAATCACAAAAAGCTTTATAAAACTCTAACCTATTTTCTTCAATCCTAAAACCAAACATATTTTCTGAAACACTAAAAACCCTAATTCCCTCAAAACCAAAACCATAAACCCTAGTTTTCCTAAACCTTAAACCTAATCCTTAAAACCTTATAAACCTAAACATTCAAATCCAATAGAGTAAAACCAAAATAACAATCTGTTACCAAACCTATTTATTTTAAATCACAGTAAGCATTATTCTCTTAAAAATAATATTAGTTTCTTCCAATTTCAAAACCCTATTTTCTAAATTCTAAACCCTAAAATCTTAATTTTTAACACCAAAACCTACAATCCTAGAAGCCAATTTCTAAAATTTTTGGGACTGCCGTATGGGCTCGTCGAAGGGGTCAATATTCGTTTGTGTATTATGAGTCCGCGCATTTAACTTTTCTTTTTTCAAAGCCCTAATTTATTAACTAAAATTCTAAAATTCTATTTTAAGATGCGAACCCTAAATTATATATTTATTACTTTATTTAATTATATATTTGATTATGTAGTTTATTATATGCTTTGATTTATTTATTCAATGTTTGATTGATTTAATTTTTTGCGATTTTAATATGGATGCTTTGATTTTAATATAAAGATGCTTTATTCAATTGTTGTGTGTAATATGGATAATATTGTTATATTTAAGAATTTTATAATATTAAGACCTATAAAGGAGGCTGGTTCCAATGAACCGGGCGTTGTGGGGGTGCTGGGCCATTTTTCACCTTCCCCACACGTACCCAACTTTCCGAACCCATTAGGGGGTTGGGGATTCCTTAGGAATCGAGTCATCCACCCCTTTCTTTTTTCCAGGCCCATCCGGGTGGCGACTCCATTTTCTCCGGACTTAGGTCTGTGTTCTCTAAGGCCCCGAGCCTAAACAGTCTTGAAGTCGCAAGAACCATTCCACCGGGAGTGGGGGAGAAAATCTCCGCTCACACTTCTGTAAAGATTGGCAACATTAATACACATTATATTGATCAATGAAAATAAACCATGAAACTGAGTTGAACTAATTGATAAGTGATCATACCTGTGTGTTGATATTTGGATAATTTGTGTATTTATTTTTAGTGTAATTTTATTGTCTTTTGATTGATTTTTTCTTTAATTTTTGTTTAAAGTTTGTTTAAAGTATTTGATTTAGGTTGAAGAATAAAACAATGGAGCTTTAATTCAAATTAATAGATTATTAAGTGGAAAAACATGAGACACAGCCAAGACACTTCATGGCTTGGTTGTGTCCCTCATCCAAGGAAAGAGGCAGGAAAATTTGGCTGAGCTTGACCCAAGCAAGAGACACGGCCAAGCCCTTGGCCGTGTCTCACCAAGAGAAAAACCAAAAGAAGAAGGGGATCTTGTTGCATAAATGAACACACTCAAGAGACACGGCCAAGCCACTGGCTATGTCACATGACACGACCAAGGCCTTGGAAGTGTCTCATCTAATAGCAAAGATAGCAAATAGTGGAGAACACACTCAGGAGACACGGCCAAGCCACTAGTCGTGTCACATGACACAGCCATGGCCTTGGCCGTGTCCCACTTGGAAAAGAAGGAAAATTTGGGCAGCCATGGATATGGCCACATGGATTGGCCATGTCCACATGAAAATGAGTGACACGGCCAAGTCACTCATGACTTGGCCTTGTCTTCTGAGAATTCTTTCAATTATTTACATGAAATGGTGGACAATGTGGGAGACAAAGTGTGAAGGGTATGATTTAGAAAGCATGCTTTGTGTCTTAAGAAATTAAAAAGAATAGAAGGGGGATATACAAATACACGTTTTGGAGGAAGAGAAGGGAGCTTTCTCTTGGTTCATCTTCTTGTTTTTGGTCTTGAGAGAGACCTTGAACATCACCTTCATATTCATCTTTCATAAACAAGATTCTTAACATTTTTAGGGATAAAATTGGGTGAGCAAGCTCTTGTGAAGGTTAGGGTTTGAAGAAAGCTTGATTGAGGAGTTAGGAGCTTAAGAGAGTGACCATTCCATCTTTCAAGAGGAGAGCCATTGATTGAAGAAGGATTGTTAGTTCTTAATCATATTCAAGGTGGAGCTAGGAGGAAGACTAGAAGTCCAACTCTTAGCATCTTTAAAGGGGCTTTTATATTCTCTCTTTTAGTTCATTTCTAGATTGTTATTGTTTGTTAAGAACATTGATATTTCAATGTATAATTGTGATTTGATTTATATTGAGATGAATATTTGTTTTAAATTGATGATGATGAGCTAAATTACTCATGCCTAGGGTTTGTAGTAGATTTGATTGAATGACTTGATTTGATATTTCCATTAATATACCTTGTCGTTGGTTGATTTCATTGGATTGAATGTAAGGTTTATAGATTAGCTACCTATTGATCTCTAGATATTGAATGAAGGATCGAGAGGTGAAATTTGATATTGGAATTATGCAATCAACTACCCTAAGAATGAATTGAAATATAAATTCTAGGGTTTTATTAATTTGCAATTTCAAAATAATTGGTTGTTGTTAATTCATGAATGTGGAAACTAATGAATTGGTAATTACTAATTAAACTCAGGGAACAAATTAAAATACAAGTACAATTAATGAAAAATTTGAGAATTAAGCTTTGATTAAATTGATCTACAACCCTAGGCACCATTCATAAAATTGAATTGATCTTACACAACTACTACTGTAACACCCCCATATCCAATGCACACACACTACAACCACAACAATGTAGCATAAGTGCACCAAACATAGGGATGCTACGGTTTCCTTAACATTCAAAACATTTTAAAACTTGATACCATATCCATATCATTATATCTTATTAACAAAATAGATCATTTACTTATAAAACAAAACATATTAGTTATCTATATATATATATATACATTTATATATTACACAGCGGAAGTTATAAAATATGTATATATATGAAAACATTTGAATACATATTTACTATTATACATATATTTACATTATCAACAAAACTTTACACAATATAAAAGATTTATACATGATTGGCAAGTCAGCTCTGATCTTTAAGCTTCCAAAATCAACTCTTCAATGTCTACTCTCACTCGGTCTCGAAGAGCTCTCGGGTTCGATTCTATCAGTTCTATCACCTGCGCAATTAAACACTATCGCGCTAAGCCAAGGGCTTAGTAAGATAAAACATGTAATAGACATGCTTAAATGATATACAATGCCAATTCTAATTTATCATACATGTAACAACATAAATGCAAAGCTAACAACATACTTTTACATTTCATAACCTAACATACATATATGTATTTCAGAATTCAACATCTTTGCATATATTTGATTAGTTAATCATTTAATCATTCATGAACAACACTAAGCAAAGACAAGCATGGGCCCAAGACACACTAATATGCCATTCAATTTTCAGAGTTAATGCTTTGGTTTTGTTATCACATTTATCAATATCAATATCATATACCCAACTAGGCTTCAAGGATTAAGTTCAACCAAGCTTCAAGGGGAGCAAAGCATGCTAAGCATCAACCCAACTTGGCTTCAAGAACTAACCCAACCTAGCTTCAAGGGTTGTAACATCTCAATTAGGCTTCAAGGATTCAATCCAACCTAACTTCAAGAGATTGTTACTATCATTAGGCATGCCACCAACAACAAACTCTGAAAATGGAATAACACATTAGCCACACAATCCATTTAGTTCTCATTTTCAATTCTCATTATCATTTAGGCAAACATGCCTCATTTATCTCCATTGAATCACCTTAGCCAATAACAATGGCTTCACATTTCATTTCACAATATAACACTTCATTATTCAAGTGTATATTTATCTCACATGGCATCATTCATAAATATCAACATTTCATTCCATATTAATCATGAAACACATTATCACTCACAATGCATAATATAACAAGGCTCAATCTCAACAATGCAAGAACAATATATATATAATTCATAGCTTTAGGATCATTCACAAGTGTTTTTAATTCATCCCTTGGTTTAAGTATGTTTATGTTTAGGTTTAGAGGTCCAACTACCTTTGAAGAATCTAAACTATGCAAACAAAAACAAAGAAATCAAGCAACATTCAATTCATTTGTGGGACACGCCCAACTCACTTGAAGGACACGCCCAACCTAGTTGAGGAACACGCCCGTGTCTTTAACAATAAATGAGGCAGTAGCCAATTCAAATAATTGACACGCCCAGCACCTTTGATGGACACGCCCGTGTCACTAAAACCAAAAGAGACAGTAGCCAATCCAAATAATTGACACGCCCACTCTCCTAAGGGACACGCCCACTCCCCTAAAATTGATTTTGGCCGTGTCACCAAATCATAAAACCTTAACTAAAACCAACCCTTTCTCAATTGCACTCAAACACAATATTCATCATATAACATATTTCACATGAACATAATCAATGTTCTAAACACATATTCATCATAAAAACTACTTCACCACACATTAATATCACAATTAAACACATATTCACCACAAAACCCTAAAATCCAACATCCTTCTCCCTCCATCCAAATCAACAACCAACATTTCCAACAACAACCTTCAATCAAACTCATAACTTAAAATCAATTTAACACTTGAAAACACAACCAAACACATCTCAAATCCACCAAATCACAAAATCATCAAACCCTACTTTACTTCCAACACAACTTCCAAATAAATAAAGAAAACAAGAAAATACTTACTTGAAAAGAAGAAATTCCACAAATCCTTTGTCAAAACCTTGGATTGCTTCATCAACTTGCTTCTATCATCAAGAACACTTCTTTTTCTCTTTTCAATTTGGAGAGCCGGCCACTTCATGAAGAAAGAAGACAATAATCAAGATACAAAGTCAAATTTTGCTTTTAATCTCCACCAAGTGTTCTTATCCAAGCAATTACTAAAACACCCTCAATCATATAACTAACCTTTGTCTCATATAAGTCCTTATATGTAATTTCATTAACAACCAAAAATATCTTCTTCCACTTAACCATCACCTTGACTCTTCATTTGACCACTTTATATGTTATATATATCATCATATACACAACATATACATTTGTCTCTAAACCCTAATTCTTCCTCCAAAACACATATGCACAAGCATTCACTTTCCAATTTCTTTTCTTACCCCATCATATGCATACAATTCAATTAAACAATAACAACAACAACAACAACAACATAATCAAAACTTCTAAGCCACATATGAGGATATTACAATTCTCCCCCTCTAAAAAGAAAATTTCGTCCTCGAAATTACCTGAAATTAACTCTGAAATAACTGAGGATATTGCTCTCGCATCGCTTGCTCATTTTCCCAAGTTGCTTCTTTTTTCCCATGGTTCTTCCAAAGAATCTTCACCAATGGCACTCTCTTGTTTCTCAAATCTTTCACATCCCTTGCCAAGATAGCAACTGGTTCCTCTTCAAAAGTCAAGTCTGGGTTCACTTCAATTGATTCAAATGGCAACACATGAGATGGATCCGACCTGTACCTCCTCAACATAGAAACATGGAATACATTATGAATACGATCCAACTCAGGTGGTAAAGCAAGTCGATAAGCAACTGGCCCAACTCTTTCTAACACTTCATACGGCCCAATGAAACGAGGACTCAATTTTCCTTTCCGACCGAACCTCAAAATCTTTTTCCAAGGAGACACTTTCAAAAATACCTTATCTCCAACATCAAACTGAATGTCTCTCCTTTTCAGATCTGCATAAGACTTCTGTCGGTCTGAAGCTGCTTTTAACCTGCCTCGAATAAATTTTACTTTCTCTTCAGTTTCTTGAATCAAATCAGGACCAACCAACTTATTATCTCCAAGCTCATTCCAACAAAGAGGTGTCCTACACCGTCTGCCATACAATGCTTCGAATGGTGCCATACCAATGCTGGATTGGTGACTGTTGTTGTAAGCAAACTCCACAAGAGGTAAAAATCTATCCCAACTTCCAGAGAAATCGATGACACAGCTTCTCAACATATCTTCAAGAATTTGTATCACCCTCTCTGACTGTCCATCCGTCTGTGGATGAAAAGCAGTACTGAAGTGCAGTCGAGAACCCATAGCATAATGCAAACTCTTCCAAAATCTTGAAGTAAACCTGGGATCTCGATCAGACACTAAAGAAGTTGGAACACCATGCAGTTTTACAATCTCCTGGATATACAGCTTAGCCAATCTCTCCAAAGAGTAATCCATCCGCACCGGAAGGAAATGAGCTGTCTTAGTCAATCTATCCACAATCACCCAAATGGCATCATGTTTCCTTTGTGTCAATGGCAAACCAGACACAAAGTCCATTGTCACTCTTTCCCACTTCCATTCAGGCACTGACAACGGCTGAAGCAACCCGGTTGGAACTTGATGCTCTGCTTTAACTTTCTGACAAGTGAGACATTTCGATACAAACTCAGCAATGTCTCTCTTCAACCCCATCCACCAATAATGTTGTCTTAAATCATTATACATCTTCGTACTACCCGGATGCATAGCAAACATCGACTGATGTGCTTCTTCTAAAATGACTCTTTTCAAATCAGCATCTTCGGGTACACACAATCGGCTCTTGAACCAGAGACTCCCATCATCTCTCACCACAAAATCTCTAATCTTCCCAATCTTGCAATCTGAAATAATCTTCTGAATCTTCATATCAACCAACTGAGCCTCTTTGATCTGATCTAACAAAACTGGCTTCAATTGCAACTGTGCCAACAATGCACCATCATCACAAGGTACAAAACTGGCATGCAATGCTCTCAACTCAACAAGCAACGAGAGCGAGTAAACTGCTAAACCAGTTAAAGACTTCCGACTCAGAGCATCAGCAACAACATTTGCTTTACCTGGATGATAGTCAATTAAGCAATCATAGTCTTTAATCAATTCTAACCATCTTCTCTGGCGAAGATTGAGTTCTTTCTGGACACCCAAATACTTCAAACTCTTGTGATCAGTGTAGATGAAACATTTCTCTCCAAACAGATAGTGGCGCCAAATCTTCAATGCAAACACAATGGCTGCCAATTCCAAATCATGGGTAGGATAATTAAACTCATGCGGTTTCAACTGTCTAGATGCATAAGCTATAACTTTCCCTTCTTGCATCAAAACACACCCCAAACCTCTATGTGAAGCATCACTATAGATCACATATGGTTTGCCTTCAACAGGTAAAGTTAAAACAGGCGCTTGAGTTAACATATCTCTCAACTGCTCAAAGCTAGCCTGACACTGATCCGTCCACACAAATCTCACTCCCTTACGAAGCAATCTGGTGAGTGGAGTAGCTATCAAAGAAAACCCTTTTACAAACCGTCGGTAATAGCCTGCCAAACCCAGAAAACTTCTAATCTCTGTCACAGACTTGGGTGGACTCCAATTCAGAATAGCTTCAACTTTACTTGGATCAACTCTAATGCCTTCTGCTGAAACAATATGTCCGAGAAAAGCTACTTGATCCAACCAAAACTCACATTTCGACAATTTGGCAAACAACTGCTTCTCTCTCAAAATCTGCAACACAATCCGCAGATGCATATCATGTTCCTCTTCATTCCGCGAATACACTAGAATGTCATCGATGAAGACCACAACAAACTGATCCAGATAGGGCCTAAACACCCTATTCATCAAATCCATGAAAGCTGCAGGTGCATTCGTCAGACCAAAAGGCATAACTAAAAATTCATAGTGCCCATACCTGGTCCTGAAAGCTGTCTTCGGAACATCTTCAGCTCTGACTCTCAGCTGATGGTACCCAGATCTCAGATCAATTTTGGAAAACACAGCTGCACCCTTCAACTGATCAAAGAGATCATCGATTCTAGGCAAAGGATATTTATTCTTAATGGTCACTTTGTTCAATTGCCTATAATCGATACATAACCTCATAGTACCATCTTTCTTCTTCACAAATAGCACAGGAGCTCCCCAAGGAGAAACACTGGGGCGAATAAATCCTTTGTCTAACAACTCCTGTAATTGCACTTTTAACTCCCTCAATTCTGCTGGTGCCATTCTGTAAGGAGTAATAGAGATAGGAGTGGTACCAGGTAACAATTCAATACCAAACTCCACCTCTCTCTCTGGAGGCAATCCAGGCAACTCCTCTGGAAACACATCAGGGAACTCCGCAACTGTGGCAATGCTATCAATGGGAGAACCCTTCACTCTAGTATCTATTACATGAGCGAGATAGGCTTCACACCCCTTTCTAATCAACCTCCTGGCTGCAACAGCTGAAACAAATAAGGAGGCTAGCTGTTCCTGCTCATTAGATACTAGCACTTCTCTACCATCAACGGTTCTCAAAGAAACAATTTTCTTTTTACAATCCACCACAGCTCCATGTCGAGATAGCCAATCCATACCCAAGATCACATCATATTCCTTAAATGGCATCTCAATCAAATCTCCAAGGAACTCCTCACCCTGCACTCTCACTACACTATCCCGGTGCACCCTACTCACAACCACACTATGCCCTAACGGATTTGTCACCAACACATCAAATCCTAGGGACTCAGCATGCACATCAGATACAGGCAAGACAGATACACTAACATAAGAATGCGTGGAACCCGGATCAATCAAAGCAAGTACTGGAGTATTAAATAAAGAAAAAGTACCAGCTATGACTGCCGATGCATCTGGTTGCCTCTGCATAACATATATCCTCTGGGAAGAACCAACCTCCTCTGGTCTACCCTCTCTGGATGCAGCACCTCCTCTAGAACTGAACCCTAGCCTACCTCCTCGGCTGACACCTCTGCCTCCTCTACCTCCTCTCACACTAGCTCGAGAAGCAGCAGAATCAACTAGCATCTGCTCCTGCCTCTCAGGGCAATCTCTCACAAAATGGTCTGATGATCCACACCTGAAACATACCCCTGCAACACCAGCCTTCCAACAAGGACCACCATGTGGCCTCCCACAATGGATGCAGATGGGAAGAGTGGATCTCCGAATCATCGGGGTCGGAGCACTTGCCACTGAAGCTGCAGGTCTAAATCTCTGCCTCTGGAACTGCACTGACCTACCTGCTGGTCTCTGGCTCCTACTATTCCGAGGAACAAAACTTCCTCTACCCCTCTTCGCAGAAGAAGACCCTGCCTCGAACTGGGGCCTTCTCACTCTAACCTCCTCTTCAGAAGCAGCTGTAACTATGGCCTGAGCTCTCTCTACACTCCTAGCTGCTGCAACTAGCTGGGAGAAATCCTGATTCCTGGAGCCAGCCACATGACATATAATTGAGGGCCTCAATCCCTCCTCAAATCGCCGACATCGATCAATCTCATCAGCAATGATACCCCCAGCATACTGACTCAGTAGAATAAACTCTACTTCATACTCAGTAACAGTCTTGCTGTCTTGTTTCAAGCTTAAGAACTCCATCTTCTTCATGTCCTTATACTCCCTAGGAGTATACTTCAACTCAAATTCCCTCAGAAAATCAGTGTAAGACAGTGTTGGAGGATCATCCATAGAGTGTGGCACTGTCTTCCACCAGTCATATGCGTCCTTCTGCAGTAATGACCTGGCATAATCAAACTTTTCCTCAGGGGTGGCTTGTAACTGAATAAAGATTCTCTGCACTTTGCCTAACCATTGCTCAGCCACTGCTGGATCAGTGGTTCCCATAAAATCTTCCGCCCCAAACTTCCTCAATTTATCATACTGTCTCATCTGAACCTGAGGCTGGGGTGGTGGTGGAGGTGGCTGTACTGGTGCTTGTCTCATTACTTCCATCATATGCCTAAACCAGGCTGGCGGAACCTCCTTTCCAGCTGGTCTACCCGACACCGAAGCAGGTGCCTCCTCAACACTATCAACCCTAGCTCCCTCGGCAGGAGCAATGCTCTCGGCACTACCCTCAACTGACTGTCTTGAGTGAGGATCCATCAACACCTAATACTGCAAACACAGCAGATTACATCTTATTAAAGATCAGAGACTGCCAATCTCAAATGTATATGTTATTCAAAACCACTTTTTAAGTAAAAATATTCTTTTTATTACATTTTTCCTAGGTTGAGAATCTCAAACCTAGGCTCTGATACCAAAACAATTGTAACACCCCCATATCCAATGCACACACACTACAACCACAACAATGTAGCATAAGTGCACCAAACATAGGGATGCTACGGTTTCCTTAACATTCAAAACATTTTAAAACTTGATACCATATCCATATCATTATATCTTATTAACAAAATAGATCATTTACTTATAAAACAAAACATATTAGTTATCTATATATATATATACATTTATATATTACACAGCGGAAGTTATAAAATATGTATATATATGAAAACATTTGAATACATATTTACTATTATACATATATTTACATTATCAACAAAACTTTACACAATATAAAAGATTTATACATGATTGGCAAGTCAGCTCTGATCTTTAAGCTTCCAAAATCAACTCTTCAATGTCTACTCTCACTCGGTCTCGAAGAGCTCTCGGGTTCGATTCTATCAGTTCTATCACCTGCGCGATTAAACACTATCGCGCTAAGCCAAGGGCTTAGTAAGATAAAACATGCAATAGACATGCTTAAATGATATACAATGCCAATTCTAATTTATCATACATGTAACAACATAAATGCAAAGCTAACAACATACTTTTACATTTCATAACCTAACATACATATATGTATTTCAGAATTCAACATCTTTGCATATATTTGATTAGTTAATCATTTAATCATTCATGAACAACACTAAGCAAAGACAAGCATGGGCCCAAGACACACTAATATGCCATTCAATTTTCAGAGTTAATGCTTTGGTTTTGTTATCACATTTATCAATATCAATATCATATACCCAACTAGGCTTCAAGGATTAAGTTCAACCAAGCTTCAAGGGGAGCAAAGCATGCTAAGCATCAACCCAACTTGGCTTCAAGAACTAACCCAACCTAGCTTCAAGGGTTGTAACATCTCAATTAGGCTTCAAGGATTCAATCCAACCTAACTTCAAGAGATTGTTACTATCATTAGGCATGCCACCAACAACAAACTCTGAAAATGGAATAACACATTAGCCACACAATCCATTTAGTTCTCATTTTCAATTCTCATTATCATTTAGGCAAACATGCCTCATTTATCTCCATTGAATCACCTTAGCCAATAACAATGGCTTCACATTTCATTTCACAATATAACACTTCATTATTCAAGTGTATATTTATCTCACATGGCATCATTCATAAATATCAACATTTCATTCCATATTAATCATGAAACACATTATCACTCACAATGCATAATATAACAAGGCTCAATCTCAACAATGCAAGAACAATATATATATAATTCATAGCTTTAGGATCATTCACAAGTGTTTTTAATTCATCCCTTGGTTTAAGTATGTTTATGTTTAGGTTTAGAGGCCCAACTACCTTTGAAGAATCTAAACTATGCAAACAAAAACAAAGAAATCAAGCAACATTCAATTCATTTGTGGGACACGCCCAACTCACTTGAAGGACACGCCCAACCTAGTTGAGGAACACGCCCGTGTCTTTAACAATAAATGAGGCAGTAGCCAATTCAAATAATTGACACGCCCAGCACCTTTGATGGACACGCCCGTGTCACTAAAACCAAAAGAGACAGTAGCCAATCCAAATAATTGACACGCCCACTCTCCTAAGGGACACGCCCACTCCCCTAAAATTGATTTTGGCCGTGTCACCAAATCATAAAACCTTAACTAAAACCAACCCTTTCTCAATTGCACTCAAACACAATATTCATCATATAACATATTTCACATGAACATAATCAATGTTCTAAACACATATTCATCATAAAAACTACTTCACCACACATTAATATCACAATTAAACACATATTCACCACAAAACCCTAAAATCCAACATCCTTCTCCCTCCATCCAAATCAACAACCAACATTTCCAACAACAACCTTCAATCAAACTCATAACTTAAAATCAATTTAACACTTGAAAACACAACCAAACACATCTCAAATCCACCAAATCACAAAATCATCAAACCCTACTTTACTTCCAACACAACTTCCAAATAAATAAAGAAAACAAGAAAATACTTACTTGAAAAGAAGAAATTCCACAAATCCTTTGTCAAAACCTTGGATTGCTTCATCAACTTGCTTCTATCATCAAGAACACTTCTTTTTCTCTTTTCAATTTGGAGAGCCGGCCACTTCATGAAGAAAGAAGACAATAATCAAGATACAAAGTCAAATTTTGCTTTTAATCTCCACCAAGTGTTCTTATCCAAGCAATTACTAAAACACCCTCAATCATATAACTAACCTTTGTCTCATATAAGTCCTTATATGTAATTTCATTAACAACCAAAAATATCTTCTTCCACTTAACCATCACCTTGACTCTTCATTTGACCACTTTATATGTTATATATATCATCATATACACAACATATACATTTGTCTCTAAACCCTAATTCTTCCTCCAAAACACATATGCACAAGCATTCACTTTCCAATTTCTTTTCTTACCCCATCATATGCATACAATTCAATTAAACAATAACAACAACAACAACAACAACAACATAATCAAAACTTCTAAGCCACATATGAGGATATTACAACTACTCATTTACTTTTAAATTAAAATTGCTTTTCACCATTCCAACATATCACATTCTTGCTTTTAAATTTCTTGCTAATTAAGCTATTACAAAATAATTCCTTCCTTGTGAGATGACCTTGGGGTGATCACCGTTGCTACAACTACCTCGTATACTTGCGAGTATCGCTTGTAGTAGTAATTAGTCGAGCGCAATAAATTTTTGGCGTCGTTGCCGGGGAGGGCAATTGTTGTTAGTAGTTTGATTTTTTTTATTTAAATTGTTTAATTATTTAAAGTGTTTCTTTTTTAATTTCTAAGTGTTTATTGTAAAGATGCAGTTTTCAAGACACGAGTGAGTTTATGATGAGAATGCTAATTTTGAAATGGCATGGCAATTAGCAGAATTAACAAGTCAACTTAAGATGCTAAATGTAGAAGGAAGAGCACCTATGCCTACTCTTGAAGTATGTCCATCATGTGGCATTGCAGGACATAGTGCAAACATGTGTTCATTTGGTTTTGAACAATACCAAGAGAGGCAGAAGGAAGAATATGCATTTGAAAGTTTTCAGTCAAGGGGTAGAAATGACCCATATTCCAATCCTTATAATCCATGTTGGAGAAACTACCCAACTTTTTCTTGGGAAAACCAACAACAAATTCCACCTCAATAATTTTTTCAACCTTATTAAAGAAGTTCTTACTTTCAAGAACAATGCTCAAATCAAGATCACCTTAAGAAACCCATATTGGAAGATAGTTTGAATGCCTTTATTCAAATTATCACACAAAATCAAGATCAACTTAAGGAACCCACATTGGAAGATAATTTGAATGCTTTCATTCAAATTAGAGCACAAAATCAAGATCAATTCAAGAAACCCATAGTGGAAGATAATTTGAATGCTTTCCTTCAAATTAGCATACAAAATTAGGAAGGGAGCAATAAGAGGTTTGATTCTTTGGAGGTATCATTGAAAAAGGTGGAAACTCCAGTCGGGTAACTGGCAAATCAACTCCAAACACACCAAAAAGTGGAATTTCCTAGCCAATTAGAGCAAGTCAATGCAATCATAAATTTGAGGAGTGAACATGTGATATATAACAAATTTTGTGATTCCTTTGATGCAGGTACTAATCAAGAAGAAAATGGTGAGGAGATACAACACAACATAGAGGAGCCAAGTCAATCAAAGGAGGAGGAGAATTTGGAAGCATCAACTTCACCAAAATTGCATGAACCTCTAAATCCTTATATGCCACCAATTCCATTCCCCAGTAGACTGAAGGAAGAGAAACAAAATAAGCAACTTTCTGAATCTATGACATGCCCTATAAAGAAGATAGTGAAGATAAGCTTGAGATGGCCATGACCTTGGAAGCAGAGCCTAAAATTTCCAATTCATAAATTGAGGAGAGCAAATTAATCTTAAATGATGAGGTTATTGAGAGGGGACTTCATATTGCTAAAGTGGATGAGAAAGAGATTAAACCAAACTTGGTGAACTTAAAAAGACCCCAAAAATTTTGAAATATGTTTTGGATGGGGAGAACAGTATGAAACCAATGATCATCTCTTCCAGTCTCGGTGGTGAGGAGGAGCAAAAAAATGGATATAACCATGTTATAGACTGAAAAAGGTTTTTACCAAGTTCCTATAGCATTGGAGGATCATCACAAGACCACCTTCACATGTTCCCTTTGGACAATTGCTCTTCAAAGGATGCTACTTAGGCTTTACAATACACTGGGTACCTTTCGAAATTGCATACTATTCATCTTCTTAAACATGGGTGACAATGTCATTAAGGATGGAAGGAGCACTTCATATCGAATATGGGAACGACGAAAATTAGGTTTCATCTGAACTCTTCTCTGTTAATTTATGCATGCTCACATTGGGAACAATGTGAATCTTTAAGTGTGGGGTGTAGTTTGTATTTTTACTTTTAGCTTATCTTTATTTAATAGTTAATTTTTTTCTTTGAATAAATGAATTTTGAAAAGTTCAATTGTTATAAGATTGCTGATAAATGACTTTTGAATTTTTGAAGCATGAATTTGAGAATTGATTAGAATTGGTACTTATTGTCAATTTTTATGGTTATTCTTTGCATCACCTTTAAACTAGTGAGTAATTGAGCCATCAACTTATTATTTTTATTATGTGTAAACATCTTTGATTAATGAATTGCTAGAACTTGCTTTGACATGCATTTTGAGACTACATAAAATTTCAATTAGGCATCAATATGATTAAGGCTGATTAAGGCAATTAGGTGAACCCATTTTGGCTTAAAATGACTAACCTTATATCCAACCTTAGTTAGCCAATTTTGAGCTTATTTCATCTTTCCTTTTATTTCTTTTCCACAACACCATTAGCTTGAACCTTGTTGTTTTAACCATTACCCTTGCATTAGGTCAAGAGCATTTTAATAGCGTTTATGATTGAGTGTTGTGTTAAATAAAGTGTGGGGTTAAATTTAGTGGGTTCAAAATTAAAAATTATTGTCTTCTTTAGCTGCAAGCCCTAAAAAATATAAAAAAAGAGAAAAAGAGAAAAATCAAAATAATAGAAGTTGTTGTTCTTTTTCGTAGGGTTGGAATAAGTTTGGTAATGATCATTGCAAAATTTACTAAGTGAGTTCCCTTGAAAAGCTCTTTAATGTCAAGTGGTAGGTGAGTGGAAGGTGTTTTGGAATTGTTGGGGTATATATATGATCAGTTACTTCACTCTTGAAATGCTCTTGAACTTAATGAAGAAGCTCACATTTCCTAAATGCCATGCCTTTACCTTAGCCCCATTACAACCCAATGAAAGACCTTATGATTAATGCTTGATTGTAATTAAGTGATGGGGATTTGATTGATAAGCAAGCCTATAGTGTTAATCTTTCATTGAATGTTGAGAGCTTAAACACTACCTAATTAAACACTTAAGAGGTTTTGTGAGGGAGTGACAATTTTTGGTATGCATGGATTGACCATTAAATTGCTTGAGTGCTGATTGTTCTTGATTTGACAATGATTGTGGATTTAATAAAATGGGAGTCTTGATACATCCTTATAACTCTTAAACTTGACTAAATTTATCTTGTTTAGTTTATTTTGATTTTGACTTTGCTTAGGGACAAGCAAAGAATTAAGTGTGGTGTAGTTGTTTTGATCATTTGTGCATTTTGTTTTTAGTGTAATTTTATTGGTTTTTGATTGATTTTTCTTTTAATTTGTGTTTAAATTTTGTTTAAAGTGTTTGATTCAGGTTGAAGAACAAAACAATGGAGCTTTAATTCAAATTGATGTATTATTAAGTAGAAAAACATGAGACACGGCCAAGACACTTCATGGCTTGGCCGTGTCCCTCATCCAAGGAAAGAGGTAGGAAAATTTGGCAAAGCTTAACACAAGCAAGAGACACGGCCAAGCCACTAGCCATGTCACATGACAGGGCCAAGCCCTTGGCCATGTCTCACCAAGAGGACAACAAAAAGAAGAAGGGAACCTTGTTGCAAAAATGAACACACTCAAGAGACACGGCCAAGCCACTGGCCATGCCACTTGACACTGCCAAGGCCTTGGTCTTATTTCATCTAAAGATCAAATCAATGATAGTAAATAGTGGAGAACACACTCAGGAGACACGACCAAGCCACTAGTCATGTCACATGACAAGGCCAAGGCCTTGGTCGTGTCTCGCTTAGAAAAGAAGAAAAATTTAGGCAGCCATGGACACAACCACATGTCTTGGCCGTGTCCATAAGAAAATGAGTGACACGGCCAAGTAACTCATGACTTGGCCGTGTCTTGTGAGAATTCTTTCAATTATTTACATGAAATGGTGGACAAAGTGGGAAACAAAGTGTGGAGGGTGTGAGTTGGAAAGCATGCTTTGTGTCTTAAGAAAATAAAAAGAATAGAAGGGGGATATACAAATACACGTTTTGGAGGAAGAGAAGGGAGCTCTCTCTTGGTTCATCTTCTTGTTCTTGGTCTTGAGAGAGACCTTGAACATCACCTTCATCTTCATCTTCCATAAACAAGATTCTTAACATTTTTTGGGATAAAATTGGGTAAGCGAGCTCTTATGAAGGATAGGGTTTGAAGAAAGCTTAATTGAGGAGTTAGGAGCTTGAGAGAGTGACCATTCCATCTTTTAAGAGGAGAGTCATTGATTGAAGAAGGCTTGTTAGTTCTTCATCATATTCAAGGTGGAGCTAGGAGGAAGACTAGAAGTCCAACTCTTAGCATCTTCGAAGGGGTTTTTATATTCTCTCTTTTAGTTCATTTCTAGATTGTTATTGTTTGTTAAGAACATTAATATTTCAATGTACAATTGTGATTTGATTTATATTGAGATGAATATTTATTTTAAATTGATGATGATGAGCTAAATTACTCATGCCTAGGGTTTGTAGTAGATTTGATTGAATGACTTGATTTGATATTTCCATTAATATACCTTATCGTTGGTTGATTGCATTGGATTAAATGTTAGGTTGATATATTAGCTACCTATTGATCTCTAGATATTGAATGAAGGACCGAGAGGTGAAATTTCATATTGGAATTATGCAATCAACTACCCTAAGAGTGAATTAGAAATATAAGTTCTAGGGTTTTATTAATTTGCAATTTCAAAACAATTGGTCGTTGTTAATTCATGAATGTGAAAACTAATGAATTGGTAATTACTAATTAAACTCAAGGAACAAATTAAAATACAAGGTCATATTAATGGATAATTTGAGAATTAAGCTTTGATTAAATTGATCTACAACCCTAGGCACCATTCCTAAAATTGAATTGATCTTACACAACTACTACTTGTTTACTTTTAAATTAAAATTGCTTTTCACCATTCCAGTATGTCACACTCTTGCTTTTAAATTTCTTGCTAATCAAGCTATTACAAAATAATTCCTTCCTTGTGAGATGACCTTGGGGCTACCACAGTTGCTACAACTACCTAATGTACTTGCGAGTGTCGCTTGTAGTAGTAATTAGTCGAGCGCAACAATTGGCTCCACCAATATCAATATGTTGAATCAAATCCATTTTTGCCCGACCAATTTTAATCTTGGTTGAGTGAAGCAAACTGGAGATGATAACTACTGCTTCTTTTGGTTGTTGTGTGCTGATTGTCTTTTGGTTTCCATATGTTGATTTCTTTCTTTATTTTTTTTATGCTTTAATTGTTTCTATTGTTCAATTCTGGCCCCCTTCTGCCTGTTTCTTAATGCCCTATTTATAGGAAACACTTAGGTTTAATTAGGCTTTAATCTTTGCTTAATGACCTAAGTTTTTCCAACTCTCTTTTTCTTATCCGAGCACAATTATAATTTAAAGCAAACTCAATCTGTATTTTACCCGGGTTAAGTACTAAAAGAAAAGCTCATATCAAAGTAAACCAAGGTGAATTCGATATGAACTAAAGCTCATATTGAATTAGACTCGCTCTAGTTGGATATGGCTAAAGCTCATATCGAATTAACCAAACCAAACCTGTTATGACTTCGGATCGGACCAAACTCAAACTTTGAAAACTGAACTAGCTTAATTTGGGCCTTTTAAAATTGGACCGATCTAATTTAAAGTTTAAACTAGGTTTAACTTATTAAAAATAGACCGAATTTCGAATTTGCCTCTATTAATTGGAATTGGACTTGCTTAGGGCTAAAATTAAGGGTCTATAAATATCAATCCAAATATCAAGTCCACTTTATAAAATAAACCTTTCTTATTTCTTTCTTCAAGTTATGAACTTTCCTTCCTTTACTTGTTTTTTTTATAGAATGTGTGCTCATTCTAGATTACAAAAGGGTGGAGTTGAGATCCCTTTATTTCTGGTTTTGCATCATAATATTTAATTTTTGTATTTTATCCAATTATATTTTTGTATTTTAATTCATATTTTACTATCATTTCATATTATACTTGTCATATCATGAAACTCATTTTGTAAGTTCATATTTAATCCAAGGCCAAACTAATTTTACTTAAAAGCCCAAACATAGCTCCCAAATCCATGCTTTGGTTCAAGGCTAGTAATTTTTATCATTCGAGATAAAAGTTTGAGTCAAACTAGGATTTTTCTTAAATTTTCCCTTTAGTAAAATAAATTTGAGTGGTGGCCCATTTTCAAAATTATTTTGCAATTGATTCGAGCATAGCCAATGAAGTCAGAGTGACCTCGACACTTTTCTATGAACCTAGCCCAATTTTCTAGCACTTTTGTCTTGCATCCTTTGCGGGCTGGGCCTGAACCAGGCATGCTCGATCTGAGGGGGGGTGGGAAGAACCTTTACAGCTTAGGTGACTCCACTAGGGATGAAATTATTTTTCAAAAGAAAAATAATTTTTAAGTAAGCTAATAGGCTTGAACCTTTTACAAAGTAAGATTAGCTTGACCTTTCATTAAATTTGAACTTTTTCATGCATCACTTTTATATTTACCCTTTAGATTATTTAGGATTAAACCTTGGGATAGGGAGTAACATCTACCTAGCAACCTTCCTTAGGTACGTTGGTGGATAGTGAAAGTAATCCCACCCACGATGAATCCTCGAATCCTTTCGTTGTGTAACGAGTATGCATGTACTGTTGGACCCATGCCAGATTTCTTACCTAACATTTGATTAGGTATATTGCTACTTTAGTGAGATAGGACCCTTTTGACTAAGCCACCCATAAACCCTTTCTTGTGGTGACCTTATATTCTGATCTTAGGTTGGATGTACCTTAATAATTAAGCCCTTTTATATATAGTTCATGAAACTATTTTCTCATGCACTTATGTACATTACATTTAAGCCTTAATAGCCTTGTACAAATATATACTCTAGGATACCCGACCCTATACATAGGTACAAAAGCCATATGCACCCATAGTGTAATTAAGCCTATCCATACTCTTGCCCACACTTTAGACTTGGCCTAGTTTTCCATCACTTCCTCCATACACTGTTTTGGCTTGATCTAGCCTTCCTCACCTAACCTATACCCTTAGCTTAACCATCATCTTCCCTATTCAAACATTAAACCTTCATCTAATACCTTCATCTTATCCATGTCCCAAATATCCATACCTATAGGCCTACTCTTATCCATTCCCCCATACACCTCCAACTATATATAAAAAAAAACTTTAGGATCCTTACCCCACCATCAAAACTTGACCTAACTCTTCCTCACTCCCATTCCACAAGGTTCATCCTTCCATCCTTAAAGCCCCTCAATCTCGGTTCCTTAACCCTAAGTCTTTCCCTTAAGCATGAATCCTAGCTAACCTTAGCTTTGTCTCTGTCCTTTTAAGATCAAACCAGCCTTTCCTTAGCCATGATTTCTTGAACCTTTAGGATCAACCTTACCTTAGCCTCATGACTTAACTCTTTTAGGACTGTCCCCAACCTTACCTTAGCTATAATGGCTTGAACTTTTAAGACCACACCCACCCTAATCACAATAGTGAAACCTTGGAATCTTAGCCACAAGAGCTAGACCATCGAACCCTGGTACAATAGCCATAAGGGCATAACCTTTGGACATAAACCTAGGCTACAAGGACCTCGCCACCCTTAGCTGTAAACCATACTACCCACCCCTAACCATGGACCTCAGCCATGCACTTACCATATAGCCATATGAACCAAACTTATGTGCCCTATCTTCTAGCCATATGAAATAGGCCCAGGTCTCCCATCTTTAAGCCATATGAACCAGACCTATGTTCCCCCATCTTTAAACCACATGAACTAGGCTCATGTGTCTTATCTTCTAGCTACATGAACCAGCCCATGTGCTTAATCTTGATAACCACATGAACCAAACCCAAATGCCTCATCTTCAAGCTGTACAAACTAGACCTATGTGCCCCATCTTTAAACCATATGAACTAGACCCATGTGCCCCATCTTTTAGCCATATGAACAAGACCCATGTGGCCATCTACAAGCCACATAAACCAAACCCATGTGCCACATCTTCAAACCACGTGAACCAGACCCATATGCCCTACTACAAGCCACATAACATAGACCCATGTGCCACATCTTGAAACCAGATGAACTAGACCCATGTGCCTCATCTTTAAGCCATATGAACCTAGCCCTATGGTAGAAATTCTAGCCTTTGACCATGAACTAGACCCATGGCTCATAGCACACATTCTAGCCTTTGACCATGAACTGGACTCATGGCAGAAATTCTAGCCTTTGGCCATAAAACGGATGCATGGCACTTATTCTAGCCTTCGACCAAGAACTTGAACTATGGCACACATTCTAGCCTTTGACCATGAACCCAACCCATGGCCAGGTTACATTCTACCCTTTGACCATGAACCCAATCCATAGCCAAGTTACATCAAGTCATTGACCATGAATCTAACCTATGGCAAAAACTGTCATATCATAAGCTAGACCTATGCTATGTAGCCCTATCTTTCATTCCATTTTAAAAGCCCTTATTAATCTATCCTTTTGTGTGAAGGTACATATAGCATAGTATAATGAACCAAACCCTAAAATTAAAGCTTGCCTTAAACAATAGGAGGTGTACTTCAGAATGATGATGGCTAACCAACAAAGATGAACAAGATCGTAGTTAAATAAAGGAATGCCAGCCTCCAAGAAGTTTCCAATATGATCCTCTAACTAACTTTTGCATAATCCAACACATCCATCATCGACCTAAGTTCAACCACTACCACGAAAACCAACAATAACACCAACCCAAATAACACCGCCTACTCCCCTTTATAAGGCTCCTCCATACAATCCATCAACTCTAGCTATCCCCATCATTGATTTGACCCAAACGGTGTATGTCTTAGACCTAATGCTAGAAGGTATAGCTAACCCTTCCCAAGGAGGAGTTCCTCTTAGAAACTGCTTGCGAAAATTAAAGCCTTTGAAAGACAAATTAGGAACTTTAAGAGCAATGAAGGCTATATGGATGTTGACTCATTAGCCTTCTTTTCAAATGCAAGAGCTCCCCCAAAGTTTAAGATGCCCACCATGGATTGGTACTACTTGCCTTAAAACTCATTTAAAGATGTATATGGGTGCTTTTTCCCTTTTTGGAGTAACATATGAGCTCCTTGCTCAGTTATATTCTAGCAATCTTTGACTAGGGTAGCTATCAAGTGGTTTATGGATCTTGACAGATAAAAGTGCCCGACTTGGAAAGATATCTGCAATGAGTTCACAAAGTAGTACAACTATAATATAGAGGTTGATGTTACCCATCGGGATCTGGAAACCACTAAACAAGCCCTAAAAGAGACCTTGCCTTTATTCCTTATCAGATGTAGGGTGAAAGCAGTACAAATGGTGAATAAGCCAACAAATAGATATAATAGTTAAGAACTTATAGACAATTTACCATGCCCACCTCTAGACCCAGTATATTTTGGTCCAGTTTGGGAAATTGAAGGATGAATATGCAGTACCCTCCTATTTTAGATATATAAAAGAGAAAAACTACACGAGTTCCAATCCTAAGAATTAAAAGAACAGGAAGGTAGCCAATATCAGTACTAAGCAGCCTATCATATTGGAGAAGAGTGATCCAATCTAACTATATAAATGAAACACTTCTCCCCATACAAGTAATGTCGCTAAATCTTCAATGCAAAAACTATGAATACTATCTCCAAATCATGAGTCAGGTAATTTAGCTCACGAGGTTTCAACTGTCGAGAGGCATAAGCAATGACTCTACCCTTCTACATCAGAATACAACCTAAACGATTATGTGAAGCATCACTGTATATCACATAAGGTTTACCTTCCACAGGCAGGGTAAGGACAGGAGCCTGAGTCAACATCTCTCTCAGCTGCTCAAAACTTTCCTGACACCTATCTGTCCACACAAATCTAACTCCCCTCTGAAGTAATCTGGTGAGTGGTGTAGCTATCATAGAAAAACTCTTCACAAACTGACAATAATAGCCTGCCAAACCTAGAAAACTTCTCACCTCTATTACAGTCTTTGGTGGATTCTGCTTCAAGATAGCCTCAAATTTACTCCGATTAACTCTAATATCCTCTGCTGAAATCACATGACAGAGAAAAGTCACCTGATTTAGCCAGAACTCACACTTAGACAGCTTAGCATACAACTGCTTCTCTCTCAGAGTCTATAATATAATCCGTAAATGCCTGTCATGATCTTCCTCATTACGTGAATACACCAGAATGTCATTAATGGAGACAACCACAAACTAATCTATGTAGGGTCTAAACACACTGTTCATCAAATCCATGAATACTCCTGGTGCATTCTTCAGTCCAAAGGGCATCATTAGGAACTCATAATGCCCATACCTCATACAAAAAGTTTTCTTAGGAACATCTGCATCTCTAACTCTCAACTGATGGTACCCTGATCTTAGATCAATCTTAGAGAATAATGTTGCTCCCTTCAACTGATCAAAGACATCATCTATCTGAGGCAATGGATACTTGTTCTTGATGGTCACCGTATTCAACTGCTGATAATCAATGCACAATCTCAAGGTGCCATCCTTCTTCTTCATAAACAAAACAGGTGCTCCCCACGATGACATACTAGGGCAGATGAACCCTTTATCCAGCAACTCCTGCAACTACACCTTCAACTCCCTCAACTCTGCAGGTGCCATACATAAGAGGTAATAGAGGTAGGGGTGGTACTAGGCAACAGATCTATAATAAACTCAACTTCTCTCTCAGGAGGTACCCCTAGCAACTCATAAGGGAAAACATCTAAAAACTCGACAACTATGGGTATACTGTCAAGCTAGGACCACTACTCTGGTATCTATAGCATGAGCAAGATAAGCCTTACATCCCTTCTAGATCGTAGCTGAAACAACTAAAATAAACATGGATGAAAGATGTCCCTGCTCAGTAGATACCATCGCATCCCTACCATCACATGTTCTCAGGGTAACATGTTTCTGCTGACAGTCTACCATAGCCCCATGCCTGGATAACCAATCCATGTCCAAAATCAGATCATACTCCTTGAAAGGTATCTCAATCAGGTCACCGAGAAACTCCTCATCCTGAACCACAATTGGACTCTCTCGGTGCACCCTGCTAACCACAACACTGTGCCCCAAAGGATTTGTCACCAAAACATCAAATCATAAGGACTCAGAATGCAAATCACTCATAGGAAAGATGGATGTACTGATGCATGAATGAGTTGACCCAGGGTCTATCAATGCAAGAACTAAAGTACCAAATAAAGAAAAAGTACCAACAATAACAGCTAATGCATCCGGCTGTCTCTGCATCACATAGACCCGCTGCGATGGCCCTACCTAATCTGATCTACATTTGTCTATAGAATTGCCTCTCTGACCACTCCTAGATCGACCACCTTTAGCAAAACCTCTTCCACCATGACCCCCTTTGACACTAGGTCGAGAAGCTGCAGTATCTGTCTATCCCCTGGTGTCTCTATAACATAATGTTGGTGCACCTATCCTCTAGCAGACACCACCATGTGCCCTACCACAATGGACACAGGTAAGTGGAATAAGCCTCTGAGCCACTGAGGTTAAAGCACTAGCCACTGAAGCAACAGTCTTTGCCTCTGTCTCTACTACTGTACTAACCTGCCAATCTACCTTTGGCTCCCACTGAACCTCTGAGGATATCCCTCTCTATCTCTCTTCACTGATGAAGACCCTGCCTCATCCGGGGTCTCCTAGCTCTAGTCTCCTCAACTCTGGCAGCTGCTGTAAGATCCTATGCTCTCTCAACAGTCCTGGCAGTTGCAACCAACTGAGAAAAGTCCTAATACCGAGAGCCATCTATAATGCACATGATAGAGGGTCTCAGCCCCTTCTCAAACCTTCGACATCTATCGATCTCATTTGAAATGATTCCACCAGCATACTGACTCAACCGGGTAAACTCTGTCTCATAGTTTCTCACTGTCCTGGTGTCCTGCTTCAAACTCGGGAACTCTATCTTCTTTGCATCTTTATACTCCGTCAGAGTATACTTCTTCTCAAATTCCTATAGGAAATCATCATAGGTTAGGACTGATGGATCATCTGTAGCATATGGAACCATCTTCCACCACTCATAGGCATCCCTCTGCAGAAGAGATTTGGCATAATCAAACTTCTATTCTGAACTGGCTGTAGCTGGATAAACACTCTCTAAACCTTGTCTAGCCACTGCTCTGCTACAGCAGGGTCTGTAGTGCCAACAAAGTCATCAGCTCCAAATTTCCTCAACTTATCATACTTCCTCTTCAGTAACTGCAGCTGCAGCTGTGGTGGCGGCAACTGTTGAACCGGAGGCTGTCTCAATAGCTCCACCATATGATTGTGCCATAGGCACAGAAGCAGATGCCTTACCAGAATAGAAGTTTGATTATCCATCTATGATTATATTGGATTGAATATAAGTTTGATATAACTCTCAATAGCTGGATATACGACATATGATTATATTGGATTGCTAGTTTCATAGGCATAGAAGCAGATGCCTTACCATCAATCTCAACTCTAGCTCCATCTCTACCCTTACCAGGAGCTATACTCTCTGCACTACCCTCTATAGACCGATGCGTCTAAGATGCCATAACTACCTATATCTGCAAATACAGCAGAAATTGCCACATCAGAGATCAGAAACTGCCAGTGCCCATGCATGTATCACAATTGAAAACCATTTTTAAAATCCCATTTTTTTATCTCCAACAACCCACCTAGGTCAAGAACCTCAAACCTAGTCTCTGATGCCAAAATAAATGTAACACCCTTATACCCTATATACGTACAATACATACATTCAACATATGTACTATATGTGTTGCGCTCTACTAACACTACTACAAAGCAATACTTGTAAGTATATCTAGCTATTGAGAGTTATATCAAACTTCTATTCTATATAATCAAACTTCTATTCTGAACCTAACATTCAATTCAATACAATCAACTAATAACAAGGTATATTAATGGAAATATCAAATCACGTCATTCAATTAAATTAACTACAAACCCTAGGCATGGGTAATTTAGCGCATCATCATCAATTTAAAATAAATATTCATCTCAATATAAATCAAATCACAATTGTCCATTGAAATATTAATGTTATTAACAAAAAACAATAATCTAGAAATGAATTAAAAGAGAGAACACAAAAACCCCTTGTAGATGCCAAGAGTTGAACCTCTTGTCTTCCTCCTAGCTCCTCTTTGATTATGATGAAGAACTTCCAAGCCTTCTTTAAACAATGACTCTCTTCTCGAAAGATGGTGTGAGCTGGGATTTTTGCCCCCACTCTCACGTGGAATGGTTCTTGTGACTTCGGAGCTATTAGGCTCAGGGCCATAGAGAACATGGGTCTAAACACAGAGAAAATGGAGTTGCCACCCGGACAGGCAAGGAAAAAAAGGGGTGGATAACTCGATTCCTAAGGAATCCCTAACCCCATATTGGGTTCAAAAAGTTGGGTACGTGCGGGGAAAGTGAGAAATGACCTAGCACCCCAACAGCTCTCGGTTCATTAGAACCGACCTCCTTTTCAGGTCTTAAAATTATAAAATTCTTAAATGTAATGATATTATCCATACTACATCCAATCATAAGAATAAACAAATACTTAATTAAAAATCATAGCAATGTTCAAAACAAAACAAATAAATGGACACCCATTCGAGGATGGAAACATGTCTTTACATCGTCTAATGTCTAAAAATAAATAGGACACTCACCAAAAAGTGAAAACATGTCCTTTACATTTGTAACACCCCTTCCCGACCTACATGTGTAAGCCGAGTAGAGGCGCCACACTATCCTAATGTTGCTACCAATTTTACTTAGTCAAATTTTAGTTCCGATTTTACAGAAATTTTGCCAGAGTTTCGCCTAGAAATTTGGGTCCCAAGTGTCGACAAAACTGGTTTTTCTGATTTTTGAAAACATTTTTACACAAACCAGTGTGAGTACAATCAGTTTCAATACACTCCCAATGAATCCACCTTATACCCTCAACTACAAACCTGCAAGAAGAGTTCACACTTCTAATACAAAATAAAGTAAAGGTTTATTATTATTACATACTACTAACGTACTGTATAACATAGTAATTCTCAAACTTATATATATACATATACATGCCACAACTAGCTAACTCATAATGGAAACTAAAAGATCTACCCTGAGATATGTTGTGGGTCTGGTCGTCGCTTTCCAAGAATTTGCTACTGCTCCGAACCTACGAGTCAAGGAAAACTTAACTCGCTGAGCGTTGTCGCTCAGTGGGTACTTTACCAATAAAAATAAAAGTAGCATATGAAAGTATTTGAAATAAAAGGAAATAATTAAATCATAATTTAACCAACCTTAAACCAATAGAAATTATTGTACATTCAGTGTGATATGCTTCCAATAATGCAAAACCATAATTCAAACTTATTTTGCATTACATAGTTTAACGAAAAATATGACTTTGGCTCAGGCTCTACTGGTATATAGGGAACCATAGTGATAAGACAGTGGCCCTCACCACTATAACATAGGTGGCCCTCACCACCGATATCAGATCACAGGAATGGCCCTCACCATCCTGGTTATAACCAATGGGCCTCCCCATTGGCTTTAGTGGCCTCACCACTGAATAAAATATCATATCACAATAATGAGCAGTACTGCATGCGTTAGTATAGTACACCATACCCTTATCTACCACTCTCACTATCCAGTAGAGCATAAAGATTAAAATGATTCACTTTAAGTCTCAAACTTCATTTTAGAATAATTCGAGAAATCATTTTAATTCCCATCGCACTTTGCCATTTATGCCGCGCACCACATTCTTTAGTCAAACCATTACCCTTTTTCACATATTTAATATCCACAATAAACATATTAAACATTTCAATGCATTCCTCAAAAGATCACAAATTGACCAAATGAATAGTGTCGCAGCACGAAAAATCGGCAACGCAAAATGGCATGACCAAATGAATAGTAAAATCTGGGTTTTTGTCAAAATTTCAGTCCACTTCAGTCATGTATTTGACCAGGTAAATGATCTTATTTTTGGCTGAAATTTAACAGAAAACTTATTTCATATGTTGACTAATTACACGTAAAATTTCGTTGAAAAATTCATTCATTTGCTGCCTCAAACAATTGCCACAAAAATAGTCCAGAAGCTGTCACTTTGGGACCATTTCGGCCCAAACATATGAAATACATGGAATAGTTTATTTTTCTTTTTCAAATTAGTATGAAGTCTTCTTTAATGATAAAGTGAAGATTCAAACACTTCCCTTTGACAACTTTTGCATGTTTAACTTAAATCAACTAATTAAAGTCCAAAACAACTTACCAAATCAACTTGCCAAATTTTCTCAAAACATTTGGTTTCAATTAAATTTAAACAACCCAATTGCCATAAGAAATCAAGAACATAACTCAAATATTTAATTTTAACTCAATCAATATATTTAAGCATCAACATCAAAACTTCCATAAACCAAAGTATGTAAGAAAAATAGAATTTCTTTTATGGTAAAGCACCAAACCTTATTCTTTTACTTCCCCTTTTGTTTTTCCTCCTTCTCCTTCCTTAATCTTTGTTTTTCCTTCAAGAAATTCAAGAACACACCCTTAAACATAAACCTTAACAATTTAGAATAATAAGCTATCCTCCATTTCTTTTCCAACGAAACCCTAATCTAACCTTATTAAACCTTAGAAACCTTGATTCTTTCATTTAATTGATTAATATCATAACTACTTAAAAATTTCCCAAATCCACCATAAGAACCCTAATCTCCAATCTCCCAATAGTTATATAAATAACTAGAATTGATACTAGAATTGAATTCTACATACTTGAAAACCTTAAAACTTACCTTGAAAATCAAACTTGACAAAACTTGGAAATCTTTTGATGTTTTCCTATGGTGGCCGAAACTTGGAAGTGGGAGAGAGAGAGTTTGTTCTTCATATCATGATATATATATATAAGGGAAATGATGGTCACCTTTGGAAGAATGAATGTTTTAAAGCCAAATGTTCACACTTTTCTCTTTCTTCTTTATTATAACTTTTAAATGGCTAATTTTCATTAGCCCAATTGTCTCCTCCTTTTATTTATTTAAAAACCCAAGCCCTTAAACTTTCTTTTAATTATATTTTGGCCCCTCCACCATCTTGTGTTGACATTTCTATGGTCTAAGGTGTGAAAAGACCAAAATACCCTCTGGCGATTATTTGTTCGTAACTTTTAACCTGTACAATTCCACGAGGCAAACTATGTATAGTTTTGATCCTCTCGACCTCTACTTTCTATTTTTAAGGTCTATTTTAGGTTTCCAAGTCATTTTGAAAAATTACCAATAAGCCCTCGACTTTTTACAAAATTCCCTTTAGGTCCTTTCTTTGCTTGGGTGTTGCCCGGGCCCCGTTTCTACTGACGATCATTTCATATTTACCCCCTTTACGTCCTCTACTCACTCTTGTGTTTATTTCCTACTTCGGATTTATGTATAATTACCAAAATATCCCTAGTCAAAATCCCCTATATCTTCCAAACCGTGCGTTTTCTGAAAAAACCGTTACGCGTCGTTGTGACCCGATTTTTCTCTATTTTCCATTTTTGGAATTTGTTATGTGCACTATTAAGAACATCCAGTATGACTTTTGGAAATTACATTTACCTCCCCAAAACTTTTGAAAATTACAGTCACCTCCCCAAAACTTTTTGAAATTACATTCACCTCCCTAACACTTTGCATTTTTCTTCAATTAGGTCCCAGTGGTCCTATAGCCTTATCTGGGGCCGTTGTCAGGAATTATCTTCTCCTTTCCCCTTCTCTCTCTGTGCACGTGACTACTATGCATAAATGCGGTAGGCGGATGTCACAACATTAATCCCAAAATATGAAAATAATTTAAATTACTTAAAGCTTAACTAATGAGGTATCCACAAAGTGAAGATATACCTCTTACATTATTAATAAACAAATAATAATTAAGAAAATATTCATCAATTCATTCATCATAAATTAAATAAATCAACCATCAAAATTTAAATAAATCATTCATAAAAATATATAATCAAATACATAATCAAATCTAAAACTAAATAAAGCAATAAATATATAAGTTTAGGTTTACATCTTGAATTAGGGTTTCTTAAATAAAATTAGGGTTTTATAGTTTTAGATTTTAAAATTAATATTTTAGGGCTTATATTTAGAAAAGAGGGTTTTAGGGTCTTGATTTGGTATTGAAAACTGATTTTTAGGATTTTAATAAACAAGTTACTAGGATAATAAGGTTTAAGAAATTATTTGGCTACTGTATACGTTGAAATTAAATTATCATGTAATAAAAAATATCAATTTAATATGTATAAGTTATTGGAACTCAAACTAACAAATTATAGATTTATTTTGTAGGAATAATAAACAATATCATCAAGTTTCTCATGCTAAGCTTATATAGATTTAATTAAGAAAAAATACCTACTTTTGAAGGCTTCACCACAAATTAAAGCGTTGAACAAACTGTCTGCTCCAAATATTATTTCTGGCCAAGCAATCACCAAGACAGAAGACACTGCCTTGCTCCTTGGTTTGGTAAACGAGATAGTCTCTCATTGATTCTTCCTTGCTAGGGTTTTGCTAATGGTTGCTACTTCTAAAAGTCCTACATCCAAGTCTCCTTCAAAAGTCCCAAAAGTCCTACAGTCTCAAAAGGTCCAAAAAGTTTGTAATAGTTGCTACCCTCTTTTTTGGCGGTCTCAAGTTCTGAAAGAAAAAGTCCTTTTTCAATCTTATAATTGTGTTATTTATAGGAAAACAAAAAAAAAAACAGCCTAATACTATTTTGATAAGGAAATATAAATTGTTTAGGAAAAAGAAAAAAACTGAGTAAAATAAGGTTTCGGCAAAATCAACAGTACTCGCAGGATTGGGCTTGGTGGGCGTTGGGTGCATGGGCTGCTGTAATGATTGGCATGCGAGGCAACAAGGCTGGGCGTGGGGCATGTGGGTGAGCCGCAATTCGCCCAATTTTTATTTTTTTATTATTAAAAATAAATATTTAAAATTGCTTTTTTTTCTTTTTTTTCTTTTAATATATTAAATAAAAATAATAAAAATTCTAAAAATTATTTTGGACTATTTTAAATTTTTGGACTAGACTTGGTCAAAAAATAAGGGTCTATAGATGGAATGGTAACTCTCTCAAGCTTACAACTCCTCAAGTAATCAACTTACGACGGTGTTTTTGATGCTCACACCTAGCACTCAAATAATTCAAATGTTAATTATAGTAAATGAAAATGAAAGTGTATTGCTTTGTCTATTAGAATCACAATTGCACTCAAACAAGAGGTTTCTTGGGGTTTTTATAGCCATTGGGACTTGAACTAGCCTTTTGAAGTGGTTTCCACATGTTTAGAGCTTGTCTTCCACTTGTGTAGTTACATAATTTAAAAATTACTCTAACAACTAACTTTAATGGTAAGATTTTATTGTCTGACATGATCTTGACTACCCATGCTGCCATGTCTTGCTGTCACATAACGCCTTATGCGGTCACTCAACACAATATTACCGTTTGATATGAATTTCTTGATCCACATGTTCGATTGTCATCGGTCTAAGGTATTTGGCACTAAGATTCAAATGTATTGGACTTATCCAGTCGCTGGATTGCCTTGGGTCATCGCACAAGAGATTAATCAATGAAGAAACACCGCACGAGCTGACCACTATCTCTTCTACCATTTTGAGCTTTTGAGTCATTAGGGTGTGCAGTCGCTCGAGGCACTAGGGCGGTTGCATGCTTACCGTGTGTCCTAGTGATGGCAAGAACCTATGCTATTGTAATACTGCAAGTGCACGGGTCGCTCAAGTAATAAAGTAGTGAGTGAGTTATCGTTCCACTGAGGACAAGGCCAAGTACTAGTGCAAATTTTAACTGTTATTTAGAAAATTATTAGTTTTGTGAAGTTTTGTAACTAAAGATAATTAACTTAATAAATGAAAATAGAGAGAAATTGAGTGGTGAATGAATTGATTGATGATGAGAATACTATCCAGATATTGAATCCCCCTAGCCACAATTATATTTATGAAAATCAATTCAATTAAACCAAAAAATAGAGTTAAATATGTATTCCTCTAAATTAGACTAAAATCTTTCTCAAGTGAATTAATCCCTAATCACTAAGTAGAATGCTGGAATCTCTTCTCAAACGTAATTAAATAGATCTTGCATTAAGAATAAGGAATTATAAACCAAAGGATCTTGTAAGTCTATCTCTAGTACTCCAATCAATCCTCAATCCTTATGAGTATTCAATTTATATCAAGCTTTCACAAGTCAATAATATAAAAATTGCAACCAATCAATAAGCATGCTATTATCATTTAGAAATAAATTATTAAGCATCATAAGAATAAAACAATTCAATCAAATGATTTAATTAAATAAAATTATTCAATCCATACAATAAAGCTAGGGTTCATCAATATCTAGATAGAGAACGAGTTAATTCATGTTCAAAATCAAAAAACTAGAACAAGAGAAATAAGAAAAGGAATCCAAACAATCCATTGCGAATAATTCATATTTCTTCACTTGAATCCTTGAATTTTGGTTTAGATCTTGTTTAGAATATGTCTTCATCTTCAATCTTAGCTCCAAAACTCTCCTCTTTGCTTTAGATGTTGGTTCTAGGTTATAAAATATGAAAATCAGATCCTTAATTTGTTCTTCAGCTAAGCTTTTATAGTGCAGATAATTACGCCTGACACGCCCATTGACACGTCCATGTCACTAGGCGTGTCAATGCTTCTGTATGCAGTATCAAGGGCACGTCCATTGACACGCCTATGTCCATGGACGTGTCACTTGAAGAATTTTGCTCTTTTCTTCTACTTTCATCCGTAATTCCTCTGAAATGACCATAAACCTCAAAATACAGAGAATTCCTGAAATTAACCCTAAAAAGCACTTGATCAAACAAATTAAACTCAATTGGATAATAATCATATTGAGAAATAGGGGCAAAATATCATCAATTATGCACTTATAAAATTCCCCCACACTTGAGTTTTTACTTGTCCTCAAGCAAACTAAATCACTATAATAAGCAGAAATGACGAACCCCTCTATATTCAAAAAGAAAAGAAAAATTTAACAATACTCGAATCAGAAAACCCCACGTTCTCAACCAAAAACTAATTAACAATCATAACAGCTGAATCAAGAAGTTTCAAAATAAAAATTTCACAGACCTAAAACCTAAAAATCCAGAGTTAAAAGATTGAGCATAAAATTCCAGAAAATCCAAAAGCCATGAACAAAGTACAAAAAATGTAAATTTTCTCTTAAGTTCTCTAACCATTTTTTTTAAATTGTATATACAAAAATATATACATTTTAAGGAGCCCGACTTGTTTGAACTGATACTAACCTTTTGACGCGAAGGTAAACATTTGTGATGTCGACCCCTGGTTACTCAACCAGAATCACCGTTCTCTATAGGAAGGCTCTGTGAGCGGGGATTTTCACCCCCACTCCCGGTGGAATGGTTCTTGCGACTTTGGCACTGTTTAGGCTCAGGGCCTTGGAGAACACAGACCTAAGTCCGAAGAAAATGGGGTCACCACCCAGACAGGCCGGGAAAAAGAAAGGGGTGGAGGACTCAATTCCTAAGGAATCCCCAACCCCCTAATGGGTTCAAAAAGTTGGGTACGTGTGGGAAAGGTGAGAAACGGCCCAGCATCCCCACAATGCCCGGTTTATTGGAATTGACCTCCTTTATAGGTCTTAATATTTTAAAATTCTTAAATATAATAATATCATCCATATTACACACAATAATTAAAATAAAGCATCAATATATTGAAAATCAAAACAATGTCCAAGCAAAACAAATAAATGGACACCCATCCGAAGATGGAAACATGCCCTTACATAATGCATGCCTAAATAGGACACCCATCGAAAGGTAGAAACATGTCCTTTACATTGGTTCTAAAATAGAAAAGCAATTTAAATTACATGATATTTAACTAATGAGGTACCCACCAAGTGGAAACATACCTCTTACAACATTTAGAAATCTAAATAAATCGATAAAAGTAAATAACCAATAATCATAAATAAATCATTCATCAAAGATATTAAACATCAATAGAATAAACATCCATCCACGATAAATTAAATAAATCAATCATTGAAAATAAACCAACAAATCATTGAAAATAAATTAAAGCATATAATAGACTACATAATTAAATATAAAATTAAATAAAGCAAATAAAGATTCAAATTAGGGCTACTGTTTCTATTTAAGATTCTTTAATGTGTTTAGGGTTTTGGAATTTATGTGTTTAAGCTACTGTGAGTTTAAAAGGAATTGAAATGGATTAAAGTTTTATAATTTAAGAGGCTGATAAAGTTCTTTGGTTAACCAAATTAGTGTTTGAGGAGTGAAATAATAAAATTAGGGTTTGGACACTTTAAAACAATATATTTATGATTTACGGTTACTGGATTATTATTTTGGATTTACTATGTTGAATTTTAATATTTAGGTTTATAAGATTTTAAGGTTTAAAAGATTAGGGTTTAGAAAATTAGGGTTTAATGGTTTTAAGGGATTTAGGGTTTAAGAAAACTAGGGTTTAGAATAATTGGTTTGAGGTTTTTGTCTTGGTTTTAAAGTTGAATTAGGGTTTTTAGTGTTTCGGAGAATGTATTAGATTTTAGAATTTGGAAAAACAGTTTATAGTTTTATGAAACTTTATGAAAATAAACAAAATGATTTAAGGTTTATAGAAACAGAAAAGATATTTTTTAGGGTTTTTGGAAAGAAAAGGATTCAATTTAGGGTTTTGGAAAATTGGAAGGCAGATTAAGGTTTTAAGATTTTGAAGAAACAAAGACAACAATTTTAATATTTTTAGAAAACAAAGAAACGAATTAAGGTTTCTAAGCTTTAGAAATGGTAAATTTGATTATAAGGTTTTTAGAAACAAAAGAAAGAGTTTAATGATTCAAGCTATTATAAAGAAAAAAGACTTGATATCCATACCTTTGTTTGTTGGTTCCACCAAAAATTACTTCTTGGATGAACAAGAACAAAGGCAAAGTGGCTACCTTTGATGGATTGAAATGCTTGTTTGCTTCTCTTCTCTCAAAAAGTCCAATTGATTTCACTGCCAGAAGGAATTTTAAAATATGATTTCCTTTCAATGTTTTCTTCCTCAATTTCCCCCTCCATCTCAAATTTCACCTCCCCTTTTTGTGTTTTTTTAGTCCTTATTTATAGAAGATTTTTATGATTAATCTTAGCTGCTCACGGAATTTAACATTAATTAAGAAAAGGAAACCAAAACCGAATTGAATTTTGTTTCGGAAAAATTTGCATCTGAAAAAATTTGTTGGCAAAAAAAAACTGCTGCAGAAAAATTATGCTGGCAAAAAAGTTGCCGCAGCTGGCTGCGGGGCGAAAATCTACCAGTGGGCCATTTCGCAGCCCCCATTTCGTCGCCGATTTTTCGTTGTCAATTTTTATTTTTATTTTTAATTTTAATTTTATTTATTTATTTATTATTATTACTTTTTATTTTTTATTAATTATAAAAATTAAATACTAAAGCAAATATTATTTAATTAAGATAACAAAAATTGTTTTGGACTAATTAAAATATATTGGACAACACAAAAATGATGTTGGACTAATTAAAATATATTGGACTGGACTGGGTCAAAAATTAAGAGTCTACAGTTTGCCCCATGCTTGAATGATCTGAGACTTTAGTGAAAGAGAGTGAAAAGCAACTAGACTTAATTTTTGAGACGGCTAAGGTTTTGGGTTCTGGACTTGAGAGATTTGGATACTCGATCCTAAACTAGACTTGGATACTCGATCCTAACTGGATTCGGATACTCGATCCTAAATTGGATTTAGATACTCAATCCTAAATTGGATTGGATACTCGATCCCAACTGGATTGGGATACTCGATCCTAAACTGGATTTGGATACTCGATCCTAAATTTAATTGGGATACTCGATCCTAACTGGACTTGGATACTCGATCCTAAACTGGATTTTGATACTCGATCCTAACTGGATTCGGATACTCGATCCTAAACTAGATTGGGATACTCAATCCTAAACTGGATTTGGATACTAGATCCTAACTGGATTTGGATACTCGATCCTAAATTAGGTTTGGATACTCGATCCTAAACTGGATTTGGATACTCGATCCTAAATTGGATTGTGATACTCGATCCTAACTGGACTTGGATACTCGATCGTAAACTGGATTTGGATATTCGATCCTAACTGGACTTGGATACTCGATCCTAAATTGGATTGGGATACTCGATCCTAACTGGACTTGGATACTTGATGCTAAATTGGATTGGGATACTTGATCCTAACTGGACTTGGATGCTCGATCCTAAACTTGATTTGGATACTCAATCCTAACTGGATTTGGATACTCGATCCTAAATTGGATTGGGATACTCGATCCTAACTGGATTGGGATACTCGATCCTAAACTGGATTTGGATACTCGATACTAAATTGGATTCAGATACTCGATCCTAAATTGGATTCGGATAATCGATCCTAAACTGGATTTCGATACTCGATCCTAACTGGATTTTGGATTTGGGTACTCAAACCCGTGACTGGGTACTTTGACTCAAGATTTGAATTCGATTTTATTGACCTGTTATTAGTTGAGGATTCTGGCTTAACTTGTTGTTCCATTCTTTTGTTCTTCCTTTCGTAAAAATTCAGCTATTTTTAGTTAGCCTCATATCTTCTCCTTGCCCCCAGCGCGGCAAAAAGTGAGTTTGAACATATTTGGCATAAAACTCAAAAAATTGAAAAGGAGGAACTTTACCCCCTGTGTAGGCTCAAACCAAAGATTTTTTTCATGCAACCTTTGATTGATGTTTTTGCCATCTAGTTCTTCACACAAGCACGTATTTCTTCTCTTTACAAAATTACTGGAGCTTTCTCAAGCAATGGCTTTCTATGCCCCCTTGATTTGATATCTTCTTTTGATTGTTTACTTCACAGAGTGTTTATCGTTCACCTTAATAAAGAATAGACAATACAAGACAAGAAAGTGCGATGTGATATGCTCATGTATGCATGATATGCATGAATGATACTTATAGTCATTCCATTGACTCACAGACCGAGGTGATCAGCAGAAGTTTTCTCATTGGTTCCTTTTTGACGCTTGTTCAAGTCTTGCATTGGAATGATCGAAAGCTTTGCATTTGTGGTTTTTATCTTCAAGATGTTGAAAACATGAGTGGTGGAGACCCTAAGTAGCAGAGTCAGGGATGCATCTATTTCAAACTATATTTCAGCATGTCGGTTGGTAGCTCCTTCATGACCTTGCCAATAATCATTTCCTTCGCCCAATGTGTCCTTTGGAGATTCGATAGTTCAACATACTCCCCTTAGCTTGAAGGCTTTGTATGACAAAATTTTTTTTTTTTGATTTTTTAAAATTTGATTTTGAAATCAAATGTTGGCTTTGCCAGATCAATGTCAATGTACCTCGGGACTTGATTTTCCAAATTAACATATCTATAACATAACAACCCTAGTTAACATACTAAACTTGGGAATCATTTCTATTTAAACAAGAATTGTTGCACTTCAGACAGGCAAATACACATTACTCGGCCAACGGTCTCATTTGAGCTTAAATGCTGTCTATCTCATATGCATGCTTATCCAAACTATCTTCACTAATAGACTCTACCTACCAAGAGAGATCAACAGATCTTTAATAGGCTTGAAATGGGGTCTCTAAAGGACAAGGGTTTAATGAAGGCCATTTGTAAGTTGGAGCTGATGTGACACAATGGACAAACCTTCACACTATAAATTTCTTGTTTGAACTTTAGGCAACTAGGAGCAATCTTGCTAGACTCCAAATTCCTTCTATCTTCTTAGCATTAATCTCAATCTTGATTAGGACAGTTTTTGCCCTTGCATAAAGTTTGGTTTCCACATTCATTTCTTTTCTTCTTCTCCCTTTTCTTTCGTTTTCTTACTGTTCCCTTTCTTTGAGCATTTTATCATTTTATCCTTCTTCCTTGTAGGATTTTTAAGTATAGAACTTTCAAGAACTGGATGGTCTTCCTCCTTTTTTCTCCAATTTTGATTGAATCTTTGGTTGGGTGGACCAATTCAGGTCAATCCGTCCTTGTAAATCAAATGGAAGCCTTTTGTTGTCTTAGGTAAAAGAGAACTCAGTTGGCTTTTTGAACTGCCCTTTTAGATTTTATCTTTTTTTTTCCTTTTTTTCTTTTCTTTTTCTTTCTTTCTTTTTTCTTTTTTTTCTTTTCTTTTCTTTTCTTCTTCTTTCTATTTTTTTTTTGGGTTGGTTCTAGCTCTAAGAGAGTTGTCTTGTTTGTACTAACTTGGGCTTCCAATAATGGATGAGTGGAGTGACATAAATCTTCTTGAACAGGGATAAATCATTTATTACTCTGATGTTGTCTTGATATATTGGAGATATTAAGAAAACTTCAACCACCTTTATGGTTTTGAGAACATCAACTATCTTTATTGTCTTGAGAACTTCAATTATCCTCATGATCTTGACTAATCATTGCTTTCTTTGATCTTCTTGCCTCTTCATCTTAGTGATAAAATAAGACTTGTCAAAAGTATCACAACAGCTCAGGGTAGGTTGTTGGGGGTTATATGCCAATGAAAAGAAAGCTAAAACCTTATGAAGGCTCAAAGGGACAACTAGGGATTGATATTTAATAGGGTGGATACTAGTTGTTGGCTAACCAAACAATGCTTAGATCATCTCCCTCTTAAATAAGCAGAGTTCAATTTTGTCACATCCCAAAGTTTAGGTAGTCGAGTATTAGGCAAGAAGGACATAAATAAGTGGTCAAATAGAGGCTCGAGAGAGTAAAAAACAAAATCGGTGTGCAAAGGAGGCCCGTGAAGTCGACAGGACCTAAAGGTAATTTTTTGAAAGGCCGAGGACCTAAGTGGAAATTTCTCAAAAGTTAGGGGAAACTATGTAAACTTAAAAATTAAGTGTCGGAAGTTCTTAATAGTGCCCATATCCGACCCCGAAAAAATATTCTCGAGATTAATCGGGTCATAACCGTGGGTTTCAAATTTTTTCGAAAATGCACGGTTTAAATGTTACAATCGATTAATCGCTGGAGGGTATTTTGGTATTTTCACACCCTAGACTATAAAATTATAGCACAAGAAAGTTGAGGGGGTCAAAATATGAATAAAAGGAAGCCTAATGGCTTGCCAAATAAATAAATAAAAGAAAGAGACATTTGGACCAATGAAAATTAGCCATTTTCCCACTTAAGTGTACCAATTGGAAGAAGGCAAATGGACCAATTAAAAGTGGCCATTTTTTCTATAAGGTGTACTAATTGGAAGAAGGCAAATGGACCAATTAAAAGTGGCCATTTTTTCCATAAGGTGTACCAATGGGAAATCAACACTTACACCAAGACATCTTAACCTCTCTTGGCTTCCATTTGGATCAAAATAGGCTAAGGAAAGAATATAAAAGCCATCTCTTACATGGTGAACTCGTCCAAACCATAAGAGAAGGAAGAAGGAGGTGATTTTTCCAAAGTTTAAGGCTTTTGGTTGAAGATTTTGGTGACAAACAAGAATATAAGGTAAGAGAAACCTATCTCTAGTTTTAATTTCATGGATTAATGGTTAATTTAAGAGATTGAAATTAGGGTTCATGTAGCTAGATTTGGAAATAATTATTTGAAGGATTTGATGAAAGAAATGATGGTGTTTAATGGTGAAAATAAGTTAGCAACCATTAGAAAAATCATAAGATAAGACTATGTCTATACCTAGGGTTCTTACCTTTGTATATGTGATGTTAAATTTCATAGAAAATCAAGGAGACAAGGAAGGAAAGGAAGTGATATAGATAAAGGACTAAGAAATAGGAAGGTTTGGTACTTTAACTAATTGTTTGTTCATTTTCTTGAAATTTTTTTGTTTTAGAATTAGTGAAATGCTGTGACTTGTATGATTTTTAATTAAATATAGAAAACTGTTCTTGAAGTAAATTTTGGATATGTTGTTGTTTAGTGAGTCTAGTATTTGAGAAAAATAATTTGGAACCACATTGATTGAATTTAATTTATGGAATTCACAAAATTCAGAACTGCTGCCAGGATGCAGGGCAACTGGAGCAGTCTAGTTGGGTGAACTATTTGACCAAGATTTTGTGTCCAGTTTGATCTGAAATTTTAAAGGAATGATTTTAAGATGTAAAATTAAATTCTGTAAAAATTTTAGAGTTTTTAGTCAAGTAGATTATTTTATATAATTTGTCAAAATAAGGATCAAGTTGAGTCCAAAACCAGAATTTACTATTCATATGGTCATGTTGCTACTATTCATTTGGCCATTTTTCAAAAGTAATCCAATTGATTCCTTATGCATATAAATGAGCATAATATGTTATTAAAATGACAAAATATGATATTTCACGTTGAAATAATATAAGAAACATAAGTCAATAATTGTATAATGCATATTCGATTAAGAAATGGCATGAAAATTTTGGCTCCACTGGGTATCTGGGACAGTACTGAGTAGGGTAAGGGTATAATATATCATACTATATGCAGTGCTGCTTTAATATAGGACTTTGGTCCGAGTTATATAGGGCGATGACCCGAGCTATATAGGACTTCGGTCCGAGTTATATAGGGCAATCGCCCGAGTTATATAGGACTCCGGTCCGAGGGCTTCGGCCACAGATTCCATAGGGCTTGGTCCGCAATTTTTTTAGGGCCACAGCCATAGAATATATATACAGTTATTTTAGTTAGTTCCTTAACATACGTTAGTCTACCAAATTACCTTATGGAGCGAACTAATAAAATGATAATAACTGAATATATGGCATGTATGGATTGTTTTTACTGTGATATTATTTTTCAATACAACTCATTGCTTTTAAAACTGCATTATGCTTTTATTATTTATTTTTCGTAATTAGTTAAAGTACCCACTAAGCAATGCTTAGCGAGCTTAGTTTCTTCTAAACTCGTAGGCTATTAACAAGGAGCCAGTAGCGAGCAGAGGAGTCCTGCGATCTGTCGGTCATCAACAAACTTAGGTGGTGCTCTCCATTTTGTATTTTGGTATTAGAAACTGGCATGTACTTATTTGAACAATACAAAGAGATAACTTGATGTAGCATGTAAATCTAGTAATGTATAATAACTGTATGGTTTTAAATTGAGTTGGGTTGTGAATATAGAAGTGTGAATTCTTCTTGCAGGATTGTAGTTGAGGTTATAAGGGTGGATTATTGAGAGTGTGCTTGAGTTGAATTGTGAAACAAAATGTTTTTCAAAAATAAGAAAAATTAGTTTTGTCGACACTTGGGACCTAGAATTTTAAGGGAGACTCCGTCAAAACTTTTGGAAAATTTTTATAAGGAACATTAAGTAAGCTGACATAACCAGAGCTCGTATCCCGATGTAGCATTCCTCCTCGGTTTATTCATAGGTCGGGAAGGGGTGTTACAAATTTCACCTCGAAAGTTTGTCAAAACATGTTCTAAGACTGATTAGGACCTAGACAAAGATAATTATGTAGGAGCCCTCTGTAAGTAAGCATACACAACTCGATGCTATAGAGCAATTCCCTCACTTAGTAAAGTCATTCGAGTTATGATGCATAAATATATTAATTCATGAATTATCAAGCTAGATTCCTCATTGGTTGAGCATCAAAATGAATAAAGACCAACAAAAAGTTTGATGAAAGTAATTTATTTCAAGTGACTTTAAATATGAAAAACACAGTAGTTCCAAAATCTTAAAGAAAGTAAAATTGAAAGCAACATTCAAGCTAAGGAAAGTTCATTGAGTTTAAGCTTCTTTTCCTTTCACATCTTCAATATTTTCATCTTGAAAGGATGATAAAACAAAATCTTCTTCCAATCCTTTTCCCACCATGAAGGTTGTTGGTGGTGGTACTCTATTGAACTTGGGTAATGGATTGTCTTTGGTGTTGGGCTTATCTAGCTTGGGTAGCTTACCGTTATCAATCAAATCTTGGATCTCATACCTTAGACGAGCACATTTATCTATTTCATGCCCTCGCATTTGATGAAATTGACAAAAGACCTCGGCGTTGAAGTTTGGTGGCAGTAGATTATGTAAAGGTCGAGGAGTTAACGGTTATAACAACCCTTTCTTTTGCAGCTTGCTAAAAACCCAAGATAGAGGTTTCCCCAATTCTGGGAATTGTCTTTTATTTCCTTGACCAGTCGCATTTACATCAACTTCTTTTTGCTTGCTTTGATTGATAGGCTGATAATTCCCTTTCTCATTCCTTTTTATTGAAAAACGGTTCTTCTCTCTTTCCCACACTTCAATTTGCATACCAGCTTGGAAAAGATCTTTGAAATCCTTTATAAAGGTGTGAGACATCCTTTCATGGAGATTGGGCAGGACACCTCTCACGATCATCCATATTTGATTAGATTCATCGGGCCTCTTATTGAGCAAAGCAGCCTTATTTCTCCACCTTTTCACATAGTCCACAAAATTATCATTTGGCCTTTGTCTAATGGACTCAACTTCCATTAAGGTAACTTCCAACTCAACATTATACCCATATTGCTGGATGAAGGCCTTGTATAGCAAATCCCAATTCTTTTGTGTTCCATCATCTAAGGTATTGAACCAATTTTGGACAACAGGATACAATGAGAGCATGAAGTACCTTAGAATTTGAGCCTTAGTAGCTCGGGCAGACTGCATAGCAGTGATATACTGCTTCACATGGTGATGAGGATTTCTGGTTCCATCAAACTTTGCAAAAGATGGCATCTTGAACTTGTACGGAACTTCTTCATCTAGCTCAAATAATTTGTCAACTTCAAACATCTCTCCAGTTTTTAGCTTCTTCTCAAATTTCTTTTCTAAATCAGCAATCATTTTCTCAACATCAGATGTCTCGGTCTTTTTAATAGTTGCCTTCTCAACAACCTTTGGCTCCTTTTTTCTTGAGGATCTTGATAGTATTGAGCCCAATCATCATCATCAATGACCACCTTATCATCATCAAAAGCTACTTCACCAATTTTAGCCTTCCCATTGTCCTTTGGCTTCTTAGTGCTAGCAGATGCTTCGGCATGATTTTCTAAAATTGTAGTCAATTGGTTCTTCACGGTCTCGACCATGGCCTCTTTTATTTCTTCCATTTTGGCATTGAGGGCTTCATCCACCATTCTTTAAATTTGTTCGATATCCATTATTTTTGGTGAGCAAGTGATTGAGTCATTACTAGATACTTCGTCTCCGGCGCAGGTCGGATAGTCGTAAGCTTTTGAACTGTCGTAATCTAGGGTTGTGAGCCAGAGAGGATCAATGATTTGAGATACAAATGTATGCATGTATGCACAAACAATCAATAAAGAAAGATAATTAGGATGTTCCTTCCAACCTTATAACATCCACACATGAATGGCGAGTCTCTTTTCCTAGGTATATGGTTAATAAAATACCAACATGGAGTATCTTATTTTCGAATATTTCCTTCAGACGTTTCAACCAATAATTATATTTTCAAAAAATGGAAATCAGTTCATGTTAACTCCCATTAATTAGGTTTTAATCCATTCAACCAACTAAAGTAGCTTTTATGCTACATTGGATTAAAACTAAATTAAGAGGTTTATTATAAATAGATTTCTCACTTGAAAAAAGTAACTAATGATTCATGCCAAAAACAAGCCCATGATTAATTATTCTTAGTATAAACTAGGCTCACAATTGATTTTTGGTATTTCATAATTGACCTAAATAATTTGCAAGCTCTTTATAAGAAAAGGTTGGATAAAAATAATTTTATTTCTAAGCCCATATTAAAAAGATTTTAAAAAAAATGGATTTTGGGCTTAGTATTTGGGCCATGAGCAAAAGAGTTTTATGTCCAAAGACCATCTTGAAAAGTTTTGAAAATAGCTTTCGTCTTTTGGACTTTTAAAGAAAATTTTATTTGAGCTTACAAATGTACTTGGGTCATATTAGAAAAATAACAAACCAAATAAGCCATGATTTAAACCAAGATAAATTAAATATAGTCAAACAACATGCATTTGGGATAAAAACCTAAGGAAAGTAATTAGGCCAATTACATGAGCTTTAGTCATTGGGTAAAAAGGCTTAGGTTCCCATAGCAAGTATATACCAAATGGTACGAGACTATGAGTGGCTATGCCATGCTCGAACTCTATACCTTAAGTGAAAGTATGGTATCCCTTACATCACATAACACGAGTAACACGGGCGTCCTAACTCACGCACACGATGCAATCTAAGATGATGCAATGGATAATATCATTATAAGAAAGAATAGAATAATATAAAGACCAACGAAATCAACTTCTCTTATCCCCAGTGGACTCGCCACTGTGAGTAGGGATTTTTGCCCCCACTCTCGGTGGAATGATTCATGCGACTTCGGCACTATTTAAGCTCAGGGCCTTAAAGAGCACGGACCTAAGTTCGGAGAAAATGGAGTCGCCACTCGGACGGGCCGGGAAAAAGAAAGGGGTGGATGACTTGATTCCTAAGGAATTCCCAACCCCCTAATGGGTTCGAAAATTTGGATACGTGTGGGGAAGGTGAGAAATGGCCCAGCACCCCCACAACTCCCGGTTCATTGGAACCGGCCTCCTTTACAGGTCTTAATATTATAAAATTCTTAAATATAAAAATATCATCCATATTACACACAATAATTAAATTAAAGCATCGATATATTGAAAATCAAAAACAATGTCCAAGAAAAACAAATAAATAGACACCCATTCGAAGATGGAAACAGGTCCTTACATAATGCATGCCTAAATAGGACACCCACCGAAAGGTAGAAACATGTCCTTTACATTGGTTCTAAAATAGAAAAGCAATTTAAATTACATGATATTTAACTGATGAGGTACCCACCAAGTTGAAACATACCTCTTACAACATTTAGAAATCTAAATAAATCGATAAAAGTAAATAACCATTCATCATAAATAAATCATCATTAAAGATATTAAACATCAATAGAATAAACATCCATCCATGATAAATTAAATAAATCAATCATTGAAAATTGTTGTCCCAAGATGGCAACCAAGAGGGGGGGTGAATTGGTTTTCTCAAGAAGTAATGACAATTTAAAAAACTCAACAAACAAGAAATGCGGAATATAGAGTTGGTTGAGTAATTGAAGAAAGAAAGAACACACAAGATTTATAGTGGTTCGGATTTACTTCAATCCTACATCCACTTCCTTAACAACTTGTTAAGGTTCCACTAATCTTTGAAGTTTTTACAAGCTCACTTCTAACTTTGGTGTTTTCACAAGTTCACACCTAACTTCACAAGTGTTTTTCTTAGGCTCACACTTACAACCCAAACAAGAGTTTTACAAGGCTCACTCTCACAACCTAACAAGAGTTTTACTAGGCTCACTCTCACAACCCAAGTGTTTCCCAAGCTTACACTCAAACTTATACAATGGTGTTTTCAATGCTAACACCTAACATTCATAACAATTCAAATACAAGTTTAAGTAAAAGAAAATTTGTTGCTTGGCTATGAAAATCTTTTCTCAATGTTGTCTCTTTTTTGTTTTCTCATAGAAACTTTGTATTTATAGCCAATGTGGTCTTACTAGCCGTTATTGATGTTGAGAATAAAGTCTTGGCAGATTAGACCTCTTTACTTAAACTGTCCGAAGCACTTCGCGGTCGCCCTTCATACAAGGATGGTCGCGCTCATGCTTCAAGCGGTCGTCCTTTTAACCAGGGACGGTCGCTACTTTTAAAAAATCTTCAACGGTCGAATTTTAGTGCTCTGCAGCTGGAATCTTGCCCATGATGTGTTTGTCGGACCGTTTCTTGCCCATGCTGTGTTTGTCGGGACGGTCGCGCATCACAAAGTGCGGTCGCCCTTTTTTGAATACTGAAGTGGGATTACAACGGTCATGTCACGTGTCATTTTCTGACAGGGCAAAAGAGATGTCCGCCTTAATTTGAATCTCGCGGTCGCCCGTGGTAGCATTTCGCGGTCGAACTCATATTCTCGCGTCGAACTTCTGGACGCACCTGAGGACGCGAACACTACTGTCTCTTTGAGCAATTTCTTTTTGAATTGTTGGGCGGTCGCGACTTTGAATGGGGCGGTCGCTATAGTGGTTAGCGAGGTCGAGTCATTCACCGTTCTTGTCACCGCGAATCTTACTGTGATTGTAATGATTTAAATTCCTTGAGTAGCGGTTGTGCACATATTTGGCCGGTCGCTATTCTGTAGGAGCGATCGCGACTGAGGTCGAACTTCTGACCGCGAAACCTACTGTGACAAGGTTTCATTCTGTAATTACTTGGAGCGGTCGTATTAAGGTGAGGTGCGACCGCGATAAATGTTCTGTTCACCTTTAATTGAAATAACCTAATCCTGCAACAAGATTTCTCAAACACAAGTTAAATAGATCATCCATTTGAGTTGTCAAAGATCAAAATTAAGATTATTTGTCTAACAATCTCCCCCATTTTGACTTTGACAATTCAAATGGAATGATGAGAAAAATAATAAGTCTTAAATGCTCCCCCTTAACATATGCAACAATCATGGTTAAGAGCATTGTGATTATTAGTTTATTTTGGTGCAAATGTTATTGTTTGAATGCAAACATTTCTCCCCCATAAACATTTCTCCCTTATTGCAAATATTCAACATGTATACTTGTTTCTCCCATTATTGTTCTTATCTTTGGTTTCCTCTATTGGTTCATTCCATTGGTTCTTCTCCCCCATTGTCATAGGCAAAATGAAACAATTGTTAAGCAAAATTATTAACTAAACAATGAAAGGGAAAGTACCAAATTATATATATTAAAATTGGAGGAAAGTACAAAGCAGAAAGTGCAAAGCAGAAAACATATGAAAATGCAAACAAACTAAAGCTAAGCTATTCTGAGTCATCATCTAACTCTAACTCTTCTTCAACTAAAGGAGCTTTCCCCTTATCTTGAGGTGCAACAGAGGCAGAGCTAGTGCTAATAGACTCTTCTTCTTCAGCAACGCTTTGGGTGTGATCACTTATATCCCAATCTTCAAGATTGCATTGAGGCAAGTCCAATTTGCCTTGCATGTCATAAAGATCATGGTGCATGTGGGATATAAGGTCTATCCTTTTGTTTAAGTGCTGGAATCTCTTGGAAACACTTTTCTTGAACTTAGTGAGTTTCCTTGAGAGAGTCTTGATTGCTTGGAGGATGAGTTGTGTGGAGGATGAAGCAGTTTCTTTAGCAGCTTTTGATGAAGTTGCTTTTGGAGGTAATTCTACTGCAACTTCTACAGAATCTCCCTCTTCCTCAATTGTATACCTTGGCCTTTTCTTTTGTTTATCCATAACTCCTTTCTTGCCATAGCAGTATACATATGACCCTTCTATCTTCCTTACACAACCAGCATGCTCTAAGTAATCCATTGTGATAGCATTGGAGGCTAGAGTGAAAGGGTTCCTCAAAGTAGCTAAGTTCAAATCATTCAGAAGGTTTAAGTGTCTAGCTATTTGAGTAACTTGAGAGGATAGGAAGAAGGTACCAGTTCTTGTAACAGCATGATGATAAAATGTATCAATCAAGAACTTGGTTGTGTTCATTTTGATGTTATGGGTGAAAGCATAGAGAAAGATAAGGTCTCTCTTGGTTACTTTCTCATTCCCATCTGCTCTTTGGTGAATGGTATAGGTGATAATCCTATGGAGCATCCAGTGGGTGAGAGATTTGATGTGCTTGGCTTTAGATTCCTTTTCAAAGGAAGTTTCAATGGAAATTTCTCGCCAGAAATCAGAAAGGGTTGGGTTTGAGAAGATTTGGTCATTGTAGGAGGTTATACCTTCAGAAGGGAAGTTCCAAATTCTGCCAAAATCTTCAAGGGTTATGAATTGATACTGATCAAAGAGTTTGAACCTTACCCCGTACCAACCTAGAGCAGAGTTTGCACTCTTCTCTATCTGGAATGACATTAGAAACTCCTTACTTAGACTAGAGTAACCTACCTCTTCTGGAAAGACAAAATTTCTCCATCCAAGGACATCCAACAATCCTTCAATTTCGTCCTTGATGCCCAAAGCAGACAGCATCCCACCAAAAGGAGATTTGGTGCCTTCAACCTTCTTCTTCTTTAGCATGGCATACCTAATGTCTTCCTCAGTGGTTTGGTGATGAGGTTTGTGAATTTTCTCACCCCTTTTTGATTGTGGAGGAGATGGAGGTTCAACGACAGGTTCTCTAATGGTGATTCCTGGAACTCTCTTAGCTTGTCCCTTTATTTTGGAAGTGGTTTTTCTTTTGGGAGCCATTAGAATAGAAGAAACAGATGAGAGCAGGAAAACAGAGGTTGATTTGAGAAGCAGATGAGTTGAGAAGATTTTAGGGTTTTAGATTGTTTTCAGAAGCAAAATATCCAAGAAATTTGATGTAACTTACTTTTAAATAGATGGAGTTAAGAAAATAGCCGTTTTTGACTGTTGGATATTAAGAGTTGCAACCTATCACACAGCCAACGGTTATAAATTTTCGAGCAGAGTGTACAGGGTGCGGTCGCGGATTGAAGATAGTGCGATCGCTACTTATGGTCTAGCGACCATTATCAAGATAAGTATGCTCGCGAGAGAAGAAAGTAACTGTAACGGTCGAAACTATTCAAATTGGTGCGGCCGCGCACAAATTTTCTCGACCGCGCTCAGAGTCATTAGTTTGACTGAAACTGACAGACAGGATAGCGACCGCTGAAGAATACTGGAGCGACCGCTACATACTTAAAAATGAAAGATTCAAGGAAAGGTGGAAAATATTTCTATTGTGTTAAGAAACATTAAATTCATGCACATAGAAACCTTATTGATAGGCAAAAGTTTTAATTAATTCAAAGTGATTCCATCAATCATTCCTAAATTGAGTTTTATGAAGTTAAGTCTATCTTCATTCAAGGGTTTTGTAAAGACATCAGCAAGTTGATTTTCTGTATCTATGAATTCTAAGGTTATATTCTGATTTTGTACATTTTCTCTTAAGAAATGATGTCTAATATCTATGTGTTTGGATCTAGAATGTTGGATAGGATTTTTAGATAAATTGATAGCACTAGTGTTGTCACATTTAATGGAAATATTGTTAAAAACCTTACCATAGTCAAGCAATTGTTGTTTCATCCATAATACTTGTGTGCAACAAAAACATGCTGCAACATATTCTGCTTCCGTTGTGGATAAAGCAACCGATGCTTGTTTCTTACTATGCCAAGAAACTAGACAATTACCAAGAAAGTGACATGCTCCTGTTGTGCTCTTCCTATCTAAGATACTACCAGCATAATCTGCATCTGAAAATCCTATAATATGAAATGATGTATTCTTAGGATACCAAAGTCCTAAATGCATTGTACCACTCAAATATTTCAAGATTCTTTTAGTGGCATTCAAGTGTGATTCTTTAGGACAGGTTTGAAATCTAGCACATAGACATACACTATACATTATATCAGGCCTAGAAGCAGTTAAGTAAAGTAGTGATCCGATGATACCTCGATATTTCTTCTCATCTACTGCTTTACCATTATCATCTTTACCTAATTTCAATGATGTGCTCATAGGAGTTTTGCTAGTTTTGCAGCCATCCATTCCAAATTTCTTGATGAGTTCTTTTGTATATTTGGATTGGTTGATGAAGATCCCATCTTTACATTGCTTGACTTGCAGTCCAAGGAAAAACTTGAGTTCACCCATCATGCTCATTTCAAATTCCCTAGTCATACAAGAAGCAAATTCTTTGCACAAGGCTTCATTAGTAGCTCCAAATATTATGTCATCCACATAAATTTGTACAATCAAAATGTTGTGCTTATTCTTTTTAACAAAAAGAGTTGTGTCTACTTTTCCTTTTGAAAAACCATTTTCAAGCAAATATGCACTAAGTTTATCATACCAAGCTCTAGGTGCTTGCTTTAATCCATATAAAGCTTTGGTAAGTTTGAAAACATGATCAGGAAATTTGTAGTTTTCAAAACCAGGAGGTTGTTCAACATAAACTTCTTCATTTATGAGTCCATTTAGAAATGCACTTTTAACATCCATTTGATAAAGCTTAAAATTCATATGACATGCAAAAGCAAGTAATATTCTAATAGCTTCCAATCTAGCTACAGGGGCAAAGGTTTCATCATAGTCAATACCTTCTTCTTGATTATAACCTTTGGCTACCAATCTTGCTTTATTTCTAATGATGTGACCATTTTCATCAAGCTTATTCCTATAAACCCATTTGCATCCTATTGTAGAATGATCTATAGGTCTAGGAGTAAGTTGCCAAACATTATTTCTTTCAAATTGATTAAGTTCATCTTGCATTGCAGTTATCCAATTTTCATCATTTAAAGCTTCCTCAACATTTTTTGGTTCAATTTGAGAAACAAAAGCAAAATTAACATCAACGTGATTAATTTTAGATCTAGTAGTTACTCCCTTTGATGTTTCTCCAATGATGAGTTCCTTTGGATGATCTTTCTTGTATTGCCAATCCTTAGGTAGATCTTGAGACTCTTCTACAAGTTGATTGATCTTTGGAACATCAATAGATTCAAGAGGTTCAAGAGTATCTGCAGGGTCATTGAAAGAAATACCTTTCTTTTGATCAAGTTTAGATGATTCATCAAATACAACATGCATTGATTCTTCTATAACTAGAGTTTTCATGTTAAATACCCTATATGCTTTGCTATATGATGAATATCCTAAGAATATGCCTTCATCTGATTTGGATGAGAATTTTCCAAGATTATCCTTGGTATTCAATATGAAGCATTTGCATCCAAATACTCTAAAATATCCAATTCTGGGTATTCTTCCATTCCATAGCTCATAAGAAGTTTTATTAGTTAAATGCCTTTTATAAACACGATTTGCAATGTAACAAGCTGTATTAACGGCTTCCGCCCAAAAATAAGATGGTAAATCATATTCGTTGAGCATTGTTCTAGCCATTTCAATTAAAGTTCTATTTTTCCTTTCAACTACACCATTTTGCTGTGGAGTTCTAGGAGCAGAAAAATTGTGTGAAATGCCAATTTCATTGCAAAAGTTTTCAAAGTTTTCATTTTCAAATTCTTTGCCATGATCACTTCTAATAGATGTGATCACATATCCTTTTTCATTTTGAACTCTTTTTGCAAAGGTTTTGAAGTAATTAAAGGCTTCATTCTTTTGAGCTAAGAAATTAACCCATGTGAATCTAGAGTAGTCATCAACAAGAACAAATGCATATAATTTGCCTCCTAAGCTTGTAACTCTATTTGGTCCAAACAAATCTAAATGAATGAGCTCTAAAGGTCTAGAGGTGCTTATAACACTCTTTGATTTAAATGAGCTTTTATGTTGCTTACCATGTTGACAAGGTTTACAAATTCTATCTTTTTCATATTTTATCTTAGGTAAGCCATCAACTAAGTTCTCATTACAAATATATTTCAATTGATCCATACCAGCATGTCCTAGTCTTCTATGCCATAACCATGCATCATCATTAGTGGACATCAAACATGTATGATTTGAATGTATGCTGACATTATAAGTGTTGTTTGTTCTAGTGCCCTTAAATATGATAACATCATTTGAATTCGTGATCTTGCATTCCTTGGAATCAAACTTGACAGAGTATGCTTTATCACAAAGTTGACTAACACTTAGCAAGTTATGTTTCAAACCATCAACAAGCCATACATCTTCAATTAAATCCTTACCAATGGAACCAATGGAGCCAACACCAAGAATTTTACCTTTAGCATTGTTTCCAAAAGTTACGTTACCTCCATGTTTATAGGTAATACTTGTAAAGAGCTTTGCATTTCCAGTCATATGCCTTGAGCATCCACTATCCACAAGCCATGTGCTTTCATTGGTAGTAGATTTTAGGCATACCTGCAAGACAATTTTGATCATCTTCTTTTAGGTACCCACATATAGTTGGGTCCTTGATGGTTAGTAGAAAGAGTGCCTTCTAAATTGAGATGAGCTTTTCTTATATAACAATTGAAATTTTTGTGACCAAATTTCATGCAATATGTGCATTGCCATGGTATCCTATGCTTCTGCATTTTTCTTTTTGCATTATACATACAACTACAAGTATGTGATTTCTTTTGTACAAGTTTAGTGAACAACAATGCATAATTATTTTTGGCTTTATTTCCTAGTGAACCATAAGAAGTTCTTTTAGATTTGGTGCAAGCATCTTTGATATGAACATCAGAAATTTTAGTTGTAGATGCTTTCACAAATGTTGGTTTGCTAGGTGCAATGTTGGTTGAGCCATTGAATCCTAATCCATATTTCAAGGAAGGTGATCTTTGATTATTAATTAATGTGTTCAATGCTTCCTTTCCTTTATGAAATCTGGAAATTGATTCTTTTAGTTCTTTTAGTTCATGCTTCAATGCCTCATTCTCTTTAATCACTTTTTCTAAGTCATGTGAGCTTTTATTTAATTCTCCTATTGTATTCATTAAGTGTTCATTTGAGGTTTTCAATTCTAAGGTAGAGTTCTTTAAGCATATAAAATCCTTTTCTAACTTAGAGTTTTTCTCTTTATAGAGCATCATTTTAGAGAAATATTTTTCTATTTTAGAATTCATGTGCTCAATCAAGTCACTATCATCTATATCATTTATATCATCATGTGCTACAAGATCAAAAGATTGAGTACTTACCTCATTGGAGTCATCTTCAATAGCCATGAGACAAAGATTTGCAATTCCTTCCTCTTCTTCTTCTTCACTTGAGGAAGAGTCATCCCATGTGGCTTTGAGAGACTTTTTCTTTTCTTTATCCCATTTCCTTTTGTTCTTTAATTTGTAGCAATCCGACTTGATGTGACCGGTTTTTCCACATTCATAGCATTTTACCTCATTTTTCTTTTCTTTATCTTTGAAGGAGAATTTAGGAGGTGTACCTTTGTTTGCTTGTAATCTTTTCTTCCTTTTCCATTCGTTCATTCTTTTTGAGAACATTGCCATTTCATCTTCATCATCAGTACCTTCATTGCTTGAGCTCTCAACTTCTTTGATTGCTTTGAGTGCAATTGGTTTTCTCTTTTCTTTCTCACCTTGATCTTCTTCTTTTTCACTGTGCAGCTCAAAAGTGAGTAATTTACCAACTAGCTCGTCGGTTCTTAATGTGCTGAGATCATGAGCTTCTTCTATGGATGATACTTTGGATTCAAAGTTCTTTCTAGCTCTTAGTGCTCTCAAGATTTTACTGTTTACATCACCTTGATCATATACCTTGCCATACTTCTTTAGTTCATTGACAATTGCAAGTAAGCGATTGGTCATGTCGGTGACATTTTCATTTGGTTTCATCTTGAATAGCTCATACTCATGAACATGCATTTGTTTCTTGGTAAATCTTACTTGAGTTGTACCTTCATGGTAGTTTTCAAGTGTTTTCCAAATACAATGTGCACAAGTTAAATGTTGAACTCTTCCACCTTCTTCTCTTGAAATGGAGTTCATCAAGATGGAAGCAGCTCTATTGTTCTTGAATCGATCTCTGATATTGCTAGTTGACCATTGAGCTTTGGGAAGAGGAACTTGAATACCGTCAACTTCATGAGTAGGAGATTTCCACTCATTTTCCACGAAATCCCATAGTTCAATCCCTTCACTGTCTAGAAACAAATACATTTTGTGTTTCCAGTATGAGTAATCCGTTCCATCAAAGTAAGGTCTAAGAATAGAGTTAAGATTTCCATGAGAGCTTGATGAAGAAGAAGTTGCCATTGTGGATCAGATTTCACAATTAAGTTTAAGAAATCTCAGGGCTCTGATACCAATTGTTGTCCCAAGATGGCAACCAAGAGGGGGGGTGAATTGGTTTTCTCAAGAAGTAATGACAATTTAAAAAACTCAACAAACAAGAAATGCGGAATATAGAGTTGGTTGAGTAATTGAAGAAAGAAAGAACACACAAGATTTATAGTGGTTCGGATTTACTTCAATCCTACATCCACTTCCTTAACAACTTGTTAAGGTTCCACTAATCTTTGAAGTTTTTACAAGCTCACTTCTAACTTTGGTGTTTTCACAAGTTCACACCTAACTTCACAAGTGTTTTTCTTAGGCTCACACTTACAACCCAAACAAGAGTTTTACAAGGCTCACTCTCACAACCTAACAAGAGTTTTACTAGGCTCACTCTCACAACCCAAGTGTTTCCCAAGCTTACACTCAAACTTATACAATGGTGTTTTCAATGCTAACACCTAACATTCATAACAATTCAAATACAAGTTTAAGTAAAAGAAAATTTGTTGCTTGGCTATGAAAATCTTTTCTCAATGTTGTCTCTTTTTTGTTTTCTCATAGAAACTTTGTATTTATAGCCAATGTGGTCTTACTAGCCGTTATTGATGTTGAGAATAAAGTCTTGGCAGATTAGACCTCTTTACTTAAACTGTCCGAAGCACTTCGCGGTCGCCCTTCATACAAGGATGGTCGCGCTCATGCTTCAAGCGGTCGTCCTTTTAACCAGGGACGGTCGCTACTTTTAAAAAATCTTCAACGGTCGAATTTTAGTGCTCTGCAGCTGGAATCTTGCCCATGATGTGTTTGTCGGACCGTTTCTTGCCCATGCTGTGTTTGTCGGGACGGTCGCGCATCACAAAGTGCGGTCGCCCTTTTTTGAATACTGAAGTGGGATTACAACGGTCATGTCACGTGTCATTTTCTGACAGGGCAAAAGAGATGTCCGCCTTAATTTGAATCTCGCGGTCGCCCGTGGTAGCATTTCGCGGTCGAACTCATATTCTCGCGTCGAACTTCTGGACGCACCTGAGGACGCGAACACTACTGTCTCTTTGAGCAATTTCTTTTTGAATTGTTGGGCGGTCGCGACTTTGAATGGGGCGGTCGCTATAGTGGTTAGCGAGGTCGAGTCATTCACCGTTCTTGTCACCGCGAATCTTACTGTGATTGTAATGATTTAAATTCCTTGAGTAGCGGTTGTGCACATATTTGGCCGGTCGCTATTCTGTAGGAGCGATCGCGACTGAGGTCGAACTTCTGACCGCGAAACCTACTGTGACAAGGTTTCATTCTGTAATTACTTGGAGCGGTCGTATTAAGGTGAGGTGCGACCGCGATAAATGTTCTGTTCACCTTTAATTGAAATAACCTAATCCTGCAACAAGATTTCTCAAACACAAGTTAAATAGATCATCCATTTGAGTTGTCAAAGATCAAAATTAAGATTATTTGTCTAACAAAAATAAACCAACAAAGCATTGAAAATAAATTAAAGCATATAATAGACTACATAATCAAATATAAAATTAAATAAAGCAAATAAGGATTCAAATTAGGGGTACTGTTTCTATTTAAGATTCTTTAATGTGTTTACAGTTTTGGAATTTATGGGTTTAAGCTACTGTGAGTTTTAAAGGAATTGAAATGGATTAAAGTTTTATAATTTAAGAGGTTGATAAAGTTCTTTGATTAACCAAATTAGTGTTTGAGGAGTGAAATCATGAAATTAGGGTTTGGACACTTTAAAACATTATATTTATGATTTACGGTTACTGGATTATTATTTTGGATTTACTATGTTAAATTTTAATATTTAGGTTTATAAGATTTTAAGGTTTAAAAGATTAGGGTTTAGAAAATTAGGGTTTAATGGTTTTAAGGGAATTAGGGTTTAAGAAAACTAGGGTTTAGAATAATTGGTTTGAGGCTTCTGTCTTGGTTTTAAAGTTGAATTAGGATTTTTAGTGTTTTAGAGAATGTATTAGATTTTAGAATTTGGAAAAATAGTTTATAGTTTTATGAAACTTTATGAAAATAAACAAAATGATTTAAGGTTTATAGAAACAGAAAAGATATTTTTTAGGGTTTTTGGAAAGAAAAGGATTCAATTTAGGGTTTTGGAAAATTGGAAGGCAGATTAAGGTTTTAAGATTTTGAAGAAACAAAAAAAACAATTTTAAGATTTTTGGAAAACAAAGAAACAAATTAAGGTTTCTAAGCTTTAGAAAAGGTAAATTGGATTATATGGTTTTAAGAAATAAAAGAAAGAGTTTAATGATTCAAGCTACTGTAAAGAAAAAAAGACTTGATATCCATATCTTCGTTTGTTGGTTCCACTAAAAATTACTTCTTGGATGAACAAGAACAAAGGCAAACTGGCTACCTTTGATGGATTGAATTGCTTGTTTGCTTCTCTTCTCTCAAAAAGTCCAATTGATTTCACTGCCAGAAGGAATTTTAAAATCCGATTTCCTTTCAATGTTTTCCTCCTCAATTTCCCCCTCCATCTCAAATTTCACCTCCCCTTTTTGTATTATTTTACTCCTTATTTATAGAAGATTTTTATGATTAATCTTAGTAGCTCACGGAATTTAACATTAATTAAGAAAAGGAAACCGAAACCGAATTGAATTTGATTTCGAAAAAAATTGCGTCGAAAAAAAACTACTGCGAAAAAATTACGCTGGTAAAAAAAAAACTGCTGCAGAAAAATCTGGAGAAAAAGTTGCCGCAGCTGGCTGCGGGTTGCAGGGCGAAAATCTGCCTGCGGGCTATCTCGCCGCCCCCTTTTCGGCAATGAAATTTTTCGTCGCCGATTTTTCGTCGCCGATTTTTATTTTTATTTATTTATTTATTTTTATTACTTTTTATTTTTTATTAATTATAAAAAATTAAATACTAAAGCAAATATTATTTAATTAAGATAACAAAAATTATTTTGGACTAATTAAAATATATTGGACAACACAAAAATGATGTTGGACTAATTAAAATATATTGGACCGGACTGGGTCAAAAATTAAGGGTCTACAGGCTCATTGATGGAGAACAGTTGGTCCCACCTTGGTTGATTAATCAGTTCCCAGATATCTGCTGCAATATTTGTCAGTTCCATAGCGTCCCAATCTAAAATATGAGGTGGGGACCATTTTTTGTTGCCGAAAAGTTTGAATCGCCTTCTTTCCTCGGCATTCAAAAATCTAAAGCATTTATGGCTAGCCATGAATTTAGAAGTTAGACGTGTACCGGGTTGGCTAGAACTGCCTTCCCCTCGTGTACGTTTGGCAGGAAGCTGGGAGGATGATTGTTTGCGAGGGCCCATTGTCTGATTGTCTGCAAAACAAACAAAAATTCCTCAATAACAACAAAAGTATAGCACGATATCAAACACCCACAAAAGACCGGCACAAAGTTATAGAAATACCGGCATTATAACAATGAAGCATACTGTATATCCCAATAAAATTAATGCTAACAGCCAATTTAAATCAAATGTAATCAACCTATATCAACACACACTTAATCAACAAAAGCGACAAACCAATTCAAAAATACGGCAATTCCAACAATAATAATACCATTTCCCAAGAATAACGAGTAATTATAACCCAACAAGCGAATTAATCAATTTATAACTCAAACACAACTAATTCAAAAATAAATCAAACGCCAAATTAAAAAGGAATTAAAAACAAACAAAAGCAAAATTAATCAAATGCCGCAAAAAGCACGATAAACCAAAATGAAGCGAAATAAAGCAAACGCATAATAAAACTTGCAATTTTAAGGAAAAGAAAAGAAAATACAAGGAATCCATAAGAAAAATGAAAGAAATCCAACAAAAATCGCAAAAAACAAGGGTTCGTACTTGAAAAATCCAAAAATCGCGTGGATTGAGTAAATTCAAACAAAAATTGAGCAAATCCGCACAAATAATGCAAACCGGGAGTGAGAATCTCTCCTAAAGTGATTGGGTGTGTGAATGCATCGGTCGGTGTGCAAGAAAGTTGAGAAAAAATGAGAAAGAAAACTGAATTTTGTTTGAAAAATGGCTTCGGTTCTATATATAAAGACATCGGCATGCCCAATGACAAGGGCATGTCACTGGGCGTGCCCTATGGAATAAGAAAGAGTGTCTATGACATGCCCACGGACACGACCGTGTCCATGGGTGTGTCACAGGTACTGGATGAAGCAATAAACGACATGCCCATTGACACAGGCTTGTCACATGTACTGTGACAACCAAGGAAACGACACGCCCACTATCCTGGGCGTGTTCTTTGGGTGTGCTCGCTCATTTCATTTTTTTTATTTTATTTTTCAATTTTAAGGCAAGACCAGTGACATGGGGGTGTCCCTGGGTGACACGGGGGTGTCCTTGGGCGTGCCATATCTACTGTTTCTCCTTCAAAATGACACGCTCAGTGACACGGGCGTGTCACTGGGCGTGTTGTAGCTACTGCCTGCTAAAAATAATGACATGCCCAATGACACGGGCGTGTCCTAAAATATGCTCAATTTACCCCTCAAAATCAAATTTCCTCTATAAATTCAAATGAATGCAAGGCAAACAAACCACCAACCATTGATAGAAGAATAAAACTAAAACAAAATGACGACACAAACCAAAAACACCAAAATTAAAGACATAAAGATCAAAGAAAGAATAAAATGGTGGGTTGTCTCCCACCTAGCACTTCTTTAACGTCGTATTAGTTGGATGGTCAGGGAAAATTTCCCTAGTCTTGAAGGTGTAAAACCTCCTTCAAGTCCTGTATTTTCCCCTCCAAAGTATAATTTGAGCCTGTGCCCATTTACTTTAAAATCTCCTTTTTTCGGATGAGTTATTTCAACCACTCCGTAGGGGAAAACTTCCTTAACAGTAAAAGGACCAGACCATTGAGATTTTAACTTACCTAGAAAGAGTTGAAGCCTCGAATTGTATAATAATACCTAGTCTCCCGCTTGAAACTCTTTCTGTTCCTTAATGCGAGCATCATGCCATCTCTTGGTATGCTCCTTATACATTCTTGCATTGTCATAAGCTTGCAATCTCCACTCATCCAATTTGTTTACCTGCAACTTTCTCCTTTCAGCTGCACGAGCTAGATCAAGGTTAATCTGTTTAATAGCCTAATATGCATTATGTTCTATTTCTACAGGTAAATGACAAGCTTTTCCATATACCAGCCTAAACGGCGTAGTGCCCAAAGGAGTTTTAAATGCAGTCCTAATAGCCCATAGAGCATTGTCCAATTTCTCAGATCAATTCTTTCGGGATCGCTTTACAGTTTTTTCTAGAATTCTTTTTATCTCCCTATTCATATTCTCAACTTGGCCACTAGTTTGGGGATGGTAAGGAGTAGCATACTTATGTGTAACTCCTAATCTTTTGAAAACTTTCTCAAGCTGAACATTACAAAAGTGAGTATCCCTATCACTTATGATTGCTTTTGGTGTACCAAATCAAGAGAATAACTTCTTTAAAAACTTCATCACTACCCTGGCATCATTGGTTGCCAAAGCTTGGTCTTCAGGCCATTTAGAGACATAATCTAGAGCTACAAGAATATATTTGTTACCAAAGGAATTTGGAAATGGTCCCATAAAATCGATACCCCATACATCAAAGACTTCACACACTAAAATTCCATATTGGGGCATCTCTTCACGAGATGAAATGTTTCTAGTCCTTTGGCAAAGATCACAGTGGTTCACAAATTCGTAGCTATCCCTAAACAAAGTGGGCCAATAAAATCCTGATTCTAGTACCTTTTAAGAAGTCCTATTGGCTCCCATATGACCACCAGCTGGTCCAGCATGGCATTGACTAAGAATGTTCATTGTTTTGGGCCATACCACACATCGTCGGATCATGTGATCCTTACATAATCTAAAAAAAAGGGATCCTCCCAAAATAATACTTTAAATCGAAAAACAATTTCTTCCTTTCTTGATAAGTGAAGTCCTTAGGAAATTCCCTAACAGCTAAATAGTTAGCAAAATCTGCAAACCAAGGTGTTTCCAAATTTAAATTACTTACCTCACTTACCATGGCATACAGCTGCTCATCGGGGAAGTGATCATCAATGTCCCCTTCTTCAAACCTCTCCAAGTTTGGATTCTCCAAGCGAGAAAGGTGATCTGCTACAAGATTTTCAGCTCCCTTCTTATCTTGAATCGTTAAGTCAAATTCCTGCAACAATAAAACCCAACGGATTAGCCTAGGCTTAGCATCAATTTTCGCAAATAAGTACCTCAAAGCCTAATGGTCTATATAAACAATCACTTTTGACAAGATTAGATATGATCTAAACTTGTCAAAAGCAAAAACCACAGCTAGAAGCTCTTTCTCTGTAGTTGTGTAATTAGTTTGAGCTTTGTTCAAGGTCTTGCTTGCGTAGTAGATAGGCTGGAAGTACTTCTCCTTGCATTGACACAAGACTGCTCCCACTACAAAGTCACTTGCATCGCACATTAGTTCAAATGGTAGATTCCAATTGGAAGCTACCATGATTAGAGCATGGGTCAATTTCTCCTTAAGAGTTGTGAATGCTCTAAAACATTCCTCATCAAAAACAAAATTCACATTCTTCTCAAGGAGTCTTGTTAGTGGACGAGCTATCTTGGAAAAATCTCGTATGAATCTCCGATAAAAACCTGCATGTCTTAGAAAACTTCTGATGGCCTTCACAGATGTGGATGGTGGTAACTTCTCAATGTTGTCTACCTTAGCCCGATCCACCTCAATGCCCTTACTTAAAATTTTGTGTCCCAACACAATTCCCTCTTGAACCATGAAATGACACTTTTCCCAATTAAGCACTAAGTTGGTTTCCTCACATCTCATTAAGACTCTTTCAAGATTTTCCAAACATCTTTAAAATGAGCTGCCATAGACTGAGAAATCATCCATAAACACCTCCATAATATCCTCAACAAGTTCATCAAAGATTGCCACCATGCACCTCTGAAAAGTTGCAGGTGCATTGCACAACCCGAACGACATTCTTCGATATGCGAATGTCCCATCTGGGCAGGTGAATGTAGTTTTCTCTTGGTCTTTCGGGGCAATAGGAATTTGGAAATAGCCTGAAAGACCATCCAAAAGACAGTAATACTCATGCCCAAATAAACTTTCCAACATCTGATCAATGAAGGGTAAAGGAAAATGGTCCTTCCTAGTTGCATCATTCAATTTCCTATTGTCTATGCAAACCCTCCAAGCGGTAACTGTTCTTATTGGAATCAGCTCATCATTTTCATTAGGGACCACTGTCATCCCTCCTTTCTTTGGTACTACCTAGACTGGGCTCACCCAAGAGCTATCCGAGATCGGATATATAATCCCTGCATCAAGTAGTTTTATCACTTCAGCCTTCACTACATCTTTCATCTTTGGGTTTAGTCTCCATTGTGGTTGCACTACTGGCTTGAATTCATCCTCCATCAGTATCTTGTGAGTGCAATAGGATGGACTGATACCCTTGATGTCCGCTATCTTCCAAGCTATCACTTTCTTATGTTTCCACAACAACTGGATAAGCTTTTCCTTCTGCTTAGAAGATAGGTGGGAACTCAGAATTATTGGTTATTTCTTCCTTTTCGTAAGAAATCCATACTTAAGGTGATCTGGATGGGGCTTTAGTTCCAAGTTCGGTGGATCAATCACCGATGGTTTTGGCTTCTCTTCCTTTGGCATCTCAATAGTCTCATATGCCCTACATTTGAACGATTTGCTTGCTTCAAGAAAAGCGAGCTGCTCCATTGCTTCTCGATCCTCAACATTTTCCTGTAATAAACACAACTCAAGGGGATCCTTGGAAAAAATGTTAGTAAGACAATTGACGGTCTCATGCTCAATAATATCATTGCATGATTTTGCCTCATCAAGCAAAAGTGAATGTTTCATAGCATCATGTATCCTAAAAATAACTTTCTCACCATCCACTCTCAAAGTTAATGTGCCATCATGAACATCGATAAGGGCTCGGGCTCTATTTAAAAATGGCCTACCAAGAATAAGTGAAACATCTGCATCCTCATCGATATCAATGACAACAAAATCATTGGGGAAAATGAAATCCCTAAATTTTATCAACACATCTTATATAATGCCACGAGGGTGGACTACTGACTTATCAGCAAGTTAGATGGTCATAAGTGTTGGTTTAGGTTTACCAATGTCTAACTCTTTAAACATTTTATAGGGCATAACACTTATGCTAGTCCCCAAATTAGCTAATGCACTTTTAACCTCAAGGTTACCTATCAAACATGGAATGGTAAAACTACTTGGATCTTTTAACTTCTTAGGTAACCTCCTTTGTAAAATTGCCAAACTCTTTTCAGATAAATGCACTAAAGACACTTCCTCAAGTTTCCTTTTGTTAGAAAGGATATCTTTCAAAAAATTTAGCATATTTAGGCATCTATGACAAAGCTTCAGCAAATGGGATGTTAATGTACAATTGTTTAAAAAGTTCAAGAAACTTACCGAACTGAGCATCAATCTTGTCCTTGTTCAACCTCACCGGATATGGTACTTTAGGTCGGTATTCCTTCATTATGGGGCTGCTGTCTTGTTGCTGCTTCTCTTTCTCACTTTCTAGTGCAGCTTTCTCTCCTGAAGTGATAGGAGGATAGTCTTCTTTTTCTTTTTCTTGTACTTCAGCCCTTTTCTTTGCCACTTCTCTTCTTTTCTCATCCACATTACCCTTGATCTCTTTTCCACTCCTTAGTGTAATTGCCTTAAGCTGCCCTTTAGGATTTGCCTCAGTGTTGCTAGGCAAACTTCCTTGTGGTCTCTCACTGAGCAACTTGGCAATTTTCCCCACCTGATTCTCCAAATTATGAATAGAGGCTTGCTGATTTATTAGGGTGGTTTCAATTGATTGGAACCTGGTTTCAGAAGCTGTTATAAATTTCTCTAACATGTCCTCCAAATTTCTCTTTCTTGGAGGGGCAGCTTGTTGATGTTGGGGCTGCTAGAATCTAGGGGGAGGTCGTGGATTATTCTGATTATTCCATGAGAAATTAGGATGATTTCTCCACCACGGATTGTACGTGTTACTGTAGGGGTTATTTTGCTGTTGCCTTGGCATGTTTCTAACATAATCTACTTGCTCTTTCCTAGCAAACATGTTGCCACTTTGGCAATCTTGACTTTGATATCCACCCCCACACCATTCACAGGACATCACCTGCATCACCTTCCCCAAAGAAGAAGAAGAAGCTAAAGAATCAATCTTTTTGTTCATTGCTTCCAACTATGCTGACAGAGCAACTACGGGATCCAATTGATGTGAACCAGCAACCCTTAACTTCCCTTGTTCCCTTGGGCTTTGCCACTGATAATTTGTAAGGGCCATGTCTTCAATCAAATCCCTTGCTTCTTCAGGTGTTTTATTATTCATGGTACCTCCGCCGGCTGCATTGATGGACTGCTTACTTGAGTAACTCAATCCATTGTAGAATGTTTGGATCTGAAGCCACAACGGCAACCCATGGTGAGGACATCTTCTCAATAAATCCTTAAATCTTTCCCAAGCATCATATAGGGTTTCACCATCTAGCTGGAGAAAAGAAGAAATATCATTCCTCAACTTAGCAGTCTTGGATGGTGGAAAATACTTCTCTAAAAATTTTTCTGCTAGTTGGCCTCATGTAGTGAAAGTGTTAGGAGGAAAAGACTTCAGCCACTTTTTTGGTCGGTCTCTGAGCGTGAATGGAAACAACCTCAGCCTAATTGCATCTTCAGAGACATTCTGTATCTTGAATGTGTCACATATTTCTAGAAAAGTTTCAATGTGTACATTAGGATCTTCGTCTGAAAATCCATCAAACTGACAAGTCTGCTGCACCATTTGAATAACATTTGACTTTATCTCGAATTTATTGGCAGCAATCACCGGTCTTTGTATACTTGATTCAGCCCCATTAAGAGTAGGCCTAGCAAACTCTTGCATTGTCCTTGGCCTCATTTTCTGCCATTTCTTCTTCTAGGATGAGTTCTTCAAAGTTCAGTTCCATCTCTGCTAGAACTGTTTCCTCTTCTTCCTTTCGCCTTCTCCTCAATGTTCACTCTAACTCTTGATCCAATTCAAAAAGTTGGGAAGAACTAGCTCGGGTCATAAACAGGAAGAAGTACCTTAAATGACAGTCAAAATGCAAGAACTTATGTTAAAACAAAATAAAATAAAAACTAGATCAACAGTCTTAATTATATTACTAATATTGAAACCGTTGTCCCCGGCAACGGCGCCAAAAACTTGATGGCAATAACCCATGCTATTGCAATATCGCAAGTGCATGGGTCGCTCAAGTAATAAAGTAGTGAGCGAGTTATCATTCCACTGAGGACAAGGCCAAGTACTAGTGCAAATTTTAACTATTGTTTAGCAAATCAATAGTTTTGTGAAGTTTTGTAATTAAAGATAATTAAATCAATAAAAGAAAATAGAGAGAAATTGAGTGTTGAATGAATTGATTGATGATGAGAATACTATCCAAATATTGAATCCCCCTAGCCACAATTATATTTATGAAAATCAATTCAATTAAACCAAATAATAGAGTTAAATTGGTATTCCTCTAAATCAGACTAAAACATTTCTCAAGTGAATTAATCCCTAATCACTAAGTAGAATGTTGGAATCTCTTCTCAAACATAATTAAATAGATCTTGCATTAAGAATAAGGAATTATAAACTAAAGGTTCTTGTAAGTTTATCTCTAGTTCTCTAATCAATCCTCAATCCTTATGAGTATTCAATTCATATCAAGCTTTCTCAAGTCAATAATATGAAAATTGCAACCAATTAATAAGCATGCTATTATCAATTGGAAATAAATTATTAAGCATCATAAGAATAAAACAACTCAATCAAATGATTTAATTAAATAAAATTATTCAATCCATACAATAAAGCTAAGGTTCATTAATATCTCTATAGAGAATGAGTTAGTTCATGTTCAAAATCAAAAAACTAGAACAAGAGAAATAAGAAAAAGAATCCAAACAATCCATTGCGAAAAATTCGTATTTCTTCACTTGAATCCTTGAATCTTGGTTTAGATCTTGTTTAGAATATGTCTTCACTTTCAATCTCAGCTCCAAAACTCTCCTCTTTGCTTTAGAAGTTGGCTCTATGTTATAAAATATGAAAATTGGATCCTTAATTTGTGCTTCAGCTCAGCTTTTATAGTGCAGATAATTTTGCCTGACACGCCCATTGACACGCCCATATCACTGGGCGTGTCACAGCTACTGTGAATCATTGCAAAAGGCATGCTCGGTGACACGCCCATGTCACTAGGCATGTCAATGCTTCTGTATGCAGTATCAAGGGCACGTCCATTGACACGCCCATGTACATTGGTGTGTCACTTTAAGAATTTTGCTCTTTTCTTCTACTTTCATTCGTAATTCCTTCAAAATGACCATAAACCTCAAAATACAGAGAATTCCTGAAATTAACCCTAAAAAGCACTTGAAAAAACAAATTAAACTCAATTGGATAATAATCATATTAAGAAATAGGGGCAAAATATCATCAATTGTGAACTTATCACCTAGCTTCCCTGCATGCTGAGACCGTGAGCCCTTCTACAAGTTTATGAATTTAGCTCTGTTCTTGGTGTTGTCACTCGGTGCTCAGGTGCGGTGGTCGCTCTTCTGCCTCACGACTAGACTACACCGCGTACTGAGACCGCTAACTCCTCTATGAATTTTATGGATTTTTAGCTCGGTATGTGCGGTCGCTCAGTTCGCTCGGGTGGTCATACATCTAGCTCATGATCCATCTTCACTGCTCGAAAAAGCCCACTCTCCTTTCTGTGGCTTCAGTACAGTTGTCTTACAGCTTTATACAGTCACTCAATGGGCTCGGGCGGTCTTACAAATGTTAGGGTTTCATACTTATATTAACAAACTTGTTTGAAATTATTAGTATATATTAATTTGATTGTGAATGATCAAAATTGAGTTTAATTATCCAACAAAAACCACTTTATAGACTTGGTTCTTATAATACCCTTATACCCTATATACATATAATACATACACCCCATATATGTAAAATAGATCTGTAGAATACAAGAAAATCATCATAATTAACAGTAGAAAATCCTCTTTAATTTTTAATAAGATAAATTATCTTTAAATGATAAATTTCATAAGTGAGTAAATATATACATAAATAATAAAATGACAAAATACAAATTTAAATAGGAAATCTCTGGGAAAAATTCGCCAGAGTTTTGTATGTAATTTAAACTTTTCCCAAATATCAATGAAAGCACAACCTGCAATAAAATACACTCCTAAAATTACATTATAGGAAATTCCCCAAAAATCCAACACTTCTCCAAAACTACTCAAGAGTTTAACAAACCGCATCATTATTTATCTATATTAAAAAAATTTAATAAACATAATTATTATTTGCAAAACATTACTTAGTTCATACAATTTACATAAAGTAGTCAATATGTACAAAACCAAAATATTTATATAATAACATATGTATACATGAATACAACATCTTTCTAAGTTGGTCTTATGGTGCCCATAATCTCCAAGTCTCGATCACAATCATGATCACCCTAGTTTACACTTGTAATACCTACGTGATACACAATACCGTGCTAAGCCTAGAGCTTAGTGATAAATACTTTGGTAAAAAAATTAATTCTTAAACAATGCATTATGCTTTCCTTTCAATAACGAAATATGCTATATTTTAATACATGCATTACTCACATGAATGATTAAGGTATCACATGCATTGGGCCCAAGTAACCCTATACAATTTTCAAGTTCCAAAGATATTATTCTGGTCTATCATGAAACCTCTGTGTCTAGCCTCGAAGGCAAATAATATCATCAAAGTGTCACCATTGTATCTAGCCCCGAAGGCAAACCATATCATCAATAGTGGCACCATCATGTCTAGCCCCGAAGGGGGCAAAACATATAATAGGCATGCCATATCAATAGCACTAAATACATTTCTCTGGAACAGGATATCATATAAGGTAAACATACATCATTTCACATTATCATTTATCATATTCATTTCCATCATGCCTTAATTTTCAATACATGCTCATAATTTCTTTTTCTCAATTTTCATAAATTGCCATCATGGATAACATATTTCCACACTTTCCATAATCACATATAAAGTTTCAACATAAAGTTAGATGATATATCCATGCAAGCCTAAAGGCCATGCTCGTGTATTTTAAAATAACACTGCCAATGCTTTTAGAAATTAAGCCCACGTCCATGTCAATTTGGGCCACGTCAGCTCATTTCAAATTGCCATTACCCTTGAAAATTTTTCCTCAGGTAGCCCCTTTCTTAAAACCATGCCTATGCCTTTTTATGATCATGCCCATGCCTTTTCAATTCAATCACATATGATACATTTGACTCAAAATAATGCATATTGTAAAAATCAATATCAAAGTATATATAACCTTAGAGACGCCTAATCCAATGCTAATTTCACCATCCAAGCCTTACTTCTCCAATGTCCTTCCTCTCTTTAATTCCATAATTTCACCTTATTCAATCCCGAATCAAATTATAGGTAAGAATATAGTAAATCCTTGATTTTGGCCCTAAGATAGTTTGATCATAATTAAAGATGGCATAAGTACTTATTGGTCCATTCTTAATGGCTTAAACCTATTTTAAGCTTTTAATTTGATTGGTTCAATTTTTATAAGGCCTAAATAAGTCTGGTTTAGTTTTTAAAACCTTGAAATGGTCTGACCTACAATGCTTGGAAAGTAAATTTGGGCCGATATGGACCATACCATATCAAACAGGGCCTGCCCAATTCAATATGAGTGATCCATATCGAATTAGGCGATGCCTAATTCAATATGGATAATGATACATATCAAATTAGTGCATTCCTAGTTCAATATGGACCTTGTCCATGTTGAACTAGGGCTGCCAATTTGATATGGACCTTGGTCTATGTTAGATTAAAACATTTTTAGTTCAATATGGTTAGGTTTTGGCCACGAATTTAAAAGGTTTTAGTTCGACATGGTCACGATTTATTCCAAATTCAAATTATTTTAATTTGATATGCCTCAAAAGGACTATGCTTAATTGGGAAACTAACACTCATTTAACAAGGTTTAACCTAATATGTTCTTATAAATACATGTTTTAAAATAAGAAGCTGGAGGGAGAAACTATCAAGCAGTAGACAACAATTAAACGGAGAAAACCCTAGCAGCCAACATTAAAGCAAATTTAGTATTGAGTGAGTGGAGACACAGAACATCAAATAATCAAACCAGAAGGCACTGGACGACTGTCTTCATCTTGTTCAACCGAGATTTTACCACTGGTGCAAATATAAAGCTTGGATCAACGTAAAGTATCGATGGAACCAATAATAGAGGTTTGAAATTCCTTATCTAAATTTGTTTTAACATTAAAAGTAATTCATCCATTATTATTTCATTGAATTATTTTATTTCTTTCTTTTGTTTGTTTCATAAAATATCCAGTAAATTATTTTAAGACTCATGCCCACAAAACCTATTTTGATTGTCCATTAAACTACTTTATCCATGGTAGTTTGTTTAACCTATTTTCAATGTCACAGTAGCCATAGCAATTGATATCATCCAATGTTAATTTTAATTAAACATATTCCAGTGATGAAAAATTTATTAACTTAGTCACAGTAGCTTAGTTTTCTCAATAGTAGCATTGTTTTAGTATGCAAAACCCTAATTTTCATTTATAAAGCAATAAAATTAGTTTTCAAACCCTAAAACAAAGAAAACCAGTTTTTAAACCTTGAAACCCTAAAACCTTAATAAGCCTGATTTAGAAATCCTAAACCAACTTGTTTTGATTTATAAACCCTTGTTTAGGAAAACCCTAATTTCTATAAATATAAAACCTTGGTTTAGATAAAAATCCTAATTTCCCAACAAAATGTATTTTTAAAATCATTTACCCTCATCATAGTGCACTATATTTTCTTAATGTGATAATATTAAGATGTGTTTGTTTATTTTCTTTTTAATTATCCAATTATTTTCATATGTATTGTATTATTTCCTAACTTTAATTTCCTTAGATTTATATGTACTTTTCAAGGGAATTGTAAAAGGCATGTTTCCATATGGCATGGGTGCCTTGTTCATTTAGCTTATGTAATTTAGTTTCTTTTAAAGACTCTGGATTGATGTAAGGGGGATGTTTCCACCTATGGTGGATGTCCCATTTTATTTACTTTGTTTTTTCTTTGTGGACATTTAGACATTTGGAAGGGCATGTTTCAATCGATCAATGGGTGTCCATTTATTTATTTATTTGATTTCAATACAATGAATATTTATTTATTTTAATTTGCATGTAGTATGGATAATATTATAATACTTAAGAATTTAATAATATTTAGACCTGAAAATAGGGACGGTTCTAATGAACTGGGTGTTATGGGGCTCTTGGGCTATTTCTCACCTTCCCCATGTACACTCAGCTTTTCAAACCCATTAGGGGGTTGCGAATTTCTTAGGAATCGAGTCATCCACCCCTTTCTTTTTCCCGGTCCATTTGGGTGGCGACTCCATTTTCTCTGAGTTTAGGCCTGTGTTCTCTAAGGCCCTGAGCCTAGCAGTGTCAAAGTCGTAAGAACCATTCCATAGGGAGTGGGGGCAAAAATCCCCGCTCACAGATATATCATTAACATCATATTTCTATCCATTTTATTTAATCAAATATCAATTATTTCATTTATACCCAAATTCAACCAAAAAACCAACCAACCAATTTCTTTTCCATCAAACAACCATATAATCATTACATACACACCAACATAACATCAAAACAATCTAATACAATAAATATAAATACATCATTTAAAACCCTAAATTTTACGTATACATGGCCCTAATTTCACCAAGTAAGCTCATCTTAATAAACTACTCACTAAATCATCACACACATATGTAAGTAACCTCAAAATCATCCATTAATATATTTATGGATTCTTCCATTAAGAACCCAAAACTCACATGACCTTTAAACTTAGCAAAACAAACTTAAAGTAATAGAAACTTACCTAATTCTTAATTAAACTTTGAAATCACCTTAATTCCATTGAAATTATTATAAGATATGAAGTATTTGATGAAGATAATTCCTACTTCTCTTCCTCAAAATTTCAACCACTTCATGAGGAAGAAGGAGAAGATGATAACTTCTTATTTTTCATTCTTCCTTTCTCATCCACACACACACACACACATATATAATTAATTATAATTACATTTGGATATTTTTAATCTTTTTTCCTATCTAAAATTAATTTCAATTTTCTTTTTTTTTAAATAATAATGGTAATAATTATATATATTTACCTTTTTAACTTTTTACCAAATCTTTGTCTTTTATGAAAGTGCATACATTATGTATATTTTATCTATATGTTATATATGTCTTTATACATATGTATATATCATATATATTTTAGTTATATATCATGTATCTAGTATTTATAATAAGTATATGTTAGGTATATACCATGCATATCTCTCTTCCACATATTAACTAACCCTCTATATTAATCATTTAATTAAGTGTTAAAAAATGAGGGTGTTACAGTTCCATCCATTTAGTCCTAGAATCCATTTTCTAAACTAGGTTCTATCCAGTTAGCCCTAGAATCCACTTCTTAACCTAGGTTCTATCTAGTTAGCCCTAGAATCCACTTCCTAAAATAGGTTCTACCTAGTTATTCCTAAAATTCCACTTTCTAAACTACGTTGTATCCAGTTAGTCCTAGAATCCCACTTCCTACACTAAGTTATATCCAGTTAGTCCAAGAATCTAACTTCTTAAACTAGGTACTATCCAATTAGTCCTATAATCCCACTACCTAAACTAGGTTTAATACAGTTAGACCTAGAATCCCACTTTTCAAACTAGGTTCCATTCAATTGTCCTATAACCAAACTCTTAAACCCTAAAATAAATGTAGACTGAGGCTCACTTAGCTTATGTTAAAGAAACACCATTTTGAGTCTTAAACCAACCATCTCATGGTGATTAGACCTACATGGGTTTTGATTCCAATTCAAAGGGATATGCAAGCCTACTTGGAATATTAGTCTAATTACTAAGTCCACTTTATAAAATAAACATTTCTTCCTATTTATTTCTTTATATTATGAACTTCCTTTCCTTTACTTGCTTTCTTTCGGGGAATGTGTTCCCATCCTATAATTCATAAGGCTAGAGTTGGGATCCCCTTATTTATGGTTTTGCAATGTAATATTTAATTTATGTATTTTATCCAATTATATTATTGTATTTTGATTCATATTTTATCATCATTTCATATTATACTTGTCATATCATGAAACTCATTTTGTAAGTTCTTATTTAATCCTAGGCCAAACTAATTTTACTTGAAAGCTCAAACCTAGCTTCTGAATCCATCCTTTGGTTTGAGGCTAGTGATTTTTATCCTTAGAGATAATGTTAAAGTCTTTAATTTTTACCTTTACCAAAATAAATTTGATTGGTGACTCATTTTCAAAATCATTTTACTATTGATCCAAGCATAGCCAACGAAGGCAAAGTGACATCGACACTTTTTCTATGGACTTAGCCTAATTTTCTAGCACTCTGAATTAGGCGTGCTCAGGCTAGGGGGTGAAGAACCCTTCACAGATCTCTAAACTACCTATAGCAAGCAAGGGAACTTGAGAAGATTGGCCAACCTCCAGGGTCAACACTCTTTTGCATGAAGGCTGAAGTACAAACTAAGGAAAAGGTTTAGCAAATGTGAATGATCAATAGAAGAAAAAGGAAGGAAATAGAAATGACTCACTCATACATCAATGCATCCATCTTTCCTATGAGTGATTTACATTTTGAGTCCCTAGGATTTGATGTTTTGGTCATAAATCCTTTAGGGCATAGTGTTGTGGTTAGCAGAGTGCACCGAGATATCCCAGTTGTGGTTCAGGATAAGGAGTTTCTCGGTGACCTGATTAAAATGCCTTTCAAGGAGTATGATCTAATTCTAGGCATGGATTGGTTATCTAGGCATGGGGTTGTGATAGACTATCAGTGAAAATATGTTACCCTGAGAGCACGTGATGATAGGGATGTGATGGTATCTAGTGAGCAGAGACATTTTTCATCCATGTTGGTTTCAGCTATTTCAACTAGGAGGATGATCCGAAAGGGATGTGAGGCTTATCTTGCTCATGTTATAGATACCAGAGTAGTGGGTCCCAGCTTGACAGTATACCTACAGTTGTTGAGTTTTTAGATATTTTTCCTGATGAGTTGCTAGGGGCACCTCCTGAGAGAGAGGTATTTATCTGATGCTTGGTACCACTCCCATCTCTATTACCTCTTATTAGATGGCACTTGCAAAGTTGAGGGAGTTGAAGGTGCAGTTGCAGGAGTTGCTGGTTCATCTACCCTAGTGTGTCTCCGTGGAGAGCACCTATTTTGTTTGTGAAGAAGAAGGATGATACTTTGAGATTGTGTATTGATTACTAATAGTTGAATAAGGTGACCATTAAGAACAAGTATCCTTTGCATAAGATAGCTTACCTCTTTAAGATTGATATGAGATCGGGGTACCATCAGTTGAGAGTCAAAGATGTGGATGTACCCAAGACAGCTTTCCGCACGAGGTATGGGTATTATAAGTTTATGGTGATGCCTTTTGGATTGACAAATGCACCAGCAGCATTTATGGATTTGATGAACAGAGTATTTAGACCATACTTAGATTAGTTTGTAGTGATCTTGAATTGATGATATTCTGGTGTATTCACATAATGAAGAGGATCATGATAGGCATCTGTGGATTGTATTACAGACTCTAAGAGAGAATCATTTGAATGCTAAGCTGTCTAAGTGTGAGTTCTGGCTCAATTGGGTGACTTTTTCTTGGTCATGTGGTATCAATAGAGGGTATTAAAGTTGATATGAGTAAAGTCGAGGCTATCTTGAATTGGAGTTCATCGAAGACTATGATAGAAGAAGTTTTCTAGAATTGGCAGGCTATTATCATCGGTTTGTGAAGGGTTTTTTCTATGATAGCTACACCACTGACCATATTACTTCGAAAAGAGGTTAGATTTGTGTAGACAGATCGGTGTCAGGCGAGTTTTGAGCAGCTGGGAGTGATGTTGACTCAGGTTCTTGTCCTTACCCTGCCCGTGGAAGGTAAACCATATGTGATATACAGTGATGCTTCACATAGTGTTTTAGGTTGTGTTTTGATGTAGGAGGGTAGAGTCATTGCTTATGCATCTCGACAATTGAAGCCACATGAGCTGAATTACCCAACTCATGATCTGAAGCTAGCAACCATAGTTTTTACCTTGAAGATTTGGCGGCATTATTTGTATAGGAAGAAGTATTTCATTTATACTGTTCACAAGAGTTTGAAGTACTTGGGTGTAATATCCAAAAAAATTTTAAAAAATAATAATACATATTAATTTTTGAAAATTAAATAAATGATTTAAAAGTATATATAATTAAGTGAAAAAGAAAAATGTGTATATGATATATATGTAGATATACATAACATATACAAATCAACATTTTTATATGGGTCAAATATTATTTTAATTATTAAAATATTAAAAATGTGGTTAGTGGAAGATGATATTTTTATGTATTAATTAAGTAATATGTTTTTACTTGGTGGAGAGTGAAAGTGGGATATTTGTGTGGTTAAAAAGGAGAGTAGTTGGATTGAGTTGAGTGGATGATTATTATCTTATTCTTCTTCTTTCTCCATTGAAGCTGGCTACCTCCATCAAAGGAAAAGAGAAATTTTCTTCTTGCTAACTCAAGTAATTGAATGATTTCAATTGTTCAAGTTGGAGTTTTAAGGATTTTCTCCATATTTGGTAAGTTTCCAACTTGTTTCCTTGATTTTCTATGGAAGTTTGTATATGTATTAATTGGATGTTTGTTGTAGTATGTGTTAAAGGTTGATATTGATATTTTGAAGTTCTTTTGGGTAGTTAACTATGAGTTTGGTGTTGGATTGAGAAAAAGGTTAAGTTTGGTGAAGAGAATAAGAGTTTTGGAGTTGTGTAACTTTTGAGCTGTGAAGTCATGATTGTAATTGTGTATTTTTGTTTTTAATTGAGTTGCTTTGATGTTTACACAAGTATTTTGTGGTATAATGATGGAATTTGTTGAGTTTGTATAGAGTTGAAAAGGGTAATGACAGATAATATTTGGTTGATGTTTACACTTATACAATTGGTCATTGACATGCCCATGTCACTGAGCGTGTCAAAGCTTCTGTGTTGTGGGTTTAGGGTACGGTCATTGACACGCCCGTGTTGTTGAGCATATCATGTATAGAGTCTGCCCTAGATAGTTCTTTTCCTTATTTTCCTTTGTGTATCTTACCCTTGTGTTGACAGGTTTTGTTTATACCTATAAGTGTATCACTAAGTGATTATTTATAATCACATTTGGTTTAGGCTTTCAAGAGACTTGATTTACCCCAATCCAAGTGTTGAGGGATATCTTGGAAGAGGAGATTGAAAGTGGTGTTTGTTGCTTTTAGAGGTAAGTACAAACTTTGAATAATTACTTATATTTACATGACATTGGGACTTAACACATTTGGTTGGAAAATGTGTTAAGTTACCTACTACATTGATGGTGCATGAGTAATATGCTATGATTTGTATAATGTCACAAATGCATTATATGTAATGTGAATTTTGTGCAAAATATGATAATAACTCAAAACGTATGGGTATTGCAATTTGTTATGTACAAATTAAAGATGGTATGTAAAGCCATTGGTGATGGCTATATTGTTATAAATGAGATAATTGAGGCATTGTGCTTAGCTTGATCTTGAAATAATGAGAAAGATATTGATAATGGAATTATAAAAGAATTGTGTGCCTAGTATGTTATTCAATTTTCAGAGTTTCGTATTTGGCGGTATGCCTAAAATGTAACAATCCCTTGAAGCTGGGTTGGGCTTGGTCTTTGAAGCCTATTTGGGATGTTATATGATGTAGTAGTCCCTTGAAGCTAGGTTGTGCCTAGTCCTTGAAGCCTAGTTGGGATGTTACATATGAGGTAATCCTCATTGTGATTATGATTTGCCTTCGGGGCTATACACATGGTGTCATCCAGGACCAAAGTAGTAACTCTGGGATTTGAATAGCATATTGGTTTCTTTTGGGCCCATGCTTGTGTTTGCTTTTATATGAATTATGAAATGTGGAACCATTGAACAATATATTAAGATATAATATCCTTATGTGTTGTGTATTGGCATTGCATTTGAACTATATTATTATTAAAGTTTGTATCACTAGGCTTTTGGCTTAGTGCAATTGTGATTCATCACACAGGTGACAGGGTAGATCTGGTTGAGCTGGAGAACTCGTCTAGACTGAGTCGAGTCTAGGCTTGAGACCTTGAGTGCAGAGTTAATTGTTGGACATCAAGATCAGAGAAAACTGCTAGCATGTATATATTTTATATTTTTGTACATATTGATTTCATGTATATTATGTTATATTTTGATGTATAGATATATATATTCCGCAAACTATCAAAAATATTTTGGATAAACCTTTGGTATAAAGTATACAGATGTGTTTTAGCAAGTAATATTTCATCTATTACTTATATAATATCAGTTAAATGGTTTAAGTTTATATAGATTTTATGAGTAAAGATTTGTTTTATTAAAATTGGTAGTGGCATTCTAGTATCATATATTTGTATATTACATATATTGGGTGTATGTAGTTTACGTATATAGGGTATAAGGGTGTTACATTGGGTGTTTAGAGAGAGCTAAATCTTCAACAGAGACGGTGGTTAGAGTTGATTAAAGGCTATGACTATTTGATTGATTGTCATTCTGGTAAGGCAAATGTTGCTGCTAATGCCTTGAGTTGGAAGTTTTTGACAGGTTTGACTGCTTATTAGCTATCGTTGCTTGTTAAGTTGAGAACATTGCATGCGGATTTGATTCTTGTGATGATGGTGTATTGATGGCTCAGTTGCAGTTGAGATGAATTTCCAAAAGGGGGAGAGTCGAGAATTTCATGTGAGAGATGATGACAGTCTATGCTACAAAGATAGGTTGTGTATTCCTGATGATGCAAGATTAAAGATGATGATATTAGAGGAAGTACATCAGTCACTCTATGCTATGCACCATGGTAGTACCAAGATGTATCAGGATTTGAAGTAACATTATTAGTGGTCAGGTATGAAGCTGTTTTAAGTAGTTAATAATGATTTTAAGGTTGGATTGATGAAATGGTTAAGTTTGAGTGAGATTGGTGAAGAGAGAGAATTTAGGGTTATGGGAGAATTGAACTTTTGAATTTATATGATTTAATTGTGCAATTTAGTTCTAAATGTGTTATTTTGATGCATGAATAAGTATTTTAAAGTCAAATGATGGATTTGGTTAAATTTGGATAGAGTTTGGAAATGGATGTGGTGATTTAGGGTCTTGGAAAAGGAATTTTTCAAAATATGGTGAATTGTTTGATTTTAATGGTTAAAGCATGTTATTTAATGATATTAAAGATGGATATAAGCTTGGATTGATAATTGGATTGAGTTGGAATGGAAAACCTTCAATGGAAGGTTATGCCATTTTAGTTTTTGAACTAAAGCATATGTTTAATTAATGTGAATGGTTAAAACATGTTCTTAATGATATTAATAAACTTAAAACACTAATTTAAATAGGTTAATATGTGTTTGCTAAGTTAAAGTGAGGTAAGGCTTAATTTTGGAGATTTTGTGGGAGTATTGTTTAATTATGGTTGAAGATTGGAAATGCCTTTAAATGTGATACTAAATGATTATTTATAATCATGTTTAGTATAAGTATTGAGAGGAAATAGTTTGGCCAACCCAAGTGTTGAAGGGTAACATGGAAGAGAAGGTTGAAGGCTATTTTTGAGCTTGCATTTGGGAGCTTTTAGAGGTAAGTACTAACTTTTGATAAATTAGATGTGTTGGCAATAATTTGGGCTTAACAAATTTTAGTTGAAAAAATGTGTTAAGTTACATGATGCATTAAATATGCATAAACATTGTGCTATGTTATGTGATTTGTTATGAATGCATTAAGTGCATTATGAAAAGCCATTGTTAATGGCTAAATTGCATAAAATGTGAATTTTGTGAATAATGTGAAAATGACCCAAAGTGTTTGGATAATATCATTTGTTATGTATGCATTAAGGCATTGTAAAAAGCCATTGTTAATAGCTAAAGTGCATAAAATGTGATTTCTATATGAATTATGTGAAAATACCCAAAATATTTGAGTAATGTGTTTGAATGTAAAATGTGATACATTGTGATGATATGTTTAAATACGATGAAATAAAAGGAATTGATGTTGATAATAATGAGAAAAATGAGAAAAATGAGAAAGTAAGGCAATGTGCCTAGTTGGTTATGAAAAATAAGAAAAAATTGAATATGAAATAATTGTGTGCCTAATATGTTATTCAATTTCTAGAGTTCTGTGTTTGGCGGCATGCCTATGAGGTTATCCTCATTATTTGCCTTTGGGGATAGCTTTTGAGCAATTATTTGATTTGCCTTCTGGGCTAGACGCTTGGCGTCACTGTGATATGATTTGTCTTCGGGACTAGCTTTTGAGCATTACTATGATTTGCCTTTGGGTCTAGACACATGGTGACAATATGGACTAGAGCAGTAACTCTGGAATTTGAATGGCATATTAGATCTTTTGGGCCCATGCTTGTGTTTGTGCTTATGTGAATTATAAAATAATTGAAGAATATATTTTAAAATGAAATTATATGACACATTGTGGCATGATATGCAAAGCATTGTGCATTGGCATTACATATAAGTTTTATTGTTATCAAAGTTTGTACAGCTAGACTTTTGGCTTAGCACGAATGTAATTCATTGTGCAGGTGACACGGGTGATCCGGTTGAGCGGGAGAGTGCTTCTAGACTAGGTCGGGTCTAGATTTGAGATTTTACTAGTAGAGTTTATTTTTAGGGATCAAGATCAAAGACACTACCAGCATATATATATTTTTATATTTTATTTTGATATTATATATATTATACTATATTTTGATGTATATATTGTAAATTATAAAAAATGTGTTGAAAAATTTTATAATATGGTTTTTATATATGTGTTTTTGATATTTATATATGTATATGTATAAATGTTTTGAGAAACTTGGAGAAACTGAGAAGTGTCGGGGAAATGTGAGATGATTGGTTTATTTGGGAGTGTTTTTCTAATGTTGGTTGAGTTTTGTTGAAATTTGGGAATGTTCAAATTATAAACAAAACTCTAGCGAAATTTTTTTAGAGATTTCATACAAAACTCTATTTTGGAATCTATAATTTATAAAGAATATTTATTTATTATTTAATTATACATTTAAAAAATATTTTGGGGGTTTAAATTTGAAATGTGAAAATTTTTGTTTTTACCGGGTCGTGATATTTTTTTACCATATATGTATATTTTACATATACTAGGTGTATATATTATACGTATATAGGGTATAAGGGTATTACATTTATTTTTATAACCTCACTATCTCACTGATATACAGCTTAGCTAACCTCTTAATAGAGTAATCCATCCGAACTGGAAGAAAATGAGATGTCTTCATCATCCGATCAACAATCACCTAGATTGCATCATGCTTCTTCTGGGTCAAAGGCAGTCTCCAGTCACAAAATCCATCGTCACTTGCTTCCATTTTCACTCTAGCACGAATTGAGTTTGCTTATAATAATAGTCATCGGTCTAGTATTAGAATGTCACCTTATGAGGCCTTGTATGGCAGGAAGTGTAGGACACCTTTGTGTTGAGATGAGGTTAAAGAAGGTAAACTAGTTAGTCCCGATTTGATCAAGAAAATAGAAAAGAAAGTGAAGTTGATTTGGGATCATTTGAAAGCAGCTTCAGTCCGACATAAACCTATAAAGATTTGAAGAGGAAAGACATAGAGTTCGGTGTGGGAGATAAAGTGTTCTTGAAGGTGTCTTCATGGAAGAAGATTCTGAGATTCGGCTGCAAAAGGAAGTTGAGCCCTCGCTTCATAGGACCATTTGAGGTGCTGTAGAGAGTTGGTCCAGTGGCTTATAGATTGGCTCTGCCGCCTGAGTTGGATCGAATTCATAATGTCTTTCATGTCTCTATGCTTCGAAGATACATGTCAGACCCATCTCATATTTTATCAGTGGAGTCCATTGAGGTGAGTCCAGACCTAACTTATGAGGAAGAATCAGTGACAATTTTGGCACGAGAAGTGAAAATGTTGAGGAACAAGAAGGTGCCACTTGTGAAAGTTCTTTGGTGGAATCATGCCACTGAGGAGGTGACATGGGAGAGTGAGCGAATGACGCAGAGCTAGTATCCTCAGTTGTTCCAGAGTGGATAGTAGGCTCGCAGACGAAATTTTTTTTAGGAAAGAGAATTGTAACATCTGAAATTTTTAAAAATTAAATAAAATAAATTAAAATTAAATTGTATAAATTAAATAAATAATTTTAAATAAAAAATGAAAGAATTTTAAAAGAAAAATTAGAATGTATACGTGAAATATACATGAAATATACATAATATATAAAAGTCAACAAAAAGTCAACTTTCAAAAGTCAAAAGTCAAAGTCAATGGGTATTTTGGTATATAAACTTTGAAAATTTAGAATTATTTAAATAATTTTAAAATAAATTATTTTTAATGGAAGAAGTAATTTTAGGGTTTTAATTAATTAATTAAATAATATATATATATATATATGGTTAAAATGTGGGTGGAAGGAAAGAGAAATTCTAATATCTACTTCATCTTTTTCTTCTTCCTACGTTGGCCGATCCACCATTGATGCCAAACCAAGGATTTCGCTTCTTCTTAGCTCCATGAATTGAAGGATTCAACAAGTTCCAAGTGGAGTTTTAGGGCTTTTTATCATAATTGGTAAGTTTCCAACTTATTTCCTTGAATTTTCATTAAAAAATTTTATTTATTACTTAAATATACATTCTAAAGTGTTTTTGGATTTTAAATTGGAAATGTGAAATTTTTTTATTAAATCGGGTTATGATATTTTTATACTGTATACGTGTATTTTTCATATACAGGGTGTTTGTATTATACATATATAGGGTATAAGGGTGTTACAGCCCTAACAGATTTGTAACCAACACATCAAATCATAGGAACTTGTTTTGATCATTTATGTGTTTATTTTTAGTGTGATTTTATTGGCTTTTGATTGATTTTCCTTTAATTTGTGTTTAAAGTTTGTTTAAAGTATTTGATTCAGGTTGAAGAACAAAACAATGGAGCTTTAATTCAATTTGATGGATTCTTAAGGTGGAAAAACATGAGACACGGCAAAGACACTTCATGGCTTGGCCATGTCCCTCATCCAAGGAAAGAGGGAGGAAATTTTGGCAGAGCTTGACACAAGCAAGAGACACGGCCAAGGCCTTGGCCATGTCCCACCAAAAGAACAAAGCAAAGACAAAGTGAAGCAAAGGCAGAGGTGAACACACCCAAGAGACACGCCCAAGCCATTGGCCGTGGCACATGACACGGCCAAGGCCTTGGCCATGTCCCATATGAAGAGAAAAGCAAAGCTAGAAGAATAATGGAGAACACACTCAAGAGACACGGCCAAGCCACTGGCTGTGTCACATGACACGGCCAAGGCCTTGGCCGTTCCCACTTGGAAAATGAAGAAAATAATGAGGCATCCATGGACACGGTCACATGGCTTGGCCGTGTCCATAAGAAATTGAGTGACACGGCCAAGTCACTCATGACTTGGCCGTGTCTTGTGAGAATTATTTCAATTATTTTACATGAAATGGTGGACAAAATGGGGGACAATAGGTGCTATCTTTTAAAAAGAAACAATAAAAGATCGAAAAGGTTGTCTAATTCATGGAAAGAAATATAAAATAAAGAAAATGGTGGGAGACAAGTTGGCAAGAGATGGATGGTCTTTTAAAAAATTAAAATAAAATGAAAGTGGGGGAATACATATACACGTTGGAGGCTTTTTGAAAGGGAGTTCTCTCTTGGTTCATCTTCTTGTTCTTGGTCTTAAGAGAGACCATGAACAACACCTTCATCTTCATCTTCCATAAATAAGATTCTTAACATTTTTGGGGATAAAATTGGGTGAGCAAGCTCTTGTGAAGGATAGGGTTTGAAGAAAGCTTGATTGAGGAGTTGGGGGTTTGAGAGAGTGACCATTCCATCTTTCAAGAGGAGAGTCATTGATTGAAGAAGGATTGTTGGTTCTTCATCATATTCATAGTGGAGCCAGAAGGAAGGCTAGAAGTCCAACTCATAGCATCATCAAAAAGGGGTTTTTATATTCTCTCTTTTAATTCATTTCTAGATTGTTATTGTTTTTTAAGAACATTACTATTTCAATGTACAATTGTGATTTAGTTTACATTAAGATGAATATTTGTTTTAAATTACTCATGCCTAGGGTTTGTAGTAGATTTGATTGAATGACTTGATTTGATATTTCCATTAATATACCTTGTTGTTGGTTGATTGCATTGGATTGAATGTTAGGTTGATAGATTAGCTACATATTGATATCTAGATATTGAATGAAGGACCGAGAGGTGAAATTTGATATTGAAACTATGCAATCAACTACCCTAAGAATGAATTAGAAATATAAGTTCTAGGGTTTTATTAATTTGCAATTTAAAAACAATTAGTTGTTGTTAATTCATGAATGTGAAAACTAATGAATTGGTAATTATTAATTAAACTCAAGGAACAAATTAAAATACAAGGTCATATTAATGGATAATTTGAGAATTAAGCTTTGATTGAATTGATCTATAACCCGAGGCACCATTCCTAGATTTGTATTAATCTTGTACAACTATTACACACATTACTCTTAATTTTAATTGCTTTTCACCACTACTTCAAACATTACACTCTTGCTTTTAAATTTCTTTCTAATCAAACTATTACAAAACAATTCCTTCCTTGTGAGATGACCTTGGGGTGATCACCATTGCTACAATACCTCATATACTTGCGAGTGTCTCTTGTAGTAGTAATTAGTCGAGAGCAACAATTTTTTGGCGCCGTTGTCGAGGAAGGTAATTATTGTTAGTAGTTTGATTTTTTGTTTATTTAAATTGTTTAATTGTTTTAAGTGTTTCATTTTTGAATTACTTCATGTTTATTGTAAAGATGCAATTCTCAAGGCATGAGGGAATTTATGATGTGAATGCTAATTTTGAAATGACATGACAATTAGCAGAATTAACAAGTCTACTTAAGATGCTAAATACAAGAGGAAGAGCATCTATTCCTACTCAAGAAGTATGTCCAGCATGTGGCATTGCAGGACATAGTGCAAACATGTGTTCATTTGGTTTTGAACAATATCAAAAGAGGCAAGAGGAAGAATATGCCTTTGAAAGTTTTCGGGCAAGGGGTAGAAATGACCCATATTCCAATCCTTATAATCCACGTTGGAGAAACTACCCAAATTTTTCTTGGGAAAATCAGCAACAAATTCCACCTAAACAATTTTTTCAACCTTATCAAAGAAGTTCTTACTTTCAAGGAGAATTTTCAAATCATGATTAATTCAAGAAACCCACTTTGGAAGATAATTTGAATGCTTTCCTTCAAATTAGCACACAAAATCAGGAAGGGAGCAATAAAAGGTTTGATTCTTTGGAGGTATTATTGAAGAAGGTGGAAACTCAAGTTGGGCAACTGGCAAATCAACTCCAAGCACACAAAAAAGTGGAATCTCCTAGCTAATTAGAGCAAGCCAATCCAATCACAATTTTGAGGAGTGAAAAGGTAATACATAACAAAGTTTATGATTTCTTTGATGCAGGTACTAATCAAGAAGAAAATGGCGAGGAGATACAACCCAACATAGAGGAACCAAGTCAATCAAAGGAGGAGGAGAATTTTTGGAAGCATCAACTTCATCACAATTGCATGAGCATCCAAATCCTTATTTTCCACCAATTCCATTCCCAAGTAGATTGAAGGATAAGAAACAAAGTAAGCAACTTTCAAATTCTATGACATGCCCTATAAAGAAGATAGTGATGATAAACTTGAGATGGCCATGAACTTGGAAGTAGAGCCTAAAATTTTCAATTCAGAAATTGAGGAGTGCAAGTTAATCTTAGATGCTGAGGTTGTTGAGAGGGGACTTCAGAGTGCTAAAGAGGATGAGAAAAAGATTCAACCAAACTTGGTTGAACTTAAAAAGACCCCAAAAAATTTGAAATATGTTTTGGTTGGGGGGAGCAGTATGCAACCAATGATCATCTCTTCCACTCTCGGTGGTGAGAAAGAGCAAAAAACATATATAACTGTTAGACAAAAGATCTCTATTTTGATCCTTGACAACTCAAATGGATGATCTATTTAACTTGTGTTTAAGAATCTTGTTGCAGGATTAGGTTGCCTCAAGTAAAGCAAGACAGAACAATTCTAGCGGTCGCACCAGACCAGAATACGACCGCTACATGCAATTACATAATGAAACCTTATCACAGTAGGTTTCGCGGTCAGAAGTTCGACCTCAGTCGCGACCGCGCCTCAAGAATGGCGGCCGTCCAAAATACTTGCCCGACCGCTACTCAAGGAACTTAAATCATTACAATCACAGTAAGGTTCGCGGTGACAAGAACGGTGAATGATTCGACCTCGCTAATCAATTTAGCGACCGCCCATTTAGAATCTCGACCGCCCAACAATTCAAGAAGAAATTGCTCAAAGAGACAGTAGTGTTCGCGTCCACAGGTGCGTCCAGAAGTTCGACGCGAAACTGTGAGTTCGATCACGAGATTCTGCATAGGGCGACCGCGAGATTCAAATTATGGCGGACATTCAGTTTTGCTCTGTCAGAGAATGACACGTAATATGACCGTTGTAAACCCACTTGAAGATTCAAAAAGGGCGACCGCACCTCTGCTTGGCGCGACCGTCCCGACAAACAAAGCATGGGCAAGAAACGGTCCGACAAACACAGCATGGACAAGATTCCAGCTGCAGAGCACTAAAATTCGACCGTTGTAGCTTTTTCAAAAGCAGCGACCGTCCCTTGTTAAAGGACGACCGCGAGAAGCATGAGCGCGACCATCCTTGCATGAAGGGCGACCGCGAAGTGCTTCGGACAGTTTAAGTAAAGAAGGTCTATTCTGCCAAGACTTTATTCAAAACTTCAATAACGACTAGTAAGACCACATTGGCTATAAATACAATGTCTCTATGAGAAAACAAAAAAGAAAAGTGAAAAGAACAATCAAGAAATCAGATTTTCATAGCCAAGCAACAAATTTTCTTTTACTTGAACTTACAATTAAATTATAATGAATGTTAGGTGTGATCATTGAAAACACCATTGTATAAGTTTGAGTGTAAGCTTGGGAAACACTTGGGTTATGAGAGTGAGCCTTGTAAAACTCTTGATTGGGTTGTAAGTGTGAGCCTTAGAAAAACACTTGTGAAGTTAGGTGTGAACTTGTGAAAACACCAAAGTTGGAAGTGAGCTTGTAAAAACTTCAAAGAATAGTGGAACCTTAACAAGTTGTTAAGGAAGTGGATGTAGGATTAAGGTAAATCCGAACCACTATAAATCTTGTGTGTTCTTTCTTTCTTTCATTACTCAACCAACTTTCTATTCCGCATTTGTGTTTGTTGAGTTTTTTAATTTGCCATCATTTCGTGAGGAAACCAATTCACCCCCCCTCTTGGTTGCCATCTTGGGACAACAATTGGTATCAGAGCCCTGAGATTTCTTAAACTTAATTGTGAAATCTGATCCACTATGGCAACTTCTTCTTCATCAAGCTCTCATGGAAATCTTAACTCTATTCTTAGACCCTATTTTGATGGAACTGATTACTCATACTGGAAACACAAAATGTACTTGTTTCTAGATAGTGAAGGGATTGAACTATGGGATTTCGTGGAAAGTGAGTGGAAATCTCCTACTCATGAAGTTGACGGTATTCAAGTTCCTCTTCCCAAAGCTCAATGGTCAACTAGCAATATCAGAGATCGATTCAAGAACAATAGAGCTGCTTCCATCTTGATGAACTCCATTTCAAGAGAAGAAGGTGGAAGAGTTCAACATTTAACTTGTGCACATTGCATTTGGAAAACACTTGAAAACTACCATGAAGGTACGACTCAAGTAAGATTCACCAAAAAACAAATGCATGTTCATGAGTATGAGCTATTCAAGATGAAACCAAATGAAAACGTCACCGACATGACAAATCGCTTGCTTGCTATTGTCAATGAACTAAAGAAGAATGGCAAGGTATATGATCAAGGTGATGTAAACAGTAAAATCTTGAGAGCCCTAAGAGCTAGAAAGAACTTTGAATCCAAAGTATCATCCATAGAAGAAGCTCATGATCTCAGCACATTAAGAACCAACGAGCTAGTTGGTAAATTACTCACTTTTGAGCTGCACAGTGAAAAAGAAGAAGATCAAGGTGAAAAAGAAAAGAGAAAACCAATTGCACTCAAAGCAATCAAAGAAGCTGAGAGCTCAAGCAATGAAGGTACTGATGATGAAGATGAAATGGCAATGTTCTCAAAAAGAATCAATGAATGGAAAAGAAAGAAAAGATTACAAGCAAACAAAGGTACACCTCCTAAATTCTCCTTCAAAGATAAAGAAAAGAAAAATGAGGTAAAGTGCTATGAATGTGGAAAAACTGGTCACATCAAATCGGATTGCTACAAATTAAAGAACAAAAGGAAATGGGATAAAGAAAAGAAAAAGTCTCTCAAAGCCACATGGGATGACTCTTCTTCAAGTGAGGAAGAAGAAGAAGAAGGAATTGCAAATCTATGTCTCATGGCTATTGAAGATGACTCCAATGAGGTAAGTACTCAATCCTTTGATCTTGTAGCACATGATGATATAAATGATATAGATGATAGTGATTTGATTGAGCACATGAATTTTAAAATAGAAAAATATTATTCTAAAATGATGCTTTACAAAGAGAAAAACTCTAAGTTAGAAAAAGATTATATATGCTTAAAGAATTCTACCTTAGAATTGAAAACCTCAAATGAACACTTGATGAACACAATAGGAGAATTAAAGAAAAGCTCACATGACTTAGAAAAAGTGATTAAAGAGAATGAGACATTGAAGCATGAACTAAAAGAACTAAAAGAATCAATTTCCAGATTTCATAAAGGAAAGGAAGCATTGAACACATTAATTAATAATCAAAGATCACCTTCCTTGAAATATGGATTAGGATTCAATGGCTCAACCAACATTGCACCTAGCAAACCAACATTTGTGAAAGCATCTACAACTAAAATTTCTGATGTTCATATCAAAGATGCTTGCACCAAGTCTAAAAGAACTAGTTATGGTTCACTAGGAGATAAAGCCAAAAATAATTATGCATTGTTGTTCACTAAATTTGCACAAAAGAAATCACATACTTGTAGTTGTATGTATAATGCAAAAAGAAAAATGCAGAAGAATAGAATACCATGGCAATGCACATATTGCATGAAATTTGGACACAAAAATTTTTCTTGTTATATAAGAAAGGCACATCTCAAGTTAGAAGGCACTTTTTCTACTAACCATCAAGGACCCAACTTCAAGTGGGTACCTAAAAGAAGATGATCACAATTGTTTTGCAGGTATGCCTAAAATCTACTACCAATGAAAGCACATGGCTTGTGGATAGTGGATGCTCAAGGCATATGACTGGAAATGCAAAGCTCTTTACAAGTATTACCTACAAACATGGAGGTAACGTAACTTTTGGAAACAATGCTAAAGGTAAAATTCTTGGTGTTGGCTCCATTGGTTCTATTGGTAAGGATTTAATTGAAGATGTATGGCTTGTTGATGGTTTGAAACATAACTTGCTAAGTGTTAGTCAACTTTGTGATAAAGCATACTTTGTCGAGTTTGATTCCAAGGAATGCAAAATCACAAACTCAAATGATGTTATCATATTTAAAGGTACTAGAACAAACAACACTTACAATGTCAGCATACATTCAAATCATACATGTTTAATGTCCACTAATAATGATGCATGGTTATGGCATAGAAGACTAGGACATGCTGGTATGGATCAATTGAAATATATTTATAATGAGAACTTAGTTGATGGCTTACCTAAGATAAAATATGATAAAGATAGAATTTGTGAACCTTGTCAACATGGTAAGCAACATAAAAACTCATTTAAATCAAAGAGTATTATAAGTACCTCTAGACCTTTAGAGCTCATTCATTTAGACTTGTTTGGACCAAATAGAGTTACAAGCTTAGGAGGCAAATCATATGCATTTGTTCTTGTTGAGGATTACTCTAGATTCACATGGGTTAATTTCTTAGCTCAAAAGAATGAAGCCTTTAATTGCTTCAAAACATTTGCAAAAAGAGTTCAAAATGAAAAAGGATATGTGATCACATCTATTAGAAGTGATCATGGTAAAGAATTTGAAAATGGAAATTTTGAAACCTTTTGCAATGAACTTGGCATTTCACATAATTTTTCTGCTCCTAGAACTCCACAGCAAAATGGTGTAGTTGAAAGGAAAAATAGAACTTTAATTGAAATGGCTAGAACAATGCTCAATGAATATGATTTACCATCTTATTTTTTGGCAGAAGCCGTTAATACAGCTTGCTACATTGCAAATCGTGTTTACAAAAGGCATTTAACTAATAAAACTTCTTATGAGATATGGAATGGAAGAATACCCAGAATTGGATATTTTAGAGTATTCGGATGCAAATGCTTCATATTGAATACCAAGGATAATCTTGGAAAATTTTCATCCAAATCAGATGAAGGCATATTCTTAGGATATTCATCATATAGCAAAGCATATAGAGTATTTAACATGAAAACTCTAGTAATAGAAGAATCAATGCATGTTGTATTTGATGAATCATCTAAACTTGATCAAAAGAAAGGTATTATTTTTAATGACCCTGCAGATAATCTTGAACCTCTTGAATCTATTGATGCTCCAAAGATCAATCAACTTGAAGAAAAGACTCAGGATCTACCTAAGGATTGGCAATACAAGAAAGATCATCCAAAGGAACTCATCATTGGAGAAACATCTAAGGGAGTAATCACTAGATCTAAAATTAATCATGTTGATGTTAATTTTGCTTTTGTTTCTCAAATTGAACCAAAAACTGTTGAGGAAGCTTTAAATGATGAAAATTGGATAACTGCAATGCAAGATGAACTTAATCAATTTGAAAGAAATAATGTTTGGCAACTTACTCCTAGACCTAAAGATCATTCTATAATAGGATGCAAATGGGTTTATAGGAATAAGCTTGATGAAAATGGTCACATTATTAGAAATAAAGCAAGATTGGTAGCCAAAGGTTATAATCAAGAAGAAGGTATTGATTATGATGAAACCTTTGCCCCTGTAGCCAGATTAGAAGCTATTAGAATATTACTTGCTTTTGCATGTCATATGAATTTTAAGCTTTATCAAATGGATGTTAAAAGTGCATTTCTAAACGGACTCATAAATGAAGAAGTTTATGTTGAACAACCTCCTGGATTTGAAAACTACAAATTTCATGATCATGTTTTCAAACTTACCAAAGCTTTATATGGATTGAAACAAGCACCTAGAGCATGGTATGATAAACTTAGTGCATATTTGCTTGAAAATGGTTTTGCAAAAGGAAAAGTAGACACAACTCTCTTTGTTAAAAAGGATAAGCATAACATTTTGATTGTACAAATTTATGTGGATGACATAATATTTGGAGCTACTGATGAAGCCTTGTGCAAAGAATTTGCTTCTTGTATGACCAGGGAATTTGAAATGAGCATGATGGGTGAACTCAAGTTCTTCCTTGGATTGCAAGTCAAGCAATGTAAAGATGGAATCTTCATCAACCAATCCAAATATACAAGAGAACTCATGAAGAAATTTGGAATGGATGGCTGCAAAACTAGCAAAACTCCCATGAGCACATCCTTGAAATTAGGTAAAGATGACAATGGTAAAGCAGTAGATGAGAAGAAATATCGAGGTATCATCGGATCACTACTTTACTTAACCGCATCTAGGCCTGATATAATGTACAGTGTATGTCTATGTGCTAGATTTCAAACCTGTCCTAAAGAATCACACTTGAATGCCACTAAAAGAATCTTGAAATATTTAAGTGGTACAATGCAATTAGGACTTTGGTATCCAAAGAACACATCATTTCATATTATAGGATTTTCAGATGCAGATTATGCAGGTAGTATCTTAGATAGAAAAAGCACAACAGGAGCATGTCACTTTCTTGGTAATTGTTTAGTTTCTTGGCATAGTAAGAAACAAGCATCAGTTGCTTTATCCACAACGGAAGCTGAATATGTTGCAGCTTGTTTTTGTTGCACACAAGTATTATGGATGAAACAACAATTGCTTGACTATGGTAAAGTTTTTAACAATATTTCCATTAAATGTGACAACACTAGTGCTATCAATTTATCTAAGAATCCTATACAACATTCTAGATCCAAGCATATAGATATTAGACATCATTTTTTGAGGGAAAATGTGCAAAATCAGAACATAATTCTAGAATTTATTGAAACACAAAATCAACTTGCGGATGTCTTTACAAAACCATTGAATGAAGATAGACTTAATTTTATTAAACTTAATTTAGGAATGATTGATGGAAATACTTTGAATTAATTGCCTATCAATGAAGTTTCTATGTGCATGAATTTAATGGTTCTTAACACTCTAGAAATATTTTCTATCTTTCCATGAATCTTTCAATTTTTAAGTCTTTAGCGGTCGCTCCAGAGTCCTTTCGCGATCGCTATCTTGTCTGACAGTTTCATTCAAACTAATGACTCTGTGCGCGGTCGAGAAAATTTTGTGCGCGGCCGCACCAATTTGAATAGTTTTTACCGTTACAGACAATTTCTTCTCTCGTGAGCGTACTTATCTTGAAAATGGTCGCTAGACCTCATTTCGCGATCGCAGCTTGTTCAATGTGCGACCAAACCCTGTACACTCTGCTCGAAAATTTATAACCGTTGGCTGTGTGACAGGTCGCAAATCTTGACTTTCAACAGTCATAAACGGCTATTTTCGTTATTTCATCTATTTAAGAGCATAATAAATAATTTTCTTTGATATTTTGCTTCTAAAAACATTCTGAAACCCTAAAATCTTCTCCTCATCATCTGTCATTCAATTGAACCTCTGTTTTCCTGCTCTCTTCTGTTCTTTCTGTTTCAATGGCTCCCAAAAGAAAAACCACCTCCAAAATTAAGGGTCAAGCCAAGAGAGTTCCAGGAATCACCATTAGAGAACCTGTTGTTGAACCTCTATCTCCTCCTCAATCCAAAAGAGGTGAGAAAATTCACAAACCTCACCACCAAACCTCTGAGGAAGACATTAGGTATGCTATGCTTAAGAAAAAGAAGGTTGAAGGCACCAAATCACCTTTTGGTGGAATGCTTTCTGCATTAGGCATCAAGGACGAAATTGAGAGATTGTTGGATGTCCTTGGATGGAGAAAATTTGTCTTTCCAGAAGAGGTAGGCTACTCTAGTCTTAGCAAAGAATTTCTGATGTCTCTTCAAATAGAAAAGAGTGCAAATTCTGCACTAGGGTGGTATGGAGTTAGATTTAAGCTCTTTGATCAATACCAAGCCCTATCTCTAGAAGATTTTGGTAGCATTTGGAACTTCCCTTCTGAAGGTATAACCTCTTACAATGACCAAATGTTCTCCAACCGAACCCTTTCTGATTTCTGGCAAGAAATTTCCATTGAAACTTCCTTTGAAAAAGAATCCAAAGCCAGACATATCAAAACTCTCACCCACTGGATGCTCCATAGGATTATCACTTATACCATCCACCAAAGAGCAGATGGAAATGAGAAAGTCACCAAAAGAGACCTCATCTTTATGTATGCTTTCACCCATAACATCAAAATAAACTCCACCAAGTTCTTGATAGACACCTTCTTTCATCATGCTGTTACAAGAACTGGTACATTCTTCCTATCCTCTCAAGTTACTCAAATAGCTAGGCACCTAAACCTTCTGAATGATTTGGACTTAGCTACCTTGAGAAACCCTTTCACTCTAGCTTCCAGTGCTATCACAATAGATTACTTAGAGCATGCTGGATGTGTTAGGAAAATTGAAGGATCATATGTATACTACTTTGGCAAGAAAGGAGTAATGGATAAACAAAAGAAGAGGCCAAGATATACAATTGAGGAAGAAGGAGATTCAGTTGAAGTTGCTGTGGAATTACCTCCAAAAGCAACTTCATCAAAAGTTGCTCAAGAAACTACTTCATCCTCCACTCAACTCATCCTCCAAGCTATCAAAACTCTTTCCAGGAAATTCTCCAAGTTCAAGAAAAGTGTCTCCAAGAGATTTCAGCACTTGAACAAGAAAATTGACCTTATATCTCATATGCACCATGATCTCTATGACATGCAAGGAAAATTGGACTTGCCTCAGTGCAACCTTGAAGATTGGGATATAAGTGATCATACCCAAAGCATTCCTGAAGAAGAAGAGTCCATCAGCACTAACTCTGCCTCTGTTGCTCCTAAAGATAAAGGAAAAGCTCCTTTAGTTGAAGAAGAACTAGATGTAGATGATGACTCTGAATAGCTTAAAACTTTTTGTCTCTATTGTTTGCATTTTCATATGATTATTGCTTTATTTTCTGCCTTTGTACTTTTCTCTATCCTTAATAAACATGTTTGTTTCAAATGTTATTTGTTTTTCCTTATTTGTTGTTGTTTTGATCCTTACATTTGTTTAAACATTTGATTTATTTTGACTATGACAATGGGGGAGAAAATAACAACATAATGGAATGAAACTCAGTAAACATAATAGGGGAGAAACAATGGGGGAGAAAATAGTACAATGAATTGTTTAAACTGTTTATACATAACCTAATGCACCAAGATTATCACAATGCTCTTAATCATGACTTATGCATAAATCAAGGGGGAGCATTTTAGACTTATTATTTTTTCATCATTCCATTTGAATTGTCAAAGTCAAAATGGGGGAGATTGTTAGACAAAAGATCTCTATTTTGATCCTTGACAACTCAAATGGATGATCTATTTAACTTGTGTTTAAGAATCTTGTTGCAGGATTAGGTTGCCTCAAGTAAAGCAAGACAGAACAATTCTAGCGGTCGCACCAGACCAGAATACGACCGCTACATGCAATTACAGAATGAAACCTTATCACAGTAGGTTTCGCGGTCAGAAGTTCGACCTCAGTCGCGACCGCGCCTCAAGAATGGCGGCCGTCCAAAATACTTGCCCGACCGCTACTCAAGGAACTTAAATCATTACAATCACAGTAAGGTTCACGGTGACAAGAACGGTGAATGATTCGACCTCGCTAATCAATTTAGCGACCGCCCATTCAGAATCGCGACCGCCCAACAATTCAAGAAGAAATTGCTCAAAGAGACAGTAGTGTTCGCGTCCACAGGTGCGTCCAGAAGTTCGACGCGAAACTGTGAGTTCGATCGCGAGATTCTGCATAGGGCGACCGCGAGATTCAAATTATGGAGGACATTCAGTTTTGCTCTGTCAGAGAATGACACGTAATATGACCGTTGTAAACCCACTTGAAGATTCAAAAAGGGCGACCGCACCTCTGCTTGGCGCGACCGTCCCGACAAACAAAGCATGGGCAAGAAACGGTCCGACAAACACAGCATGGACAAGATTCCAGCTGCAGAGCACTAAAATTCGACCGTTGTAGCTTTTTCAAAAGCAGCGACCGTCCCTTGTTAAAGGACGACCGCGAGAAGCATGAGCGCGACCATCCTTGCATGAAGGGCGACCGCGAAGTGCTTCGGACAGTTTAAGTAAAGAAGGTCTATTCTGCCAAGACTTTATTCAAAACTTCAATAACGGCTAGTAAGACCACATTGGCTATAAATACAATGTCTCTATGAGAAAACAAAAAAGAAAAGTGAAAAGAACAATCAAGAAATCAGATTTTCATAGCCAAGCAACAAATTTTCTTTTACTTAAACTTACAATTAAATTGTAATGAATGTTAGGTGTGATCATTGAAAACACCATTGTATAAGTTTGAGTGTAAGCTTGGGAAACACTTGGGTTATGAGAGTGAGCCTTGTAAAACTCTTGATTGGGTTGTAAGTGTGAGCCTTAGAAAAACACTTGTGAAGTTAGATGTGAACTTGTGAAAACACCAAAGTTGGAAGTGAGCTTGTAAAAACTTCAAAGAATAGTGGAACCTTAACAAGTTGTTAAGGAAGTGGATGTAGGATTGAGGTAAATCCGAACCACTATAAATCTTGTGTGTTCTTTCTTTCTTTCATTACTCAACCAACTTTCTATTGCGCATTTGTGTTTGTTGAGTTTTTTAATTTGCCATCATTTCGTGAGGAAACCAATTCACCCCCCCTCTTGGTTGCCATCTTGGGACAACAATAACCATGTTGCAGACTAAAATTTTTTTTGTCAAGTTCCTATAGCATTGGAGGATCACCCTAAGACAACCTTCACATGTTTCCTTTGGACACTTGCTCTTCAAAGGATGCTCTTCAGGTTTTACTATACACTGGGTACCTTTCGGAGTTGGATGTTATTCATTCTTTCAAACATGGGCCACAATTTCATTAAGGATGGAAGGAGCACTTCATATCGCATATGGGAATGATGAAAATTAGGTTTCATCTGAACTCTTCTCTTTTAATTTATGCATGCTCACATTGGGGACAATGTGAATCATTAAGTGTGGGGTGAAGTTTTTACTTTTAATTTATCTTTGTTTTAACTTTAGTTAATGTTTTTCTTTGAATAAATGAATTTTGAAAAGTTCAATTGTTATAAGATTGTTAATAGATGACCTTTGAATTTTTGAAGCATGAATTTGAGAATTGATTAGAATTGGTCCTCATTATCAATTTTGATGGTTATTCTTTGCATCACCTTTAAACTAGTGAGGAATTGAGCCATCAACTTATTATTCCTTATTGTTTGTAAACATCTTTGATTGATGAATTGCTAGAACTTTCTTTGACATGCATTTTGAGACTACATAAAAATTTCAATTAGGCATCAATATGATTAAGGCAATTAGGTGAACCCATTTTGGCTTAAAAAGACCAACCTTATATCCGACCTTAGTTAGCCAATTTTGAGCTTATTTCATTTTTCCTTTTCTTTTATTTTGATAACACCATTAGCTTGAACCTTGTTGTTTTAACTATTAGCCTTGCATTAGGTCAAGAGCATTTTAAGAGCATTTATGATTAAGTGTTATGTTAAATACGGTGTGGGGTTAAATTTAGTGGGTTCAAATTACAAATTATTATCTTCTTTAGTTACAAACCCTATTTAAAAAAAACAAAATTAAAAAAATAAAAAAAGGGACAAATCAAAATAATAGAAGTTGTTTTTTTTTTCGTAGGATTGGAATAAGTTTGGAAATGATCATTGCAAAATTTAATAAGTGAGTTCCCTTGAAGAGCTCTTTAATGTCAAGTGGTAGGTGAGTGGAAGGTGTTTTGGGATTGTTGGGTTATACGTATGATCGATTACTTCATTCTTGAAGTGCTCTTGAACTTAATGAATAAGCTCACATTTCCTAAATGTCATGCCTTTACCCTAGCCCTATTACAACCCAATGAAAGACCTTATGATTGATGATTCATTGTAATTAGTTGGTGGAGATTTTATTGATAAAAAAGCCTTTAGAGATAATCTTTCATTGAATGTTGAGAGCTTAAACATTACGTGATTAAACACTAAAGAGGTTTTGTGAGGGAGTGACAATTTTTGGTATGCATGGATTGGCAATTAAATTGTTTGAGTATTGATTGATCTTGATTTGATAATGATTGTGGATTTAATAAAATGGGAGTCTTGATACATCCTTATAACTCTTAAATTTGACTAAATTTATCTTGTTTAGTTTATTTTGATTTTGACTTTACTTAGGGATAAGCAAAGAATTAAGTGTGGGGTAGTTGTTTTGATCATTTATGTGTTTATTTTTAGTGTGATTTTATTGGCTTTTGATTGATTTTTCTTTTAATTTGTGTTTAAAGTTTGTTTAAAGTATTTGATTCAAGTTGAAGAATAAAACAATGGAGCTTTAATTCAATTTGATGAATTCTTAAGGTGGAAAAACATGAGACACGACTAAGACACTTCATGGCTTGGCCGTGTCCCTCATCTAAGGAAAGAGGGAGGAAATTTTGGCAGAGCTTGACACAAGCAAGAGATACGGCCAAGCCACTGGGGCCGTGTTCCACCAAAACAACAAAGCATAGACAAAGTGAAGCAAAGGCAGAGGTGAGAATACCCAAGAGACACGGCCAAGGCCTTGGTCGTGTCCCATATGAAGAGCAAAGCAAAGCTAGAAGAACAATGGAGAACACACTCAAGAGACACAGTGGCCAAGCCACTGGCCGTGTCACATGACACGGCCAAAGCCTTGGCCATGTCCCACTTGGAAAATGAAGAAAGTAATGAGGCAGCCATGGACACGGTCACATGGCTTGGCCGTGTCCATAAGAAATTGAGTGACACGGCCAAGTCACTTGTAATATCCTAATGTATGCCTTAGAAGTTTTGTATATGGTTTTGGTTTGCTTAAATGGAATGTATATGTTATGTGATAAGCAAAGAAATTGGAAGATAATGTTTATGTAGGGTGTTTGGGAAAGAAAAGAGGGTTTAGAGAAAATTGTATATGTTGCTTATATGGTGATATATATAACATATAAATTGGTCAAAGGGCTTGGTCAAGGGAAGAGGATATTTTCTTGTGGCATGTGAAATTACCAAAATGGATATATATAGGACAAAAGTCTAGTTAAGTGGTTGAGGGTAATATAGTAATTTGCTTTTGGATGGCTATTTAATGCATTTTGACTTTGTGTTTTCTTCATCATTTCTTCTTCTTGTTGATGGCCGGCTCACTCAAAGACAAAGGAAAGAAAGAGAGCAAATGATGATTTTGGAATTTTAAGCTCAAAAGTGAAGGAAGATCTCAAGTATACAAGTTGGAATTTCAAGAATTTCATGATTTTGGTAAGTTTTCTCTTGTTTGCCTTTGTTATTTTTGAAGATGTGTGTGAGTTGAGTTAGGGTTATTGATAGTATGATTAAGTGTGTTGATGATTTGTTGATTAGAGTTGAAATTGATTTTAAAATAAGAAGTTAAATTGATGTTGGTATTGGAAGTGGTGAAGTTGAACTTGAATTAGGGTTTTGTAGTAGTAAGTGAGGTTTAACTTAAGTTTGAGTAATTGTTTTCATAGATTTTCATGTTGGTTGTGGTTGTTGGAGAAGTAAGTTGAAAATAGGTGAATTTGGGTGAAGGCAGTAGCCTTCTAGATGCCACGCCCGTGGCCTTGGGATGCCATGGTCGTGGCCATTCAAAGCCAATTGAAGCCATGGCCGTGGGGGATGGAGACTTGTGTGGCAGAATCATTCTTGATCCCACGCCCGTGAGGGTTGAGGTGGCCATGGCCGTGGGATATAGAATGTGATGTTGATGAATATTTTCTAATCTAAAGGTCTAAGATGAAGTTAATAAGTGATAAATTGCATTGAATCTCATGTATTGTATCAATTCTTGGTTTAGGTTTTGGAAGGAAATAAATTGCCCTAATTTGTGAAGTGAAGAACTATTGAGTGGAGAAGAGTTTAGAGTGGTGTGAAGTGTTATTAAGGTAAGTACCAATGTTGCATGATTGCATTGTTAATGCATAACACTAATGTGTTTTGATGTATTTATATCATTGATGATATGTATATATATATAATTGTGTTATGGGAAAATGAAAGATGTGAATGATTTGATGAATATTAATGTATGAGAATACAATTGATTGAGTATAATTGAATAATGAATTGTTATGTGTATATATATATATATATATCAATGATGGTATATAAAATGTGAATTGAGATATGATGGATTGAAATGCCATTGTTATTGGCTATGATGATTGGAATGAGATGAGGCATGTTTTGCCTTGTTGATGAAAGAAAGTGAGAATGATATTGATGATGAAATAATCAATGTGTTATATGTGTATGTCTAATATGTTATTCCATTTTCAGAGTTTGTTATTGGTGGCATGCCTAATGGTAACTATCTCTTGAAGTTAGGTTGGATTTGATCCTTGAAGCCAAGTTGGGTTGAAGTTTAACATGTTTTACTCCCCTTGAAGCTTGGTTGGGTCTTGTCCTTGAAGCCTAATTGAGAAGTTACAACCCTTGAAGCTAGGTTGGGTTTTGTTCTTGAAGCCAAGTTGGGTTGATACCTAGCATGCTTTGTTCCCCTTGAAGCTTGGTTGAACATAATCCTTGAAGCCTAGTTGGGATATGATATTGATAAATGTGATAATTAAACCAAGGCATTAACTCTGAAAATTGAATGGCATGTTAGTATATTTGGGCCCATGCTTGTGTTTGTTTAGAGGTTACATATGAATAATGAGATCAATGCTTTTGTTGGTTGATATATGATGTATTATTGATAAAATAGTTGCATGGTGAGATCTATGTAGAAACTTTGAGATGTGATACCAAGTGTTCTCTTTGATATTGTATGCATGATTGATATATGTGGCATTGCATTGCATTAATGCATAAAGTCAGTATATGTTGTACTACTGAGCTATTTGCTCAGCGCGATTGTAATTCATCGCGCAGGTGAAAGAGAAGAACCCGAGAGTTCCGCTAGGCCGAGTGAGTCTAGACGTTGAAGAGTTTGATTGAGGATTTTGATTAAAGCTTAAAGATCAAGAGTCAAGCTGCCAATCATGTATAAGTTTTGTATTTTGTATATTATGACTTTGATGTATAAATGTTTGTAAAAAACTTGTATCATTTCCGCTGTGTTTTTAATAAACTATTTTGTATATTTTGTTTTATCAACTTCCTTCAATGTTTTAAATTTATTGATAATATTTGAATGGATTATTGAAATGTTTTATAAGCAATGACAACCTATAATTAGTATACGTATATTACGATCGTATTAGCATGCTATGTACGTATAAGGGTTATAGGAGTGTTACATTTGTTTTGGTATCAGAGCCTAGGTTTGAGATTCTCAACCTAGGTATGATGCAAGGAAATATATATATATATTTTTTTTTTGATTTCAAAGTCGGATTTTGAATAAGATACATGTTTGGTATTGGCAGACTCTGATTTTTAATAAGGTGTATTCTGCTATGTTTGCAAACATAGGTTGTGATGGATCCTCATTCGCATCAGTCAGTTGAGGGAAGTGCAGAGAGTGTAGCTCCTATTGAGAGTAGAGAGGGAGCTAGGTTGGATGGAGTAGTGAGGCTCCTGCTTCTGTTTCAGAGAGACCAGTTGGTGATGAGGTTCCACCAGCTTGGTTCAGGAATATGATGGAAATGATGAGACAAGCACCAGTGCAACCACCGCCACCACCACCCCAGCCTCAGGTACCGATGAGGCAATATGATAAATTGAGGAAGTTTGGGGCGGAAGATTTTCTGGGTACCATAGATCCAGTAGTGGCAGAATAGTGGTTAGACAAGGTGCAGAGAATATTTGTTCAGTTGCAAGCCACTTCAGAGGAAAAATTTGATTATGCTAGATCCTTATTGCAGAAGGATGCATATGACTGGTGGAAGACAGTGCCCCATGCTATGGATGATCCACCAACATTGTCCTATGCTGATTTTCTGAGAGAGTTTGAATCGAAGTATACTCCAAGGGAGTATAAAGATGGGAAGAAAAGAGAGTTTTTAGATTTGAAACAAGATCACCGGACTGTGACGGAATATGAGCTAGAGTTTATCCGGTTGAGCCAATATGCTGGGGGTATTATATCTGACGAGATTGATAGATGTAGAAGATTTGAAGAGGGGTTGAGGCCTTCTCTTATGTGTCATGTGGCTGGTTTTAGATACCACGACTTCTCCCAGCTTGTTGCTGTAGCTAGGAGTGTAGAAAGAGCTCAAAGTATGGCAGCTGCTTCAGAGGAAGAGACTAGGGTGAGAAGACCTCAGTATGAGGTGGGGTCTTCATCAGTAAAGAGAGGAAGGGGCAGTTTTGTTCCTCGGACCAGTAGGAGTCAGCGGCCAGCTGGTAGGTCGGCACAGTTTCAGAGACAGAGATTTAGACCTACAGCGTCAGTGGCGAGTGCTCCCACCCCGGTGATGCAGAGATCTTCTCTGCCGATATGTATTCATTGTGGTAGGCCACATGGTGGTCCTTGTTGGAAGGCAGGTGCAGCAGGGGTATGTTTCAGGTGTGGATCGCCGGATCATTTTGTTAGAGATTGTCCTGAGAGGCAAGAGCAGATGTCAGCTGATACTGCAGCTTCTCGACCTAGTGTGAGGGGAGGTCGAGGAGGCAGAGGGTTCAACAGAGGAGGTAGATCTGGGTTCAGCCAGAGAGGAGGTTCTACATTCAGGGAGAGTAGACCAGAGGAGGCTGGATCTTCTCAGAGGGTTTATGTGATGCGAAGACAGCCTGATGATTCGGCAGTCATAGCTGGTACTTTTTCTTTATTTGGTATTTCAGTGCTTGCTTTGATTGACCCTGGGTCTACTCATTCATATATTAGTGCATCTGTGTTGCCTGTGTCTGATTTGCATGCTGAGTCCCTAGGATTTGATGTCTTGGTGACAAATCCTCTAGGGCATAGTGTGATTGTTAGTAAAGTGCACCGTGATAGTGCAGTAGTGGTTCAAGGTGAGGAGTTCTTAGGTGATTTAATTGAGATGCCATTTAAAGAATATGATGTGATCTTAGGTATGGATTGGTTGGCAAGGCATGGAGCTGTAGTTAATTGTCAAAAGAAGTGTGTCACTTTGAGAACCAGTGATGGTAGAGATGTGATAATATTTAGTGAGCAGAGACAGCTTGCCTCTTTGTTTGTTTCAGCTGTTGCAGCTAGGAGACTGATTAGAAAAGGGTGTGAAGCTTATCTGGCTCATGTGTTGGATACTAGAATGGTTGGTTCTCAACTTGATAGTATTTCCACAGTTGCAGAATTCCCAGATGTTTTTCCAGAGGAATTACCAGGATTGCCTCCTGAGAGAGAGGTGGAGTTTGGTATTGATTTGTTGCCAGGTACCACTCCTATCTCCATTACTCCTTATAGAATGGCACCGGCTGAATTGAGAGAGTTGAAGGTGCAATTGCAGGAGTTGTTGGATAAGGGATTCATTCGCCCTAGTGTGTCACCATGGGGAGCTCCTGTTTTGTTTGTAAAGAAGAAAGATGGTACTATGAGACTATGCATCGATTATAGGCAATTGAACAAGGTAACTATAAAGAATAAATATCCTTTGCCTAGAATTGATGATCTTTTTGATCAATTGAAGGGAGCAGCTGTGTTCTCCAAGATTGATTTGAGATCAGGGTACCATCAGTTGAAGGTCAGAGCTGAAGATGTTCCGAAAACAGCCATTCGAACCAGGTATGGACATTACGAATTTCTAGTTATGCCTTTTGGTTTGACGAATGCACCTGCGGTTTTTATGGATTTGATGAATAGGGTGTTTAGGCCCTATCTGGATCAGTTTGTAGTGGTCTTCATTGATGATATTTTGGTGTATTCGCGGAATAAGGAGGAACATGTCAAGCATCTGCGGATTGTGCTGAAGATTTTGAGAGAAAAGCAGTTGTTTGCTAAATTATCGAAATGTGAGTTTTGGCTTGATCAAGTGACTTTTCTTGGTCATATAGTTTCAGCAGATGGTATTAAAGTTGATCCGAGTAAAGTTGAAGCTATTATGAACTGGAGTCCACCAAAGTCTGTGACTGAAGTTAGAAGTTTTCTGGGTTTGGCAGGCTATTACCGACGTTTTGTGAAAGGATTTTCTTTAATAGCTACTCCACTCACCAGATTGCTTCGTAAAGGAGTTAGATTTGTGTGGACTGATCAGTTTCAAGCCAGCTTTGAGCAGTTGAAAGTAATGCTTACTCAAGCACCTGTTCTTACTTTACCTGTAGAAGATAAACCATATGTGATTTATAGTGATGCTTCACATAGTGGTTTGGGTTGTGTGTTGATGCAGGAAGGTAAAGTTGTAGCTTATGCTTCTTGACAGTTGAAACCGCATGAGCTCAATTATCCAACCCATGATTTGGAGTTAGCAGCCATTGTATTTGCATTGAAGATTTGGCAACATTATTTGTTTGGGGAAAAGTGTTTTATCTATACAGATCACAAAAGTTTGAAGTATTTGGGGGTTCAAAGAGAGCTAAATCTTCGGCAGAGGAGATGGTTGGAGTTGATTAAAGACTACGACTGCTTGATTGATTATCATCCGGGAAAGGCAAATGTTGTTGCTGATGCCTTGAGTCGGAAATCTTTAGCAGGTTTAACAGTTTATTCGCTCTCGTTGCTTGTTGAGTTAAGAGCCTTGCATGCCAGCTTTACATCTTGTGATGATGGTGCATTGTTGGCACAGTTGCAGTTAAAACCATTATTGTTGAAGCAGATCAAAGAAGCTCAGTTAGTTGATGATAAGATGCAAAAGATTGTTTCAGATTGTCAGAATGGAAAGAGTCGAGATTTTCTTGTGAGAGATGATGGGAGCCTTTGGTTCAAGAACAGATTGTGTGTACCTGATGATGCTCACTTGAGAAGAATGATTTTAGAAGAAGCACATCAGTCTGTATTTGCTATGCACCCGGGCAGTACAAAAATGTATCATGATCTGAAGCAGTATTACTGGTGGTCTGGTATGAAGAGAGACATTGCAGAATTTGTATCTAAATGTCTCACCTGTCAGAGGGTTAAAGCTGAGCATCAAGTTCCAACAGGGTTGCTTCAACCGTTGTCCGTGCCTGAATGGAAGTGGGAGAAAGTTACTATGGATTTTGTGTCTGGTTTGCCTATGACACGAAGGAAGCATGATGCCATATGGGTCATTGTTGATAGATTGACCAAGACAGCTCATTTCCTTCCGGTTCGGATGGATTATTCTCTCGAGAGATTGGCTGAGCTGTATATCCACGAGATTGTGAGATTGCGTGGTGTCCCAATTTCTTTAGTGTCTGATCGAGATCCTAGGTTCACCTTAAGGTTTTGGAAGAGTTTGCATGGAGCTTTAGGTTCTCGATTGCACTTCAATACTGCTTTCCATCCTCAGACAGATGGGCAATCAGAGAGAGTGATACAGATTATTGAAGATATGCTGAGAAGCTGTATCATTGATTTCTCTGGAAGTTGGGACAGATTGTTACCGCTTGTGGAATTTGCCTACAACAATGGACATCAATCTTCTATTGGCATGGCACCATTCGAAGCATTATATGGGAGAAGGTGTAGGACACCTTTGTGTTGGAATGAAACTGGTGAGGGTAAGTTAATTGGTCCAGATTTGGTTAAAGAAACTGAAGATAAAGTGAAGACGATTCGAGATAGGTTGAAAGCAGCTTCCGATCGACAGAAATCCTATGCAGATTTGAAGAGGAGAGACATTGAGTATAATGTGGGAGATAAAGTATTTTTGAAAGTATCTCCATGGAAAAAGATTTTGAGATTTGGTCGAAAAGGGAAGCTGAGTCCTCGTTTCATTGGACCCTATGAAGTGTTGGAAAGAATTGGACCAGTTGCTTATCGGCTTGCTTTGCCACCGGAATTGGACAGGATTCATAGTGTCTTCCATGTATCGATGCTAAGAAGGTATAGATCAGATCCATCCCATGTGTTATCAATTGAATCTATTCAAGTGAATCCAGATCTGACTATTGAAGAAGAACCAGTTGCTATCTTGGCAAGTGAAGTGAAAGAGTTGAGAAATAAGAAAGTGCCACTTGTGAAGGTGTTGTGGAAGAACCATGGAAGAGAGGAAGCAACTTGGGAAAGTGAGCAATCAATGCGAGACCAATATCCTCAGTTGTTTCAGACTTGATATCAGGTAATTTCGAGGACGAAATTTCTTTTTAGAGGGGGAGAATTGTAATATCCTAATGTATGCCCTAGAAGTTTTGTATATGGTTTTGGTTTGCTTAAATGGAATGTATATGTTATGTGATAAGCAAAGAAATTGGAAGATAATGTTTATGTAGGGTGTTTGGGAAAGAAAAGAGGGTTTAGAGAAAATTGTGTATGTTGCTTATATGGTGATATATATAACATATAAATTGGTCAAAGGGCTTGGTCAAAGGAAGAGGATATTTTCTTGTGGCATGTGAAATTACCAAAATGGATATATATAGGACAAAAGTCTAGTTAAGTGGTTGAGGGTAATATAGTAATTTGCTTTTGGATGGCTATTTAATGCATTTTGACTTTGTGTTTTCTTCATCATTTCTTCTTCTTGTTGATGGTCGGCTCACTCAAAGACAAAGGAAAGCAAGAGAGAAAATGATGATTTTGGAATTTTAAGCTCAAAAGTGAAGGAAGATCTCAAGTATACAAGTTGGAATTTCAAGAATTTCATGATTTTGGTAAGTTTTCTCTTGTTTGCCTTTGTTATTTTTGAAGATGTGTGTGAGTTGAGTTAGGGTTATTGATAGTATGATTAAGTGTGTTGATGATTTGTTGATTAGAGTTGAAATTGATTTTAAAATAAGAAGTTAAATTGATGTTGGTATTGGAAGTGGTGAAGTTGAACTTGAATTAGGGTTTTGTAGTAGTAAGTGAGGTTTAACTTAAGTTTGAGTAATTGTTTTCATAGATTTTCATGTTGGTTGTGGTTGTTGGAGAAGTAAGTTGAAAATAGGTGAATTTGGGTGAAGGCAGTAGCCTTCTGGATGCCACGCCCGTGGCCTTGGGATGCCATGGCCGTGGCCATTCAAAGCCAATTGAAGCCATGGCCGTGGGGGATGGAGACTTGTGTGGCAGAATCATTCTTGATCCCACGCCCGTGGGGGTTGAGGTGGCCATGGCCGTGGGATATAGAATGTGATGTTGATGAATATTTTCTAATCTAAAGGTCTAAGATGAAGTTAATAAGTGATAAATTGCATTGAATCTCATGTATTGTATCAATTCTTGGTTTAGGTTTTGGAAGGAAATAAATTGCCCTAATTTGTGAAGTGAAGAACTATTGAGTGGAGAAGAGTTTAGAGTGGTGTGAAGTGTTATTAAGGTAAGTACCAATGTTGCATGATTGCATTGTTAATGCATAACACTAATGTGTTTTGATGTATTTATATCATTGATGATATGTATATATATATAATTGTGTTATGGGAAAATGAAAGATGTGAATGATTTGATGAATATTAATGTATGAGAATACAATTGATTGAGTATAATTGAATAATGAATTGTTATGTGTATATATATATATATCAATGATGGTATATAAAATGTGAATTGAGATATGATGGATTGAAATGCCATTGTTATTGGCTATGATGATTGGAATGAGATGAGGCATGTTTTGCCTTGTTGATGAAAGAAAGTGAGAATGATATTGATGATGAAATAATCAATGTGTTATATGTGTGTGTCTAATATGTTATTCCATTTTCAGAGTTTGTTATTGGTGGCATGCCTAATGGTAACTATCTCTTGAAGTTAGGTTGGATTTGATCCTTGAAGCCAAGTTGGGTTGAAGTTTAACATGTTTTACTCCCCTTGAAGCTTGGTTGGGTCTTGTCCTTGAAGCCTAATTGAGAAGTTACAACCCTTGAAGCTAGGTTGGGTTTTGTTCTTGAAGCCAAGTTGGGTTGATACCTAGCATGCTTTGTTCCCCTTGAAGCTTGGTTGAACATAATCCTTGAAGCCTAGTTGGGATATGATATTGATAAATGTGATAATTAAACTAAGGCATTAACTCTGAAAATTGAATGGCATGTTAGTATATTTGGGCCCATGCTTGTGTTTGTTTAGAGGTTACATATGAATAATGAGATCAATGCTTTTGTTGGTTGATATATGATGTATTATTGATAAAATAGTTGCATGGTGAGATCTATGTAGAAACTTTGAGATGTGATACCAAGTGTTCTCTTTGATATTGTATGCATGATTGATATATGTGGCATTGCATTGCATTAATGCATAAAGTCAGTATATGTTGTACTACTGAGCTATTTGCTCAGCGCGATTGTAATTCATCGCGCAGGTGAAAGAGAAGAACCCGAGAGTTCCGCTAGGCCGAGTGAGTCTAGACGTTGAAGAGTTTGATTGAGGATTTTGATTAAAGCTTAAAGATCAAGAGTCAAGCTACCAATCATGTATAAGTTTTGTATTTTGTATATTATGACTTTGATGTATAAATGTTTGTAAAAAACTTGTATCATTTCCGCTGTGTTTTTAATAAACTATTTTGTATATTTTGTTTTATCAACTTCCTTCAATGTTTTAAATTTATTGATAATATTTGAATGGATTATTGAAATGTTTTATAAGCAATGACAACCTATAATCAGTATACGTATATTACGATCGTATTATCATGCTATGTACGTATAAGGGTTATAGGAGTGTTACATCACTCATGACTTGGCTATGACTTGTGAGAATTATTTCAATTATTTTACATGAAATGATATACAAAATGGGGGGACAATAGGTGCTATCTTTTGAAAAGAAACAATAAAAGATCAAAAAGGTTGTCTAATTCATGGAAAGAAATATAAAATAAAGAAAAAGGTGAGAGACAAGTTAGCAAGAGATGGATGGTCTCTTAAAAAATTAAAAGAAGATGAAAGTGGGGGAATACATATACACGTTGGTTGCTTTTTGAAAGGGAGTTCTTTCTTGGTTCATCTTCTTGTTCTTGGTCTTGAGAGAGACCATGAACATCATCTTCATCTTCATCTTCCATAAATAAGATTCTTAACATTTTTAGAGATAAAATTGGGTGAGCAAGCTCTTGTAAAAGTTAGGGTTTGAAGAAAGCTTGATTGAGGAGTTGGGGGTTTGAGAGAGTGACCATTCCATCTTTCAAGAGGAGAGCCATTGATTGAAGAAGGCTTGTTTGTTCTTCATCATATTCATAGTGGAGCTAGGAGGAAGACTAGAAGTCCAACTCTTAGCATCTTCAAAAAGGGGTTTTTTATATTCTCTCTTTTAATTCATTTCTAGATTGTTATTGTTTGTTAAGAACATTACTATTTCAATGTACAATTGTGATTTGATTTATATTGAGATGAATATTTATTTTAAATTGATGATGTTGAGCTAAATTACTCATGCCTAGGGTTTGTAGTAGATTTGATTGAATGACTTGATTTGATATTTTCATTAATATACCTTGTTGTTGGTTGATTGCATTGGATTGAATGTTAGGTTAATAGATTAGCTACCTATTGATCTCTAGATATTGAATGAAGGACCGAGAGGTGAAATTTGATATTAGAACTATATAATCAACTACCCTAAGAATGAATTAGAAATATAAGTTCTAGGGTTTTATTAATTTAGAATTTCAAAATAATTGGTTGTTGTTAATTTATGAATGCAAAAACTAATGAATTGGGAATTACTAATTAAACTCAAGGAATAAATTAAAATACAAGGTCATATTAATGGATAATTTGAGAATTAAGCTTTGATTGAATTGATCTATAACCCCAGGCACCATTCCTAGATTTGTATTAATCTTGTACAACCATTACACAAATTACTCTTTATTTTAATTGCTTTTCACCACTACTTCAAACATCACACTCTTGCTTTTAAATTTCTTGCTAATCAAACTATTATAAAATAATTCCTTCCTTGTAAGATGACCTAGGGGCAATCACCATTGCTGCAACTATCTCTTATACTTGCGAGTGTCGCTTGTAGTAGTAATTAGTCGAGCACAACAGAACTCTAAATGCAAATCACTCACAGATAGTATAGATGCATTGATGTATGAATGCATTGACCCAAGGTCTATCAGTGCATGAACCGAAGTGCCAGATAAAGTAAAAATACCAGCTATGATAGCTGAAGCATCCGGCTACCTCTACATCACATAAACTCATTGTTATGGACCTGCATCCTCTAGTCTACTCCCTGCTATAGAACCTCCTCTTTGACCAATCTTGATCTATCCCCTTTGCCAAAACCTCTGCCACTACGACCCCCTCTAACACTGGTTCTAGATGCTGCCGTATCTGTCTATCTATCATCTAGTGGCTCTGGACATTCTCTGAGAAAATGGTCTGGTGATCCACACCTGGATCATACTGCTAGTGCACCAGTCCTCTAGTAGAATCCCCATGTGCCCTACCACAAAGCACAGGTAGGTAGAGTAGGCCCCTGAGTTACTATGGTCGAGGCACTAGCCACTGAGGCTGTAGGTCTCTGTCTTTGCCTCTACTGTGGTTAAAACCTACCAGACTGCCCCTGGCTCCCACTGAACCTATTAGGATATCCCCCTCAGCCTCTTTGAGATGATGTAGATCCTACCTCAACCTCGGGTCTCCTAGCTCTGCTCTCCTATGCTTTGGCAGCTGCTGTAAGACCCTGTGCATTCTCTACACTCCTGGCAGCTACAACCAACTGAGAAAAATCTTGATACTGAGAGCCTGCCACTAAACACATGATAGAGGGTCTTAACCCCTACTCAATCCTCATGCATCTGTCAATCTCATCTGATATAATCCCTCCAACATACTGGCTCAGCTGGATGAACTCAATCTCATACTCTGTCACTATCCTCGTGTCCTACCTCAAAATAAAAAAACTCCATCTTCTTTGAATCCTTATAATATATAGGAGTATACTTCTTCTTGAATTCTAGCATTAAATTAACACATGTCAGTACTGGTGGATCAACTTTACCATGGGGAACTGTCTTCCACCACTTATACGCATCCCCATGTAAAAGAGATCTAGCGTAATCAAACTTCTCCTCTGGACTAGACTGCAACTGAATGAACACTCTTTGGACCCTATCTAGCCACTACTCTACTATAGGCGGGTCTGTAATGCCAACAAAATCCATGGCTCCAAACTTCCTCAGCTTGTCATACTTCCGAATAGGCAACTGTTGTTATGGCTGCGGCTGTGGTGGCGGCTGCGACTGTTGAACCAGAGTTTGTCTCAACAACTCCACCATATGCCATACCCATCCCAACGGAACCTCCTCAGCTGTTGGTCTAACTGGCACAGATGCAGATGCCTCTCCAGTAGTCTTAGCTCTAGCTCCAACTCTACCCTCATCAACAGCTACACTCTCTACACTACCCTCTACAGACTGATGCATCCTCGATGTCATAACTACCTACATTTGCAAATACAGTAGAAATTGCCACATCAGGGATCAGATATAATTCAAGTGCCAATGCACGTATCACAATTTAAAACCATATTTAAAATTCCCATTTTCTCTCTCTAACAACATACCTAGGTCGAAAATCTCAAGCCTAGGCTCTGATACCAAAATAAATATAATACCCTTATGCCCTATACATATAATACATATACCATTATATGTAAAATACGTATATAAAGTATAAAAATGCCATAACCCAATTTAATAAAAAATTTCAAATTTCTAATTTAAATTCCCAAATTCTTTAAAATGTATATTTAAATAATAAATAAAATATTATTTATTAAATATAGATTCCAAAATAAGTGTTTTATATGAAAATCTCTGAAAATAATTTGCCAAAGTTTTAACTGTAAATAGGACATTCCAAAAATTTAACAATTACACAACCTACATAAAAACACAGTCCCAATAAAAATAAATCAACAATTACCCAATACTTCTAAATTTCTCCATAATTCCTCAAAACATTTATACATATACATATATATATAAACACATATACACAACCACATTGTACAATTTGATCAAAATAGTCTTTATGATTTACAATGTACTAAAAAACATAACCATAATATACAAAATAATAAAATATACTATAATATAAAATATATACATGATGGCAACCGACACTGATCTAGAAGCAGCAAAATCAACTCAATCAGCCTTTATACTAGACCCGACCAGGTCTAGCAGAACTCTCCGGATCTATCAAATCAACCCTGTCACCTGTATAATGAATTACAATCGTGCTAAGATAAAAGTCTAGTGGTACAAACTTTAATAATAATAAAACTTAAAGATAATGCCAATGCATAATGCTTTTGTATTTTATGTCACAATATGTTCTCAATTCCATTTTAAGACATAATCTTTCATCTTTTTATATTTCATATAAACAAATACACAAGTGTTAGACAAAAGATCTCAATTTTGATCCTTGACAACTCAAATTGAATGATCCATTTAACATGTGTTTGAAGAATCTTGTTGCAGGATTAGGTTGCTTCAAAAAGACTGAACAGAACACTTCTAGCGGTCGCACCCGACATGAATACGACCGCACCATGCAATTACAGGATGAAACCTTATCACAGTAGGTTTCGCGGTCAGAAGCCCGACCTAAGTCGCGACCGCACTTCAAGAAGAGCGACCGTCCCAAGTTATGGACGACCGCTACTCAAAGGCCTCGAATCATTCTAATTACAGTAAGGTTCGTGGTGACAAGAACGGTGAATGATGCGGCCTCGCTTATCACTTTAGCGACCGCTCTTAAGTAATAGCGACCGAGCTGCAAATTCAAGAAAAATTGCTTAAAGAGATAGTAGGTTTCGCGTCCTCAGGTGCGTCCAGAAGTTCGACGCGAGTTTGTCAACTCGACCGCGAGATGCTACCTAGGGCGACCGCGATATTCAAATTATGGCGGACATCTCTTCTGCCCTGTCATAGAATGACACGTGACATGACCATTGTAAACCCACTTCAATATTCAAAAAGGGCGACCGCACCTTGGCTAGGCGCGACCGTCCAGACAATCACAGCATGGGCAAGATTCCTGCTGCAGCGCACTATAATTTGACTGTTGAAGTATTTAAAGTAATTTTAAAATGCAGCGACCGCTCCTTGTCCAAGGACGATCGCATGAGATATGAGCGCGACCATCCTTGTATGAAGGACGACCGCGAGAAGCTTCGGAAAGTTTAAGTAAAGAAGGTCTAAACTGCCAAGACTTTATTCTCACTATCAATAACGGCTAGTAAGACCACATTGGCTATAAATACAATGTTTCTATGAGAAAACAAAAAAGGAGAGAAGCAAGAAATCAGATTTTGATAGCCAAGCAACAAATTTTCTTTTACTTAAACTTACATTTGAATTGTAATGAATGTTAGGTGTTAGCATTAAAAACACCATTGTATAAGTTTGAGTGTGAGCTTGGAAAAACACTTGGGTTGTGAGAGTAAGCCTTGTAAAACTCTTGTTTAGGTTGTGAGTGTGAGCCTTAGAAAAACACTTGTAAAGTTAGGTGTGAACTTGTGAAAACACCAAAGTTGGAAGTGAGCTTATAAAAACTTCAAAGCCTAGTGGAACCTTAACAAGTTGTTAAGGAAGTGGATGTAGGATTGAAGTAAATCCGAACCACTATAAATCTTGTGTGTTCTTTCTTTCTTCCATTACTCAACCATCTCTTAATTCCGCACTTCTATTTTGTTGAGTTTTTTAATTGTCATTATTTCTTGAGGAAACCAATTCACCCCCCTCTTGGTTACCATCTTGGGATAACAACAAGGATGGGCCCAAAGAAACTAATATACTATTTAAATCCCAGAGTTACTATTTTGGTCCATATTGACACTCAGTGTCTAGCCCCGAAGGCAAATCATATATTAGTGACGCCTAGCATCTAGCCCTGAAGGCAAATGATGAGGATAACCTCATAGGCATGCTACTAAACACAGAAATCTAGAAATTGAATAACATACTAGGCACACAATTAATACATGCTTTCCATAATCAATTTTTCTTATCATATTGCTTCAATTTCTCAATTTTCTTATCATATTGTCTCATTTTCTCATTTTTCTCATTCATATCAATGTCAACTTATATTAATTCATCATATCTTATCCTTTCATCACAATGTATGTCATTTCACATTAAGATCACATTACCCAAATATTTTTGGGTCATTCTCACATAATGCACATAAATCACATTTTATCCATTTTAGCCATTAATAATTGCTTTGCATAATGCACATAATGCATACATAACAATTCACATGTTAAAATACAATGTTCATAAATGTTCAAGCTACCAAGTAGCTTAACACATTTTCTATACAAAATGTGTTAAGCCAAATTTAATGCAAATATTTGTAATTTATCAAAAGTTTGTACGTACCTCAATGAGCACTCAAATACAAGCTCAAGATCACTCCTCAACCTTCACTTCCAACTTGTCCTTCAACACTAGGGTTGGAAAATTTACTTCTCCTTAATGCCTAATCAAAATGTTTATAAATACTATCATTTAAAATCACATTTTAAGGCATTACAAGCATAAAATCTTAATAAAACCTCACTCCAACCAAAATCCCAAAAATATGCCTTACCTTAATTTAACATTTTAAATCCATTTTAATCCATTTAAATTAGTATTTTAAGTTTATTTATATCATTAAAAACATATTATAACTTGTTTTAATAAATCACATTAAATAAAGACATACTCTTATACAAAATCCTAAAATGCCATAACCTTCATCATTTAAGGTTCTTCATTCCAACTCATTCCAATTGTTAATCCAAACTTATTTCCATAACTTGTATCATTTAATAACATGATTTAAATATTAAAATCAAACCAACATCGATACTTTGAAAATTCCCTTCTAAAACCCTAAATTGAACACTACCTTATCTAATCTCTAACCAAACTTGGTTAAATACATCATTTGATTTTAAAATCCTTGTTTATACATCAAAACAACACATTTGGAATCCATTTTCACAATTAAAACACATGATTCCAAAAGTCCAAATTTTACATAACCCTAAATTTGCTCTTTCAACCAAACTCAACTCAAACTTAATCATTTCTTCAATCTAACTTAAAAATCATTATTAACTAATCAAAATAGCTTCATACATACCCATTCAATCCATTAAATCATGCTACCATAAAAACCCAAATTCAACATATTCACAACTTCATGGAATTCTAAAGAATAAGTTGGAAAACTTACTATTTGTGAAGGAAATCACCAAAACTTCACTTAAATCTTGTTAATTCCTTCAATTGATGAAGCTTGGAAGAAGAAAAAACCTCTCTTGGACTCCAATGGTGGTTTGGCCTCAAGGAAGAAGAAGAAGAAGATCAACTTTTAATTTTCTATTTCTTTCCAGTAATTTTAAGACCATATATATAATATATTTTAATATATTTTTAATTAATTAATTAACTATTTATTTATTTGAAATAAACCATAATTTCCCTCTTCCATTCAAAATTAATTTATTTTTAAATTATTTAAATAGTTTTAATTTTACAAAGTATAATTAACATTTTTTCATTTGACTTTTGACTTTTCTATTTAAGATTGATTTTTGTATATGGTATGTATATTTAATAAATATTTTACATATATTCTTTACTTTTTCACTTCTAACCCTTCAATTTTCCATTTAAACTATTAATTTAATTTAATTTGTTTTATTTAATTTTTTAAAAAAAATTATGGATGTTACAGACTGTTCGGTGTTCAATGTTGTAGGCTAGAGCTCAGGCTACAGGTGCTCAGTGCTTGGTTTTGAGCTTATCTTGTTCAGCTCGTGCTAGTACTTCAGTTCATATTTACTCCAGTCTAGACCAGTCCAGTCATGCATGTCAGTGGTCTGGGCGGACTATATGGAAAGTGCTTATTAATTAAATTCCTGCAAAAATTGTAACTTGGTACAAACATTAGTCCTATTCAATTTGATTACCTAAGATTAAAATAGAGTAAATTTGGCCAAGGGTTTGGCTAAAAAATCTCCCTTTTTTACTTTAGCAATTAAATTGAATTAATAAAGGATTTCAAATGTTACTTGTTTAAGCTTTACAAATGCTCCCCCTTTATATATGCTATAGCTTATTCAAAATTTAAAATTTAAAATTTTAATTATGTACCTTAATCTTCTCCCCCTTAACCTTCTCCTTCTTTGACAAAGACAAAAAGGAAAAAGAAAGTAGAGAACTTTTATTCAAGACAAACAAACCATGCATGCATAATCATTTTTTAATTTGAAGCCAACAAATATAACAGATCACACATGGATACAAGAAAAAAATCAAATAAGATTAAATAAGAGGAGTGTAAGGAGGGGTGTCAAAGTCATCATCATCATTTCCATTGCTATTTCTATCTTCCTCATCTTTGTCCCCTTCTTCTTCTTCTTCCATTCCTCTTTGAACTTGTTCTTCTCCAAGGGTGGCTTCTTCATCTCTCTCTTCATTTTCATCCCAAATCATGCATTGACCAAATCCCATGGCACCTTGGATATCCCTAATGTCCATGTGAAGATGGGAGAGTCTCCTTGAGATGGCATCAACCTTAGTGGTTTTAAAAGAGGTTTATTCTTGAATTTCCTAAAGAATGGAAAGGACAAAGCTTTGGCCTCTAGCAGTTTGAGGTCTAGGAATTTCCATTTGGAAAGACTCTTGGCTTTTATCAACAACTCTTGGTCTTTTATTGTTGAGCTCTAATGCCTTGTGCTCCAAAGGCATAATAATATGTTCCATCAACTTCAAGTATACACTTTGAGTGTTTTAAATATCGAATGTTGATTGGGTTTTTGGAAGGATCAAGTGGATTGGAAAGAGTAGCTTTATTTGGAGGAGTGAGTGCACCTACATGTTTAGCAATTTGAGTAATGTAGGAGGTGATCATGATGGTTTCAGATGATTTATTAATAAGTATAAGAATTGGGTCAATCAAGAACTTTGTGGTTTGAATTTATTCTCCTTTTATTAAACAATAAAGGAAGATAAGATCCTTATGAGTAACCTTTTCATTATTTTCACTCCTCGCAAATGGTGTAGGTGATGATTCTATATAATATCCAAGAGGTAAGGATTCTAAGATGTTCAGCATTGGAAAGTTAGTGAAATTTGGTTTCAATGAATATTTCTTTCTAAAAATTTAGAAGAATTTCATTGAAAATTTTTGGGTCAGAGGAATGAAGAATACCTTCAGTGTTAAATCCTCGAATAGAAGCAAAATCTTCTAAGGTCATTTAGTGTTGTTGATTGAAAAGTTTGAATGTTTGTCTAGAGTAACCTAATGGTTCAACATATCCTTCTTTTCAACAAATAATGTTGCAAGAAATTCATTAGTTAATGATTCCTATCCCACCAATCTTATTTAAGAAAAATAAAGTTTCCCACCCAAGATTAGAGAGATAAGCTCTAATCTCATTTTCTATGGAAAGAGATTCTAAAGAGAAAAGGGAGAGAATTCTATTTGGTTTAGTTTTCTTGTTTAAGATAAGATTGTACCTTTTCTTCTCTTCTTCATTTAGGTGCCTTGGTTTATGAGTTCTTCTTCTTGCTTCTTCCATCGGAGTGGAGGATGATGCTAAGCCTTTTCCTTTCTCCTTTCTAAAAGCTTTCTTCTTAGATTCTTTAGGAGCCATTGTTAGAAATACTTTAAATAGAAAAGATGATGAGGAATTTGATGAAATATAAATATTAGGATAGTTTAGAAATTTGTCAATTTGCCAAAATTTGATTTTGGGAGTATTTATAATGTTTTTGTTCAAAACTAGATATTTTATAGCTATTGGAGGGCAAAAATGTATTATTTGGAAATTGTTAAATGGCTATAAAGAATTTGGCTCTGCCCGGTCGGACCTTGGTTAGCATAGTCAGACTGATTCAAAATTTGGATTGATCGAGCATGCTTATAAACATTCGAGTGGATGGTCGAACAATGTAAGATAGGTGTGAGCTGTATGCTTGGTTTGAGATAGCCCAGTCAGACTCGCTAGTTGGTTCGAGTAGAAAGTGAGAATATCGAGCATACTGAGCTATAGTTTAGGTTTGGACTGATAAAAAAAGAATTTGTATAAATCTCAATTTCTAGCTTTACTGATTGATCAAAATAGATGTGAATGATGAATTTGATCATATAAAATATATGCATTTATGAGTAAATTCAATTCCATCATTTGTGTGCATATGCATCAATTCGAAGTACTTCCATCTATCATATCTATGTGTTGTTTGATGAAATTTAACATTTCTTTGTTTAAGGGTTTTGTAAAAATTTCAACAAGTTGATTTTGAGTGTTAATAAATGCTAAAATGACATTTTGGTTTTGAATATTGTCTCTTAAAAAATGATGTTTAATGTCTATATGTTTTGACCTAGAAAGTTGAATGGGATTTTTGGATAGATTAATTGCACTTGTATTGTCACACTTAATAGGAATGAGATCAAATGTTTTGCCATAATATAGAAATTGTTGTTTCATCAATAAAACTATGTGCAATAAAAATAAGTGTCAACATATTCAGCTTCCATGGTGGATAAGGCAATCAACACTTGTTTCTTGCTAAACCAAGAAACTAAGCAATCACTAAAGAAATGACATAGACCAATTATGCTTTTCTTATCCAATAGGCTATCGACAAAATCAACATTTGAGAATCCTAAAATGTCAAATAATGTATTTATAGGATACAAAGTCCTAAATATAATGTTTCATTCAAGTATTTTAGAATCTTTTAGTAGCATTCAAATGTAAATCTTTAGGACATGATTAAAATCTAGCACACAAACAAACACTATACATAATATCAAGTCTAGAAGCTGTTAAGAAAAGTAGGGATACTCGATTTTTCTTTTCATATACTTTGTTACCATTTTCATCTTTTTCAATCTTCAAGAATGTACTCATTGGAGTTTTGCTTACTTTGCAACCATCCATGCCAAACTTTTTGAGAAGTTTGTTTGTGTATTTGGATTGGTTGATAAAGATCCCATCTTTGTATTGCTTAATTTATAAACCAAGAAAGAATTTAAGTTCACCCATCATGATCATTTCAAATTCCCTTGTTATACAAGAAGCAAATTCTTTGCACAAAGATTCATTAGTAACACCCAATATAATGTCATCAATATAGATTTGTATAATCAAAATGTTATGCATTTTCTTTTTGACAAAGAGAGTTGTATCAACTTTGCTTTTTGAAAAACCATTTTCTAACAAGTAAACACTAAGCCTATCATACCAAGCTCTTGGGACTTATTTCAATCCATATACTGCTTTGGTAAGTTTGAAAACATGATTTGAAATTTATGATCTTTAAAACTGGGGGGATTGTTCAACATATACTTCTTAATTTATGAATCTATTCAGAAATGCACTTTTGATATCAATTTGAAAGAGTTTGAAATTCATATGATAAGAAAATGCAAGCAAGATTCTAATAGCTTCTAACCTTGCAACAGGGGCAAATGTCTCATCATAGTTAATGCCTTTCTCTTAGTTATAGCTTTTGGCTATCAATCTAGCTTTATTTCTAGTAATAAGACCATCTTTGTAATATCCCAAAATTTTTAAAAAAATATTAATTTTTAAAAATTAAATAAATGATTTAAAAGTATAGATATATAATTAAGTGAAAAAGGAAAATGTGTATATGATATATATATATAGATATACATAATATATACAAGTCAATATTTTAACATGGGTCAAATGTTATTTTAATTATTAAAATATTAATTAAGTAGTTAGTGGAAGAGGAGATTTTTATGTATTAATTAAGTAATATGTTTTTACTTGGTGAAGAGTGAAAGTTGGATAATTGTGTGGTTATAAAGGAGATTAGTTGAATAAAAAGGAGTTGGCAATTATCTTCATCTTCTTCTTTCTCCATTGAAGCCGGCTACCTCCATCAAAGGAAAAGAGAAATTTACTTCTTGCTAACTCAAGTAATTGAAGGATTTCAATTGTTCAAGTTGGAGTTTTGAGGATTTTCTCCATATTTGGTAAGTTTCCAACTTGTTTCCTTGATTTTCTATGGAAGTTTTTATATGTGCTAATTGGATGTTTGGTGTAGTATGTGTTAATGGTTGATATTGGTATGTTTGAAGTTCTTTTGGGTAGTTAATGTTTGAAGTTCTTTTGGGTAGTTAACTATGAATTTAGGGTTGGATTGAGGAAAAGGTTAAGTTTTGTGAAGAGAGTAAGAGTTTTGGGTTGTGTAACTTTTGAGTTGTGAAGTCATGGTTGTAATTGTGTATTTTTGCTTCTAATTGAGTTGTTTTGATGTTTACACACGTATTTTATGGTATAATGATGGATTTGGTTGAGTTTGTATAGAGTTGAAAAGGGTAATGAAAGATAATTTTGGATGTGACAATTATGCGTTGATATCAGGATTTTTGGCCTGACACACCAAGTGACAAGGCCATGTCTTTGGGTGTGTTGGTGGTTCTGTTTTCAGTGTTGGTGACACATGCAGTGACACACCCATGTCACTGAGTGTGTCACAACTTTTGTAATGTTATAATATTGACACATGCAGTGACATGCCCATGTCACTGAGCGTGTCATATATACTATGTTGTAGGAGTTTTGGCATAGGCAGGGACACATCTAGGTCTTTGGACGTGTCTTATCTGCTGTAATACAGAGCTTATAAAACATTCATTGACATGCCCATGTCACTGAGCGTGTCAAAGCTTATGTGTTGTGGGTTTAGGGCATGGTCATTGACACTCCCGTGTTGTTGAGCGTGATATATATAGAGTTTGCCCTAGATAGTTCTTTTCCTTATTTTCCTTTGCATATCTTATCCTTGTGTTGAGAGGTTTTGTTTATACCTATAAGTGTATCACTAAGTGATTATTTATAATCACATTTGGTTTAGGCTTTAAAGAGACTTGAGTTACCCCAGTCCAAGTGTTGAGGGATATCTTGGAAGAGGAGATTGAAAGTGGTGTTTGATGCTTTTAGAGGAAAGTACAAACTTTGAATAATTTCTTATATTTACATGACATTAGGACTTAACACATTTGGTTGAAAAATGTGTTAAGTTACTTACTACATTGTTAGTGCATGAGTAATATGCTATGATTTGTATAATGTGAACTATGTGCAAAATATGATAATGACCCAAAATGTATGGGTAATGCAATTTGTTGTGTGTACACTAATGATGGTATGTAAAGTCATTGGTAATGGCTATATTGATATAAGTGAGATATTTGAGGCATTGCGCCTAGTTTGATCATGAGAAAATGAGAAAGGATTTGGTAATGGAATTATGAAAGAATTGTGTGCCTATTATGTTATTCAATTTTCAGAGTTTTGTGTTTGATGGCATACCTAAGACGTAATAGTCCCTTGAAGCTGGGTTAGGCATGGTCCTTGAAGCCTAGTTGGGTTGTTACATGACGTAGCAGACCCTTGAAGCTGGGTTGGGCCTAGTCCTTAAAGCCTAGTTGGGATGTTACATATGAGATAATCTTCATTGTGATTATGATTTGCCTTCGGGACTAGGCACATGGTGTCATCTTGGACCAAAACAGTAACTCTGGGATTTGAATAGCATATTGGATTCTTTTGGGCCCATGTTTGTGTTTATTTTTACGTGAATTATGAATTCTGGAATAGTTGAGCTGTAACACCCCTATACCCCGTATATGTACACAGCATGCTAATATGATCGTAATATACGTATACTGAATATAGAAATGCCACGGTTTACTAAACAAACGACTCACTTCTTTCTACAAAAATATACATAAACTTAAACACAATAATTAAAAACATTCATTTAATATGCAGCGGAAAATATAGTTATATTTACAAATACAAATACATCAAAAACAAATTTTACAAAACATAAAGTTTATACAAATTTGACAGTCAGTCTTTGATCTTTAAGCCCACTATCCACACTTAAGAATCTAAACTCCACTCGGTCTAACTGAGCTCTCGAGTTCTATCCTGTCACCTGCGCGATGAACAACAATCGCGCTAAGCCAACAGCTTAGTGGTACAAACCACAACAACAATATGTTTGAATGCAATGTCAATGTCACACATTTCAACAATAAAGACAATATTCATAAATGGTATATTAATATTTTCCATAACACCACATTCCATTATTTTATTCAATTGTTTCACCATTCATGAATCACATTGAAACAAAAACAAGCATGGACCCAAAAGACACTAATATGTTATTCAAAGTTCAGAGTTACTGATTTGGTCCATAATCACAATCATCAAGCCCGTAAGCGATATATATATATCTCTATCCATGGATAGTGTAACAGACCCAGTCTCTTGGACCTCAACCCGGCTAAACTCGAGGAGATCCTCAACCCGGCTAGACTGTTACTGTTTTTGAGGCTTACCACCCGGTCTTTTCACCCCAAAAACATCATATTTCACATATTTCACATTTTTCAACTGGAATCGGCTTACAACCCGGTCTTTTTACCTATCCAGTGATTCATAGGCATGCCGCCAAACTCAGAACTCTGAAAATTGAATAACATATTAATCACACAATTATTTCATTTATCTCTTTCTCAATTCATTTCTCAATTCATTTCTCATTTCATATTCCATAATCAAATAGGCAACCATGCCCCAATTATTTCATTTGCACTATCATAGCCAACAACAAGGGTTTCATTTCTCATCATGTCTCATATCACATTAACTCAATTCATCATTCAAGTGTACATAATCAATTACATTAACATACATATTGAAGGCTCATCATATCTTTCACATTATACTAACATAACATTTATCAAGTATATCAATAATACAATAGATCACTTAACACATTTACAACCAAATATGTATTAAGTATCAAAATCATGTAAGTGTATGCAACCATGTAGTTTGTACTTACCTCAAAACCAACTCACACCAATCTATACACTTCCTCTTCCAAGAATCCTTCACACTTAGGTTAGGTCAATTCAACCTCTTCACAACCTAATTCAAAAAGAAATAATACACACTCATTTAGAAATACACATGAGATAATAAGACTAAGAACCAACTAGGGCAAACTCTACACATGACATGCTCAACAACACGGGCGTGTCCCTGATCGTGCCCTAAACTCACAACACAGAAGCTTTGACATGCTCAGAACCACGGGCGTGTCACTGAACGTGTAATACATTCTGTCTCACAGAAACATTGACACGTCCAACAACACGGGTGCGTTCATGGCCGTGTCAATCCACCAACATCACAGTAGCTATGATACGCTCAGTGACATGGGCGTGTCAGTGCTCGTGTCACCCATCCAAGAATACAAAACCATTGACACGCCTAAAGACCTGGCCGTGCTCATGGGCATGTCAGGCCAAAAATCCAGATTCCGGCAACAACAACAACACATCCAATAAACCTCTTACTTTCACCATTTTCCACTTTAAACAAACTTAACTAAACACACCCATAAACCATAATAACTTGCAAAAACACCAAAACAATTCAAAACATACCTCAAACTCAAATCATAATCATCACCACAAACCCAAAACACAACCACAACACTTACTCTTCCAACAATCTTACACTTTCCTTTAATCAAACCCCAAAAATCCAAAATCAATTGAATCAAACACTCTTAAACACACCACAATCAAACAAACACATATCAACCACAACCTCAACTCACAAACTCAAAGAAAATCAAAGAATCAAGTGGAAAACTTACCAAAGATGAAGAAACTTTTAAATTTCCAACTTGATCACTTGAAAACTTCCTTCAATCTTGAGTTTGGAAGATCAAATCTCTCTCTTGCTCTCTTGCTATGGAGCTGCCGGTCAACACAGAAAAGGAGAAGAAGAAGAAGATACATGAAGAAGAAAGAAAGAAAGAAAGAAAGAAAGAAGGAAAACAAAGAAAACCAAGTCAAACACTCAACCTTCTCTCTCCTCAAAATCCTCTCCATCAAGCAAAATACAATAAAATAATCCAATTAATTCTCTTCCATTCATTTTAAATTTCCTTATTAATTAATTCCATTAATAATAAAAATAAAATATCTTCTTTGACTTCCATACTTTTGTCTTGTGTATATGTTGTATATATTTCCATATATACAACATATACACTCTCTTCACTTCTTCCCTCTTTTCAATTAGACACATGTATTAAATCTAAATACAACAACAATTATTCCAAAACTTTTAGGGTATACTTTGGGATATTACAATTCTCCCCCTCTAAAAAGAAATTTCGTCCTTGAAATTACCTGATCTCATGTCTGAAACAATTGAGGATATTGATCTTGCATCGCTTGCTCACTCTCCCAAGTTGACTCTTCTCTACCATGATTCTTCCAAAGAACCTTCACAATTGGCACTTTCTTATGTCTCAACTATTTCATTCCATATGCCAAAATAGCAACTGGTTCTTCTTCAAAAGTCAGCTCCGGACACACCTCAATAAATTCAACGGACAGAACATGAGATGGGTCAGATCTGTACCTCCTCAGCATAGAAACATGGAAGACATTATGGATTCTATCCAACTCAGGTGCAAGTCAATAAGCAACTGATCCAATTCTTTCCAATATCTCATACGGTCCAATAAAACGAAGACTTAACTTCCCTCTTCGACCAAATCTTAAAATCTTTTTCCACGGAGACACTTTCAAAAATACTTTATCTCCAACATCAAACTTTATGTCTCTCCTCTTCAAATCTGAATAAGATTTCTGCCGATCTGAAGCTACTTTTAATCGATCCCAAATTATCTTCACTTTCTCTTCCATCTCTTTAACCAAATCAGGACCAATCAATTTGCCTTCCCCAACTTCATTCCAACACAGAGGCATTCTGCATCTTCTACCATACAATGCCTCATAAGGTGCCATACCAATACTGGATTGATGACTGTTGTTGTAAGCAAATTCCACAAGTGGCAAAAATCTGTCCTAACTTCCTGAAAAATCAATAACACAACTTCTTAACATATCCTCTATAATCTGTATTACTCTCTCTAACTTCCCATCTGTCTGAGGATGAAAAGCAGTGCTAAAGTGCAATCGAGAACCCAAAGCACCATGTAAACTCTTCCAAAACCTTGAAGTAAACCGTGGATCTCGATCAGACACTAAAGAAATTGGGACACCATGCAACTTCACTATCTCACTGATATACAGCTCAACCAACTTCTCAAGAGAATAATCCATTCTAACTGGAATAAAATGAGTTGTCTTTGTTAACCGATCAACAATCACCCAGATAGCATCATGCTTCTTCTGAGTCAAAGGCAAACCAGACACAAAATCCACTTTCACTTTCTCCCATTTCCATTCAGGCACTGTTAAAGGTTGAAGCAACCCTGTTGGAACTTGGTGCTTAGCTTTCACCCTCTGACACGTGAGACACTTGGATACAAACTCCGCTATGTCTTTCTTTATCCCTGACCACCAATAATTCTGCTTCAAATCCTGATACATCTTTGTACTCCCAGGGTGCATAGCAAAAACTGATTGATGTGCTTCCTCTAAAATAGTTTTTCTCAAACTTGCATCATCAGGAACACATAATCTATTCTTGAACCAAAGGCTACCATCACTTTTTAAATGGAAATCTCGGCTCCCTCCATTTTTGCAATCTGAAATAATTTTCTGAATTTTCTCATCTACCAATTGAGCCTCTCTTATCTGATCCAACAACATCGGTCTCAAATGCAACTGAGCTAACAATGCACCATCATCACATGATTCAAAACTGGCATGCAACGCTCTGAACTCAACAAGCAACGAGAGCGAATAAACAAATAAACAAACAAACTTGCCAAAGACTTCCGACTCAAAGCATTTGCAACAACATTTGCCTTACCAGGATGATAATCAATTAAACAATCGTAGTCTTTGATCAATTCCAACCACCGTCTCTGCCGAAGATTAAGCTCTCTCTGAACCCCCAAATATTTCAAACTCTTATGATCAGTGTAAATAAAACATTTCTCCCCATACAAGTACTGTCGCCAAATCTTCAAAGAAAACACTATGGCTGCCAACTCCAAATCATGCGTCGGATAATTAAGTTCATGCGGCTTCAACTGCCGAGAAGCATTAGCTATGACTTTACCTTCTTGCATCAAAACACATCCTAAACCATTATGTGAAGCATCACTGTAAATCACATATGGTTTATCTTCCACAGGCAAAGTAAGAACAGGTGCTTAAGTCAACATCTCTTTCAACTGCTCAAAGCTTGCTTGACACTGATCCGTCCACACAAATCTAACTCCCTTTCGAAGTAATCTGGTGAGTGGAGTAGCTATCAAAGAAAAACCTTTCACAAAGCATCGATAATAGCCTGCCAAACCCAGAAAACTTCTAACTTCAGTTACAGACTTCGGTGGACTCCAATTCAAAATAGCTTCAACTTTACTTGGATCAACTCTGATACCATCTGCTGAAACTATATGATCGAGAAAAGTGACTTGATCAAGCCAAAATTCACATTTCGACAGCTTAGCTGTCACATCCGCCTACTGCATTTATGCAGTGTAGACACGTGCATAGCGAGAGTAGGGAAAAGGAGAAGATAATTCTTAATAACAGCCCTAGATAAGGTTGTATGACAAAAGGGACCTAATTGTAATTTTTAATAAAGTTGGGGACGTAGATGTAATTTCAAAGAAAGTTGCACCGGATGTTCTTAATAGTGCATATAACAGATTCCAAAAATGGAATGTAGAGAAAAATCGGATCGCAACGACGTGTAACGGTTTTTCCAGGAAATGTCCCGTTAAAGAAAAATGAAGAAATGTTGACTAAGGGCATTTTGGTCATTATCAATTAAAGTTATACATGAATTTAGGGTAGGAAATAAAGACGTGAGTACGTAGAGAATGGCGAGAGGTTAAATATGAAACGATCGTCAGTGGAAACGAAGCCGGAGAAAACCCGAGCAAAAATAGGACCAAAAGGGAATTTTGTAAAAAGTTGAGGGCTTACCGGTAATTTTTCAAAATGACTTAGAAACCTAAAATAGATCTTATAAATAGAAAGTAGAGGTCGAGAGGATCAAAACCATATATAGTTTGACTCGTGGAGTTATACGGTTTAAAAGATATGATCGATTAATCGCCGGAACGTAATGTGGCTCGGTTTCGTGTCGGGACCGGATGGGTAACCCGGGACAACTTTATGAGATCCAATGGGAAGAGAGACAAGTGGAAAGAAGTAAAGGAAAAAGGAAGTTATAAAAATCAATGGTTGGCCAATCAAAAGAAAACATTTAGCATGTGTAATAAATGTGTAATAAATGAAGAAAGAGAAAAAGTGGACAAGTGGGCAAGGTGATCATCATTTCTTTTGTATATAAATATATGTGATATGAAGAACCAATTTCTCTCTTTTCCACTTGCAAATTTTGGCCAACAAAGGGAAACACCAAAGGACTTCTAAGTTTCTCCAAATTTGATTTTTAAGGTATGTTTTTAAGGTTTTCTAGTAAGTAGACTTTGATTTTAGTATTAATTTTAGGTAGTTATATATTTATTAGAAGATTGGGAATTAGAGTCTTTATGTGGAATTGGAAAAATATTAAGTAAGTGAGGATATTAATTGATTAAATGGAAGAATCAAGATGTATAAAGATTAATAAGGTTGGATTAGGGTTTCGGTTAGAAAAGAAATGGAGGATAACTTATTATTTTGAATTTCTAAGGTTTATGTTGTATCTTGAATTGATTGAAGGAGAAATAAAGAATTAAAGAAGGAGAAGAAAGAAAAGCCAAGAGGAATTAAAGAAATAAGGTTTGGTACTCTACCTTTGAATAATTAGTTTGGTACTTTACTTTTGAATAATAAATTTTGGTTTGATGCTTTACAAACTTTGGTTTATGGAAGTTTTGTTGTTGATGCTTAAATATATTGATTTGAGTTAAACATGCAAAAGTTGTCAAAGAGAAGTGTTTGAATTTTCACTTTACCATTAAAGAAGCCTTAATATTGATTTGCAAAAGAAAAATAAACTATCCTATGCATTTTATGTGTTTGGGCCGAAATGGTCCCAAAAAGACAGCTTTCTGGACCTTTTTGTGGAAATCGTTTGAGGCAGCAAATGAATGAATTTTTCAACAAAATTTTACATGCAATTAGTCAACATATGAAATAAGTTTTCTGTAAAATTTCAGCCAAAAATAAGATCATTTACTTGGTCAAATGCATGATTGAAGTGGACTGAAATTTTGACGAAAACCCAGATTTTACTATTCATTTGGTCATGCCATTTTGCGTTGCCGATTTGTCTCGCCGCAACACTATTCATTTGGTCAATTTGTGATATTTTGAGAAATGCTTTGAAATGTTTGATGTGTTTATTGTGGATGTTAAATATGCGAAAAAGGGGAATGGTTTGACTAAAGAATGTGTTGCGCGGCATAAATGGCAAAGTGCGATGGGAATTTAAAATGATTTCGCGAGTCATCCTAAAATGAGGTTTGAGACTTAAATTGAATCATTTAAATCTTTTTGCTCTACTGGATAGTGGGAGTGGTAGATAAGGGTATGGTGCACTATACTAACTTATGCAGTACTGCTTGATATTGTGATTGAATTGATATGATCTGAACTCAATGGTGAGGGCCATTGGGGGCCAATGGTGAGGGCCATTGGTTATAACTAGGATGGTGAGGGCCATTCCTGTGATCTGATATCGGTGGTGAGGGCCACCTATGTTACAGTGGTGAGGGCCACTGCCTTATCACTATGGTTCCCTATATACCAGTAGAGCCTGGATCAAAGACATATTATTTTTCGTTGAACTGTATAATGCAAATGAATTTGAATTATGATTTTACATTATTGAAAACATATCATACTTAATGTATCACGATTTCTATTGGTATAATGTTGGTTGATTGTTGATTTTATTATTTCCTTTTTACTTTGAATACTTTCATGTACTACTTTTATTTTTATTGGTAAAGTACCCACTGAGCGACATTGCTCAGCGAGTTAAGTTTTCCTTGACTCGTAGGTTCGGAGCAGTAGATAAATCTTGGGAAAGCAACGACCAGACCACAGCAAATCTCAGGGGTAGATCTTTTAGTTCCATTATGAGTTGATAGTTGTGGCATGTATATGAATAAATATAAAAGAGATTTTCTATGTTATAATTGTATGTTAGTAGTATGTAATAATCATAAATCTTTACTTTATGTTATATTAGAAGTGTGAACTCTTCGTGCAGGTTTGTAGTTGAGGGTATAAGGTGGATTCATTGGGAGTGCATTAAATTTGATGGTATTCTTATTCACATTGGTATGTGTAAAATGTTTTCAAAAATCAGAAAAACAAGTTTTGACGACACTTGGGATCCAAATTTCTAGGCGGAACTATGGCAAAATTTCTGTAAAAATCAGAACTAAAATTTGACTAAGTAAATTGGTAGCAACAATTAGGATAGTGTGGCACCTCTACTCAGCTTACACATGTAGGTTGGGAAGGGATGTTACAATTTGTGGTATCAGAGCTAAGGTTTAGCCGCTTCTGGGTAATCCAACATAGGAGGATGTACGTTTTATGTCGGGAGTGGCCATTACCGACGTAAAACGAGATATCCTGTAGTAAATAAGAGATTGTACGATTTCATGGAGTCCTAAATTTTGCAATGTATATAAGGGCTTCTTAATATTGTAAAACTTTGTGTTTGAAAATAAATAAAAGTTGTGTTGTATATGTGTTACTTAAGAATTTTTATTTATATACATGCCACTTAGGATAAGATAATGCTGTTGGTCTGGGTCGTTAATAATGATGGGATGGTATATGTTTACTCTTTAGATGTCGCAAGCAGCGCAGCGTGATATAGGGGAGGAGGCCGAATCTCAGGCCTCCCGAATTGTAGAAATGCATGTATCAGAGACATCAGCATCTGAGCAACCACCCGCTGATGCTCCTATTCCCAATGATATATTGCAACAAATGGCTGCCGTATTTCGGCAGATAGCCGGCGTTGCCCCAGCCCCACCCCCAGCGCCAGCACCCGTACCAGTACCTGCTGTAGGAGGGGAAAGGAAACCCCCGATAGAAAAGATAAGAAAGTACGGTGCGAAGGAGTTTAAGGCTCGAAGGGACGATGATTCTTCTACAGCCGAGTATTGGCTGGAAGGAACGATACGAGCCTTAGATCAATTGCAGTGTACGCTAGAAGAGCGAGTGATATGTGCTACTTCCTTATTAGTGGAAGAAGCATATATATGGTGGGACACAGTTCACCAACGAGTTCCACTGGAACAGAGAACATGGGATTTCTTTGTGAATGAGTTCAAAAGAAAGTTTATATCGGAGGCATACCTAGATGCCAAGAAAAAGGAGTTTCTACACTTAAAGCAAGGTCGACTGACCGTTGCTGAATACGAGAGGGAATTTACTAGGCTGAGTAGGTATGCCAAGAAGACAATTGAAGACGAACATGATAGATGTAAGCAGTTCCAGGATGGGTTGAATAATGAGATTAGGATGCAGCTAATCGCTGCTAATATCAAAGAATTTTCCGAGTTGGTCAATAGGGCTCTAGAAGTAGAGCAATGTCAGTCTGATGAGCAGAATAGACGACAGAAGATGAAACAGAAGAGAGGTACCCACAACTATTCGGGAACCTACAAATCATCAGGGAAACGATTCCGAGGCAGTGGTTCCACGGGAGGCGGTCAACGTCGAGGTTATAGCCAGGGATCGATTCGCGGTGGCTTAAGTCAAACTACCTCAGTCGCTAGTACGGGATGATCCGGAAGAGGACAAGGAAGAGGATTCAGCCGAAGCGGAGGTAACTTCTTTATCGGTCCGAGAGGTAATGAAGGCGAAAATAATAATCCACGCTGTGATCAATGCGGATGCCGTCACACGGGAGAATGTTGGGGTCGGACATTTGCATGTTATATATGTGGATCTTTAGACCACCTTATGCGAGAGTGTCCCCAGCGAATACAGAATCTATCTAGGGATACTAAGAGATCGCAAGCGGCAGCAGGTCGAGGCTGAGGCAGAGGAAGGAGCGAAAATCCGTTGCGTGTGCAATCTGAAACGGTGAATCGACCAGAAGCAAGGGCTCCTACTAGAATGTATGCCATGAGGGGGCGAGAAGACGAAGAAGCGCTAGATGTGATTGCAGGTCAGTTGTCTATGTTTGAAGTTCCGCTTTACGTTTTAATAGATCCAGGTTCTTCACACTCATATATATGCACGAAAAATGAAAAACTTGAGGACCTAAAGGTAGAACTAGAAAAAGAAGGAATATTAGTTACTAACCCATTAGGAAATGAGGTGATTACTAGGAAGGTAGTGAAAGATTGTCCAATAGAGATACATGGACATATCTTTTGGGGAGATTTATTTGAACTACCATTTCAAGAATTCGATGCTATCCTTGGGATGGATTGGTTGGCCAAACACGATGCACTAGTTGACTGTAAACGGAAGAGAGTTACCTTGCATACTGCAGAAGGTGACGAAGTGACCCTAGTAGGAAAAAGGAAGGATTATCTAACTAACATCATTTCTGCCATGACGGCTAAGAGGTTAGTGCAAAAAGGTTGCGAGGCATACCTGGTATGTGCATTAGTAGCGAAAGAAGAGGCACCAAAGTTACAAGATATACCTACTGTATGCGATTTTCCCGACGTATTTCCTGATGATTTACCCGGATTACCACCTAAACGAGAGGTGGAATTCATCATAGACGTGTACCCGGGAGCTGCACCAGTATCCATCGCACCTTACCGAATGGCGCCAGCGGAGCTAAAAGAATTAAAGGTACAGCTACAAGAACTTTTAGACAAGGGGTTCATAAGGCCAAGCGTGTCACCATGGGGAGCACCAGTATTGTTTGTGAAAAAGAAAGACGGATCCTTAAGGTTGTGCGTAGATTACCGTCAACTTAATAAGCTGACCATCAAAAAACAAGTATCTGTTACCTCGCATAGATGATCTGTTTGATCAACTCAAAGGTGCTGGAGTCTTTTCAAAAATTGATCTACGATCGGGTTATCATCAATTGAGAATTAAAGATGAAGACATATCAAAAACCGCATTCAGAACTCGCTATGGACATTATGAATTCATTGTTATGCCTTTCGGATTAACGAACGCACCTGCAGTATTCATGGATCTGATGAATAGAATCTTCCACCCGTATTTGGATCAGTTCGTGGTTGTATTCGTTGACGACATATTGGTGTATTCAAAGAATCGAGATGATCATGATCGTCACCTTAGAATTGTTTTGCAAACCCTGCGTGAGAAGCAGTTATACGCTAAATTCAGCAAATGCGAATTTTGGTTGGAAGAAGTAGCTTTCTTGGGACATATTGTATCGGCAGAAGGAATAAGGGTCGATCCCAAGAAAATAGAAGCAGTATTGGAATGGAAGTCACCTAAGACAGTAACGGAAGTCCGTAGTTTCTTGGGATTAGCAGGATATTATCGGAGATTCGTTAAAGGGTTTTCCATGATCGCCGTACCTATGACCAAGCTACTTCAGAAGAATGCCAAATTCCAGTGGACCGACGCTTGTCAAAGGAGCTTTGAAAAGCTGAAACAAAAACTTACTGAAGCACCTATTCTTACACAACCCGAATCAGGAAAAGATTTTGTGATTTATAGCGATGCATCCCATATCGGGTTAGGTTGTGTATTGATGCAGGAAGGCAAAGTCATTGCGTATGTCTCTCGACAGCTCAAGCCACATGAAAAGAATTATCCTACGCATGACTTAGAGCTAGCAGCGATTGTTTTGGCTTTCAAGACGTGGAGGCACTACTTATACGGGGAAAAATGTTACATCTTTACGGATCATCAAAGCCTGAAATATTTGCCCACGCAGAAAGATTTAAACCTGCGACAGCGAAAATGGATGCAATGGTTAGCCAACTACGACTATACGATTAATTATCACCCGGGCAAAGCGAATGTCGTAGCAGATGCACTTAGTAGGAAGTCAATGCAAGCGCTAAGTGCTATGAGGGTAACGTTAAAACCTACAGAAGATGGAGCTATCTTTGCAGAAATGCACATGCGACCTAATTTACATCAACAAATACGTGAGGCTCAGAAGGAAGATGAACAAGTGAAGAAGTAGAGTCAACAGGCACAGGAGAACTCTTCAGGAGACTATCAAATTCATCCTGATGGTATTCTCTACTACAAGAGGAGAATGGTGGTACCTAAGTCCAAGGAGCTGAAGAAGCAGATTTTGCAAGAAGCTCATAACAGTCCTTATACAATGCATCCAGGAGTAACGAAAATGTATCGGGACTTGAAGGAGTATTATTGGTGGCCAGGAATGAAAAAGGATATCATTGATCACGTAACGAAGTGTCTAACCTGTCAGCAAGTGAAGGCGGAACATCAACTACCCTCAGGGCTACTACAACCTATTACGATTCCAACCTGGAAATGGGATCGTATTACTATGGATTTTGTCATAGGATTGCCTATGACAAGGGACAAACATGACGCGATTTGGGTAATCGTAGACCGGCTTACTAAGTCCGCTCATTTCATACCAGTACGTGTGGATTACTCGCTAGACAAGTTGGCAGACTTGTATATCAAAGAGATTATACGTCTCCACGGAGTTCCAACTTCGATCATATCCGATCGAGACCCACGTTTTACGTCAAATTTTTGGCAGAAGTTACAAACAGCCCTTGGAACTCGAACTTACCACAGCACAGCATTTCATCCCCAGACAGACGGACAGTCGGAAAGAGTGATTCAAATTTTAGAAGATATGCTGAGGGCGTGCGTTTTAGAATTTAAAGGTAGTTGGGACAAACACCTAAGCTTAATGGAATTCGCGTACAACAACAGTTATCAATCCAGCATACAAATGGCACCTTACGAAGCACTGTATGGTCGAAAATGCAGAACTCCAGTTTGCTGGACAGAATTGAGTGAGGAAAAGATGTTGGGGCCAGACATAGTTAAGGAAACTGAAGAGAAGGTAGAAATCATTCGAGACCGATTAAAAGCAGCAGCGGACAGGCAAAAATCATACGCGGATCTAAAAAGGAAAGACATACAGTTTGAGGTAGGTGACAGAGTGTTCCTCAAAGTCTCTCCTTGGAAGAAAGTGTTACGATTTAAACAAAAAGGCAAGCTAAGCCCTAGATTCATCGGACCATATGAAATTATTAAACGGGTAGGTCCGGTAGCTTACCAGTTGGCGTTACCACCTGAATTAGATAAAATACATGATGTTTTCCATGTTTCGATGCTAAGGAGGTATCGTTCAGATCCAACCCACGTCATACAAGTTCAAGATATTGAGATTCAGCCTGAAATGACATATGAGGAAGAGCCGGTAGAGATCCTAGCACGTGAAATCAAAGAGTTGCGAAATAAGAAGATTCCATTGGTCAAAGTGCTTTGGAGGAATCACAAAGTAGAAGAAGCTACATGGGAACGCGAAGAAACTATGAAGAAGCAATACCCATATTTGTTTTCACTTGATGAGCTTCGGGACGAAGCTTAAATTAACGAGGAAGGAACTGTCACATCCGCCTACTGCATTTATGCAGTGTAGACACGTGCATAGCGAGAGTAGGGAAAAGGAGAAGATAATTCTTAATAACAGCCCTAGATAAGGTTGTATGACAAAAGGGACCTAATTGTAATTTTTAATAAAGTTGGGGACGTAGATGTAATTTCAAAGAAAGTTGCACCGGATGTTCTTAATAGTGCATATAACAGATTCCAAAAATGGAATGTAGAGAAAAATCGGATCGCAACGACGTGTAACGGTTTTTCCAGGAAATGTCCCATTAAAGAAAAATGAAGAAATGTTGACTAAGGGCATTTTGGTCATTATCAATTAAAGTTATACATGAATTTAGGGTAGGAAATAAAGACGTGAGTACGTAGAGAATGGCGAGAGGTTAAATATGAAACGATCGTCAGTGGAAACGAAGCCGGAGAAAACCCGAGCAAAAATAGGACCAAAAGGGAATTTTGTAAAAAGTTGAGGGCTTACCGGTAATTTTTCAAAATGACTTAGAAACCTAAAATAGATCTTATAAATAGAAAGTAGAGGTCGAGAGGATCAAAACCATATATAGTTTGACTCGTGGAGCTATACGGTTTAAAAGATATGATCGATTAATCGCCGGAACGTAATGTGGCTCGGTTTCGTGTCGGGACCGGATGGGTAACCCGGGACAACTTTATGAGATCCAATGGGAAGAGAGACAAGTGGAAAGAAGTAAAGGAAAAAGGAAGTTATAAAAATCAAAGGTTGGCCAATCAAAAGAAAACATTTAGCATGTGTAATAAATGTGTAATAAATGAAGAAAGAGAAAAAGTGGACAAGTGGGCAAGGTGATCATCATTTCTTTTGTATATAAATATATGTGATATGAAGAACCAATTTCTCTCTTTTCCACTTGCAAATTTCGGCCAACAAAGGGAAACACCAAAGGACTTCTAAGTTTCTCCAAATTTGATTTTTAAGGTATGTTTTTAAGGTTTTCTAGTAAGTAGACTTTGATTTTAGTATTAATTTTAGGTAGTTATATATTTATTAGAAGATTGGGAATTAGAGTCTTTATGTGGAATTGGAAAAATATTAAGTAAGTGAGGATATTAATTGATTAAATGGAAGAATCAAGATGTATAAAGATTAATAAGGTTGGATTAGGGTTTCGGTTAGAAAAGAAATGGAGGATAACTTATTATTTTGAATTTCTAAGGTTTATGTTGTATCTTGAATTGATTGAAGGAGAAATAAAGAATTAAAGAAGGAGGAGAAAGAAAAGCCAAGAGGAATTAAAGAAATAAGGATTGGTACTCTACCTTTGAATAATTAGTTTGGTACTTTACTTTTGAATAATAAATTTTGGTTTGATGCTTTACAAACTTTGGTTTATGGAAGTTTTGTTGTTGATGCTTAAATATATTGATTTGAGTTAAACATGCAAAAGTTGTCAAAGAGAAGTGTTTGAATTTTCACTTTACCATTAAAGAAGCCTTAATATTGATTTGCAAAAGAAAAATAAACTATCCTATGCATTTTATGTGTTTGGGCCGAAATGGTCCCAAAAAGACAGCTTTCTGGACCTTTTTGTGGAAATCGTTTGAGGCAGCAAATGAATGAATTTTTCAACAAAATTTTACATGCAATTAGTCAACATATGAAATAAGTTTTCTGTAAAATTTCAGCCAAAAATAAGATCATTTACTTGGTCAAATGCATGATTGAAGTGGACTGAAATTTTGACGAAAACCCAGATTTTACTATTCATTTGGTCATGCCATTTTGCGTTGCCGATTTGTCTCGCCGCAACACTATTCATTTGGTCAATTTGTGATATTTTGAGAAATGCTTTGAAATGTTTGATGTGTTTATTGTGGATGTTAAATATGCGAAAAAGGGGAATGGTTTGACTAAAGAATGTGTTGCGCGGCATAAATGGCAAAGTGCGATGGGAATTTAAAATGATTTCGCGAGTCATCCTAAAATGAGGTTTGAGACTTAAATTGAATCATTTAAATCTTTTTGCTCTACTGGATAGTGGGAGTGGTAGATAAGGGTATGGTGCACTATACTAACTTATGCAGTACTGCTTGATATTGTGATTGAATTGATATGATCTGAACTCAATGGTGAGGGCCATTGGGGGCCAATGGTGAGGGCCATTGGTTATAACCAGGATGGTGAGGGCCATTCCTGTGATCTGATATCGGTGGTGAGGGCCACCTATGTTACAGTGGTGAGGGCCACTGCCTTATCACTATGGTTCCCTATATACCAGTAGAGCCTGGATCAAAGACATATTATTTTTCGTTGAACTGTATAATGCAAATGAATTTGAATTATGATTTTACATTATTGAAAACATATCATACTGAATGTATCACGATTTCTATTGGTATAATGTTGGTTGATTGTTGATTTTATTATTTCCTTTTTACTTTGAATACTTTCATGTACTACTTTTATTTTTATTGGTAAAGTACCCACTGAGCGACATTGCTCAGCGAGTTAAGTTTTCCTTGACTCGTAGGTTCGGAGCAGTAGATAAATCTTGGGAAAGCAACGACCAGACCACAGCAAATCTCAGGGGTAGATCTTTTAGTTCCATTATGAGTTGATAGTTGTGGCATGTATATGAATAAATATAAAAGAGATTTTCTATGTTATAATTGTATGTTAGTAGTATGTAATAATCATAAATCTTTACTTTATGTTATATTAGAAGTGTGAACTCTTCGTGCAGGTTTGTAGTTGAGGGTATAAGGTGGATTCATTGGGAGTGCATTAAATTTGATGGTATTCTTATTCACATTGGTATGTGTAAAATGTTTTCAAAAATCAGAAAAACAAGTTTTGACGACACTTGGGATCCAAATTTCTAGGCGGAACTATGGCAAAATTTCTGTAAAAATCAGAACTAAAATTTGACTAAGTAAATTGGTAGCAACAATTAGGATAGTGTGGCACCTCTACTCAGCTTACACATGTAGGTTGGGAAGGGATGTTACAATTTGTGGTATCAGAGCTAAGGTTTAGCCGCTTCTGGGTAATCCAACATAGGAGGATGTACGTTTTATGTCGGGAGTGGCCATTACCGACGTAAAACGAGATATCCTGTAGTAAATAAGAGATTGTACGATTTCATGGAGTCCTAAATTTTGCAATGTATATAAGGGCTTCTTAATATTGTAAAACTTTGTGTTTGAAAATAAATAAAAGTTGTGTTGTATATGTGTTACTTAAGAATTTTTATTTATATACATGCCACTTAGGATAAGATAATGCTGTTGGTCTGGGTCGTTAATAATGATGGGATGGTATATGTTTACTCTTTAGATGTCGCAAGCAGCGCAGCGTGATATAGGGGAGGAGGCCGAATCTCAGGCCTCCCGAATTGTAGAAATGCATGTATCAGAGACATCAGCATCTGAGCAACCACCCGCTGATGCTCCTATTCCCAATGATATATTGCAACAAATGGCTGCCGTATTTCGGCAGATAGCCGGCGTTGCCCCAGCCCCACCCCCAGCGCCAGCACCCGTACCAGTACCTGCTGTAGGAGGGGAAAGGAAACCCCCGATAGAAAAGATAAGAAAGTACGGTGCGAAGGAGTTTAAGGCTCGAAGGGACGATGATTCTTCTACAGCCGAGTATTGGCTGGAAGGAACGATACGAGCCTTAGATCAATTGCAGTGTACGCTAGAAGAGCGAGTGATATGTGCTACTTCCTTATTAGTGGAAGAAGCATATATATGGTGGGACACAGTTCACCAACGAGTTCCACTGGAACAGAGAACATGGGATTTCTTTGTGAATGAGTTCAAAAGAAAGTTTATATCGGAGGCATACCTAGATGCCAAGAAAAAGGAGTTTCTACACTTAAAGCAAGGTCGACTGACCGTTGCTGAATACGAGAGGGAATTTACTAGGCTGAGTAGGTATGCCAAGAAGACAATTGAAGACGAACATGATAGATGTAAGCAGTTCCAGGATGGGTTGAATAATGAGATTAGGATGCAGCTAATCGCTGCTAATATCAAAGAATTTTCCGAGTTGGTCAATAGGGCTCTAGAAGTAGAGCAATGTCAGTCTGATGAGCAGAATAGACGACAGAAGATGAAACAGAAGAGAGGTACCCACAACTATTCGGGAACCTACAAATCATCAGGGAAACGATTCCGAGGCAGTGGTTCCACGGGAGGCGGTCAACGTCGAGGTTATAGCCAGGGATCGATTCGCGGTGGCTTAAGTCAAACTACCTCAGTCGCTAGTACGGGACGATCCGGAAGAGGACAAGGAAGAGGATTCAGCCAAAGCGGAGGTAACTTCTTTATCGGTCCGAGAGGTAATGAAGGCGAAAATAATAATCCACGCTGTGATCAATGCGGATGCCGTCACACGGGAGAATGTTGGGGTCGGACATTTGCATGTTATATATGTGGATCTTTAGACCACCTTATGCGAGAGTGTCCCCAACGAATACAGAATCTATCTAGGGATACTAAGAGATCGCAAGCGGCAGCAGGTCGAGGCTGAGGCAGAGGAAGGAGCGAAAATCCGTTGCGTGTGCAATCTGAAACGGTGAATCGACCAGAAGCAAGGGCTCCTACTAGAATGTATGCCATGAGGGGGCGAGAAGACGAAGAAGCGCTAGATGTGATTGCAGGTCAGTTGTCTATGTTTGAAGTTCCGCTTTACGTTTTAATAGATCCAGGTTCTTCACACTCATATATATGCACGAAAAATGAAAAACTTGAGGACCTAAAGGTAGAACTAGAAAAAGAAGGAATATTAGTTACTAACCCATTAGGAAATGAGGTGATTACTAGGAAGGTAGTGAAAGATTGTCCAATAGAGATACATGGACATATCTTTTGGGGAGATTTATTTGAACTACCATTTCAAGAATTCGATGCTATCCTTGGGATGGATTGGTTGGCCAAACACGATGCACTAGTTGACTGTAAACGGAAGAGAGTTACCTTGCATACTGCAGAAGGTGACGAAGTGACCCTAGTAGGAAAAAGGAAGGATTATCTAACTAACATCATTTCTGCCATGACGGCTTAGAGGTTAGTGCAAAAAGGTTGCGAGGCATACCTGGTATGTGCATTAGTAGCGAAAGAAGAGGCACCAAAGTTACAAGATATACCTACTGTATGCGATTTTCCCGACGTATTTCCTGATGATTTACCCGGATTACCACCTAAACGAGAGGTGGAATTCATCATAGACGTGTACCCGGGAGCTGCACCAGTATCCATCGCACCTTACCGAATGGCGCCAGCGGAGCTAAAAGAATTAAAGGTACAGCTACAAGAACTTTTAGACAAGGGGTTCATAAGGCCAAGCGTGTCACCATGGGGAGCACCAGTATTGTTTGTGAAAAAGAAAGACGGATCCTTAAGGTTGTGCGTAGATTACTGTCAACTTAATAAGCTGACCATCAAAAAACAAGTATCCGTTACCTCGCATAGATGATCTGTTTGATCAACTCAAAGGTGCTGGAGTCTTTTCAAAAATTGATCTACGATCGGGTTATCATCAATTGAGAATTAAAGATGAAGACATATCAAAAACCGCATTCAGAACTCGCTATGGACATTATGAATTCATTGTTATGCCTTTCGGATTAACGAACGCACCTGCAGTATTCATGGATCTGATGAATAGAATCTTCCACCCGTATTTGGATCAGTTCGTGGTTGTATTCGTTGACGACATATTGGTGTATTCAAAGAATCGAGAGGATCATGATCGTCACCTTAGAATTGTTTTGCAAACCCTGCGTGAGAAGCAGTTATACGCTAAATTCAGCAAATGCGAATTTTGGTTGGAAGAAGTAGCTTTCTTGGGACATATTGTATCGGCAGAAGGAATAAGGGTCGATCCCAAGAAAATAGAAGCAGTATTGGAATGGAAGTCACCTAAGACAGTAACGGAAGTCCGTAGTTTCTTGGGATTAGCAGGATATTATCGGAGATTCGTTAAAGGGTTTTCCATGATCGCCGTACCTATGACCAAGCTACTTCAGAAGAATGCCAAATTCCAGTGGACCGACGCTTGTCAAAGGAGCTTTGAAAAGCTGAAACAAAAACTTACTGAAGCACCTATTCTTACACAACCTGAATCAGGAAAAGATTTTATGATTTATAGCGATGCATCCCATATCGGGTTAGGTTGTGTATTGATGCAGGAAGGCAAAGTCATTGTGTATGTCTCTCGACAGCTCAAGCCACATGAAAAGAATTATCCTACGCATGACTTAGAGCTAGCAGCGATTGTTTTGGCTTTCAAGACGTGGAGGCACTACTTATACGGGGAAAAATGTTACATCTTTACGGATCATCAAAGCCTGAAATATTTGCCCATGCAGAAAGATTTAAACCTGCGACAGCGAAAATGGATGCAATGGTTAGCCAACTACGACTATACGATTAATTATCACCCGGGCAAAGCGAATGTCGTAGCAGATGCACTTAGTAGGAAGTCAATGCAAGCGCTAAGTGCTATGAGGGTAACGTTAAAACCTACAGAAGATGGAGCTATCTTTGCAGAAATGCACGTGCGACCTAATTTACATCAACAAATACGTGAGGCTCAGAAGGAAGATGAACAAGTGAAGAAGTAGAGTCAACAGGCACAGGAGAACTCTTCAGGAGACTATCAAATTCATCCTGATGGTATTCTCTACTACAAGTGGAGAATGGTGGTACCTAAGTCCAAGGAGCTGAAGAAGCAGATTTTGCAAGAAGCTCATAACAGTCCTTATACAATGCATCCAGGAGTAACGAAAATGTATCGGGACTTGAAGGAGTATTATTGGTGGCCAGGAATGAAAAAGGATATCATTGATCACGTAACGAAGTGTCTAACCTGTCAGCAAGTGAAGGCGGAACATCAACTACCCTCAGGGCTACTACAACCTATTACGATTCCAACCTGGAAATGGGATCGTATTACTATGGATTTTGTCATAGGATTGCCTATGACAAGGGACAAACATGACGCGATTTGGGTAATCGTAGACCGGCTTACTAAGTCCGCTCATTTCATACCAGTACGTGTGGATTACTCGCTAGACAAGTTGGCAGACTTGTATATCAAAGAGATTATACGTCTCCACGGAGTTCCAACTTCGATCATATCCGATCGAGACCCACGTTTTACGTCAAATTTTTGGCAGAAGTTACAAACAGCCCTTGGAACTCGAACTTACCACAGCACAGCATTTCATCCCCAGACAGACGGACAGTCGGAAAGAGTGATTCAAATTTTAGAAGATATGCTGAGGGCGTGCGTTTTAGAATTTAAAGGTAGTTGGGACAAACACCTAAGCTTAATGGAATTCGCGTACAACAACAGTTATCAATCCAGCATACAAATGGCACCTTACGAAGCACTGTATGGTCGAAAATGCAGAACTCCAGTTTGCTGGACAGAATTGAGTGAGGAAAAGATGTTGGGGCCAGACATAGTTAAGGAAACTGAAGAGAAGGTAGAAATCATTCGAGACCGATTAAAAGCAGCAGCGGACAGGCAAAAATCATACGCGGATCTAAAAAGGAAAGACATACAGTTTGAGGTAGGTGACAGAGTGTTCCTCAAAGTCTCTCCTTGGAAGAAAGTGTTACGATTTAAACAAAAAGGCAAGCTAAGCCCTAGATTCATCGGACCATATGAAATTATTAAACGGGTAGGTCCGGTAGCTTACCAGTTGGCGTTACCACCTGAATTAGATAAAATACATGATGTTTTCCATGTTTCGATGCTAAGGAGGTATCGTTCAGATCCAACCCACGTCATACAAGTTCAAGATATTGAGATTCAGCCTGAAATGACATATGAGGAAGAGCCGGTAGAGATCCTAGCACGTGAAATCAAAGAGTTGCGAAATAAGAAGATTCCATTGGTCAAAGTGCTTTGGAGGAATCACAAAGTAGAAGAAGCTACATGGGAACGCGAAGAAACTATGAAGAAGCAATACCCATATTTGTTTTCACTTGATGAGCTTCGGGACGAAGCTTAAATTAACGAGGAAGGAACTGTCACATCCGCCTACTGCATTTATGCAGTGTAGACACGTGCATAGCGAGAGTAGGGAAAAGGAGAAGATAATTCTTAATAACAGCCCTAGATAAGGTTGTATGACAAAAGGGACCTAATTGTAATTTTTAATAAAGTTGGGGACGTAGATGTAATTTCAAAGAAAGTTGCACCGGATGTTCTTAATAGTGCATATAACAGATTCCAAAAATGGAATGTAGAGAAAAATCGGATCGCAACGACGTGTAACGGTTTTTCCAGGAAATGTCCCATTAAAGAAAAATGAAGAAATGTTGACTAAGGGCATTTTGGTCATTATCAATTAAAGTTATACATGAATTTAGGGTAGGAAATAAAGACGTGAGTACGTAGAGAATGGCGAGAGGTTAAATATGAAACGATCGTCAGTGGAAACGAAGCCGGAGAAAACCCGAGCAAAAATAGGACCAAAAGGGAATTTTGTAAAAAGTTGAGGGCTTACCGGTAATTTTTCAAAATGACTTAGAAACCTAAAATAGATCTTATAAATAGAAAGTAGAGGTCGAGAGGATCAAAACCATATATAGTTTGACTCGTGGAGCTATACGGTTTAAAAGATATGATCGATTAATCGCCGGAACGTAATGTGGCTCGGTTTCGTGTCGGGACCGGATGGGTAACCCGGGACAACTTTATGAGATCCAATGGGAAGAGAGACAAGTGGAAAGAAGTAAAGGAAAAAGGAAGTTATAAAAATCAAAGGTTGGCCAATCAAAAGAAAACATTTAGCATGTGTAATAAATGTGTAATAAATGAAGAAAGAGAAAAAGTGGACAAGTGGGCAAGGTGATCATCATTTCTTTTGTATATAAATATATGTGATATGAAGAACCAATTTCTCTCTTTTCCACTTGCAAATTTCGGCCAACAAAGGGAAACACCAAAGGACTTCTAAGTTTCTCCAAATTTGATTTTTAAGGTATGTTTTTAAGGTTTTCTAGTAAGTAGACTTTGATTTTAGTATTAATTTTAGGTAGTTATATATTTATTAGAAGATTGGGAATTAGAGTCTTTATGTGGAATTGGAAAAATATTAAGTAAGTGAGGATATTAATTGATTAAATGGAAGAATCAAGATGTATAAAGATTAATAAGGTTGGATTAGGGTTTCGGTTAGAAAAGAAATGGAGGATAACTTATTATTTTGAATTTCTAAGGTTTATGTTGTATCTTGAATTGATTGAAGGAGAAATAAAGAATTAAAGAAGGAGGAGAAAGAAAAGCCAAGAGGAATTAAAGAAATAAGGATTGGTACTCTACCTTTGAATAATTAGTTTGGTACTTTACTTTTGAATAATAAATTTTGGTTTGATGCTTTACAAACTTTGGTTTATGGAAGTTTTGTTGTTGATGCTTAAATATATTGATTTGAGTTAAACATGCAAAAGTTGTCAAAGAGAAGTGTTTGAATTTTCACTTTACCATTAAAGAAGCCTTAATATTGATTTGCAAAAGAAAAATAAACTATCCTATGCATTTTATGTGTTTGGGCCGAAATGGTCCCAAAAAGACAGCTTTCTGGACCTTTTTGTGGAAATCGTTTGAGGCAGCAAATGAATGAATTTTTCAACAAAATTTTACATGCAATTAGTCAACATATGAAATAAGTTTTCTGTAAAATTTCAGCCAAAAATAAGATCATTTACTTGGTCAAATGCATGATTGAAGTGGACTGAAATTTTGACGAAAACCCAGATTTTACTATTCATTTGGTCATGCCATTTTGCGTTGCCGATTTGTCTCGCCGCAACACTATTCATTTGGTCAATTTGTGATATTTTGAGAAATGCTTTGAAATGTTTGATGTGTTTATTGTGGATGTTAAATATGCGAAAAAGGGGAATGGTTTGACTAAAGAATGTGTTGCGCGGCATAAATGGCAAAGTGCGATGGGAATTTAAAATGATTTCGCGAGTCATCCTAAAATGAGGTTTGAGACTTAAATTGAATCATTTAAATCTTTTTGCTCTACTGGATAGTGGGAGTGGTAGATAAGGGTATGGTGCACTATACTAACTTATGCAGTACTGCTTGATATTGTGATTGAATTGATATGATCTGAACTCAATGGTGAGGGCCATTGGGGGCCAATGGTGAGGGCCATTGGTTATAACCAGGATGGTGAGGGCCATTCCTGTGATCTGATATCGGTGGTGAGGGCCACCTATGTTACAGTGGTGAGGGCCACTGCCTTATCACTATGGTTCCCTATATACCAGTAGAGCCTGGATCAAAGACATATTATTTTTCGTTGAACTGTATAATGCAAATGAATTTGAATTATGATTTTACATTATTGAAAACATATCATACTGAATGTATCACGATTTCTATTGGTATAATGTTGGTTGATTGTTGATTTTATTATTTCCTTTTTACTTTGAATACTTTCATGTACTACTTTTATTTTTATTGGTAAAGTACCCACTGAGCGACATTGCTCAGCGAGTTAAGTTTTCCTTGACTCGTAGGTTCGGAGCAGTAGATAAATCTTGGGAAAGCAACGACCAGACCACAGCAAATCTCAGGGGTAGATCTTTTAGTTCCATTATGAGTTGATAGTTGTGGCATGTATATGAATAAATATAAAAGAGATTTTCTATGTTATAATTGTATGTTAGTAGTATGTAATAATCATAAATCTTTACTTTATGTTATATTAGAGGTGTGAACTCTTCGTGCAGGTTTGTAGTTGAGGGTATAAGGTGGATTCATTGGGAGTGCATTAAATTTGATGGTATTCTTATTCACATTGGTATGTGTAAAATGTTTTCAAAAATCAGAAAAACAAGTTTTGACGACACTTGGGATCCAAATTTCTAGGCGGAACTATGGCAAAATTTCTGTAAAAATCAGAACTAAAATTTGACTAAGTAAATTGGTAGCAACAATTAGGATAGTGTGGCACCTCTACTCAGCTTACACATGTAGGTTGGGAAGGGATGTTACAATTTGTGGTATCAGAGCTAAGGTTTAGCCGCTTCTGGGTAATCCAACATAGGAGGATGTACGTTTTATGTCGGGAGTGGCCATTACCGACGTAAAACGAGATATCCTGTAGTAAATAAGAGATTGTACGATTTCATGGAGTCCTAAATTTTGCAATGTATATAAGGGCTTCTTAATATTGTAAAACTTTGTGTTTGAAAATAAATAAAAGTTGTGTTGTATATGTGTTACTTAAGAATTTTTATTTATATACATGCCACTTAGGATAAGATAATGCTGTTGGTCTGGGTCGTTAATAATGATGGGATGGTATATGTTTACTCTTTAGATGTCGCAAGCAGCGCAGCGTGATATAGGGGAGGAGGCCGAATCTCAGGCCTCCCGAATTGTAGAAATGCATGTATCAGAGACATCAGCATCTGAGCAACCACCCGCTGATGCTCCTATTCCCAATGATATATTGCAACAAATGGCTGCCGTATTTCGGCAGATAGCCGGCGTTGCCCCAGCCCCACCCCCAGCGCCAGCACCCGTACCAGTACCTGCTGTAGGAGGGGAAAGGAAACCCCCGATAGAAAAGATAAGAAAGTACGGTGCGAAGGAGTTTAAGGCTCGAAGGGACGATGATTCTTCTACAGCCGAGTATTGGCTGGAAGGAACGATACGAGCCTTAGATCAATTGCAGTGTACGCTAGAAGAGCGAGTGATATGTGCTACTTCCTTATTAGTGGAAGAAGCATATATATGGTGGGACACAGTTCACCAACGAGTTCCACTGGAACAGAGAACATGGGATTTCTTTGTGAATGAGTTCAAAAGAAAGTTTATATCGGAGGCATACCTAGATGCCAAGAAAAAGGAGTTTCTACACTTAAAGCAAGGTCGACTGACCGTTGCTGAATACGAGAGGGAATTTACTAGGCTGAGTAGGTATGCCAAGAAGACAATTGAAGACGAACATGATAGATGTAAGCAGTTCCAGGATGGGTTGAATAATGAGATTAGGATGCAGCTAATCGCTGCTAATATCAAAGAATTTTCCGAGTTGGTCAATAGGGCTCTAGAAGTAGAGCAATGTCAGTCTGATGAGCAGAATAGACGACAGAAGATGAAACAGAAGAGAGGTACCCACAACTATTCGGGAACCTACAAATCATCAGGGAAACGATTCCGAGGCAGTGGTTCCACGGGAGGCGGTCAACGTCGAGGTTATAGCCAGGGATCGATTCGCGGTGGCTTAAGTCAAACTACCTCAGTCGCTAGTACGGGACGATCCGGAAGAGGACAAGGAAGAGGATTCAGCCAAAGCGGAGGTAACTTCTTTATCGGTCCGAGAGGTAATGAAGGCGAAAATAATAATCCACGCTGTGATCAATGCGGATGCCGTCACACGGGAGAATGTTGGGGTCGGACATTTGCATGTTATATATGTGGATCTTTAGACCACCTTATGCGAGAGTGTCCCCAGCGAATACAGAATCTATCTAGGGATACTAAGAGATCGCAAGCGGCAGCAGGTCGAGGCTGAGGCAGAGGAAGGAGCGAAAATCCGTTGCGTGTGCAATCTGAAACGGTGAATCGACCAGAAGCAAGGGCTCCTACTAGAATGTATGCCATGAGGGGGCGAGAAGACGAAGAAGCGCTAGATGTGATTGCAGGTCAGTTGTCTATGTTTGAAGTTCCGCTTTACGTTTTAATAGATCCAGGTTCTTCACACTCATATATATGCACGAAAAATGAAAAACTTGAGGACCTAAAGGTAGAACTAGAAAAAGAAGGAATATTAGTTACTAACCCATTAGGAAATGAGGTGATTACTAGGAAGGTAGTGAAAGATTGTCCAATAGAGATACATGGACATATCTTTTGGGGAGATTTATTTGAACTACCATTTCAAGAATTCGATGCTATCCTTGGGATGGATTGGTTGGCCAAACACGATGCACTAGTTGACTGTAAACGGAAGAGAGTTACCTTGCATACTGCAGAAGGTGACGAAGTGACCCTAGTAGGAAAAAGGAAGGATTATCTAACTAACATCATTTCTGCCATGACGGCTAAGAGGTTAGTGCAAAAAGGTTGCGAGGCATACCTGGTATGTGCATTAGTAGCGAAAGAAGAGGCACCAAAGTTACAAGATATACCTACTGTATGCGATTTTCCCGACGTATTTCCTGATGATTTACCCGGATTACCACCTAAACGAGAGGTGGAATTCATCATAGACGTGTACCCGGGAGCTGCACCAGTATCCATCGCACCTTACCGAATGGCGCCAGCGGAGCTAAAAGAATTAAAGGTACAGCTACAAGAACTTTTAGACAAGGGGTTCATAAGGCCAAGCGTGTCACCATGGGGAGCACCAGTATTGTTTGTGAAAAAGAAAGACGGATCCTTAAGGTTGTGCGTAGATTACCGTCAACTTAATAAGCTGACCATCAAAAAACAAGTATCCGTTACCTCGCATAGATGATCTGTTTGATCAACTCAAAGGTGCTGGAGTCTTTTCAAAAATTGATCTACGATCGGGTTATCATCAATTGAGAATTAAAGATGAAGACATATCAAAAACCGCATTCAGAACTCGCTATGGACATTATGAATTCATTGTTATGCCTTTCGGATTAACGAACGCACCTGCAGTATTCATGGATCTGATGAATAGAATCTTCCACCCGTATTTGGATCAGTTCGTGGTTGTATTCGTTGACGACATATTGGTGTATTCAAAGAATCGAGAGGATCATGATCGTCACCTTAGAATTGTTTTGCAAACCCTGCGTGAGAAGCAGTTATACGCTAAATTCAGCAAATGCGAATTTTGGTTGGAAGAAGTAGCTTTCTTGGGACATATTGTATCGGCAGAAGGAATAAGGGTCGATCCCAAGAAAATAGAAGCAGTATTGGAATGGAAGTCACCTAAGACAGTAACGGAAGTCCGTAGTTTCTTGGGATTAGCAGGATATTATCGGAGATTCGTTAAAGGGTTTTCCATGATCGCCGTACCTATGACCAAGCTACTTCAGAAGAATGCCAAATTCCAGTGGACCGACGCTTGTCAAAGGAGCTTTGAAAAGCTGAAACAAAAACCTACTGAAGCACCTATTCTTACACAACCCGAATCAGGAAAAGATTTTGTGATTTATAGCGATGCATCCCATATCGGGTTAGGTTGTGTATTGATGCAGGAAGGCAAAGTCATTACGTATGTCTCTCGACAGCTCAAGCCACATGAAAAGAATTATCCTACGCATGACTTAGAGCTAGCAGCGATTGTTTTGGCTTTCAAGACGTGGAGGCACTACTTATACGGGGAAAAATGTTACATCTTTACGGATCATCAAAGCCTGAAATATTTGCCCACGCAGAAAGATTTAAACCTGCGACAGCGAAAATGGATGCAATGGTTAGCCAACTACGACTATACGATTAATTATCACCCGGGCAAAGCGAATGTCGTAGCAGATGCACTTAGTAGGAAGTCAATGCAAGCGCTAAGTGCTATGAGGGTAACGTTAAAACCTACAGAAGATGGAGCTATCTTTGCAGAAATGCACATGCGACCTAATTTACATCAACAAATACGTGAGGCTCAGAAGGAAGATGAACAAGTGAAGAAGTAGAGTCAACAGGCACAGGAGAACTCTTCAGGAGACTATCAAATTCATCCTGATGGTATTCTCTACTACAAGAGGAGAATGGTGGTACCTAAGTCCAAGGAGCTGAAGAAGCAGATTTTGCAAGAAGCTCATAACAGTCCTTATACAATGCATCCAGGAGTAACGAAAATGTATCGGGACTTGAAGGAGTATTATTGGTGGCCAGGAATGAAAAAGGATATCATTGATCACGTAACGAAGTGTCTAACCTGTCAGCAAGTGAAGGCGGAACATCAACTACCCTCAGGGCTACTACAACCTATTACGATTCCAACCTGGAAATGGGATCGTATTACTATGGATTTTGTCATAGGATTGCCTATGACAAGGGACAAACATGACGCGATTTGGGTAATCGTAGACCGGCTTACTAAGTCCGCTCATTTCATACCAGTACGTGTGGATTACTCGCTAGACAAGTTGGCAGACTTGTATATCAAAGAGATTATACGTCTCCACGGAGTTCCAACTTCGATCATATCCGATCGAGACCCACGTTTTACGTCAAATTTTTGGCAGAAGTTACAAACAGCCCTTGGAACTCGAACTTACCACAGCACAGCATTTCATCCCCAGACAGACGGACAGTCGGAAAGAGTGATTCAAATTTTAGAAGATATGCTGAGGGCGTGCGTTTTAGAATTTAAAGGTAGTTGGGACAAACACCTAAGCTTAATGGAATTCGCGTACAACAACAGTTATCAATCCAGCATACAAATGGCACCTTACGAAGCACTGTATGGTCGAAAATGCAGAACTCCAGTTTGCTGGACAGAATTGAGTGAGGAAAAGATGTTGGGGCCAGACATAGTTAAGGAAACTGAAGAGAAGGTAGAAATCATTCGAGACCGATTAAAAGCAGCAGCGGACAGGCAAAAATCATACGCGGATCTAAAAAGGAAAGACATACAGTTTGAGGTAGGTGACAGAGTGTTCCTCAAAGTCTCTCCTTGGAAGAAAGTGTTACGATTTAAACAAAAAGGCAAGCTAAGCCCTAGATTCATCGGACCATATGAAATTATTAAACGGGTAGGTCCGGTAGCTTACCAGTTGGCGTTACCACCTGAATTAGATAAAATACATGATGTTTTCCATGTTTCGATGCTAAGGAGGTATCGTTCAGATCCAACCCACGTCATACAAGTTCAAGATATTGAGATTCAGCCTGAAATGACATATGAGGAAGAGCCGGTAGAGATCCTAGCACGTGAAATCAAAGAGTTGCGAAATAAGAAGATTCCATTGGTCAAAGTGCTTTGGAGGAATCACAAAGTAGAAGAAGCTACATGGGAACGCGAAGAAACTATGAAGAAGCAATACCCATATTTGTTTTCACTTGATGAGCTTCGGGACGAAGCTTAAATTAACGAGGAAGGAACTGTCACATCCGCCTACTGCATTTATGCAGTGTAGACACGTGCATAGCGAGAGTAGGGAAAAGGAGAAGATAATTCTTAATAACAGCCCTAGATAAGGTTGTATGACAAAAGGGACCTAATTGTAATTTTTAATAAAGTTGGGGACGTAGATGTAATTTCAAAGAAAGTTGCACCGGATGTTCTTAATAGTGCATATAACAGATTCCAAAAATGGAATGTAGAGAAAAATCGGATCGCAACGACGTGTAACGGTTTTTCCAGGAAATGTCCCATTAAAGAAAAATGAAGAAATGTTGACTAAGGGCATTTTGGTCATTATCAATTAAAGTTATACATGAATTTAGGGTAGGAAATAAAGACGTGAGTATGTAGAGAATGGCGAGAGGTTAAATATGAAACGATCGTCAGTGGAAACGAAGCCGGAGAAAACCCGAGCAAAAATAGGACCAAAAGGGAATTTTGTAAAAAGTTGAGGGCTTACCGGTAATTTTTCAAAATGACTTAGAAACCTAAAATAGATCTTATAAATAGAAAGTAGAGGTCGAGAGGATCAAAACCATATATAGTTTGACTCGTGGAGCTATACGGTTTAAAAGATATGATCGATTAATCGCCGGAACGTAATGTGGCTCGGTTTCGTGTCGGGACCGGATGGGTAACCCGGGACAACTTTATGAGATCCAATGGGAAGAGAGACAAGTGGAAAGAAGTAAAGGAAAAAGGAAGTTATAAAAATCAAAGGTTGGCCAATCAAAAGAAAACATTTAGCATGTGTAATAAATGTGTAATAAATGAAGAAAGAGAAAAAGTGGACAAGTGGGCAAGGTGATCATCATTTCTTTTGTATATAAATATATGTGATATGAAGAACCAATTTCTCTCTTTTCCACTTGCAAATTTCGGCCAACAAAGGGAAACACCAAAGGACTTCTAAGTTTCTCCAAATTTGATTTTTAAGGTATGTTTTTAAGGTTTTCTAGTAAGTAGACTTTGATTTTAGTATTAATTTTAGGTAGTTATATATTTATTAGAAGATTGGGAATTAGAGTCTTTATGTGGAATTGGAAAAATATTAAGTAAGTGAGGATATTAATTGATTAAATGGAAGAATCAAGATGTATAAAGATTAATAAGGTTGGATTAGGGTTTCGGTTAGAAAAGAAATGGAGGATAACTTATTATTTTGAATTTCTAAGGTTTATGTTGTATCTTGAATTGATTGAAGGAGAAATAAAGAATTAAAGAAGGAGGAGAAAGAAAAGCCAAGAGGAATTAAAGAAATAAGGATTGGTACTCTACCTTTGAATAATTAGTTTGGTACTTTACTTTTGAATAATAAATTTTGGTTTGATGCTTTACAAACTTTGGTTTATGGAAGTTTTGTTGTTGATGCTTAAATATATTGATTTGAGTTAAACATGCAAAAGTTGTCAAAGAGAAGTGTTTGAATTTTCACTTTACCATTAAAGAAGCCTTAATATTGATTTGCAAAAGAAAAATAAACTATCCTATGCATTTTATGTGTTTGGGCCGAAATGGTCCCAAAAAGACAGCTTTCTGGACCTTTTTGTGGAAATCGTTTGAGGCAGCAAATGAATGAATTTTTCAACAAAATTTTACATGCAATTAGTCAACATATGAAATAAGTTTTCTGTAAAATTTCAGCCAAAAATAAGATCATTTACTTGGTCAAATGCATGATTGAAGTGGACTGAAATTTTGACGAAAACCCAGATTTTACTATTCATTTGGTCATGCCATTTTGCGTTGCCGATTTGTCTCGCCGCAACACTATTCATTTGGTCAATTTGTGATATTTTGAGAAATGCTTTGAAATGTTTGATGTGTTTATTGTGGATGTTAAATATGCAAAAAAGGGGAATGGTTTGACTAAAGAATGTGTTGCGCGGCATAAATGGCAAAGTGCGATGGGAATTTAAAATGATTTCGCGAGTCATCCTAAAATGAGGTTTGAGACTTAAATTGAATCATTTAAATCTTTTTGCTCTACTGGATAGTGGGAGTGGTAGATAAGGGTATGGTGCACTATACTAACTTATGCAGTACTGCTTGATATTGTGATTGAATTGATATGATCTGAACTCAATGGTGAGGGCCATTGGGGGCCAATGGTGAGGGCCATTGGTTATAACCAGGATGGTGAGGGCCATTCCTGTGATCTGATATCGGTGGTGAGGGCCACCTATGTTACAGTGGTGAGGGCCACTGCCTTATCACTATGGTTCCCTATATACCAGTAGAGCCTGGATCAAAGACATATTATTTTTCGTTGAACTGTATAATGCAAATGAATTTGAATTATGATTTTACATTATTGAAAACATATCATACTGAATGTATCACGATTTCTATTGGTATAATGTTGGTTGATTGTTGATTTTATTATTTCCTTTTTACTTCGAATACTTTCATGTACTACTTTTATTTTTATTGGTAAAGTACCCACTGAGCGACATTGCTCAGCGAGTTAAGTTTTCCTTGACTCGTAGGTTCGGAGCAGTAGATAAATCTTGGGAAAGCAACGACCAGACCACAGCAAATCTCAGGGGTAGATCTTTTAGTTCCATTATGAGTTGATAGTTGTGGCATGTATATGAATAAATATAAAAGAGATTTTCTATGTTATAATTGTATGTTAGTAGTATGTAATAATCATAAATCTTTACTTTATATTATATTAGAAGTGTGAACTCTTCGTGCAGGTTTGTAGTTGAGGGTATAAGGTGGATTCATTGGGAGTGCATTAAATTTGATGGTATTCTTATTCACATTGGTATGTGTAAATGTTTTCAAAAATCAGAAAAACAAGTTTTGACGACACTTGGGATCCAAATTTCTAGGCGGAACTATGGCAAAATTTCTGTAAAAATCAGAACTAAAATTTGACTAAGTAAATTGGTAGCAACAATTAGGATAGTGTGGCACCTCTACTCAGCTTACACATGTAGGTTGGGAAGGGATGTTACATTAGCATACAATTGCTTCTCTCTCAAGGTCTGCAACACAATCCGCAAATGCTTGTCATGCTCCTCTTCATTACACGAATACACCAAAATATCATCAATGAAGACCACAACAAACGAATCCAGATATGGCCTAAACACTCTATTCATCAAATCCATGAAAGCTGCAGGTGCATTCGTCAATCCAAAAGGCATCACTAAAAACTCATAATGTCCATACCTTGTGCGAAAAGCTGTCTTAGGAACATCTTCCTCTCTGACTCTCAACTGATGGTATCCTGATCTCAAATCAATTTTGGAAAACACTGCTGTTCCCTTCAATTGATCAAAGAGATCATCAATTCTAGGCAAAGGATACTTATTCTTGATAGTCACTTTGTTCAATTGCCTGTAATCAATGCACAACCTCAAAGTACCATCCTTCTTCTTCACAAACAAAACAGGTGCTCCCCATGGAGAAACACTAGGGCGAACAAACCCTTTATCCAACAACTCCTGCAACTGTACCTTCAACTCTCTCAACTCAGTAGGTGCCATTCTATAAGGAGTAATAGAGATGGGAGTGGTACCAGGCAACAAATCGATACCAAACTCAACCTCTCTCTCAGGGGGTAATCCTGGCAACTCCTTCGGAAAAACATCTGGAAATTCCACAACTGTGGGTATACTATCAAGTTGAGAACCCACTATTCTGGTATCCACAACATGAGCAAGATAAGCATCACACCCTTTTCTAATCAGCTTTCTAGCTACAATAGCCGAAACAAACAAGGATGCAAGTTGTCTTTGCTCACTAGACACCATCACATTTCTACCATCACCGATTCTCAAAGTAACACATTTCTTTTGACAGTCTACCACAGCTCCATGTTTGGACAACCAATCCATGCCTAAGATCAAATCATACTCCTTAAAAGGCATTTCAATCAAATCACCCAAAAATTCCTCACCTTGCACCATAACTACACTATCCCGATGCACCTTGCTAACTACCACACTATGCCCTAAAGGATTTGTCACCAACACATCAAATCCTAAAGATTTTGAATGCAACTCAGACACAAGCAAGATAGATGCACTTATGTATGAATGAGTAGATCCTGGATCAATCAAAGCAAGAACTGGAATATCAAATAGAGAAAATGTACTTGCTATAACTGCTGAAGCATCCGACTGCCTCTGCATCACATATACTCTCTGAGAAGATCTGGCCTCATCTGGCCTACTGCCTCTGGATGAAGATCCTCCTCTCTGACTAAACCCAGGTCTACCACCTCTACTGAAACCTCTGCCCCCTCGACCACCTCTGCTGACACTGGGTCGACAAGCTGCAGTATCAGTCTGTCTATCATCCTATGGCTCAGGACACTCTCTAATGAAATGGTTAGGCGATCCACATCTGAAACACACAGCTGATCCACCAATCTTCCAACAAACACCCCCATGTATCCTACCACAATGGGCAAATACAAGTAGAGTAGATCTCTAAACCACTGGAGTCGAAGCACTCGCTACAGAAACTGTAGGTCTCGGTCTCTGTCTCTGATATTGAACTGACCTACCAGACTGCCTCTGGCTTCTACTGACTCTTGAAATAAAACTTCCTCTGTCTCTCTTCATAAATGAAGACCCTGCCTCAAACTGGGGTCTCCTAACTTTGGTCTCTTCCTCGGTAGCAGCTGCTGCTATGACCTGTGCTCTCTCAACACTTCTGGCTGCTGCAACCAATTGAGAAAAATCCTGGTATCGAGAACCAGCAACAATGCACATAATAGAGGGCCTCAACCCCTCCTCAAACCTCCTACACCGATCAATCTCATCGGAAACAATCCCATCGGCATAGTGACTCAACCGGATGAACTCTATCTCATGCTCTGTCACTGTCCGGTTATCTTGTCTCATATTCAGAAATTTCATCTTCTTAACATCTTTATACTCCCTCGGAGTATATTTCTGCTCAAACTCCCTCAGAAAATTGTTATAAGATAATGTAGGTGGATCATCCATGGCATGAGGAACCGTCTTCCACCAATCATAAGCATCTTTCTGAAGAAGAGATCTTGCATAATCAAATTTCTCATCAGGAGTAGCTTGCAACTGGATAAATACCCTCTGCACTCTATCCAACTATTGCTCAGCTACTGTAGGATCTGTAGTACCCAAGAAATCCTCAGCTCCATACTTCCTCAATTTATCATAATGTCTCACCGGCACTTGAGGCTGTGGTGGCTGCTGTACGGGAGCTATCCTTAACAATTCTACCATATGCTGTAACCAACCCGGCGGAACCTCATCAGCAGCTGATCTCCCTAGCACAGGAGCGGGGCCTCACTAACTCTATCAACCCTAGCTCCATATCTACCCTCTTCAGTAGCTACACTCTCAGCACTACCTTCTACGGATTGACGTGACTGAGATGCCATCACTACCTATATCTGCAAACACAGCAGAATATACCTCATTAAAGATCAAAGACTGCCAATACCAAAACATGTATCTTACTTAAAAACCAACTTTTAAAATCAAATGTTCTTTTTCTTACAATTTACCTAGGTTGAGAATCTCAAACCTAGGCTCTGATACCAAAACAATTATAACACCCCTATACCCCGTATACGTACACAGCATGCTAATACGATCGTAATATATGTATACTGAATATAGAAATGCCATGGTTTACTAAACAAACGACTCACTTCTTTCTACAAAAATATACATAAACTTAAACACAATAATTAAAAACATTCATTTAATATGCAGCGGAAAATATAGTTATATTTACAAATACAAATACATCAAAAACAAATTTTACAAAACATAAAGTTTATACATATTTGGCAGTCAGTCTTTGATCTTTAAGCCCACTATCCACACTTCAGAATCTAAACTCCACTAGGTCTAACTGAGCTCTCGAGTTCTATCCTGTCACCCGCGAATGAACAAAAATCGCGCTAAGCCAACAGCTTAGTGGTACAAACCACAACAACAATATGTTTCAATGCAATGTCAATGTCACACATTTCAACTATAAAGACAATATTCATAAATGGTATATTAATATTTTCCATAACACCACATTCCATTATTTTATTCAATTGTTTCGCCATTCATGAATCACATTGAAACAAAGACAAGCATGGGCCCAAAAGACACTAATATGTTATTCAAAGTTTAGAGTTACTGCTTTGGTCCATAATCACAATCATCAAGCCCATAGGAGATATATATATATATATATCTTTATCCATTTATAGTGTAACAGACCCAGTCTCTTGGACCTCAACCCGGCTAAACTCGAGGAGATCCTCAACCCGGCTAGACTGTTACTGTTTTTGAGGCTTACGACCCTGTCTTTACACCCCAAAAACATCATATTTCACATATTTCACATTTTTCAACTGGAATCGGCTTACGACCCGGTCTTTTCATCTATCCAGTGATTCATAGGCATGCCGCCAAACTCGAAACTCTGAAAATTGAATAACATATTAATCACACAATTATTTCATTTATCTCTTTATCAATCTCTTTCTCAATTCATTTCTCATTTCATTTCTCATTTCATATTCCATAATCAAATAGGCAACCATGCCCCAATTATTTCATTTGCACTATCATAGCCAACAACAAGGGTTTCATTTCTCATCATGTCTCATTACACATTAACTCAATTCATCATTCAAGTGTACATAATCAATTACATTAACATACATATTGAAGGCTCATCATATCATTCACATTATACAAATCATAACATTTATCAAGTATATCAGTAATACAATAGATCACTTATCACATCTACAACCAAATATGTATTAAGTATCAAAATCATGTAAGTGTATGCAACCATGTAGTTTGTACTTACCTCAAAACCAACTCACACCAATCTATACACTTCCTCTTCCAAGAATCCTTCACACTTAGGTTAGGTCAATTCAACCTCTTCACATCCTAATTCAAAAAGAAATAATACACACTCACTTAGAAATACACATGAGATAATAAGACTAAGAACCAACTAGGGCAAACTCTACACATGACACGCTCAACAACACGGGCGTGTCCTTGACCGTGCCCTAAACTCACAACACAAAAACTTTGACACGCTCAGAACCACGGGCGTGTCACTGAACGTGTAATACATTCTGTCTCACAGAAACATTGACACGTCCAACAACACGGGCGCATTCATGGCCGTGTTAATCCACCAACATCACAGTAGCTATGACAAGCTCAGTGACATGGGTGTGTCACTGCTCGTGTCACCCATCCAAGAATACAGAACCATTGACACGCCTAAAGACCTGGCCGTTCTCATGGGCGTGTCAGGCCAAAAATCCAGATTCTGGCAACAGCAACAACACATCCAATAAACCTCTTACTTCCACCATTTTCCACTTCAAACAAACTTAACTAAACACACCCATAAACCATAATAACTTGCAAAAACACCAAAACAATTCAAAACATACCTCAAACTCAAATCATAATCATCACCACAAACCCAAAACACACCTACAACACTTACTCTTCCAACAATCTTACTCTTTCCTTTAATCAAACCCCAAAAATCCAAAATCAATTGAATCAAACACTCTTAAACACATCACAATCAAACAAACACATATCAACCATAACCTCAACTCACAAACTCAAAGAAAATCAAAGAATCAAGTGGAAAACTTACCAAAGATGAAGAAACTCTTAAATTTCCAACTTGATCACTTGAAAACTTCCTTCAATCTTGAGTTTGGAAGATCAAATCTCTCTCTTGCTCTCTTGCTATGGAGCTACCGGCCAACACAGAAAAGGAGAAGAAGAAGAAGATACATGAAGAAGAAAGAAAGAAAGAAAGAAAGAAGGAAAACAAAGAAAACCAAGTCAAACACTTAACCTTCTCTCTCCTCAAAATCCTCTCCACCAAGCAAAATACAATAAAATAATCCAATTAATTCTCTTCCATTCATTTTAAATTTCCTTATTAATTAATTCCATTAATAATAAAAATAAAATATCTTCTTTGACTTCCATACTTTGTCTTGTGTATATGTTGTATATATTTCCACATATACAACATATACACTCTCTTCACTTCTTCCCTCTTTCCAATTAAAAACATGTACTAAATCCAAATATAACAACAATTATTCCAAAACTTTTAGGGTATAATTTGGGATATTACATGAGCAATATATTAAGATATAATGTTATGAGATATAATATCCTCATGTATTGTACATTGGCATTGCATTTGAACTATATTGTTATCAAAGTTTGTATCACTAGACTTTTTGCTTAGCTCGATTGTGATTCATCGCACAGGTGATAAGGCAGATTCAGTTGAGCCGGAGAGTTTGTCTAGACCGAGTTGAGTCTAGGCTTGAGATCTTGAGTGCAGAGTTGATTGTTGGACATCAAGATCAAAGATAAACTGCCAACATGTATATATTTATATTTTTGTACATATTGATTTCATGTATATTATGTTATATTTTGATGTGTATATATGTATATTCTGCAAACTATTAAAAATATTTTGGATAAACCTTTGGTAATGAAGTTATATGTGTTTTAAAAAGTAATATTTCATCTATTATTTATATGATATTAGTTAAATGATTTAAGTTTATACAGATTTTATAAGTGAAGATTTTTTTTGTTAAATGGGTTGTGACATTCTTGTATCATATATTCATTTATTACATATGTTAGGTGTATGTACTGTATGTATATTGGTTATAGGAGTATTACATTTGTTTTGGTATCAGAGCCTAGGTTTGAGGTTCTCAACCTAGGTGTATTGTAAGAGAAAGAAAATTTAGATTTTTAAATATGGTTTTTAAATATGATACATGCATTGGCACTGGCAATTTTTGATTTCTGTTATGGCAATTTCTGCTATGTTTGCAGATATATGTAGTTATGGCATCTCAGACATGTCAGTCTGCAGAGGATAGTGCAGAGAGTGTGGCTCTAGGTGAGGGTAGAGATGGAGATAGAGTTGAGATAGCTGGAGGGGCACCTACTCCTATGCCAGAGAGACCAATAATTGATGAGATTTCGTCGGGCTATGTACAACATATGGTGGAGTTGTTGAAGCATGCTCCTGTTCAGCAGCCATCACCACTGCAGTCGTAGCCGTTGTTATCGATGAGGAAATATGATAAGTTGATGAAGTTTAGAGCTGAGGACTTTATTGGTACTACAGACCCTGTTGGAGCAGAGCAGTGGCTAGATAAAGTCCAAAGAGTGTTCATCCAGCTGCAGGCTACTCCAGAAGAAAAGTTTGATTATGCCAGATCTCTTTTGCAGAGGGATGCATATGATTGGTGAAAGACAGTTCCACATGCCCTGGATGATCCACCAATCCTGACCTACGGTGATTTCCTGCGAGAGTTTGAGCTGAAGTATACTCCGAGGGAGTATAAGGATGCAAAGAAGATAGAGTTCTTGAGTTTGAGGTAGGATAGAGGACCGTGTCGGAGTATGAGATAGAGTTTACTCGGCTGAGTCAATATGATGATGGGATCATTTCTGATGAGATTGACCAGTGTCAGAGATTTGAGGAGGGGTTGAGACCCTCTATCATGTGCATTATCGCAGGCTCCAGGCATCAGGATTTTTCTCAGTTGGTTACAGCTGCCAGGAGTGTTGAGAGAGCACAGGGTCTTGCAGCAACTGCTAGAGATGAGGAGACCAGAGCTAGGAGACCCCAGAGTGAGGCAGGGTCTTCATCTATGAAGAGAGGTTGAGGAGGATATTTTTCAAGGTTCAGTAGGAGCCAGAGGCAGTCTGATAGGTCAGTACAGTAGCAGAGACAGAGATCGAGACCTACAGTTTCTGTGGCTAATACTCCGACTCCAGTAGTTTAGAGGCCAGTTCCATATACATATGTCCATTGTGATAGGGCACATGGGGGTGCTTGCTGGAAGACAGGTGGACCAGTAGTGTGTTATAAATGTGGGTCACCAGATCACTTCTTTAAAGATTACCTAGAGCCACCGGAGGATAGACATACAGATACAATAGCTTCTTGACCTAGTGTTAGAGGGGGTCGTGGTGGCAGATGTTTTAGCAGAGGGGGTCGAACATAGTTTGGTCAGAGAGAAGGTTCTACCGTAGGTAGTAGACCAAATGAGTTAGGGCCATCTCAGCGGGTATATGTAATATAGAGGCAACTAGATGCTTCAGTTATTATTGCTGGTACTTTTTCTTTATTTGGTACTTCAATTCTTGCTTTGATAGACCCTGTCCGTCTTGCTTGTGATTGATATGCATTCTGAGTCCCTAGGATTTGATGTTTTGGTGACAAATCCTTTAGGGCATAGTGTTGTAGTTAGCAAGGTGCAACGAAATACTCCGATTGTGGTTTAGGATGAGGAGTTCCTTGGTGACTTGGTTGAGATGCCTTTCAGGGAGTATGATTTAATTTTAGGCATGGATTGGTTATCCAAGCATGGGGCTGTGGTAGATTGTTAGCAAAAGTGTGTTACCCTAAGAACCTATGATGGTAGGAATGTGATGGTATCTACTTAGCAGAGACATCTTTCATACATGTTTATTTTAGCTATTTCAGCTAGGAGGATGATTCAGAAGGGATGTGAGACTTATCTTGCTCATGTTGTAAATACTAGAGTAGTGGGTTTCTAGCTTGACAATATATCTACAGTTGCTAAATTTTCAGATGTTTTTCCTAAGGAGTTCCCAGGGATACCCCCTGAGAGAGAGAGGTTGAGTTTGGTATCAATTTGTTACCTGATACTACTCCCATCTCTATTACTCCTTATCATATGACACCTGATGAGTTAAGAGAGTTGAAGGTACAGTTGCAGGAGTTGTTGGATAAAGGGTTTGTTTGCCCTAGTGTGTCTCTGTGGGGCGCACCCGTCTTGATGAATAAAGTGACCATCAAAAACAAGTATCCATTGCCTCGGATAGATGATCTCTTTGATCAGTTGAAAGGAGTAGCAGTATTCTCTAAGATTGACTTGAGATCAGGGTACCATCAGTTGAGAGTTAGAGATGAAGATGTACCTAAGACAACTTTTCGCACGAGGTATGGGCATTATGAGTTCTTGGTGATGCCTTTTGGATTGACGAATGCACCAGCAACATTTATGGATTTGATGAACAGGGTATTTAGACCCTATCTAGAATAATTTGTGGTGGTTTTCATTGATGATATTTTGGTGTATTCATGTAATGAGGAGGATCATAACAAGCATTTATGGATTGTATTGTAGACTCTGAGAGAGAAGCAGTTGTGTGCTAAGCTATCTAAATGCGAGTTTTGGCTTGATCAAGTAACTTTTCTCGGTCATGTGGTTTCAACACAGGGTATTAGAGTTGATCCGAGTAAAGTTGAGACTATTTTGAATTGGAGTTCACCGAAGACTGTGACAGAGGTTAGAAGTTTTCTAGGTTTGGCAGGCTATTATCGACTGTTTATGAAAGGTTTTTCTATGATAGTTACTCCACTCACCAGATTACTTCAAAAGGGAGTTAGATTCGTGTGGAAAAATCGGTGTCAGGCAAGTTTTGAGCAGCTGAGGGAGATATTGACTCAGGCTCCTGTCCTTACTCTGCCTATGAAAGGTGAACCTTATGTGATTTACAGTGATGCTTCACATAGTAGTTTAGGTTGTGTTCTGATGCAAGAGGGTAGAGTCATTGCTTATGCCTCTTGACAGTTGAAGCTGCATGAGCTAAATTACCTGATGCATGATTTGGAGTTAGCAACTATAGTTTTTGCTTGGAGAAGTGTTTCATTTATACGAATCATAAGAGTTTGAAATACCTAGGTGTTCAGAGAGAGCTGAATCTTTGGCAGAGACTATGGTTAGAATTGATTAAAGACTATGATTGTTTAATTGATTATCATCCTTGTAAGGCAAATGTTGTTGCTGATGCCTTGAGTTGGAAGTCTTTGGTAGGTTTGACTGCATATTTGCTCTTGTTACTTGTTGAGATGAGAGTGTTGCAAGCCAGATTTGAGTCTTATGATGATGGTGCATTGATGGCTCAGTTGCAATTGAGGCCGATGTTATTAGATCAGATTAGGGAGACTCAGTTGGCAGATGAGAAAATTTAGAAAATTGTATTGGATTGCCAAAAGGGGGAGAGTCAAGACTTTCATTTAAGAAGTGATGGTAGTTTGTGGTATAGAGATAGGTTGTGTGTTCCTAATGATGCAGGACTAAAAAAGGTAATTATAGAGGAAGCACATTAGTCAGCTTATACTATGCACCCTAGGAGTACCAAGATGTATCAGGATTTGAAATAATATTATTGGTGGTCAGGTATGAAGAGAGACATAGTAGAGTTTGTGCCCAGATGTCTCACTTGTCAGAGAGTGAAGGCTGAGCACCAAATTCTTTCGGGATTACTTCAATTATTATCAATGCCAGAGTGGAAATGGGAGCAAGTGATGATGGATTTTGTGATGGGATTGTGTAACACCCCCACATCCAATGCACACACACTACAATCACAACAATGTAGCATAAGTGCACCAAACATAGGGATGCTACGGTTTTCTTCAACATTCAAAACATTTTAAACTTGATACAATACCCTAATCATTATACATTATAGAAATTAAGTCATTGACTTAAAATATAAACATGTTAGATATACATATATACATTTAAATATTACACAGCGGAAGTTATAAATTAGGTACATATTTACATTATAAACATTACTTTACAAAATATAAAAGAAAAATACATGATTGGCAAGTCTGCTCTGATCTTTAAGTCCTCAAAAATCAACTCTTCACTGTCTACTCTCACTCGGTCTTGATGAACTCTCGGGTTCAACTCTACCAACTCTATTACCTGCGCGATCAAACACTATCGCGCTAAGCCAATGGCTTAGTAAGATAAAACATGCTAATGTTTTGCTTTGATGCAATGCAATGCCAATTCTCAATCCATATTATACATGTAACATCATATATGCAAAACTAACAACATGCCTTTACATTTCATAACTCAACATAAATAGACATATCATATTTCAACATCTTATCATATACCTCATTAGTATTCATTTAATCATTCATAATCAACATTAAGCAAAGACAAGCATGGGCCCAAGACACACTAATATGCCATTCAATTTTCAGAGTTAATGTTTTGGTTCTATCATCACATTTATCAATATCATAAACCCAACTAGGCTTCAAGGATTAGGTTCAACCAAGCTTCAAGGGGAGCAAAGCATGCTAAGCTTCAACCCAACTTGGCTTCAAGAACCAACCCAACCTAGCTTCAAGGGTGGTAACATCTCAATTAGGCTTCAAGGATTCAATCCAACCTAACTTCAAGAGATTGTTACACTTATTAGGCATGCCACCAACAACCAACTCTGAAAATGGAATAACACATTAGCCACACAATTCATTTATTATTCAATTATCATTTCCATTCTCAATTCTCAACAACATTTAGGCAAACATGCCTTATTTCTTTCAATTGCATCACATCATAGCCAACCACAATGACATTGTCTCATATCATGTCTTATTTGAATTATCATTGCATCTTTGATATACATTTCAATATTCATTACTCATGAAACACATTACCATTTACAATGCATAACATAACATTATTCAATCTCAACAATGCAATTAGGGTAAAGAACAATTGATATGATTCATAGCTTTAGAACCTTACACATGTAATTGATTATATCATTCATTGATTCAAGTGTATTTAAAATGTTTAGGGTTAGGTTTAGGGACCAACCTACCCTTTGAGAACCAAAGCAATGCAAAAAGAACAAGGAAGTAAAACCTTAACCTACACAATTGAGGGACACGGGCAGCCACTTGAGGGACACGGCCAAGCTTGTGGCCGTGTCACTCAACCCAATTGGACAGTAAGCAACACGGGCAAGGGACACGGCCAAGCTTGTGGCCGTGTCTCTCAACCAAACTTTGGCAGTAGCAAACACGGCTTGGGGACACGGCCGTGTCTCCCAAAAATCAATCCAACACCTTCAAAATTTCATATCTTGGCCGTGTTTCCCATAGCTTTTGGCCGTGTCACCCATAATCAAAACCCTAACCAAAGCCAACACTTTCCAAATTGCATTTAAACTCAATATACATCATACCACATGCTTCAAATGAACATAATCAATGTTCTAAACACATATTCATTACAATAATCACTTTAAAACACATTAATATCACAATTAAACAAACACCATCTCAAAACCCTAATTAATCACCATCCTTTTTCATCTTTCAAAAACAACATCCATTTAAACATACAATCTTCACAATCAACCCAACACTAATTCCATCTTTTAACTTACAATCAATTTTAACACTTAAAAACATAACACAAACTCATCTCATCATCACACCAACAAAACCTAATTCCTTTCTCACACCACTTCAAAAGAATTGAAGAAATTAAAGAGAAGATCTTACCTTATATGAAGAAATTCCACAATTCTTTCACCAAAGCTCTCAATTCCTTCTTCAATTTGATCTTAGTATCAAGAACACTTCTCCTTCCCTTTGTCTTCTTCAATGGCCGGCACAAACATGAGAAGAAAAGAAAATTCAACAAAGTCAAATGACTTTTCTTCTTTAAATCTCCACCAAGAGATTTTATCCAAGCAATTACCAAAATGCCCTCAATCATATAACTAACTTTTTGTCTTATATAAGCCCATATATGCAATTACACACTCAACAATAAAATATCTTCTTCCACTAACCAACACCTTGACTCTTCTTTGACCCATTTATATGTTATATATATCAACATATACACAACATATACCATTCTCTCTAAACCCTAAATCCTTCCCAAAACACAAATACTTTTCTTTTCTCAATTCTTTATCTTGCAATTTAAAACAACCACAATAACAACAACATACAAAACTTCTAGGGCATAAATGAGGATATTACAGATTGCCTTTGACTCAGAAGAAGCATGATGCTATTTGTGTAATAGTTGATCAGATGATGAAGGCAGCTTATTTTCTTCCTGTTCGAATGGATTATTCTCTTGAGTGATTGGCTGAGCTATATATCAGTTAGATAGTGAGGTTATATGGAGTCCTAATTTCTTTGGTATCTGAACACGATCCCCGATTTACATTGAGATTGTGGAGAAGTTTGCAGGATGCTTTAGGCTCTCGCTTACATTTTAGCACTGCTTTCCATCCTCAGATAGATGGGCAGTCAGAAAGAGTGATACATATTTTAAAGGACATGTTGAGGAGCTATATCATCAATTTCTTTGGGAGCTGGGACAAATTCTTACCACTGATTGAGTTTGCTTATAATAACAGTCATCAGTCCAGTATTAGAATGGCACCTTTTGAGGCATTGTATGTTAAGAGATGCAGGACACCTCTATGTTGGGATGAGGTTGGAGAAGGTAAGTTGATTAGTCCCGATTTGATTAGGGAAATAGAAGAGAAAGCAAAGGTGATTAGGAATTGTCTGAAAGCAACCTCAGACCGATAGAAATCATATTCAGATTTAAAAAGAAGAGACATAGAGTTCAGTGTAGGAGATAAGTATTTTTGAAAGTGTCTCATTGGAAGAAAATTTTGAGATTTGGCCGTAAAGGAAAGTTTAGTCCTTGTTTCATAGGACCTTATGAGGTACTAGAGAGAATTGGACCAGTGGCCTATAGACTAGCTTTACCGCCTGAGTTAGATCGAATTCACAATATCTTCCATATCTCTATGCTTCAGACATCTCACATTTTGTCAGTAGTGTCAATTGAGGTGAGTCCATATTTGACTTATGAGGAAGAACTAGTGGCTATTTTGACATGAGAAGTGAAGGAGTTAAGAAATAAGAAGGTGCCACTTGTGAAAGTTCTTTGGAAGAATCATGCTACTAAAGAGGCAACATGGGAGAGTGAGCATATGATTCGGGATCAGTATCCCAGTCGTTCCGGACTTGAGAGTAGGTAATTTCAAGGATGAAATTTATTTGTAGAGGGGGAGAATTGTAATATCCCAAAATTTTGAAAAAAAATATTAATTTTTGAAAATTAAATAAATGATTTAAAAGCATATATATATATAATTATGTGAAAAAGGAAAATGTGTATATGATATATATATGTAGATATACATAATATATACAAGTCAATATTTTAATATGGGTCAAATGTTATTTTAATTATTAAAATATTAATTAAGTGGTTAGTGGAAGATGATATTTTTATGTATTAGTTAAGTAATATGTTTTTACTTGGTGGAGAGTGAAAGTTGGGTAATTGTGTGGTTATAAAGGAGATTAGTTAGATAAAGAGGAGTTGGTGATTATCTTCATCTTCTTCTTTCTCCATTGAAGCCGGCTACCTCCATCAAAGGAAAAGAGAAATTTACTTCTTGCTAACTCAAGTAATTGAAGGATTTCAATTGTTCAAGTTGGAGTTTTGAGGTTTTTCTCCATATTTGGTAAGTTTTCAACTTGTTTCCTTGATTTTCTATGGAAGTTTGTATATGTGTTAATTGGATATTTGGTGTATTATGTGTTAATGGTTGATATTGGTATGTTCAAAGTTCTTTTGGGTAGTTAACTATGAATTTAGGGTTGGATTGAAGAAAATGTTAAGTTTGATGAAGAGAGTAAGAGTTTTGGGTTGTGTAACTTTTGAGTTGTGAAGTCATGGTTGTAATTGTGTATTTTTTTTCTTTTAATTGAGTTGTTTTGATGTTTACACAAGTATTTTGTAATATAATGATGGATTTAGTTGTGTTTGTATAGAGTTGAAAAGGGTAATGAAAGATAATTTTGGATGTGACAATTATGTTGATATCAGGATTTTTGGCCTGACGCACCCGGTGACACGACCATATCTTTGGACATGTCGATGGTTCTATTTTTAGTGTTGTGACATGTGCAGTGGCACGCCCATGTCACTAAGCATGTCATAGCTTCTGTAATGCTATAGTATTGACACGTGCAGTGACATGCCCATGTCACTGAGCGTATCATATCTATTGTGTTGTACGAGTTTTGGCACGTGTAGGGACACGCCCATGACTCTGGACATGTCTTATCTGCTGTAATATAGAGCTTAGGACATGGTCATTGACACTTCCATGTGACTAAGTGTGTCAAAGCTTCTTTGTTGTGGGTTTAGGGCACGGTCATTGACACGCCCGTATTGTTGAGCTTGTCATGTGTAGAGTTTTCCTTAGATAGTTCTTTTCCTTATTTTCCTTTGCATATCTTATCCTTGTGTTGAGAGGTTTTGTTTATACCTATAAGTGTATCACTAAGTGATTCTTTATAATTACATTTGGTTTAGGCTTTGAAGAGATTTGAGTTACCCCAGTACAAGTGTTAAGGGATATCTTGGAAGAGGAGGTTGAAAGTGGTGTTTGTTGCTTTTAGAGGTAAGTAAAAACTTTGAACAATTGCTTATATTTGCATGACATTGGGACTTAACACATTTGGTTGGAAAATGTGTTAAGTTACTTACTACATTGTTGGTGCATGAGTAATATGCTATGATTTGTATAATGTAAGCTATGTGCAAAGTATGATAATGACCCAAAATGTATGGGTAATGCAATTTGTTGTGTGTACATTAAAGATGGTATGTAAAGTCATTGGTAATGGCTATATTGATATAAGTGAGGTATTTGAGGCATTGTGCCTAGTATGATTATGAGAAAATGAGAAAGGATTTGATAATGGAATTATGAAAGAATTGTGTGCCTAGTATGTTATTCAATTTTCAGAGTTTTGTGTTTGGCGGCATGCCTAAGACATAACAGTCCCTTAAAGCTGGGTTGGGCCTGATCCTTGAAGCCTAGTTGGGTTGTTACATGATGTAGCAGACCCTTGAAGCTAGGTTGGGCCTAGTCCTTGAAGCCTAGTTGGGATGTTACAAATGAGGTAATCCTCATTATGATTATGATTTGCCTTTGGGGCTAGACACATGGTGTCATCTTGGACCAAAACAGTAACTCTAAGATTTGAATAGCATATTGGTTTCTTTTGGGCCCATGCTTGTGTTTGCTTTTATGTTAATTATGAATTGTGGAACAGTTGAACAATATATTAAAATATAATATCCTTATGTATTGTGCATTGGCATTGCATTTGAACTATATTGTTATCAAAGTTTGTATCACTAGGCTTTTGGCTTAGCGCGATTGTGATTCATTGCCCAGGTGACAGGGTAGATTCAATTGAGCCAGAGAGTTCGTCTAGACCGAGTCAAGTCTAGGCTTGAGATATTGAGTGCAGAGTTTATTGTTGGACATTAAGATCAGAGACAAACTGCCAGCATGTATATATTTATATTTTTTTACATATTGAATTCATGTATATTATGTTATATTTTGATGTATATATATGTATATTCTGCAAATTATCAAAAATGTTTTGGATAAACCTTTGGTAATGAAGTTATATATGTGTTTTAGCAAGTAATATTTCATCTATTATTTATATGATATCAGTTAAATGATTTAAGTTTATTCAGATTTTATAAGTGAAGATTTGTTTTTTTAAAATGGGTTGTGACATTCTTGTATCATATATTCGTATATTATATATGTTGGGTGTATGTAGTGTACGTATATTGGGTATTAGGGTGTTACAATCTTCATCAAGCTTATTCCTATATACCCATTTACAACCAATAATTGGATGGTCTTTAGGTTTAGGAACGAGTTCCAACACTTTGTTTCTTTCAAATTGGTTGAGTTCATATTGCATTGCAATCACCCAACATTAATCGCTAAGAGCCTCCTCAATGATCATTTGCTCAATTTGAGAAACAAAGACATTATTAGCATCTAAGTATCTAAATTTGGATCTAGTAGTAACTCCCTTTAAAGTGTCACCAATGACAAGTTCTTTCGGATGATCCTTCTTATATTGCCAATCTTTGGGTAGTTTTTGAGATTCTTCTTCTTATTCCATTCTTGATTCTACTTCATTGTGATTGTCCTTTGGAACATTGTTTATCTCATGTTCTTCAAATGTACGTACAAAATCATCAAGAGTGATACCTTTCCTTTTATCAAGTTTAGAGGATTCCTCAAAGATAACATGCATTGATTCTTTAACTACTAGACTTCTCATATTAAATACCCTATATGCTTTACTAGAAGATGAATACCCTAAAAATATGCCTTCATCCGATTTGGATGAGAATTTTCAAGATTATCTTTTGTTATTAAATATGAAGCATTTGCATCCAAATACTCTAAGGTATGAAATCTCAGTTTTCTTCAATTTCAAAGCTTATAAGAAGTTTTATTTATTAAAGGTCTTTTATAAATTTGATTTGAAATATAGCATGCAGTATTAATGGCTGCCGTCCAAAAGTAAGAAGGTAAATTATACTCATTTAGCATTGTTCTAGCCATTTCTACCAATGTTCTATTTTTTCTTTCAACCATACTATTTTGTTGTGGTATTTTAGGAGCTGAAAACTTATGTGAAATACCAAGCTCATTGCAAAAAATTTCAATATCTTCATTTTTGAATTCTTAACCATGATCACTTCTAATAGATGTGATAACCTAGCCTTTTTCATTTTGAACTCTTTTTGCAAAAATTTTGAAATAGCTAAAAGCTTCATTCTGTTGAGTAAGAAATTAACTTGTGTAAACCTTGAGTAGCCATCAATAAGCGCAAATGCATATAACTTGCCTCCTAGGTTGACAACTTTATTTGGACCAAACAAATCCAAGTGAATTAATTCTAGAGGTCTAGTTGTGCTTACAACATTCTTGGTTTTGAATGAACTCTTGTGTTGTTTTTCATATTGATCAGGTTCACAAATTTTATCTTTATTGAATTTTATTTTGGGGAGACCATCTACAAGTTCTTTTTTTGTAAATGCATTGCAATTGATCCATACTAGCATGTCTTAGTCTCCTATGCCAAATGTATGCATCATTACTAATGGTAACCAAGCAATCAAATGCATTATTGGAATGAAAGTCAATTTTGTAAGTGTTGCCAATTCTAGCTACTTTGAATGCAAGTTCACCATTGGAAGAAGTGACTTTACATCCTTTAGAGTTAAAATTTATATTATATCCTTTATTACACAATTGACTTACACTAAGTAAGTTATGTTTTTAAAACATCAATAAGCCATACATCATCAATCAAGTGTTTGCCAAGCATGCCAATGGAAACAATGACTATAATTTTACCTTTAGCATTATTCCCAAAAGTGACATTACCTCCTTGGTTATAAGTGAGAGTTAAAAAGAATTTTGCATTACCAATCATGTGCCTTGAACATCACTATCCATAAGCCAAACACTCTCATTGATAGTAGATTTTAGGCATACCTACAAGACAATAATGTTCATCTTCTTTTAGGTACCCAAATAAACTTGGGTCCTTGGAGGTTAGTTGTAGAAGGGTCCTTTAGGTTGAGATGAGCCTTTCTAATATAACAAAAGGTACTTTTATGACCAAACTTCATGCAACAATGACATTGATATAGAGTTTTATATTTTTCATTCTTCTATTGAAATTCAATGTGCTATGTGAGCTATTACAAATGTGTGTTGAGTGAAATTGCTTATGTGCATTTTTGTGCCTCTGTTCATGCCTTGCATACATGTATATTGGAAACTCTGTTCTAGAGCCTTTATATCCTAATGTAATCCTTTTAAGATTTTTAGGCTTAATATGTGCTATTGTGTTTTTTACAACTTCAACACTAGAGGTTTGAGTTGTAGAGGCTTTGATAAATGTTGGTGCATTATATGTAATCGTAGATGAGCCATTGAACCCTAGGCCAAAGAAGGTGACCTTTGATTACTAATCATTATATCTAAGGCTTCTTTTTCCTTTATGAAATTTTGATATATAGTTCTTTAGTTCACTTATTTCTCCTTTCAAAATATCATTTTCTTTAAAAACTTTCTCTATGTTGGATGAGTTTTTAGACATTTGATCAATGGATTTCAACAATTATTCATTTGAGGTCTTTAATTCTAGGTTAAAATTTTTTCAAGATACAAAATCCTTTTCTAGCTTAAAGCATTTTTCTTTATAGAATTTCATTTTAGCAATATATTTTTGGACTCTTAGGTTCATATGCTTTACTAAATCACTATCACCTAAAGCATCATCAACATCATCACTATATTTATTTAAGTTCAAGGATAGAGTACCTACCTCATTGGTGTGATCATCATCTCCAATAGCCATGAGACACAAGTTTGCAATTCGTTGTTATTCCTCTTCTTCTTCTTCTTCACATGAGGAGTCATCATCCCATGTAATTTTGAGAGATTTTTTTTTCTTTTCCTTATCCCATTTCTTCTTCTTTTTTTTTTCAATTTAAAGCAATCCTATTTGATATGACCCATTTTGCCTTATTCAAAGCATTTTAATTCATTATTTTTCTCCTTGTCTTTGAAAGAGGGTTTAGAATACATACTTTTGTTGGCTTGAAATCTTCTCTTTCTCTTCCATTCACTTACTTTTCTAGATAGCATAGCCATTTCATCATCATCATCACTATCTTCATCACTTGAGCTCTTAACTTCTTTGATGGCTTTGAGTGCTATTACTTTCTTCTTTTCTTTCTCACCTTGATCATCTTCCTTCTTGATGTACAATTCAAAGGTAAGAAGTTTTTCCACAATATCATCAATTTTTAAGGAGCTAAGGTCATGAGCTTCTTCAATTGAAGAAACCTTAGACTCAAATGTCTTCTTGGCTATATATGCTCTCAATACCTTGCTATCGACATCACCTTGATCATAGACCTTACCATATTTCTTTAGGTCATTAACAATAGTAAGTAATCAATTTGTCATATTGGTGACAATCTCGTTGGGCTTCATTTTGAAGAGTTCATACTCATACATAAGCATTAAGTCTTGGCGAACCTCACTTGGGTAATACCCTCATGATAATTCTCAAGAGTTTTCCAAATACTATATGCATAAGTAAGATGTTGGACTCTTCCACCTTCTTCTTTTGATATTGAATTCATCAAGATAGAGGCTACCTTATTGTTCTTGTAATGAGCTTTCACTTTGTCATTTGTCCATTGTGCTCTAGGAAGAGGAACTTGGCACCATCAACTTCATGAGTATGAGGGTTCTACTCATTTTTCATAAATTTCCAAAACTCAATTTCTTCACTATCAAGGAACAAGTACATCTTGTGTTTCTAATAAGAGTAATTGGTTCCATCAAAGTAGGGTCTAAGATAGAAATTTAGATTTCCATGTAAAGGAGCCATGGAGTTGGAAGTAGAGGTTAATGTAGAGGTGTTTGTGGGAGTGGCTACCATTCTGGATCAAATTTCACAAATAAGCTTCTTAAAATTTAGAGGCTCTGATACCAATTGTTATCCCAAGATGGTAACTAAGAGAGGGGGGTTCAATTGGTTAATTGTAGTAGTGATGATAAATTAAAAATTGAAATAATAAGAGAATCAAGATGAGGAAGGAGTATAATAGCGAAGAGTGAACACAAAGAGTTTATAGTGGTTCAGATTTACCTTAATCCTTTATCCACTTCTTTAACAACTTATTAAGGTTCCACTAATCTTGAGTTTTTACAAGCTCAACTCTAACTTGGTGTTTTCTCAAGCTCACACCTAACTTTTACAAGTTTTGAGTCTAATCCACGCAACCCTTACTAGAGTTTTCCCAAGGCTCACTCTATAACCTAAGTGTTTCAAAGTTAACACTCAACTTGTAATGATGTTTAATGCTCACACCCAAAACTCAATCAATATAAATGTAACAAAATTTTAATGCAATGAAATAAAATATGTTTTTCTTAGCTGAAATTTCTTGAGGTATTTATAGCCTTCAAGACTTGAATTTGCCATTTGAAGTGGGTGCCTACATATTTGGGCTTTGTCCCCCACTATCATTAATATGTTGAGCATGATCACGGACTTACTCTAATTAGTCTGGTCAGCTCGGCCTTAGCCATGTTGGACGAGCTGTGGTCCAGTTGTGATCCTTGAATTTCTAACAAAAGTTCTTCAATGACTAGTACATGTGGCATCCACTAATTAAGAGGATAAATAATGGCTATAATCTTTAAAAGCTTTTTCTATATCTTGGTAGGTATGACAAAGGTCCAGTTGGTCGACTTGAGATATGCTGAGGCTCTCGGAGTGCCACTGACTATGATCTCTACTGGACATTTTGAGGATTTAACTCAACCTTGGTACAGGTGGGCTATGGTATGGTATGGTCAGTCCATGTCTAGTATGCTGAACTTGTTGGAGTACCATAGACCATGAGCTCTAATAGATGTTTTGGATCTTTTTGGCTCTACTCGGTATGGTTGGACTATTTTCAGCCAGGTTGGTCTATGTCAAGCATGCTAAAGTTTTGGAAGTATCATTAGTCGTGAGCTTCTCTGGACATTCTGATGATTTTTAGAATCAAGTTCAGATCGATCAGTGTCAACTCATCCCTAGTGGCTAGGGCTTAGTCCGAGCTATAGTTGTTTAATCTTAAGTTCTATTTTTGAGCTTGTTCCTGGTAGTTTACTTTAGCTCTTCCTCCATAGCCAAGGTTCATTCCAAGCTGCAAGTGTTCGAGCTCAAGTCATCCTTTGAGCTAATTCTTGATAGTTTAGGCTCAATTTATGCTATAACTGCTCGATCTGTTTAGATTATGCTTGCATTTTCATAGTAAGAGATTGGTTGTCTGATGTTTAATGTTGTATGCTAGAGCTCAGGCAATTGGAACTCGATGCTCGGTTATGAGCTTATCTTGTTTGGCTCATACTAGTACTTTAGCTTATGTTTACTCTAGTCTAGATTAGTCCGGTCGTGCATGTCAGTGGTCTGGGTAGACTATATAGAAAGTGCTTATTAATTGAATTCCTACAAAAACTGTAACTTAGTATAAACATTAGTCCAATTCAATTTTATTGCCTAAGATCAAAATAAAGTAAATTTGGCCAAGGGTTTGGCTAACAACTCCGACCGACAGTCAGTTTGTGAGTGAAAAGAAGTGCTAAACTTTACCTTTGTACCTAAAGCATTCTGCAAGCTAGGTTAAAACCTAGAAGTAAACCGTGGATCCTTATCTGATTCTATAGATACTGGAGTACCATGCACTCTCACAATCTCTTTCATATACATTTCTATAAGTTTATCTAAAGAAAAATCCATCCTGATAGGTAGAAAGTGATATGACTTTGTCAGCCTATCTACAATCAGCCAAATAACATCATGACCTTACTAAGGATAAGGCAAACCAAAGACAAAGTCCATGGTAATATGCTCCCACTTCCACTCAGGAATTGGAAGAGGTTATAGAAATCTTGAACGACATTGATGTTGTGCCTTAACTTGTTGGCACACTAAACATTTTGAGACATAATCATCTTGAGAGTGGGGATTTTTGCCCCCACTCCTGGTGGATTGGTTCTTACTACTTTAACACTGTTAGGCTCTGAGCCTTAAAGAATATGGGCCTAAACCCAAAGAATAGAAGTCATCACTCTGACAAGTTAGGAAGATGATAGAAGGGGTAGATGTCTTGATTTCTAAGGAATCCCCAATTCCTAATGGGTTTGGTAAGTTAGGTATACATGAAGAAGGTGAGAAAAGGCCCAACACCAATATAATGCCTAGTTCATTGGAACCTGACTCTTTTCAAGTTTAAATATTATTGAATTTTATTTTATTATAATATTACTCATATTACAAGAAATTAAAGCATATAAAATGAAAATTAATATCATATCAGATCCAACAATCAAATAATAAATAGGCACCCATACAAGAAGGAAATATGCCCTTACAATGTGCAAGATATATAAAAATGGTGTTATGATAATTTGTTATATGTATTTTAGGTTAATTTTGTTGACTTTTTCTAGTTATCATGAATGCAAATAAAAGACATCTCCTGGATAAGCTTCACGACCAGGTTGTCTTCATAATAGAAGAGACATTTTCTAAATGGTTTGTTTAAGATTGTTGTTAGATTTTATATTTCAAGTCGAAGCAAAGAGATTGATGAGAAAAGAGAAATAAAACATGCTTAAGTTCATTATTGAAGAAAAATGTTTAGGGGAAGTATGCAACGCGGTCAAGTTATGTTAAGTCTTGATCGTGTCTCCCAATTGCAAGACTAAAATGGGCAAGACTTCAAGGTAAAACTAGACACATTCAGTGTCTTGGTCATGTCTCTCATGAGAAAGAATGGAAATTTTGGCAGAATGGGACACACCCATACATCTTGGCTGTGTCACAGGAGACATGGCCATGACAAGACCTATCTTAGTCATGTCACATGACATGGCCAAGACAACTTGAAGCTTAGCTGTATCTCTCACAAAAGGAAAAAGTGAATATAGGTAGAATTGAACATGGGAATGAGCTTGGTCATGCCATTGGCAATGTCAAATAATACGGCTAAGACAATTTGAAGCTCAGCCGTGTCTAAGGTGAAATTTAGGAGACACGACCAAGACAAACCAAAAAGTAGTCGTGTCTGCACAAGATTAGAGAGATGCATGTTTCATTTTTAAACATTTATTTGGACATATATAGGAATAGATAAAAAGGAACATAACGGGCGATGTCTGAATAATGGAAAAATGAGCTGGAAGGGAGACACAAGGGAGTGACTGTCGACACAATTAGTTGGCACAAGGATAGGAAAAGAATTTTTTAGATTTGAAAAAGAAGAAGGCATCAGTTTTGAAGGAAGTTACTTGTGAGAAGAAGGGGGGATTATCTTCATTCACACATACATCAAGACACGGGGAAGGAGTTCTTTTGGAGAGCAAGGAGTTCATGGCAAAGATATTTGGAGAGGATATTTGTGATTTCATTCAATCCAAGGGGAGTTAGAGAGAAGCAAGAGAAAAGCAACTTTAGGCATCTTCAAAATGGGTTTTTCTACTCTGTCAATTTATTTAATTTTCAGAATTTGATTGATAAACATATTAATATTCAATGAAGTTTTATAGTTTGAATTCTATTGAAGTGATTTTCCATATTGTTATGATCAAGAGTTAAAATTCCTTATACCTAGGATTGGCAGTAGATTTTATTGAATATTTTAATTCAATAATTTCCATTAATATACCTTATCGTGAGTTGATTACATTGGATTGTATGATATTGCATGTTAATAGATTAGCTGCGTATAAATCTCTAAATATCAAGAAAAAACTAAGAAGTAAAACTTAATGTTGAAACTATGCACTCAACTACTCTAAGAATGAATTAGAAATATAAGTTCTAGGGTTCACTTAATTTGCAAGTTAAAAATAATTATTTTTATTGGTTCATGAATGTTATAACTGATGAATTGATAATTGCCAATGATCTTAAGGAAGAAATTGAGTTACAAGGTTATATTAATAGATATTTGAGAATTAAACTTTGATTAAATCAATATGGAAATCCTAGGTACCTGTCTAAGAGTTTAAATTAATTTTGTGCAAACTATTAATGTTAACCTTGTAACTCAATTAATGTTAACCTAATAATATTAACAACAAACATTGAAATAAATAAAGCAATAACAAGTAAATATTTGAACTATGACGAATCAAGTGACATAAAATCAAACGAATCATATTTTAGCCGCTTGAAAACACAATACTTAATAAAGTCAAAATTCCTTTTAAAGAAAGAATAACTATTATATTGATTTTGAAACATTACTTGAACCTATAATTCAATTAGATTACATTAAAGGCAAAGGAAATCACACGACATAAACCCTTTTTATTACTATGTTAACAACTATAAAATTGCGACACTAGTTTTATTGGATTCTTGTTTACTAGATTACTTTCATCATTAGATATATGGACTACTTAAGCATGCACGTAAGTAATATGTAACTTAATTTAATGGGAAATCAAATTAAGAATTTCATACTGTTATTGTTGGTTCCTTCAACTTTTATATCTGATTCAGAAGAACTCAAGCTTTCTTTCATGACAACAGCAAACTCCTCCTAAAGCTTGCTTTGTGATGCCTTTTGTTTTAGTCCTTTAGCCTCCCGTAATAAAAAATCTTTATTTGCTTTGCTAGTTCTTAGCTAATTCATCTCTGTAACATTTTTTTAGTCTTTATTGCTTCCCTTTTGTTGATCCCATTTAGTCCTTTTTATAATGTTGAATAAGGGTTGCATTAGGGTTAATACTCTAGATAGTATTAGGAAACCTTGTGATTATCTCAATAAGCCGAGATTTGGGAAAAATTAAAGTTTTTAGGCTGAATAAATTTGTCATGGACTAATAAAAAATTAGCTTTATTGATATTAGCTTTAGTGTTTATTTAAAATTGAATGAAAGGTGCATAAACATTTTGTGTCATCTATTGATAGTTCTTCATAGGATTTTCAAGGGGTGTTACATGGTATGCATGGCCAACCATACCACACACGTACAACCGGTCGTGGTGGGCGAGGCTCAAACTTCCTATTTGGCCTCTATAAATAGAGGTCCTCCCTTTTTGTTAAGGGATCCGGGATTTTGGATGTGGAGACTCTGCTGAATTCCTTTTAGAATAAAAATTGATCAAATTACATATTCTTAATTATGGCCTAGAATGAATTCAGTTCTAGTTAAAAGGCCTGAATCAAATCTGGTTCCAATTGAAAGGCCGCAATAAAATCTTTTTCCAATTTAAAAGCCCCAATCAAATTCAAATTTGATTAAAAGGCCTAAATCGACTCTAGTACGACCTAACAAGTAAAATAAGTGGACCTGGAGAATTGACCATGCCAATTTGTGCTCATGGCCGACCGAAGTTCAAGTTGTTTTATTATACTAAAACTCAAATGGTTTAGGCTCTCTTAAGTCGATTGGAATCGGTTAACACTAGTTGCCCTAGTATGTTGCCTATATAAAGGCAACTAACAACAACCAAAGGGGAATCACAATTAAGAAGAAACACAAGAGCCATAAAAAATAATAAGCAGTCATGGCCATCTTTAGCAAAAATAATATGTAGAAACTAATTTAACAATTTAAACAGCACTCTAGAAACCAAATAGAGAGGAAGCAATAGCCAACATTGTGAGATTTATCAAACAAACTTTAGATTGTTTGAACGGTAGCCAAGAAAAGTAAAGTTTATCCAAGTTTTCTAACCATTCAAACAATGAGCTTGGTTCAATAAATTAACCTTGGTGGAGCCAACAACGTTGGTATGATCTTACTAACTCATTTTAATTAAATTCCATTGATCATCCTTATTGTTTAATATTGTAGAATTCATTGTTACTTATTTGGTTTTGAAATCTCATGCAATAACCCAAAGGTTTAGGTTTAAATTTAATTAAAATCTTAATTGTATGATCTAAAATCCTAACCTCGCATGTTGGACCGTAGGATTAAACCCCAACTTTGCATATAAAACCCTAATTTTAAGGTAAAACCCTAATCCCATTATAAAACACTAGATTGCATGATTAGACCCTAGTTTAGGATCAAAACCCTAATTTGTATATCAAAACTCTAATTATGAGATAAAAATCCTAGATTGTATGATTAATCCCTAGTTTAGGATCAAAACCCTATTTTGTATATCAAAACACTAAATTCCATTATTAAACCCGATTTAGGTTTAAACCCTAATTTATACTAAAAAAATCCTAATTTTATATGTTCTAACCCTAATTTCATATTGAACCCTAATTAGATGCTAAACTCCAATTTTATTAATTAAAACCCTAATTTTAAGGTTATTTGATGTTTAATGGTATGTTTAAGTTAATTGTTTATCATGGATGATTGATTTATATTTGTTTATAATTTGGATTTTAAGTACCTATAAAGGGCTTGTTTCCACTTCATAAGTACCTTGTTTATTTTAATAGTATGTTTAATTTTAATGAATTTAGGACTATTGTAAGGGACATATTTTCACCTACTGGTGGGTATCCTATTTTATTAACATTTGGACATTGTAAGGGCATGTTTCCATCTCGCATGGTTGCCCATTTTTGTTTGATTTTTTTTGATTGATAATATGGCATTCTTTATTTTAGCTGTTTGTAATATGGATGATATCATGATAATTAAAACTTTTAAAATATTTAGACCTAGAAAGGAGGCCAGTTCCAATGAATAAGGTGTTGTGAGGGTGTTGGGCCATTTCTCACTTTTTCCATGTGTACCCAACTTTTCAAACCCTATAGGGGTTTCCTTAAGATACCAAATCCATCATCACCGATCCTCACCTTATAGACCAAAGGCTAATGGTGCAGTAGAAGCAACAAATAAGATAATTAAGCAAATTCTGTCCAAAATGACCAAGACATACAGGGATTGGTCAAAGATACTTCCTTTTGCTTTGTGGGGATATAGAACAAGTGTGTGAACACCGAATAGAATGACACCGTTCTCTTTGGTTTATGGGATGGAAGTAGTGTTGCCAATTGAAATTGAGATCAAGTCGTTAAGAGTGGTCTTGGAAGCTGAACTGCCTTAGACGGAGTGGGTAGTGAGCAGATACATACAGTTAGCTTTACTAGAGGATAGAAGGTTAAAAGCATTGTATCGTCATCAAATGTATCAAAGGAGGATAGCTCGGACCTACAATAGAAGGGTTAAAATAAGAAAGCTCAAAGTCAGTGATTTAGTGTTGAAACAATGTAAGCCTAACGTATCTGATCCAAGAGGAAAATTTAGGCCTAGCTGGGAAGGGCCATATGTTGTGAAACAAGTCATGAACAAGGGTGCAGTGAAGTTATCAAACATGGACGGGAATGAGTTTAGTGAGCCACTGAACATTGACAAGTTGAAGAGGTTTTATGTATAAAAAAGAGAAAAAGAAGAAGAGCTCGCTAGGTTGAAAACCCGCAAGGGCAGCTTAGGTAAAAATTAAGATAGCTCGCTAGTTCCGAAAGCCTACGAGGGTGGACTGGACAAAAATTAGAGCGATAATAATAATAAAAAAATAAAAGAAAAGAAATCTAAATTGAAAACCCGAAAGGGCAATTTAGGTAATTACCTAAAGTAGCAACAGACTCCTGGCTAATCTCTTGGACAATCCTGATTTAAGTTGGTCTAGTCCAACTAAAGTCACAGCTAAGATAATGGGAATCGGTGAGAAGCCTCCTTCCATTTGGTCCATGATATCCAATACTCATGGATCAATATCGCCATTAGAAGAAATAAGCAAAAATTGGCCAAGTAAGCATTGACAAAGCATACGTCCCAATGCCTTAGTAGGAAGTGAGAAAGACAAAAGTCAATTAAGGGACCAAGCAGAATTTTCTCACCTCTCGTCAACTGTAGAACTTTAAGCTTTGAAAGTTGAAATAACATTGTTGCGCTCGAATTAAGTACTACTACAAGCGTCACTCGCAAGTATACGAGGTAGCTGTAGCAAAGGTGATCGCCCCAAGGTCGTTTCCCCAAGAAGGTGTGGTTCGTAATAGCTTAATTGACAAGTAATTTAAAAGTGAGAGTTTGTTGTTTGGAATTGTAAAAGGACAATTTAAACCTAAGATTAACGTGCGTAGAGTTGATGTGTGTGAAGGTTGTACAAGATCAAATCAATTTAAAACATTCATTCAACTCAATATAAATCAAATACAAATTGTTCATTTGCAATATCAATTCTCTTAATATAACAAAAACAATATTGAAATGAATTAAAAAAGAGAATAGAAAAACCCCTTGTGAAGATGCCAAGAGTAGTATTACTAGTCTTCCTCCTAGCTCCACTTTGATGTTTGATGAACAACTCAAGCCCTCTTCAGTGGTTGATTTCCCTTTTGCAATATGGAATGGAGCTTTCTCAAGTCACCAATCCTTCAATTGATTGTGCCTTTGGAAGATAGAAAGGAGCTTTCTCAAGTCACCAATCCTTTCAATGAAGCTTCTTCAATCTTCAAGAGCTTGTTAACCCAACTTATCCCAAAGAACCTCAAAGATCTTAACAATGGAAGATGGAGAAGATGAAGATGGAGGATGAAGATGAAGGGACAAGGAGAGTGTCACTCTCTCCTCATCCCAAGTGTGTTTGCTCTGGTTCCTTCTCTTTTCTCTTCTCCCTCTCTAAAACCCTAGCCGTCCCTCTTCTTGGAAACCCTAATTCTATTATTTATACGAAACCTCCACTCCCAAAATCTGCGTCTTCTTTAGTCCATGAGTGACACGGCCAAGCTCAGCAGGTAAGCTTGGCCGTGTTTGAGGTGGTTGGAGGGACACGGCCACAAGCTTGGCTGTGTCCCCTGAGGGTGTCCACTTCTGCCTTCATATATGTTTCTTTGGAAGCTTGGCCGTGTTTGACAAGTTTGGAAGGACACGGCCACAAGCTTGGCCGTGTCCCTTGAGTCTGTCCGCTTCTGTGTGATTTTCATATCTTCTTCTTTGGACTTGAGTGTGACATGGCCAAGCTTAGACAACTTGGCCGTGTTTGTCATGTTTGGGGGGACACGGCCACAGGCTTGGCCGTGTCCCTTGAGTGTGTCACCTACTATTCTTCGTTCTTTGCTCTTCTTTCTTTGGTCTTCTTCGGTTTGCTCCTTGGGTGAGACACGACCAGAGGCTTGGCAGTGTCTCTGGGTGTGTCTCTCTCTGCCCTCTTCAATCTTTGAGGGACACGGCCAAGCCTGATTTGGCTTGGCCATGTCATGCTTGATTCTTACTCTTTTTCCTTTGTTTTGATCTTCCAAGGGTGTTTTTGCTCCTAAACCTAAAAACAACACTTTAAACAAACTTTAAACAAAAATCAATCAAAACAATAACTAAAAACACATAAAACATACTATAAAAACTAATATAAAAATGAACTAAACAACTACCCCACACTTCATTCCTTGCTTGTCCCCAAGCAAGGCTAAAATCAAAACACACTAACAAGATAAATTTTGTTAAGTTCAAGAGTTATAAAGATGCATCTAGACTTCCCTATCCCTAAATCTGCAATCAATATCGAATCAACAAAATTGACACCAATGTAATTACGTGGCTTTTCATGCATAACCAATGTTGTCACTCCCTCACCAACTCTTACAAGTATTTGATCATGGTGGTGTTTACACTCATAACAATCAATGAAAGATTATTGCCATAGGCTTGCTTATCAATCAAATATCCACCAAAAAATAACAATCAAGCATCAATCAAAAGGTCTTTATTTTGGTTGTAATGGGGCTAAGGTAAAGTTGCATGACATTTAGGAAATGTGAGCTTAATCATTAAGTTCAAGAGCACTTCAAGAATGAAGTAACCGATCATATGTATAACTAACAATCCCAAAACACCTTCCTCTCATATACCCATTGACATTAAAGAGATTTTCAAGGGAACTCACTTATTACATTTTGCAATGATACATTCCAACCCTTTCAACAAGAACAACATTTATTCTTATTATATATATATATATATTTCTTTTTCTTTTTTTTCTTTTTTTTTCTTCTTCTTTTTTTTCTTTTTTTTATTTATTTTTATTTTTTTATTATTTTGTTTTGCAATCTTAAACCTGCTAAATTTAACCCCACACTTAATTCAACACAAACACTCGGTCATAAACGCTCTTAAAATGCTCTTGACCTAATGAAAGGGTAAGAGTTAAACAACAAGGTCCAAGCTAATGGTGTTGTGAAAAAGAAAGAAAAGGAAAAATAAAATAAGCTCAAAATTTTCTAACAAAGGTTGAATATAGGGTTGGTATTTTTAAGCCAAAATGGGTTCACCTAATTGCCTTAATCATCTTGATGCCAAATTGAAAATTTTTATGTAGTCATAAAAAGCATTTCAAAGCAAGTTCTAGCAAATCATCAATCAAAGATGTTTACCCACAAAAAGAATAATAAGTTGATGGCTCAATTCCTCACTAGGTTAATGGCAATGCAAAGAAAAACCAACAAAATTGACAATAAGCTCCAATTCTACTCAATTCTCAACTTCATGCTTCAAAAATTCAAAGGTCATCTATCAACAATTTTATAACAATTGAACTTTCTAAAATTCATTTATTCAAAGAAAAACATTAAAAACATTAACTAAAACTTAAACAAAAACAAGTTAAAAGTAAAAACACAAAAACACAAAATGCAATTAAAAGTAAAAACACAAAACATAAAATGTACCCCACACTTAAAGATTCACATTGTCCTCAATGTGAGCATGCATACTACAGAGGGGGTTTAGATGAAACCTGATTTCCATCGTTCCCATATACGATGTGTAGGGCTCCTTCCACCCATAATGCAATTGGAGCCCATGACTGAGAGGATAAACAAAATGTAACTTTGAAATGTACCCGATGTATGGCAATCCCTAAATGGTATTCCTTTAAGAGAACATGTCTAAAAGGGACATATGAAGGTCGCCTCAGGGTGATCCTCCAGTGCTATAGGAACATGGTAATAATCTTTGTCTTTGTGCAACCTGGGCATATCAGATTTCTACTCTTCCTTACTACCAAGAGTAGTAGAGATGACTTTTGGGAACTCTTTAAGTTCAACCAAGTTTGGTTGAATCACTTCTTCATCAACTTTAACAATGTCAAGTCCCCTCTCAACAACCTTAGCATCTTGCTCCTCATCCTTCAAGCTACTTGGACATGGATTTGATGGCCTATCAGGATTGAAAGATTCATGCAACTTTGGTGAGGTTGATGCCTCCAAATTCTCCTTCTCGTTTGATTGGCTCAACTCCTTAATGTTGGTTTGTATCTCCTCGCCATTATCTTCTTGATTAGTGCATGCATCAAAAGAATCACAAAATTTGTTATATATTACCTGTTCACTCCTCAAATTTGTGATTACCTTGACTTGCTCCAATTGGCTAGGAAATTCCTCTTCTTGGTGTGCTTAGAGTTGATGTGCCAGTTGCCTAACTTGAATTTCCACCCTCTTCAATGATTCCTCCAAAGAATCAATCCTCTCATTGATCCCTTCCTCATTTTGTGTACTAAGTTGAATGTAAGCATTCAAATCATCTTCCACTGTGGATTTCTTGCATTGATCCTGATTTTGTGCACTAATTTGAATGAATGCATTCAAACTATCTTCCAAAGTGGGTTCCTTAAGTGGATCTTGATTTTGTGCGCTCGTTTGAATGAAGGCATTCAAACTATCCTCCAAAGTGGGTTCCTTAAGTTTATCTTGATTTTGTTCGCTAATTCGAATGAAGGCATTCAAACTATCTTCAAGTGTAGGTGTCTTAAGGTAATTTTGATTTGAATATTGCTCTTGAGAGTAAGAGTCTCTTTGGTAAGGTTGAAAAAAATTTGGAGGTGGAATGTACTGCTGATTTTCCCAAGAAAAATTTGGTTGGCTTCCCAGTTGGGATTATAAGGATTGGAGTATGTGTCATTTCTACCCATTTGCTGGAAACCTTGATAGTCATATTCTTCCTCTTGCCATTCTTGGTATCATTCAAAACCCATTGAACATGTATTTGCACTATGGCCTACATTGCCACATGTTGCACATATCTCTTGGCGTGGCATAGGTGCTCTTCCTCTTGCATTCAGCACCTTAAGTTGATTCGTCAATTCTGCTAATTGCCATGCCATTTCAGAATCATCGTTCCTATCATTAACTCCCTCGTGCCTTGAAAACTGCATCTTTACAAAAGGCACTTAGCAACTTAAAGAAAAATAAACAAATAATCAAATTAAAAGACAAGTAAACAAAACAAACAAACAATTAAAAGAAAAACAAACAAACAATTAAATAAAGAAAAATCAAACTATCACTACTTAAACAACCTTCCCCGGCAACGGCGCCAAAAACTTGTTGCGCTCGAATTAAGTACTACTACAAGCGTCACTCGCAAGTATACGAGGTAGTTGTAGCAAAGGTGATCGCCCCAAGGTTGTTTCCCCAAGAAGGTATGGTTCGTAATAGCTTGATTGACAAGTAATTTAAAAGCGAGAGTTTGTTGTTTGGAATTGTAAAAGAACAATTTAAACCTAAGATTAACGTGCGTAGGGTTGATGTGTGTGAAGGTTGTACAAGTTCAAATCGATTCTTGGGAAGGTGCCTAGGGTTATAGGTCCATTCAATCAAAGCTCAATTCTCAATTATCCATTAACATAACCTTGTAAATTAATTTGTTCCTTAAGGTTAATTAGTTAATTACCCATCCATTAGTTCTCACATTCATGAATTAGCAATAACCAATTATTTCACATTATCAAATTAATGAAACCCTCGAACTTATATTTCTAATTCATTCATAGGGTAGTCAATTGAATAATTCTGATACCAAATTTCACCTCTCGGTCCATCATTCAATATCTAGAGATCAATAGGTAGCTAATCTATTAACCTAGCATACAATCCAATGCAATCAACAAACAACAAGGTACATCAATGGAAATATCAAATCAAAGCATTCAATCAAATATACTACAAACCCTAAGCATGGGTTTTTAGCTCAACATCATCAATTTAAAACATTCATTCCACTCAATATAAATCAAATACAAATTGTTCATTTGCAATATCAATTCTCTTAATATAACAAAAACAATATTGAAATGAATTAAAAAAGAGAATAGAAAAACCCCTTGTGAAGATGCTAAGAGTAGGATTACTAGTCTTCCTCTTAGCTCCACTTTGATGTTTGATGAAGAACTCAAGCCCTCTTCAATGGTTGATTTCCCTTTTGCAATATGGAATGGAGCTTTCTCAAGTCACCAACCCTTCAATTGATTGTGCCTTTGAAAGATAGAAAGGAGCTTTCTCAAGTCACCAATCCTTTCAATGAAGCTTCTTCAACCTTCAAGAGCTTGTTAACCTAACTTATCCCAAAGAACCTCAAAGATCTAAACAATGGAAGATGGAGAAGATGAAGATGGAGGATGAAGATGAAGGGACAAGGAGAGTGTCACTCTCTCCTCATCCCAAGTGTGTTTGCTCTGGTTCCTTCTCTTTTCTCTTCTCCCTCTCTAAAACCCTAGCCGTCCCTCTTCTTGAAAACCCTAATTCTATTATTTATACAAAACCTCTGCTTCAAAAATCCGCGTTTTCTTTAGTCCATGAGTGACACGGCCAAGCTTAGGTAAGCTTGGCCGTGTTTGAGGTGCTTGGAGGGACACAGCCACAAGCTTGGCTGTGTCCCCTGAGGGTGTCCACTTCTGCCTTCATATATGTTTCTTTGGAAGCTTGGCCGTGTTTGACAAGTTTGGAGGGACACGGCCACAAGCTTGGCCGTGTCCCTTGAGTGTGTCCGCTTCTGTGTGATTTTCATCTCTTCTTCTTTGGACTTGAGTGTGACACGGCCAAGCTTAGACAACTTGGCCGTGTTTGTCATGTTTGGAGGGACACGGCCACAAGCTTGGCCTTGTCCCTTAAGTATGTCACCTACTGCTCTTCGTTCTTTGCTCTTCTTTCTTTGGTCTTCTTTGGTTTGCTCCTTGGGTGGGACACGGCCAGAGGCTTGGCCGTGTCTCTGGGTGTGTCTCTCTCTGTCCTCTTCAATCTTTGAGGGACACAGCCAAGCCTGATTTGGCTTGGCCATGTCATGCTTGATTCTTGCTCTTTTTCCTTTGTTTTGATCTTCCAAGGGTGTTTTTGCTCCTAAACCTAAAAACAACACTTTAAACAAACTTTAAACAAAAATCAATCAAAACAATAACTAAAAACACATAAAACATACTCTAAAAACTTTAGAACTTTAAGCTTTGAAAGTTGAAATAACATTTGCATCTTTTATTGAGTCATGGAAATTAATATTAGTAATGCCATTGGTTGATTGCTTGGATATCCAAGGATGGCCTCAAATTCTTCAATCATGGGACATATCTCAAAGCCATTAATCTTAAATGTCCTAGAATTCACATTCCAAATAGAAGCCATGGCATGTAAAAAACAATGGTCCAATTTAATATTTTGAAAACACTTCAAAGTATCAATTTTTGACCAAGATATTTGTTTTCAATGAATGGCATTCATATTTTTAAATAGACCTTTTATTTTCTTAAAATTGAGTTCAGTCATTATTGACAATTGAAGGGAAATTGGAATTGTTAAAAGGAATTTTAATGCTGAAGTGGAAAATTTTTTGGCTTCTGTATGAGATCATGGCTTGAAAAGAGATTTATATGGGATGATTGGCTATTCTAAAATTGACAATGAATAACTTGAGACCGAGACATGCAAGGATATAAAATTGGCAATGACAGGGTTTTGAGTTGCCGCGTTGCCTTTGGTTTTGTAAATTAGTGCTACTGTGAAAATTTTGAATGTGAAGAGAAAAGACCTATAATTGTATTGTAGGAATAATAATGATGATAGAAGTGTAAAAAAAAGAGAAAAAAGGGTCAAAAGTTACAGTTATATATCATCATTATTATTTTTATCATTATTTTTATTATACAATATTTCCTCAATTAATACAATAATAATAGATCGCTCAAAAGGAGGTGGTAGATCATGATCAAACAAAGCCCTGAAAAAGTCATCATTTGTTGGAGGAGGAGGCATATCACCTATCCCGAGTCCGCCCGAAGCAGGAGCACTTGAATCTCTATTACCTTAGAATTCAGATATGTAATGGTCCTCATCCAAAGTAGACGAAAGGATCTCATGGTCATCAATTTGGGGTCCCTTTGATGACGAAGCACAGGATCACTCATCCCCTGAAACTGGAAGTCTCAAAAATCTTGCTCTGAATGGTGATACAATTTTCAAATTGGGCAACCTGTTGACGACTAGTAGCTAACTCTTCTTGAAGTTTCTTATTTTGTTCCTCAAGCATCCACTGTGAGCCAAAAAGAAAAAGATAAGAGAATACATAATCATGCATACATGTAGCATAAATTATCATGGAATAGGAAAACCTACCAAGTAATTCATATCAATGCCTGTGGATGAGATGGTGTCTCTGGTTGATTAGAATGAGCAAACGGAGGAGCGAAAAAGGAAGGTCCAGCCTCATGACCAAATAAGTCAGCAGCTTGCAACAATCATTAAAAAAGTCAAAACAAGTTAAGAAAGAAGTAATTGCAATGGAAAATTGGTAAAAGTTTACCTGAGAGGTGCTAGCCCTGAGATGCAGGATGGACTCTCCTCCTTCTCCGTGATTCTTCTCTTCATCGCTATCCTCATTTTCCTCAGAAATCTCCCGAATGCCAACAGGAGATGCATCAAAGTTCAAGAGTCCTACTCGAATAAACTGGATATATGATGCACCCAGTGGATAGAGAAAGGTTTCAACATTATAAGTTAGGGTTTAATAAGAATTAGGGTTTCTAAGAAAACTATCACTATCATATTCAATTTCTAAGAAAACTATTACTCTTAAGTCCACAACTTAGCTCGGGTCCAGAACCCAAATTACTCTTAAGTCCACAACTTAGCTCGGGTGCAGAACCCAAATTAGTTTTTAAGTCTAGAACTTACGTCGGGTCCAGAACCCAAATTATTTTTAAGTCTAGAACTTACCATGGGTCTAGAACCCAAATTAAGTCCAGAACTTACCTTAGGTCTAGAACCTAAATTATTTTTAAGTCCAAAACTTACCTCGGGTCCAGATCTAAATCCTAAGTTTACCTTGGGTCCAGAACCCAAATTATTTTTAACTCCAAAGTTCAAACCTTCCTTGGGTGTGGAGTCCAGTATGGCTCTAAATCCAGTAAAAAATCACATTGCTTTTCGCTCTCTTTTGATGTAGTCTCAGATCGCTCAAGCAAGGGGCAAACTGTAGACCCTTAATTTTTGACCCAGTCCAGTCCAATATTTTTTAAACAGTCCAAAATAATTTTTGTGGTATTTTAATTAAATAATATATATTCATTGCTTACAATATTTATTTTTAATAAAAATAAAAAAGGTAACAGTAAAAAAAAGATAAAAAAATAAATAAAAATTGACGACGGAACAATCGGCGACGAAAATTTTTCGCCGCTGAAGATGAATTGGCTGGCTCGCCATAGCTCGCACGCAATTCTCACAGATTCTTGTAGCTGGCCTGCCCGTAGCCCGCAGCAATTTTTGCCAGCACAGTTTTTTTCGAAACCCAATTCTATTTGGTTTTCATTTCTTTTACTAAATGGTTTTTATTTCCTTAGACAATTAGAAGTAGATTTTTTATTTTTTTCTATAAATACCCTATTAAAACACAGAAAAGGAGGAGATTCTTGAGCTAAAATTTTTAAACCGGACTTGGGACTCTTGAATTCTTTCGGCCAAAAGGAAACCTTGAAGAAGCAAGAGGTAGTGAGGAAGCAACAACAATCCATTAAAGGCAGCCTACACTGTCTTTATTATTGTTCAGCCATAATTCAAAGATTGTGGAGGAACCAACAACGGAGGTTTGAATCTTTATTTCTTTGCTTATATCCATAGTAACTTCATTATACAATTTGATAAATTGTTCAAGCATGCATAATTTTGTTACTTGATCAATGGTTATGCTTATTATCCAAACTTTATTTAAAAACCCTAGAAAGAATTTTTCCAAAACCCTAATGCCTTAATGCTCGTAACACATATTTTTGAAATCACAAACCCTAATTACACTTTTCTAAATACTATAATGATCCGTTTCCTTAAAAATATAGTCAAATCAAAATTTTAAAATCTTCACAATAGCCTCCTCTTTCAAAATTGAATATGATAGTGATAGTTTTCTTAGAAACCCTAATTCTAATTAAACCCTAACTTATTTAGTTAAAACTTTAATCAATTATTATTTATTATCATCACAGTAGCATATTCCATTAAATCACTATGGTATTAGATTATTCAAATAATGTTTTAAACATCCAGTAGTTATATTACATATAAGTATTTATCAAAAATCCATGTTAAAATAGTCTTAGAGTTTTATGATAATCATGTTTCGACAAAAATCCTAAATCCTTTTTTCCGAACACTAATTCTTTAAAACAATAATCCTAAAAGCCAAAACCTTAATTCTTCAAAACTAAAATTTAGAAATCATTGAAACAACATCCAGTACCCCCAGTAGCCTAAAGCCAAAAATAAAACCAAAAACCTTAAAACTTTAAATCCCAGAACTCTAATTTCTTAAATCCTAAATCTTAAACCTTAATTTTATTTATTTAATGGATTGAATTATAATTTTATTTATTTATTTTATTATGTGATTTGTTATATATTAATGATGAATGGTTTATTTTATTTTATAAATGGTTTGCTTTTATTTATAATTACATAATTGAATATTCTTAAATTTGCCTTAGTTCTAAAATTGTAAGAGGTATGTTTCCACTTTGTGGGTACCTCATTAGTTAAATATTATGTAATTTAAATTATTTTAAAGTTTTTTGGACCAATATAAAGGACATGTTTCCACCTTTCGATGGGTGTCCCATTTAGTTTTAGACATGGGCGATGTAAGGACATGTTTCCATCCTCGGATGGGTATCCATTTATTTTTTTTGTTTGGACATTGCTTTAATTTTAATAAAATGATGCTTTACTTTAATTGTTTCATGTAATATGGATAATATTTGTTGTTCCAAGATGGCAACCAAGAGGGGGGGGGGGTGAATGGTTTCCTCAAGAAATGATGGCAAATTATAAACTCAACAAACAAGAAATGCGAAATAGAGAATTGGTTGAGTAGTGAGTAGAAGAAAGAACGCACAAGATTTAGAGTGGTTCGGATTTTCTTCAATCCTACATCGACTTCCTTAACAACTTTTTAAGGTTTCACTAATCTTTTGAAGTTTTACAAGCTCACTTCCAACTTTGGTGTTTTCACAAGTTCACACCTAACTTGACAAGTGTTTTTCTAAGGCTAACACTCAAACCACTTACAAGAGTTTTACTAGGCTCACTCTCACAACCTTTACAAGAGTTTTTCTAGGCTTACTCTCACAACCTAAGTGTTTTTGAAGCTCACACTCAAACTTTTACAATGGTGTTTTCAATGCTTACACCTAACATTCATTACAATTCAAATGTAAATTGGAGTAAAAGAAAATATGTTGCTTGGCTATAAATTTTTTTATTCTCCCTATGTTTTTCTCTTAGAATAGCAATGTATTTATAGCCAATGTGGTCTGACTAGCCGTTATAGATAGTGAGAATTAAGTCTTGGCAGTTTAGACCTTTTTTAATAGACTGTTCGAAGTAGTTCGCGGTCATCCTTGGTACAAGGATGGTCGCGTTCATGTCTCACGCGGTCTCCCTTGGACAAGGTACGGTCGCTGCATTCAAATTTGCTTCAACGGTCAAATTTAAGTGCTCTGCTGCAGGAATCTTGCACATGTTGTGGTTGTCGAGACGGTCGCGCATAGGTGCGGTTGCCCTTTTTTGAATGCTTAGGTGGGTTTCCAACAATCATTACACGTGGCATTCTTTAACTGGGCAAAATGAAAGTCCGCCTAAATATGAATGTCGCGGTCGCTCTAGGTGCCTGTTCGTGGTCTAGTTGAGAGACTCGTGTCGAACTTTTGGACGCACCTTAGGACGCGAACAATACTGTCAGTTTAAGCAGATTTCTCTTCAATCATCAGTGCGTCGCTGATACTGAAGGGCGGTCGCTAGAGTGGTAAGCGAGACCGTATTCTTCACCGTTCTTGTCACCACGAACCGTACTGGAATTTGGATGATTTGGGTTTCTACTATTGCGCTCGTCCATTATTTAGGACGGTCGCTCTTGTGGGAGTGTGGTCGCGATTGAGGTCGGGTTTCTGACCGCGAACCCTACTGTGATATGGTTTCATCCTTCAATTGAGTGGGGCGGTCATCTCCATGTCTTGTGCTACCACTAAATATGCTCTGTTCAACTTTATTTGAAACAACCTAATTCTGCAACAAGGTTCTTTAAACACATGTTAAATAAGTCATTCAATTTGAGTTGTCAAGGATCAAAATTGAGATCGTTTGGCTAACAATCTCCCCCATTTTGATTTTGACAATCAAATGGAATGATGATATAAATTGAAAGAAAATGTAAATTAGATTGTCTAACAATCTCCCTTAATTTAAACTGCTCATGTGTTGAATGTTAATAAATTTCTACAATGCTCCCCCTAAATATATGCATGAGTCATGTTTATGTTGGTGCATTAGTAAAATAACATAAAATATCATTCTCATTTTATATTAACTGTCTCTTCATCTTTTATCATTGTAACACCCCTAAATCCCATATACGTTCACTACATATCACCACCATGTAATGAACATACATAGAACCTAAGAATGCTACGGTTTTCCATAAACAATTCACAATATATATATATATAATATAATGATATTTAATTATAAACTAAATCAAAATAGGTATAAACATTTTATTTGATATACAGCGGAATTTATCAAAATATTTATATATATATATATATCCAAGTACCAGTTCACAAAGTTATATACATATACATTAAATCCAATACTTTACAAAACATATAGATTATATACATGATTGGCAGCTTTCTCTTTGATCTTTAAGTCCAGTACAACTCTTCAATTCCTAGACTCACTTGGTCTAGTGGATCTCTCGGGTTCTTCCCTAACACCTGCGCGATAAACACAATCGCGCTAAGCCAACGGCTTAGTAAAACAACTATAGTATCAATATGCTTTGATGCCATGCTCATGACCCTCAATCAAATAAATAATACATAGCAAATCATAACTTATTCATCATAAATTATCAACCCATAATTACATTATATCATTACTCATCAATTTCATTAAGCAATAGTAACAATTTAACAATCATAAATCACATTAAGCCTAAGACACACCTGGGCCCAAAACACCCTAATATGTTATTCAAAGTTCAGAGTCCCTGTGTTTGATTTAATATCATAATCATCAAGCCCGTAGGCAATATATATATATATCATATCTCTATCCATGGATAGCGTAATAGACCCAGTCTCTTGGACCATCAACCCATTAACATGAGGAGATCCTCAACTCGGTTAGACTGTTACAAGTTTCAATTGGAATCATCAGCTTACGGGCCATCCCATTTCGCCTATCCAATGATTCATAAACATCACATTTCTCATATATCAACTGGAACCGGCTTACGGACCATCCCATTTCGCCTATCCAGTGATTCAATTGGAATTGGTTTACGGGCCATCCCATTTCACCTATCCAATGATTCATAGGCATGCCATCAAAAACAGGACTCTGAAAGTTGAATCAACACATTAGGCATATTAACATTTCATTTATTCTTTCACAATTTATTCCCTTTACATCAACTTGGCCCAATCACAGTGGCCTCACATATCATTTAATTCATCTTAATCAATCACATTAGTTCTGCATCAATTCTCAAATCATATCAAAGCAACTCAATCATGTTAATTCCATACCCCATCACATAAGTATGCACAATTAATAACTTCCTCATACATTACACAAAACATTATAAATATGCCTTCACAATGCATTAGTGCTCTCAATGCTTTAACAAATACATGTGTGTTATGCTTTCACATCTTATAAATGTATGCAATGATGTAGTTGCACTTACCTCAATAACACTTCACTCAACTCTAATTACTTCCTCTATCAAGGGTCTCTTACTTTTCAAATAAATGATGGTTCACCCTCTTCAAGACCTAATCCCAAAAATAGCAATATACACTTACTTAGGGATACACAAGAGATAATCAAGTTAATAAATAACTAGGGCAAACCCTAAACTTAACACGCTCACCCACACGGGCGTGCTACTGGGCGTGTAATACATACTGTCTCAACCACTTAACAACACGTCCAACCTCCTGGACGTGCTCCTGGCCGTGCCAATTCTCCAATCTCACAGTAGCTATGACACGCTCAATAACACGGGCGTGTTAATGGTCGTGTCACACCTACTGCCTCCAACACAATTGACACGCCTAAAGACTCTGGACGTGCTCATGAGCGTGTCAGGCCAACAACTCAGATTCCGGCCACACCAACAAACAAACAACCAAACTCTTCTTATCACTTTCTTTCCTTTCAAACAAACTCATCCAAACTAACCCAAAAACCAACTCAAACATACAACAACACCAAAACAAGACAAGACACATACACAAACACAATTCACAAATCATCATCATCACTTCAAACCCTCAACACCAACATATCTCCATCTTTACCAAGAAACCCACTCTATCCATCAAACAAACCCCAAAATCCATAATCAAAGAATCAAACACCCATAAAAACATCTCAATCAAGCCAACATACTCTTAACATTATACCACTCCATCAAAACTCAAACATAACTCAAACAACACAAGAAAACAAGAGAGAACTTACCAAATTTGAGGAAACTTCACAAATCTCTAACTTGATGATTTGATTCTTCCTTCAAATTACTCTTAGCTCTTCAATCTCTCTCTTGCTCTCTTCCTTCTTGGATGTCCGGCCAACAAAAATGGAAAGAAGAAAAATGAAGAGTAAACAAATCAACTCTTATCTCTACACCAAAATCCACTCACTCTCATCCAAGCATTTTAATATTATTATAATCCAAATTAATCCCATCCACTAATTAATTACTTCCCTTTTCCTTAATAATTAAATACTCAATAATATAAAAATATCTTCCTCCACTACTACTCTCTCTTTGACCATTATTTGACTCATATATATGTTATATATATTACAATATACACAACATATAAACTTGTCTCTAAACCCTATTTCTTCCCAAAACACATATACATATACTTTACTTCTCTCAACTTAAACCAACAACAACAACAACAACAACAACAACAACAACAACAACAACACATACAAAACTTCTAGGGCATGCATAGGGATATTACAATTCTCCCCCTCTAAAAAAAGAAATTTCGTCCTCGAAATTACCTGTTATTAAGTCTGAAACAACTGAGGATATTGACCTTGCATGGATTGTTCACTTTCCCAAGTTGCTTCCTCTTTTCCATGATTCTTCCATAGAACTTTCACCAATGGCACACTCTTGTTCCTCAACTCTTTCACTTCTCGTGCCAAGATAGCAACTGGTTCCTCTTCAAAAGTCAAATCTGGGCTCACTTCGATAGATTCAATTGACAACACATGAGATGGATCCGACCTATATCTCCTCAACATAGAAACATGAAACACATTATGAATACGATCCAACTCAGGTGGTAAAGCAAGTCGATACGCCACTGGCCCAACTCTTTCTAACACTTCATACGGCCCAATGAAACGAGGACTCAATTTACCTTTCCGACCAAACCTTAAAATCTTCTTCCAAGGAGATACTTTCAAAAATACCTTATCTCCAACATCAAACTCTATGTCTCTCCTTTTCAGATCTGCATAAGACTTCTGTCGGTCTGAAGCTGCTTTTAACCTACCTCGTATCAACTTCACTTTCTCTTCTGTTTCTTGAATCAAATCAGGGCCAATTATTTTACCTTCACCAAGTTCACTCCAACAGAGAGGTGTCCTACACCGTCTACCATATAATGCTTCAAATGGTGCCATACCAATGCTAGATTGGTGACTGTTGTTGTAAGCAAACTCCACAAGTGGTAAAAACCTATCCCAACTTCCAGATAAATCGATGACACAGCTTCTCAACATGTCCTCAATAATCTGTATCACCCTCTCTGACTGTCCATCCGTCTGTGGATGAAAAGCAGTACTGAAGTGTAATCGAGAACCCAAAGCACTATGCAAACTCTTCCAAAATCTTGAAGTAAACCTGGAATCTCGATCAGACACTAAAGAAGTTGGAACACCATGCAGTTTCACAATCTCATGGATATACAGCTCAGCCAACCTCTCCAAAGAGTAATCCATCCGCACCGGAAGGAAATGAGTTGTCTTAGTCAATCTATCCACAATCACCCATATGGCATCATGCTTTCTTTGTGTCAATGGTAAACCAGATACAAAATCCATGGTTACTCTATCCCACTTCCATTCTGGTACTGATAATGGTTGAAGCAATCCAATTGGAACTTGATGCTCTGCTTTAACCTTCTGACAGGTGAGACACTTCGACACAAAATCTGCAATATCTCTCTTCAAACCAATCCACCAATAATGCTGTCTCAAATCATGATACATCTTGGTATTACCCGGATGCATAGCAAACACTGACTGATGTGCTTCTTCTAAAATAACTCTTTTCAAATCAGCATCATCGGGTATACACAATCTATTCTTGAACCACAAGCTCCCATCATTTTTCACAATAAAATCTCTAGTCTTTCCATTCTTGCAATCTGAAATAATCTTTTGAATCTTCATATCAATCAATTGAGCTTCTCTGATCTGATCCAATAAAATTGGTTTTAAATGCAATTGTGCCATCAATGCACCATCATCACAAACTACAAAACTAGCATGCAACGCTCTCAACTCAACAAGCAACAAGAGCGAATAAGCAGTCAAACCTGCTAAAGACTTCCGACTTAAGGCATCAGCAACAACATTTGCTTTACCTGGATGATAATCAATCAAGCAGTCGTAATCTTTAATCAATTCCAACCATCTCCTCTGCCGAAGATTCAGCTCCTTCTGAACACCCAAATACTTCAAACTTTTGTGATCCGTATAGATGAAACATTTCTCTCCAAATAGATAATGTCGCCAAATCTTCAAAGCAAACACAATAGCTGCTAACTCCAAGTCATGAGTCGGATAGTTGAGTTCATGCGGTTTCAACTGTCGAGAAGCGTAAGCTATCACTTTACCCTCTTGCATCAGTACACAACCCAAACCACTATGTGAAGCATCACTGTAGATCACATATGGTTTGTCTTCTACAGGTAAAGTGAGAACAGGCGCTTGAGTTAACAACTCTTTTAACTGCTCAAAACTAGTCTGACACTGATCAGTCCACACAAATCTCACTCCCTTCCGAAGTAGTCTGGTAAGTGGAGTAGCTATTAAAGAAAAACCTTTCACAAACCGTCGGTAATAGCCAGCCAATCCCAGAAAACTTCTAACTTCAGTCACAGTCTTCGGTGGACTCCAATTCAGAATAGCTTCAACTTTACTCGGGTCAACCCTAATACCATCTGCTGACACTATATGACCGAGAAAAGCTACTTGGTCAAGCCAGAATTCACACTTTGATAACTTAGCAAACAATTGCTTCTCTCTCAAAATTTGTAACACAATCCGAAGATGCTCACTATGCTCCTCCTCATTCCGCGAATACACTAAGATGTCATCTATAAACACTACCACAAATTGATCCAAATAGGGCCTAAACACCCTATTCATTAAATCCATAAAAGCAGCAGGTGCATTCGTCAACCCAAATGGCATTACCAAAAATTCATAATGCCCATACCTGGTTCGAAAAGCTGTCTTTGGCACATCCTCGGCTCTAACCCGCAACTGATGGTACCCTGATCTCAAATCAATCTTAGAAAACACAGCTACTCCCTTCAATTGATCAAAGAGATCATCGATTCTAGGCAAAGGATACTTATTCTTGATAGTTATCTTATTCAATTGCCTATAATCGATACACAATCTCATAGTACCATCCTTTTTCTTAACAAACAAAACAGGAGCTCCCCATGGCGACACACTAGGGCGAATAAAACCCTTATCCAGCAACTCCTGCAACTGCACCTTCAATTCTCTCAATTCTACAGGTGCCATTCTATAAGGAGTAATAGAGATAGGAGCGGTACCTGGTAACAACTCAATACCAAACTCCACCTCTCGCTCAGGAGGCAATCCTGGCAACTCCTCTGGGAAAACATCTGGAAATTCTGAAACTGTGGGAATGCTATCCAATTGAGAACCTACCACTCTAGTATCCAACACATGAGCAAGGTAAGCTTCACACCCTTTTCTAATCATCTTCCTTGCTGCAACAGCTGAAATAAACAAAGATGCTGAAATAAACAAAGATGCAAGCTATCTCTGCTCACTAGATACCAACACTACTATATCCTCACTAGTTCTCAAAGTAACACACTTCTTCTTACAATCTACCACAGCTCCATGCCTAGACAGCCAATCCATGCCTAGAATCAAATCAAATTCTTTAAATGGCATCTCAATCAAATCACCACAAAACTTCTCATCCTGTACCACCACTGCACAATCTCTATGCACTTTACTAACAATCACGCTATGCCCTAAAGGATTTGTCACCAACACATCAAATCCTAGGGACTCAGCATGCATTTCAGACACAGGCAATACAGATGCACTAATGTATGAATGTGTGGATCCAGGGTCAATCAAAGCAAATACAGAAATGCCAAATAAAGAAAAAGTACCAGCTATGACTGCAGAAGCATCAGGCTGTCGTTGCATCACATAAACCCGCTGAGATGGCCCAGCCTCATCTGGTCTGCCATCCCTGGGTGTAGATCCTCCTCTCTGACTAAACACAGACCTACCCCCTCGGCTGAAACCCCTGCTTCCTCGACCTCTGCTAAAACTCTGCCGAGAAGCTGTAGATTCCACTGATCTCTGGTCCTGCATCTCAGGACACTCTCTAATGAAATGGTTAGGCGATCCACATCCAAAACACACACCTGTTCTACCAATCCTCTGACAATTACCCACATGAACCTTACCACAAAGCTCGCATGCCAGTGGAGTGGATCTCTGCATAAAGGGAGTCGGTGCACTAGCCACAGAAGCTGTAGGTCTAGGTCTCGGTCTCTGAAACTGTCCTGATCTACTCATCTGCCTCTGACTCCTTCCCACTCTAGGAACAAAGCTCCCTCTGCCCCTCTTCACTGATGAAGACCCTGTCTCAAACTGTGGTCTTCTCACTCTAGTCTCTTCCTCAGATGCAGCTGCAATGACTTGAACTCTCTCTACACTCCGTGCTGCTGCCACAAGCTGAGAGAAATCAGTATATCTGGATCCAGCCACATGACAAATAAGAGAAGGCCTCAACCCCTCTTCGAATCTCCTACATCTATCAATGTCATCGGATATAATGCCTCCCGCATAATGGCTTAATCGAATAAACTCTACTTCATATTCAGTTACTGTCCGATGATCTTGTTTCAAACTCAAGAATTCCATTTTCTTCACATCCTTATACTCCCTAGGAGTATACTTCAATTCAAATTCCCTAAGGAAATCAGCATAGGTCAATGTGGGTGGATCATCCATGGCATGTGGTACGGTCTTCCACCAGTCATATGCATCCTTCTGCAATAATGACCTAGCATAATCAAACTTCTCCTCTGATGTGGCTTGCAACTGAATAAAAATTCTCTGAACTTTATCAAGCCATTGTTCTGCCACAGCTGGATCTATCGTACCCAGAAAATCCTCTGCCCCAAACTTCCTCAGTTTATCATATTGTCTCACTGGTACCTGAGGCTGAGGTGGTGGTGGAGGTTGCGCTGGTGCTTGCCTCATAACTTCCATCATATGTCTAAACCAGGCTGGTGGAATCTCATCACCTGCTGGTCTCCCCGACACTGAAGCAGGTACCTCACTGGCTACCTCAACTCTAGCTCCCTCCCTACTCTCAACAGGAGCTATACTCTCTGCACTTCCTTCTACAAACTGCCGTGAATGGGAATCCATTACTACCTATATCTGCAAACACGACCAAATACACCTTATTAAAGATCAAAGGCTGCCAATACCAACATATATTTTATTCAAAATCAACTTTTAAAATCAAAATACTCTTTTTATAACATTTTTCCTAGGTTGAGAATCTCAAACCTAGGCTCTGATACCAAAACAATTGTAACACCCCTAAATCCCATATACGTTCACTACATATCACCACCATGTAATGAACATACATAGAACCTAAGAATGCTACGGTTTTCCATAAACAATTCACAATATATATATATATATAATATAATGATATTTAATTATAAACTAAATCAAAATAGGTATAAACATTTTATTTGATATGCAGCGGAATTTATCAAAATATTTATATATATATATATATCCAAGTACCAGTTCACAAAGTTATATACATATACATTAAATCCAATACTTTACAAAACATATAGATTATATACATGATTGGCAGCTTTCTCTTTGATCTTTAAGTCCAGTACAACTCTTCAATTCCTAGACTCACTCGGTCTAGTGGATCTCTCGGGTTCTTCCCTAACACCTGCGCGATAAACACAATCGCGCTAAGCCAACGGCTTAGTAAAACAACTATAGTATCAATATGCTTTGATGCCATGCTCATGACCCTCAATCAAATAAATAATACATAGCAAATCATAACTTATTCATCATAAATTATCAACCCATAATTACATTATATCATTACTCATCAATTTCATTAAGCAATAGTAACAATTTAACAATCATAAATCACATTAAGCCTAAGACACACCTGGGTCCAAAACACCCTAATATGTTATTCAAAGTTCAGAGTCCCTGTGTTTGATTTAATATCATAATCATCAAGCCCGTAGGCAATATATATATATCATATCTCTATCCATGGATAGCGTAATAGACCCAGTCTCTTGGACCATCAACCCATTAACATGAGGAGATCCTCAACTCGGTTAGACTGTTACAAGTTTCAATTGGAATCATCAGCTTACGGGCCATCCCATTTCGCCTATCCAATGATTCATAAACATCACATTTCTCATATATCAACTGGAACCGGCTTACGGGCCATCCCATTTCGCCTATCCAGTGATTCAATTGGAATTGGTTTACGGGCCATCCCATTTCACCTATCCAATGATTCATAGGCATGCCATCAAAAACAGGACTCTGAAAGTTGAATCAACACATTAGGCATATTAACATTTCATTTATTCTTTCACAATTTATTCCCTTTACATCAACTTGGCCCAATCACAGTGGCCTCACATATCATTTAATTCATCTTAATCAATCACATTAGTTCTGCATCAATTCTCAAATCATATCAAAGCAACTCAATCATGTTAATTCCATACCCCATCACATAAGTATGCACAATTAATAACTTCCTCATACATTACACAAAACATTATAAATATGCCTTCACAATGCATTAGTGCTCTCAATGCTTTAACAAATACATGTGTGTTATGCTTTCACATCTTATAAATGTATGCAATGATGTAGTTGCACTTACCTCAATAACACTTCACTCAACTCTAATTACTTCCTCTATCAAGGGTCTCTTACTTTTCAAATAAATGATGGTTCACCCTCTTCAAGACCTAATCCCAAAAATAGCAATATACACTTACTTAGGGATACACAAGAGATAATCAAGTTAATAAATAACTAGGGCAAACCCTAAACTTAACACGCTCACCCACACGGGCGTGCTACTGGGCGTGTAATACATACTGTCTCAACCACTTAACAACACGTCCAACCTCCTGGACGTGCTCCTGGCCGTGCCAATTCTCCAATCTCACAGTAGCTATGACACGCTCAATAACACGGGCGTGTTAATGGTCGTGTCACACCTACTGCCTCCAACACAATTGACACGCCTAAAGACTCTGGACGTGCTCATGAGCGTGTCAGGCCAACAACTCAGATTCCGGCCACACCAACAAACAAACAACCAAACTCTTCTTATCACTTTCTTTCCTTTCAAACAAACTCATCCAAACTAACCCAAAAACCAACTCAAACATACAACAACACCAAAACAAGACAAGACACATACACAAACACAATTCACAAATCATCATCATCACTTCAAACCCTCAACACCAACATATCTCCATCTTTACCAAGAAACCCACTCTATCCATCAAACAAACCCCAAAATCCATAATCAAAGAATCAAACACCCATAAAAACATCTCAATCAAGCCAACATACTCTTAACATTATACCACTCCATCAAAACTCAAACATAACTCAAACAACACAAGAAAACAAGAGAGAACTTACCAAATTTGAGGAAACTTCACAAATCTCTAACTTGATGATTTGATTCTTCCTTCAAATTACTCTTAGCTCTTCAATCTCTCTCTTGCTCTCTTCCTTCTTGGATGTCCGGCCAACAAAAATGGAAAGAAGAAAAATGAAGAGTAAACAAATCAACTCTTATCTCTACACCAAAATCCACTCACTCTCATCCAAGCATTTTAATATTATTATAATCCAAATTAATCCCATCCACTAATTAATTACTTCCCTTTTCCTTAATAATTAAATACTCAATAATATAAAAATATCTTCCTCCACTACTACTCTCTCTTTGACCATTATTTGACTCATATATATGTTATATATATTACAATATACACAACATATAAACTTGTCTCTAAACCCTATTTCTTCCCAAAACACATATACATATACTTTACTTCTCTCAACTTAAACCAACAACAACAACAACAACAACACATACAAAACTTCTAGGGCATGCATAGGGATATTACAATCATTCTCTCTTTTTCTTCTCCCCCTTTGTCATAGGGAAAATGCATAAGATAATAGAAATATTTAAAGACAATGATATGATTATGAGCATTAAGTATAATAAACAAAATGTTGTTAGATAGAGGGCAGTACAAGGATAATGTAAGATAGGAAATAGAAAAACAAAATCAAAACAACAAAACATAACCAAAAACAGGAAAAATAAACTAATTAGAATCTTGATCTTCATCTAGCTCTTCTTTGTCTAAAGGAGCTTTTCCCTTACCCAGAGAGACATTGCTGGTATAGCTAGTGCTGATAGATTCTTCTTCTTCAGGGAGACTTTCTGTGTGATCACTTATATCCCAATCCTCAAGATTGCATTGAGGCAAGTTCAGTTTGCCTTGCATGTCATAGAGATCATGATGCATGTGAGATATAAGGTCAATCCTTTTGTTCAAGTGATGGAATCTCTTGGAGACACTTTTCTTGAATAGAGAGAGTTTCCTGGAGAGTGATTTGATAGCTTTTATAATGAGTTTTATAGGAGAACTGGTTTGGGTAGGCTTAGATGAGGAAGCTTTGGGAGGTAGTTCAATAGCAACTTTCAAGGAGTCTCCTTCTTCCTCAATGGTGTACCTTGGTCTTTTCTTTTGTCTATCCACAACACCTCGTTTGCCAAAGTAATACACATATGTACCCTCAATCTTCCTTACACAGCCAGCATGTTCTAGATAGTCAATGGTGATGGCACTGGAGGCAAGATTGAAAGGGTTTCTCTAGGTAGCTAAGTTAAGATCATTTAGCAAGTTCATATGCCTAGCTATTTGAGTTATTTGTGAGGACAAGAAGAAAGTTCCAGTTCTTGTGACAGCATGGTGATACAATGTGTCAATCAAGAACTTTGTTGTTTTCATTTGGATGTTGTGGGTGAAAGCATATAAGAAGATGAGATCTCTTTTTGTTACCTTTTCATTCCCATCAGCCCTTTGATGTATGGTGTAGGTGATGATCCTATGAAGCATCCAATGGGTGAGGGATTTGATGTGTCTAGCTTTTGACTCTTTTTCAAATGAGGTTTCCACAGAAATTTCTTGCCAAAAGGTAGAGAGTGTTTGATTGGAGAAGGCTAAATCATTGTAAGAGGTTATTCCATCAACAGGAAAGTCCTAGATTTTTCCAAAGTTCTCTAATGTTAAGGCTAGGTATTGGTCAAATAACTTAAATCTAACCCCATACCACCCTAGTGCAGAATTTGCACTCTTTTCAATCTGAAAGGACATGAGAAATTCCTTACTTAAACTAGAATAACCTACTTCTTCAGGAAATATGAATTTCCTCCAGCCAAGAACATCAAGTAGACTTTCAAACTCATCTTTAATGTTGAGGGCAGAGAGCATTCCATCAAATGGATATTTGGTTCCTTCAATTTTCTTTCTCTTTAGCATGGCATATCTCGCGTCTTCCTCAGGGGTTTGGTGGTGAGGTTTATGAATTTTCTCACCTCTTCTAGACTATGGAGGAGATGGAGGAGCATCTATTGGTTTGCTTATGGTGATCCCTGAAGGCTTCTTTCCTTTCCCTTTCCTTTTGGAGGTGATTTTCTTTTTGGGGGCCATTAGAGTTGAAGAACAGGAAGAAAACTGGAAAACATAGAATGTTTGAGAAGGAGATGATCTTGAGAGGATTACAGAATTTCGAGAAGAGTGTACAGAGTGCGGTCGCCTATTTATATTGGTGCGATCGCTAAAGACACTCTAGTGACCATTAAGAAAATTAGTGCGCTCGTGAGTGCAGAGAATGTCTGCAACGGTCGAAACTGTTTAAATTATTGCGACCGCACACAGAGTTTCCCGACCGCTTACAGAAGTATCAATTTAGATGAATCTGTCTGGCAAGATAGCGAGCACTAGAGGCATTGGAGCGAACACGAGTAGCTCAAAAATGAAAGAGACATAAAAGATGATGGATTTTTATAATTTTAAGCAAAAAGTCTATGGGTTAAGATGTTTAAGAAATTTTTATTGATAGGCAATCTTTTATCCATTTAGGGTAGTTCCATCAATCATACCTAAATTAAGTTTAATAAAGTTAAGCCTATCTTCATTCAAAGGTTTTGTAAAGATATCAGCAAGTTGATTATGTGTATCTATAAACTCTAAGACAATATTCTGGTTTTGTACATTATCTCTCAAAAAATGAATGCTTAGATCTAGAGTGTTGGATAGGATTTTTAGACAAATTGATAGCACTAGTGTTGTCACATTTAATGGAGATGCTGTTAAATACTTTGCCATAGTCAAGCAATTGTTGTTTCATCCATAATACTTGCATGCAACAAAAACATGCTGCAACATATTTAGCTTCCACCGTAGACAAAGCAACTAATGCTTGTTTCTTACTATGCCAAGAAACTAGACAATTGCCAAGAAAGTGACATGCTCCTGTTGTGCTTTTTCTATCTAAGATGCAACCAGCATAATCCGCATCCGAAAAACCTAAGATATGAAATGATGTGTTTTTAGGATACAAAGACCTAAATGTATTGTACCACTTAAATATTTCAAAATTCTCTTAGTAGCATTCAAGTGTGTTTCTTTAGGAAAAAATTGAAATCTAGCACAAAGACATACAACATACATTATATCAGGTCTAGAAGCGGTTAAGTAAAGTAGTGGTCTGATAATACCTTGATGTTTCTTTTCATTTACTGCTTTACCATTTTCATCTTTACCCAATTTCAAGGATGTGCTCATAGGAGTCTTGATAGTTTTGCCGCCATCCATTCCAAATTTCTTGATGAGTTCTTTTGTATATTTGGATTGGTTAATAAAGATCCCATCTTTGTATTGCTTGATTTGCAGTCCAAGGAAGAACTTGAGTTCACCCATCATGCTCATTTCAAATTCCCTAGTCATACAACAAGCAAATTCTTTGCACAAGGTTTCATTAGTAGCTCCAAATATTATGTCATCCGCATAAATTTGTACAATTAAAATGTAATGTTTTTCCTTTTTAACAAAGAGAGTTGTATCAACTTTTCCTTTTGAAAAACCATTTTCAAGAAAATATGCACTAAGTCTATCATACCAAGCTCTTGGTGCTTGTTTCAATCCATATAAAGCTTTGGTAAGTTTGAAAACATGATTAGGAAAATTGTAGCTTTCAAAACCAGGAGGTTGTTCTACATAAACTTCTTCGTTTATAAGTCCATTTAGAAATGCACTTTTAACATCCATTTGAAAGAGTTTAAAGTTCATGTGATATTCAAAAGCAAGTAATATTCTAATAGCTTCTAATCTAGCTACAGGCGCAAATGTTTCATCATAGTCAATACATTCTTCTTGATTATAGCCTTTGGCTACCAACCTTGCTTTATTCCTAACAATGTGACCATTTCATTAAGCTTATTTCTATAGACCCATTTGCATCCTATGATTGAATGATTTGTAGGTCTAGGAGTGAGTTGCCAAACATTATTTCTTTCAAATTGATTAAGTTCATCTTGCATTACAGTCATCGAACTTTCATCGTTTAGAGCCTCCTCAATGGTCTTTGGCTCAATTTGAGAAACAAAAGCAAAATTAACATCTATATGATTAATTTTAGATCTAGTAATTACTCCCTTAGATGTTTCACCAATGATGAGTTCCTTAGGATGATCTTTCTTGCATATCCAATCCTTAGGTAGATCTTGAGTCTTTTCTTCAAGTTCATACTGATTGATCTTTGGAGCATCAATAGTTTCATGAGGTTCAAGAGTACCTGCAGGGTCATTGAAAGTACTACCTTTCTTTTGATCAAGTTTAGATGATTCATCAAATACAACATGCATTGATTCTTCAACAACTAGAGTTTTCATGTTAAATACTCTATATGCTTTGCTATATGATGAGTATCCTAGGAATATGCCTTCATCTGATTTGGATGAAAATTTTCTAAGATTTTCCATGGTGTTCAATATAAAGCATTTGCATCCAAATACTCTAAAATATCCAATTCTGGGAATTCTTCCATTCCATAGCTCATAAGAAGTTTTATTAGTTAAATGCCTTTTGTAAACACGATTTGCAATGTAACAAGCTGTATTAATGGCTTCTACCCAAAAATAAGATGGTAATTCATATTCATTGAGCATTATTCTAGCCATTTCAACCAAGGTTCTATTTTTCCTCTCAACCACACCATTTTGTTGTGGAGTTCTAGGAGCAAAAAAATTATGTGAAATGCCAAGTTCATTACAAAAACTTTCAAAATTTTCATTCTCAAATTCTTTGCCATGATCACTCCTAATAGATGTGATCACATATCCTTTTTCATTTTGAACTCTTTTTGCAAACATTTTGAAGTAATTAAAAGCTTCATTCTTTTGAGCTGAGAAATTAACCCATGTGAATCTAAAGTAATCGTCAACAAGTACAAATGCATATAATTTGCCTCCTAAGCTTGTAACTCTATTTGGTCTAAACAAATCCAAATGAATGAGCTCTAAAGGTCTAGAGGTACTTATAACATTCTTTGATTTAAATGAGCTCTTATGTTGCTTACCACGTTGACAAGACTCACAAATTCTATCTTTGTCATATTTTATCTTAGGTAGACCATCAACTAGGTTTTCATTACAAATATATTTTATTTGATCCATACCAGCATATCCTAGTCTTCTATGCCATAACCATGCATCATTATTAGTAGACATTAAACATTTAAATGCATGATTTGAATGTATGTTAATATTATAAGTGTTGTTTGTCCTAGTACCCTTAAATATGATAACACCATTTGAATTTGTGATTTTGCATCCTTTCGAATCAAAATTAACAATGTATGCTCTATCACATAATTGACTAACACTTAGCAAATTATGTTTCAACCCATCAACAAGCCATACATCTTCTATTAAATCTTTACCAATTGAACCAATGGAGCCAACACCAATAATTTTACCTTTAGCATCATTTCCAATATTTACATTACCTCCATGTTTGTAGGTAATACTTATAAAGAGCTTTGCATTCCCGGTCATATGCCTTGAGCACCCACTATCCATAAGCCATGTGCTTTCATTGATAGTAGATTTTAGGCATACCTACAAGGTAATAGTGGTTATCTTTTCTTAGGTACCCAAATGAAGTTGGGTCCTTGATAGTTAGTAATAAAGGTGTCTTTTAGCTTGAGATAAGCCTTTCTAATATGACAAAAGAAACTTTTATGTCCAAATTTCATGCAGTATGTACATTGCCAAAGTGTCTTATATTTTTGTATTTTTCTATTCATATTCCAAGTATTATGCATACAACTACAAATTTGCTTTTGTGCAAGTTTAGTGTACATAAATGCATGATTACTTTTTGAGAACTTAGCTCTATTTCCTAGTGAGCCATGAAAAGTTCTTTTGGAACTTTTAGACTTGGTGTGAACATCTTTGTTCTTTATAATATCAACATTAGAAATTTTAGTTGTAGATGCTTTTACAAATGTTGGTGTGCTTGGTGCAATGTTAATTGAGCCATATAAGATTGTTTGAAGGACTTTTTTTTATATATAATTTGATTAATGAACAAAAATTTTATTTAAAAATGTTTAATTATTATCCAAGACAAAACTTTATTTTTCCAAGATCTTTCACCTGGAATTCCTTTTTCAAATTTATACTGCTTGGAATTTCTTCAGGAGTTCTAATCATATTCAAATCGTCAATATAAATAGCAATTACAGTAAATTCTAATCCAGATTTCTTTATAAAATGATATGGATAAATTGGATCATTCTTATAAACTTCTTTTATCAAATATTCACTAAGACAATTATGCCACATGCATCTATATTGCTTTAATACATACTAAGATCTTTATAACTTAATTGAATAAATTTCTTGAGAACCTTTATTATATTTTTTATGGCATTTCAAATTCTTAAAGGATTTTCATATAGATTTTACTATCAAGTACGCCATATGAATAGACAGTAACAATATCCATTAGACACATATCAAGCTTTTCACACGCTGCTAAATTAATCAAATATCTAAAGATTGCATCCACCATAAGAGAATAAGTTTCCTCATAGTCAATGCTAGGCCTTTGCAGTGAGAAATTTTGTATAACTAATTGTGCTTTATATCTCACAATTTCATTTTTCTCATTACAATTTCAATTTTGTACTCCACTAGCATTGAACTATTAGGTGTTTAGACTATAAGTGAAGAAACTTCATACTCTGAAAGTGAATTTAGTTATGCTTGAATTGCATATTTCTATTTTGGCTAATAATTTTTCTATACCTACATTCTTCAATAGATGTAGGTTCAAGATCTCCATTTTCTTACAAAATATCAATAGGACTATTATATGAAAAAATTTTATTGACAACTATATATTTTCAGTTTCATATTTTTCCCATAGTGACATAACTTATTGAGATCTCATTATTTTCACAATTTTCTGGCACCTGAACCTATTCTAGAGTTGTGTAAGTAATTATGTCTTGGGTCTCTTCAAGAGCACCTTCTTCTAAAATATTACCATCTTAGTTATTTATTCCTCCCATTTTTTATGAATTTATATCTTTGAGACCGATTAGTCTACATCCTTTAGGCATATATTATTAGTATTTGTATTATCAAATTATCCTATGGGGACATCAATTTGAAAATGAAAATTTACAATTGGTATATGAGATTTAAGAAATCTATTTGAATAAGTAAATGTGCTTGGCAACAGATTTGCAATATTGTGCTAATATATTATTATTTTGACTTTCAAATCAAATTACTTTGTTTGAGGATCTAAATGAGATCATTATAATGGGAAAATTATTTCATCAAAATGAAGATCGGCAAATCATGCCGTAATTAATGATTTAAGATATTTAATTATAGAAGGAGATTTATATTCGACATATTTTCCTAACCTCCTTTGAGGACCCATTTTCATGTGTTGTGATGGAATAGTTGGAATATATATCACATAACCAAAATTATAAGATGACAAATATTTGGTTCTTAAACAAAAGTTAATTTTAATTTGGAGAATTTATGATAACTAGTTGGCCAAATACATACAAGTTCTGCTACATTATAGACCTTAAATTTTAGCCCTAGATGAATCCAATCTCAATTTAAAAGCTCAAATTGAATCTAGTCCTAATTAAAAAGCCTGAATTGAATCCGGTCCTAAATAAATGCCCACTGAACATAAATCTTTGCCATAAGTCATGTCCAATTCACCATGAAAAATGGTCATTGTGAATTAGCCATAAGCCCATGACCAATTCTCATGTCCATTAAACTTTTCTAATTATATTTAAATTCTAATTTTACTTAGTTAAGTAGTGGGGTTTCCTAAGAAGATTGTAATTGTTCAGCTAAGTAACCAGATTAAGAGGGTTTTTAACCCTAATGCATCATTATAAAAAGGGATAATTACCATCAATTAAGGATGATAATGAGTAGAAAAGAAAGAGAACAAAAACAATAAGCAATCAAAAACCAAAGGAGAGACAGAGAGCAACCAAATAGACATAAGTTAAGCTTATGAGAAATAGTAGGCAATCCCCGAATTATTTAACTTAGCCAGGACCCTAACTATCCAAACCATCCATAAAACTTTAAGGCATAATTCAACATCAATCTTTATAGAGGGATTGTGTCGAGGCTTATTTCAATAAAATCATTTTGGTGGAGCTAACAACGTAGGCATGGTTTTCATAAACTAAATTTATTTAATTCAATTGGTCATCATCATTGTTTAACCCTATAAATATGCTATGTTTTGATTTACTATTTTAAATTTATTTAAGTTGCAACCTAAGATGTTACCTTTTGCTCCAAACCCTAATCCCATCCATTAGAACCTTAGTTTAAGGTCAAGCCTTAATTATGCATTTAAAACCCTTATCCTATCCATTTAAACCATATTTTTATCACTAAAACCATATTTTATAAATCAAAACCCTAATTGCATTCTCAAATCCTAGTTTTGTAAATCTAAAACCCTAATTGTACGATAAGCCTAATTTGTCACTAAAACCCTAATTTGATATCAAAATCCTACTTTATCCTTAAAATCTTAATTAGTGTTTCAAAGCCCTAGTTTTGTTTTTGATCTTAACTTCCTTTTAATCAAGCCCTAATTGTTATAATTCTTTGTACAATTATTTATGTGATGATTATGTTTGTTTTATTATGGGTGAATTATAATCTCTAATTATTCATATTTTAAGGATGCAAAAGGCATGTTTCTATTTGTGGGTACCTTATTCATTTAGTTTGTGTTATTTAATTTATTTTGAGGATTTTGGTACATCTATAAGGGGATGCTCACATCTTGTATGGGTACCCATTTTATTGTGGATTTGGATATTGTAAGGTTATTTTTTTCATCTTATATGGGTACCCATTTTATTTGGTTGTTTGATTATAATATGGTATTTGTTTATTTTAATAATTGCATTTAACATGAATCATACCATAATAACATAAGAATTTAATAATATTTAGACCTGAAATGGAGGCTAATTCCAATGAATCGGACATTAGATGTGCCGGGCCACTTCTTACCTTCCCCATGCATACCTAACTTTTTAAACTCAGTAGGGATTGGAGATTCCATAGGAATTGAGTCATCCATCCCTTTCTATCTTCTTCCTGTCCCAACAGATAGGCAACTCCTATTCTTTGAATTTAGGCTCATGTTCTTTAAGGCCCAGATCCTAACAGTACTAATGTCATAAGAACCATTCCATTGGGAGTGGAGGCAAAAATCCCAGCTCACAGTGGCAACTACACCGAGGATAAGAGAAGTTAATTCTGTTGGTCTTTATATTATTTTATTTTTTCTTATTCTTTGCATCACTTGAAATTGCATTGTGTGTGATAGTTAGGATGCCCTGTGAAACCTATGTTATATGTGTGCCAATGATACCATACTTTAATTCAAGGTATGGAGATTGAGCATTGCATGATCACTCACAGCCTTGTACCTTTTGGTATATCCTTGCTATAGGAACCTAAGCTTTTCAACCTAAAGACTAAATCCCATGTAGTTGGCCTAATACCTTTCCTTAGGTTTAACTTAAATGCTTGTTGTTTGACTACGATTAATATATCCTGGTTTGAGTTAGGACTTATTTGGTTTATCTTTTCCTAAAATGATCTAATTATAGTGTAAGCCCAAAATAAATTTATTATTGTAAGCCTAAAAGACCAAAGTTAGTTTTAAAGTTTTTCAAGATGAACTTGACATAAAACATTTTTTTTTCTACCTCATGGCCCAAGCATGAAGCCTAAAATTCATTTTTGAATTAACTTTTTACATTGGGCTTTTAAATATTTCCAAAGATGGGCTTAAAATTATTTCTCAAAGTTAAGCATTTCATTGGGCTTTGAAATTAAAATTTATGATGAGTTAAAATTTTTGAAATGGGCTTGTAATTAGTTGGGTCAATTCTAGAATATTAAAATCAATTATGGGCCTTATTTATGCCAATACTTGTTAGTTGTAGGTTTGTTTGTAGCGTGGATCATTAGTTATATATCCAAATGAGAAGTCCATTTACGATAAACCCTTTAATTTAGTTTTAATGCACAATATAGTAGAAAGGCTATTTTTTCAGTTGACTCAATGGATCAAGGCTTAATTAGTGGGATATGATAGATTGACTTCTATATTTGAAAATACAACTATTGGTTAATCCATATAAGTGAACCTTTCAAAAACAAAATATCCCCTGCTTATATTATTGTTTATCATAATACTTAGGAAAGAGACTCGCCATTCATGTGTGGAACATATAAGGTTGGAAGGAATGTCCTGACTCTTTTTGTTTGATTGTTACACATGGATAAATGTATTGCACTACATCATATTGATCCTTTCTAGCTTATAGATTTGAAATAGAGCAATTTAAGAGCTTATGATAACCTGACCTACATTCAATTAACTTCACACCAAAAGAAATAGATCCTAAGCAAGTTTAGAAGATGGTGAATGATGCCTTTGCCTCAAAGATGGCAAAGTTAAAGGGGACCCTGGTTGAGTTTGAGAGAAGCTAACTAGCTATACTATTGGAAAATAGGACTATTGAGGCATCTGCCAATTCTAAGAAGCAAAAGGACAAGAGAAAGGATAAGGTAGCTGAGGTAGCCTTTGTGAAGAATGATGAAGACTGGGACACATGCTTCCAAAACCAATAAGAAAAGAAAAAAGAAAAGAAGATGAAAGTAAAAACAAAGTATACTAATGTAGAAAAGCTCATTGTTGGCATAGAAAAGTAGCTTAAAAAGAGAATGAAAGCTAAAGAGGCCTCAAATTTTGACAAATTTTTGAAGAGGATGAGAATCTCCCATACAATTTTAAGATGCATGCTTTTGCTAAGTACAATGGTACAGAAAGTCCTCACTTGCATGTTAAGTAGTACATCACTGCCATGTAGTATGCTAGAGCTACTAAGGCTCAAGCACTAAGGTACTTTATGCTCTCTTTGGATCCTATAGTGAAAAATTGGTTTAATACTTTAAAGGAGAGTACTCAAAAAGACTGGGATTTATTATATAAAGCTTTCATACAATAGTCTAAGTTGAACATCGAGCTAGATGTAAACTTAGTGGAGGTTAAGTCTATCAGGTAGAGATAGAATGAGCTGTATATAAAGAGATGGAGGAATAAGGTAGCTCTTCTTAAGAAAATACCAGATGATTTAGACTAGATATGAATGATAATTATGGGTACTTTGCCCCATCTCTACGAAAAACTGGCTAAAACCCTTATAAAAGATTTCATGGATCTTCTACAAGTAGGTATTCAATTAAAAGAATGGGAGAGAGAAAATAACATATATTATGGAAGAGGGAGAAACAAGAGTGGTTATCGGTCTAGTGGACAAAGTCAAAGGGGAAAAAATGATGTTGAGGTGAATGCAACAACTGAGCCAACAAAGAAACATCAATTCTTAAAACTAGGAAAGCCACTATCATGGGTGTTCAACAAATTATAGAATAAGGGGTTATTACAATCTTTAACCCCTTGACCTTTGTTAGAACCTTTACCATCCAATTTTGATATAGAGGTTTTCTTCAGTTTCATCAGGTGCCTAGTCATGAAATAGATCAATGTACACACTTAAGGCATGAAGTACAAAACCTCATCGATGATTGAAAGATCCTTGCCATATCTAAGTAGATGAAGTGTTTTGGACTCAAACTTAACAAATTTCCCTTGGCTCGTGTGGTTTTCATTTCATTTTCATTATTTGGCGATTTTGGAAAAAAAAATTTTAAATTAACATTTTTTTGCAAATAAATTATTTTCATTGCATTTATGTTTTTGTTGGTTTTTAATCATTATGGTGCTCAACTGATGATTAATTTAGCTTGATATTAATAAATTGGTATATCTATGCATCATGGTTCTAATGACTTTTAGGTGAGGAAATTATTCTATAGCATTGAGTTATGCATGATTACTTAGAGAGGGCTCTTGCATAATTACTTGTGTCTAGTTAATCTTAAAATATGCTTTGACAAACTTTTGATGTGAAATTGAACTTTGCTTATTTAAGAGAGATATGATCTAGGCATTGTTTGGTGAGCTAACAATTAGTATCTACCTTATTAATATCAATCCCTAGTTTGTCGCTTTGAGTTTTTATGAGATTTTAGCTTATATTTTTTTGATTTGTAAAACTGATAACCTACCCTATGTAGTTGTGTTACTTATGGCAAGTTTGATAATCACTGAGGTACTACAGGGCAAGAAGATCAAGGGAAAGGATGCACAGTTAAGGCCATAAGTATAGTTGAAGTTTACACGAATTGGACTTAATATCTCACATCTATTTTGTCATTGAGGTGGCATCAAAGCGACAACAGATTCATCCTTGCTGAAACAAACTTGCGATACTCCACTCATCTATAGTAAGAACCATAAGATGGTACAAACAAGACAACTCTCTTGAAACTAGGATGTAAAATAAACCTATAAAAACTACAAAAGAAAAAAAAGAAAAAAAAAGAAAAAAAAAGAAGAAGAAGGAAAAAAGAAGAAAAAGAAAAACAAGAAAAGGAAAAGGAAAAGGAAAAAGAGAAAAGGAAAAGAAAAAAAAAAGAAGAAAAAGAAAGAAGAATAAGCATTGCAAAAGCAAAAGTCATCCTAATCAGATCCAGATTTCTGCTAAGGAGATAAAAAAACACATCTCTATCTTTTTATGAAGATTTGAAGTTTTGTCTTTTCATAAAGCAAGATGACAAGATGCCTAGAAGGTGAATATGATGCCTAAAGTTTCAGAATACCTCAAACAACATATAGCTTTAACAAGAATTTTGTAGTATAAAGGTTTGTCAGCAGTGTCACTTTAGGCCCAACTTAAAATTGGCCTTCACTTCACCCATGTCCCTTATAGACCCCATTTCCAGCATATTAAAGACCTATTGGTCTTTCTTAGTGGGTAGAGTCTATTAGTGGAGATTGTTTGAAAAAACATTCATATGAGATAGACAATATTTAAACTCAACGAGACCTTTGACTAATTAATGTGTACATGCCTATCTGAAGTGCAATAGTTCTTGCTTAAATGAAAATGATTCCCAAGTTTAGTATAGTAACTAGAGTTGTAATGTTACAGATGTGATAATTTGGAAAAATCGAGCCTTGAATTATATTGACATTGATTTGACAAAGATAACATGTGATTTTAAAATTTTTTTATAAAAAGTGTTTTTTAATATGAGCCTTCATGTTTAGGGAAGTATGCTATATTGTCGAAATTTAAAGGACTCAATGGGAAAAAGTGGGCTAATGAGAGGATTATTTGTAAGTTCATGGAGAGGTTACCAACTAATGTCTTAAATCTTGGGATGAAATGGGTATCTCTTATGTCTCTAACTACTTGCTTGGCCCCCTCATATCTTTTACGTCTTGAAGATAAAGATATGGATGTAATGTTTGTTGCTGTCTCAATGCAAGACTTACACAAATATCTAAAAGGTATCAATAAGAGTACTCGGATCTATTACCTCGGTCTATGAGTCAACCACTACAAGTATCACTTATTCATATCATCCATATATGCAAACATAAACATGTCACACTGCATTTCTGCTGTCTTATATTGAATATTCTTTGTTCCAGTGAACAATAAACACTCTATAAAGTAAATAAATAGAAGTAAAAATGAAATCAGGGGGCATGAAAGGGCTATTGCAAAAGATAGGAGAGATACATACTTGTGAAAACCTTGATTAGAGCCTACATAGGAGGAGAATTGCTAATTGGAGACTACGAGGGCATAAAATAATTAGTCTAAGCCTATACATGAGGCAAAACTTCTCCCTTTCAATTTTTGAGTTTATGCATATACAAAATATTTTTAGACTCTCAGGAAGCAGAGAGGATATGATGGCTAAAAAATAGCTGAATTTTATGCAAAGTGAAGAATTGAAAGAATGGAACAAGTGCTTAGAAGAAACCTAAAACTCTTAAATGAATGGAAGATTAGTCAAGCTAAAAGAGCTAAAGTTGATATAAGACAAAGGACCATTTCCAAGAATAAAGAATTAGGATGAAGATCAATTTCTATAAAAGGCAGATGTTTTTCTGGATTTGTTGAAGTATTCAAAATAATGTTTTCATCTATATGAAATCTCATGGATTTATTGAAGCATCCATAACCAAGTCTACTTAGATTTAGCAAAATATGATGAACTCTCAAGATTTATCGAAGCATCCAAACCTCTAGCCTATATTAGATATATTGAAGTATCTTAATGGCATAGTTTTGCATATTTGTGGAAGTATCCAAACCTCTAGCCTATATTAGATTTATTGAAGTATCCTGATGATGCAGTTTTGCATATTTGGTAAGGCATCCAAACCTCCAGCCTAACTTTGATTTATTGAAGTATACTTTAGAAGAGAATGTGTTTACTAAAGTACCTAGATAAGCTCAAATTTACTGAAGCATCGATTAGAAGACCCTGGATTTACTAAAGCAGCTAGACCAGTTTGGATCTATTGAAGCATCCACTTAAAAGTCTTGGGTTTATTTGAAGCACCCGAATCATCTTAAATTTATTGAAGCATCCACTTAAAGATCCCAAAATTATTTGAAGCACTTGGACTAGCTCAAATTTATTAAAGCATCCACTTTAAGGTCCTAAGTTTATTTGAAGTACTTGGACTAGCTCAAATTTATTAAAGCATCCACTTAAAGATCCTGAGTATATTTGAAGCACTCAGACCAGCTCGAATTTATTAAAGCATCTAGAAGACACCAGATCTAGTCTAGATTTGTTGAAGCATCTAGCAAATCAAATTACTTTTCGCTATCTTTCAACAAATTCAAGATCATTCAAGTAGGGAGAAAAACTATGGACCTTAATTTTGGCCCTAAATGAATCCAGTCCCTGTTAAAAAGCCCGAATTGGATCCAGTCCCAATTAAAAAGCTCAAATTGAATTTGTTCCCAAATAAAAGCATATTGGACATAAATCTTTGCCATGGGTTGCTCGTGGTGAATTGGCCTTGAGCCAATGGCCAATTAATTGGTCCATTAAACTTTCCTAATTGTATTTAAATTCCAACTTTGTTCATATAAGTAGTGGGCTTTTCTTATAAGATTGGGATTGTTCAACTAAGTAACCAGATTGAGAGGGTTTTTAACCCTAATGCATCATTACAAAAATGGACAATTAGGGACCACAATAAGAAGAAAAGAAAGATGGCAGAAACAATAAGCAATTAAAAACCAAATGAGAGATAAAGAGCAACCAAGTAGACAATAGTTAAGCTTGTGAGAAATAGTAGGTAATCCCTATATTATTTACCTCAACCAAAACCCTATTGATCCACACCAACTATATAACTTTAAGGCTGAATTTAACATCAATCTTTATGGAGGCTTTGAGCCAAGGCCTAGTTCATCAAAATCATTTTGGTGTAGCCGACAACATAGGTGTAGACCCTTAATTTTGGACGAAAATAAATTCAATTCTAATTAAAAAGACCAAATCTAATCTGGTTCCAATTAAAAGGCCCTAGTCAAATCTAGTTCCAATTAAAAATTCCCAATCAAATTCGGATCCAATTAAAAAAAATCCAAGCTGAATCTGGTCTGATTAAAAAATTTAAAATAATTAGGCTAGCTTAAAACTCATGAGAGGCTCATATCAAATTGGCAGCTAGCCAATTCGATATGAGATATATCATATCAAATTGGTGAGCCACAAATTCAATATGAGGTCTCATATCGAATTGGTGGTTTACCAATTCAATATGGGCTCTTCATATCGAATTGGTAAGCTACCAAATCAATGTGAGGGCTCATATCGAATTGGTGAGCCACCAATTTGATATGAGCTTAGCCTTCATATTAAACTAATTTGATATGATGGGCTCTATGTCGAATTGGTGGCCACCAATTCAACATGGACTAAGGCCCATCTTGGCCAGCAGCTTGCATTAGTTTCCTAATCACTCTAAAACTGAAAGACTCATCAAGTATCCGAGCAACATAAGGACAATAGGCTTAAGTTAGCCTTAATTGAGCATTATAAATACAAAGCAACAATTAACCAATAGGGATGATAACAAGGACTAACCTAGAGACACAATTGAGGGAAAAGCAAACAACAAATAGAAACTCAAAACCCAAAGACACAGAACCAAACATAATAATAAAAAGGCCACTAGCTGAAAAGCATTTGCCTTTGAATTATTCCATTCTACCAAGGTTAATAACAAATTAAAATTGGTGGAGCCTATAAATGCATGTATCATTTTCTTACTTTGTTTAAATTAAAGTTAACTATCTTCATATTATTTTATGAATTAGGCATGCTGTGAAATTTTTGTTGATTTGATAAGCTGTAATTCTAACTTTAATTTTATTAAAGACAAATTGATTATAGAACCTTAATCTTATGTTATTTACATAATTAGATTTAATCCATATTCTAAAAATCTAATTCCATAAATCCAAAACCCTAATCCTGTAGGTTTAATCTTAGTTGGCATACCTTAGGTTTTAGTTTTAGGGTTAAACTTTAGTTTAGATATTTTAGTCTTTGTGTGCCCATTAAATTCTAGAATTTCATATGTAAAACCCTATTTTTTATATCTAATGCCTAATTTAAGATTAAAACCTAGGTTTGATTATTTAATTTATTATTGCATACTAATGATGAATGATTTACTTTTATTTTATTTCTGACAAATGAGTTGCTTTTATTTATGGTGGATGATTTGATGATTTAATGGTTTTGTAATAAGTTATTTTATAGATTTTGGATTATTATAAAGGATATGTTTCCACCAAATGGTGGGTGTCCTATTTTTATTTAATTGTATTATGGTCGCCTGGCCCGTCCATGCTCAAAATGTTTTAAAGTCTCAACACCACCAAGTTGTTGATCTTAGGGATCCGACAGTTAAGACTTGTGTTAAATGGAGTCACCACCAATTGGAAAATAATAAGGGGTAGCAATGTCTTGATTCCATTTTTGAGTATTCCCTAACCCCACTTGTAACACCCCCTATATCCAATATACGTACACTACACACTACTACTGTAATATACGTATACCAGATATAAGAGTGCCACGATTTATGTTAAACAACCCAATCTTTTAAAATCCAAACCAATCTTTCTCAATTTAGCATATAGAAAAGTTAAAGCATTCAACTTGCAAAATAGATAAAACATTCATTTAGTACGCAGCGGAAATATAAAAATATTTATAATTATATATACATTAAGAATCAAAATTTTACAAAAACATAGAATTTATACATGATTAGCAGCTCTTCTCTGATCTTTAAATCCAAAATCAACTCTTCAAAACCTAGACTCAATGCGGTTTAGAAGAACCCTCCTGTTCTACCCTGTCACCTGCGCGATGAACCATAATCGCGCTAAGCCAACGGCTTAGTGGTACAAACTACAATAACATTATGCTTCAATGCAATGCCAATGTCACATAATTAAATTTTATAAATAATACATAAGAACATTATATTTCAAAACCTTACATCACCCAATGACTTATTAGCACATTCATGGAATACTACTCACAATTTCCACATCCATACACATTACACATCATGTTGTTTTTTTTTTTTCATAATCTCTTTACATATATATATATATATCTCATTCCATATTCATTTTAAAGCAAAGGTAAGCATGGGCCCAAAAAGAATTTAATATGATATTCAAAGTTCAGAGTTACTGCTTTGGTCCATAATCACAATCATCAAGCCCGTAGGCGATATATATATATATCTCTATCCATGGATAGTGTAACAGACTCAGTCTCTTGGACCTCAACCCAGCTAGACCCGAGGTGATCCTCAACCCGGCAAGACTGTTACTGTTTTTTAGGCTTACGACCCAGTCTTTTCACCCCAAAAACATCATATTTCACATATTTCACATATTTCAACTAAAATCGGCTTATGACCCAGTCTTTTCACCTATCCAGTGATTCATAGGCATGCCGCCAAACCCAGAACTCTGAAAATTGAATAACATATTAAGCACACAATTATTTCAATTATCTCTTTAACAATCTCTTTCTCAATTCATTTCTCATTTCATTATCAATTCTATTTTTCATTTCATATTCCATAATCAAATAGGCAATCATGCCCCCAATCATTTCATTTGCACTACCATAGCCAACCACATATACACTCTCTCTTAAATTCTTTTCTCTTTCCAATTAAACACATATATTAAATCCAAATAAATCAACAATAAATATTCCAAAACTTTTAGGGCTTACTGTGGGATATTACAATTCTCCCCCTCTAAAAAAAATTTTCATCCTCGAAATTACCTAATATTAAGTCCGAAATAGTTGAGGATACTGATCTCGCATCGCTTGCTCACTCTCCCAAGTTGCCTCTTCTCTACCATGATTCTTCCAAAGAACCTTCACCAGTGGCACCCTCTTATTTCTCAACTCTTTTACTTCATGTGCCAAAATAGCAACTGGTTCTTCTTCAAATGTTAGATATGGATTCACCTCAATAGATTCAACTGGTAAAACATGAGATGGATCTGATCTATACCTCCGCAGCATATAAACATGGAAGACATTGTGGATTCTATCCAACTCAGGTGGCAAAGCAAGTCGATAAGCAACTGGTCCAACTCTTTCTAATACTTCATACGGTCCAATAAAACGAGGACTCAGCTTCCCTCTTCGACCAAATCTCAAAATCTTTTTCCAAGGAGACACTTTTAAAAATACTTTATCTCCAACATCAAATTCTATGTCTCTCCTCTTCAAATCTAAATAAGATTTCTGTCGGTCTGAAGCTGCTTTCAACCGATCCCTAATTATCTTTACTTTCTCTTCCGTTTCTTTAATCAAATCAGGACCAACCAATTTGCCTTCTCCAAGTTCATTCCAACACAGAGGCGTCCTACATTTTCTACCATACAATGCCTCAAATGGTGCCATACCAATACTGGATTGGTGACTGTTGTTGTAAGCAAATTCCACAAGTGGCAAAAATCTGTCCCAACTTCCAGAGAAATCAATGACACAACTTCTCAACATATCCTCAATAATCTGTATCACTCTCTCTGACTGCCCATCAGTTTGCGGATGAAAAACAGTACTAAAGTGCAATCGAGAACCCAATGCACCATGTAAACTTTTCCAAAACCTCGAAGTAAATCTAGGATCTCGATCAGACATTAAAGAAATTGGAACTCCATGCAACTTCACTATCTCACTAATATACAGCTCAGCCAACTTCTCCATAGAATAGTCCATCTGAACCGAAAGGAAATGAGCTGTCTTTATCAACCGATCAACAATCACCCAAATGGCATCATGCTTCTTCTGAGTCAATGGCAAACCAGACACAAAATCCATTGTCACTCTCTCCCATTTCCATTCAGGCACTGTTAAAGGCTGAAGCAACCCTGTTGGAACTTGATGCTCAGCTTTCACCCTCTGACAAGTGAGACACTTGGATACAAACTCCGCTATGTCCTTCTTCATACTTGACCACCAATAATGTTGCTTCAAATCCTGATACATCTTTGTACTCCCAGGGTGCATAGCAAAAACTGACTGATGTGCTTCTTTTAAAATAACCTTTCTCAAACTAGCATCATCAGGAACACACAACCTATCTTTGAACCAAAGGCTACCATCACTTTTCACATGAAAATGGTGGTTCTCCCCATTTTGGCAATCTAAAACAATCTTTTTAATTTTCTCATCAGCCAATTGAACCTCTTTTATTTGATCCAACAATACTGGTCTCAATTGCAATTGAGCTAACAAAGCACCATCATCACATGATTTAAAACTGGCATACAACGCTCTCAACTCAACAAGCAACGAGAGCGAATAAATAGACAAACCTGCCAAAGACTTCTGACTCAAGGCATCAGCAACAACATTTGCCTTACCAGGATGATAATCAAACAAACAGTCGTAGTCTTTGATCAATTCCAACCACCATCTCTGCCGAAGATTTAGCTCCTTTTGAACACCCAAATATTTCAAACTTTTATGATCTGTGTAAATAAAACATTTCTCTCCATACAAGTAGTGTTGCCAAATCTTCAAAGCAAACACTATGGCTACTAACTCCAAATCATGTGTCGGATAATTGAGCTCATGCGGCTTTAACTGCCGAGAAGCATAAGCTATAACTTTAGCCTCTTGCATCAAACCACAACCTAAACCATTATGTGAAGCATCATTGTAAATCACATATGGTTTATCTTCCACAGGCAAAGCAAGAACAGGCGCTTGAGTCAACATCTCCTTCAACTGCTCAAAACTAGCTTGACACTGATCTGTCCACACAAATCTAACTCCTTTTCGAAGTAATATGGTGAGTTGAGTAGCTATCAAAGAAAAACCTTTCACAAACCGTCGATAATAGCCTGCCAAACCCAGAAAACTTCTAACTTCAGTCACAGATTTTGGTGGACTCCAATTCAAAATAGCCTCAATTTTACTCGAATCAACTCTTATACCATCTGCTGAAACTATATGACCGAGAAAGGTCAGTTGATCAAGCCAAAATTCACACTTCGACAGCTTAGCATACAATTGCTTCTCTCTTAAGATCTACAATACAATCCATAGATGCTTGTCATGCTCCTCCTCATTGAGCGAATACACCAAAATATCATCAATGAAAACCACCACAAACTGATCCAGATAGGGCCTAAACACCCTATTCATCAAATCCATGAAAGCTGCAGGTGCATTCGTCAACCCAAAAGGCATTACCAAAAACTCATAATGCCCATACCTTGTATGAAAAGCTGTCTTAGGAACATCTTCAGCTTTAACCCTCAATTCATAGTACCCTGATCTCAAATCAATCTTGGAAAACACTGCTGCTCCCTTCAACTGATCAAAGAGATCATCAATCCGAGGCAAAGGATAGTTATTCTTGATAGTCACTTTGTTCAATTGCCTATAATCAATGCACAACCTCAAAGTACCATCCTTCTTCTTCACAAACAAAACAGGAGCTCCCCACGGAGAAACACTAGAGCGAACAAACCCTTTATCCAACAACTCCTGCAATTGTACCTTCAACTCTCTCAACTCAGCAGGTGCCATTCGATAAGGAGTGATAGAGATGGAAGTAGTACCAGGCAACAATTCGATACCAAACTCAACCTCTCTCTCAGGGGGTAACCCTGGCAACTCCTTAGGAAACACATCTGGAAATTCCGCAACTGTGGGTATACTATCAAGTTGAGAACCCACTACTCTGGTATCCACAATATGAGCAAGATAAGCATCACACCCTTTTCTAATCAACTTTCTAGCTGCTACAGCTGATACAAACAAGGATGCAAGTTGTTTCTGCTCACTAGACACCATCACACTTCTATCATCATCGGTTCTCAAAGTAACACATTTCTTTTGACAGTCTACCACAGCTCTATGCTTAGACAACCAATCCATGCCTAAGATCAAATCATACTCCTTAAAAGGTATTTCAATCAAATAACCCAAAAATTCCTCACCTTGCACCACAACTGAACTATCTCGGTGCACCTTGCTAATAACCACACTATGCCCTAAAGGATTTGTCACCAAGACATCAAATCCTAAGGACTCTGAATGCAATTCAGACACAGGCAAGATAGATGTACTTATGTATGAATGAGTAGATCCTGGATCAATCAAAGCAAGAACTGAAATGCCAAATAAATAAAATGTACCCACTATAACTGCTGAAGCATCCGGCTTCCTCTGCATCACATACACTCTCTGAGAAGACCCAGCCTCATCTGGCCTGCTGCTTCCGGATGCAGATCCTCCTCTCTGACTAAACCCTGGTCGACCACCTCTACTAAAACCTCTGCCCCCTCGACCACCTCTCACACTAGGTCGAGAAATTGCAGAATCTACCTGCCTATGCTCCTGTATCTCAGGACACCCCCTAATGAAATGGTCAGGCGATTCACATCTGAAACACCCAGTTGATCCACCAATCTTCCAACAAACACCCCCCATGGTTCCTACCACAAAGTTCACATGTAGGTGGAGTAGACCTCTGAACCACTGGAGTCGGAGCACTCGCTACAGAAACTGTAGGGTCTCGGTCTCTGCCTCTGATACTGAATTAACCTACTCGACTGCCTCTGGCTCCTACTGATCCTTGGCACAAAACTTCCTAGGCCTCTATTCTTAGACGAAGACCCTGCCTCAAACTGGGATCTCCTAACTCTGGTCTCCTCCTCGGTAGCAGCTGCTGCAATACCCTGTGCTCTCTCAACACTTCTAGCTACTGCAACTAATTGAGAAAAGTCCTGATACTGAGAACCAACAACAATGCACATAATAGAGGGCCTCAACCCCTCCTTAAATCTCCTACACCGATCGATCTCATCTGCAATAATCTCACCAGCATAGTGACTTAACCGGATGAACTCTATCTCATACTCTGTCACTGTTCAGTTCTCCTGTCTCCAATTCAGAAATTCCATCTTCTTAACATCCTTATACGTATATTTCTGCTCAAACTCCCTCAGAAAATCACTATACAACAATGTCGGTGGATCATCCATGGCATGAGGAACCGTCTTCCACCAATCATAGGCATCTTTCTGCAGAAGGGATCTAGCATAATCAAATTTCTCCTCAGGAGTAGCTTGCAACTGAATAAATATCCTCTGCACTCTGTCTAACCACTGCTCAGCTACTGCAGGATCTGTAGTACCCAAGAAATCCTCAGCTCCATACTTCCTCAATTTATCATAATGTCTCACCGGCACTTGAGGCTGTGGTGGCGGTGGCTGCAGCACTGGAGCTTGTCTTAATAATTCTACCATATGTCGTAACCAACCCGGCAGAACCTCATCAGCAGCTGATCTCTCTGGCATAGAAACAGGTGCCTCTCCAGCTCTATCAACCCTAACTCCATCTCTACCCTCTTCAGGAGCTACACTCTCAGCACTACCTTCTACGGACTGATGTGACTGAGATGCCATCTCTAACTATATCTGCAAACACAGCAAAATATACCTCATTAAAGATCAGAGACTGCCAATACCAAAACCAACTTTTAAAATCAAAATATTTCTTTTAAAAACCAACATCTCTTATTCAAAAACCAACTTTTAAAATAAAAAATATTTCTTTTTCTTACATTTTACCTAGGTTGAGAATCTCAAACCTAGGCTCTGATACCAAAACAATTGTAACACCCCTATATCCAATATACATACACTACACACTACTACTTCTGTAATATACGTATACCAGATATAAGAGTGCCACGATTTATGTTAAACAACCCAATCTTTTAAAAAACAAACCAGTCTTTCTCAATTTAGCATATAGAAAAGTTAAAGCATTCAACTTGCAAAATAGATAAAACATTCATTTAGTACGCAGCGGAAATATAAAAATATTTATAATTATATATACATTAAGAATCAAAATTTTACAAAAACATAGAATTTATACATGATTGGCAGCTCTTCTCTGATCTTTAAATCCAAAATCAACTCTTCAAAACCTAGACTCAACGCGGTCTAGAAGAGCCCTCCTGTTCTACCCTGTCACCTGCGCGATGAACCACAATCGCACTAAGCCAACGGCTTAGTGGTACAAACTACAATAACATTATGCTTCAATGCAATGCCAATGTCACACAATTAAATTTTATAAATAATACATAAGAACATTATATTTCAAAACCTTACATCACCCAATGACTTATTAGCACATTCATGGAATACTACTCACAATTTCCACATCCATACACATTACAAATCATGTTGTTTTTTTTTTTTCATAATCTCTTGACATATATATATATCTCATTCCATATTCATTTTAAAGCAAAGACAAGCATGGGCCCAAAAAGAATTTAATATGATATTCAAAGTTTAGAGTTACTGCTTTGGTCCATAATCACAATCATTAAGCCCGTAAGCGATATATATATATCTCTATCCATGGATAGTGTAACAGACCCAGTCTCTTGGACCTCAACCCGGCTAGACCGAGGTGATCCTCAACCCAGCAAGACTGTTACTGTTTTTGAGGCTTACGACCCAATCTTTTCACCCCAAAAACATCATATTTCACATATTTCACATTTTTCAACTGGAATCGGCTTACGAACCGGTCTTTTCACCTATCCAGTGATTCATAGGCATGCCGCCAAACCCAGAACTCTGAAAATTGAATAACATATTAAGCACACAATTATTTCAATTATCTCTTTAACAATCTCTTTCTCAATTCATTTCTCATTTCATTATCAATTCTATTTCTCATTTCATATTCCATAATCAAATAGGCAATCATGCCCCCAATAATTTCATTTGCATTACCATAGCCAACCACAATGGCTTCATATCTCATCATCTCTTAATTCACATTAAGGCAATTCATCATTCAAGTATACATAATCAATTATATCAAACATACATTTTGAATGCTCATCATAACATTAATCAAATGTATCAACTATGCACTAACTTAACATATTTACAACCAAATATGCTAAATCACAAAATCATGTAAATGTATGCAACCATGTAGTTTGTACTTACCTCAAGGAAAACTCACACAAATCTATACACTTCCTCTTCCAAGAATCCACAACACTCAAGTTAGGGCAAATCAACCTCTTCACAACCTAATCCAAAAAGAAACACATACACACTTAATACAAATTCACAAGAATTCTAATACAATTATTCACTTATTAACCTCAAACTAGACCCATAGATCACAAATTACAAATCAACATTTCTCTCTAGGACCCCGCGGTCGTGGCCTTCCAACCCCCACGGGCGTGGGTTACCAAATGGTTCTGCCTCCCTTGCTCCAACTCCCCACGGCCATGGCCTCCAACGGCCACGGTCGTGGCAGCCAAGGGCCACGGGCGTGGCATCCAAGATGCTTCTGTTTCGGACCAAACTCATGTATTCTATGGTTCTAACTTCATTAAACATAAACAACTTGAAGATCTACAAAAATAATTAATCAAACTCAACATCTACAACAATCACCACTTCAAAACCCTATCACAAACACAACTCATACTCTTCCAACACCAACACCAACCTAACTTCTTATCTTTAATTCAATTCCAACACTCTCAAACATACTATAATCAAACATAATCACACTTTCACATCTCAACAATCAAACTCAATTACAACTCAAAATAAAATAAGAGAAATCAAGAGAGAACTTACCAAAGTTGATGATACTTCACAAATTTCCAACTTAATCACTTAAATCTTCCTTCAATTTTGAGCTTAGAAATCAAAACCTCTCTTGCTCTCTATTACCTTTGATGAGCCGGCCAACAAGGAAAAGGAAAGAAAAAGAAGAAGAGAATGAGACAAAGTCAAACACTCTTCTCCACTTAAACCTCCTCCAAGCAAAAATAATAATAAAATAATCCAATTAATTCTCTTCCATTCATTTTAATTTCCTTTTTAATTAATTCCATTAATAATAAAAATAAAATATCTTCTTTTGACCATCACATATTGACTTGTATATGTTGTATATATTTCCATATATACAACATATACACTCTCTCTTAAATTCTTTTCTCTTTCCAATTAAACACATATATTAAATCCAAATAAATCAACAATAAATATTCCAAAACTTTTAGGGTATACTTTGGGATATTACACCACTGATATTAGGATTTGGGAAGTTAGGTACATATGAGAATAACTTAGATGGGAATCCTTATAATTCTCATATGCCTAATTTGAGAAATCGGCCTCCTCTATGATTCATGTATTAGTAAGGATTATTCAGATTATCAAGCGAGGATCATCACATATATAAAGTGTAACATCCTCTGACAATTCTTAAATAAAAATTATCAAAGAATGTTATACGATATACTGTTCACGCTCCAATCAATATTCAGTAAAGGTTTAAGATATACAATGTACTATTCTTTACGTATAGTATTTATCCACAATACTTTTATCACTATACACTATCAATTTTTCATTATTAGTTAAAACGTTCCTGATTAAAATCTTGACCATTACATTAAGTAAATAACCAAATAAAATAAACATATGCATATCATGATGCACATGATGCAAGATTGTAACACCCCTATACCACAATAAGTAAAACATTCATTCAATACGCAGCGAAAAATGTAGAGGTATTTACAAATACATAAACATCAAAATCAAATTTTACAAAACATAAAGTTTATACATGTTTGGCAGTCAGTCTTTGATCTTTAAGCTCACAATCAACACTTCAAAAATCTAGACTCAACTCGGTCTAGATGAACTCTCTAGCTCTACCCTGTCACCTGCGCGATGAATCACAATCGCGCTAAGCCAACGACTTGGTGGCACAAACAACAATAACAAAATGTTTCAATGCAATGCCAATGTCACACATTTCAAATATTATAAACAATGCATAAGAATATCATACTTCAAAGTCTTACATTGAATCTTATTATTCATTTGTTTCACCATTCATGAATCACATTTAAACAAAGACAAGCATGGCCCCAAAAGACACTAATATGCCATTCAACTTTCAGAGTTAATGTTTTGGTTCAATTATCACATTTATCATTATCATTATCCCAACTAGGTTTCAAGAATAGAGTATACATAACCAATTGCATTGGACATACATTTTAAATTCATCATCATCTAGGCAAACATGCCCTACTTATTTCATTTGAATCATTATAGCCAACCACAATGGCATCACATCTCATCATATCACAATTTACATTAAAGCAATTCATCATTAAAGTATTCATCATAACCAATTGTATTGCACATATATTTTGAATGATCATCATATATTTCACATTATACAATTCATAGCATTAATCAAATGTATCAACAATATAATAGATTACTTAATACATTTACAACCAAATGTGTTAAGTCTCAAAATCATGTAAATGTATGCAACCATGTAAGTTTGTAGTTACCTCAATAACAACTCACACCAATCTATATACTTCCTCTTCCAAGAATTCTCCACTACTAGGATTAGGGCAACTTAACCTCTTCACCACCTAATTCAAAAGGAATAATACACACTTATTTAAAGATATACAAGAATTCCAATACAATTATAAACCAACACCTCTCTCTAGGACCCCACGGTCGTGGCCTCACAACCTCCACGGGGGTGGGTTAACAAACAAGTCTGCCTACTTTGCTCAAAACCCCCACAGGCATGGCCTCCAATGGCCACGATCGTGGCATCCAAGGGTCACTGGCGTGGCATCCAAAATGCTTCTGTTTTGGACCAAACTCATGTATTCTATGCTTTAAATTTAATTAAACACAAACATCTTGAAGATCTACCAAAAACAATTGATCAAACTCAATGTTGACATCAATTACCAATTCAAAACCATAACATAAACACAACTCTTACTCTTCCATTCAACTCCAAAATCACAATCAATTAAACCCAACACTCTCAAACACACCACAATCAAACATACTCACACTATCCATAATCAATCATCAAACTCAAATACAACTTAAAATAAAACAAGGAAATCAAGTGAAAACTTACCAAAGTTGATGAAACTTCTCAAATTTCCAACTTAATCACTTGTAACTTCCTTCAATTTTGAGCTTGGAAAACAAAACTCTCTTTCTCTCTTGCTTCTTTAATGGCCGGCCAACCCAAGGAAAAGGAAAGAAGAAGAACAAAATGAATGGAACAAAACCAAGTCAACTCTTCTCTTTAAATCTCCACCAAGCACTTTTAAATAATATAATATTATAAAATATCCTCTTCCATTAATTAATTTAATTTCCATTTTCCACTAATTAATTAAAATCGATTATTTCTTCTTTTGACCATTTAATAATTTGACTTGTATATGTTGTATATATCTCTATATATACAACATATACACATCTCTCTTCTCATCTTTAATCTTCCCACTTAAACATATACATTAAATCCAAATACAACAATAATACCAAAACTTCTAGGGCATACTTTGGGATATTACAATTCTCCCCCTCTAAAAAGAAATTTCATCCTCGAAATTACCTGATATTAAGTCTGAAACAGTTGAGGATATTGATCTCGCATCGCTTGCTTACTCTCCCAAGTTGCCTCTTCCTTTGCATGATTCTTTGTCAGAACCTTCACAAGTGGCACTTTCTTATTTCTCAACTCTTTCACTTCATGTGCCAAAATAGCAACTGGTTCTTCTTCAAATGTCAGATCCGAACTCATCTCAATAAATTCCACTGGTAAAACATGAGATGGATCTGATATGTACCTCCGTAGCATAGAAACATGGAAAACATTATGGATTCTATACAACTCAGGCGGCAAAGCAAGTCAATAAGCAACTGGTCCAACTCTTTCTAATACTTCATAAGGTCCAATAAAATGAGGACTTAGCTTCCCTCTTCGACCAAATCTTAAAATCTTTTTCCAAGGAGATACTTTCAAAAATACTTTATCTCCAACATCAAACTCTATGTCTCTTCTCTTCAAATCTGAATAAAATTTCTGCCGGTCTGAAGCTGCTTTTAATCGATCCCAAATTATTTTCACTTTCTCTTCCGTCTCTTTAATCAAATCAGGACCAACCAATTTACCTTCTCCAACTTCATTCCAACACAGAGGCGTTCTGCATCTTCTTCCATACAAAGCCTCAAATGGTGCCATTCTAATACTAGATTGATGACTATTGTTGTAAGCAAATTCTCAACATATCCTCTATAATCTGTATCACTCTCTCTGACTGCCCATCTGACTGTGGATGAAAAGCAGTGCTAAAGTGCAATCGAGAACCTAAAAGCACCATGTAAACTCTTCCAAAACCTTGAAGTAAACTGAGGATCTCGATCAGACACCAAAGAAATTGGGACACCATGCAACTTAACTATCTCACTGATATACAGCTCAGCCAACTTCTCAAGAGAAAAATCCATTCTAACTGGAAGAAAATGAGCTGTCTTTGTCAACCGATCAACAATCACCTAGATAGCATCATGCTTCTTCTGAGTCAATGGCAAACCATACACAAAATCCATTGTCACACGTTCCCATTTCCATTCAGGTACTGCTAAAGAATGAAGCAACCCTGTTGGAACTTGATGCTCAGCTTTCACCCTCTGACAAGTGAGACACTTGGATACAAACTCCGCTATGTCCCGCTTCATACCTACCCACCAAAATGCTGCTTTAAATCCTGATACATTTTAGTACTCCCAGGGTGCATGGCAAAAACCGATTGATGTGCTTCTTCCAAAATAATCTTTCTTAAACTAACATCATCAGGAACACACAATCTATCCTTGAACCAAAGGCTACCATCACTTCTCACATGGAATTCTTGGCTCTCCCCATTTTGACAATCTAATACAACTTTCTGAATTTTCTCATCTACCAATTAAGCCTCTTTAATCTGATCCAACAACACCGGTCTCAAATACAACTGAGCTAACAATGCTCCATCATCACATGATTCAAAACTAGCATGCAACGCTCTAAACTCAACAAGCAATGAGAGCGAATAAATAGTCAAACCTGCTAAAGACTTTCGACTCAAGGCATCAGCAACAACATTTGCTTTACCAGGATGATAATCAATCAAACAGTCGTAGTCTTTAATCAACTTGAACCATTGTCTTTGTCGAAGATTCAGCTCCCTCTGAACACCCAAATATTTCAAACTCTTATGATATGTGTAAATAAAACACTTCTCTCTATACAAGTAGTGTCGCCAAATCTTCAAAGCAAACACTATGGCTGCTAACTCCAAATCATGCGTCGGGTAATTAAGCTCATATGGCTTCAACTGCCAAGAAGCATAAGCTATGACTTTAACCTCTTGCATCAAAACACATCCTAAACCATTATGTGAAGCATCACTGTAAATCACATATGGTTTATCTTCCACAGGCAAAGTAAGAACAGGAGCTTGAGTCAACATCTCCTTCAACTTCTCAAAGCTAGCTTGACACTGATCTGTCCACACAAATCTAACTCCCTTTTGAAGTAATCTGGTGAGTGGAGTAGCTATCAAAGAAAAACCTTTCACAAAGCGTCGATAATAGCCTGCCAAACCCAGAAAACTTCTAACTTCAGTTACAGACTTCGGTGGACTCCAATTCAAAATGGCCTCAACTTTACTTGGATCGACTCTTATACCATCTGTTGAAATTATATGACCAAGAAAAGTTACTTGATCAAGCCAAAACTCACACTTCGATAGCTTACCATACAACTGCTTCTCTCTCAAAGTCTACAACACAATTCGCAAATGCTTGTCATGCTCCTCTTCATTATGTGAATACACCAAAATATCATCAATGAAAACCACCACAAACTGATCCAGATAGGGCCTAAACACCCTATTCATCAAATCCATGAAAGTTGCAGGTGCATTCGTCAACCCAAAAAGGCATCACTAAAAACTCATAATGCCCATACCTTGTGCGGAAAGCTGTCTTAGGAATATCTTCAGCTCTGACTCTCAACTGATGGTACCCTGATCTCAAATCAATCTTGGAAAACACTGCTGCTCCCTTCAATTGATCGAAGAGATCATCTATCTGAGGCAAAGTATACTTATTCTTAATAGTCACCTTGTTCAATTTCCTATAATCAATGCATAACCTCAAAGTACCATCCTTCTTCTTCACAAACAAAACAGGAGCTCCCCACAGAGAAACACTAGGGCGAATAAACCCTTTATCCAACAACTCCTGCAACTGCACCTTCAACTCTCTCAATTCAGCAGGTGCCATTCAATAAGGAGTAATAGAGATGGGAGTGGTACCAGGCAACAAATCGATACCAAACTCAACCTCTCTCTCAGGGGGTAACCCTGGCAACTCCTCAGGAAAAACATCTGGAAATTCCGTAACTGTGGGTGTACTATCAAGTTGAGAACCCACTACTCTGGTATCCACAACATGAGCAAGATAAGCATCACACCCTTTTCTAATCAACTTTCTAGCTGTAAAAGCTGACACAAACAAGGATGCAAGTTGTCTCTGCTCACTAGATACCATCACACTTCTACCATCACCAGTTCTCAAAGTAACACACTTCTTTTGACAGTCTACCACAGCTCCATGCTTAGACAACCAATCCATGCCTAAGATCAAATAATACTCCTTAAAAGGCATTTCAATCAAATCACCCAAAAACTCCTCACTTTGCACCACAACTGAACTATCACGATGCACCTTATTCACCACAACACTATGTCCTAAAGGATTTGTCACCAAAACATCAAATCCTAAGGACTCTGAATGCAATTAAGACACAGGCAAGATAGATGCACTTATGTATGAATGAGTAGATCCTGGATCAATCAAAGCAAGAACTGAAATGCCAAATAAAGAAAATGTACCCGCAATAACTGCTGAAGCATCCGACTGCCTCTGCATAACATACACTCTCTGAGAAGATCCAACCTCATCTGGCCTACTGCCTCCGGATGTAGAACCTCCTACACCGGTCAATCTCATCAGAAATAATCCCCCCAGCATAGTGACTCAACCGGATAAACTCTACCTCATACTCTGTCACAATCCGGTTATCTTGTCTCAAATTCAGAAATTCCATCTTCTTAACATCCTTATACTCCCTCGGAGTATATTTCAGTTCAAACTGCTTCAGAAAATCACTATAAGACAAAGTAGGTGGATCATCCATGGCATGTGGAACCGTCTTCCACCAATCATAAGCATCTTTCTGCAAAAGGGATCTAGCATAATCAAATTTCTCCTCAAGAGTAGCTTGTAACTGAATAAATACCCTCTGCACTCTATCCAACCACTGTTCAGTGTTTAGTCCATTTTTGTACTAGTTTTTAGTATGATTTTATGTGTGTTTTAGTTAATGTTTTGATTGATTTTTGTTTTAAGTTTGTTTAAAGTGTTGTTTTTAGGTTTAGGTGCAAGAAAACCCTTGGAAGATCAAAACCTGGCAAGAAAAGCACAAGCCTAGCAAGACATGGCCATGTCCCTCAAAAGAAATTCAAGGCATAAGCAGACACACCCTGAGACACGGCCAAGCCTCTGGCCGTGAATCATTCAAAGAAAAAATCAAAGAACAAACCAAAGAAGAGAAGGAAAATGAGCAACAGGAAGAGACACACCCAGGTGACACAGCCAGCAAGCTTGGCCGTGTCCCATTTCATACCAAAGGACAAAAGAGCAAGCAAAGAAGGAAAGATAAGAAGCAGAGACTGACACCCTCAAGGGACACGGCCAAGACACTGGCCGTGTCACATGACATGGCCGTGTCCTTGGCAGTGTCTCATAAAAATAAACACATAGTGAGGGACACGGCCAGGAGCTTGGCCGTGTCCCAAGGAAGGAAATCAAGAGACATGACCAAGCTCCAAATGGCTTGGCCGTGTCACCTCTCACCACCAAAGAAAGAAAAGAAAGAAAGAAAGAGGTCCAGTGATGGGCACGACCAACTAACGTGGCCGTGTCCCATGAAGAATCAAGAGACACGGCCAGGCCAACCTTGGCTTGGCCGTGTCACCTCATGGAAAGAACAAAAAATTGCAAGAGACACAGCCAAGCTTGTCATGGCTTGGCCGTGTCCCACCTGATAAAATTGAATTTCTTTTTACAAAGTGGGAGACAAAGTGGGAGACAAAGGCTTTTGCTTGCAAAAATAAATACTAAACAAAGAAAAAGTGGGGGACAAAGTGAAATGGTGTGAGTTGGAAGGCATGGGTGTTGATTTTTGAATGAATTAAAAGGAGAGGAAGAGAAAATGGGGTGAGTTCTTGGCTTCTTGAAGCCAAATTTCTGAAAAACAAAATGTGGGAGAGGGAGAGAGTGACACTCTCCCTTGTCCCTTCATCTTCAACCTCCATTTCCATCCTCTCCACCTTCTCCATCTTCCATTGATAGGATCTTTGACGTTCTTTGGGATAAATTGGGTAAACAAGCTCTTGAAGGTTCAAGAAGCTTCATTGAAGGGAGTGGTGACTTGAGAAAGCTCCATTCCATCTTCCAAAGGCAAAACCAATTGAAGAGTTGGTGACATGAGAAAGCTCCATCCAAAGGTTTGGTGACTTGAGAAAGCTTCATTCCACATTGCAAGGGGAATCAACCATTGAAGAGGGCTTGAGTTCTTCATCATACATCAAGTGGAGCTAGGAGGAAGACTAGCAATCCTACTCTTGGCATCTTCACAAGGGGTTTTTCTTTTCTCTCTTTTAATTCATTTCTTGTTGTTGTTGTTGTTGTATTAAGAATATTGATATTGCAATGAACAATTTGTATTTGTTTTATATTGAGTTGAATGAATTTTTTAAATTGATGATGTTGAGCTAAATACCCATGCCTAGGGTGTGTAGTATATTTGATTGAATGTCTTGATTTGATATTTCCATTGATGTTCCTTGTTGATTGGTTGATTGTATTGCTTTAAATGCTAGGTTGATAGATTAGCTACCTATTGATCTTTGAATATTGGATGATGGACCGAGAGGTGAAATCCGATATCGAAACTATATAATCAACCACCCTATGAATGAATTAGAAATATAAGTTCTAGGGTTTCATTAATTTGATAATGTGAAATAATTGGTTATTGCTAATTCATGAATGTGAGAACTAATGGATGGGTAATTGACTAATTAACCTTAAGGAACAAATTAATTTACATGGTTATGTTAATGGATAATTTGATAATTGAGCTTTGATTGAATGGACCTATAACCCTAGGCACCTTCCCAAGAATCGATTCGATCTTCTACACCCACACACATTAATCTCCACGCACGGTTAAATTTAGGTTTAATTATTCTCGCACCACTCCAAACAACAAACTCTCGCATTTAAATAAATTGTCAATCAAGCTATTATGAACCACACCTTCTTGGGGAAACGACCTTGGGGTGATCACCTTTGCTACAACTACCTCGTATACTTGGGAGTGACGCTTTGTAGTAGTACTTAATTCGAGCGCAACAAGTTTTTGGTGCCGCTGCCGGGGAAGGTTATCGTAGTAGTGATAGTTTGATTTTTTTTATTATTTTAATTGTTTGTTTGTTTTCTTTAAATTGTTTGTTTGTATTATTTGATTTTCTTTCAATTTAATTTTTGTTTGTTTTCTTTAAGTTTCTGAGTGCCTTATGTAAAGATGCAGTTTTCAAGGCATGGGGGAGTTTATGATAGGAACGATGATTCTGACATGGCATGGCAATTAGCAGAATTGACAAATCAACTTAAGGTGCTAAATGCAAGAGGAAGAGCACCTATGCCACGCCAAGAGATATGCGTAGCATGTGGCAATGTAGGCCATAGTGCAAACACGTGTTCCATAGGTTTTGGACGATACCAAGAATGGCAAGAGGAAGAATATGACTACCAAGGTTTCCAGCAAAGGGAAGAAATGACACATATTCCAATCCTTATAATCCCAGCTGGGGAAGCCAACCAAATTTTTCTTGGGAAAATCAGTCGCACATTCCACCTCCAAAATTTTTTTTCAACCTTACCAAAGAGACTATTACTCTCAAGCACAATATTCAAATCAAATTTACCTTAAGACACCCACATTTTAAGATAGTTTGAATGCCTTCATTCAAACTAGTGCACAAAATCAAGATAAACTTAAGGAACCCACTTTGGAAGATAGTTTGAATGCCTTCATTCAAATTAGCGCACAGAACCAAGATCAATTCGAGAAATCCACAGTGGAAGATGATTTGAATGCTTACCTTCAAATTAGCACAGAAAATCAGGAAGGAAGCAATGAGAGGTTTCATTCTTTGGAGGAATCATTGAAGAGGGTGGAAATGCAAGTTGGGCAACTGGCAAATCAACTCCAAGGATACCAAGAAGAGGAATGTCCTAGCCAATTAGAGCAAACCGAGGTAATCACAAATCTAAGGAGTGAACAGGTGATATATAAAAAATTTTGTGATTCTTTGGATGCAGGCATTAATCAAGAAGATATTGGCGAGGAAATACAATCCAACATTGAGGAGTTGAGCCAGTCAAACGAGAAGAAGAATTTGGAGGCATCAACCTCAACAAAGTTGCATGAATTTTCCAATCCTGATAGGCCACCAAATCCATTCCCAAGTAGGCTGAAAGAAGAGGAGCAAGGTAAGCAACTTTCTAACATCTATACTATGCACTCCCAAGGAGAAAGTGGAAATAAGCTTGAGATGGGTATGTCTTTAGAAGAAGAACATGAAATGCCCAATTTAGAACTTGAGGAGTGTAATCTAGTTTTAGATGTTGAGGTTGTTGAGAGGGAACTTGACATTGTTAAAGTTGATGGAGAAGTAATTCAACCAAACTTGGTTGAACTTAAAGAGTTCCCAAAAGTCATCTCTACTACTTTTGGTGGTAAGGAAGAGCAGAAAGCTGATATACCCATGTTGCACGAAGATAAAAATTATTACCACATTCCTATAACACTGGAGGATAACCCCGAGGAGACCTTCACATGTCCCTTTGAGACATGTTCCCTTCACGGAAAAATATTTAAGGGTTGCCGTACATCAGGTGCATTTCAAAGTTACATGTTGTTCATCCTCTCAGTCATGGGCTCCAATTGCATTATGGGTGGAAGAAGCCCTGCACATCGTATATGGGAACGATGGAAATCAGGTTTCATCTAAACCCTCCCTGTAGTATGCATGCTCACATTGAGGACAATGTGAATCTTTAAGTGTGGGGTGCATTTTAGTGTTTTGTGTTTTTACTTTTAATTTCATTTTGTATTTTTGTGTTTTTTACTTTTAAGCTATTTTTGTTTAAGTTTAGTTAATGTTTTTAATGTTTATTGTTGAATAAATGAGTTTTAGAAAGTTCAATTGTTATAAATTATTGATTGATGACCCTTGAATTTTTGAAACATGAATTTGAGAATTGAGTAGAATTTGTACTTATTGTCAATTTTGTTGGTTTTTCCCTTGCATTGCCATTAACCTAGTGAGAAATTGAGCCATCGACTTATCATTATTGTTGTGGGTGAACATCCTTGATTGATGATTTGCTAGAACTTGCTTTGACATGCATTTTAAGATTACATAAAAAATTTCAATTTGGCATCAAGATGATTAAGGCAATTAGATGAACCCACTTTGGCTTAAAAAGACCAACCCTATTTTTAACCTTAGTTAGCCAATTTTGAGCCTATTTCATTTCCCTTTTCTTTCTTTTTCACAACACCATTAGCTTGAACCTTGTTGTTTAACTCTTATCCTTTCATTAGGTCAAGAGCATTTTAAGAGCATTTATGACCGAGTGTTGTGTTGAATTAAGTGTGGGGTTAAATTTAGTAGGTTTAAGATTGCAAAGAAAAAAAAACTTGTACAAAAACTTGTGTACAAGAAAAAGAAAAAATAAAAAAAAAGAGAAAGAGAAAAAGAAAAAAAAAATATATATATATATTAATAAGAATAATTGTTGTTCTTGTTGGAAGGGTTAGAATAAGTTGAAAATATCATTGCAATATTTAATAAGTGAGTTCCCTTGAAAAGCTCTTTAATGCCAAGGGTAGATGAGAGGAAGGTGTTTTGGGATTGTTAGTATATATATATATGAATGGTTACTTCATTCTTGAAGTGCTCTTGAACTTAATGATTAAGCTCACATTTCCTAAATGCCATGCCTTTACCTTAGCCCCATTACAACCCAAGAAAGACCTTTTGATTGATGCTTGATTGTTATTTTGTGGTGGAGATTTGATTGATAAGCAAGCCTATGGCAATAATCTTTCATTGATTGTTATGAGTGTAAACACCACCATGATCAAACACTTGCAAGAGTTGGTGAGGGAGCGACAGCATTGGTTATGCATGGAAAGCCACTTAATTGCATTGGTGTCGATTTTGTTTGATTCGATATTGATTACGGATTTAAGGATAGGGAAGTCTTGGTGCATTATTTATAACTCTTGAACTTAACAAAATTCATCTTGTTTAGTGTGTTTTGATTTTAGCCTTGCTTGGGGACAAGCAAGGAGTTAAGTGTGGGGTATTGTTTAGTCCATTTTTGTACTAGTTTTTAGTATGATTTTATGTGTGTTTTAGTTAATGTTTTGATTGATTTTTGTTTTAAGTTTGTTTTAAGTGTTGTTTTTAGGTTTAGGTGCAAGAACACCCTTGAAAGATCAAAACCGGGCAAGAAAAGCACAAGCCAAGCAAGACATGGCCATATCCCTCAAAAGAAATTCAAGGCAGAAGCAGACACACCCTGAGACACGGCCAAGCTTCTGGCCGTGTCTCATTCAAAGAACAAATCAAAGAACAAACCAAAGAAGAGAAGGAAAATGAGCAACAGGAAGAGACACACCCAGGTGACACGGCCAGCAAGCTTGGATGTGTCCCATTTCATACCAAAGGACAAAAGAGCAAGCAAAGAAGGAAAGAAAAGAAGCAGAGACTGACACCCTCAAGGGACACAGCCAAGACACTGTCCGTGGCCGTGTCACATGACACGGCCGTGTCCTTGGCCGTGTCTCACAAAAATAAACACACAGTGAGGGACACGGCCAGGAACTTGGCCGTGTCCCAAGGAAGGAAATCAAGAGACACGGCCAAGCTCCAAATGGCTTGGCCGTGTCACCTCTCACTACCAAAGAAAGAAAAGAAAGAAAGAAAGAGGTCCAGTGAGGGGCACGGCCAACTGGCTTGGCCGTGTCCCATGAAGAATCTAGAGATACGGCCAAGCCAACCTTGGCTTGGCCGTGTCACCTCATGGAAAGAACAAAAAATTGCAAGAGACACGGCCAAGCTTGTCATGGCTTGGTCATGTCCCACCTGATAAAATTGAATTTCTTTGTATGAAGTGGGAGACAAAGTGGGAGACAATGGAATACTAAACAAAGAAAAAGTGGGGGACAAAGTGAAATGGTGTGAGTTGGAAGGCATGGGTGTTGATTTTTGAATGAATTAAAAGGAGAGGAAGAGAAAATGGGGGGAGTTCTTGGCTTCCTGGAGCCAAATTTCTGCAAAAAAAAATGTGGGAGAGGGAGAGAGTGACACTCTCCCTTGTCCCTTCATCTTCAACCTCCATTTCCATCCTCTCCACCTTCTCCATCTTCCATTGATAGGATCTTTGAGGTTCTTTGGGATAAATTGGTTAAACAAGCTCTTGATGGTTGAAGAAGCTTCATTGAAGGGAGTGGTGACTTGAGAAAGCTCCATTCCATCTTCCAAAGGCAAAACCAATTGAAGAGTTGGTGACTTGAGAAAGCTCAATCCAAAGGTTTGGTGACTTGAGAAAGCTTCATTCCACATTGCAAGGGGAATCAACCATTGAAGAGGGCTTGAGTTCTTCATCATACATCAAGTGGAGCTAGGAGGAAGACTAGCAATCCTACTCTTGGCATCTTCACAAGGGGTTTTTCTATTCTCTCTTTTAATTCATTTCTTGTTGTTGTTGTTGTATTAAGAATATTGATATTGCAATGAACAATTTGTATTTGTTTTATATTGAGTTGAATGAATGTTTTAAATTGATGATGTTGAGCTAAATACTCATGCCTAGGATTTGTAGTATATTTGATTGAATGTCTTGATTTGATATTTCCGTTGATGTTCCTTGTTGATTGGTTGATTGTATTGCATTAAATGCTAGGTTGATAGATTAGCTACCTATTGATCTTTGAATATTGGATACGGACTGAGAGGTGAAATCCGATATCGGAACTATATAATCGACCACCCTATGAATGAATTAGAAATATAAGTTCTAGGGTTTCATTAATTTGATAATGTGAAATAATTTGTTATTGCTAATTCATGAATGTGAGAACTAATGGATGGGTAATTGACTAATTAACCTTAAGGAACAAATTAATTTACATGGTTATGTTAATGGATAATTTGATAATTGAGCTTTGATTGAATGGACCTATAACCCTAGGCACCTTCCCAAGAATCGATTCGATCTTGTACACCCACACACATTAATCTCCACGCACGGTTAAATTTAGGTTTAATTATTCTCGCACCACTCCAAACAACAAACTCTCGCATTTAAATAAATTGTTAATCAAGCTATTACGAACCACACCTTCTTGGGGAAACGACCTTGGGGCGATCACCTTTGCTACAGCTACCTCGTATACTTGCGAGTGATGATTTGTAGTAGTACTTAATTCGAGCGCAACACTCAGCTACTGCAGGATCTGTAGTACCAAGAAAATCCTCAGCCCCATACTTCCTCAATTTATCATAATGTCTCACCGGCACTTGTGGCTGTGGTGGCGGTGGCGGTTGCACCGGAGCTCATCTCAACAATTCTACCACATGCCATAACCAACCCGGCGGAACCTCATCAGCAGCTGATCTCCCTGGCACAGGAGCAGGGGCCTCTCCAGCTCTATCAACCCTAGCTCCATCTCTAACCTCTTCAGGAGCTACACTCTCAGCACTACCTTCTACAGACTGACGTGACTGAGACGCCATCACTACCTATATCTGCAAACACAGCAGAATATACCTCATCAAAGATCAGAGACTGCCAATACCAAAGCATGTATCTTATTTAAAAACCATATTTTAAAAATAAAAATTTTCTTTTTCTTACAATTTACCTAGGTTGAGAATCTCAAACCTAGGCTCTGATACCTAAACAATTGTAACACCCCTATACCCCGTATAAGCACACTACATACCACCATATCTGTAATATACGTATATTGAATATAGGAATGCTACGGTTTACTAAACAAACCAATCATTCCTTTATACAATAATATGAGCAAACTTAAAACATTTAAGTTATATCATAAAACACAATAAGTAAAACGTTCATTCAATACGCAACGGAAAATGTAGAGGTATTTACAAATACATAAACATCAAAATCAAATTTTACAAAACATAAAGTTTATACATGTTTGGCAGTCAGTCTTTGATCTTTAAGTTCACAATCAACACTTCAAAATCTAGACTCGACTTGGTCTAGATGAACTCTCTGGCTCTACCCTATCACCTGCGCGATGAACCACAATCGCGCTAAGCCAACAGCTTAGTGGTACAAACCACAATAACAAAATGTTTCAATGCAATGCCAATGTCACACATTTCAAATATTATAAACAATACATAAGAATATCATACTTCAAAGTCTTACATTGAGTCTTATTATTCATTTGTTTCACCATTCATGAATCACATTTAAACAAAGACAAGCATGGCCCCAAAAGACACTAATATGCCATTCAACTTTCAGAGTTAATGTTTTGGTTCAATTATCACATTTATCATTATCATTATCCCAACTAGGCTTCAAGGATTAGGCTCAACCAAGCTTCAAGGGGAACAAAGCATGCTAAGTATCAACCCAACTTGGCTTCAAGAACCAAACCCAACCTAGCTTTAAGGGTTGTAACATCTCAACTAGGCTTCAAGGACTAGACCCAACCAAGCTTCAAGGGGAGTTAAGCATGCTAAACTTCAACCCAACTTGGCTTCAAGGATCAAGCCCAACCTAGCTTCAAGAGATTGTTACCATTAGGCATGCCACCAACAACAAAACTCTGAAAATGGAATAACATATTAGACACACAATTCATTCATTACTTCATTATCAATTTCATTCTCATTTTCTCATCATCATTTAGGCAACCATGCCTCAATTATCTCATTTGCATCATTATAGCCAACAACAATGGCTTCACATCTCATCAATAGAGTATACATAACCAATTGCATTGGACATACATTTTAAATTCATCATCATCTAGGCAAACATGCCCCACTTATTTCATTTGAATCATTATAGCCAACCACAATGGCATCACATCTCATCATATCACAATTTACATTAAAGTAATTCATCATTAAAGTATTCATCATAACCAATTGTATTGCACATATATTTTGAATGATCATCATATATTTCACATTATACAATGCATAGCATTAATCAAATGTATCAACAATATAATAGATTACTTAACACATTTACAACCAAATGTGTTAAGTCTCAAAATCATGTAAATGTATGCAACCATGTAAGTTTGTAGTTACCTCAATAACAACTCACACCAATCTATACACTTCCTCTTCCAAGAATTCTCCACTACTAGGATTAGGGCAACTTAACCTCTTCACCACCTAATTCAAAAGGAATAATACACACTTATTTAAAGATACACAAGAATTCCAATACAATTATAAACCAACACCTCTCTCTAGGACCCCACGGTCGTGGCGTCACAACCTCCACGGACGTGGGTTAACAAACAAGTCTGCCTACTTTGCTCAAAACCCCCACGGGCATGGCCTCCAATGGCCATGGTCGTGGCATCCAAGGGCCACTGGCGTGGCATCCAAAATGCTTCTGTTTCAGACCAAACTCATGTATTCTATGCTTTAAACTTAATTAAACACAAACATCTTGAAGATCTACCAAAAATAATTGATCAAACTCAATGTTGACATCAATTACCAATTCAAAACCATAACATAAACACAACTCTTACTCTTCCATTCAACTCCAAAATCACAATCAATTAAACCCAACACTCTCAAACACACTACAATTAAACATACTCACACTATCCACAATCAATCATCAAACTCAAATACAACTTAAAATAAAACAAGGAAATCAAGTGAAAACTTACCAAAGTTGATGAAACTTCTCAAATTTCCAACTTAATCACTTGTAACTTCCTTCAATTTAGAGCTTGGAAAACAAAACTCTCTTTATCTCTTGCTTCTTTGATGGCCGGCCAACCCAAGGAAAAGGAAAGAAGAAGAACAAAATGAATGGAACAAAACCAAGTCAACTCTTCTCTTTAAATCTCCACCAAGCACTTTTAAATAATATAATATTATAAAATATCCTCTTCCATTAATTAATTTAATTTCCATTTTCCACTAATTAATTAAAATCGATTATTTCTTCTTTTGACCATTTAATAATTTGACTTGTATATGTTGTATATATCTCTATATATACAACATATACACATCTCTCTTCTCATCTTTAATCTTCCCACTTAAACATATACATTAAATCCAAATACAACAATAATACCAAAACTTCTAGGGCATACTTTGGGATATTACAATTCTCCCCCTCTAAAAAGAAATTAAACACAAACATCTTGAAGATCTACCAAAAACAATTGATCAAACTCAATGTTGACATCAATTACCAATTCAAAACCATAACATAAACACAACTCTTACTCTTCCATTCAACTCCAAAATCACAATCAATTAAACCCAACACTCTCAAACACACTACAATTAAACATACTCACACTATCCACAATCAATCATCAAACTCAAATACAACTTAAAATAAAACAAGGAAATCAAGTGAAAACTTACCAAAGTTGATGAAACTTCTCAAATTTCCAACTTAATCACTTGTAACTTCCTTCAATTTAGAGCTTGGAAAACAAAACTCTCTTTATCTCTTGCTTCTTTGATGGCCGGCCAACCCAAGGAAAAGGAAAGAAGAAGAAGAAAATGAATGGAACAAAACTAAGTCAACTCTTCTCTTTAAATCTCCACCAAGCACTTTTAAATAATATAATATTATAAAATATCCTCTTCCATTAATTAATTTAATTTCCATTTTCCACTAATTAATTAAAATCAAGTATTTCTTCTTTTGAACATTTAATAATTTGACTTGTATATGTTGTATATATCTCTATATATACAAAATATACACATCTCTCTTCTCATCTTTAATCTTCCCACTTAAACATATACATTAAATCCAAATACAACAATAATACCAAAACTTCTAGGGCATACTTTGGGATATTACAAAGATCATATAGAAAAATTCCTATGAGCACCTACCATAGTGGAAACATGCTCTTTGTAATATCCCTAATTATGCTCTAGTAGTCTTGGTGTTAGTGTTGTTGCACTTGAATTATGTATATATGATAAGTTGATAAGAAATTGGAAGAGAATGTTTTTGTATGTGTTTTGGAGAAGAAATTTAGGGTTTAGAGACAAATGTATATGTTGTGTATATGATGATATATATAACATATAAATGGGTCAAAGGAAGAGTCAATGCAAGAAGATATTTTTGTGGAATGTGCAATTACATATAAGGGCTTATATGAGACAAAAAGTTAGTTATATGATTGAGGGCATTTTGGTAATTGCTTGGATAAGATCACTTGGTGGAGATTAAAAGCAAATTTGACTTTGTGTCTTCATCATTTTCCTTCTTTCTTTCAAGAGGTGCCGGCTCTCCAAAAACCAAGAGAGAAAGAGAGGTGATCTTGAGGTTTGAAGCAATTTGAAGAAGGAAGCAAGGGTTTTGGTTAAAGATTTGTGGATTTCTTCATCTAAGGTAAGATCTTTTCTTTAAATTCTTCAATTCTTTTGAAGTGGCGTGAGAAAGGAATTAGGGTTTGTTGGTTTGATGATGAGATGAGTTGTGTTTAGTGAAATTCTTTTTCTGTTTTACAATTAGTAAAGGCTGTGACTTGTATGATTTTTAATTAATTATAGAAAAATGTTCTTGAAGTGAATTTTTGATATGTTGTGCCTCTATGAGTCTAGAATGACTGAAAAATATGTTGATTCGATTTTGGAATGGTTATGAGTTTAGAAAGATTATTTTTAGTAGAACTGTTCCAGCAGGTACCTTAACTGAGACAGCTATATTTCGGGATTTTTAATAAAATGTAGAAAAATCATATCCAATTGAATTTTGGATATGTTGTTGCTTAGTGAGTCTAGTATTTGAGAAAAATAATTTGGAACCACGTTGATTGAATTTGATTTATGGAATTCACAAAGTTCAGAACTGCTGCCAGGATGCAGGGCAATTGGGGCAGTCTGGTTAGGTGAACTATTTGACCAAGATTTTGTGTTCAGTTTGATCTGAAATTTTAAAGGAATGATTTTAAGATACAAAACTAAATTCTGTAAAAATTTTAGAATTTTTAATCAAGTAGATTATTTTATACAATTTTTCAAAATAAGGATAAAATGGAGTCTAAAACCAGAATGTATTATTCATATGAATCATATCAATTGTTCTTTGCCCTAATTGCATTGTTGAGATTGAACAATGTTATGTTATGCATTGTGAATGGTTATGTGTTTCATGAATAATATACATTGAAATTGAAATGATAATTCAAATAAGACATGATATGAGACAATGCCATTGTGATTGGCTATGATGATGATATTGAAAGAAAGAAGGCATGTTTGCCTAAATGTGATGAGAATTTGAGAATGGAAATGGTAACTATATAATAAATGAATTGTTTGTTTAATATGTTATTCAGTTTCAGAGTTCTGGATTTGGGTGGCATGCCTAAGAAATGATGAAAGGTAACAGTCTTGCCGGGTTGAGGATCTCCTCATATGTGTTGAGTTGATGGTCCAAGAGACTGGGTCTGTTACACTATGAGAATTGTGAATATAAGATATATGATTTGTAACAGTCTTGCCGGGTTGAGGATCTCCTCATATGTTTTGAGTGATGGTCCAAGAGACTGGGTCTGTTACACTATCCATGGATAGAGATACATGTATATACATTGCCTACGGGCGTGATTATTGTGACTATGAACCAAATCAGTAACTCTGAACTCTGAATATCATATTAAATACTTGTTGGGCCCATAGGTGTCAAGGTTATATGAATGTCCTAAATAATGTTATGAGTTAATGAAATGTGGTATACTCATATGACTATGATTTGTGAAATGCATAATTATGTGTTAACTTTATATTTATGATGTTGATCTTATCAATAACATATGTGGCATTGCATTACATTTAAGCATACCATTAACATGTTTTATCTTACTAAGTCGTTGGCTTAGCGCGATAGTGTTTAATCGCGCAGGTAATAGAGTGGATAGAGTTGAACCCGAGAGTTCATCAAGACCAAGTGAGAGTAGACCTTGTTGAATCCATTTTTGGAGCTTAAAGATCAGAGCAGACTTGCCAATCATGTATATTTCTTTATATTTTGTAAAGAAATGTTTAGTATGTAAATATGTAAATATTTTATAACTTCCGCTGTGTAATATTTAAATATAGGGGTTGTCACAAAACCTTTATTTTATGTTGCACTAGAAGTGTAAATTCTTTTTGCAGGTTGTAGTTGAGGTTACAAGGGGGATTTATTGGGAGTGTACTGAGAATGATTTTGTTTGCATTGGTTTGTGTAAAATGTTTTTAAAAATAAGAAAAAAACCGGTTTTGTCGACACTTGGGACTCAATTTTTAGGCGAAACTATGGCAAAATTTTTGAAAAAAAAATCGGAACTAAAATTTGACTAAGTAAAATTGGTAGCAACATTAGGTTAGTGTGGCGCCTCTACTCTGCTTACACATGTAGGTCGGGAAGGGGTGTTACAATTGTTTTGGTATCAGAGCCTAGGTTTGAGATTCTCAACCTAGGTAAAATGTAATAAAAAGACTATTTTTACTTAAAAAGTGGTTTTGAATAACATATACGTTTGAGATTGGCAGTCTCTGATCTTTAATAAGATATAATCTGCTGTGTTTGCAGTGTTAGGTTGTGATGGATTCTCACTCACGACAGTCGGTTGAGGGTAGTGCCGAGAGTATTGCCCCTGATGATGGAGCTAGGGTTGTTAGTGTTGAGGAGGCACCTGCTTCGGTGTCAGGGAGATCAGCTGGGGAGGAGGTTCCGCCAGCTTGGGTTAGGCATGTGATAGAGGCTTTGAGGCCAACACCAGTGCAACCACAACCACCACCACCACCCCCACAGCCTTTGGTAGCAGTGAGGCAATATGATAAACTAAGGAAGTTTGGAGCAGAGGATTTTATAGGTACTACTGATCCAGTTGTGGCTGAGCAATGGTTAGACAAAGTTCAGAGAATATTTGTGCAGTTGCAAGCCACTCCAGAGGAAAAGTTTGATTATGCAAGATCATTGTTGCAGAAGGATGCTTATAGTTGGTGGAAGACAGTGCCCCATTCTATGGAAGATCCCCCAACATTGTCCTATGCAGATTTTCTGAGGGAGTTCGAATTGAAGTATACTCCGAGGGAGTATAAAGATGGGAAGAAGAGAGAGTTTTTAGATTTGAAGCAAAACAACCGGACCGTGACGGAGTATGAGGTTGAATTTATCCGGTTGAGTGAGTATGCCGGGGGCATTATATCGGATGAGATAGATCGATGCCGGAGATTTGAGGAGGGGTTGAGGCCCTCTCTTATGTGCCATGTGGCTGGTTCTCGGTATCAGGATTTTTCTCAGCTTGTGGCAGCAGCTCGGAGTGTGGAGAAAGCTCAGAATATTGCAGTTGCTTCTGAGGAAGAGGTTAGGATTAGAAGGCCCCAATTTGAAGCAGAGTCTTCTTCTGCTAAAAGAGGTAAGGGAAGCTTTGCTCCTCGGGTCAGTAGAAGTCAAAGATCAGCTGGTAGGTCAGTGCAGTTCCAGAGGCAGAGATTTAGACCTGCAGCTTCAGTAGCGAGTGCTCCTACTCCTGGAGTTCAGAGATCCACCTTACCTGTGTGTAACCAGTGTGGTGGAAGACATGGGGGCGTTTGTTGGAGGCATAGTAGATCAGGGGTATGCTTCAGGTGTGGATCACCTGACCACTTTGTGAGAGACTGTCCTGAGAGGCAGGAGCAGATGCCAGTTGATTCTGCTGCTTCTCGAGCTAGTGTGAGGGGAGGCAGAGGAGGCAGAGGTGCCAGCCGAGGAGGTAGACCAGGGTTCAGTTTTAGAGGAGGTGCTACATCCAGGGAGAGTAGACCAGAGGAGGTTGGATCTTCCCAGAGGATGTATGTTATGCAAAGGCAGCCGGATGCATCGGCAGTTATAGCTGGTACTTTTTCTTTATTTGATACTGCAGTACTTGCTTTGATTGATCCCGGATCCACCCATTCTTATATTAGTGCATCTGTTTTGCCTGTGTTTGATATGCATGCTGAGTCCCTAGGATTTGATGTTTTGGTGACAAATCCTCTAGGTCATAGTGTGATAGTTAGTAAAGTGCATAAAGATAGTGCAGTGAGGGTGCAAGGTGAGGAGTTCCTTGGAGATTTGATTGAGATGCCATTTAAGGAATATGATGTGATTCTAGGCATGGACTAGCTATCTCGACATGGAGCTGTGGTAGATTGTAAGAAGAAGATTGTTTCTTTGAGAACTGGTGATGGTAGAGAGGTGATAGTATCTAATGAGCAGGAACAACTAGCCTCCTTATTTGTTTCAGCTGTTGCAGCTAGGAGGTTGATTAGAAAGGGATGTGAAGCCTATCTTGCTCATGTGGTAGATACTAGAGTAAAGGGTTCTCCCATTGATAGCATTGCCACAGTTGCTGAGTTCCCAGATGTTTTTCCCGAGGAGTTGCCAGGATTGCCTGCTGAGAGAGAAGTGGAGTTTGGTATCGAATTGTTGCCCGGTACCACTCCTATTTCGATTACTCCTTACAGAATGGCACCAGCAGAATTGAGGGAGTTAAAAGTGCAATTACAGGAGTTGTTGGACAAAGGATTCATTCGCCCCAGTGTTTCTCCTTGGGGAGCTCCTGTGCTATTTGTGAAGAAGAAAGATGGTACTATGAGATTATGTATCGATTATAGGCAATTGAACAAAGTGACCATTAAGAATAAATATCCTTTGCCTAGAATCGATGATCTATTTGATCAGTTGAAGGGTGCAGCTGTATTTTCCAAAATTGATCTGAGATCAGGGTACCATCAGCTGAGAGTCAGAGCTGAAGATGTTCCGAAGACAGCTTTCCGGACCAGATATGGGCATTATGAATTTTTAGTTATGCCTTTTGGTCTGACGAATGCACCTGCAGCTTTTATGGATTTGATGAATAGGGTATTTAGGCCCTATCTGGATCAGTTTGTAGTGGTCTTCATCGATGACATTCTGGTGTATTCGCGGAATGAGGAGGAACATGATATGCATCTGCGGATTGTGTTGCAGATTTTGAGAGAGAAGCAGTTGTTTGCTAAATTGTCGAAGTGTGAGTTCTGGTTGGATCAAGTAGCTTTTCTCGGACATATTGTTTCAGCAGAAGGCATTAGAGTCGATCCAAGTAAAGTTGAAGCTATTCTGAATTGGAGTCCACCTAAGTCTGTGACAGAGATTAGAAGTTTTCTATGTTTGGCAGGCTATTACCGGCGGTTTGTGAAAGGATTTTCTTTGATAGCTACTCCACTCACCAGATTGCTTCGTAAGGGAGTGAGGTTTTTGTGGACAGATCAGTGTCAGGCGAGCTTTGAGTAGTTGAGAGATATGTTGACTCAAGCGCCTGTTCTTACTTTACCTGTAGAAGGCAAACCATATGTGATTTACAGTGATGCTTCACATAGTGGTTTGGGATGTGTGTTGATGCAGGAAGGTAAAGTTATAGCTTATGCATCTCAACAGTTGAAACCGCATGAGCTTAACTATCCGACCCATGATTTGGAATTGGCTGCCATTGTGTTTGCATTGAAAATTTGGCGCCACTATCTGTTTGGGGAGAAATGTTTCATCTACACTGATCACAAGAGTTTGATGTATTTGGGTGTCCAGAAAGAACTCAATCTTCGTCAGAGGAGATGGTTAGAATTGATTAAAGACTATGACTGCTTGATTGACTATCATCCAGGTAAAGCAAATGTTGTTGCTGATGCTTTGAGTCGGAAGTCTTTAGCTGGTTTAACAGTTTACTCGCTCTCGTTGCTTGTTGAGTTGAGAGCATTGCATACCAGTTTTGTACCTTGTGATGATGGTGCATTGTTGGCACAATTGCTTTTGAAACCAATTTTGTTAGATCAGATCAAAGAGGCTCAGTTGATTGATATGAAGATTCAGAAGATTATTTCAGATTGCAAGAATGGGAAGACTAGAGATTTTGTTGTGAAAAGTGATGGGAGCCTATGGTTTAAAAACCGATTGTGTGTACCCGATGATGCTGATTTGAAAAGGGTCATTTTGGAAGAAGCTCATCAGTCAATGTTTGCTATGCATCCGGGTAATACGAAGATGTATCATGATTTGAGACAACATTATTGGTGGATGGGGTTGAAGAGAGACATTGCTGAGTTTGTATCGAAATGTCTCACCTGTCAGAAGGTTAAAGCAGAGCATCAAGTTCCAACCGGGTTGCTTCAACCATTGTCAGTGCCAGAATGGAAGTGGGAAAGAGTAACAATGGATTTTGTGTCTGGTTTGCCTTTGACACAAAAGAAGCATGATGCCATATGGGTGATTGTGGATAGATTGACTAAGACAGCTCATTTTCTTCCGGTTCGAATGGATTACTCTTTGGAGAGATTGGCTGAGCTGTATATCTATGAGATTGTGAAACTGCATGGTGTTCCAACTTCTTTAGTGTCTGATCGAGATCCCAGGTTTACTTCCAGATTTTGGAAGAGTTTGCATAGTGCTTTAGGTTCTCGACTGCACTTCAGCACTGCTTTTCATCCACAGACGGATGGACAGTCAGAGAGGGTGATACAGATTATTGAGGACATGTTGAGAAGCTGTGTCATCGATTTCTCTGGAAGTTGGGATAGGTTTTTACCTCTTGTGGAGTTTGCTTACAACAACAGTCACCAATCCAGCATTGGTATGGCACCGTTTGAAGCATTGTATGGCAGACGGTGTAGGACACCTCTTTGTTGGAATGAGCTTGGAGATAATAAGTTGGTTGGTCCTGATTTGATTCAAGAAACTGAAGAAAAAGTAAAGTTGATTCGAGGCAGGTTAAAAGCAGCTTCAGACCGACAGAAGTCTTATGCATATCTGAAAAGGAGAGATATAGAGTTTGATGTTGGAGATAAGGTATTTCTGAAAGTGTCTCCTTGGAAGAAGATTTTGAGGTTCGGTCGGAAAGGAAAATTGAGTCCTCGTTTCATTGGGCCGTATGAAGTGTTAGAAAGAGTTGGGCCAGTGGCGTATCGACTTGCTTTGCCACCTGAGTTGGATCATATTCATAATGTATTCCATGTTTCTATGTTGAGGAGATATAGGTCGGATCCATCTCATGTGTTGCCATTTGAATCTATTGAAGTGAGCCCAGACTTGACATTTGAAGAGGAACCAGTTGCTATCTTGGCACGTGATGTAAAAGAGTTAAGAAATAAGAATGTGCCTTTGGTAAAAGTTCTGTGGAAGAATCATGCAAGAGAGGAAGCAACTTGGGAAAGTGAGCATACCATGCGAGACCAGTATCCTCAGTTATTTCAGAGTTAATTTCAGGTAATTTCGAGGATGAAATTTCTTTCTAGAGGGGGAGAATTGTAATATCCCTAATTATGCTCTAGTAGTCTTGGTGTTAGTGTTGTTGCTCTTGAATTATGTATATATGATAAGTTGATAAGAAATTGGAAGAGAATGTTTTTGTATGTGTTTTGGAGAAGAAATTTAGGGTTTAGAGACAAATGTATATGTTGTGTATATGATGATATATATAACATATAAATGGGTCAAAGGAAGAGTCAATGCAAGAAGATATTTTTGTGGAATGTGCAATTACATATAAGGGCTTATATGAGACAAAAAGTTAGTTATATGATTGAGGGCATTTTGGTAATTGCTTGGATAAGATCACTTGGTGGAGATTAAAAGCAAATTTGACTTTGTGTCTTCATCATTTTCCTTCTTTCTTTCAAGAGGTGCCGGCTCTCCAAAAACCAAGAGAGAAAGAGAGGTGATCTTGAGGTTTGAAGCAATTTGAAGAAGGAAGCAAGGGTTTTGGTTAAAGATTTGTGGATTTCTTCATCTAAGGTAAGATCTTTTCTTTAAATTCTTCAATTCTTTTGAAGTGGTGTGAGAAAGGAATTAGGGTTTGTTGGTTTGATGATGAGATGAGTTGTGTTTAGTGAAATTCTTTTTCTGTTTTACAATTAGTAAAGGCTGTGACTTGTATGATTTTTAATTAATTATAGAAAAATGTTCTTGAAGTGAATTTTTGATATGTTGTGCCTCTATGAGTCTAGAATGACTGAAAAATATGTTGATTCGATTTTGGAATGGTTATGAGTTTAGAAAGATTATTTTTAGTAGAACTGTTCCAGCAGGTACCTTAACTGAGACAGCTATATTTCGGGATTTTTAATAAAATGTAGAAAAATCATATCCAATTGAATTTTGGATATGTTGTTTCTTAGTGAGTCTAGTATTTGAGAAAAATAATTTGGAACCACGTTGATTGAATTTGATTTATGGAATTCACAAAGTTCAGAACTGCTGCCAGGATGCAGGGCAATTGGGGCAGTCTGGTTAGGTGAACTATTTGACCAAGATTTTGTGTTCAGTTTGATCTGAAATTTTAAAGGAATGATTTTAAGATACAAAACTAAATTCTGTAAAAATTTTAGAATTTTTAATCAAGTAGATTATTTTATACAATTTTTCAAAATAAGAATAAAATGGAGTCTAAAACCAGAATGTATTATTCATATGAATCATATCAATTGTTCTTTGCCCTAATTGCATTGTTGAGATTGAACAATGTTATGTTATGCATTGTGAATGGTTATGTGTTTCATGAATAATATACATTGAAATTGAAATGATAATTCAAATAAGACATGATATGAGACAATGCCATTGTGATTGGCTATGATGATGATATTGAAAGAAAGAAGGCATGTTTGCCTAAATGTGATGAGAATTTAAGAATGGAAATGGTAACTATATAATAAATGAATTGTTTGTTTAATATGTTATTCAGTTTCAGAGTTCTGGATTTGGGTGGCATGCCTAAGAAATGATGAAAGGTAACAGTCTTGCCGGGTTGAGGATCTCCTCATATGTGTTGAGTTGATGGTCCAAGAGACTGGGTCTGTTACACTATGAGAATTGTGAATATAAGATATATGATTTGTAACAGTCTTGCCGGGTTGAGGATCTCCTCATATGTGTTGAGTGATGGTCCAAGAGACTGGGTCTGTTACACTATCCATGGATAGAGATACATGTATATACATTGCCTACGGGCATGATTATTGTGACTATGAACCAAATCAGTAACTCTGAACTCTGAATATCATATTAAATACTTGTTGGGCCCATAGGTGTCAAGGTTATATGAATGTCCTAAATAATGTTATGAGTTAATGAAATGTGGTATACTCATATGACTATGATTTGTGAAATGCATAATTATGTGTTAACTTTATATTTATGATGTTGATCTTATCAATAACATATGTGGCATTGCATTACATTTAAGCATACCATTAACATGTTTTATCTTACTAAGTCGTTGGCTTAGCGGGATAGTGTTTAATCGCACAGGTAATAGAGTGGATAGAGTTGAACCCGAGAGTTCATCAAGACCAAGTGAGAGTATACCTTGTTGAATCCATTTTTGGAGCTTAAAGATCAGAGCAGACTTGCCAATCATGTATATTTCTTTATATTTTGTAAAGAAATGTTTAGTATGTAAATATGTAAATATTTTATATCTTCCGCTGTGTAATATTTAAATATAGGGGTTGTCACAAAACCTTTATTTTATGTTGCACTAGAAGTGTAAATTCTTTTTGCAGGTTGTAGTTGAGGTTACAAGGGGGATTTATTGGGAGTGTACTGAGAATGATTTTGTTTGCATTGGTTTGTGTAAAATGTTTTTAAAAATAAGAAGAAAACCGGTTTTGTCGACACTTGGGACTCAATTTTTAGGCGAAACTATGGCAAAATTTTTGAAAAAAAAAATCGGAACTAAAATTTGACTAAGTAAAATTGGTAGCAACATTAGGTTAGTGTGGCGCCTCTACTCTGCTTACACATGTAGGTCGGGAAGGGGTGTTACACTCTTTACATCAATTAATCTACAAAGAGAAATAATGTCATATTACATAGCTTTACAAATCTTATACATTAGTCTACATGAAAATTACATCATTTCCTATATATAACACATCTAAAAAAAAAGGAAATTTGAATGTATGTTGTATGAATGCTTTCAATAATAATAATAAAGCAACAAAAGACAAACACAAAAGTAAAGAAGAAAGAAAGAAAAAAAGAAAATGAGTTATGGTAGTATCAAACTCGATAATCATGGAATTATCTTATTTGGCAGTGGAATAAAATTAGTATATACTGTTTAAGTGAAGCTATCGAGTTCAGTATTCCATAGATTATCGAAGATGATAATCCCCTTGTACAAGAACATCTTGCAAGATCTATTAGCTGAATGAGATTGGTATATACATGATTAAATGAGAGTGCCAAATTCGATGCTCAGGAAGTATCAAGAACGACAATGTCTATAGGGCATGATATTAGGGAGATAAGAGGCAATAAAATATATGTGTATAGAAGCAGTTTCATAGAGTTTGATAATTAATGGATTAATGAGTTCGAATTAATGGATTAACGTGTTCGATAACACCCTATAGAAGAGATTAGTCAAACAGCACAATATAAACACTGAGAATGGATCAGAGTATCGAATTCAATATTTATAAGAATATCGAGCTAGATAATAGCAGAAGTGGCTTGCATATGCATATTTCACTCATAAATGGTATTTATGTTTTTAATGTGATCATAAATGAATCAATAATGGCAGACATATGTATATGGGAACACAAAAGTTGAATTAAATAATGGTAGAACCATAACCTGCAAAGAAAAGATTAGTGGGGAACAATATGGTACATGTTCAAAAGTGGGAATCAAAAAATGTTATTGGGGGAACCACATGGCATATGTACTGAGATTAGAATCAAAATATCAAATTTGATAATCATTTGCTATTTCTGGACAAACATCTTGTATCTGCAAAATTTTAATACAACATAATTTACAAATCATTTCATCATTCTGATGTTCCAGTTCTTAGTCCTAGAAAGATTAGATATAGTTAATTAGAGGGCTACGTTGTCGGTCATACTTTATTAATTTATAGATTTAACTTAGAGTTAATAGATTTTAATTCTTGAATGGGGAATTATTTAGAGTTCCATGATTCTACTTATGAAATAACCATATAAGTGTGATAAAATGATACAATATGGACTTGGATCATGACATTAAATGATGTAGATTTGAGGATTAATGTTTGAACTTGACTAACTTATTATCAATGGACGAAAATCATACCCAACTTCTTGAAGTTGTAGAGTGTTCTTGACTCTTTCTTTGATCTTCTTTATTGTTGAAGAATCTCCTTTTACAAATAGAATTCAAAGTAAAAAGATGAAAAAAATGATAATGTTTTTTGATTATTCTCTCTTTTATTTACTGAAAGCATATTGCATCTGCCTTTTCTATAAAAAAAAGTCCCAAAAAGTTCCTCTCAAAAAGTCCTTTTCAAAAGAGCTAGAAGCTCCCTTTTATAGGCAAGAGATGAGGTATGTACAATGAAAATATCAAGTTTGGGATTATAATTACCAAATTCGATAACTATAAGAATCAAGCTATCTACTCTATTGCCCTTGATGCTTGTCGAACACGATAATGTTACTATTGTGTTTGGCAACATCTCTTAGGGAAGCAAATTTCATTGTCTATAGTTTCCCCTACTTGAACAATGCAAGCATTTCAGGCTTTGCAATTGCAAAAAGCAAGAAATTTCTCAATTTTATTGGTGTTATCAAGGCATGCTCATCCGATTAATTGATGTTGACAGGGCATGCTCGCCCCTCCTTCGAACATGCTCATCCTCTGGATGATTGATGTTGATAGGGCATGCTCACTCCTTCTTCAAACATGCTCATCCTCCAGCTGCTTGATGTTGATAAGGAATGCTTGTCCCTCCTTCAGACATGCTCATCCTTCAGCTGCTTGATATTGATAGGGCATGCTCAGCCCTCCTTCGAATATGCTCATCCTCCGGCTACTTGATGTTGATAGGGCATGCTTGCCCCTCCTTCGTGCAGATATGATATTCAAGAATCATTTCTCTTAGAGATGTCTTATAGAGATTATTTGTTTTGACCTTGTCATTATGTGCTTTGTTTCTCTAGAATCAAGGATGCATTAGTGTGCGATCTAAGGTTTCTTAGACAAATTTACTCGACATAGCCTCTGCTAAGAGTTCATCTAGCTTCAAATATTGCTCTTTTATCATCATCATCATCATTCATTTTTTTGTTTTATTATTATTCTTTATTTTTATTTTTTTCGTTGACATTATCGAATACATCATATATAATTCCATATTTTATATGAAGAAGTTTGCTTATTATTGATCTTCCTGCAAAACTATCAAACTCGTTAGCTTTTCAGAAGTTCGATATTTTTTGAAGGGTTTTAAAAATCACAGAAGGCAGTTTTTTTTCTTTTTTTTTCTTCTTAAGTTTTCCTTCTCTTCTTTCTTTCTTTAAACCCATCGTGATTTCTCCTTGCTACTTCTCTAAGCCCCCTTCTTTCCCTTTTGTTTCTCCATTTTCAGTACAACCATGAGGGCTAAGAACGTCGATGGCATGCTCTGATTCACTCATTTTTGTATACTATCAAAATTCCATGCTTCCCACTTTGTGATGAGTCTTTCTTCCATGTCCAGCCCTCTTGTTGCTCAAACCGGCAGTCACCGCGGTGAAAGGGAGAGCTCTCAGTTCAGTTTTCCCAATTTTTCTCCTTTATTAATGTTGGATTGCAATTTTATTTGATGTTGCCTTTGTTGCTACGATGTCTGGTGTATGACTATCGAATGCGATGGTAACACTGTCAAGTTCAATATTAACACAGTCAAGTTCAATGGGGTAAAATATATGTTTGTTATATATTTTCTATTGAACTTGATAATGTTACAAATTCGATAATTGTTGTGTTGTTGCCTACTTCTTTCTTTCTTTGCTGACTATGAATGTCAAATGTGATAATATGTGTATTGAATTTGACTATAATATAATATCAAATTTGGCAATTTATATATTGCTTTCATGCTGACTCTTTTTTTCAGTTTGATGCTTGTGTGATCTGAGCCGCTGGTAAGAGAACCTCTCCAGGGAAGTATAGCATATTGTCAATGCCTCCAATTTTGATTCTTTCATTGAGCCTTTGCCCCAAACCTGGGCAAAGATGGATCAATGCATCATGGAGGTCTTGGTTGAAAGATCAATGGACACTATAGTACTGTAGCGAGCCTATCTGCGGACCCTTGGGTGAAAGCTAAGCTCCCCTTAAAGGGGCAACCGACTTGGTTGGGGGAGGGTTCGTTACAGTTAAAAAGGTGCCTTTTGAACTGTAACAAACCCTCCCCCAACCAGGTCGGTTGCCCTTTCAAGGGGAGCTCGACTTCCACCCAAGGGTCTGAAGGAGCAAGATAGGCTCGCTACAGTACTAAATTGCCCTCACGGCCCTCCAGCAGGATTTGTTTATTTGGCTTAAATGGTATACAAACCATTCAAGTCGCCTCCCCAAATCGAACACCTGACCTCTCCCTTAAGAGAGCCAGTGAGTGCAATCCAGTACCATTTCTTCCAATTTAACACCCCTATACCCAATATACGTACACCACATTTACTCACAATATATAATATATGTATAAAGGATACAAGAATGTCATAGTCCATTTTCAACAAACAAATCTTTTGACTTAAACATCAAAACAGTATCAATCAATCTGAGTAAATTTAAAACATTTTACTTATATTATAGAAAGTAATAGATAAATCATCCTTTGTTAAAATACATAAATAAATATATAACATCAGTACCCAAAAGTTTATCCAAAATATTTGTTTAATATGCAGCAGAAAATGTAGCGGAATATACATATGTATACATCAAAATCAATATTTAAAAAAATATAGAGTTTATACATGTTGGCAGTTTATCTCTGATTTTGAAGTCCAAAAATCAATACTTCAAAAGAGATCACAAGCCTATACTCGACTCAGTCTAGCTGAACTCTCTAGCTCAACCGAATCTACCCTGTCACCTGCGTGATAAATCACAATCGCACTAAGCCAAAGGCTTAGTGGTACAAACCTTGATAACAATATGATTCAAATGTAATGCCAATGTCAAACTTTCAAGGATCAGAAACAATATACAAGGATATCACATTTCATAACATTAAATCTCATTATATTGTTCAATTGTTCCATTATTCATATTTTACATTAAAGCAAAGACAAGTGTGGGCCTAAAAGAAACTAATATGCCATTCAAATTCCAGAGTTACTGTTTTGGTCCAATAATCACATTTATCTAGCTCAAAGGCGAATCATTATCACAATGAGGATTACCTCATATGTAACATCCCAACTAGGCTTCAAGGACTAGGCCCAACCCAACTTCAAGGGGAGCACAGCATCACCCAACTAGGCTTCAAGGACCAAGGCCAACCCAGCTTCAAGTGATTGTTACTTTTAGGCATGCCACCAATAACAAAACTCTAAAAATTGAATAACATATTAGGCACACAATCCTTTCATTATTTCATTATCAAATCCTTTCCAATTTTCTAATGTTCATCATAAGCACAATGCCTCAAATATCCCATTTATATCAATATAGCCATCACCAATGGCTCCTTACACTATCATTAGTGCATACATAACAAATTGCATTATCCATACATCTTAAATCATCATTAAATGTTTCACATTATGCAAATCATAGCACCATTCTCACACACCAACAATATAATAGGTAACTTAACACATTTTCCAACCAAATGTGTTAAGTCCCAAAGTCATGTAAATGTATGCAATCATGTAAGGTTTGTACTTACATCTAAGAGCAACAAACACCAATCTAACAAACTCCTCTTCCAAGATATCTTCAACACTTTGATTAGGACAACTCAAATCTCTTCAAAACCTAATCCAAATGTGATTATACATACTTAGTGGTACACATAAGAAAATAAGAATAAAAACTATCTAGGGAAAACTCTACACATGACACGCTCAATAACATGGGCATGTCCCTGATTGTGCCCTAAACCCACAACACAGAAGCTTTGACATGCTCAATGACATGGGCATGTCACTGCACGTGTTAATCCTCCTCCAACACAGAAGCTATGACACACTCAGTGACATGGGCGTGTCACTGGACGTGTCAATACTACTCCAACACGAAAGCTGTGGCACGTTCAGTGACATGGGCTTGTCACTGCTCGTGTCAATCACACTGAAAATAGAACCAATGACATGCCCAAAGACATGGCCGTGTTACTGGGCGTGTCAGGCCAAAAACTTGAAATCGACACCAAAAACACCACATCCAACAAACATCTTTTTTTACCCTTTTCCACTCTAAACAAACTTAACCAAAACCATCAATATTCCATAATAAACTTGTATAACATCAAAACAAATCAATTACATGCATTAAAACACAAACATAACCATATTTCACAACTCAAAGTCACATCACCCACAACTCAATCTTACACAATCCACATCTCTTGTTTTCTTCATCAAACTTAACCTTTCTCTTCAATCCAACCCCAAAATCAAAGTTAATTAGACAAAACAACCTCAAACACACCAAAATCAACCATACACACAACTACACCAACCATCCACCAAACTCAAATACACAAACTCAAAACAAATCAAAGAAACAAGTTGGAAACTTACCAAAAGTGAAGAAAATCCTTAAAACTCCAACTTGATTTCTTGAAATCCTTCAATTGCTTGAGTTAGAAATCAACAAAACCTCTCTTTTCTTTTGACAATGGTGGTGGCCGGCTCTTGAAGAAGAAAGAAGAATATGATAAAAAAAGTCAAACCCAAACACTACTCTTAACCACTTAAATCTTCACTTAATCTCCACCAAGTATTAAATTATTATAATAATATAAATATCATCTTCCACTCACATATTATTTCTATATTATATAATTAAATATATCATTTGACCAACTCAACTTGTTGACTTGTATATGTTGTATATATCTCTATATATACAACATATACACACTCCTTCCTCTTATCTTTTCACTTAATCAAATACACACACTTTAAATCATTTAATTCAATTTCAACAATTAGCATTTCCAATATTTTAGGGTATCATTTGGGATATTACAAATTTCCCTTATAAGGTGATCGTACAATCATATTATATTATTGTTATTATTATTAACTTTTTATTTTTTCAGGTTTCTTGGAGTGCATATGAGGAGTTTTACTCTCTGTATATTGCTGCTACTGTCTGACTCACTACACTTTCCAATGAAATAATGGGTAAGCTCACCAGTAAAGATTGTAATATGATTTTTCTTCATGCTAACTTGTGTTCTTCTTGAATTGTCTTGGTCAAATTACTACTAAGGATGTGCATATTACCACACTTACAGTATAACTCGCATTCTTGCCTTTTCTTCTTCTCTTCTCACTTTTCTCCCATTGTGATTGGCTGATTTTTAAGACAGAGCTGGAGGTGGAGTGAGTGTCTAGAAAGCATCTCTAGGATGAATTGACAGTGCAAATGAAAGGAATAATCAGTTGGAGGATGACATCACCTCACTGAAGGTAGAGCTGCGGGCTTTATAACAATGTCTTGATATTGTGGAGGCACTTCTTCCTCTGATTGTGATAAACTTCTGAATCTAGTTGTTGAGAGTTTGGTTAGAAGACAGACACCCAGGAGAGCAGCGGTTCTAACTCTTAGAGTTCCTCTTCCCTTTTTACCTTTTTTAAAACATTTCAAATACTTATTGTATTTAGATTTTATTTTATTTTATTTTAACAGTTTGGTGTAAGCACTATCCATATTTGTCTTATTTCTCTTCTATTTTAGATATGATCAATGATGTAGTGTGCCTTATTTCCATTCAAGTCCCTAAAAAAATGCATGTAAGTGCCATGAATAATAATAGAAAGAAAAAATGAGAAAGGAAATATCTTTCCCTAAATAGATCCCAAATAAGATTACTAAATTCGATAATAATGAATGTCGAATTTGACAGTTTTCCAAATTCAATGAGTAATCAGGGTATTGTTGATTTTCAGAGCTGCTTATCGAGTTTGATGTTATAGAATTTGAGTTCTGTATTAAATGATGAGTTTTGGCAATTTCTCACATCCTACAATAGCATTTTGAGTGGATTGGTAGCACTATTTGGGGTGGTCATTCTTGGCTTCCTTCTTTAACTAGATACTACTGAACTTCTTTATTAATTCCCCATTCCTTTGTTTAAGTAACTCTGACATCACTACACATGGTTGAACAGAGGAAATGGGGCTTTGGGCTCCATGGATTTCCCCATTCATGTAGACACGGGCAGTTCCATTGCATTTGGTCCTCTATAATGCTCTCTTCAAGAACAAACCCACCTCTTCTTCCCTTGAATAGTCATCGATGCAAAGCTAGGCACTCTTAAGTAATTCTTGATCCTTTTTTATACATTTTCATGTAGCTCTGCACTATTCTTTCACTTTATTTTCTGTTGGTTTCCTGTATGGTAGTGGTCTACCATGGTCGAAAGCTTCCGATTCACCATAATTATTGTATGTGATAATTATAGTATTGATCTCGATATTATCATTAATTTTCCATTCTGTTAGCCTGTACTATTATCGAGTTCATCATAATTATTATCGTACATGATAATACTTCCTTGAAACATGATAAAAATGCATATGTTAGTTAACTCTTATTTCATTTCATATGCTTACCGTACTCAGGTTTTGTTTTCTTTTGTCAGTTTGATGTAGGCCTAGTTCGACCTGCCGGTAGTTTGCATTTGTCCAATTCATGGTTCTAATATTTTCCCAACTCAATGAAGGACATTATCTATTCTTCTGGCCTACTCTCATTGCTACAAGCTATGCTAGAGAGAGGTGGCAAGATGGATCATTGCATGATCTAGGCCTTGGGAGAGTAGTGGATAGACACCAACCATACTTTTCATCTAGCGATTGGAGAGCTCATGGTTACCCCCTTAGATTTTGTTGCCATTACTAGGCTGGGTTTCTTTAGTGAAATGATACCTTTTGATTCCACTGAGATAACTAAAGAAAAATACCATGAATTACTTAGTTTCATTAATCATTAGAGCCCGACAAAGTTGGGTGCCCTAGAAGATGATATAAATGGGAAGATACAGTGTGCATTTATTCTTTATCTTCTCGATACTATAATTTTTGTAAATTCTAACTCTGCCACTGATTCTAGTGTTTTTCAAGCACTTTCTGACTTGATGAAGGTTCATTCATACAACTGGGGTGAAGCAGGCTTATCGACATTGCATCATGGGTTTGATATGATTTGCTAGGGAAATGATTCTCCCATTGGCCTCATTGCTATTGTGGAGGTTATTGTAGACCCTTAATTTTTAACCCAGTCCGGTATAATAAATTTTAATAAGTCCAAAATAATTTTTGTGTTATCCAATATATTTTAATTAATCCAAAAAAATTTTTATATTATCTTAATTAAATAATATTTGCTTTAGTATTTAATTTTTATTAATAAATAATAATAATAAACAAATAAATAAAAATAAAAATCGGCGACGGAAAATTTCTTCACCGAAAAGGGGGGCGGCGAAATGTCCCGCAGGCAATTTCGCCCACCCCAACTCACAGGCTCCTGCGGCAACTTTTTCACCAACGTAATTTTTTTGCAGCAGTTTTTTTTTCGCCAACAAAATTTTTCCGCAGCAATTTTTTTTTGCTAGCGAAATTTTTTTGACGTAAATTTTTTCGAAACCAAATTCAATTCGGTTTCAGTTTCCTTTTCTTAATCAATATTAGATTCTGTGAACAAGTGAAATTAATCATCAAAATCTTCTATAAATAAGGACTAAAAAACAACAAAAAGGGGGGATCGAAGTTTAGAGGAGAAAAACTTTGAAAGGAAATCGGATTCCAAAAATTCCTTATGGCAGTGAAATCGATCGGACTTTTTGAGAGAAGAATAAGCAAACAAGCAATTCAATCCATCAAAGGCAGCAAAGCTTATCTTTGTTCTTATTCATCCAAGAAGTAATTTTTGGTGGAACCAACAAACAAAGGTATGAATGTCTATTTTCTTCACAGTAGCTTGAATCATCCAATTGTCTCTTTTGATTCAAAAAACCCTAGAACCTTAATTTACCTTTTCTAAAGTTTAAAAACCTTAATTCGTTTCTTTGTTTTCCAAAAATCATAAAATTGTTGTTTTTATTTCTTTAAAATCTTAAAACTCTAATCTGCCTTCAAATTTTCCAAAACCTTAAATTGAATCGTTTTCTTTCCACAAACCCTAAAAATATCTTTTTTGTTTCTATAAACCTTAAATACTTTTGATTATTTTCATAAAGCTTCATAAAACTATAAATTGTTTTTCCAAATTCTAAAATCAAATACATTCTCTGAAACACTAAAAACCCTAATTCAACTTCAAAACCAAGATAGCAACCTCAAATTAGTTAACATTAAACCCAAGTTTTCTTAAACCCTAATTCCCTTAAAACCATTAAACCCTAATTTTTCTAAACCCTAATTCTTTAAACCTTATAAACCTAAATATTAAAATTCAAACACAGTAAGCCTAAAGACAACAATCCAGTAGCTAATAATAAAAAACCTAATGTTTTAAAGTGTCCAAATAGTAATTTCATGATTTCACTTCTCAAACACTAATTTGGTTAATCAAAGCACTTTATTAACCTCTTAAATTATAAAACTTTAATCCATTTCAATTCCTTTAAAACTTACGGTAGCTTAAACCCACAAATTCCAAAACCTTAAACATATTAAATAAAGAATCTTAAATAGAAACAGTAGCCCTAATTTGAATCTTTACTTGCTTTATTTAATTTTAGATTTGATTATGTAGTTTATTATATATTTTGATTGATGTTTAATATTTTTGATGAATGATTTATTTATGATGAATGGTTATTTACTTTTATCAATTTATTTAGATTTCCAAATGTTGTAAGAGGTATGTTTCCACTTGGTGGGTACCTCATTAGTTAAATATCATGTAATTTAAATTGCTTTTCTATTTTAGAACCAATGTAAGGGACATGTTTCTACCTTTCAGTGGGTGTCCTACTTAGGCATGGATTATGTAAGGGCAGGTTTCCATCTTCGGATGGGTGGCCATTTATTTATTTTTCTTGGACATTGTTTTAATTTTCAATATATCGATACTTTATTTTAATTATTGTGTGTAATATGGATAATATTGTTATATTTAAGAATTTTATAATATTAAGACCTGTAAAGGAGGCCGGTTCCAATGAACCGGGCATTGTGGGGGTGCTGGGCCATTTCTCACCTTCCCCACAGGTACCCAACTTTCCAAACCCATTAGGGGGTTGGGGATTTCTTAGGAATCGAGTCATCCACCGCTTTCTTTTTCCCGGCCCGTCCGGGTGGCTACTCCATTTTCTCTGGACTTAGGTCCATGTTCTCTAAGGCCCCGAGCCTAAACAGTGCCGAAGTCGCAATAACCATTCCACCGGGAGTGGGGGCGAAAATCCCAGCTGACAGTTATTTTTCAACTCCCCTTCTTTTTTTATTCTCTCTTGTGCTCTTTTATTTATTATTTTATCTCTTTTTTTTTTTCAGGTTTGGGCTTATGAGCTCAATTTGGTTCCTCCTCTAGGCATCAAAGAAGGACACCGACGTAACCGTGATTTCCCTTATCTTGGTTCTTGGTTTAGGAATAGGATTCCTGGAGAAGGTGCCCGTAGTCTACTAAAGCTCAAAGACCACCTTCAATCACTCACCCGATGCAAGGTAAACAAAAATAATTAGTCTTACTAATTTGTATTTATTTGATTACCTTTATCATTTTCCCATTTTGGTTGACATCACCTGGTGGGGAGAGTGAAACAAGCAATATAGACCTTATACCGAAGTAATGACAGAGGTTAATTCCTTACTGTGAAGAAGGATGATCTTGGTAGGCCCCATGACTTCTTGTTGGTATTTAGGGAAGTGGGTGTTTGAACGACATCTAGGGCCAAGTTCACATGGTTTTCCTTTTAACATTCCCCAGAGCATGTTTTCAGCTGGTATGATTCCTGAGGGAGATTGGTTGAGATACCGTGTCGGTGAAGATTATTTATCCTATTTATAATCAACTGATTAAGGTGTGGATGCTTTTTCAGAGTATGTCAGAACCCATTTTCTTCCTTCAAATATAGGTCTGAATGTTCCTCTAGCAGATCCTGTCCAGACTCTTGACAATGATAAAGGAGGCACTTCTCATCATGCCAGACCTTCTCCTCAGCCATCTCATCATACTCGAAAGAGGAGGGTTGTGTCTGACCCGATTTCTAGAGCATCTGGTGTAAGGGGGTGCCATACATAGTCCTTCTCCTTCTATAGTGTCACCTAGCACACCTCGTCCTTTTTCTTCCTCTTGGTTGACTAGGATAGTAGATGTCATTCCAGTGATTACAACCCATCCTTTTTTCCTCATACTATCAAGCTGGAGAGCTCCCTAGTATGGAAAGAATTCAACCCATGAGTGATTTCGTGGCTCATAACCCTTTGAATGCTACTCACGTAGGACTTATCGAGTTATCCCATATATCTCTCCCTCTCTGCTTTTACTTCACCTTTTATGCTCCAGGTTACTTGGGAGACTTATCAAGAGCTCTATCTACTTTTCTTGAGTGCTACTGCATGACTAACCACCCTTTCAGTGAACTTTCGGTATGTACTTGAAATAGAAATTTTCAAAGTTAACCATTATGATGCTTATTCATTATGCTTACCTTTGTTTTGTAAAACAGAGAATCATTTCAACTTGTGACATTTCAATTGCTGGCCTAGAGGTTCGATTAATTCCCTAAAACATACAAATTTGACATGTATATATAAAAGTGCATATGCTGATGTGATGCTTTATTTTCTGGTTTTAAAGACCGAAATCAAATCGCTGAGGGAAAATTGGAGAATGGCCAGGCTTTCTCCAAAGAAAAAATTTCAGAGCTGGAGGGGGCGATGAAGGATTTGAGAAGATGTTTGGGTGGGACACTTTCTTTAGACGTAATACCTATTTCACCCTCCGAGGATAATGATTACTTTCCTAATAATGATTATGCCAGTGAAAACATGGAAAGGGAATATGGCTTTGATGAAGTCAGCCTTGGCAATGAGCAGCTTTCTGGTAATCTAGTTGCTCCCACCACAAAGGAAGGAACAATGGCCTCCCTAGGTCAAAAGGGGAGTGTTAATCATCCTAGCCAACATACTCAGGGGATTGAATCCTTTATTGCGGGCATTTTGGCAAATTTCACTCCTATAGATTTCATTTTTTATGCACTTCATACTCAAGGTTAACTTTTCAACACTGTTGTGGTTCTTCTTGACCTTTATTCTCTTTTCCAAAGGAGTTCCCGCTAAGTCTACAACATCGTAGGAACCTTTTATCCTTATTAGGGCTTTCTTTCCTTTTTTTTAAGCTTTTATGAAACATGGAAACATGAAATAAGAAGATGGAAAATTGTAGTTTTCTTAAAATTGACGAGTTCATAATTCCTTGCTTAAATAATTATCGAACATGACATTTTAAGCAGATGGTCGAACTGAAATCTTGAGGATTTATGTCGAGTTCATTATTTTCAATCACCTCAGAATGTCAAACTCGATAATATTCTATCCAACAGCTTCAATAAGAACTTTCCTTCTTTTCTTCTTCAATCATTCCACTCTGGCAATTCTTCCTTTCTTTCTTTGCCAACTTTCTTGAGGTCATGGCTAAAACTTCTTTAAGCCGATGTTGGGCCTCTTCTCTAGGTTAAGTAACCAACATTGGGATCAACTTTCTTAGTCTCACCTTCAATCTTCAAGATGTTTCTGAAACATACGTATAGATTCTCCTTTTCTTCATGCTGTAGCCAATTTCTTGGATAGTAGACATTGAGTTTTTCTACAATTTGAGATATGCCCTAATGGAGAAATTGGGAGCTATCCTTCACTTTTCTTTTGACTCTCCAGATCACATCATTTTCTCCACCATACTCATTTCTCCTATCAGGCTTATGTAATTACTCTTTAGTTTGGCCGGAGAGGAAGCTCATCGACTGGTCAGAGGTAGTAGTATCCCGATGATTCGCCTCATTGAATACTATTCATCCCATATTTCCTAACCATATCCTGGAGCAAACTATTTTGTTTGTGTCTCCTAGGTGAATTCTTTCTTGTTTCACCAGATGGGAACATCGATATCAAAATTCTACATGTGGTGGATAAAATAGAGGAAGGTCATTTAATTATCCCCTTAGTTTTAGCTGAAATCCTGATTAGTTTAGATGATCTTAATTCTGGCTCTTGAAGTTTTCAAGGCAGCCCACTTCTTTTTTAGATCTGGCTTTAGGAAAGATTACATTTGCTATCACTTTTTACACAATTCTCCCATCGAGATACTTGCCACATCACCATGCCACAACTAGTTTCATGAGTTACTAACCTTCAGGAAGATTAGATTTTGTGGTTTCAATCCAGATAAGTGGATGACATTAATTGGCAGGTATCTTTTTAGAGGATTAACTGTATTATCACCAAACTCATCTTCCTTATATTGCCTTAGCATGTCTCAGAAGAGGGACTTGCTATGTCCCACGGTGCTTAGCTCATCAGTGTGGCAGTCATGTTACTTACCCCAAGATGGCTCCCGACTTTGACTTCCCCGTATTGACTGAAGAAATGCTAAAACAACTTCGAGCAGGGTAGTTGGAGAGGCTCGACAACTCGATCACTAATCATTAATTTCCACCTTTATGCCTTTCTATTTATTTTGCTATTATGGATATCTTTTTTATCATCATTTTTTCACTACTTATGTTTTGGACGGTTTTAAATAAAATGGCTTGGTTTATTTTTGAGCTAGCATAGTAATTTATTTCATATGCAACCTAACATGACTAAACACTTGGAAAAATTGCTGAATTTCAAACATAAAAAATCTTTAACCTATCAAGATTCACAGGTTTAGAGAATTTATTCCCATCCATGTCTGATAAATTGACTGTACCTTTCCTCAAAATTTCCTTAACAATATATGAACCCTCCCAATTTGGCTTAAATTTTCCTTTAGAATAAAAAATGTCAGGTTTGTATTGTTCCAACAACAAGTTCCCTACTTTTATTGTCCTTTCATTTACCTTCTTATTAAAAGCTCACACAATTTGTCGATTATAATACAATGCCTATAATCTTCCTTCTTCTAATTTAGCCAACTGTTCATATCTGGCTTTAATCCATTATGCTTCTGGAAATTATGCTTGGACTATGATTCTTAATGACTTTAGCTCCATTTCTACTTGCAAGACTGCCTCCATCCCATAAAATAGGGAATATGGTGTCATGCCTATGGAAATCCTAATTTCAGTTCTATAACCCCATAAAGCATATGACAACATCTCTGCCCAGTCTCGGTAGGTATTTACCATTTTAGCAAGGATAGTTTTGATAGTCTCATTTGCTGCTTCCACTGTTCCATTTTCCTAAGGTCGGTATGGTGAGGATTTATGATGCTTCACATTGTACCTTTCCAAGCGAGTTCAAACTTCTCCTTGGAATTGCAATCCATTATCATACTCCAAATGATGGGGCAAACCATATATACAAAAGTGGTTCTTCTCTATAAACCTACCCATCTGTCGTGCACCCAATTGGTTGAAGGACATTGCTTGTATCCATTTGGAAAAGTAATCTACTGCAACTATTATAAATCTATGTCCATTTGATGCAACTGGATGTATTTCACCAATGATGTCTATCCCCCATGCTGAAAACAACCAAGGTGATGTTGAAACTTACAATTCAACTCATGGGAGATGATTGTAATTCCCATGAACTTGACATTTCTCATACCTTCTTACAAAGTCTACACAATCTTTCTCCATAGTTAGCTAATAATATCATTGCCTTATTATCTTCTTTGCCAACATATTCCCATTCATGAGAGGCCCATATGTCCCCATGTGAATTTCAAACAAGATCTAAGGTGAACACCATCTAGCCAACTTCTATATAATACTCCCCCAACTGTCAAATACTATAGAGCCCATCCTTTTATAACTCTCCTTTCTTCCTTGTTGAATCCCTTAGGGTAGACAAGATCCTCAAGAAATTGGAGAAGAGTTTAATACTAGCTTTCCTGATCAGTCCCCACTATTGTAATTGTCTTATGAGAATAACATGGTTAGGAAGAACTTAGCAATACTAAAGGCTTGGAAAAGAGATTGACTGGGTTATCCCATATTGATGCCATGGTTGTAAGTGCATCAGCCAGTAAATTCTCCTCTCTTAGCTTGTGGATGAAGACACAATAGTTGAAATTGTATATAAGACAATTCAAGTATTCTAGATATGGCCTCAACTTTTCTTCCTTCAACTCCCATTCTCCTAGTGCTTACTGGACCACTAATAACAAGTCACCAATGACTTGTACTATTTTCACCCCAAGGAAGATCAAAGTTTCTAGGCCAAATATGTAGGCCTCGTATTTAGTTGCATTATTGGTGGTCTTGAAATTTAGCCTTTTTACCGAAGGGATGAGCTCACCTCTGGTGCTTCAAGGATGATGCCTAGGCCTGCTGCCTTCTTGTTCACAGCCCTATCAAAATACATCACCCATTCTTCTATTTCTAATGCCCGTAAATCTTCATCTGGAAACTCTATAGAAATGTCATCTTCTCTAGATAAAGAATTTGGTGCTAAGAATTCGGGCACAACTCTTCCCTTGATAGTCTTTCTAATTAAATATTCAACATCAAATTCTTCTAACAAAATGAGCCACCTACCATATTTTTCAATGAATGAGGTAACACCAAGTAGATTTTTGGCTGGGTCCACTTTGGATACCACTTGGACCCTGTAAGCTTGAAAATAATGCCTCAACTTCCTAGATGCCCAAACAACCACCAATCAAGTTTTTTCAACCATGGTATACTTTACTTCATATGGCAGTAATTTATGACTCAGAAAAAAATTGCAAATTCTACTTCTCCTCTTCCCTGTGTAACCATGGCCCTAACTGACTCTTCTTCGATGGCTAAGTATAGAACCAACTCTTTTTTTGGTCACAAAGGTCTCAAAACTGGTGGTTTGAGTAAATATTCTTTAACCTTATCAAAATCTTTTTTGGCATGCCTCCATCCAGATGATTGGCTAGTTCTTCTTTAGCAATAAGAATATGGGTTCACACATTGATGTTAGTCGAGTAATGTATAGGCTAACATATTGAAGCTTTTTGATAAACCCTCTTACTTCTTTTTCTATCTTAGGAACCGACATTTTTTGAATAGCTTTCACTTTATCCAAATCAATCTCTATTCCCTTTATGCTGATCATATGTCCCAACATCTTTCCCGAATTCACTCCAAATAAACATTTATTTAGATTCAGTCTCAAATTGTACTTCAAAGCTCTCTTAAAAATTTCTCCAAGTTATGTAGATGTTGTTCCTGAGTCTCAATTTTTACCATCAAGTCATCCATATAAACCTCCACTTCTTTGTGTATAATGTCATGAAACAAAGCGGTTGCCATAAACTCATATGTTGCTCCTACATTCTCTAGTCTAAATGGCATTACTTTGTAACAATACACTCCCCATTCCTTAATGAAGGTAGTCTTATTCCGATCTTCATTCGTTACCATGATCTGGTTATATCCTAAGAATCCATCCATAAATGAGTAAATGACATTGGAAGCTACACTGTCAATCAAGACATCTATATGAAGTAACATGAAGTCATTCTTTCAAGATGTGTAAACCCTTAAATTTGGTCTAGGTTAAATCTGAGATTAATTTGAATACATGATAAAATTTAATGTCAATAACAAGCCCAAATCAAGTCTAATTAATTTGGTTCAGTTTAAATTAAGACAATTTGATTCGGCCCAAGCTAATTCAGTATGGAAAAGCTCCTGTAGACCCTTAATTTTTACCCTACATTAGTCTGGTTCCAATTAACAAAGGCCAAACTATATTTGATCTGATTCCAAAAAGCTTAGACCTAGTTTATAACTTTTAATGAGTCAGTTCAATTTTGTAAGGACTAAAAATAAGTTGATTCATTTTATAAAGGTTTAAAACCTAGTTTATTGCTTTTATAAATCAAGTTTGGTCTAAAATAGGTTGGTTTTATTTTAAACCCTAAACCTAGTATGAAAAATAAATTGGTTTGATTTTAAAATCCTAAACCTAGTTTGATTTACCATGGATCCAATTTTATAACATAAAGGTGAGCCAGATCAGACTAATGGCGAATTGGCAATTTCCAATTTTCCATGTACACCAATCTTCCAATTCGCCATGGATGGCTTACCATGGCGAATTGGCAATATTCAATTCACCATGATCCAGCTAATCTGGTCCTAATATGATGTATTAATTTCATAATTAAGATGGATTTCATTTGAACCATCAGATTAATTTTTTGTTTTTTGTTTTAAACCTAATTATACCTATAAATACTTATGTGTAAACATTGAAATAGGACAGCAACAATTATGAAGAACAAATTCAGTAGCCAACACAGTTTAACAAGAGCAACACAAAAAGCAACAACCAAGCAGTTTCCAAACAAAAACTATGATTGATCCAAGCAGACAGTAGTAGGGGCTTGATTCAATTCATTAACTTTGGTGGAACCAACGACGACGGTTTGTCTTCAACCATTAAATCATTATAAACTTACGATGGCTTTGTTTATTTATTTACATTTTGTTTTAACATTCAATAGGTGTGTCCCATGGAAAACATTAAACATTAATCAATTATTTGGGGGATTGTTTTAATCCATAATTAATTTGATCCTAGATTTCATAAAGAGCCTTGATTATTTGTCTAAATAACTAGTAAACCACACCTTAAACCTCCACCTAAAAAAACAAACTAAACCCTAAGCTCCAGTAACCCTAAAACAATAAAACCCTAAATCCAAACCCTAACCCTAAACATTTCTTCTGAAAACTAAAACATCAAAACCCTAATCCCATAACATAATTCCAGTAGCACTAAAGCCTAAAACCCTAATTTCCCAAACACTAACCTCAAAACCCTATGCTCCAGTAACCCTAAAACATCAAAACCCTAAATCAAAACCCTATCCCTATACCTTTCTTCTCAAACCTAAAATATCAAAACCCTAAATTCAAAACCAAAACCCTTATCCCATCCCAAAAGCCTTCATTTTGCATTTAAATCTTACAAACCCAAATTGTAGGTTCAAGACCTAATTTGGTACATTCAAAATAATTAATTTATGATTGAGCCTTAGTTTTGATTATTTAATTTATTACTATATATTTATGATTCATTTTTTTATTTACAAATGGATGATTTATTATTGTGGATGTTTGTATAATATGCTTGTTTAATTAATTATCCGTTAGATTTTAAGATTGTAAAAGGCATGTTTCCACTTTATGAGCGCCTCAATTTTTTAAATGTAATTTAATTTATTATTTAATGATTTTGGGACTATTGTAAAGGAAATATTTTCACCTTTAGGTGGGTGTCCTATTTATTTTAGACATTGAACATGTTTGTAAGGGTACGTTTCCACCTTGTGTGGGTGCCTGTTTGTTGTTTTGTTTTGAACATTACTTTGATTTTAACATAATAATATTTTATTATCGCATGTAGTATGGATAATATAATAATAATTAAGAGTTTTATAATATCTAGACCTGAAAAAGAGGTCGGTTCCAATGAGCCAGGCATTGTAGGGGTGCTGGGTCATTCTCACCTTCCCCACAAGTACCCAACTTTTTGAACCCATTAAGGGGTTGGGGATTCGTTAGGAATCGAGTCATCCACACCTTTCTTTTTCCCAGCCCGTCCAGGTGGCGACTCCATTTTCTCTAGATTTAGGCCCGTGTAGGCCTGTGTTCTCTAAGGCCCCGAGCCTAATAGAACCAAAGTCGCAAGAACCATTCCACATGAGAGTGGGGGTGAAAATCCCCACTCACAGCTCCATATCGAATTGGTCAAGGCTAATTTGATATGGGCAGGCTCCCTAACTTGGTTTAACCATGAATTAGTCAAATTGCATAAAACTTTTAGGAAGGATAAGGGAAAAAAGTGTTTGTTTCAAATTCAGAAGGCTTAGCTAGGATGCCCTAGTTGATGCTTATAAATGCAAAATGTTTAGAGGGCAATTTACAAGGGCTGGTAGCAATGATTATCAAGCAGACGAGTAACAATTTAGAAAAATACACAGAATATCAAAAATACAGTAAAAAAGGGGATAGGAATGATTATCTCAAAATTTACTTTGTTCATCCAAGTTAGAAGTTGGTCAGGTAGTAAGCACGGGTTTGATTCAACATATTTATATTAGAGGAGCCAACACGCTGGTTTGGTTTCCTCAAACATAATTTGTTTAAAATACTCAATAGATTCATTCATCTATAAACAATTTACACATTTATTTTTCTAAGCTTAATTTATCTAAAACATTCATAAATTTATTTGTCCATTATATCACCATTGAATAGTTATCATATTAGGAAGTTGTTTTAATATAGTAATAATAAAAGTTTTAATTTAATATGGCAGTAAGCGTTTGAAGATTGTTTAATCTAGTAGCAAAGTGATATTGGTTAGGATTACATGTAAACACCAGTAATGTAACTTTAACTTATTTTGTACAAATTGTTAAAACCTTATTTCAAAATCCTAGTCTATAAAAACCCTAAAATCCAATACTTAACCCTGAATCTTTAAAAAAAACCAAAACCCTAATATAAAACCTTAATCTTTAAAACCCTAATCCCAAATACCTAACCCTAATTTCTAAAACCATAATTCAAAACCCTAAATCCAAATTCCTTAAAACCCTAATCCTAAAACCCTAGTCCTAAAACCTTAATTTCTAAAACCATAATCCAAAACCCAAAATCCAAATTCCCAAAAACCCTAGTCTGAGATCCAAATTGTATAATTTCTAAACCCTAGCCCAAGACTTCAATCCATTAGGTTTAAACCATAGTTTGTATATTTAGCCTTTAATTACAACTTGAATATAACTTCACATATTTTAATATTAGTTTATATCTCAATATCTTGATCGTAATTATTTTATCTTATGATGGATGGATGATTCATTTATATTATTTGTTGATGATAAATTATTTATTATGAATGATTGTTTTATGTTGAGTTGTTATTTGAATGTTAGGATATGTAAAAGGCATGTTTCTACTATGTGGGTGCTTTAGTTATTTTCTTAATTATGTAATTTATTTTATGGACTTTGAAACTTTATAAAGGACATGTTTCTACCTTTTGGTTGTTGTCCTATTTTATTTATTTTTATTCTTATGAACTTGCATGATTATAAGGGCATGTTTCCATCCTTGGATGGGTGCCTATTTTGATTGGTTGGTTCAATATAATGCAATGGATGTTTATTTATTTTTATAATTTCTTGTAATATGGACAATGTTATAATAACTAAGAATTCAATAATATTTATACCTAAAAAGGTGGTCGATTTCAATGAACCCGACACTGTAGGGATGCTGGGTCATTCTCACATTCTCATTGCATATCCAACTTTTCGAACCCAATAGGGGTTGGGGTTTTCTTCGGAATCTAGTCATCCACCCCTATCTTTTTCCCAGCCCATCTAGACGATGACTTCATTTTCTCCAATTTTAGGCCCATGTTCTCTTCAGCGCTGAGCCTAGTAGTGCCGAAGTCGCAAGAACTATTCCATATGGGAGTGGGGGTGAAACTGCCAGCTCACAGTGGTGACTCCGCTAGGGATAAGAAAAGTTGATTATGTTGGTCTTTATATTATTTTATTCTTTCTTATTAAGATATTATTCATTGCATCATTTAGATTACATTGTGTGCATGAGTTAGGATGCCCGTGTTACTCGAGTTATGTTATGTATGGCATACTATACTTTCACTCAAGATATGAAGATCGAGCATGGCATAACCACTGATAACCTTGTAGCATTTTGTATATACTTGCTATGGGAGCCTAAACTTTTCAACTGAAATGCTAAAGCTCATGTAATTGGCCTAGTTATTTTCCATAGGTTTTTACCCAAATGCCTATTGTTTGACTATGGTTGATATATATTGGTGTGAACCATGGTCTATTTGGTTTGTTCTTTTTCTAATATGACCTGACTATATTGTAAACCTAAAATAATTTTATTCCTTTAAACCCAAAAGACAAAAATGGTTTTTAAAACTTTTCAAGATGGTCTTTGGACATAATACCTTTTAAAGATAGGTCAAAAATTCTTTTCACCTCATGTCCCAAGTACAATGCCCAAGATTCATTTTTGAAACAAACCTTTTCATAATAGGCTTTGAAATACTTTTTTCAAATGGACTCAAATTACAACCTTTTCTTAAATGGGCTAAAAATTGTTTTTACTTCATGACCCAAGTTTGGATTTTCATTACTAAAACCTTCTTTTTAATCGGGCTTACAACTATTTAAGTTAATTATGGAATACTTAAAATCAATTGTGGGCTTAATTTATATCAAGAATTGTTAATTACGGGCTTGTTTGTGGCATGAATCATTAGTTGCTTTTTCAAATGGAAAATCTATGTGTGATAAACTCTTTAATTTGGGTTTAATCCCAAATATTGCATAAAGGCTATTTTTAGTTTATCCAATGGATTAAGGCTTAATTAATGAGAATTATCATAAATTGATTTCTAAGTTTGAAAATACAACTATTGGTTAAACCATCCAAGTGAATTGTTCAAAAACAAGATATCCTATGTTCATATTTCGTTAACCATATACCTAGGAAAAGAGACTCGCCATTCGTGTGTAGAAGTTATATTGTAATATCCCAAAGTATACCCTAAAAGTTTTGGAATTATTGTTGTATTTGGATTTAATGTATATGTTTAATGGAAAGAGAAAGAGGTAAAGAGAGAGTGTATATGTTGTATATATAGATATATATATATATATATAACATATACAAGTCAAAGAAATGGAAGTCAAAAGAAGATAAATTAATTAAAAGGAAATATTATAAGAGATAGATGTATATGAAGGATGATATGTATATATGGTATTTGAAAAATATGGGAAATATAAATAAAATATATATGAGATATACATATAGCAACATATACATCACATATACATGATGTATATATTGGTGTAGGAAAAGTAAGTAATAATAATAATAATAATAATAATGACAAGAGAAAAAGAAGAAAAGAAAGTCAAAGGGAAGAATAAATCTTGTGGTGGAGAAGTTTTAGGGATATTTAATCATATTATTATTATATATATATATAAGATAAGTTTGAAAGGGAAGAGAAGTTTTTCTTTATTTCTTTCTTCTTCTTCTTCTTCTTGAACGAGAGACAGAGAGAGAGAGAGATATGTGATTTTGTTGGCTTACACATCAAATTCTTAAGGGCTTTAAGAGAATTGAAGGTGGATATTGAAGATTTGGCAAAGAATTCAAGTAAGTGTTCATTTCTTTGTTTTAATTTCTATTGATTGTGTTTATATTTGATATGGTTAGTGTGTGAAGATGATGATAATGAAAGATTGAAGTATATATATATATATGTTGAATTGGTATTTAGATGATGATAATATGGTTATTTGTGAGGATGATGATGGATTGTTGAAATTGTTTAGTAATAGTTTAATATAAATGAGTTGGGGAATTGAATAATTGATATATGGATGATGTATATAATGATTATTATTATGAGATATTGAAGTTATATAAGTGTTAAATTAATTGGTAATTGATGTATGTTATGAGTTTGATCAATTATTATCTTGGATTTTCTATATGTTTGTGTTTATTGAAGTTAAAAACACAGAATACATAAGTTTGGTCCGAAACAGAGGCAAAATGGACGCCACAGTCGTGGCAAATGAGTGCCACGGTCGTGGCAAGTGAGGGACACTACCGTGGGGGTTTAGATAAAAGTGGGCAGATTCGTTTGCTAACCCATGGCCGTGGGGTTGTGAGGCCACGACCATGGGGACTTAGATAGTGGTTTTGGTTTGTAAATTATGATCTATGAGTCTAGTATGAGACTAATAGGTGAATAATTGTATTGGAATTCATGTGTATTTGTAAATAAGTGTGTATTATTCCTTTTGTATTAGGTTGTGAAGAGGTTGAGTTGCCCTAATCCATATAGTGAAGAATTCTTAGAAGAGGAAGAGTATAGATTGGTGTGAGTTATTCTTGAGGTAAGTACAAACTTACATGGTTGCATACATTTACATGATTTTGAGACTTAACACATTTGGTTGTAAATGTGTTAAGTAATCTATTATATTGTTGATACATTTGATTAATGTTATGAATTGTATAATGTGAAATATATGATGATCATTCAAAATATATGTGCAATACAAATGGTTATGATAAATACTTTAATGATGAATTGCTTTAATGTGAATTGTGATATGATGAGTTGTGATGCCATTGTGGTTGGCCATAATGATTCAAATGAAATAAGTGAGGAATGTTTTCCTAGATGATGATGAATTTAAAATGTGTGTCCAATGCAATTGGTTATGTATACTCTATTGATGAGATGTGAAGCCATTGTTGTTGGCTATAATGATGCAAATGAGATGATTGAGGCATGGATGCCTAAATGATGATGAGAAAATGAGAATGAAATTGATAATGAAGTAATAAATGAATTGTGTGTCTAATATGTTATTCTATTTTCAGAGTTTTGTTGTTGGTGGCATGCCTAATAGTAACAATCTCTTGAAGCTAGGTTGGATTTGATCCTCAAAGCTAAGTTGGGTTGAGGTTTAGCATGCTTAACTCCCCTTGAAGCTTGGTTGGATCTAATCCTTGAAGCCTAGTTGAGATGTTACAACCCTTGAAGCTAGGTTGGGTTTGGTTCTTGAAGCCATGTTGGGTTGATACTTAATATGCTTTGTTCCCCTTGAAGCTTGGTTGAACCTAATCCTTGAAGCCTAGTTGGGATAATGATAATGATAATGATAAATGTGATAATTGAACCAAAACATTAACTCTGAAAGTTGAATGGCATCTTAGTGTCTTTTGGGCCCATGCTTGTCTTTGCTTAAAGGTGAACTATGAATAATGAATTAATTGAATAACATAATGACATGTAATGTTATGAAGTATGATATGATTACAATACATAAGTAAATTATTGAAAAGAAATATGGCCTGAGAAGCTATGCTGAAAGATGAGATTCTGAAAGTACAATATAACATGTAATATGTATATGGATGTGGACATTGTGAGTATTATTTTATGAATGTTCTAATAAGTTATGGAATTGTGATTTTGAGTTAATGATATATGTGTATATGTATATAATTATGAGATTAGTAGAAATATATGAAAAGTGTAATTAAAATGAGAAAACATGATAAGAAAATAATGATACATGATGTTAATATATGAGTATGATTTTCTGTATTGTATGTTTATAATATTTATTTGTACTACTAAGCTTTCGAGCTTAGCGCGGTTGTGTAAATCGCGCAGGTGAGTAGGTGGTTGATCTGAAGTCAAATCGTTATGCCACAAGAAGGGTAAGAGTATTTCAAGACCAACTAGAAGGTGGTGCATACATGTACAATTTAATTATGTGTATTTTGATAAAAATGTATTCATATGTATAAATGAATTTTGATAAAGACAAGATCATTATATATATGTAAGATCATCGAAAGTATAATGATTTTGTAAATGTTCTTTAAGTAAAATGTATTATTGTTTGGAACTAGAGTAAAGGTTTTTAATAATAAATGAAAAGTGACATTTTTATACTTTATATACGTACTACATGTATACAAGGTATATGTATAGTACTTATATAGAGTACGGGGGTGTTACAATTATTTTGGTATCATAGCTTAGGTCTGAGATTCTCGGCCTAAGTAGATTTAAAACGAAAAGAGGAAAATTTTTGAAAAAGTGAAATTGTGATGCATGCATATGCATTAACACCTGGGTTGGTCTCAGATGTGGCATTATGTGATTTGTAGTATATCTGAATTATATGAGATGGATGATAATGTGTGAATGAGGTTTTACATGTAAGTAAAGCTAGAGAAAAAAAATAATATAGGAAAATTTGTACAAGTTTAATTGATAAATTAAAGAATTGAAGTTTACTTAAGTAAAGTAAAATTTGAAATTTCTGATTATGGAAGTATGCTTGTGAAAAAGGTCATAAAGAAATGAATATGAGAATAATGTTGGAAATGAGTTTAAAAAAATCAAGATTAAAAGTAATTACTCTTTTCTTTAAAGTTTGGATCTCTTTTTAATAAAGCTTATGTTTGGATTGCTAGAGAGAGGAAATATTGTTTGAATATTAAAATGGATAGATATGTTATTAAATTGAAGAAAGTATGGTGGAATATTGAGTGAGTTGATTAGTATAAACAAAGTGTGACAATTTAAGGTTTGGGTACGTAAAGTTCATGTTTTTTTTTTTTTAAAAAGGATGGTGTTGGTTAAAGTAAGGAGATATAATGGTGTTGTTTGCATTGTTGTTTTGATACAAACATTATGATTTTAATATTAGAAATGTGATATGTTTAAGTGTTGTTAAAGCTTATGGTAATGGTAGTAATATGTGAAATTTGGATTTTTGAAATGAGCTTTAATAATTGTGAAAATGAGATGTTCTGATATTACATGACGGTATATATATATATTGTTTTAAAGTTGATATTAAGAAAACGAGATTAGTAATTTGAAGTTTTGGTAAAGTAGTAAGTTGAGAGTTAGAGTTTTAATGGGATTCTAATGAGGATTATTTAGATATCGATAGTTTAATGTATATTAAGCATATGAGCTAATTTGAATGAATATTATTACATAAGAAAGTATTATGAATTGGGTAATGTGATTGATAATACGAAAATTTGTTTTGAAATAAAGGGAAAAACGAATAAGCAAGTGAAAATGAGTTACTTTAAGTAATTTGACTGGAAATGATGAAAATGGATATGAAGGGTATACTAAATGTTTTTAAAAACAAATGTGAGAGAGATGTCACATTAGAAATGTGACTAAGACTTATGTGAAGTATTATTATGGTTAGAGTGTATATATTTGTTGAGTTGATGAATAACCTAAGTCATGTTAAAGGAATGAGAATGATAATGTTCAATGAAAAGTAATAAATGTTAAATTTGTATAAATTATATGCAAAAGAGGAATTAAATATAATTGCATGAGTATGTGTATACATGTATAGGATATGTAAGATGAGTTTTTCGATATGAATGTAATTGTATTATGTAAGAAATGTGGAAAGTAAGTCACATTATGAATGTGACCTATGAATGTGTATGTGGTATAACTACTGGTCTAGTGATAATGAGAATGATATTGAATGTATTAGTGGACCTAAGAGAGATTAGGTCTTAACCTGCGCAAAGCTAGATAAACTATGTGACGGAATTGAGAATGGGAATGGACTTGAGTAATATTGGACAGTGAAATTGTTATGGTAATCACTGAACTTGATGATCATATAATATTTTGAGTCCCAAAGTATATACATGTGGAAAGGTTGTTTAGATCATTTTTGTACTTGTTTTTAGTATGATTTTATGTGTGTTTTAGTTAATGTTTTGATTGATTTTTGTTTTAAGTTTGTTTAAATTGTTTGTTTTAGGTTTAAGTGCAAAAACTCCCTTGGATGATCAAAACAATCAAGAAAAATGAAGAAAGAGCATGAATCAAGCAAGACATGGCCAAGCCAAAGCAAGCTTGGCCATGTCCCTCAAAAGAATTCCAAGACAGTAGCTGACACACCCAAGAGACACGGCCAAGCCACTGGCCGTGTCTCACCCAAGGAAAAGAAACCAAGAAAGAAACAAAATAGAGGCAGTGCTTGACACACTCACAGACATGGCCATGTCTGTGAGTGTATTTGATCGACATGGCCATGTCACTTGAAGCTTGGCCATGTCTCAATGTCTTGGCCGTGTTTCATCCTAAAATAGAGGCAGTACTTGACACACTCACAGACATGGCCATGTCTGTGAGTGTGTCTGATCGACATGGCCATGTCACTTGAAGCTTGGCCATGTCTCATTGTCTTGGCTGTGTCCCTCATCAAAAGAAGAAGAAACCAAAGACAATTATGTGACACGGCCAAGCTAGACATGTCTTGGCTGTGTCTCTCATCAAAAGTGAAGAAATTGAAGAAAATTATGTGACACAGCCAAGCTAGACATGTCTTGGCCGTGTCTCTCATCAAAAGTGAAGAAATTGAAGAAAATTAAGTGACACTGCCAAGCTAGACATGTCTTGGCCGTGTCTCTCATCAAAATTGAAGAAATTGAAGAAAAACAAGTGACACAGCCAAGCTCCACATGTCTTGGCCGTGTCCCTCAAGAAATAAAGTCCAGAAGCGAACACAGTTATGAGACACGGCCAAGCCACTGGCCGTGTCTCACCAAAAGAACAAAGAAAAGAAAGAAACACAGAAGAAGGTAGTGAAGGACACGGCCAACAAGCTTGGCCGTGTCCTAAAGAAAAATGAGAGACACGGCCAAGCCAAATCAAGCTTGGTCGTGTCACTCTTAAAATCTATTTAAGATCTTTCGCACGACAGAAAAAGGGACGGCTAGGGTTTTGAGTGAGAGAAAAGAAAAGAGAAGGAGGGGGCAAACACAATTTGGGATGAGGAGAAAGTGACACTCTCCTTGTCCCTCATCTTCATCCTCCATCTTCATCTTCTCCATCTTCCATTGAAAAGATCTTTGAGGTTCTTTGGGATAAATTGGGTTACAAGCTCTTGAAGGTTGAAGAAGCTTCATTGAAAGGTTTGGTGACTTGAGAAAGCTCCATTCCATCTACCAAAGGCAAGATCCATTCCAAGGTTTGGAGACTTGAGAAAGCTCCATTCCATATTTCAAAAGGGGAATCAACCATTGAAGAGGGCTTGAGTTCTTCATCAAATATCAAAGTGGAGCTAGGAGGAAGACTAGCAATCCTACTCTTGGCATCTTCACAAATGGGTTTTTCTATTCTCTCTTTTAATTCATTTCAATATTGTTTTTTGTTGTATTAAGAGAATTGATATTGCAATGAACAATTTGTATTTGATTTATATTGACTTGAATGAATGTTTCAAATTGATGATGTTGAGCTAAATACCCATGCCTAGGGTTTGTAGTATATTTGATTGAATGCTTTGATTTGATATTTCCATTGATGTACCTTGTGTTGGTTGATTGCATTGGATTGTATGCTAGGTTGATAGATTAGCTACCTATTGATCTCTAGATATTGAATGAAGGACCAAGAGGTGAAGTTCGATATCATAATTATGCAATCGACTACCCTATGAATGAATTAGAAATATAAGTTCTAGGGTTTCATTAATTTGCAAATGTAAAATAATTGGTTATTGTTATTTCATGAATGTGAGAACTAATGAATTGGTAATTGACTAATTAACCTTAAGGAACAAATTAATTTACAAGGTTATGTTAATGGATAATTGAGAATTGAACTTTGATTGAATGGACCTATATCCCTAGGAACTTTCCCAAGAATCGATTTGATCTTATACAACCTTCATACATCAACCCTACACTCCTTAATCTTAGGTTTAAATTGTTCTTTTACAATTCCAAATAACAAACTCTTGCTTTTAATTTAATTACTTTAATCAAGCTATTACGAACCACACCTTCTTGGGGAAACAACCTTGGGGTGATCACCTTAGCTACAGCTACCTCGTATACTTGCGAGTGACGCTTGTAGTAGTACTTAATTCGAGCGCAACAAAGGTTCTATGTATATGGGTATAATAAGAGATTGTAAGGAAAAAGGGAAAGTATAATGTATAAATTTTTTTAGAAGAGATAGATTAGAAATTGAGTAACAAATGGAAATTTTGTAAGATTTGCATATGATCGAATAAGTATACGTAAGAGATGTTAATAGTAAAATTGTTGAAACATGAATTAGGCTAATGATGATCATATAATCGAGTGCAAATTGATTTGAAATGGAGTTGAAATGTGTTAACTCTTGGTGTAGCAAAAGTTTAGAGAATGAATATGTAATCCTTGCGATACAAACTTAGCATTGTAATTGGAAAGGTTGGAAGCAGAATAATAGAGGGACAGTATTGATTTATAAGCCACAGGCGTGACCATTAATCTCCTATGGCCATATGATTTGTTTAGTATTTTTGGCCGGTTAATTTTGTTACCCACAGATTTGAGCCTGAGATAACATGACTGTAGTATAGTTTTGATGAGATTGATAATTATGTTTCTAGAAACATAATTAAGAGTTATGATGGGTAAAGTTGTACTTTATCATTTTATGTTAGAAATTTGTTTATAATTATAGAAAGTATGGAAGAAAAGAGAACTGTGAAAATATTTTGAGTTATGGATAATATGATAGAAAGGTAATTATTGTAAAAATAGTAATGCTATGAAATGTGAGGAGATGTTAAATGGGAGAAATTACAAAATGTGATTGAAAGTTATACTGAATATGTTTATGGTATAAAGTGAATAAGTGGATGGACTTAAGGTTTAAGTGAGTGAACTATGGGTAATAAATATGGTATGAGATAATCATGAGAATTTTATGGAAATTGTACTAAGATAATTTGAAGTGATTAATGGATATGAAGAGATTAGAATTTGAATATAAGTTTGACCTAATGGAATTAGGTCATATATATTGTGCAATCTAATGATAAATTTAAATAAGTTAATTGTTGGTTTGAATCGAATAAGATTGAGATGTTGATATATTGTGACAGATAGATCAATTAATCTAAATTTCTCTAAGATTGCGAATCATTATTGAGATTTATATGTATAATTGTACTAAGAGTATAAGATATATGTGATAACGTATATGAGGTAAAAATTATGATATGTGTATGGACATGAATGAGTTAAGAGATATCAGTTGTAAATGATGATAAAAGGAAAAAGGTTGATTATCTAAAAAGTAAGTTTAAAGACATTGTATTAATATTAATGTTAAGTGAAAAACATGTTAAAGAAGGAATTAAGTGTATGAAAAATAAGAATATTGTTATCAATTAAGGTTTGATAAATGTCTATTTTGAAAGTGATTGTAGTGACGGGATAATCAATATTAAGATACAAATCAATGATTTTTAAGGTTAAAGTTAAGAGAGTATTTATAAAGAGATGAAGTGATAAAATATCCTGAATGTAATAATTGGACGAAGTATAAGTATATTATAAGATGATCTGATTCTTGTATAAAAATAAATTAATTGGGAATGTAATTAGTTATTTTGAATGTTTGGTTAAGAAAGTAATAAGATATATATATATAATGATGAGTTATGAAATTTAGAGAAGATGATTGACTCTAAGGGGGAGAGTAGAAGTTATGTGATCTGATGACATAATAACTTAATAATATGATTAACTTCATATGAAAGTTAAGATGGTATTTTGTTAAGAATGGATCGTTACTATACTGGATAATTTCGAGGATGAAATTTCTTTTTAGAGGGGGAGAATTGTAATATCCCAAAGTATACCCTAAAAGTTTTGGAATTATTGTTGTATTTGGATTTAATGTATATGTTTAATGGAAAGAGAAAGAGGTAAAGAGAGAGTGTATATGTTGTATATATAGATATATATATATATATATAACATATACAAGTCAAAGAAATGGAAGTCAAAAGAAGATAAATTAATTAAAAGGAAATATTATAAGAGATAGATGTATATGAAGGATGATATGTATATATGGTATTTGAAAAATATGGGAAATATAAATACAATATATATGAGATATACATATAGCAACATATACATCACATATACATGATGTATATATTGGTGTAGGAAAAGTAAGTAAGTAAGTAAGTAAGTAAGTAATAATAATAATAATAATAATAATAATAATAATAATAATAATAATGACAATAGAAAAAGAAGAAAAGAAAGTCAAAGGGAAGAATAAATCTTGTGGTGGAGAAGTTTTAGGGATATTTAATCATATTATTATTATTATATATATATAAGATAAGTTTGAAAGGGAAGAGAAGATTTTCTTTATTTCTTTCTTCTTCTTCTTCTTCTTGAACGAGAGAGAGAGAGAGAGATGTGATTTTGTTGGCTTACACATCAAATTCTTAAGGGCTTTAAGAGAATTGAAGGTGGATATTGAAGATTTGGCAAATAATTCAAGTAAGTGTTCATTTCTTTGTGTTGATTTCTATTGATTGTGTTTATATTTGATATGGTTAGTGTGTGAAGATGATGATAATGAAAGATTGAAGTATATATATATATGTTGAATTGGTATTTAGAGGATGATAATATGGTTATTTGTGAGGATGATGATGGATTGTTGAAATTGTTTAGTAAGGGTTTAATATAAATGAGTTGGGGAATTAAATAATTGATATATGGATGATGTATATAATGATTATTATTATGAGATGTTGAAGTTATATAAGTGTTAAATTAATTGGTAATTGATGTATGTTATGAGTTTGATCAATTATTATCTTGGATTTTCTATATGTTTGTGTTTATTGAAGTTAAAAACACAGAATACATGAGTTTGGTCCGAAACAGAGGCAAAATGGATGCCACGGTCGTGGCAAATGAGTTCCACGGTCATGGCAAGTGAGGGACACGACCGTGGGGGTTTAGAGAAAAGTGGCCAGATTCGTTTGCTAACCCACGGCAGTGGGGTTGTGAGGCCACGACCGTGGGGACTTAGATAGTGGTTTTGGTTTGTAAATTGTGATCTATGAGTCTAGTATGAGACTAATAGGTGAATAATTGTATTGGAATTCATGTGTATTTGTAAATAAGTGTGTATTATTCCTTTTGGATTAGGTTGTGAAGAGGTTGAGTTGCCCTAATCCATATAGTGAAGAATTCTTGGAAGAGGAAGAGTATAGATTGGTGTGAGTTATTCTTGAGGTAAGTACAAACTTACATGGTTGCATACATTTACATGATTTTGAGACTTAACACATTTGGTTGTAAATGTGTTAAGTAATCTATTATATTATTGATACATTTGATTAATGCTATGAATTGTATAATGTGAAATATATGATGAACATTCAAAATATATGTGCAATACAAATGGTTATGATAAATACTTTAATGATGAATTGCTTTAATGTGAATTGTGATATGATGAGATGTGATGCCATTATGGTTGGCTATAATGATTCAAATGAAATAAGTGAGGCATGTTTGCCTAGATGATGATGAATTTAAAATGTGTGTCCAATGCAATTGTTATGTATACTCTATTGATGAGATGTGAAGCCATTGTTGTTGGCTATAATGATGCAAATGAGATGATTGAGGCATGGATGACTAAATAATGATGAGAAAATGAGAATGAAATTGATAATGAAGTAGTAAATGAATTGTGTGTCTAATATGTTATTCCATTTTCAGAGTTTTGTTGTTGGTGGCATGCCTAATAGTAACAATCTCTTGAAGCTAGGTTGGATTTGATCCTTGAAGCCAAGTTGGGTTGAGGTTTAGCATGCTTAACTCCCCTTGAAGCTTGGTTGGGTCTAATCCTTGAAGCCTAGTTGAGATGTTACAACCCTTGAAGTTAGGTTGGGTTTGGTTCTTGAAGCCAAGTTGGGTTGATACTTAGTATGCTTTGTTCCCCTTGAAGCTTGGTTGAGCCTAATCCTTGAAGCCTAGTTGGGATAATGATAATGATAAATGCGATAATTGAACCAAAACATTAACTCTGAAAGTTGAATGGGATATTAGTGTGTTTTGGGCCCATGCTTGTTTTTGCTTAAAGGTGAACTATGAATAATGAATTAATTGAATAACATAATGACATGTAATGTTATGAAGTATGATACGATTACAATATATAAGTAAATTATTGAAAAGAAATATGGCCTGAGAAGCTATGCTGAAAGATGAGATTCTGAAAGTACAATATGACATGTAATATGTATATGGATGTGGACATTGTGAGTATTATTTTATGAATGTTCTAATAAGTTATGGAATTGTGATTTTGAGTTAATGATATATGTGTATATGTATATAATTATGAGATTAGTAGAAATATATGAAAAGTGTAATTGAAATGGGAAAACATGATAAGAAAATAATGATACATGATGTTAATATATGAGTATGATTTTCTGTATTGTATGTTTATAATATTTATTTGTACTACTAAGCTTTTGAACTTAGCACGGTTGTGTAAATCGCACAGGTGAGTAGGTGGTTGATCTAAAGTCAAATCGTTATGCCACGAGAAGGGTAAGAGTATTTCGAGACCAACTAGAAGGTGGTGCATACATGTAAAATTTAATTATGTGTATTTTGATAAAAATGTATTCATATGTATAAATGAAATTTGATAAAGATAAGATCATTATATATATGTAAGATCATCGAAAGTATAATGATTTTGTAAATGTTCTTTAAGTAAAATGTATTATTGTTTGGAACTAGAGTAAAGGTTTTTAATAATAAATGAAAAGTGACATTCTTATACTTTATATACGTACTACATGTATACAAGGTATATGTATAGTACTTATATAGAGTATGGGGGTGTTACATATATGGTTGGAAGGAATGTCTTATGTATCTTTGTTTATCTGTTACTTGTGCATCCATAAAAACATGCATTGCATTACATGTTATTGATTCTTTCTGGCTCACAACTCTAAAGTATAAGAGTTCAAGAGCTTGCGACAACCCGACCTGCTCTAGTGATGAAGAATCCAGTAATGACTTAGTTAGCTTCTCACCAAAAGCAATGAAACCTGAGCAGATTTAGAAGATGGTGGATGATGTGATTAGCTTCATGATTGAAAAATTAAAAGAGGCCCTAGCTGAGACCATGAAAAGTTAATTGGCTTCATTATTGGCAAATACCATCGAAGCATCTGCTAGTATCAAGAAGCAGAAGGACAAGGGAAAGGCTAAGGTAGTTGATGTAGCCTTTGATGATGATAAGGTTATAATTGATGATGATGATGATTGGCTTAGTATTTCTAAGATTCTCAAGAAAAAAAAGAAGAAAATAAGGCTATTGAGAAGGCAGCGGTAGAGAAAACTAAAACTGCATATATGGAGAAAATGATTGTTGATTTGGAGAAGAAGTTTGAAAAGAAGTTGAAGGTTGAGGAGGTATTAGAGGTAGACAAGCAAATTTAGCAAGATGAAGAAGTTCCTTACAAGTTCAAAAAGCATTCTTTCATCAAGTACAATGGTACAAGAAATCCTCACCTTCATGTTAAGCAGTACATAACTGCCATGTAGTATGCTCGAGCTACTAAAGCCCAAACTCTGAGGTATTTTATGCTTTCTTTGCACACTGTTGTGCAAACTTGGTTTAATACTTGGAGTAAAGTAGCCAAAAAGATTGGGACATGCAGTACAAAGCCTTCATCCAGCAGTATTGGTATAATATGGAATTAAAAGTTACCTTGATGGAGGTAGAGTTAATTAGGTAGAAGAAGAATGAGAATTTTGTTGACTATGTGAAGAGGTGGAGGAATAAGTCTGTGCTACTTAAGAAGAGGCCATACGAGTCCTACCAGATTAGGATGATAATGAGAGGTGTCTTGCCTAACCTTCATGAACGGATGTCACATTCTCTTATTAGAGATTTCAAAGATCTCCTTCAAGATGGATTGTAAATAAAAGAATGGGAAAGAGAGAATCATCATTTTTCTAAAAGAAGAAGTGATAGGGGAAGTTATCAGTCTGGTGCTCAGGGTACACAAAATTAGTGGATGTCAATGCAATAACTGGTCAAGTAAATAGAATCCAGTTTTTAGAGTTGGGGAAACCTCTGTATTGGGTTTTTAATAAGTTGTAAATTCCTATGACATCTAGCTTTTGATTCCAAGGGCATGAGACAAATAGATGTGTTTGCTTAAGGCATGTGATCTAGGATTTGATTGAGAATGGAAAACTACCTGAGCTCGATAAGCCCAGCACCAAGAATAATCCTCTGCCTAAATTTAGAAGAGTACCACTGCCAGTAACCTTCATGATAGAGGGAGGATTGATGGAAAGTTGTCTTGTTGTCTTTTCAAGATATGGATGGAGAGGATGCTAAAGAGGAGGTACTATTATGCAAGCTTGAACCAACTGCGGATGATGAAGTGATAACTATCATTGATGATCCTTTCCCTTGATATGTCCAGGTAGAGAAAGCTCTTTCGACTTCAAATCAACAAAACTTCCCTTATCTTGTTTGTTTTTTGTTTCATTTTTTAGTGTTTTCTAGAACAATTATGTTTTTCAAATAGAGATTGTTTGAATAAATTACATTCATTAAATTTTTTATATTGATCTTTGTTCATTTTGGTTCTCAACCAATGACAAGTCTAGCTTGATATTTATAAATTAGTGTATCTATTAATCATGATCTGAATGACTTTACTAGGTGAGGGAGTTATTCTATAGCATTGAGTTGTGTATGCTTACTTAGAGAGGGCTCCTACATAATTATGACTGTCTAGGTCATAGTCAATCTTAGAACATTCTTTGACAAACTTTTGATGCAAAATTGAACTTTTCTTATTTAAGGGAAAAATGATCTAGACATTGTTTTGTAAGCCAACAGTTAGAATCTACTCAATCAAATATCAATCCCTTGTTGTCCCTTTGAGCCTTCATGAGATTTTAGCTAGATCTTTATTGGCTTGTAAGCCCAATAACCCACCATGTGCTGCTGTGACTCTTATGACAAGTCTGATGATCACTATGGTGAAGGGGTAAGAAGATCAAAGGAAGGAATGCATAATCAAGACCATAAGGATAGTTGAAGTTCTCAAGACTATAAGGATAGTTGAAGTTCACCTGATATTGGACATAATATCTTCGATCTATTAAGATGACATCAGGGCAATAATTGATTTATCCTTATTAAAGCAAACTCACTCTACTCCACTCATCCAGAAGCATAGAATGATATAGACAAGATAACTTTCTTGGAGCTAAAAAAAGAAAAAGAAATAAAAAAAGACAAAAAAGAAAAGAAAAGAAAAAGAAGAAGAAGAAGAAGAAAAAAAGGAAAGAACATAAAAGCTGGTTAGATAGTCAACCGAGTTATTTTTTACCTAAAGCAAGCAGGAGATTTCCACTTAGTTTATGAGGACGGATTGACGTGAATTGGTCCAATCTAGTCAAAAGATTCAAACAAAATCAAATACATAAATGAAAGACCATCTTTCATTTTATCCAACATAGTGTAGACCCTTAATTTTTGACCCAGTCCGGTCCAATAAATTTTAATTAGTCCAAAATAATTTTGGTGTTGTCTAATATATTTTTTTAGTCGAAAAACCAATTTTTGCTATTTCAAGAAAGTAATATTTGCTTCAAAAATAATAAACAAAAAAATAATAAATAAATAAATAATAAATAATAAAAATGAAACAAAAAAAGAGTTGGATTGGCCGAAGGCCATTTCGCTCGCAGGAAAAACCTGCGGGCGAAATGACCCAGGCCATTTCACCTGCCGATTTTTTCTGCAGGCGAAATGGCCCGCAGGTGTAATTTTTTCGCAGCCAATTTTTTTCGCCAGCGCAATTTTTCTGCAGCAGCTTTTTTTCGCCAGCGAAATTTTCCGACGCAAATTTTTCGAAACCTAATACAATTAGGTTTTGGTTTTCTTTTCTTATTAAATATGGTATGCCGTGAGTAACTAGGAAAAACCATGAAAAAACTTCTATAAATAAGGAGGCAGAGAGAGGAAAAAAAAGAGGAGAATTAGGGACGAAAATCGGGAGAGTTGCAAACCGAATCTGTGAAGGAAAGGCAGCAAATCAATTTGACTTTTTGAGAGCAACAAGCAAAGCATTAACAAATGATCAAAGGCATCAACTGCCTTTGTTTTTGGTTCATCCAAGAAGAATTATTTTTTGGAGGAACTATCAAAAGGAGGTATGTATTAAATTCTTTTGTTATATTTTTCATAGTAGCTAAAATTATGAAATTGTGTTTGTCAGAATCAAAAACCCTAGAACTTTAATTTAGTTTTTCTAAACTTAAAAACCTTATTTCGTTGGTTTATTTTCCAAAAGACATAAAATTGTTATTTTTTCTTCTTTAAAACTCCAAATAATTTACTTTCCAAATTATCAAAACCCCTAAATTATATTCTGTTTCTTTCCAAAAGCCTTAAAAACTACTTTTTTACTTTTAAAAAACTTTAAATCGTTTGTTTATTTTCATAAAACCTCATAAAAGTATCAAATTGATTTTCAAACCCTAAAAGCTTCATGCATCACCGAAAAGCCTAATTTTAAAACACTAAACCCTAACTCAACTCCAAACCTAAAATAATAAAACCCTATCCCTTTAAAGCCTTAAACCCTAATTTTTTTATAAACCCTAATCCTTTAAAACCTTAAAATTCATATAAACACAAATATTTTAATTTTACACAGTAAGCTTGAAATCATCATTTATAACCACAAATCAAAAGTATTTTAAAGTGTCCAAAACCCTAGTTTCTTGATTTCACCATTCAAACCTTAATTTGGTTAATAAAAGTGTCTTACCAACCTTTTAAAACTTAAAATCCTTAATTTATTTTAATTCTTTAAAAAGTCACAGTAGCTTAAACTCATGAAAATCCAAAATCCTAAACATATGAAATAAAGATCCTAAATGAAAATAGTAGCTAAAACTTAGATTTTATTTTATTTTCCTTATTCAATTCTCTATTTGATTATGTATTGATTTATTTTATATGCTTTAATTTATTTAAGTTCAATACTTGATTTATTTAATTTATCATGGATGGATGTTTAATACTTTTAATGAATGATTTATTTATGATGAATGATTATTTACTTTTATCAATTTATTTAGGTTTCTAAATGTTGTAAGAGGTATGTTTCCACTTGGTGGGTACCTCATTAGTTAAATATCATGTAATTTAATTTGCTTTTCTATTTTAGAACTTATGTAAAGGGCATGTTTCTACCTTTCGGTGGGTGTCCTATTTAGGCATGTGATGTAAGGACATGTTTCCATCTTCGGATGAGTGTCCATTTATTTATTTTGCTTGGACCTTGCTTTGATTTTAATATATTGATGCTTTCTTTTAATTATTGTGTGTAATATGGATAATGTTGTTATATTTAAGAATTTTATAATATTAAGACCTGTAAAGGAGGTCGGATCCAATGAACCGAGCGTTGTGGGGGTGCTGGGCCATTTCTCACCTTCCCCACACGTAACCAACTTTCCAAACCCATTAGGGGGTTGGGGATTCCTTAGGAATCGAGTCATCCACCCCTTTCTTTTTTTCCGGTGCGTCTGGGTGGCGACTCCATTTTCTCCGGACTTAGGTCCGTGTTCTCTAAGGCACCGAGCCTGAACAGTGCCGAAGTCGCAAGAACCATTCCACTAGGAGTGGGGGCAAAAATCCCTGCTCACAGTGGCAACTCCACTGGGGATAAGAGAAGTTGATTCTGTCGGTCTTTATATTATTCTATTCTTTCTTATAATGATATTATCCATTGCATCATATTAGTTTGCATCGTGTGTGTGAGTTAGGATGCCCGTGTTACCCATGGTGTGTTATGTAAGAGATGCCATACTTTCACTCAAAGTATGGAGATCGAGTATGGCATAACCACTCATAGCCTCGTACCATTTGGTATATACTTGCTATGGGAACCTAAGCCTTTTTACCTAAAGACTAAAGCTCATGTAATTGGCCTACTTACTTTCCTCAGGTTTTACCCCAAATGCATGTTGTTTGACTATGGTTAATTTATTTTGGCTTAAATCATGGCTTATTCGGTTTGTTCTTTTTCTAATATGACCTAAGTACATTGTAAGCTCAAAATAAATTTTTCTTTAGAAAATCCAAAAGACCAAAACTATTTTCAAAATTTTTCAAGATGGTCTTTGGATATTTTTCTAAAAACAAATCAAATTCTTTGGCCCATGGCCCAAATACTAAGCCCAAAATCCATTTTTCTAAAATCTTTTACAATGGGCTTAGAAACAAAACTATTTTCACCCAACCTTCTCTTACAAAGAGCTTGCAAAAATATTTAGGTCAATTATGAAATACTAAAAATCAATTGTGGGCCTAGTTTACACTAAGAATAAATTAACCATGGGCTTGTTTTTGGCATGAATCATTAGTTACCTTTTTCAAGTGAGAAATCTATCTATAATAAACCTATCAAATTAGTTTTAATCCAACATAGCATAAAAGCTACTTCAGTTGGTTAAATGGATTAAAACCCAATTAATGGGAATTATTACGATTTGATTTCCATTTTAGAAAATACAACTAATGGTTGAAACGTCCGAGGGAATCATTCGAAAGCAAGATGCCCCATGTTGGTATTTTGTTAACCACATACCTAGGAAAAGAGACTCGTCATTCGTATGTGGATGTTATAAGGTTGGAAGGAACGTCCTAATTATCTTTCTTTGTTGATTGTTCATGCATACATATGTACATGCATACATTTGCATCTCATGTCATTAATCCTCTCTAGCTCACAGCCCTGGATTACGATAGTTCAAAAGCTTACAACAATCCGACCTACGCCGGAGATGAAGTATCTAGCAACGACTCAATCACTTGCTCACCAAAAATAATGGAGCCCGAATAAATTCAAAAGATGGTGGATGAGGCCCTCAAAGCCAAGATGGAAGAAATAAAAGAGGCCCTAGCTGAGACCATGAAGAACCAATTGACTACAATCTTAGAGAATCATGCCGAGCCATCTACTAGCACTAAGAAGCCAAGGGACAAAGGGAAGACTAAAGTTGGTGAAGTAGTTTTTGATGATGAAAAGGTGATCATTGATGATGATGATGATTAGGCTCAATACTACCAAGATGTTCAAGAGAAGAAGAAAGAACCGAAAGTTGTTGAGAAAGAAACTATTGAAAAGACCGAGACGTCCGATGTTGAAAAGATGATTGCTGATTTAGAAAAGAAATTTGAGAAGAAATTGAAAATCGAGGAGATGTCCAAGATCGATAAACTATTCGAGCTAGATGAAGAAGTCCCATACAAGTTCAAGATGCCATCTTTTGCAAAGTACAATGGCACCGGAAATCCTCATCTCCATGTGAAGCAGTATATCACTGCCATGCAGTCTGCCCGAGCTACTAAGGCTCAAACCCTAATGTACTTTATGCTCTCATTGGACCCTGTTGTCCAAAATTGGTTCAATACCTTATATGATGGAACACAAAAGAGTTGGGATCTACTTTACAAAGCCTTCATCCAACAATATGGATATAATGTTGAGTTAGAAGTTACCTTAATGGAAGTGGAGTCCATTAGGCAAAGGCTGAATGAGAATTTTGTAGATTATGTTAAGAGATGGAGAAACAAGGCCGCTTTACTCAAGAAGAGGCCCAATGAATCTGATCAAATAAGGATAATTATGAGAGGGGGTGTTGCCTAATCTTTGTGAGAGGATATCTCATACACTCATCCGTGATTTCAAAGACCTTCTCCAAGCTGGTTTGCAAATTGAAGAATGGGAAAGGGAGAAGGGCCATTTTGCAACAAAAAGGAATGAAAAAGGGAGCTATCAATCTGGTATCCAAAGTATGCAAAAGGCTGTCGGTGTTAATGCTACTAACCAAGGAACGAGAAGACAATTTTTAGAATTGGGAAAATCGATGTCTTGGGTTCTCAATAAGCTTCAAAGAAAGGGATTGCTACAACCCTTAAATCCTCGTCCTTTGCCTAACCCTCTCCCTTCTAATTTTGACACTAAAGCATTTTGTCAATTTCACCAAATGCAAGGGCATGACACGGATAGATGTGTGAGGTTGCGACATGAGATCCAAAATCTAATTGATAATGGAAAGCTACCCAAGACCAACAAGCCAAACACCAAAGACAACCCCTTACGAAAGTTCAATAGGGTACCACCACCGGCAACCTTCATGATTGGAGGAGGTTTGCATGAGGATTTTGTCATGTCTTCTTTTCAAGATGTGGGTAGAGAAGCAACCAAAGAAGAAGAGGCATTTGTCAAAATTGAATAAGCTATGATTGGTAGAGAAGTAACGATTTGTGTTGTCAACGGGTTTTGGGATTCAAGTGATAGTGATGATGATACTGTATCCAAGAAGGAGGAGTGGACTTGGTCCGAGCATGAAGAAGATGAGGTGATGAACACTAGATCTGGTAAGCCTTATGCAAGGCCACCACCTAAGTAGGTAGAAACTAATAAGGGGAAGGAAGTTAAAGTAGAAGAAGATGATGTTGTGCTCAAGCAATTGAAAAGAACCCAAGAAGTGTTAGCATTTGGGACTTATTAGCTACTTCTAAAAAGCACCAAGAAACTATGGCCAAAGCCTTAGCTAGCATGCCAATTTCTACCACAACACCGGAGGAGTTGATCAACTTCATAAAAATTGGAGAAGTAATGAAATGTGAAGAGGTTCAAGAAAAGAGTGAAGTTAATATGGGAGCAGTTTCTTTTTCATATACGGATCTACCGGAGGAGGGGAGAGACCACATCCGCCCTCTCTTTATCAAAGTAGAACTCAAGGGGAAGAGGACTCCATGTGTAATGGTTGATGAAGGATCCGCCATAAATGTTTGTCCACTTAAGATATTGCCAAAGCTAGCCATGTCAACAAGAGATCTAAACCCAACCGAGGTAACGATTTGTGCTTATGACAACACTAAGAGGCATGCCAAAGGGACTTTCAAAGCGGCTATCAAGGTTGGTCCAATTGAATCTATTATTAAGTTTATTAGTTTAGACATACCGGTTACCTTCGCCTTACTCTTGGGGCGACCATGGTTTCATCCTCTTGGTGGAGTTCCTTCCATCCTCCATCAAAAGATCAATTTCCCTAACGGAGACGAGACAGTGGTAATTGAAGCTGAAGATAATGAGATTATTAACGCTCTAATGGTTGAGAGGCCTCTCAATGGTTTTCAAGTAGCCGCAATTTCTGATGATGAAGTAGTAGACTCCAAAGTCTTGAATATGATGAAGAACATGAACTACCTTCCCGGAGCTAGTCTTGGAAAGGGTAAGGCCGGTTTGACAAAGTTGCCAGATTTTAGAACTCAAGCTTCCAAAAAGGGGTTGGGATATGATGAAGACAACGATGTCCAGCCAAAGAAGAGTGAGAAGATGAGTTTCTCACCACTTGAAGAGATCTTTGTCAAGGTTCCAGATATGGGACAACTCCAAGGAAAGCTTGAACCGATCATGTTCAAGGGTAAGTTGATTCCAAGTTTTGAAATTTTTGCAGATGTTGCCGAGCTAGTGGAGCAAGTGAAGAAAGAGCTCACCCTGTTAGCCAGCAATGAATCCAATCTAAAAGAGAAGAATGAAGCTGTCCTAAAAGCTGAGAAGACTCCGGAAGAGATTGCTGCCCTGGTGACATCCTGCTTTATGATTCTGAGAACAATGATTTTGATTTTGATTTTAATTTGTCTGCTTTGTATGAGGATGATGATGTTTTCTTTTCCAAAATGAATGCAATAAAGTCTGATTTTGCTTACTTATGTGATGTTTCCCCTGATGGTTGCATACAATCAAATAGCAGTTACATGAGCATCTTTAATATTAATTCTGTTAACACACAATCATTAAATTTGGGAACAACTGAAAATCCTAAAAACATTAGCATAACATCCGACCTTACTCCTAATGAGAGAGAGAGATTTGAAAAAATATTCAAAAAATATGAAGAAGTATTTGCCTGGTCTTATGAAGATATGCCGGGGATAGATCGAGACATAGCCGAGCATCATATTCCTACTTACACTCACATAAAAACTATCAAACAAAAACTTAGGAGATTAAGACCTGAGTGGGCTAAATTGGTTAAAGAAGAGGTCACTAAGCAAATACAAGTAAAGTTCCTTGAAGTGATAGAATACCAGATTGGCTAGCCAACATAGTACCCGTGCCAAAGAAAGATGGAAGGATAAGGGTCTGTGTGGATTTTAGAGATTTGAACAAGGCTTCCCCTAATGATGATTTTCCTCTACCCCATATAGATGTCCTCATTGATAGTGCAGCCTCTAGTGTGCTACACTCGTTTGTAGATGGATTTTCCAGATACAATCAAGTGTTAATGGCCCAAGAGGATAAAGCCAAAACTGCTTTCATTACTCATGGGGTATATTTTGTTATAGGGTGATGCCGTTCGGCTTAAAGAATGCTGGAGGAACCTATCAAAGGATGGCCACCACACTATTTCGTGACATGATGCACAAAGAAGTTGAAGTATATGTTGATTATATGATAGTCAAATCGGATACAAGGGAACAACACTTCCAAAACTTAGAATTATTCTTCGATAGAGCCTTGAAATATAAGCTAAGATTAAACCTGAAGAAGTGTGTATTCGGTGTTACCTCAGGTAAATTATTGGGACATGTAATTGGTCCGAATGGCTTTAAGATAGATCCTGACAAAGTCAAAGCAATCAGGGATATGCCAACCCCTAAGACAAAGAGAGAAGTTTGGGGATTCATTGGTAAACTGCAGTACATTAGCAGATTTATACAAAGCTCACAACAATTTGTGAGCCTATCTTCAAATTGCTTAGAAAGAATCAGTCGGTCGTATGGAATGAAGAATTTCAAAAGGCCTTTGATCGAATAAAAGAGTAATTATTGAATCCACCTGTTTTAAAACCACCTAAACCCGGCAAACCTCTATTACTATACTTAGCAGTAGAAGAAGAGTCGATAGGAGCCATGCTAGCCCAAACAGATAAATCAGGGATTGAGCATGCAGTTTACTATTTGAGTAGAAAGCTCCTACCTTATGAAATTAAGTATGGTATCATTAAAAAGACATGTATAGCCGTGCTTTGGTATTCTAAGAAGTTACGACATTACTATCAATCGTATAGTGTGCAAGCAATTTCAAGGTTGGATCCAATGAAGTACTTAAGGGAGACACCATCTTTGATTGGAAAATATGGTTGATGGTTGATAATATTAGAAGAATTTGAGATTGAGTATGTGACCAGGAAAATAATCAAAGGTAGAGAGGCGGCAGAATTCCTGGCCCAACAACCATTACCAGAAAGCGAAGAGGTAATCTTTGAATTTCTAGATGAACATTTAGAAGCAATTGAAGTACAAGGGTGGAAAATGTATTTTGATGGAGCAGTAAACAGGAAAGGAGTAGGTTTGGGAGTTATACTAGAATCGCCCGAAGGGAAACTTATCCCGTTAGCCAAAAATTTGAAATTTAGGGCAACCAATAATATGGTGGAATATGAAGCTTGTATTTTTGGTTTGGAAACCATAATGATTATGAAGGTGGATAAGGTGGAAGTTTATGGCAATTCATTGCTAGTTGTATCCCAAGTAAATGGAGAATGGGAGTTGAAAGAAGAAAAATTGAAACCATACCACCTTTACTTGACCATGATGAAAAAGAACTTTAAGGAGTGTAGGTTTATACACCTATCAAGAGAAGAAAATCAGATGGCTGATGCCCTAGCCACATTGGCTTCGGCATGGGAAAACCCTGTTAGCTTATTCCTTAAGCCTCTGATCTTGACCAGTTCATTAACTCCTTGCTATGAATATGAAACAATCATGGAAATTGATATGGACCATGATGCGTGGTATGATACTATAAGATGAATTTTGGAGGAAAGAGAATACCCACCGGGGGCAACGAAGAAAGAGAGAAGAGCCATAAGGAGGTGGTCATTGTAATACATCACCTTCCATGGAGAGTTATATCGAAGATGGTGTAACACCCCTATATCCGTATACGTACACAACATGCTTATACGATCGTAATATACGTATACTAAATATAGAAATGCCACACTTTGCAAATACTCAAATCTCATTTAAGATAAAATAAAAACTTAAGAAATACCAAATAATTAAATGAAAATCATAAGACACAGTAGATAAAAACGTTTATTTAAAACACAACGGAAGTTATATACAAAATTTACAAGTACAAATACATTAAACCTCAAAAATTACAAAATGTGAAATATATACATGATTGGCAGCTTGACTCTCTGATCTTTAAGCTTTAATCCAACTCTTCACAATCAAAACAACTCAACTACGTCTAGAGGAATCCTCCGTCTCAACTTTATCACATCTATCACCTGTGCGATGAATCATAATCGCGCTGAGCCAACAACTCAGTAGTACAAACCATAATGCTATTATGCTCTATCAATATCAATGATATACATTCAAACAATAAAGATCATACTCAGTATACAATATTTCATGAATATTACGTTTCATTGCATTATCTCATAACATTATAACATAATTCATGACATCCTTATAACATAGACACCTATGGGCCCAACAAGTGTTTAATACGATATTTAGAATTCAGAGTTACTGCTTTGGTTCATAATCACAATAATCAAGCCAGTAGGCTATACACACATATATATCTCTATCCATGGATAGTGTAACAGACCCAGTCTCTTGGACCATCAACTCAACAAGCTTGAGGAGATCCTCAACCCGGCAAGACTGTTACCAATCATTTATCTCATAATCACAATTCCCATAATGTAACAGACCCAGTCTCTTGGACCTCAATTCAACTCAAATTGAAGAGATCCTCAACCCGGCAAGACTGTTACTATTCATAATTTTATAGGCATGCCATCTAAATCCAGAACTCTGAAACTGAATAACATATTAAACATACAATTATATCATTAATCTCTTCATCATTCTCTTTCTCAATTTGTATCTCAATATCAAATAGGCAATCATGCCTCAACAATTTCATTTGTATAACCATAGCCACTCACAATGGCTTCTCATCACATTTGAATCATCATGTCTCAATTCACACTATAATACATCATCTTTCATATATTCATAATCAATTACATTGAACATAATCATATAGGCATACATGCCTCAATCATCTCATTTCACATTATACATATAGTACTTTTCACAAGATTCACAATGTACAACACATAACATTATTCATATATGTCATTAATGTCATATCAAGTGAATGTATGCAACAATGCAAGGTTTGTACTTACCTCAATCACAATTCACACAACTCTAAACACTTTCCCTTTTCCAAAATTCTTCACTTCCCAAATTAGGGCAACTCACTTTCTTTCAAAACCTAATCCAAAAATGATACAACGCATGAATTCCAATACAATTTATCACTTATTAACCTCATCTAAGACCCTTATAATCCACATTACAAACCAACACCTCATGCAAGAGCCCATGGCCGTGGCTACATCAACCCCCACGGGCGTGGGTTAAGGAATGATTCTGCCACTCTTGCTCCACTCCACCATGGCCATGGCTACAATTGGCCACGGCCATGGCAACCAAGGCCACGGGGGTGGCATCCAAAATGCTACTGTCTTCGGCCAAATTCTCATTTCCAAGGCTTACAACTCCAACACACACAAACAACATTAAGATCTATGAAAATAATTAAGCAAACTCAAGTTAAACATCATGCAACACTTCAAAACCCTAAAACAACATCAACTTCAACACTTCCAATATCAACACCAATTTAACTTCTTCACTTACAATCAATTTCAACACTTAAAAACACACCACAAACACATCTAATCATAATATCAACAAATCATAACTCACTTCAAACACAACTTCAAAAATAACAAAGGAAAGTAAGAGAGTACTTACCAAAATTGAGGAAATTTCACAAATCTCCAAATTAATCCTTTGATTCCTTCTTTAATTTGCTTTTAGAAGTTAGAACAACTCTCTTGCTCTCTCTTTCCTTTGGTAGCTGGCCACACACATGAGAAGAAAAGAAAATAAAGCCAAGTCAACCTTCTCTTCTTCTTTAAATCTCGACCAAGCAATTCTAACAACACAATTACTTAAATGCCCTTCATCCATTTAACTTAACCTCTTTTAACTTATATGCCCATTTAAGTAATTTCACATATCACAAATAAATATCCTCTTCCATTGACCATCCCTTTTGACTTATGTATATGTTATTTATATTACCATATACCCAACATATACACTTATTCTCTACACACTACTTCCCTTATTAAACCATACATAAACATTTTCTTTTCAATTTCTTTTCTCTTACAAATTAACATATACATTCAATCCAATTAAATCAACAATAGTATTCAAAACTTCTAGGGCATACATTGGGATATTACAATTCTTCCCCTCTAAAAAGAAATTTTGTCCTCGAAATTACCTGATATCAAGTCTGAAATAGCTGAGGATATTGATTTCGCATTGCTTGCTCACTCTCCCAAGTTGCCTCTTCTCTCCCATGATTCTTCCATAGAACCTTCACCAAAGGCACTTTCTTATATCTTAACTCTTTTACTTCACGTGCCAAAATAGCAATTGGTTCTTCTTCAAATGTTAGATCTGGACTCACTTCGATAGATTCAATAGGCAAAACATGAGATGGATCTGTTCTGTATCTCCTTAACATAGAAACATGAAATACATTATGAATCCGATCCAACTCAGGTGGCAAGGCAAGCCGATAAGCAACTAGTCCAATTCTCTCCAAAACTTCATACGGTCCAATGAAACGAGGACTCAATTTCCCTTTCCGACCAAACCTCAAAATCTTTTTCCAAGGAGACACTTTCAAAATTACTTTATCTCCCACATTATACTCAATGTCTCTCCTCTTCAAATCTGAATAAGACTTCTGTCGGTCTGAAGCTGCTTTCAACCTCTCTCGAATTATCTTAACTTTCTCTTCAGTTTCTTTAACCAAATCAGGACCAATTATCTTACCTTCCCCAAGCTCATTCCAACCTAGAGGTGTCCTACACCGTCTACCATATAGTGCTTCAAATGGTGCCATACCAATGCTGGATTGATGACTGTTATTGTAAGCAAATTCCACAAGTGGTAAGAATCTATCCCAACCTCCAGAGAAATCAATGACACAGCTTCTCAACATATCCTCGATAATCTGTATCACTCTCTTTGACTGCCAATCTGTCTGCGGATGGAAAGCAGTACTGAAGTGTAATCGAGAACCCAAAGCACCATGTAAACTTTTCCAAAACCTTGAAGTAAATCGGGGATCTCGATCGGACACTATAGAAGTTGGGACACCATGCAACTTTACAATCTCATGGATATACAACTCAGCTAACCTCTCCAAAGAGTAATCCATCCGAACTGGAAGAAAATGAGCTGTCTTCATCAACCTATCAACAATCACCCAAATAGCATCATGTTTCCTTTGTGTCAATGGCAAACCAGACACAAAATCCATTGTCACTCTTTCCCACTTCCATTCAGGCACCGTCAAAGGTTGAAGCAACCCGGTTGGAACTTGATGCTCCACTTTTACCCTCTGACAGGTGAGACATTTGGACACAAAATCTGCAATGTCTTTCTTCAAACCAGACCACCAGTAATGCTGCTTCAAATCATGATACATCTTTGTATTGCCCGGATGCATAGCAAATACTGACTGATGTGCTTCTTCTAAAATGATCCTTCTCAAATAAGCATCATTAGGTACACACAATATGTTCTTAAACCAGAGACTCCCATCCTTCCTCACAATAAAATCTCGACTTTTTCCATTCTGGCAATCTGAAACAATCTTCTGAATCTTCTCATCAGCCAATTGAGCCTCTTTGATCTGATCCAACAACACTGGTTTCAATTGCAACTGTGCCAACAATGCACCATCATCACAAGATACAAAACTGGCATGCAACGCTCTCAACTCCACAAGCAACGAGAGCGAATAAATAGTCAAACCTGCTAAAGACTTCCGACTCAAGGTGTCAGCAACAACATTTGCCTTACCAGGATGATAATCAATTAAACAGTCGTAGTCTTTAATTAACTCCAACCATCTTCTCTGTCGAAGATTGTGCTCTTTTTGGACACCCAAATATTTCAAACTTTTATGGTCCGTATAGATAAAACACTTCTCTCCATACAGATAATGTCGCCAAATCTTCAATGCAAACACAATGGCTGCCAATTCTAAATCATGGGTCGGATAATTGAGCTCATGCGGTTTCAACTGTTGAGAAGCATAAGCTATAACTTTACCTTCTTGCATTAGAACACAACCCAAACCACTATGTGAAGCATCACTGTAGATCACATATGGTTTATCTTCCACAGGTAAAGTAAGAACAGGCGCTTGAGTCAACATTTCTTTCAACTGTTCAAAGCTAGCCTGACACTGATCTGTCCACACAAATCTAACTCCCTTTCAAAGTAATCTGGTAAGTGGAGTAGCTATCAAAGAAAAACCTTTCACAAACCGTCGGTAATAGCCTGCCAAACCCAGAAAACTTCTAAATTCAGTCACAGACTTTGGTGGACTCCAATTCAAAATAGCTTCAACTTTACTCGGATCAACTTTAATACCCTCTGCTGAAACTATGTGACCAAGAAAAGTTACTTGGTCAAGCCAAAACTCACACTTCGACAGTTTAGCAAACAATTGATTCTCTCTCAAAATATGTAGTATAATCCGCAGATGCTTGTCATGTTCCTCCTTATTACTCGAATACACCAAAATGTCATCAATAAAAACTACCACAAACTGATCCAGATAAGGCCTAAACACCCTATTCATCAAATCCATAAAAACTGCAGGTGCATTCATCAAACCAAAAGGCATAACTAGAAACTCATAATGCCCATACCTGGTCCGAAAGGCGGTCTTAGGAACATCTTCAGCTCTGACTCTCAACTGATGGTACCCTGATCTCAAATCAATTTTGGAAAACACTGCTGCACCTTTCAATTGATCAAAGAGATCATCAATTCTAGGTAAAGGATATTTATTTTTAATAGTCACTTTGTTCAATTGCCTATAATCGATACACAATCTCATAGTACCATCTTTCTTCTTCACAAACAGCACAGGAGCTCCCCACGGTGAAACACTAGGGCGAACAAACCCTTTATCCAACAACTCCTGCAACTGCACCTTCAATTCTCTCAGCTCAGCAGGTGCCATTCTATAAGGAGTAATAGAGATAGGAGTGGTACCAGGCAATAATTCAATACCAAACTCCACCTCTCTCTCAGGAGGCAACCCTGGCAACTCCTCTGGAAACACATTTGGAAACTCTGCAACTGTGGGTATATTATCAATTTGAGAACCCTTACTCTAGTATCCACCACATGAGCAAGATAAGCATCACACCCTTTTTTAATCAACCTCCTAGCTGCAACAGCTGAAACAAACAAGGATGCTAGCTGTCCCTGCTCACTAGATACTATCACCTCTCTACCATCACCGGTTCTCAAAGTAACAACTTTCTTTTTACAATCTACCACAGCTCCATGTCTAGATAACCAATCCATGCCTAGGATCAAATCATATTCCTTAAAAGGCATTTCAATTAAATCTCCAAGGAACTCCTTACCTTGCACCACTACTGTACTGTCTCGGTGCACCTTACTAACAATCACACTATGCCCTAAAGGATTTGTCACCAATACACCAAATCCTAGGGATTCAGCATGCAATTCAGACACAGGCAAAACAGATGCACTAATATATGAATGTGTAGATCCTGGATCAATCAAAGCAAGTACTGAAATACCAAATAAAGAGAAAGTACCAGCTATGACTACCGAAGCATCTGGCTGCCTCTGCATCACATAAACACGTTGAGAAGGCCCAGCCTCATCTTGTCTAGTATCCCTGGATGAAGATCCTCTCTGACTATACCCAGGTCTACCCCCTCTACTAAAACTTCTGCCCCCTCGACCACCTCTGACACTAGGTCGAGAAACTACAGAATCTGCTGACCTATGTTCTCGCATCTCTGGACACTCTCTAATAAAATGATCCGGAGATCCACATCTAAAGCACACAGCTGGTCCACTATTCCTCCAACAAGCACCCCTATGTGTTCCACCACACTGAGCACACACAAGTGGAGTGGATCTCTGAACTACCGGAGTAGGAGCACTCGCTACTGAAGCTGTAGGTCTCGATCTCTGTCTCTGAAACTGAACCGACCTACCAGCCTATCTCTGACTCCGACTGATTCTGGGAACAAAACTTCCCCTACCTCTTTTCACAGAAGAAGACCCTGCCTCAAACTGGGGTCTCCTAACCCTGATCTCCTCTTCAGAAGTAGCTGCTGCAATATTCTGGGCTCTCTCCACACTCCTAGCTGCTGCCACAAGCTGGGAAAAATCATGATATCTAGATCCAGCCACAAGACACATAATTGAGGGTCTCAACCCCACCTCAAACCTCCTGCATCTATCTATCTCATCAGATATAATACCCCCAGCATAATGGCTCAATCGGATAAACTCAACTTCATATTCAGTTACTGACCGGTTGTCTTGCTTCAAGCTCAAGAACTCCATCTTCTTCATATCTTTATACTCCCTTGGAGTATACTTCAATTCAAACTCTCTTAGAAAATCAGCATAGGACAATGTTGGTGGATCATCCATAGCATGGGGCACTGTCTTCCACCAATCATATGCATCCTTCTGCAACAATGATCTTGCATAATCAAATTTTTCTTCTGGAGTGGCTTGCAACTGAACAAATATTCTCTGTACTTTATCTAGCCACTGCTCAGCCACAGCTGGATCAATAGTACCTAAGAAATCTTCTGCTCCATACTTCCTTAATTTGTCATAATGCCTCATTGATACAAAAGGCTGTGCGGGTGGTGGTGGTGGTTGCACTGGTGTTTGCCTCAATATCTCTACCACATGCCTAAGCCAAACTGGCGGAACCTCCTCACCAGCTGGTCTCCCCGACACAGAAGCAGGTACCTCTCCAGCACTATCCACTCTAGCTCCCTCTCTAACCTCATCAAGAGCTACACTCTCCGCACTACCCTCTATTGACTGACGCAAGTGAGAATCCATCACAACCTATGTCTGCAAACACAGCAGAATACATCCCATTAAAGATCAGAGACTGCCAATACCAAACATGTATGTTATTCAAAAACTAACTTTTAAAGTCAAAATATTCTTTTTCTTTCATTTTACCTAGGTTGAGAATCTCAAACCTAGGCTCTGATACCAAAACAATTGTAAGACCCCTATATCCATATACGTACACATCATGCTTATACGATCGTAATATACGTATACTAAATATAGAAATGCCACACTTTGCAAATACTCAAATCTCATTTAAGATAAAATAAAAACTTAAGAAATACCAAATAATTAAATGAAAGTCATAAGACACAGTAGATAAAAATGTTTATTTAATACACAACGGAAGTTATATACAAAATTTACAAGTATAAATACATTAAACCTCAAAATTACAAAATGTGAAATATATACATGATTGGCAGCTTGACTCTCTGATCTTTAAGCTTTAATCCAACTCTTCACAATCAAAATAACTCAACTACGTCTAGAGGAATCCTCCATCTCAACTTTGTCACATCTATCACCTGCGCGATGAATCATAATCGCGCTGAGCCAACAACTCAGTAGTACAAACCATAATGCTATTATGCTCTATCAATATCAATGATATACATTCAAACAATAAAGATCATACTCAGTATACAATATTTCATGAATATTACGTTTCATTGCATTATCTCATAACATTATAACATAATTCATGACATCCATATAACATAGACACCTATGGGCCCAACAAGTGTTTAATACGATATTTAGAATTCAGAGTTACTGCTTTGGTTCATAATCACAATAATCAAGCCAGTAGGCTATACACACATATATATCTCTATCCATGGATAGTGTAACAGACCCAGTCTCTTGGACCATCAACTCAACAAGCTTGAGGAGATCCTCAACCCGGCAAGACTGTTACCAATCATTTATCTCATAATCACAATTCCCATAATGTAACAGACCTAGTCTCTTGGACCTCAATTCAACTCAAATTGAAGAGATCCTCAACCCGGCAAGACTGTTACTATTCATAATTTTATAGGCATGCCATCCAAATCCAGAACTCTGAAAATGAATAACATATTAAACATACAATTATATCATTAATCTCTTTATCATTCTCTTTCTCAATTTGTATCTCAATATCAAATAGGCAATCATGCCTCAACAATTTCATTTGTATAACCATAGCCACTCACAATGGCTTCTCATCACATTTGAAACATCATGTCTCAATTCACACTATAATACATCATCTTTCATATATTCATAATCAATTACGTTGAACATAATCATATAAGCATACATGCCTCAATCATCTCATTTCACATTATACATATAGTACTTTTCACAAGATTCACAATGTACAACACATAACATTATTCATATATGTCATTAATGTCATATCAAGTGAATGTATGCAACAATGCAAGGTTTGTACTTACCTCAATCACAATTCACACAACTCTAAACACTTTCCCTTTTCCAAGATTCTTCACTTCCCAAATTAGGGCAACTCACTTTCTTTCAAAACCTAATCCAAAAATGATACAACACATGAATTCCAATACAATTTATCACTTATTAACCTCATCTAAGACCCTTATAATCCACATTACAAACCAACACCTCATGCAAGAGCCCACGGCCGTGGCTACATCAACCCCCACGGGCGTGGGTTGAGGAATGATTATGCCACTCTTGCTCCACTCCTCCACGGCCATGGCTACAATTGGCCACGGCCATGGCAACCAAGGCCACGGGCGTGGCATCCAAAATGCTACTGTCTTCGGCCAAATTCTCATTTCCAAGGCTTACAACTCCAACACACACAAACAACATTAAGATCTATGAAAATAATTAAGCAAACTCAAGTTAAACATCATGCAACACTTCAAAACCCTAAAACAACATCAACTTCAACACTTCCAATATCAACACCAATTTTGTAATATCCCAATGTGTGCCCTAGAAGTTGGATATAATTGTTGTTTTGATTTGAATTAAATGTATATATGTATTTGCAAAGAAAATGAGAGTGTGTTAAGAGAATGTATATGTTGTGTATATTGTAATATATATAACATATAAGTTGGTCAAATGAGAAGTCAAGGTAAGAGGATATTTTAATTGTGAGAAGTGAAATTACCTAAATGGGCATATAAGAGACAAAGGTTAAGTTAAATGATTGAGGGCAATTAGGTAATTGCTTGGTTAAATTGCTTGGTGGATATTTAAAGAAGAAGAGAAGTTGAATTTGTATTGTTTTTCTCTCTTCTTTGTTGGTGTGGCCGGCTATCAAAGGGAAAGAGAGAGCAAGAGAGGTCTTCTAAATCCTAACATCAAATTGAAGGAGGAAGCAAAGGATTAAGTTAGAGATTGGTGAAATTTCTTGAATTGAGGTAAGTACTCACTTGTTTTCCCTTGTTAATTTTTGAAGTGGTGTTTGAGATAAATTGTGATTGATTAATTTTATGATTTGGTGTGTTATAGATGTGTTTACAAGTATTGAAATTGATTGTAAGCTAAAGGATTGAATTGGTGTTGGTTTTATTGTGAAGATGGTAAGTTAAGTGGATTTGGATAGTGAAAGATCAAGAGTGATGATGGTCTTAGAGTTTTGAAATGGTAGATGATTCAATGTGTTGTTAATGTGCAATATTGTGATTAACTTGCTAAATAAGTGTTAATGACATGGTTTAATAGCATTTGAATGAAGTTGTGTTGTGTATAATGTGTTTAAATGCAATTGAAAGAAGTTTGGCCACACTTAGGGTTTTGTTTATGTGAGACACGGCCAAAATAAGAATGGAACACGGCCAAGACCTATTAATTTTGGGAGACACGGCCAAGTTGAGGGAAGTTTGGCCGTGTTGGATGGATTTTGGAGAGACACGGCCACAAGCTTGGCCGTGTCCCTTGCCCATGTTTGCTACTGCCTGAATTTTGTTGAGAGACACGGCCGTGTCCTCTTGCCCGTGTCTGCCTCGGTATGAATTGATGTTGAGAGACACGGCCACAAGCTTGGCCGTGTCCCTTGGGTGTGTTGGCTACTGTGATGTTCTTTTGCTCTTCTTGTTTTGTGGAGAATGAACACACATTTGATGAAGCATATGATTATGTATGAACAATGTTATGTTATGCATTATGAATCATGTGAATGGTAGTATGTTATATGAACAATGTGACTAATATTATGACTTGTATAGTGTGGAAGAGATGAGGATCATCCAAAAAGGTATGTGCAATGCAATTCATTATTATAAATGTTTTACTAATGAATGGTATCAATGTGTCTTAAGAAAGGATGAAATGTGATATCATCATGGTTGATAATAATGATTGAAATGTTATAAAGGAACATGTTGTTTATATGATGATGAATTAAATGAATGGTGAAGCCATTGTGATTGGCTATGATGCTTCAAATGTGATGTGAAGCCATTGTAATTGGCTATGATGATTCAATTGTAATAAATGAGGCATGCTTGCCTAGATGATGATTCAATTGTGAATGAAATGGATAATGAGATAATAAATGAATTGTGTAACTAATGTGTTATTCCATTTTCAGAGTTTGTTGTTGGTGGCATGCCTAATGATAGTAACAATCTCTTGAAGTTAGGTTGGCTAAGTCCTTGAAGCCTAATTGAGATGTTACAACCCTTGAAGCTAGGTTGGATTGGTTCTTGAAGCCAAGTTGGGTTGATGCTTAGCATGCTTTGCTCCCCTTGAAGCTTGGTTGAACCTAATCCTTGAAGCCTAGTTGGGTCTATGATAATGATAAATGTGATGATTGAACCAAAGCATTACTCTGAAAATTGAATGGCATATTAGTATCGTTTGGGCCCGAGTCTGTCGTTGTTGTCAATATGATATATAAATGTTGTAATAAACGAGTAATAAGATTTATGGTTGAATTGGTTGGAAATGTGATTCATGATTTGTGAATTGTGAATAAAATAATGACATGAAATGATATGTAATATGTACATTGAAATATTGATTGTGAGAAGTAATGTTGGATCGGTGATTGGTGATAATGATATGATATGTAATTGGTGATAATGATATGGGTATTACTATGTTGATGGTGATTATTAATGATGAATTAGGGTCGATGAAAATGATATATATATGTTGTATGAAATTTGTTAAGATATGTGAAAGATGCAATTTAAAAAGGAAAACATGATAAGAAACTAACGGTACATCAAATTAATATGTCATTATATGTTAGTATTTTTATAATGTATGTTTATATGTTATATTTGTATTACTAAGCTCTCGAGCTTAGCGCGGATGTATAATCGCGCAGGTATCTTGGTGGAAGATATGAAGTCTTTTGTTACGCCACAAGAAGAGTAAGAGTTTGTCGAGACCAACTAGAGGGTAATGCATACATGTTTAATTTTAAGTATGATGTATTTCTGATGAGTGAATATTTATATGTATAAATGGAGTTTTAATTAAGACAATGATTTTGTAAATGATATTTAAATTAACGTAATATGGTTTGAACTCGGTTGCAAGTTTTTAAAAGGTAACATCAAGTGGCATCTTTATACTTTATATACTTACTGTATGTATACTAGGTATATGTACAGTACTTATATAGGGTATCGGGGTGTTACAAATTTAACTTCTTCACTTACAATCAATTTCAACACTTAAAAACACACCACAAACACATCTAATCATAATATCAACAAATCATAACTCACTTCAAACACAACTTCAAAAATAACAAAGGAAAACAAGAGAGTACTTACCAAAATTGAGGAAATTTCACAAATCTCCAAATTAATCCTTTGATTCCTTCTTTAATTTGCTTTTAGAAGTTAGAACAACTCTCTTGCTCTCTCTTTCCTTTGGTAGCCGGCCACACACATGAGAAGAAAAGAAAATAAAGCCAAGTCAACCTTCTCTTCTTCTTTAAATCTCCACCAAGCAATTCTAACAACACAATTACTTAAATGCCCTTCATCCATTTAACTTAACCTCTTTTAACTTATATGCCCATTTAAGTAATTTCACATATCACAAATAAATATCCTCTTCCATTGACCATCCCTTTTGACTTATGTATATGTTATTTATATTACCATATACCCAACATATACACTTATTCTCTACACACTACTTCCCTTATTAAACCATACATAAACATTTTCTTTTCAATTTCTTTTCTCTTACAAATTAACATATACATTCAATCCAATTAAATCAACAATAGTATTCAAAACTTCTAGGGCATACATTGGGATATTACAGATGGCCTGATGGAGTGCATTTAAGATGTTTAAGAAAACCTGAAGTGGAGCGTATCATGTCAGAAATACATGCGGGAAGTTACAGTCCGCACATGAATGGTTTGGCCCTAGTTAAGAAGATTATTCAACAAGGTTACTACTGGTTGACCATGGAGAAAGATTATATTGAGTTTGTTAAGAAGTGCCAACAATGTCAGATGTATGGTAACTTGAATCACATGCCTCCTGAAGAATTGCATTCAATGTCTTCACCCTGGCCATTTGCCACCTGGGGTATCAACATTATAGGAGAGATACATCCGACAGCTTCAAACGGTCAACGTTTCATTATGGTAGTAGTAGATTATTTTTCAAAATGGGTTGAAGACGAATCCTTCAATACTGGGTGCAAGCCAAATGGCTAGGTTTATTGAAAAGAACCTCATCTGCAGATATGGGGTCCCGCATAGTGTGATATCAGACAATGGGACACAGTTTTAAGGAGCAGTTAAGAATTTATTCTTGAAGTACCAAATCCATCATCATTGATCCTCTCCTTATAAACCAAAGGCTAATGGTGCAGTAGAAGCAACAAACAAGACAATTAAGCAAATTCTGTCCAAGATGACTAAGACATACAGGGATTGGTTAGAGATGCTTCCCTTTTCTTTATGGGAATATAGGACAAGTGTGCGAACACCTACTGGAATGACGCCTTTCTCTTTGGTTTATGGGATGGAAGCAGTATTGCCAATTGAAATAGAAATTAAGTCATTTAGAGTAGTCTTGGAAGCTGAACTGCCTAAAACGGAATGGGTAGCAAGCAGATACACACAATTAGCTCTATTAGAAGAGAGAAGATTAAAGGCACTATATCATCACCAACTGTATCAAAAGAAGATAGCTCGGGCCTACAATCAATAGAAGGGTTAAAATCAGAAAATTCAGAGTTGGGGATTTGGTGTTGACGCAATGTAAGCCTAATGTGTCTGATCCAAGAGGGAAGTTTAGACCTAGATGGGAAGGTCCATATGTCATGAAACAAGTCATGAGCAAAGGTGCTGTGAAGTTATCAGACATGGATGGGAACGAATTTAGTGAGCCAGTAAACTTTGACAGGTTGAAGAAGTTTTATGTATGATATATGAAAAAAAAAAGAGCTTGCTAGGTTGAAAAACCAAAAGGGCAGCCAGGGCAAAAGTTAGAACAGTCCGCTAGTTTCGAAAACCTGAAAGGGCGGGCTAGGCAACAATTAGGGCTAAATGAGAGAAAATCGTCAATTAGAAAACCCGAAAGGGCTAGTTGGCAACAGGAGTGATCTTATGTATGCTGGCTTTATGTTTGGTTGTTCCCCAATTTAATTAAACAGAATTAATGTTAAAATTGTTCTATGTGCACTATTATAAGTATTCAACCAGATATGGATGAAACAAATAAACACAATAGCAAAAGGTGATGACAAATTATAAATGGAAAAGAAGCATCTTTTATTACTTTAATTATTTTTTCATCCTAACAATAAACTTTCTAAATTGACAAATGTAAAATCTATGGCAGTCGATAAGTGTAAGTCGGGAGCAAAGTCAGAATCACGAGGCTCAGCTCCATACTGACTCCCAAGTCGACGAGGATCATAGTATGTACCTTGGCGAAGAGCATCAAGGGGAACGTACATCAAGTATGTCCGCATGGTGATACAAGAAATCTTCCACCAAGGTACCAACCAACGGATATTGACTTCTAAGCATGAGTGGATCCAGTCAACCCAGTCAGCATATGAAGAAGCAGGATGGAGTAGCTTCCTAGCAGAATGATGACGTGGCAGGTATCTGGTAAAATCCATGGATGGAGTATCAAGCAAACAAAGATGCTCCTGAAGCCAAATCTATGAAGAAAGAATTAAATTAAAAAAAAAAAAAGAGTCCGCTAAGTTGAAAACCCGCAAGGGCAGCTTAGGCAAAATTAGGACAGCTCACTAGTTCCGATTGGGCGGACTATGCAAAAATTAGAGCAATAAAGAAAAGAAAAAAAACTAAATTGAAAACCCAAAAGGGCTGTTTAGGTAATTACCTGAAGCAGCAATGGACTCCTAGTCAGTCTCTTTTGACAATCCTGATTTAAATCAGTCTAATCCAACTAAGGTCTCGGCTAAGATCACAAGTACCAGCGACAAGCCTCCTTCCATTTGGTCCATAATATCCAATGCTCGTGGATCAATATCGCCGTCGGAAGAAACAAGCAAGAATTGGCCGAGCAAGCAAAGACAGAGCATGCGTCTCCATGCCTTAGAAGGGGCCAAATGAGAGAGACAAAAGTCAATCAAAGGAGCAAGTAGAATTTTTTCACCTCTCATCAACCGAAGAACTTTGGGTTTTAGAATTTGAAATAACATCTGCATCTTCTGTTGAGTCTTGAAAATCAATGTGGGTAACACCATTTGTTGATTATTTGGATATCCAAGGATGGCCTCAAATTCTTCAATCAAGGGACATATTTCAAAGCCATTAATTTTAAATACCCTTGAATCCGTATTCCAAAAGGAATCTACGGCATGTAAGAAGGAGTGGTCCAATTTGATATTTTGAAAACATTTTAAAACATCAAGTTTTGACCATGAAATTTGCTTCCAATGAATGTCATCTATATTCTTAAATAGAATTTTTATTCTCTTTAAATGATGCTTGGTCATGTTGAATGAAATAAGAAAAAGTTAAAATTGTTAAAGGGAGTCTTCACGTTGAAAGAGAAAGAATTTTGATTTATGAATTAAAATATGGCATGAAGGGTGATTTATATAAAAGAAACAAACCTTTTATAAAAGTGAAATGGAAAAGGTGATGGGAAAGGATAAGACCATATGGCATAAGGAAAGGAATTAGTGGCAATTTCCTTTACCACGTTGGATTTAGTGTAGCAAATGAAGTGGATGCAAATTATGGTGTACTGTAACAAAAAAAAAAATTGGTGCAGTAATGAAAAAAAAAGGGTTACAATAAAGAGGAAAATTGTATTTTTTTTTTCATTATTGTACGATATTTTACAATGGATACAATATTTACATATCACTAAGAGGGTGGTGGTAGGTCATCAAATAAAGCCTTGAAAAAATTGTCTCCTGTTGGAGGAGGGGGCAAATCACTCGTCCCGGGATCACCCGAAGCTGGGGCACCAAAATCCCTATTACCTTGAGGTTTCGATCTGTCATGGTCCTCATCAGAGGCAGACGAAAGGATCTCATGTTCATCAGTCTGGGGGCCTCTTGATGAAGAAGCACCGGGATCCCTCATCCCCTGAAATTGGAAGTCTCGAAAATGTTGTTCAGATTGATGATATAAACTTTCAAAATGAGAAGCCTGCTGACGACTTGCAGCCAACTCTTCTTGAAGTTTCTTATTTTGTTCTTCGAGCATCCGCTGTGAGCCAAGGAGGAAAAGGTAAGAACATACATAATCATTCATACATATAGCATAAGTTACCATGAAATAAGGAACGTACCAGGTAATTCAAATCAATACCCTGCGGATGAGATGGCATATCTAGCGGGCTAGAGTGAGCAGATGAAGGGGCAGTAAAGGAAGGTCCAGCCTCATGATCAAATGAGCCAACAACCTGCAACAATCATTGAAGAATCAAAGAAAGAAAAAAATAGTTGCAAGGGAAAAGTGGTTAAAGTGCAAAAATTCCCTTGGAAGATCAAAATAAGGAAAGAAGAGCATGAATCAAGCAAGACATGGCCAAGCCAAATCAAGCTTGGCTGTGTCACCTCAAAGGAAATCTTGGCAGAACATGACACGGGCAGAAGACATGGCCAAGCCACTAGCCATGTCTCACCCAAAGGGCAAAGTCAAGAAGGACCAAGCAAAGAAAGAGAAGAAACAGTAGGTGACACTAGCAGGCAACACGGCCAAGCCACTGGCCGTGTCACATGACACGGCCATAAGCTTGGCCGTGTCCCATCCTAAACCAAGAACAAAGAAGAACCAAAGAAAAAACACAAAAGCTGACACACCCAGGAGACACGGCCAAGCCACTGGCCTTGTCACTCTGATCTTCTAAGAATAAAGAAGACCAGAGGAGAAATAGAAGATGACACACTCAGGTGACACGGCCATTTACCTGAGAAGTATTGACCCCGAGATGTGGAACAGACTCTCCTGCAGCGCTGTGATGTTCTTCTTCATCGCTACCCTCATTTTCATCGAAAATCTCCCGCACACCAACAGGAGATACATCAAAGTTCAAGAGTCTTATTTGAATGAAATAGGCATAGAATGGACCTAGTAAATGGAGAAATGATTCGGCATCATATCCATATCGGGCCGACCACCATGCATCCTCCGGCATTGACGTAATATTTAAAGTATATTCCAGGATTTGCATCGAAAACCTCCACTGCTCTGGACCGAGAAACCATTCATAAACTCTCTCCCCGAGAAACCAACCACTAGACACTAGGCCAGCAATAATTCGGCGAGAATGTTGGAAAGACAGTGCAGCCCTCATCAAAGGAGATCAGTTTGCTCGCTCTTCTGGGCTTCACCAGGCCAAATTCACCTGCGAAATAATATAAGGTAAGTAAACTTTTACATAAAATTTAAAGCATACTTATTTTACCTGGTCCCAGGTTAAGCGGCTCAACACATAACGGTGAGTATGCACATGATGAGAGCCAAGAACATCCACACAATCAAACAACCAAAAATTTAATCTCGGATACCCGACTCTCTCTCGAAAAATATCGGGTAACCTCACAAGGTTATGTTCATATGCCCATACCTACAACAATGATAATAAAGATCACATGCATGCAAGAAAAGAGCGGAAATAACATTGGTGAAGGAAAAGAATACCTCGACAACCGCCATCAACCCGATAAAAGACTTCTTGTTTTGGCGAAGCTTATCAAGACCATGGTAAAGACACGCGAGACCAGCTTCACCCCAACCAGAAGATGGTACCATTCTGAGATAAGAAAGGGCACTCAACACTGACAAGTGAATGGAGGATTCAGTGCTGCCTAAGATGGTCGACCCGAGTAGATATAACAAAAATCCTCGAGCGTACTGTTCAGCCGTGTCTCTGCCAACCCGTCCTTTGTAGGTCATCCAATAACTATGAATTGGCTCAAATTTTATCTTAAAAGGCCCTTTATAGGATGGTTCCATACCAATTAATTCCTGGAGAAATGGCCCGCAGGCGCATTTCGCCGGCAGCTGCGGCAGCTTTTTTGCCAGTGCAATTTTTCCGCAGCCAATTTTTTTCGCCAACGCAATTTTTCCGCAGCAGTTTTTTTTTCCAGCAAAATTTTTCGACTCAAATTTTTTGAAACCTAATACAATTAGGTTTCGGTTTCCTTTTCTTATTAAATATGGTATGCCGTGAGTAACTAGGAAAAACCATGAAAAAACTTCTATAAATAAGGAGGCAGAGAGAGGAAAAAAGAGAGGAGAATTAGGGACGAAAATTGGGAGAGTTGCAAACCGAATCTGTGAAGAAAAGGCAGCAAATCAATTTGACTTTTTGAGAGCAACAAGCAAATCATTAACAAACAATCAAACGCAGCAACTGTCTTTGTTTTTGGTTCATCCAAGAAGAATTATTTTTTGGAGGAACTATCAAAAGGAAGTATGTAATAAATTCTTTTGTTATATTTTTCACAGTAGCTAAAATTATGAAATTGTGTTTGTCAAAATCAAAAACCCTAGAACTTTAATTTAGTTTTTCTAAAGTTAAAAACCTTATTTCGTTGGTTTATTTTCCAAAAGACATAAAATTGTTATTTTTACTTCTTCAAAACTCCAAAACCCTAATTTACTTTCCAAATTATCAAAACCCTTAAATTATATTATCTTTTTTTCCAAAAGCCTTAAAAACTACTTTTTTGCTTTTAAAAAACTTTAAATCGTTTGTTTATTTTCATAAAACCTCATAAAAGTATCAAATTGATTTTTAAACCCTAAAAGATTCATACATCACCGAAAACCCTAATTTTAAAACACTAAACCCTAACTCAACTCCAAACCTAAAATAATAAAACCTAGCCCTTTAAAGCCTTAAACCCTAATTTTTTTATAAACCCTAATCCTTTAAAACCTTAAAAATCATATAAATACAAATATTTTAATTTTACACAGTAAGCTTGAAATCATCATTTAAAACCACAAATCAAAAGTATTTTAAAGTGTCCAAAACCCTAGTTTCATGATTTCACCATTCAAACCTTAATTTCGTTAATCAAAGTGTCTTACCAACCTTTTAAAACATAAAATCCTTAATTTATTTTAATTCTTTAAAAAGTCACAGTAGCTTAAACTCATGAAAATCCAAAACATTAAACATATGAAATAAAGATCCTAAATGAAAACAGTAGCTGAAACTTAGATTTTTTTATTTGCCTTATTCAATTCTATATTTGATTATGTATTGATTTATTTTATATGCTTTAATTTATTTAAGTTCAATACTTGATTTATTTAATTTATCATGGATGGATGTTTAATACTTTTAATGAATGATTTATTTATGATGAATGCTTATTTACTTTTATCAATTTATTTAGGTTTCTAAATGTTGTAAGAGGTATGTTTCCACTTGGTGGGTACCTCATTAGTTAAATATCATGTAATTTAATTTGCTTTTCTATTTTAGAACCTATGTAAAGGGCATGTTTCTACCTTTCAGTGGGTGTCCTATTTAGGCATGTGATGTAAGGACATGTTTCCATCTTCGGATGGGTGTCCATTTATTTCTTTTGCTTGGACCTTACTTTAATTTTAATATATTGATGCTTTCTTTTAATTATTATGTGTAATATGGATAATGTTGTTATATTTAAGAATTTTATAATATAAAGACCTATAAAGGAGGCCGGTTCTAATGAACCGGGTGTTGTGGGGGTGCTGGGCCATTTCTCACCTTCCCCACACGTACCCAACTTTCCGAACCCATTAGGGGGTTGGGGATTCCTTAGGAATCGAGTCGTCCACCCCTTTCTTTTTTCCCAGCCCGTCCGGGTGGCGACTCTATTTTCTCCGGACTTAGGTCCATGTTCTCTAAGGCCCCGAGCCTAAACAGTGCCGAAGTAGCAAGAACCATTCCACCGAGAGTGGGGGCAAAAATCCCCGCTCACATGTTGCGCTCGAATTAACTCTACCATAAAGCGTCACTCGTAAGTATACGAGGTAGCTGTAGCAAAGGTGATCGCCCTAAGGTCGTTTCTCAAGGAAGCTAGAATAGCTAATTGATTATCAGATTATAGATAACAAGTAATGAATAAATTTAAATCACTAACAACTAACGAAGAAGATCGATTGAAGTTTATAACAAATAAAAGTAAACTGGACTGATGTATTGATTCACTTAATAGAATGGTATAGGGTTTGCACTTCTCTACTACTTATATGTATGAATGGTTATTCCTCTTAACTAATTTAATTTCAAAAATTAAATCTCAAGCAACTTAATTAATCGAATCAAGGAAATAAGCTCTCGCATTCAAACCTTTCTCAAATAATCTTGTTACAATTGAAATAATCTTTTCCTAGGTTATATATCTAATTCACCTAAGTCCTTAATTGAATTGTTCCAGCATTAGACTTCATCCCTCAATCCATCATCTAATACCTAAAACACATAATTGGTGGCCAATCAATTATATATTAACAATAATCCATTCAATCAAGGCTAAAGAAATAATTAAGTTAAGAGTAATAACCAATTCATACAATCATAGCATATCCATACAAACCCTAGACTAGATCAAATTAGTTCATAATGCTATCAAACATACTCATCTCATTAAAATTCAAAGAAATCAATTTAGACATGATAATATTCTTAAATACAATTCTAATGAAATTAAAGAGATAAAGTTCGAGAACAAAACCAAATTACAAACTTCTTAGCCCTTGAAGAATCTCTTGTTCAGAACTTGCTCGAAGAATGTATCAATGGCTAGAACAAATCTAATCTAAGCTAGTTTTATCAAAGTGTAATCAAAAGATTAAAGAAAACAAGATATCAAAACCCTAATGTTCTTTGACGGCTAAAACAAAACTCAAACTCGCAACAACCACTCTCAAAACCCTAACTTTAATATTTATACAAAAACCTCTGCTTCAAAAATCAGCGTTCTCTTTAATCCATGAGTGACATGGCCAAGTTGGAGGAGACACGGCCGTGTCTGAGGTTCTTGGAGGGACACGGCCACAAGCTTGGCCGTGTCCCCTGAAGGTGTCTTCTACTGCTTGATTTTCATCTTTCTTTTTCTTTGGACTTGAGTGTGACACGGCCAAGCTTAAACAACTTGGCCGTGTTGGACAATTTTGGAGGGACACGGCCAAGTGTCTTGGTCTTCATCCTTAGCTTGATATGGGACATGGCCAGTGGCTTGGCCGCGTCCTCTGCATGTGTCAACTTCTATCCATTTTTTCATTCTTCTTGGTTCCTTGGCTTTTTAACCTAAAACATAACTTGAAACAAACTTTAACAAGAAGTAAATAAATATTAACCAACAAAACATGACACCACACTTAAAACTAGGACAAAAATAACAAAAACACTAAAATAAATTTAAACTATGAAAACACTAAATAAACTTATTGAAACTACCAAAATACCTAAAGCAAACAATAAGTATCATAACAAATAAGATACAAATCTATGACAAAAACTAATAAAACAACTACCCCACACTTAAAACTTTGCTTGTCCTCAAGCAAATTCACATGGCATAAATTAAAAACTCAAACAACCTTAACTATAATTCCAGTATATAAGATGAAATCCTTTAAGACTCAGCCATAAATAATTGCACTTTCCTTCAATCAAGATTTTCTTAACTCATTCATTAATCCAGACATACAAATATCATCTCTCATCTAAGTGTTTCACTCGATTTCATAGGTTAATTCACTCAAACCACTCATAACTACATACTACCATAAACTTGCTTAATTATCCAATCTCCCTCACTGATTTTCTCAAGAAATAATCTGAAGGTCTTTTATTTGGATGTAATGGGGCTAAGGTGAAGGTATGAGAAAAGACATTTAAGTTGGAACATCAAGAAATGGAGTATCTAAATTAGACAATACTCTTGCTCAGAAACTCATAGCTCCCTCAAATGGCATATTTACCAACCCTTGATAATCTTACATACTTGCATACTTCAAGAAAAATACATGAGTCAACATTCCTCTAATGCTAGAAAATATATGAATTTTGTATATATATATATATCTTTTCTTTATTTTCTTTTATTTATTTTTTTTCTTTTATATATATATATACAAAGTATAAAATTGCATGGAACATCTAGCTTAAAATGAAGAGGAAAAAAAATAACCAACTCTTAGCAAATACAATGTGCAAAGTATGCATTTCAACCCCAAATAGCAATACAATTTTTTTTTAATTACTTACCCCACACTTTTGAATCAAACCACCCTATTGTCATATCATAAGAAACTCCATTCCTTAATGCAGGTATAATGATAATAAGCAAAAGTTGAGTTGTGAATTGTGTTGATCAATCAAGAAAAGGTCAAAGGCTCAACTTGGCTCACTAAGGAATTCATAATTAAGGGAGGTCTTTTTAAGCTAAAGGGCTAACCTAATTTGCCTTCATCATTTTAAAACTTGAGATGAAATCATAATGTGAGTTCAATTAGTATGCAAAAGCAAACTCTAGAGATGCAAAACCATGAAGGTGCACACTTAAGAAAAGAAATTCAATTGACAATAACATTCAATCTATGAGGCTCAAAACTCACAAAGGTAGGTTCTCAAAGATTTATATGTCATGAATTGCAGAATGTGAAAATTAATCCTGAATGAATTCAAATGTTAACCTCTATGATGATACTAAAGTCTCAACTATAATGCTAGAATCACAGAAAAATCAATAAGTTTTCAATAATCATGCCATGCACAACGCACAATAAAACAACCAAGAAATAAAACAAAAATTAAAGAAAAGCTAAAAGATTACCCCACACTTTAGAATTTACATTGTCCTCAATGGAAAACAAGAATAAAAAGAAGAAGAGTTAAGTACAACCTGTCTTCCATCGTACCCTCCTAACTTTTCATCACAAACACAAATGTTCAAAAACAAAATACAATATATAAGAATAAAATATCCAAAATATAAAATGTTAACATTAAAAACAAAAACGAAAAATAACAAAAATACTCTAAACACAATAAAGCAAGGAACTCAAAATCTACGGTGAAGGAGGATGTGAAGATGATGCAGCCGAGGGATGAAGACTCAAAATCTTTGCAAGGTTGCTATTAATCTGTTCAACTGCTGCAAGACCGCAGCATGGTTACTGTCTACCTTGCCCTCCAATGCCTCAATTCTATTAAGTATTTCTTGATTATCCAAGACTGGAGCATCTTCATCTAAACCAAGAGAATCCGAGTCGGACTCCTCTTGGACTCGAGGTCTCTTCTGACTGTCCCCCGGTGCTTCTGGCTCAGCTGAAGCCATCATATAAGCCCCTCTCCTATGCACCACCATATGCATCTTCTCTAGTGTAGCCAAATCCAAAGAATCATTACCCGTATTTCTAGTCATGCGACAGGTACTCGGGTCAAAATCATCAAAAGGGCTATGGCCAATGAGGTAACCAATCCTCCAATACAGATAGCCCCCTTCTTCTTATTTGCCACACTATCAAAAACATCGGCTAACCAATAGCCGGAACTAATAGGCACTGCATTAACCACACAATCCAAGAAAAATATTTCACTCAGTTCCACTACACCCAGGCTTTCCTTCCTAGCAAAGAATCCGCATGACATAAAACGATGCAAGTGCCTCAAGGCGGGATTGCTCAATTTAGTTGCTTTGGCCAATTTGGCCACATAAGTCCCCGAGCCTAATGCTCCCCAAGCAAATTGTTGTTTAAACTCCTTAGGTACCGACCTTTCACCATGTTGATGGAAACCAAATATACCATTTAATTGTTCAATACTAATCACAATTGATTTTCCAAACAACTTAAAACTCAACCTAGAGCAAATTTTCTGCGCATCTCTTTCAACATTAAGAGAAATCAAGAACTCCAAAGTAAGCTCTTGAAATTGCAAAGGTCACAAGGAGACTAGGTTCTCCCACCCCAGGATTTGAACATAATGATAAAAATTATTCCTAATATTAAGTGCTTCAAGGGACTCATCATTGACATACCTCGTCGGGAAGAAACCCCGAGCCAAAAGATTTGCTCTCTTCAAAGATGAGACCGATGAAGATGAAGATGCACCTTTAGTTGTAGGTCTCTTCTTCTTGCGGTGGGAAACAATCTTCGTTCTTGGCATCTTGAAAGATCTAAAAAAATTTAAAGTTAAAACTGATTAAATTGATCTTTTGTGAGAGAAGAAGAAGTTTTGATGGATTAATTTTAATTTTGGTGAAGAAAATTGAGGTTTAATGGAGGTTTTGAAGCTTTGAAACACAAACAATGGAGTTTTGGGAGAGAGAAGTCGAGAGAGCGAGAGAGAAAACAAAACAGATCTAGGGATTGGAATGAGCAAACTGTGTAAAAAAATCGTGTTTTTAAAGTGTAAAAATGCAGAGACACGGCCAGGTTTGGGTGGACACGGCCGTGTCTGGTGTGTTTTGAGGGACATGGCCAATGACTTGGCCGTGTCCCATGGGTGTGTTTGTCTCTGTGAAGAAAAGTTACAAAAAATAAAAACAAAGACTTTTTGGTGAAGCTTGGCCGTGTCACCTACTATAAAAAAAAAATCTTGTAAAACAAAAGAAAAGGAGTTTTTTTTTTGTGAAGCTTGGCCGTGTCCCATGTGACACGGCCAAGCTCCTTGGCAATGTCTCCTCCTGCCAATTTTAACATTTTTTTATTATTATTATTTTATTTTTTTTAATTTTATTTTATATCACCAAATCTTAAAGAAATTGCAAACCTCTTCTTCGAACAACCCTGAAACACATTAGAAAAATAAAAACCGATCAAAGCACCCATTCCATTTATTTAAACCAAACAAAAAATCAAAATTGCTAAATTTAAAATTAAAAATATGAAAAAGAAATGCAAACCGATGGGTTGCCTCCCATTTAGCGCTTCTTTAATGTCATATAGCTGGACATCACTGCAAGACTAGGGATTGTGGATCAAAATGCTATCAATGATCCTCACTTCTTGGAATCCTTCTTATATGGTTTAATTCTTTGTCCATTTACTTTAAAAGTCTTATTGGTTCGAGAGTTAAGCAATTCAATGGCACCAGAAGGACCTACCTGAGTTATCTCGAAAGGACCACTCCATCGAGACTTGAGTTTACCTAGAAACAAACGGAGTCGAGAATTAAAAAGTAAAACTTTCATACCTAGACTTAATGTCTTTTGCACTATAATTCTGTCATGAAGTGCTTTAGTGTGATCCTTGTAAATCCTCGAGCTCTCATATGCCTTTGGGTTAAGGCATCTTTGAGTCTCCCTCACTGGTTTAGCTCCCTCTTCTAAGGTCAGTGTCAGCTCCAATTTATCGGAGGAACCTGTCTGCAAGAAAACAACTGAAACAACTGCGTTAATACAATCAATTAAAGAACAATCCTCATATAAAGCAGTTGTAGGAATGGGAGAAGTGTTAAAAATAGAAAAATCAACAGTTTGTCCCAAGACAGTCATTGATAATTTACCATTTTTAACATCTATTAAAGTGTTGGTAGTAGCCATAAAAGGCCTACCCAGCAAAATAGTGTGTGCTGATGGTGTAGGGTTACTTCCTTCCATGTCAAGAACTATAAAATCCACAGGTACTATCAACCCTCCAACCTTAACTAACACATCTTCTACAACCCCTTTAGGGAATCTAAGAGATCTATCAGCTAATTGCAACACCATTTAGGTTGGTTTAAGTTCCCCTAGTTCTAATTCTTGATACACAGAATAAGGCATCAAATTTACACTGGCTCCTAGATCACACATGCCATCAGTCCCCTTTCCATTCCACACAGTAATTTGAATTATAAAGCTACTAGGATCCTTTAGCTTGGGAGGTAGTTTATGCTACAGAACAGCACTAGCTACCTCTGAAACTATCACCTTTTCATTCAGCTCATACGTCTTTTTCTTGGTGATCAGCTCTTTGAAGAATTTGGCATAAGCCGACATGTTCTTTATTGCTTCAAGTAAAGGTAAGTTAATACTTACCTTGGACAGCATGTTGAAGATGTTAGAAAATTGATTATCTTTTTTATCATCCTTCAACCTGCTGGGGAATGGTATAGGTGGCCGGTATGGATTGCTTGCCTTATGTAAATCTGTTGAAGAGGATTTCTCAGTTGAACTTTCTCCAGCACCTTTGTTCTCTGGTTCTCCTTCCTTCTTGTTCTCTTGGTCACCTGCATTCACAGAATTATTTTCAACATTATTGTTAATTATCTTACCACTTCTAAGAACAGTCACTGATTGTGCCTACTCAGGTTGACTTGGGAATTTTCCCTTTTGTTGAATCTGCATCTATTTTGCAAGTTATCCCACTTGAGTCTCCACTTTATTACAAGATGCTTCTAATGAATCCAGCCTCTTGTTGGTCATCTCTTCATTTTTAGCACTGAATTGGATGAAAGCTTGTAAACTTTCCTCTAAACTCTCTATCTTAGACTGCCATTGATTCGAGGATTGGCCCTGCTGTTGGTTCTGTCTCTGGAGCAAATGGAAAGGCTATTGAGAATTATTTGTTGCCCAGGAAAAATTTGGATGATTCCGCCAACCAGGATTGTAAGTATTTGAATAAGGATCATTCCGGGCCCTTGGTTGAAATCCCCCAATAGCATTGACTTGCTCAGCTTCATTCCCATAAGTCTCATATGCGGAGGGGCAAATATTTTCTCCATGCCCGAAAGTTCCACAAATTCCACAAATTTCTTGAGTGGATGAAGAAGTGTTGTTTTTCATATTCAACATCTGCACTTGCCTTGTCAATTCAGTTATCTGATTGACCATCTCACTATTGGCTTCCAGTTGATTCACCCCTTTGCTTCTTTCCCTTACACTTTTCTGTTGAGAATTAGCTCCTAACATCTCAAAGATCTCATAAGTTTCATCAGCTATCTTTTCTCCCATAGCTCCCCCAGCTGCATTATCAACAGTGTTCTGAAATTGCTGGGTTAAACCATCATAGAAGAACTGATTCAGAAGTTGAAGTGGGTAGTGATGATGTGGACACTGGATCAATAGCATCTTAAATCTGTCCCAAGCCTCATGAAATGGCTCTCCTTCAAATTGAGAGAATGTAGCTATCTTCCCTCTCAATTCAGCTGTCTTTTGATGAGAGTAAAACCTGCCCATAAACTTGTTATAAACTTGCTCCCAAGTTGTCAAAGAATTTTTGGGCAACATCATAAGCCAGCTCTTTGCCCTATCCTTCAATGTATACGGGAAACATCTCATCCTCAACTGATCCTCTATTAGTCCTCCCAATGGAAAAGTGTTGAGGGTAGAATAGAAATCCCGGATAAAGTTCAAAGGGTCTTCATTTGGAACTCCATAGAATGATGGCAGCATGTTGTAATGGATGTTCTTCAACTCATAATTTCTTGCTGCATCTGTCAATCTTATGCAAGAAGTGGAAGTTCCAATGACAGGTCTAGCAAAATCTCTCATAGTCCTTTGTCTTTCTTCTGCCATTTTAACAGATTGTGCAGATTCTGACTCAAAATCAGAATGTCCTCCTCTGTAGTATCAAATCCGGTGTACAGTTCAAACTCTTCCCTGCTCCTTTTCACTCTCTGAATTTCTGGAATAACTGGGTATAGCTCTCCTCCAAGTGATCTCCTGCCTTGCATAAACAAAATTTCTAGAACAAAAGAATTATTAAAAGCAAAAGACAAATAAAATAAAATGAAAACAGTGAAAAATAATCTAGAATATCTATGACTAATAAACAATTACGCCAAATAGCGCCAAAAACTTGTTGCGCTCGAATTAACTCTACCACAAAGCATCACTCGCAAGTATACGAGGTAGCTGTAGCAAAGGTGATCGCCCCAAGGTCATTTCTCAAGGAAGCTAGAATAGCTAATTGATTATCAGATTATAGATAACAAGTAATGAATAAATTTAAATCACTAACAACTAAGGAAGAAGATCGATTGAAGTTTATAACAAATAAAAGTAAACTGGACTGATGTATTGATTCACTTAATAGAATGGTATAGGGTTTGCACTTCTCTACTACTTATATATATGAATGGTTATTCCTCTTAACTAATTTAATTTCAAAGATTAAATCTCAAGCAAACTTAATTAATCGAATCAAGGAAATAAGCTCTCGCATTCAAACCTTTCTCAAATAATCTTGTTACAATTGAAATAATCTTTTCCTAGGTTATATCTCTAATTCACCTAAGTCCTTAATTGAATTGTTCCAGAATTAGACTTCATCTTTCAATCCATCATATAATACCTAAAACACATAATTGGTGGCCAATCAATTATTTATTAACAATAATCCATTCAATCAAGACTAAAGAAATAATTAAGTTAAGAGTAATAACCAATTCATACAATCATAGCAGATCTATACAAACCCTAGACTAGATCAAATTAGTTCATAATGCTATCAAACATACTCATCTCAATAAAATTCAATGAAATCAATTTAGACATGATAATATTCTTAAATACAATTCCAATGAAATTAAAGAGATAAAGTTCGAGAACAAAACCAAATTACAAACTTCTTAGCTCTTGAAGAATCTCTTGTTCAGAACTTGCTCGAAGAATGTATCAATGGCTAGAACAAATCTAATCTAAGCTAGTTTTATCAAAGTGTAATCAAAAGATTAAAGAAAATAAGATATCAAAACCCTAATGTTCTTTGACGGCTAAAACAAAACTCAAACTTGTAACAACCACTCTCAAAACCCTAACTTTAATATTTATACGAAAACCTCCGCTTCAAAAATCGGCGTTCTCTTTAATCCATAAGTGACACGGCCAAGTTGGAGGAGACACGGCCATGTCTGAGGTTCTTGGAGGGACATGGCCACAAGCTTGGCCGTGTCCCCTGAAGGTGTCTTCTACTGCTTGATTTTCATCTTTCTTTTGCTTTGGACTTGAGTGTGACACGGCCATGCTTAAACAACTTAGCCGTGTTGGACAATTTTGGAGGGACACGGCCAAGGTGTCACCTTCTGTGTCTTGGTCTTCATCCTTAGCTTGATATGGGACATGACCAGTGGCTTGGCCGTGTCCTCTGCATGTGTTAGCTTCTGTCCATTTTTTCATTCTTCTTGGTTCCTTGGCTTTTTAACCTAAAACAAAACTAGAAACAAACTTTAACAAGAAGTAAATGAATGTTAACCAACAAAACATGACACCACACTTAAAACTAGGACAAAAATAAAAAAAAACACTGAAATAAATTTAAACTATGAAAACACTAAATAAACTGATTGAAACTACCAAAATACCTAAAGAAAACAATAATTATCATAAAAAATAAGATACAAATCTATGACAAAAACTAATAAAACATCACACATAGCTCCAGGTCTGTAATCTTGAATGACTTAGACTTGATATTCCAAAAATGAAAATGAGGAAAAGAAAGAGGAAGAAAAATGGTGGTTTAAATATCAAGATAGTACTTATTGGATCCAGATTTCTGCCAAGAAGATGGAAGGACATTAAAGCTTTGTATTTTCATGAAGTCAAAAGATAAAAGTTATGCCTAGAAAGTGAAAATGGAACCTCTAATAGTATATAGTTCTAGCATAAAGTTTATAGTGTGAAGGTTTGCCAGCAGTGTCACATCAGCTTCAGTTTAAAAATGGCTTCCGCTTAACCCATGTCCCTTCAGACCCCATTTCAAGCCTATTAAAGACATGTTGATCTCTTTTAGTAGGCAGAGTCTATTAGTAGAGATAGTTTGGATAAACATACATATGAGATAAACAATATTTAAACTTAATTTGACCATTGGCCAAGTAATGTGTATGTGCTATCTGAAGTGTAATAGTTCTTGCTTAAATGGAAATGATTCCCAAGTTTAGTATGGTAACTAGGGTTATGATGTTATAGTGTGTTAATTTGGAAAAATCAAATCATGAGGTACAATGACACCGATTGGACAAAGTCAACATTTGATTTTTTTAAATAAATAAATAAATAAAAACTATTTTCTTATTGTATAAACCTTTAAGTTAAGGGAAGTGTGTTGCACCATCGAACCTCAAAGGATACATTGGGCAAAATAAATGATTATTTGCAAGGTCATGAAGAAGTTACCAATTAGCATGTTGAACCATAGTTTGAAATGGATGTATCTCTACTGCTTCAGCCCCATCACTCATGTTTTAACATATTGAAGATAAAAGTCATAAATGTGATGTCTTATGCCATTCCAATGCAAGGCCTGAATGAGCATCTGGAAGGAACCCATGGAAGCACTTCAGCTGAATCACCTCAGTTTGTTAGTCAATAGAACCACTGTAAGTATTATTCATGCATACCTAGCATACATAAGCATATCACACTGCATTTTTTATCTTGCATTGTCCGTTCTTTATAAAAGTAAACAACATATATCCTATGAAGTAAACATGAAGCAGATATAGAATAAGGGGCATGGAAGGACCATTGCTTGAGGTAGATCTAGTCACTTTACAAAAATAGAGATATTTTCTTGTGCAAAGAACTAAACAAAATGGGAACATCAATCAAAGCTTATATTGGAAAAAAATAATTAGTTTGATCCTATAAAAGGGGTAAAATTTCTCCTTTCAAATTTTGAATTTATATATATATAGCATTTTTAGACTCGCCTTCAATGTTTTGCCATGCAGGGAGCAAAGTGAAGATATGGCAGCCAAAAATAGTAGAATAGCTAAATTTTCTACAAAACTGCAAAGTCAAGAATCCATTGAAGAATGGAACAATGGCTATAAGAAAGCCGAGACTCTCATATGACAGAAAGTCAACATAATCCAGTGAAGGATGGAACAATGGCTAGAGGAAAGTTGAAACTCTCCTATGATAGAAAGTTAGCATAATCCATTAAATGATGGAATAATGGCTAGATGAAAGCCTTAATTCTCAGATGATAGAAAGTCAGCACAATCCATTGAATGATAGAACAATGGCTAGAAGAAAGGTCGCACTCTCAAATGACAAAAGATCAGTCTAGTTAGAAGAGCTAAAATTATTTGGCTAGAAGAAAGCCAAAACTCTCAACTGACAGAAAGTCAATCCAGCAAGAAGAGCTTTAATTATTTGGCTGAAAGAATGCCAGAAACCTCAAATGACAGAAGATCAGTCTAGCTAGAAGAGGTAAAATTGATGGCTAGAAGAAATCTAAAACTCTCAACTAATAGAAGGTCAGTTGAACTAATTCTCAAGTCTAGAACGTAAAATCTAATCTCGGGCCCAGAACCTAAAATCTAGTCTCGGGTCTAGCACCTAAATCCAATTTTGGGTTCAGAACCCACCCAACCCAGTCTTGGGTCCAGAATCCAAATCCAATCTCGAGTCTAAAACCCAACCAATCCAATATGAAGTTCCTAACCTAACCAAACCAGTCTCGGGTCCAGAAACTAAATCATTTTTAAGTCAAGAACTCAACTCGGGTCCAGAAACCAAACCATTTTTGTGTCTAGAACTTATTTCAAGTCCAGAACTCAAATCATTTTCATGTCCAGAACTCAATCTAAGTCCATAACCCAAACTATTTTTGAGTCTAAAATTCAATCCGAGTCAATCCAGGTTTAGAACCCAAATCCAAACTATTTTTGAGTCCAAAACTCAATTCGAATCTAGAACCCAAATCAATCCGACTTTTTAAAATTAAATTTCATTTCACTATATGAATAAATCCAAAATCATTCAAGCAGGGGGCGAGACTACAGAACCTTAATTTTGGTCTAGGTTAAATTTGAGATCAGTTTGAATACATGATAAAATTTGATGTCAATAACAAGCCCAAATCAAGTCTAATTAATTTGCTTCGGTTTAAATCAAGACAATTTGATTTCGCCTAAGCCAATTCGGTATGGAAAAGATCCATATCAAATTTGATATGGCAAGCCCATATCAAATTGGCCAAGGCTAATTCCATATGGAATGCTCATATTGAATTGGCCTTGGCTAATTCAATAAGGGACAGACACCATACTAAATTAGCCCAGACCAATTCGATATGGGGTAGGGCAGGCCCACTAACTTGGTTTAACCACAAATTCATCAAATTGTATTAAAATCTTAGAAAGACTAGGGTAAGGGAAAAGAGTGTTTGTTTCAAATTCAGATGGCGTAGCTAGGTTACCAAAGTTTACGTTTAAAAATTCAAAAGTTTGGAGGGCAATTTACAAGGGCTGGCAGCAATGATTATCAAGCAAACGAGTAGCAATTTAGAAAAATACATAAAATATTAAAAATACATCAAATAAGGATACAATAACGATTATCTCAAGATTTGCTTTGTTCAGCCAAGATAGAAGTTGGTAAGGTAGTAAGCACGGGTTTGATTCAACATATTTATATTGGAGTAGCCAACATGCAAGTTTGGTTTCCTTGAACATAATTTATTTAAAATACTCTGTAGATTCATTCATCTATAAATGATTTGCATATTTAGTTTTTTAAGCTTAATTTATTTAACACATTCGTAGATTTATTTGTTCATTATAGCATCATTGAATAGTTTTCATATTAGGAAGTTGTTTTAATGCAGTAACAATAAAAGTGTTTATTTAATATGGCAGTAAGTGTTTGAAGATAGTTTATTCTAGTAGCTAAGTGATATTGGTTAGGATTTCATGTAAACACAATTAACGTAACTTAACTTAACATAATTTGTAGAAATTGTTAAAACCTTGTTTCAAAACCTTAATCTATAAAAACTCTAAATTCCAATTCTTAACCCCAAATCTACAAAAAAACCAAATCCTTAATACAAAACCCTAATCTTTAAAACCCTAACCCCAAATACCTAACCCTAATCCTAAAACCCTAGTCCTAAAACCCTAATTTCTAAAACCATAATCCAAAACCCTAAATCCAAATTCTCAAAAACCCTAATCCTAAAACCCTAGTCCTAAAACCTTAATTTCTAAAACCATAATCCAAAACCCAAAATCCAAATTCCCAAAAACCTAATCCGGGATCAAAATTTTATAATTTCCAAAACACTAGCCCAAGACTTCAATCCTTTAGGTTTAAACCCTGGTTTGTATATTTTGTCTTTAATTGCAATTTGAATCCAACTTTACATATTTTAATCTTAGTTTATATCTATATAACACCCTTATATCTTATATATATAATATATATAACCAGTATATGTAAAATACTCATATACATAACAAAATATCACAGTCCGGTTTAATTAAAATTTTTCACTTATCAAATTTGAAATCTTAAATACTTTAAAATGTATATTCAAATAACAAACAAAATATTATCATAAATTATAGGTACTAAAAGTATTTTTTATTGGTAAAAAAATAAGCATTTTTCATTAAAAAAATCTCTAAAAAAAATTCGCCAGAGTTTTATCTGTAATTTGGACATTCTCAAAAACAATAAAACCACAACTTGCATACAAAGAACTCCAATAAACCAATTCATACATTTTCTCAATACTCCTCAATTTCTTCAAGTTTCATAAGACATTTGTACTTATATATAGTTATCCAAAAGCACAAATAAAATCCATAATATAACAATTATCCAAAACATCCTTTATAATTTACAATATATATACCAAAACATAATGTAATATATGTAATATCAAAATGTAATAAAAATATATACATGCTGGTAGTGTTTCTGATCTTGACTCCCAAAAATCAACTCTAAACTGAAAGCCTCAAATCTAGACCCAAACCGGTCTAGATGAACTCTCCAACACTACCGGATTTACCCTGTCACCTGTGTTATGAATTACAATTGCTCTAAGCCAAAAGTTTAGCGGTACAAACTTTGATTACAATAAAGCTCAAATGCTCAAAATGTAATAAAAATATATACATGCTGGCAGTGTTTCGGATCTTGATGTCCAAAAATCAACTCTAGACTGAAAGCCTCAAATCTAGACCCAAACCGGTCTAGACGAACTCTTCAGCTCTACTGGATTTCCCCTGTCACCTATGCTTTGAATTGCAATCACGCTAAGCCAAAAGTCTAGCAGTACAAACTTTGATTACAATAAAGCTCAAATGCAATGCCAATGCACAATGCTTATGTATATTATGTTACCATGAGACATACCAATTCATTTTAAACATATTTTTCATTCATTTTATAATTCAGATAACAACAAACACAAGCATGGACCCAAAGAATCTAATATGCTATTCAATTTCTAGAGTTATTATTTTGGTCCAAATTGACACCATGTGTCTAGCCCCGAAGGCAAATCATGTAATTGCTCAAAATCTAGCCCCGAAGGCATATCATAATAACTGCTCAAAAGCTAGCCCCGAAGGAAAATCATATCATAGTGACGCAAAGCATCTAGCCTCAAAGGCAAATCATAATATTTGCTTAAAAGCTGGCCCCAAAGGCAAATAATGAGGATAACCTCACAGGCATGCCTCCAAACATATAACTCTGGAAATTGAAAACATACTAGGCACACAATTATTTTATATTTTCCATCATCAATTTCTTTATCATTTTTCATAATCAAGCTAGGAACATTGCCTCATTTCTCATTATCAAAAAGGCACATTTCCTCATTTTCTCACTTTTCTCATTCATATAATGTCATCTCATTTCATATCATCATATATTAAAATATAATCATAATGTATCACACTTTAAATTTACAACACATTAGCCAAATATTTTTCGTATTTTCACATAATTCTCAAACAAATCACCCTTTTATTGCACTTTAGCCATTAACAATGGCTTTTTAACAATGCCCTTATTGCATACATAAATAATGGCATTATCCATACACTTTGGGTCATTTTCACATAATACACACATTTCACATGTTACACAATTTAGCCATTAACAATGGCTTTTCACAATGCATTTAATGCATATATGACATTACACATGTCATAACACATTATTCATAAATAATCAAAACATCAAGTAGATTAACGCATGTCCCATTTCAAAATGTGTTTATCCCAATGTAATGTAAACATGTCCAATTCATTCAAAGTTTGTACTTACCTCTAAAAGCAACCAAAAGTAAGCTCAAACACCACCTCCAACCTTCTCTTCCTACTTACCCTTCAACATTTGGATGAGGCAAATCTACTCTCCTCAGTGCATATACAAAATGTGATCATAAATAATCATTTAGTATCACATTCTAAGGCATTTTCAATCTTAAATCATAATGAAGCATCATTCAAACAAAATTTTCAAAGTTAAGGCTAACCTCACTTTAACTTTGGAATACCATACTAGGCCATTCAATTTGGTATTTTAAGTTTATTTATATTATTAAAAATATATTTTAACATGTTTAAACCAATTACACTAGAAAATACACACTTATGACCAAAACCCTAAAATGGCATAACCTTCCCCCAATGAAGGTTTTCTATTTCAACTCAATCTATTTATCATTTCAAGCTTATATCCATCACTTTTATTACTAAAAAACATGCTTTAACTAGGAAAATCAAACAATTCCACAACTTTGAAAAATCACTTTTCCAAAACCCTAAATCAACACTTTTATTCTCAAACTCCAATCAAACTCAACCAAATCCAATATTTGACTTTAAAATACTTATTTATGCATCAAAACAACTCATTTAGAATCAATTTGCACAATTAAAATCCATGAATTCAAAAGTCCAGAAGTTACATAACCCGAAACTCTCTCTCTTCATCAATCCTTACCCAAACTTAACCATTTCTTTAATCCAACCTTAAAATCATTGTTAATCACTTAAAATAACTTCATACATACCAATTCCAACAATTAAATCATACTACTTCACATACTCAAAACACACATATTCAAACTTTCATGAAATCCAAAGAAAGAAGTTGAAAACTTATTAATTTTGGTGGAAATCACCAAAAATCCACTTTAAATACTTGAAATCCTTCAATTCTTTCACTTTCATTTTAAGCCACATATATATTATTTAATAATTTATTATTTATTTATTTATTTAAAAATCCAAAAATCCATCTTCCATTTAAAATAAATTATTTTTGAATATTTTTAATAATTTTCAATTTTCAAAGTTTATTTGTAAAAATGGCATTGGACTTTGACTTTGACTTTTAAAAATTTGACTTTGTATATGTTATGTATATTTGCATATATATCATATATACATTTCACTTTTCCACTTAAAATCCTCCCATTTTTCATTTAAAATCATTTATTTTATTTAATTTATTTAATTTCCAAAAATTAGAAATATTTAAAAATTTGGATATTATAATTATCTCCCACTAAAAACAAATTTCGTCCTCAAAATTAACTCCTGCTAACTCTGAAATAACTGAGGACACTGACTCCACATCATCTGCTCATTATCACATATCACCTCCTCAGTGGCATGATTCCTCAAAGGACTTTCACAAGTGGCTCCTTCTCATTCCTTAACTCTTTTGCTTCTCGTGCCAAGATCGCCACTGCTTCTTCCTCATAAGTCGGATCCAGACTCACCTCAATGGACTCCACTGACAATCTATGAGATGGGTCTGACCTATACCTCCAAAGCATAGAGACATGGAAGACATTATGAATCTAATCCAACTCAAGCACAAAGCCAGTCTATAAGCCATTGGACCAACTCTCTCTAGCACCTCATATGGTCCTATGAAATGAGGACTCAACTTCTCTTTGTGGCCAAATCTCAAAATCTTCTTCCATAGAGATATTTTCATGAACACTTTATCTCCCACACCGAACTCTATATCCTTCCTCTTCAAATCTATATAGGATTTCTGTCGGTCTAAAGCTGCTTTCAGATGACCCCGAATTACCTTCACTTTCTCTTCTATTTCCTTAATCAAATAGGGACTCACCAACTTACCATCTCCAACCTCATTCCAACACATAGGTGTCCTACATTTCCTACCATACAAGGCCTCCTAAGGAGCCATCCCAATACTAAACTGATGATTGTTATTATAATCAGACTAAACTAGTGGTAAGAATCTATCCCAGCTCCTAGTGAAATCAATGATACAGGTCCTCAACATATCCTCTAGAATCTGTATCACTTTCTTAGACTGGTCATTGGTCTGAGGATGGAAAGTAGTGCTAAAATGCAACCAAGAACCCAAAGCCTCCAGCAAACTCTTCCAAAACCTCAAAGTAAACAGGAGATCTAGGTCCGACACCAAAGAAACTAGACTTCATGCAATGTCACTATCTCACTGATATACAACTCAACCAACCTCTCCAAAGAATAATCCATCCAAAATGGAAGAAAATGAGTTGTCTTCATCATCCGATCAACTATCACCCAGATTGCATCATGCTTCTTCTGGGTCAAAGGCAGTCCAGTCACAAAATCTATCCTCACTCGTTCTCATTTCCAGTCTAACACTGATAATGGCTTAAGCAACCCTTAAGGAACCTGGTATTCAGCTTTCACTCTCTGGCAAGTGAGAAATTTGGATACAAACTCTTTTATGTCCCTCTTAATACCTGACCACCAATAATATTGCTTCAAATCCTGATACATCTTGGTACTTCCAGGGTGCATGGCATAGAGTGATTGATGTGCTTCCTCCAATATCATCCTCTTCAATCATGCATCATCAGGAATACATAGCCTATCTTTGTACCACAAACAACCATCATCTCTCGCATGAAAGCCTCGACTCTCCCCCTTTTGGAAATCCAACATAATCTTCTGGATTTTCTCATCTGCCAACTGAGCCTCCCTAATCTAATCTAGCAAAACTGGCCTCAACGGCAACTGAGCCATCAATGCATTAATCACAAGACTTAAATCTGGCATGCAATGCTCTCAACTCAACAAGCAGCAAAAGCGAATAGGCAGTCAAATCTGCCAAAGACTTTTGACTCAAGGCATCAACAACAACATTTGGCTTGCCAGGATGATAATCAATTAAATAGTCATAGTCTTTAATCAACTCTAGCCACCATCTCTGCTGAAGATTTGACCCTCTTTGAACACCCAAGTACTTCAAACTCTTATGATTCACATAAATGAAACATTTCTCTCTATACAAATAATGCCGCCAAATCTTCAAGGCAAAAACTATAGCTGCTAGCTCCAAATCATGAGTCAGATAATTCAGCTCATGAGACTTCAACTATCGAGAGGCATAAGCAATGACTCTACCCTCCTGTATCAAAACACAATCTAAACCACTATATGAAGCATCACTGTAAATCACACATGGTTTACCTTCCATAGGTAGGGTAAGGACGGGAGCCTAAGTCAACATCTCCCTCAACTGCTCAAAACTCACTTGACACTGATCTATCCACACAAATTTAACTCCTTTCCTAAGTAATCTGGTGAGTGGTGTAGCTATCATAGAAAAACCCTTCACAAATCGACGATAATAGCCTACTAATCATAGAAAACTTCTAACCTCTATCATAGTCTTCGGTAGACTCCAGTTAAAAATAGCCTCGACTTTACTCGATCAATTTTAATGCCCTCTGCTAATACCATATGACTGAGAAAAGTCATATGATCAAGACAGAACTCACACGTAGACAACTTAGCATACAACTGCTTCTTTCCCAGAGTCTGAAATACAATCAGCAGATGCCTGTCATGATCCTACTCATTGCACGAATACACCAGTATATCATCAATGAAGATCATTACAAACTGATCAAAGTATTGTCTGAACACCATGTTCATCAAATCCATAAAAGTTGCTGGTGCATTCGTCAATCCAAAAGGCATCATAAAAAAAATGCATAATGCCCATACCTCGTGTGGAAAATTGTCTTGGGTATATCCACATCTCTGACTCTCAACTGATGGTACCCTAATCTTAGATCAATCTTAGAGAATACTACTACTCCCTTCAACTGATCAAAGAGATCATATATCTGAGGCAAGGAATACTTGTTCTTGATGGTCACCTTATTCAACTACTGATAATCAATACAATCAATACATAATCTCAAGGTGCCATCCTTCTTCTTCACAAACAACATAGGCACTCCCCACGGGGACACACTAGGCCAGATGAACTCTTTATCTAGCAACTCCTGTAACTGCACCTTCAACTCTCTCAACTCTACAGGTGCCATCTGATAAGGGATAATGGAGATAGGAGTGGTACCAGGCATTAGATCAATACCAAACTATCTCTCAGGAGGGACCCTTGGCAACTCATCAGGGAAAACATCTAGAAACTCAACAATTATGAGTATACTGTCAAGCTGGGACTCCTCTACTCTGGTTTCTACAACATGAGTAAGATAAGCCTCACATCCCTTCCAAATCATCCTCCTAGATGAAACAGCTAAAATAAACATGGATGAAAAATGTCTCTGCATAGTAGATACCATCACATCTCTACCATAATATGTTCTTAGGGTAACACATTTTTGCTACAATTTACCATAGCCCCATGCCTGGATTACCAATCCATTCTCAGAATTTGATCATACTCCCTAAAAGGCATTTCAATTAGGTCACCAAGAAACTCCTCATTCTGAACCACAATTGGACTGTCTTGGTGCATCTTGCTAACCATAATATTGTGCCCTAAAGGATTTGTCACCAAAATATCAAATCCTAAGGACTCAGAATGCAAATCACTCATAGGTAAAATGGATGCAGTGATGTATGAATGAGTCGACCCAGGGTCTATCAATGCAAGAACTGAAGTATTGAATAAAGTAAAAGTACCAGCAATGATAGCTGAAGCATCCAGCTACCTTTGCATCACATGGACCTACTGTGATGGTCCTGCCTCATATGGTCTACTCCCAACTATATAACCTCCTCTCTAACCAGTCCTAATTCAACCGCCCCTACCAAAACCTCTGCCACCATGACCCCCTCTGACACTAGGTCGAGAAGCTACAATATATGTTTGTCTATCCTCTGATGGCTCTGGACAATCTCTGAGAAAGTGGTCTGGCGACCTACATCTATAACATATTGTTGGTGCATCTGTCCTCCAGCAGACATGTCCATGTGCCCTACCAAAATAGACACAGGTAGGTGGAGCAGGCCTCTAAGCCACTGGGGTCAAAGCACTAGCCACTGAAACTATAGATCTCTACCTTTGCTGTTGTACTAACCTGCCAGACTGCCCCTGGCTCCAGCTGAACCTTTGAGGATATCCCCCTCTACCTCTCTTCACTGATGAAGACCTTGCCTCATCCTGAGGTCTCCTAGCTCTGCTCTCCTCAGCTCTGGCAGATGCTGTAAGATCTTGTGCTCTCTCTGCACTCCTGGCAGTTGCAACCAACTTAGAAAAGTCCTGATACTAATAACCTGCTATAATACACATGATAGAGGGTCTCAACCCCTCTTTAAACCTCCTACACTGATCAATGTCATCAGATATGATACCTGTAGCATACTGACTCAGCCGGATAAACTCTATCTCATACTCTGTCACTGTCCTGATGTCCTGCTCAAACTTAGGAACTCCATCTTCTTTGCATTCTTATACTCCTTTAGAGTATACTTCTTCTCGAATTTCCACAAGAAATCATCATAGGATAGGACTGGTGGATTAGCCATAGCATGTAGAGCTCACCACTCATAGGCTTCCCTCTGCAGAAGAGATCTGGCATAATCAAAATTCTCGTCCAGAGTAGCCTATAGCTGGATGAACACTCAACTCCAAACTTCTCTTCTATATTAGGGTCTGTAGTACCAATAAAGTCCTCAACTCCAAACTTTCTCAGCTTATTATACTTGCTCGTCGACAACTGCGGCTGCTGCTGTGGTGGCAGTTAACAGTTGCATCATATGTTGTACCCAGCCCGATGGAATCTCATCAGCTGCTGGTCTCACTGGCATAAAACCAGACACCTCACTAGCACTCTAAGCTCTAGCTCCATCTTTACCCTCACCAGAAGCTACACTCTTTGCACTACCCTCTGTAGACTAATGCATCCAAGATGCCATAACTATCTATATATGTAGACACAGTAGAAATTGTCACATCAAAGGTCAAAAACTGTCAGTGTCAATGCATGTATCACAATTGAAAACTATATTTAAATCCCCATTTTCTCTCTCTAACAGCCCACCTAGGCTAAGAACCTCAAATATAGGCTCTGATACCAAAATAAATATAACACTCTTATACCCTGTATACGTATAATGCATATATCTTGTATAAGTAAAATGCGCATATATAGTACAAAAAGGTCACAGTCTAGTTTAATAAAAATTTCTCACTTTTCAAATTTAAAATCTTAAATACTTTAAAATATATATTTAAATAACAAATAAAATATTATCATAAATTATAGGTACTAAAATAAGCATTTTTCAGAAAAATCTATGAAAAAAATTTGATAGAGTTTTGTCTGTAATTTGAACATTCCCAAATTCAACAAAACCACAATTTTCATACAAAAGTACTCCCAGTAAACCAATTCATATATTTCCCCAATACTCCTCAATTTCTCCAAGTTTCACAAGACATTTGTACATAAATATTTATCTAGAAGCACATATCAAGTCCATAATATAACATTTATCCAAAACATCCTTTATAATTTACAATATATATACCAAAACATAATATAATATATGTAATATCAAAATGTAATAAAAATATATACATGCTGGCAGTGTTTCTAATCTTGAGGCCCAAAAATCAACTCTACACTAAAAACCTGAAATCTAGGCTCGACCCAGTCAAGACAAACTCTCCGGCTCTATGAATTACCCTTGTCACCTATGCTATGAATTACAATCGTGCTAAATCAAAAGCCTAGTGGTACAAACTTTAATAACAATAAAGCTCAAAAGCAATGCCAATGTACAATGCTTATGTATATTATGTCACCATGTGAAATACCAATTCATTTTAAACATATTTTTCAAGCATTTTTCAATTCACATAACAACAAACACAAGCATGGGCCCAAAGAATCTAATTGGATATCATGGACCAAATGGAAGGAGGTTTATCGCCGATACCCGTGATTTTAGCTGAAACTTTAGTTGGATTAGGCCAACTTAAATCAGGATTGTCAAAGAGAGTGACCGAGAGTCCATTGTTGCTTCAGGTAATTACCTAAATTGCCCTTTTGGGTTTTCAATTTAGGTTTTTCTTCTTCTTTTTTATTGCTCTAATTTTTGCCTAGTCCGCCCATGCGAGTTTTCGGAACTAGCGAGTTGTCCTAATTTTTGCCTAAGCTGCCCTTGTGGGTTTTCAGCTTAGTGGACCCCTTCTTTTTTATATTTTATATTGCTCTAATTTTTGCCTAGTCTGCCCATGTGGATTTTTGGAACTAGCGAGCTGTCCTAATTTTTTCCTAAGCTGCCCTTGCAGGTTTTCAACTTTTTAATTTTTAATTTTTCCTCATAGATTTGGTTTCAGGAGCGTCTCTACTTGCTTGATACTCCATCTATGGATTTTTCTAGATATCTACCATGACATCATTCTGCGAGAAAACTACTCCATCCCGCTTCTTCGTATGTTTACTGGGTTGACTGGATCCACTCACGCACTGAAGTCAACATCCGTTGGTTAGTACCTTTGTGCAAAATTTCTCATATCACCATGCGGACATACTTGATGTATGTTCCTCTTGCTGCTCTTCGTCGAGGTACTTGCTATGATCCTCACCGGCATGACTGTCAGTATGGAGTTGAGCCTCGAGGTTCTAAATTCACTCTTGATTTAGATATGCCTTGTCTGACTAAAGCCTACTTGGATCGGCTAAAGCAAAGCTGGCCTGCACGTTACACTTATCATCTGCCATAGATTTTATATTTGTCAACTTCTTTAGAAAGTGTATTGTTAGGATGAAAAAATAACAAAAGTAATAAGAGATGCTTCTTTTCCTTTTATAATTTGTCATCACCTATTGCTATTGTGTTTATTTATTTCATCCATATCAGGTCAAATACTTATAACAGTGCACATAGAAAATTTTAATATTAATTCTGTTTTATTAAATTGGGAACAACCAAACATAAAGCTAGCATACATAAGATCACTCTTGTTTCCAACTAGCCCTTTCGGGTTTTCTAATTGATAATTTTCTCTCATTTAGCCCTAATTGTTGCCTAGTCCGCCCTTTCGGGTTTTTGGAACTAGCGGACTGCTCTGACTTTTGCCTAGGCTTCCCTTTTTGGGTTTTCAACCTAGCAAGCTCTTTTTTTTTCTTTCTTTTTTTTATACATAAAAACTTCTTCAACCTGTCAATGTTCACTGGCTCACTAAACTCGTTTCCATCCATGTGTGATAACTTCACTGCACCCTTGTTCATGACGTGTTTCACAACATATGGCCCTTCCCAGCTAGGCCTAAATTTCCCTCTTGAATCAAATACATTAGGCTTACATTATTTCAACAAAAAATCCCCGACTTTGAGTTTTCTGATCTTAACCCTTCTATTGTAAGCCCGAGCTATCCTCCTTTGATACAGTTGATGATGATACAGTGCTTTTAACCTTTTCTCCTCTAGTAAAGCTAATTGTGTGTATTAGCAACACCACTTAATGACTTGAGCTCAATTTCAATTAGCAACACTACTTCCATCCCATAAACCAAAGAGATCGGTGTCATTCTAGTCGGTGTTCGCACACTTGTTCTATATCCCCACAAAGCAAAAGGAAGTATCTCCAACCAATCCCTGTATGTCTTGGTCATCTTGGACAGGATCTGCTTAATTGTCTTGTTTGTTACTTCTGCTGTACTATTAGCCTTTGGTCTATAAGGAGAGGATCGGTGATGATGAATTTGGTACTTCAAGAATAAGTACTTAACTACTCCTTGAAACTGTACCCCATTGTATGACATACCTGCAAATGAGGTTCTTTTTAATAAATCTAGCCATTTGACTTGCACCCAGTTTGTTAAAGAATTCAACTTCAACCCATTTTGAAAAATAATCTACCGCTACTATAATAAAACGATGATCTTTTGAGGCTATCAAATGTATCTCTCCTATAATGTCGATCCCCCAAGTGGCAAAGGGCCAGGGTGAAGACATACAATGCAATTCTTCAGGAGGCATGTGATTCAAATTACCATACATCTGACATTGTTGTCACTTCCTTACAAACTCAATACAATCTCTCTCCATGGTGACCTAGTAGTAACCTTGTTGAATTATCTTCTTAACTAGGGCTAAACCACTCATGTGTGGACCGCAACTTCTCGTGTGTATTTCTGACATGATTTGCTCCACTGTAGGCTTCCACAAGCACCTCAAGTGCACCCCATTAGGCCATCTTTGATATAACTCTCCATGGAAGGTGATGGATTGCAAGGACCACCGCCTTATGGCTCTTCTTTCTTTCTTTGTTGCCCTTGACGGGTATTCCCTTTCCTCTAAAAATCATCTTATAGTATCATACCACGCATCATGGTCTATATCAGTTTTCATGATTGTCTCATATTCATAGCAAGGAGTTGATGAACTGGTCAAAATCAGAGGCTTGAGGAACAAGTTGACAGGATTTTCCCATACCGAAGCCAATGTAGCTAGGGCATTAGCCATCTAGTTTTCTTCTCTTGGTAGCTCTATAAACATTCACTCCTTAAAGTTCTTCTTCATCATGGTCAAGTAATGGTGGTATGGTTTTAATTTCTCTTCTTTCAACTCCCACTCTCCATTTACTTAGGATACTACTATCAATGAATCACCAAAAACTTCCACCTTATCTACCTTCATAATCATTAGGGTTTCCAAACCAAAGATACATGCTTCGTATTCCACCATGTAGACCCTTAATTTTTGCCCTAAGTTGGTATGGTCTTAATTAAAGAATGCCAAAATAAATTCGATCTGATTTATAACTTCTAATAAGTTAGTTCGGATTAAAGAGGCATAAATTCAATTTTAAAACCCTAAAATCAAGTTGAATCGGCCCAAATTAAATCTTTTTGGTCCATAAGTTAAAAAAGGCAAGAATAATTTGAGTCAGGCTGGCCAGGGAGACATGAGCATGCCTCATGTCGATCTAGCAGCCGAAATCAACATGAGGTTGGACTCATGTCAACCTAGGGCAACCAAGTTGACATGGCCTTAACTCATGTCGATCTGGTTGCCCAGATCGACATGGTTTCAATGAGTTTCTTAATTGAACTAGAATTTATTTTAAGGACAGATTAATATTAGGGTTAAGGATTCTGAGTGAGGTTAGGGCCTTTAAATAATAATTTTTTATACTTTAACAAGGGTGGCAATTAAAATTAACAAGGGTTGGCAATTAACATTAAGAGGATTAGGAACAACAAACAGAGAACAACAGCAGCAATTTTTTTTGAGAATGAAGGAAACAACAAGCAGAAATATCAAGAGAACCAAAGAAGAAGGCAGAGTACATACTGTCTTCACATTGTTCATCCAGAAATCAATTTTTTTAGTGGAACCAACGACGGAGGTTTGATCTTTAATCATAAATTATTCATGCTCACAGTAGCTTCATTTTCTTTGATTAATAAGAACATGCAGTAACTTTATCTTTGAACATGCAGCAACTTGATCTTTGAACATGCAGTAAATTGATCTTTGTTTTAATAACTTTATTTGTTTGCTTTAATTAATACGTTGATTAGTTGGTGTTCGTAACTCCACTTGCATGTTTTATAAAAAACTTAAAACTATCCAGTAGCTATTGAGGATTTAAATTAATCATCAGAATCTATTTTTCTACTAAAACTTCAAGAACCGTAAGTTATTTTATTGAAACTCAAAACTTTAAACTAATTTTATCCAAAAGCTTAAACCATTTCATTATTAAACTCAAAAATATTGATTACTTTTCCAAAACCTTAATTTATCTCTCCAAAATCCAAAATTATTTTTTAAGGTAGTAAGTTAAACCCAAACTTGTTTTTCCAAAAGTTTAAAATGTGTTCTAAATTCTCCAAACCCTAATCTTCTTTACAGTTTCTAGAAACTTTAATCTTAATTATTTTTATAAACTCTAAACTATTTTCTTAAATCCTAAGATCGAATATGCTTTCCAAAATATCAAAAGCCCTAAACTATCTTATTAATTCTCAAAACCCTAACCCTAGTGTCTTAATTCCTTAATTTTCCTAAACCCTAATTTTCTTAAAACCCAATCCAGTAAACCCTATATTTCCTAAACCCTAATTCTTAAAACATTAAAACTTTATGACAAGTTCATCAACACCTTAAACACCTAATCCAGTGAACCTAAAATCCAATATAGTAAATCAAAAATCCTAATTCTTAACTCAGTAACCATAAATCCAGTGAACCTAAAACCCAATCTTTTAAAATTATAAACCTTAATGTCTTAAGATTCCAAAACCCCAATTTTGTGATGTTACCCCTAAACCCTAATTTGATTAACCAAAAAATATTACTACTTTCTTAAAATTATAAAACCCTAATCAATTCCTGTAGACCCTTAATTTTTGACCTAATCCGGTCCAATATATTTTGTTTAGCCCAAAATAATTTTTGTGTTGTCTAATATATTTTAATTGGTCCAAAATGATTTTTGTTATCTTAATTAAATAATTTTTGTTTTATTATCTAATTTTTATTGATAAAAAATAAAAATAAACAAATAAAAAATTAAAAAAAGTTGGATTGTGGCGAAATGGCACGCAGGACTTCGCTCGCCCGCAGGTCAGCTTACGCTTCAACCAGCTACGGCAGCTTTTTTGCCAGCGCAATTTTTCCTGCGGTAGATTTTTTTTGCCAGCGTAATTTTTCCGTAGCAGTTTTTTTTCGCCAGCAAAATTTTTTCGACACAAATTTTTTGAAACCTAATACAATTAGGTTTCGGTTTCCTTTTCTTATTTAATATTGTGTAACTAGGAAAAAAAACCATAAAAAAACTTCTATAAATAAGTATAATTACAACACAAAAAAAGAGGGGAAATTAGAAAGGAAAATCGAGAGAGTTTGTAAACCAAATCTGGGAAGGAAAACTTTAATGAAGTTGATTTTTTGAGGGCAGAAAAGCAAGGCTAGAAATGATCAAAGGTAGCAATTGTCTTTGTTTTAATTCATCCAAGAAAAATTATTTTTTGGAGGAACCATCAAAAGGAGGTATGGATTAAATTCTTGTTTTGTTATATTTTTCACAGTAACATAAACTATATAATTGTGACTTTCAAAATCAAAATCCCAGAACTTTAATTTAGCTTTTCAAAAGTTAAAAACACTAATTCATTGCTTTATTTTCTAAAGAATTTAATGTTATTAATTTAGTTTTTTCAAAACCCCAAAATTCTAATTTACTTTCCAAATCATTAAAACCCTTAAATAATATGCTGTCTCTTTCCAAAAGCCTTAAAAACTACCTTTTTTTTGCTTTATAAACTTTAAATCGTTGGTGTATTTTCATAAAACTCCCTAAAAATATTCAATTGCTTTTTCCAAATTCTAAAATTCTAAGATCACCCGAAACTCTAATTCAAAACTTCAAAAACCCTAATTCAATTCCTAAGCTCAAAATAGTAAACCCTAACCCCTCAAAACCTTAAACCTTAATTTTTTCCAAACTTTAATCCTTTAAAACTTAAAAAACTATAAACCATAAATATTTTAAATTTACACAGTAAGCTTGAAATCATCATTTAAAACCATGAATCAAAAGTATTTTAAAGTGTCCAAAACCCTAGTTTCATTATTTCACCATTCAAACCTTAATTTGTTTAATCAAAGAGTCTTACCAACCTTTCAAAACATAAAACCTTAATCTATTTTAATTCCATAAAATAGTCACAGTAGCCTAATTCTATGAATTCCAAAACCTTAACACATGAGATAAAGAGCCCTAAATGGAAACAGTAGCTATAATTGGAATTTTATTTACTTTATTCAATTCTATATTTGATTATGCTTTGATTTATTTCTTATGCTTTAATTTATTTAAATTCAATGATTGGTTCATTTAATTTATCATGGATGAATGTTTACTTTCTATTGATATTTAATATCTTTGATGAATGATTTATTTATGATGAATGATTATTTACTTTTATCAATTTATTTTAGGTTTCCAAATGTTGTAAGAGGTATGTTTCCACTTGGTGGGTACCTCATTAGTTAAATATCATGTAATTTAAATTGCTTTTCTATTTTAGAACCAATGTAAAGGGCATGTGTCTACCTTATGGTGGGTGTCCTATTTAGGCATGTGTTGTAAGGACATGTTTCCATCCTTGGATGGGTGTTCATTTATTTGTTTTGCTTAGACTTTGCTACATTGCTTTGATTTTAATATAATGATACTTTCTTTTAATTATTGTGTGTAACATGGATAATGTTGTTATACTTAAGAATTTTATAATATTAAGACCTGTAAAGGAGGCCGGTTCCAATGAACTGAGCGTTGTGGGGGTGCTAGGTCATTTCTCACCTTCCCCACACGTACCCAACTTTCCGAACCCATTAGGGGGTTGGGGATTCCTTAGGAATCAAGTCATCCGCCCCTTTCTATTTTCCCGGCCCATCTGGGTGGCAACTCCATTTTCTCCGGACCTAGGTCCGTGTTCTCTATGGCCCCGAGCCTAAACAGTGCCGAAGTCGCAAGAACCATTCCACCGAGAGTGGGGGCAAAAATCCCCGCTCACAGTGACGACTCCACTGGGGATAAGAGAAGTTGATTCCGTTGGTCTTTATATTATTCTATTCTTTCTTATAATGATATTATCCATTGCATCATCTTAGATTGCATCATGTACGTGAGTTAGGACGCCCGTGTTACCCGTGTTATGTTTTATAAGGGATACCATACTTTCACTCAAGGTATGGAGATCGAGCATGGCATAACCACTCATAGCCTCGTACCATTTGGTATATACTTGCTATGGGAACCTAAGCCTTTTTACCCAAAGACTAAAGCTCATGTAATTGGCCTAGTTACTTTCCTTAGGTTTTACCCCAAATGCATGTTGTTTGACTATGGTTAGTTTATCTTATTCTAAATCATGGCTTATTTGGTTTGTTCTTTTTCTAATATGACTTAAATATATTGTAAGCTCAAAATAACTTTTTTCTTTAGATAATCCAAAAGACCAAAGCTATTTTAAAAATTTTTCAAGATGGTCTTTGGACATAAAACTTTTCTAAAGAACAAATCAAAAATTCTTTTGCTCATGGCCCAAATACTAAGCCCAAAATCCATTTTTCTAAAATCTTTTACAATGGGCTTAGAAACAAAACTATTTTTACCCAACCTTTTCTTACAAAGAACTTGCAAAAATATTCAGGTCAATTATGAAATACCAAAAATCAATTGTGGGCCTAGTTTATACTAAGAATAAATTAACCATGGGCTTGTTTTTGGCATGAATCATTAGTTACCTTTTTCAAGTGAGAAATCTATTTATGACAAACCTCTTAATTTTGTTTTAATCCAATATAGCATAAAAGCTACTTTAGTTGGTTGAATGGATTAAAACCTAATTAATGGGAATTATTATGAGTTCATTTCCATTTTTTAAAATATCACTATTGGTTGAAACGTCCGAGGAAATTATTGAAAAACAATATACCCCATGTTGGTATTTTGTTAACCATATACCTAGGAAAAGAGACTCGCCATTCATGTGTGGGTGTTATAAGGTTGGAAGGAACGTCCTAATTTTCCTTGTTTGTTGATTGTTTGTGCATACATACATACATGCATACATTTGCATCTCATATCATTAATCCTTTCTGGCTCACAGCCCTGGATTACGATAGTTCAAAAGCTTACAACAACCCAACCTACGCCGAAGATGAAGTATCTAGCAACGACTCAATCACTTGCTCACCAAAAATAATGGAGCCCGAACAAATTCAAAGAATGGTGGATGAGGCCCTCAATGCCAAGATGGAAGAAATCAAAGAGGCCTTCGCTGAGACCATGAAGAACTAGTTGACTTCAATCTTAGAGAATCATGCCGAGGCATCAGCTAGCACTAAGAAACTAAAGGACAAAGGAAAGACTAAAGTTGGTGAAGTGGTTTTTGATGATGAAAAAGTAATCATTGATGATGATGATGATTGGGCTCAATATTACCAAGATGTTCAAGAGAAGAAGAAAGAACCGAAGGTTGTTGAGAAAGCAACTATTGAAAAGACCGAGACATCCGATGTTGAAAAGATGATTGCTGATTTAGAAAAAAATTTTAGAAGAAGCTGAAAACCGAAGAGATGTCTGAGATCGACAAACTATTTGAACAAGATGAAGAGGTCCCTTATAAATTCAAGATGCCTTCCTTTGCTAAGTACAATGGCACCGAAAATCCTCATCTTCATGTGAAGCAGTACATCACTGCGATGCAGTCTGCCCGAGCTACTAAGGCTCAAACCCTATGGTACTTTATGCTCTCATTGGACCCTGTTGCCCAAAATTGGTTCAATACCTTAGATGATGGAACACAAAAGAATTGGGATCTACTTTACAAAGCCTTCATCCAATAATATGGATATAATGTTGAGTTGGAAGTTACCTTAATGGAAGTGGAGTCCATTAGGCAAAGGTCGAATGAGAATTTTGTAGATTATGTCAAGAGATGGAGAAATAAGGCCTCTTTACTTAAGAAGAGGCCCGATGAATCCGATCAAATAAGGATGATTGTGAGAGGGGTGTTGCCTAATCTGCGTGAGAGGATGTCTCATACAATCAACCGTGATTTCAAAGACCTTCTCCAAGCTGGTTTGCAAATTGAAGAATGGGAAAGGGAGAAGAGCCGTTTTACAACAAAAAAGAACGAGAAAGGGAGCTATCAATTTGGTAGCCAAAGCATGCAAAAGGCCATCGGTGTTAATACTACTAACCAAGGAACGAGGAGACAATTTTTAGAATTGGGAAAACTGATGTCTTGGGTTCTCAATAAGCTTCAAAGAAAGGGACTGCTACAACCCCTAAATCCTCGTCCTTTGCCTAACCCTCTCCCACCTAACTTTGACACCAAAGCATTTTGTCAATTTCACCAAATGCAAGGGTATGACACGAATAGATGTGTAAGGTTGAGACATGAGATTTAAAATCTAATTGATAATGGGAAGCTACCTGAGCCCAACAAACCAAACACCAAAGATAATCCATTGCCAAAATTCAATAGGGTACCACCACCAGCAACCTTCATGATTGGAGGAGGTTTGCATGAGGATTTTGTTATGTCTTCTTTTCAAGATGTGGATGGAGAAGCAACCAAAGAAGAAGAGGTATTTGGTGAAATTATACAAGCTATGATGAGTGGAGAAGTAACGATTTGTGTTGTCAATGGGTTTTGGGATTCAAGTGATAGTGATGATGATATTGTACCCAAGAAGGAGGAGTGGACTTGGTCCAAGCCCGATGAAGACGAGGTGATGCACACTAGATCCGGTAAGCCTTATGCAAGGCCACCACCTAAGGAGGTAGAAACTAATAAAGGGAAGGAAGTTGAAGTAGAAGAAGATGATGCTGTACTCAAACAATTGAAAAGAACCCAAGCAAGTGTTAGCATTTGGGACTTATTAGCTACTTCTAAAAAGCACCGAGAAACTATGGCCAAAGCCTTAGCTAGCATGACAATTTCTACCTCCACAACACCGGAGGAGTTGATCAACTTCATAAAAATTGGGGAAGTAATGAAATGTGAAGAGGTTCAAGAAAAGAGTGAAGTTAATATGGGAGTAGTTTCTTTTTCGAACGCGGACTTACCTGAGGAAGGGAGAGACCACATCCGCCCTCTCTTTATCAAAATAGAAGTCAAGGGAAAGAGAACTCCTTGTGTAATGGTCGATGATGGGTCCGCTATAAATGTTTGTCCACTTAAGATACTACCAAAGCTAGCCATGTCAACAAGAGATCTAAACCCAACCGAGGTAACAATTCATGCTTATGACGACACTAAGAGGCTTGCCGAAGGGACTTTCAAATCCGCTATCAAGGTTGGTCCAATTGAATCTATTGTTGAGTTTGCTATTTTAGACATACCAGTTACCTTTGCCTTACTCTTAGGGCAACCATGGTTTCATCCTCTTGGTGGAGTTCCTTCCACCCTTCATCAAAAGATCAAGTTCCCCAACGGAGATGAGACAATGGTCATTGAAGCTGAAGATAATGAGATTGTTAATGCTCTAATGATTGAGAGGCCTCTCAATGGTTTTCAAGTAGCTGCAATTTCTGATGATGAAGTGGTGGACTCTAAAGTCTTGAATATGATGAAGAACATGAATTACCTTCCCGGAGTTGGTCTTGGAAAGGGTAAGGCCGGTTTGACAAAGTTGCCAGATTTTAGAACTCAAACATCCAAGAAGGGGTTAGGATATGATGAAGACATTGATGTCTAGCCAAACAAGAATGAGAAGATGAGCTTCCCACCACTTGAAGAGATCTTTGTCAAAGCTCCAGATATGGGACCACTCCAAGGAAAGCCCGAGCCGATCATGTTCATGGGTAAGTTAATCCCAGGTTTTAAAATTTTTGCAGATATTGCTGAGCTAGTGGAACAAGTGAAGAAAGAGCTCACCCTACCAACCAGTAAAGAATCCAATCCAAAAGAGAAGAATGAAGTTGTGCCGGAAGCCGAGAAGACTCCGGAGGAGATTGCCACCCTGGTTGAAGAAAAGTTTGAAGACATCCTGCTTTATGATTCTGAGAACAATGATTTTGATTTTGATTTTAATTGTCTGCTTTGTATGAGGATGATGATGTTTTCTTTTCCAAAACGAATGCAATAAAGTCTGATTTTGCTTACTTGTGTGATGTTTCTCCCGATGGTTGCATACATTCAAATAGCAGTTACATGAGCATCTTTAATATTAATTCTGTTAACACACAATCATTAAATTTGGGAATAACTGAAAATCCTAAAAACATTAGCATAACATCCGACCTTACTCCTGATGAGAGAGAGAGATTTGAAAAAATATTCAAAAAATATGAAGAAGTGTTTGCTTGGTCTTATGAGGATATGCCTGGAATAGATCGAGACATAGCCGAGCATCATATTCCTACTTACACTCATATGAAATCTGTCAAACAAAAGCTTAGGTTATTAAGACTTGAGTGGGCTGAACTGGTTAAAGAAGAGGTCACTAAGCAAATACAAGTGAAGTTCCTTGAAGTGATAGAATACCTAGATTGGCTAGCCAACATAGTACTCGTGCCAAAGAAAGATGGAAGAATAAGGGTGTGTGTGGACTATAGAGACTTGAACAAGGCTTCCCCTAAGGATGATTTCCCTTTACCTCATATAGATGTTCTCATTGATAGTGCAGCCTCTAGCGTGCTACACTCGTTTGTAGACTGATTTTCCGGATACAATCAAGTGTTAATGGCCCAAGAGGATAAAGCCAAAATTGCTTTCATTACTACATGGGGTATATTTTGTTATAGGGTGATGCCGTTCGGCTTAAAGAATGCTGGAGCAAACTATTAAAGGATGGCCACCACACTATTTCATGACATGATGCACAAAGAAGTTGAAGTATATGTTGATGATATGAAGGTTAAGTCGGATACAAGGGAGCAACACTTCCAAAACTTAGAATTATTCTTCGATAGAGCTTTGAAATATAAGCTAAGATTAAACCCGAAGAAGTGTGTATTCGGTGTTACTTCAGGAAAATTATTGGGACATGTAATTGGTCCAAATGGCATTGAGATTGATCCTGACAAAGTTAAAGCAATCAGGGATATGCCAGCCCCAAAGATGGAGAGAGAAGTTCGGGGATTCATTGGTAAACTGCAGTACATTAGCAGATTTATAGCAAAGCTCACAACAATCTGTGAGCCTATCTTCAAATTGCTTACGAAGAATCAGCCGATCATATGGAATGAAGAATGTCAAAAGGCCTTTGAGCAAATAAAGGAGTATTTGTTGAATCCACCCATTTTAAGACCACCTAAACTCGGCAAACCTCTTTTACTATACTTAGCAGTAGAAGAAGAGTCGATAGGAGCCATGCTAGCCCAAGCAGATGAGCCAGGGATCGAGCATGCCATTTACTATTTAAGTAGAAAGCTCCTACCTTATGAAATTAAGTATAGTATCATTGAAAAGACATGTATAGCCATAGTTTGGTCTTCTGAGAAGTTGCGGCATTACTTTCAATCGTATAGTGTGCAAGCAATTTCCAGGCTGGATCCAATGAAGTACTTAAGGGAGACTCCCTCTTTGATTGGGAAATATGGTCGATGGTTGATAATATTAGAAGAATTTGAGATCGAGTATGTAACCAGGAAAACAATCAAAGGTAGAGCGGTGACAGAATTCCTGTCCCAACAACCATTACCGAAAGCAAAGAGGTAATCTTGGAATTTCCAGATGAACATTTAGAAGTAATTGAAGTACAAGGGTGGAAAATGTATTTTGATGGAGCTGTAAACAGGAAAGGAGCAGGTTTGGGAGTTATACTAGAATCGCCCGAAGGGGAACTCATCCCTTTAGCCAAAAAAATTTAAAATTTAGGGCAACTAATAATATGGTAGAGTACGAAGCTTGTATTTTTGGTTTGAAAACCCTAACGATAATGAAGGTGGATAAGGTGGAAGTTTTTGGCGATTCATTGCTAGTTGTATCCTAAGTAAATGGAGAATGGGAGTTGAAAGAAGAAAAATTAAAACCATACCACCATTACCTAACCATGATGAAAAAGAACTTTAAGGAGTGTAGGTTTATACACCTATCAAGGGAAGAAAATCAGATGGCTGATGCCGTAGCCACATTGGCTTCGGTATGGGAAAACCCTGTTAGCCTATTTTTTAAGCCTCTAATCTTGACCAGTTCATCGACTCCTTGTTATGAATATGAAACAATCATGGAAATTGATACGGACCATGATGCGTGGTATGATACTATAAGGTAATTTTTGGAGGAAAGCGAATACCCGCCGGGGGCAACAAAGAACGAAACAAGAGCCATAAGGCGGTGGTCATTGCAATACATCACCTTCCATGGGGAGTTATATCAAAGATGGCCTAATGGGGTGCATTTAAGATGTTTAAGAAAGCCTGAAGTAGAGCGCATCATGTTAGAAATACATGCGGGAAGTTGCGGTCCGCACATGAATGGCTTGGCCCTAGTTAAGAAGATTATTCGACAAGGTTACTACTGGTTGACCATGGAGAAAGATTGTATTGAGTTTGTCAAGAAGTGCCAACAATGTCAGATGTATGGTAACTTAAATCACATGCCTCCTGAAGAATTGCATTCAATGTCTTCACCCTGGCCATTTATTACCTGGGGTATCGACATTATAGGAGAGATACATCCGACAACTTCAAACGGTCACTGATTCATTGTAGTAGCAGTAGATTATTTTTCAAAATGGGTTGAAGCTGAATCTTTCAACAAACTGGGTGCAAGCCAAATGGCTAGATTTATTGAAAAGAACCTCATTTCATATATGGGGTCCCGCATAGTGTGATATCAAACAATGGGGTACAGTTTCAAGGAGCAGTTAAGGATTTATTCTCGAAGTACCAAATTCATCATCATAGATCCTCTCCTTATAGACCAAAGGCTAATGGTACGGTTGAAGTAACAAACAAGACAATTAAGCAAATTCTATCCAAGATGACCAAGACTTGCAGGGATTGGTCAGAGATGCTCCCCTTTGCTTTTTGGGGATATAGGAAAAGTGTGCGAACGCCTACTGGAATGACACCGTTCTCTTTGGTTTATGGAATGGAAGCAGTGTTGCCAATTGAAATTGAGATCAAGTCACTGAGAGTAGTCTTGGAAGCTGAACTTCCTGAAATGGAATGGGTAGCAAATGGAATGGGTAGCAAGCAGATACACACAATTAGCTCTATTTGAAGAGAGAAGATTAAAGGCGTTGTATCATCACCAACTGTATCGAAAGAAGATAGCTCGGGCCTACAATAGAAGGGTTAAGGTCAGAAAATTTAGAGTTGGGGATTTGGTTTTGAAGCAATGCAAACCTAATGTATCAAATCCAAGAGGAAAGTTCAGACCTAGCTGGGAAGGGCCATATGTCGTGAAACAAGTCATGAACAAAGGTGCGGTGAAGTTGTCAGACATGGATGGGAACGAATTTAGTGAGCCAGTAAACATTGACAGGTTGAAGAAGTTTTATGTACGAAAAATAAAAAAGAAAGAGCTTGCTAGGTTGAAAACCCAAAAAGGGCGGCCTAGGCAAAAGTTAGAGCAGTCCGCTAGTCCTGAAAACCCAAAAGGGCGGGCTAGTAATAATTAGGGCTAAAAGAGAGAAAATAGTCAATTAGAAAACCCGAAAGGGCTAGTTGGCAACAAGAGTGATATTGTATATGTTGGCTTTATGTTTGGTTGTTCCCCAATTTAATAAAATAGAAATGATGTTAAAATTGTTCTATGTGCAAAAGGTGATGACAAATTATAAATGGAAAAGAAGCATCTTTTATTACTTTAGTTATTTTTCATCCTAACAAAACACTTTCTGAATTGACAAATGTAAAATCTATGGCAGTCGATAAGTGTAACATGCAGGCCAGCTTTGCCTCAGCCGATCCAAGTAGGCTTCAGTCAAGCAAGGCATGTTTAAGTCAGGAGCAAAGTCAGAATCACGAGGCTCAGCTCCATATTGACGGCCAAGTCGGCGAGGATCATAACATGTACCTTGACGAAGAGCAGCAAGGGGAACATACATCAAGTATGTCCGCATGGTGATATGAGAAATCTTCCACCAAGGTATGGACCAACGGATATTGACTTGAGAGCGTGAGTGGATCCAGTCAACCTAGTCAGCATATGAAAAAGCAGGATGGAGTAGCTTCCTAGCAGAATGATGACATGGCATGTATATGACAAAATCCATGGATGGAGTATCAAGCAAGCAAAGATGCTCCTGAAGCCAAATCTGTGAAAAAAAAAAGAGTTCGCTAAGTTGAAAACCCGCAAGGGCAGCTTAGGCAAAAGTTAGGACAGCTCGCTAGTTTCGAAAACCCACTTGGGCGGACTAGGAAAAAATTAAAGCTATAAAGAAAAGAAGAAAAAAGAAAACCTAAATTGAAAACCCGAAAGGGCAGTTTAGGTTATTACCTGAAGCAGCAACGGACTCCCAGTCAGTCTCTTTGACAATCCCAATTTAAATCGGTCTAATCCAACTAATGTCTTGGCTAAGATCACAGGTATCGGCGACAAGCCTCCTTCCATTTGGTCCATAATACCCAATACTCGTGGATCAACATCGCCATCGGAAGAAACAAGAAAGAATTGGCCGAACAAGCAAAGATAGAGCATGCATCCCCATGCCTTAGTAGGGGCCAAATGAGAGAGACAAAATTCAATCAAAGGAGCAAGTAGAATTTTTTTTTTACCTCTCATCAACTGAAGAACTTCGGGTTTTGGAATTTGAAATAACATCTGCATCTTCTGTTGAGTCTTGGAAATGAATGTGGGTAACGCAATTTGCTGATTATTTGGATATCCAAGGATGGCCTAATATTCTTCAATCAAGGGACATATTTCAAAGCCATTAATTTTAAATACCCTAGAATCCATATCCAAAAAGGAAGCCACGACATGTAAGAAGGAGTAGTCCAATTTAACATTTTGAAAACATTTTAAAACATCAAGTTTTGACCATGAAATTTGCTTCCAATGAATGGCATCCATATTCTTAAATATAATTTTTATTCTCTTTAAATGATGCTCAGTCATGGTGAATAAATGAAGGAAAAATTAAAATTGTTAAAAGGGGGTCTTCACGTTGAAAGAGAAAGAATTTTGGTTTATGTATTAAAATATTGCATGAAGAGTGATTTATATAGAAGAAACAAACCTTTTCCAAAAGTGAAAAGGAAAAGGTAATGGGAAAAGGTAAGACCATATGGCATAAGGAAAGGAATTGGTCACAATTTCCTTTTCCACTTTGGATTTGGTTTAGCAAAAGATTATGTGCTGTGATATAAAAAATAAAAAATGAAAAAGGTGGTGCTGTAACAAAAAAAAAAGATTTACAGTAAAGATGCAAATTGTATATTTTTCATTATTGTACGATATTTTACAATTGCTACAATATTTACATATTACTAAGAGGGTGGTGGTGGGTCATCAAATAAAGCCCTGAAAAAGTCGTCGCCTGTTAGAGGAGGGGGTAAATTACTCGTCCTGGGATCACCCGAAGCAGAAGCACTAAAATCCCTATTGCCTTGGAGTTTCGATACGTCATGGTCTTCATCAGAAGCAGACGAAAGGATCTCATGTTCATCAGTATTGGGGCCTCTTGATGAAGAATTGCCGGGATCCCTCATCCCCCGAAATCGAAAGTTACAAAAATTTTGTTCGGATTGATGATATAAACTTTCAAAATGAGAAGCCTGCTGAAGACTTGCAACCAACTCTTCTTGAAGTTTCTTATTTTGTTCTTCGAGCATCCGCTGTGAGCCAAGAAGGAAAAGGTAAGTGCATACATAATCATGCATACATATAGCATAAAATACTATGAAATAAGAAACATACCCTGTAGTTCATATCGATGCCTTGCGGATGAGATGGCATATCTGGCGGGCTAGAATGAGCAAACGAAGGGGCAATAAAAGAAGGTCCAGCATCATGATCAAATGACCGAACAGCCTGTAGCAATCATTAAAGAGCCAAAAAAGAAAGAAGCAGTTGCAAGGGAAAAGTGGTAAAAGTTTTACCTGAGAAGTATTGGCCCCAAGATGTGGAATAGACTCTCCTGCAGCTCCGTGATGTTCTTCTTCATCTCTACCCTCATTTTCGTCGGAAATCTCCCGAACACCAACAGGAGATACATCAAAGTTCAAGAATCTTCTTTGAATAAAATGGGCATAAAATGGACCTGGTAAATGGAGAAATGACTTGGCACCATAACCATACCGGGCCGACCACCATGCATCCTCCGACATTGACGTAATATTTAAAGTATATTCTGGGATTTGCATCAGAAACCTCCGCTGCTCTGGACCGAGAAACCATTCATAAACTCTCTCCCTGAGGATCCAGCCACTAGACACTGGGCCAGCAATAATTCGGCGAGAATGTTGGAAAGACAATGCAGCCCTCATCAAAGGAGACCAGTTTGCTCGCTCTTCTGGGCTCCACCATGCCAAATTCACCTGCAAAATAACATAAGGTAAGTAAAACTTTCACATAAAATTTAAAGCATACTAATATTATTTTACCTTGTCCCAGGTTAAGCGGCTCAACCCATAGCGGTAAGTATGCACATGATGAGAGCCGAGAACGTCCACACGATCGGACAACTAGTAATTTAATCTCGGATATTCGACTCTCTCTCGGGAAATACCGGGTACCCTCACGAGGTTATGTTCATATGCCCATACCTACAATAACAATAAAATCACATTCAATGCAAGAAAAGAGTGGAAATGACATTGGTGGAAGAAAGAATACCTCAACAACCGCCATCAAGCTGACAAAAGACTTCTTGTTTTGGCAAAGCTTATCAAGACCATGATAAAGACACGCGAGACTAGCTTCACCCCAACCAGAAGATAGTACCATTCTGAGATAAGAAAGGGCACTCAACACTGACAAGTGAATGGAGGATTCAGTGCTGCCTAGGATGGTCGATCCGAGCAGATATAATAAAAATCCTCGAGCATACTATTCGCCCGTGTCTCTGCCAACCCGTCCTTCGTAGTTCATCCAATAACTACGAATCAGCTCTATTTTTATCTTAAAAGGCCCTTTATATGATGGTTCCATACCAATTAATTCCTGAATTTCTTCAAATTTTAAAATTTCATTGGTCAGAGGAACCGGAGCACCATCATATCGAAGGCCGGTTATGGAAGTAAAATCGACCGGACCAATTGTCATCTCTCCAATGGGCATGTGAAAAGTGTGAGTTGTATCTAGCCACCGCTCTACAAGCGCCTGGACTACGTTTCGGTCTATCTGATATTCCTCAGACAGCAATTGTAAGATGAACTGCTCAAAGCCACAATCTTGGATAATCCTCCTTACCCCAGAAGGCATTACATCGTACCATTGTCGGGCTTTGTAAATACACCCTCCAGCCCGAACAATGCAATGATCATACTAACACAGACCCAGGTAAGTTAATACCAGGTATGTACATATTATTCTATCTACTTAAATTAATTTATTTTTTCACAATAACAAATAATGACAAAAAAAATATATCACAAAAAAGAAAAAAAATCAAAATCAAGAGAAAGTTACCGCGCTCTTTTCATTGGAACTGCGGTGAAGCGGCATCCCAGCCAGTATATCTAAATTTCCATCTTCATGGTGCCGAATAAACTCCAATAACTCGGCATTAGAATGAGTCCCTGACCTCGAAGCATGCATTATTTTTGAAAAAATATGTGCTAAAATTGAAAGAAATTTGAGAGAATTAGAATGTGAAAATTTTTGCTATGAAATGAAATGAAATATCAGCTTCTTTTTATAGAGAAACGGTAAGAAAAAAACAAAAATCAAAACCGTTTATGAATAGTAACTTTACTATTCATGAATAGTAAATTTTACTATTGACGAATAGTGAATTTTACTATTTATAAATAGTATTACTATTTATAAATAGTAAATATTACTATGTATTGATGAATAGTAAATTTTACTATTTATAAATAGTATTGCTATTGATAAATAGTGAAAGTACTATTTTCAATAGTAAATATTATATGATACTATTTGCGAATAGTAAATTTCCTATTTATGAATAATAAATAGTACATGAACAACGACTGCACAGTACATAAACAGTAAATTCAATTATTCACTTTAATCATTCAAATAATTGCAGGTATATAAATATTCTTACACCCAGGGGTAATAAGAAGACATGCATAAAAATTAGCCAAACTTTTTTGAAATAAAAAATTATTATCTCGGGTCAGAACCACAAATTTTCCTTAGGTCCAGAACCTAGAATTATTTCTAAGTCCAGAACTTAGCTCGGGTCCAGAACCTAAATTTCTCTTAGGTCCAGAACCTAGAATTTATTTCTAAGTCCAGAACTTAGCTCGGGTCAAGAACCCAAATCTTCCTTAGGTCCAGAACCTAGAATTATCCTTGAGTCCAGAACTTGAACCGGGTCTAGAACCCAAATTTTCCTTAGGTCCAGAACCTAGAATTTATTTCTAAGTCCATAACTTAGCTCGGGTCCAAAACCCAAATTTTTCTTAGGTCCAGAACCTAGAATTATTTCTAAGTCCAGAACTTAGCTCGGGTCCAGAACCCAAATTTTCCTTAGGTCTAGAACCTAGAATCTCTTCTAAGTCCAAAACTTAGTTCGGGTCCAGAATCCAAATTTTCCTTAGGTCCAGAACCTAAAATTATTTTTAAGTCCAGAACTTAGGTCGGGTCCAGAACCCAAATTTTTCTTAGGTCCAGAACCTAGAATCTTTTTAAAGTCCAAAACTTAGCTCGGGTCCAGAACCCAAATTTTCCTTAGGTCCAGAACCTAGAATTATCCCTGAGTCCAGAACTCGAACCGGATCCAGAACCCAAAACCTACACCATCGCAAAAATTAAGTCTTGTTGCTTTTCACTCTCTTTCACTAAAGTTTCAGATCATTCAAGCAGGGGGCAAACTGTAGACCCTTAATTTTTGACCTAGTCCGGTCCAATATATTTTGTTTAGCCCAAAATAATTTTTCTGTTGTCTAATATATTTTAATTGGTCCAAAATGATTTTTGTTATCTTAATTAAATAATTTTTGCTTTATTATCTAGTTTTTATTAATAAAAAAATAAAAATAAACAAATCAAAAATAATAAAAAAAGTTGGATTGCGGTGAAATGGTCCACAGGCCTTCGCCCGCCCGCAGGTCAGCTTGCGCGCCCATAGACTGCGGCAGCATTTTTGCTAGCCAATTTTTCCTGCGGCAGATTTTTTTCGCTAGCGCAATTTTTCCGCAGCAGTTTTTTTTCGCCAGAGAAATTTTTTCGACGCAAATTTTCTGAGACCTAATACAATTAGGTTTCGATTTCCTTTTCTTATTTAATATTGTATGCCATGTGTAACTAGGAAAAAAAACCACAAAAAACTTATATAAATAAGTATAATTACAACACAAAAAAAGAGAGGGGAAATTAGGAAGGAAAATCGAGAGAGTTTGTAAACCAAATCTGGGAAGGAAAACTTTAATGAAGCAGATTTTTTGAGGGCAGAAAAGCAAGGCTAGAAACGATCAAAGGCAACAATTGTCTTTGTTTTAATTCATCGAAGAAGAATTATTTTTTGGAGGAACCATCAAAAGGAGGTATGGATTAAATTCTTATTTTGTTATATTTTTCACAATAACATAAACTATATAATTGTGGCTTTCAAAATCAAAATCCCAGAACTTTAATTTAGCTTTTCAAAAGTTAAAAACACTAATTCGTTGCTTTATTTTCTAAAGAATTTAAAGTTATTAATTTAGTTTCTTCAAAACCCCAAAATCCTAATTTACTTTCCAAATCATTAAAACCCTTAAATAATATGCTGTCTCTTTCCAAAAGCCTTAAAAACTACCTTTTTTTACTTTATAAACTTTAAATCGTTGGTGTATTTTCATAAAACTCCCTAAAAATATTCAATTGCTTTTTCCAAATTCTAAAATTCTAAGATCACCCGAAACCCGAATTCAAAACTTCAAAAACCCTAATTCAATTCCTAAGCTCAAATTAGTAAACCCTAACCCCTCAAAATCTTAAACCTTAATTTTTTTCTAAACTTTAATCCTTTAAAATTTAAAAAACCATAAAACCACAAATATTTTAAATTTACATAGTAAGCTTGAAATCATCATTTAAAACCATGAATCAAAAGTATTTTAAAGTGTCCAAAACCCTAGTTTCATAATTTCACCATTCAAACCTTAATTTGTTTAATCAAAGAGTCTTACCAACCTTTCAAAACATAAAACCTTAATCTATTTTAATTCCATAAAAAATTCACAGTAGCCTAATTCTTTGAATTCCAAAACCTTAACACATGAGATAAAGAGTCCTAAATGGAAACAGTAGCTATAATTGGAATTTTATTTACTTTATTCAATTCTATATTTGATTATGCTTTGATTTATTTCTTATGCTTTAATTTATTTAAATTCAATGCTTGGTTCATTTAATTTATCATGGATGAATGTTTACTTTCTAGTGATATTTAATATCTTTGATGAATGATTTATTTATGATGAATGATTATTTACTTTTATCAATTTACTTTAGGTTTCCAAATGTTGTAAGAGTTATGTTTCCACTTGGTGGGTACCTCATTAGTTAAATATCATGTAATTTAAATTGCTTTTCTATTTTAGAACCAATGTAAAGGGCATGTTTCTACCTTTTGGTGGGTGTCCTATTTAGGCATGTGGTGTAAGGACATGTATCCATCCTTTGATGGGTGTCCATTTATTTGTTTTGCTTAGACTTTGCTACATTGCTTTTATTTTAATATAATGATGCTTTCTTTTAATTATTGTGTGTAATATGGATAATGTTGTTATACTTAAGAATTTTATAATATTAAGAACTGTAAAGGAGGCCAGTTCCAATGAACCAGGTGTTGTGGGGGTGTTGGGCCATTTCTCACCTTCCCTACACGTACCCAACTTTTCGAACCCATTAAGGTGTTGGGGATTCCTTAGGAATCGAGTCATCCACCCATTTCTTTTTTCCCGGCCCGTCCGGGTGGCGACTCCATTTTCTCCGGACCTAGGTCGGTGTTCCTAAGGCCCCAAGCCTAAACAGTGCCGAAGTAGCAAGAACCATTCCATCGGGGGTGGGGGCAAAAATCCCCGCTCACAATTCCATTTTTCCAAAAACCCTTACAGTAGCCTAAATAATAAATATAATAATTACAAAATCCCAGAACCTTAGATGTTAATTAAAGAACCCTAAATTGAGACATAAACCTAAATTTGTATCTTTATTTACTTTATTTAATTTTAGATCTGATTATGTAGTTTATTATATGTTTTGATGGTTGATTTATTTAATTTCAATGCTTGATTTATTTAATTTATCATGGACGGATATTTTCTTTATTATTATGATTATTATTTGTTTGTTTTGGTATTAAAATTGTAAGAGGTATGTTTCCACTTTGTGGGTACCTCATTAATTAATTTTCATGTAATTTAAATTAATTTTATATTTTGGACCAATGTAAAGGACACTTTTCCACCTTTCGGCGGGTGTTCTATTTAGTTTTAGACATGGACAATGTAAGGACATGTTTCCATCCTCGGATGGGTATCCATTTATTTATTTTGTTAGGACATTGCTTTGATTTTAATATAATGATGCTTTATTTTGATTGTTGTATGTATTATGGATAAAATTGTTATATTTAAAAATTTTATAATATTAAGACCTGCAAAGGAGGCCGGTTCCAATGAACTGGGTGTTGTAGGGTTGTTGGGCCATTTCTCACCTTCCCCACACGTACCCAAATTTTCGAACCCATTAGGGGGTTAGGGATTCCTTAGGAATCGAGTCATCCACCCCTTTCTTTTTCCTGGCCCGTTCGGGTGGAGACTCCATTTTCTCTGAGCATAGGCTCGTCTTCTCTAAGGCCCCAAGCCTAAATAGTGCCGAAGTCGCAAGAAACATTACACTGGGAGTGGGGGTAAAAATCTCCGCTCACAGTGGTGACTCCACTTGGGATAAGAGAAGTTGATTCCATTGGTCTTTATATTATTCTATTCTTTCTTATCATGATATTATCCATTGCATCATTTAGATCGCATTGTATGCATGAGTTAGGATGCCCGTGTTACCCGTGTTATGTTATGTAAGGTATACCATACTTTCACTCATGGTATGGAGATTGAGCATGGCATAACCACTCATAGCCTTGTACCATTTGGTATATACTTGCTATGGGAGCCTAAGCCTTTTAACCCAAAGACTAAAGCTCACATGTAATTGGCCTAGTTACTTTCCTTAGGTTTTTATCCCAAATTTTTGTTGTTTGGCTATGGTCAATTTATCTTAGCTTAAATCATGGCTTATTTGGTTTGTTCTTTTTCTAATATGACCTACATATATTGTAAGCTCAAAATAAAATTTTCTTTAAAGTCTAAAAGACCAAAGCTTTTTTTAAAACTTTTTAATGGTCTTTGGGCATAGAACTTTTCTAAAAAACAAATCAAAAATAATTTTCTCATGATCCAAATACAAAGCCAAAATCCATTTTTTCTATAATATTTTTTTACAATGGGCTTAGAAACAAAATTATTTTCATCCAACCTTTTCTTACAAAGAGCTTGCAAATTATTTAGGTCAATTATGGAAATACCAAAAATCAATTGTGAGCCTAGTTTATACTAAGAGTTATTAATCATGGGCTTATTTTTAGCATGAACCACTAGTTACTTTTTCAAGTGAGAAATCTATTTATAACAAACTTCTTAATTTAGTTTTAATCCAAGATAGTATAAAAACTACTTTAGTTGGTTGAATGGATTAAAACCTAATTAATGGGAATTATCGTGAAATGATTTCCTTTTTTGAAAATATAACTATTGGTTGAAATGTCCGAGGGAATTATTTGAAAAACAAGATACCCCATGTTGGTATTTTGTTAACCATATTACCTAGAAATAGAGACTCACCATTCGTGTGTGGAAGTTATAAGGTTGGAAAGGATGTTCTACTTATCTTTGTCTATTATTTGTGCATACATGCATACATGTATACATTTGCATCTCATATCATTAATCCTTTCTGGCTCACAGCCCTGGATTACGATAGTTTAAAAGCTTAAGACAATCCGACCTACGCCGGAGATGAAGAATGTAGCAATGACTCAATCCCTTTTTTTCCAAAAGCAATGGATCCCGAACAAATTCAAAAAATGGTGGATGACTCTCTCAATGCCAAGATAGAAGAAATAAAAGAGGCCCTGGCTGAGACCATGAAGAACTAATTGGTTGCAATTTTAGGAAACAATGTCGAAGCATCTGCTAGCACCAAGAAAGACAAGGGGAAGGCTAAAGTTGGTGAAGTGGCTTTTGATGATGATAAGGTGATCATTGATGATGATGATTGGGCTCAATACTTCCAAGATCCTCAAGACAAAAAGAAGCCAAAGGTTGTTGAGAAGACAACTATTGAAAAGACCGAGACATCTGATGTTGAGAATATGATTGTTGATTTAAAAAAGAAATTTGAGAAGAAGCTAAAAATCAAAGAGTTGTCCGAGATTGACAAACTGTTTGAACAAGATGAGAAGGTCACTTACAAGTTCAAGATGCCTTCCTTCGCTAGGTACAATGGTAAAAGCAGTATATCATTGCTATGAAGTCTACTAAAGCTCATACTCTGAGGTATTTTATGCTCTCATTGGACCCTGTTGTCCAAAATTGGTTCAACACCTTAGAGGAAAGTACTCAAAAAGATTGGGATATGTTGTACAAGGCTTTCATTCAACAATATAGGTACAATGTCAAGCTGGAAGTAACCTTGATGGAGGTGGAAACCATTAGGCAAAGACAAAATGAGAATTTTGTGGACTATATGAAAAGATAGAGGAATAAGACTGCTTTGCTCAAGAAGAGGCCCGATGAATATGATCAAATAAGGATCATTGTGAGAGGTGTGTTGCCTAGTCTTCGTAAAAGGATGTCTCATACACTCATTTGTGATTTCAAAGATCTTCTCCAAGCTGGTCTGCAAATTAAAGAATGGGAAAGGGAGAAGAACTGCTTTTCGGCAAGAAGGAATGAGAAAGGGAACTGCCAGTCTAGAAATCAAAGCAAACAAAAAGAAGTTGGCATTAATACAATTGGTCAAGCATATAGAAGGTAGTTTTCAGATCTAGGGAAACCTTTTTCTTGGGTCTTTACAAAAGAAGGGACTATTATAGCCATTAGCCCCTCGACCTTTGCCTAATCCATTACCCCCAAAATTTGATACTAAGGGTTTTTGTCAATTTCATCAGACTCAAGGACATGAGACTGATAGATGTATGCAATTGAAGCATGAGATCCAAGATCTAATCGATAGTGGTAAGCTACCTGAGTCGGACAAGCCCAATACCAAGAATAATCCTTTACCTAAGTTTGGAAGAGTACCTCCATCGGCAACCTTCATGGTAGGAAAAGGATTTGAGGATGATTTTGTCTTATCCTCTTTTCATGATGGAAATATTGAAGATGTGAAAGGAGAAAAAGCTTAACTCAATGAACTTTCCTTAGCTTGAATGTTGCTTTTGAATTTTGCTTTCTTTAATATTTAATTGGAACAATCGTGTTTTTTAAATTTAAATTTATTTGAATAAATTACATTCTTCAAAAATTTTGTTGGTCTTTGTTCATTTTGGTGCTAAACCAATTAGGAATCTAGCTTGATGTTCATAAATTAATGTATCTAGGCATCATGACTTGAATGACTTTACTAGATGAGGGAATTGCTCTATAGCATTGTGCTGTGTTTGCTCACTTAGAGAGGGTTCCATCAGAATTACCTTTGTCTAGGTCCTAGTCAGTCTTAGAACATGCTTTGACAAATTTTTTAGGCGAAATTGAACTCTGCTTATTTAAGAGAGAAATGATCTAGGCATTGTTTGGTTAGCCAACAACTAGTATCCACCATATTAAATATCAATCCCTAGTTGCCCCTTTGAGCCTTCATAAGATTTCAACTTTCTCTTTATTGACTTATAGCCCCAACAACCTACCCTGAGCTGTTGTTATACTTTTGACAAGTCTTATGATCACTAAGATGAAGAGGCAAGATGATCAAAGAAAGGAATGAATAGTCAAGATCATAAGGATAGTTGATGTTCTCAAGACCATAAGGGTACTTGAAGTTCACCTAATATCTCCAATCTATCAAGATAACATCAGAGTAACAAATAATTTCTCCCTGTTAAAGGAGATTTATACCACTACACTCATCCATTACTGGAAACCCAAGTTGGTACAAACAAGACAACTCTTTTAGATCTATAACCAAAAAAAGAAAAAGAAAAAAAAGAAAAAAAACAAAGAAGAAAAATAAAACTCAAAAAAGGCGATTCAGAAAGTCAACCGAGTTCTCTTTTACCTAAAGCAGCCAAAGGCTTCCATTTGGTTTATAAGGAAAATTTGACTTGAATTGGTCTAACCCAACCAAAGATTTGATCAAAATCAGAGAAAAAAGAGAAAGACAAAATGATAAAATGCTCAAAGGAAGAGAAAAGAAAGAAAAGGGAAGAGTAAGAAAAAGAAAGAGAAAGAAAAAGGGAAAAGAAAAAATGATGATGGGTACCAAGCTTTTTGCAAAGGCAAAGATTGTCCTAATCAAGATCCATATTAATGGCAAGAAGATAGAAGGAATTTGGAGTCTAGCAAGATTGCTCCCAGCTGCCTAAAGTTCAAATAAGAAATTTGTAGTATGAGGGTTTGCCTATAGTGTCACAACGGCTCCAACTTACAAATGGCCTTCATTTAACCCATATCCCTTATAGACCCCATTTCAAGCCTATCAAAGACTTGTTGATCTCTATTGGTAGGTAGAGTCTATTAGTAGAGATAGTTTGAATAAGCATGCATATGAGATAGACAATATTCAAACTCAAATACAACCTTTGGCCAAGTAATGTGTATGTGCCTATCTAAAGTGCAACAATTCTTGCTTAAATAGAAATGATTCCTGAGTTTAGTACGGTAACTAGGGTTGTCATGTTATAGATATATTAATTTGAAAATTGAGTCCTAAGGTAAATTGACATTGATTTGGCAAAGCCAACATTTGATTTCAAATAAAAATTATTACAAAGCCTTAAAGTTAAGGATAGTATGTTGAGCCATTAAACCTCAAAGGACACATTGGGCAAAGTAAATGATTATTGGAAAGGTTATGAAGAAGCTATCAACTGACATGCCAAAACATAGTTTGGAAAGGATGTATCTCTGCTGCTTGGGGCCTCCATTATTCATGTTTTCAATATTTCGAAGATAAAAACCATAAAAGTGAAGCCTTCTGTCATTCTAGTGCAAGACCTAAACGGGCAACTGGAAGAAATCTATAAGAACATTTCAGTTGATAACCTCAGTCTGTGAGTCGATGGAACCATTGTAAGTATTATTCATGCATATCATGCATACATGAGCATATCACATTGCACTTTCTTGTCTTGTATTGTCTATTCTTTATCAAAGTGAACGACAAACACCCTGTGAAGTAAAGAATCAAAAGAAGATATTGAATCAAGGGGGCATGGAAAGCCTATTGCTTGAGGAAGCTCCAGTCATTTTACAAAAGAAGAAATACACGCTTGTTCGAAGAACTAGACAATATATAAACATCAACCAAAGGCCGCATAAATAAAATCATGGGTTTTATCCTACACAGGGGGCAAAGTTTCTCCCTTTCAAATTTTTGAGTTTATGTACAAAACATTTTGAGACTCACTTCCAATATTTTACTACATAGGGGGCAATGAGAAGATATGAAGGCTAGCTAAAAAAGGCTGAATTTTTTGCAAAAGGGCAAAGGAAGAACAAAAAAGAACGGAAAAAGAAGAAAATTAGAATTCTCAAAGGAATGAAGATGCAAAAGACAAAAGATCAGTCCAGCTAAAAGAGCTGAAGCCAGGGTAAAGACCCAATCTCCAATGGATAAAGATCCATGTTTCAAGGGTAAAGACCTAATTTCCAATGGATAAAGATCCATATTTCAAGGGTAAAGACCCGATCTCTAATGGATAAAGATCCATGTTTCAAGGGTTAAGACCCTATCTCTAATGGATAAAGATCCATTTTTCAAGGGTAAAGACCCGATCTCAAATGGATAAAGATCCATATTTTAAGGGTAAATACCCGATTTCCAATGGATAAAGATCCATATTTCAAGGGTAAATACCCGATCTCAAATGGATAAAGATCCATATTTCAAGGGTAAAGACCCGATCTCAAATGGATAAAGATCCATGTTTCAAGGGTAAAGACTCGATCTCCAATGGATAAAGATCCATGTTTCAAGGGTAAAGACCCGATTTTCAATGGATAAAGATCCATATTTCAAGGGTAAAGACCCGATCTCTAATGGATAAAGATCCATGTTTCAAGGGTAAATACCTGATCTCCAATGGATAAAGATCCATGTTTCTAGGGTAAAGACCCAATTCCAAGGATGAAGATCCATTTTCAAGGGTGAAGACTCGATTTCCAAGGATGAAGATCCATTTTCAAAGGTGAAGACTTGATTCCAAGGATGAAGATCCAATTTCAAAGGGTGAAGACCTGAAGTCCAAAAGATGAAGATCCATTTTCAAGGGTGAAGACTCGATTTCCAAGGATGAAGATCCATTTTCAAAGGTGAAGACCTGATTCCAAGGATGAAGATCCAATTTCAAAGGGTGAAGACCTAAAGTCCAGAGGATGAAGATCCATTTTCAAGGGTGAAGACCCAATTTCCAAGGATGAAGATCCATTTTCAAAGGTGAAGACCTGATTCCAATGATGAAGATTCAACTTCAAAGGGTGAAGACCTGAAGTCCAAAGGATGAAGATCCATTTTCAAGGGAGAAGACTCGAAACCAAGGATGAAGATCCATTTTGTGGGTGAAGACCCACAATCCATTAAAGAATGGAACAACCAGTTAAGCCAGAATTCTCAACTGATAAAAGGTCAGTCAAATCAAATTCAATCTCGGGTCCAAGTACCCAAATCAAATCCAAGTATCCATCCTCATCCAAAATTTGCTAAAATTCATGTTGCTTTTCACTCTCTTCTACTGAAAGTATCAAATCATTCAAGCAGGGGGCAAACTGTAGACCCTTAATTTTGGCCCTAAGTTGGTACGGTCTTAATTAAAGAATGCCAAAATAAATTCGATCCGATTTATAACTTCTAATAAGTCAGTTCAGATTAAAGAGGTATAAGTTCAATTGTAAAATCCTAAAATCAAGTTGAATCAGCCCAAATTAAAATTTTTTGATCCATAAGTTAAAAAAGGCAAGAATAATTCGAGTCAGGCCGGCCAGGGAGACATGAGCAATTACTCATGTCGACCTGGAGGGACCAGGTTGAAATGAACATGACTCATGTCGATCTGGCAGCCCAAATCCACATGAGGTTGGACTCATGTTGACCTAGGGCAACCAGGTCAACATGGCCTTAACTCATGTTGATCTGGTTTCCCAGATCGACATGGTTTCAATGAGTTTTCTAATTGAACTAGAATTTGTTTTAAGGACGGATTAATATTAGGGTTAAGGATTTTGAGTGAGGTTAAGGCCTATAACATTAACAAGGGTCATCATTTAACATTAAGAGGATTAGGAGTAACAAATAGAGAAGAACATCAATAGCTTTTTTTAGAACGAAGGAAATAGCAAGCAGAAATATCAAGGGAACCAAAGAAGAAGGCAGAGTACATATTGTCTTCACATTGTTCATCCAGAAATCAATTTTTTGGTAGAACCAATGACGGAGGTTTGACCTTTAATCATAAATTATTCATGCTCACAGTATCTTCATTTTCTTTCATTAATAAGAGCATGCAGTAACTTTATCTTTGAACATGCAGTAACTTGATCTTTGAACATGCAGTAAGTTGATCGTTGTTTTAATAACTTTAATTGTTTGCTTTAATTAATACATTGATCAATTGGTGTAACTCCATTACATGTTTTATAGAAAACTTAAAACTATCCAGTAGCTGTTGAGGATTTAAATTAATTATCAGAATCTATTTTTCTACTAAAACTTCAAGAACCGTAAGTTATTTTATTGAAACTCAAAACCTTAAACTATTTTTATCCAAAAGCTTAAACCATTTCATTATTAAATTCCAAAATATTGATTATTTTTCCAAAACCTTAATTTATCTCTCCAAATCCAAAATTATTTTTTAAGGCAGTAAGTTAAACCCTAACTTGTTTTTTCGAAAGTTCAAAATGTCTTCTAAATTCTCCAAACCCTAATCTTCTTTACAGTTTCTAGAAACTTTAATCTTAATTATTTCTATAAAACTCTAAACTATTTTCTTAAATCCTAAGATCGAATATGTTTTCCAAAATATCAAAAATCCTAAACTATCTTATTAATTCTCAAAGCCTTAACCCTAGTATCTTAATTCCTTAATTTTCCCAAACCCTAATTTTCTTAAAACCCAATCCAGTAAACCCTATATTTCCTAAACACTAATTCTTAAAACATGAAAACTTTATGAAAAGTTCATCAACACCCTAAATCCCTAATCCAGTGAACCTAAAACCCAATCTAGTAAATAAAAAATCCTAATTCTTAACTCAGTAACTATAATCCAGTGAACCTAAACCCAATCTTTTAAAATTATAAACCTTAATGTCTTAAGATTCCAAAACCCTAATTTCGTGATGTTACCCCTAAACCCTAATTTGATTAACCAAAAACCTTACTACTTTTTTAAAATTATAAAACCCTAATCAATTTCATTTTTCCAAAAACCCTTACAATAGCCTAAATAATAAATATAATAATTTCAAAATCCCAAAACCCTAGATGTTAATTAAAGAACCCTAAATTGTGACGTAAACCTAAATTTGTATCTTTATTTGCTTTATTTAATTTTAGATTTTATTATGTAGTTTATTATATGTTTTGATGGTTGATTTATTTAATTTCAATGCTTGATTTATTTAATTTATCATGGATGGATATTTTTATTATTATTATGATTATTATTTATTTGTTTTGGAATTAAAATTGTAAGAGGTATGTTTCCACTTTGTAGGTACCTCATTAATTAATTTTCATGTAATTTAAATTACTTTTTATATTTTGGACCAATGTAAAGGACACGTTTCCACCTTTCGGTGGGTGTTCTATTTAGTTTTAGACATGGACAATGTAAGGATATGTTTTCATCCTCGGATGGGTGTCCATTTATTTGTTTTGTTTGGACATTGCTTTAATTTTAATATAATGATGCTTTATTTTGATTGTTGCATGTAGTACAGATAATATTGTTATGTTTAAGAATTTTATGATATTAAGACCTGCAAAGGAGCCTGGTTCAAATGAACCGGACGTTTTGGGGGTGCTGGGCCATTTTTTACCTTCCCCATATGTACCCAACTTTCCAAACCCATTAGGGGGTTGGGGATTGCTTAGGAATCGAGTCATCCACATCTTTCTTTTTCCTGACCCATCCAAGTGGCGACTCTATTTTCTCCGGGCTTTAGCCCGTGTTCTCTAAGGCCCCGAGAAAATCCCCGCTCACACACCATATTATTGGTTGCCCTGAATTTCAACTTTTTGGCTAAAGGGATAAGTTTCCCTTCGGGTGATTCTAGTATGACTCCCAAACCTACTCCTTTCCTATTCGCTGCTTCGTCAAAATATATTTTCCATCCTTGTACTTCAATGGCCTCTAAATGTTCATCCAAAAATTCCAAAAATATATTTTCAATGGCCTCTTCGCTATCCTTAATTTCATAAATGTTCATCCTTGTTCTCTTCGCTATCCGGTAATGGTTGTTGGGCTAGGAATTCTGCCACTACTCTACCTTTGATTATTTTCCTCGTTATATACTCAATCTCAAATTCTTAAAATATTATCAACCATCACCCATACTTCCCAATCAAAGAGGGTGTCGCCCTTAAGTACTTCATTGGATCCAACCTGGAAATTGCTTGCACACTATAAGATTAAAAGTAATGCCACAACTTCTTAGAAGACCACACCACAACTATACAGGTTTTTTCAATGATACTATACTTAATTTCATAAGGTAGGAGCTTTCTACTCAAATATGGATGAAAATAATTTTGCCTCTAAGCCCATTGTAAAAAGATTTTAGAAAAAATGGATTTTGGGCTTTGTATTTGAGTCATGAGAAAAGAATTTTTTGATTTTTTTTTTAGAAAAGTTTTACGTCCAAATCTTGAAAAGTTTTAAAAATAGCTTTGGTCTTTTAGACTTTGAAAAATTTATTTTGAGCTTACAAATGTACTTGGGTCATATTAGAAAAAGAACAAACCAAATAAGCCATGATTTGAGCCAAGACAAATTAACCATAGACAAACAACAAGCATTTGGGGTAAAACCTAAGCAAAGTAACTAGGCCAATTACATGAGCTTTAGTCTTTGGGTTAAAAGGCTTAGGTTCCCATAGCAAGTATATACGAAAAGGTACAAGGTTATGAGTGGTTATGCCATGCTCGATCTCCATACCTTGAGTGAAAGTATGGTATCCCTTACATAACATAACACGGGAGTCCTAACTCACGCACACGATGCAATCTAATGATACAATGGATATTATCATGATAAGAAAGAATAGAATAATATAAAGACCAATGGAATCAACTTCTTTTATCCCCAGTGGAGTCGCCACTGTGAGCGGGGATTTTCACCCCCACTCCAGATGGAATGGTTCTTGCAACTTCAGTACTGTTTAGGCTTGGGGCCTTAGAGAACACGGGCCTAAGCCGGGAGAAAATAGAGTCGCCACCCGGACGGGCCAGGAAAAAGAAAGGGGTGGATGACTAAATTCCTAAGAAATTCCTAACCCCCTAATGGGTTCGAAAAGTTAGGTACATGTGGGGAAGGTAAGAAATGGCCTAGCACCCCCACAACGCCCGGTTCATTGGAACCAGCCTCCTTTGCATGTCTTAATATTATAAAATTCTTAAATATAATAATAGTATCCATATTACAAGCAATAATTAAAATAAAGTATCATTATATTAAAATCAAAGCAATGTTCAAACAAAGCAAATAAATGGACACCCATCCGAGGATGGAAACATGTCCTTACATCGTCCATGCCTAAACGAAATAGGACACCCACCGAAAGGTGGAAACATGTCCTTTACATTGGTCCAAAATATAAAAGCAATTTAAATTACATGAAAATTAATTAATGAGGTACCCACAAAATGGAACATACCTCTTACAAAGCAAATTTAATTAACATACTTAATCAAATCTAAAATTAAATAAAGCAAATAAAGATCCAAATTTAGATTTATGTCTCAATTTAGGGTTCTTTAATTAACATTTAGGATTTTGGGAATTTAAAATTATTATATTTATTATTTAGGCTACTATAAGGATTTTTGGAAAAAAGATGGAATGGATTAGGGTTTATAAATTTAAGAAAGTAGTAAGGTTTTTTATTAATCAAATTTCGGTTTAGGGCTAACATCATGAAATTAGGGTTTTGAAACCTTAAGACATTAGGGTTTATAATTTTAAAAGACTGGGTTTTATGTTCATAGGATTATGGTTACTGAGTTAGGAATTAGGATTTAGATTTACTAGATTGGGTTTTAAGTTCGCTGGATTAGGGCTTTAGGGTGTTGATGAACTTGTCATAAAGTTTTGATGTTTTAAGAATTAGGGTTTAGGAAAACTAGGGTTTACTGGATTGGGTTTTAAGAAAATAGATTGTTGTTTTGGTTTTTAGAAAGGTGTAATAGGATTTTAGATTTGAAAAACATGTTTTAATGGCTATTAAAATTTCAGGGTTTTACGGTTAAAATATTAGGATTTTTTGGTTTGAAATCTTGATTCTATAGATTATGATTTAGAATTTAGAATTTGATTCTATACATCTCATATTTAACATCCCAACTAGGCTTCAAAAACTAGGCCCAACCAAGCTTCAAGGGGAGCTAAGCATGCTAAGCATCAACCCAACTTGGCTTTAAGGACCAAGCCCAACCCAGCTTCAAGGGATTGTTACTTTTAGGCATGCCACCATTAACAAAACTCTAAAAATTGAATAACATATTAGGCACACAATTCTTTTATTATTTCATTATCAATTCCATTATCATTTTCTCATAATCATCTAGGCAACCTTACCCCAATTATTTCATTTGCATCAATATAGCCAACAATAATGGCTTCACATCTCATCATTAGGGTATACATAACCAATTGCATTGTACAAACATTTTGAATGATCATTTTATCTTTCACATTATGCAAATCATAGCATTAATCAATTGTATCAACAATGCAATATATTACTTAACACATTTACAATCAAATATGTTAAGTCCCAAAGTCATGTAAATGTATGCAACCATGTAGGGTTTGTACTTACCTCAAGAGCAACTCACACAACACCAAACTCCTCTTCCAAGAATCTTTCAACACTTAGATTAGGGCAACTCAATCTCTTCAAAACCTAATCCAAAAGTGATTGTACACACTCACTTAGATATACACATAAGATAATAAGGATAAGAACCAACTAAGGCAAACTCTACACATGACACGCTCAACAACACGAGCGTGTCCCTGACCATGCCCTACTCTCACAACACAGAAGCTTTGACATGCTTAGTGACATGGGCGTGTCAATCCTCCCTCAACATAATGGCTGTGACACGCTCAGTAACATGGGCGTGTCACTGGAAGTGTCAATCCACCAACATCACAGTAGCTATGACACACTCAGTGACATGGGCGTGTCACTGGTCGTGTCAATACTACTCCAACACAGAAGCTGTGACACGCTTGATGACATGGGCATGTCACTGGTCGTGTCACCCATCCAAAAAATAGAACCATTGACACGCCCAAAGACTTGGTCTTGCTCATGGGCTTGTCAGGCCAAAAATCCTTATTCCGACACCAACAGCTTCACATTCAACAAACATCATACTTAACCCTTTTCCACTCTAAACAATCTTACCCCAAACCATCAATAAACCATACTAGACTTACATAAACACCAAAACAACTCAAAACATACATCAAAACACAAATCACAATCATCATCACAACTCAACAAATACACATATACAATCCACAACACTTGCTTTCCTTCACCAAACTTAACCTTTTCTCTCTTGAATCCAACCTCAAAATCAAAGTCAAATAGACAACACAATCTCAAACACTTCAAAATAACCATACACATATCATCAACAACCATACACCAATCTCAATTCACAAACTCAAAAGAAAACCAAAGAATTAAGTGGAAAACTTACCAAAAGTGAAGAAAATCTTTAGAATTCCAACTTGATCACTTGAAACACCTTCAAATCTTGAGTTAGAAAATCACAAAACCCTCTCTTCCTTGGTTGATAATGGTGGCCGGCTCTTGAAGAACGAAAGAAGAAGATAATGGAAAAGTCAAACAACTCTCAACTCTTAAACCACACAATTCTTCAATTAATCTCCACCAAGCAATTACAATAATATAATAATATAAATAACCAAAGTATCATCTTTCACTTATTTTAATTTCCATTTTAAAATAACCATAATATCTCCTTTAACCTTAATTAAATGTTGACTTGCAACATATACACACTCCTCTATCCTTTCTTATCTTCCCACTTAAACATACATATATACTTTATATCATTTCATCCAATTTCAACAATAATCATTCCAAAAATTTTAGGGTATAGTTTAGGATATTACAATTCTCCCCCTCTAAAAATAAATTTTGTCCTCGAAATTACCTGATCTCAAGTCTGAAACAATTGAGGATACTGATCTCGCATCGCTTGCTCACTCTCCCAAGTTGCCTCTTCCTTAGCATGATTCTTCCAAAGAACCTTCACAAGTGGCACTTTCTCATTTCTCAACTCTTTCACTTCATGTGCCAAAATAGCCACTGGTTCTTCTTCAAAAGATAGATCTAGACTCACCTCAATAGAGTCAACCGACAAAACATGAGATGGATCTGATCTGATCTATCCAATTCAGGCGGCAAAGCAAGTCGATAAGCAACTGGTCCAACTCTCTCCAATACCTCATAAGGTCCAATAAAATGAGGACTCAACTTCCCTTTGCAGTCGAATCTCAAAATCATCTTCCAAGGAGACACTTTTAGAAATACATTATCTCCTACACAAAACTCTATGTCTCTCCTTTTCAAATATGAATATGATTTCTGTCGGTCTGAAGCTGCTTTCAACAGATCCCGAATTATTTTCACTTTCTCTTCTGTTTCCTTAATCAAATCGGGACCAACCAACTTGCCTTCTCCAACCTCATTCCAACATAGAGGCGTCCTGCATCTTCTACCATACAATGCCTCATAAGGTGCGATTTTAATACTAGATTGATGACTGTTGTTGTAAGCAAATTCCATCAATGGCAAAACTCTATCCCAACTTCCAGAGAATTCAATGACACAACTTCTCAACATATCCTCCAAAATCTGTATCACACTCTCTGAATGCCCATCTGTTTGAGGATGGAAAGCAGTGCTAAAGTACACTCAAGAACCCAAAGCAACATGCAAACTCTTCCAAAATCTTAAAGTAAACCGGAGATCTCGATCAGATACCAAAGAAATTGGGACTCCATGCAACTTCACTATCTCACTGATATACAGCTCAGCTAACTTCTCCAGAGAATAGTCCATTCTAACTGGAAGAAAATGAGCTTTCTTCGTCAACCGATCAACAATCACCCAGATGCCATCATGCTTCTTCTGAGTTAATGGCAAACCAGCCACAAAATCCATTGTCACACGTTCCCATTTCCATTCTGGCACTGATAAAGGTTGGAGCAACCCTATTGGAACTTGATGTTCAGCTTTCACTCTCTGACATGTGAGACATTTAGATACACCCTCCACTATGTCTCTCTTCATACCTTACCACCAATAATGTTGCTTCAAATCATGATACATCATAGTACTCCCAGGGTGGATAGCAAAAGCCGACTAATGTGCTTCTTCCAAAATTATCTTTTTCAATCTTACATCATTAGGAACACACAATCTATCTTTGAACCATAAACTACCATCACCTCTCACATGGAAATCTCGATTCTCACCTTTCTGGCAACCCGAAACAATCTTCTAAATTTTCTCATCAGCTAATTGAGCCTCTTTAATCTGATCCAACAACACCGGTCTCAACTGCAACTGAGCTAATAAAGCACCATCATCACATGATTAAAAACTAGCATGCAATGCTCTCAATTCAACAAGCAATGAGAGCGAATAAGCAGTCAAACCTACCAAAGACTTTTGACTCAAGGCATCTGCTACAACATTTGCCTTACCAGGATGATAATCAATCAAACTGTCATAGTCTTTAATCAACTCTAACCACCGTCTCTGCCGAAGATTCAGCTCTCTCTGAACACCGAAGTATTTCAAACTTTTGTGATCCATATAAATGAAACACTTCTCCCCATAAAGATAAAGTTGCCAAATCTTCAAAGCAAACACTATAGCTGCCAACTCCAAATCATGCGTCGGGTAATTAAGCTCATGTGGCTTGAACTGCCAAGAAGCATAAGCTATGACTCTACCCTCCTGCATCAAAACACATCCTAAACCGTTATGTGAAGCATCACTATAAATCACATATGGTTTATCTTCCACAGGCAAGGTAAGAACAGGAGCTTGAGTCAACATCTTCTTCAACTGCTCAAAGTTAGCTTGACATTGATCTGTCCACACAAATCTAAATCCCTTCTGAAGTAATCTGGTGAGTGGAGTATCTATCAAAGAAAAACCTTTCACAAAATGTCGATAATAGCCTGCCAAACCTAGAAAACTTCTAACTTCAGTCACAATCTTCGGTGGACTCCAATACAAAATGGCCTCAACTTTACTCGGATCAACTCTTATACCATCTGCTGACACCACATGACCGAGAAAAGTCACTTGATCAAGCCAAAACTCACACTTAGACAGCTTAGCATATAACTGCTTCTCTCTCAAAGTCTGTAACATAATCCGCAAGTACTTATCATGATCCTCCTTATTATGGGAATACACCAAAATATCATCGATAAAGACCACCACAAACTGATCTAGATAGGATCTAAACACCCTATTCATCAAATCCATGAAAGATGCTGGTGCATTTGTTAACCCAAAAGGCATCACCAAAAACTCATAATGCCCATACCTTGTGAAAAAAGCTATCTTAGATACATCTTCAGCTTTGACTCTCAACTGAAGGTACCCTGATCTAAGATCAATCTTGGAAAACATTGCTGCTTCCTTCAACTGATTGAAGAGATCATCTATCTTAGGCAAAGGATACTTATTCTTGATAGTCACCTTATTCAACTGCCTATAATCAATGTACAGCCTCAAAGTACCATCCTTCTTCTTTACAAACAAAACAGTAGCTCCCCACGGAGAAACACTAGGGCTAACAAACCCTTTATCCAATAACTCTTATAACTGCACCTTCAACTCTCTCAACTCAGCAGATTCCATTCAATAGGGAGTAATAGAGATAGGAGTGGTACCATGCAACAAATAGATACCAAACTTAACCTCTCTCTCAGGGGGTAACCCTGGCAACTCCTCGGGAAACACATTTGGTAATTTTGCAACTGTGGGTATACTATCAAGTTGAGAACCCACTACTCTGGTATCTACAACATGAGAAAGATAAGCATCACACCCTTTTTGAATCAACTTCCTAGCTGCAACAGCTAAAACAAATAAGGATGCAAGATGTCTCTACTCACTAGATACCATCACACTTCTACCATCACCGGTTCTCAGGGTAACACACTTCTTTTGACAGTCTACCATAGCCCCATGCTTAGACAACCAATCCATACCCAAAATCAAATCATACTCTTTAAAAGGCATTTCAATCAAATCCCAAGAACTCCTCATCTTTTACCATAACTGAACTATCTCGGTGCACCTTGCTAACTACCACACTATGCCCTAAAGGATTTGTCACCAAGACATCAAATCCTAGGGACTCTGAATGCAATTCAGTCACAGGCAAAATAGATGCACTTATAAATGAATGCGTAGATCCTGGATCAATAAGAGCAGGAACTGAAATGCCAAATAAAGAAAATGTACCCGCAATAACTGCTGAAGCATCCGGCTACCTTTGCATCACATACAGTCGCTGAAATGATCCAGCCTCATTTGGCCAATTGCCTTCGGATGTAGAGCCTCCTCTCTGACTAATTTCAGGTTGACCACCTCTACTAAAACCTCTGTCCCCTTGACCTCCTCTGCTGACACTAGGTCGAGAAGCTGTAGTATCAGTCTGTCTATCTTCCAGTAGCTCAGGGCAATCTTTAACATACTCCTGGTCCACCCGTCTTCCAGCAAGCATCCCATGTGTCCTACCATAATGAACACATATAGGTAGAATAGACCTCTAAACCACTGGAGTCGGAGCACTAGCTACAGAAACTGTAGGTCTCAGTCTCGGCCTCTGATACTGAACTTACCTACTAGACTACCTCTGGCTCGTACTGATCCTCGGAACAAAACTTCCTCTACCTCTCTTCATAGATGAAGACCCTGCCTCAAACTGTGGTCTCCTAACTCTAGTCTCCTCCTCAGTAGCAGCTGCTGCAATACCCTATGCTCTCTCAACACTTTTGGCTGCTGCAACCAGCTGAGAGAAATCTTGGTACCGAGAACCAGCAACAATACACATAATAGAGGGCCTCAATCCCTCCTTAAATCTCCTGCATCAGTCAATCTCATCTAAAATAATTCCACCGGGATAATGACTCAACCGGATGAACTCAATCCATACTCTATCACTGTCTGGTTCTCCTGTCTCAGATTCAAGAACTCCATCTTCTTGGCATCCTTATACTCCCACGGAAAATCACCATAAGTCAAGGTTGGTGGATCATCCATGGCATGTGGAACTATCTTCCACCAATCATAAGCATCTTTTTGCAGAAGTGATATAGCATAATCAAATTTCTCTTCAGAAGTAGTCTACAGCTGGATAAATACCCTCTGAACTCTATCCAACCACTTGTGAGCGGGGATTTTCGCCCTCACTCCCGGTGGAATGGTTCTTGCGACTTCAGCACTGTTTAGGCTCGGGGCCTTAGAGAACACGAACCTAAGTCCGGAGAAAAATGGAGTCGCCACCCGGATGGGCCGGGAAAAAGAAAGGGGTGGATGACTCGATTCCTAAGGAATCCCCAACCCCCTAATGGTTTCAAAAAGTTGGGTACGTGTGGGGAAGGTGAGAAATGGCCCAGCACCCTCACAACGCCCGATTTATTGGAACCGGCCTCCTTTACAGGTCTTAATATTATAAAATTCTTAAGTATAATAGCATTATCCATACTACACACAATAAAAAGAAAGCATCATTATATTAAAATCAAAGCAATGTCCAAACAAAACAAAACAAATAAATGGACACCCATCCAAGGATGGAAACATGTCCACCCACCAAAAGGTAGAAACATGTCCTTTACAAAGGTTCTAAAATAGAAAAGAAAATTAAATTACATGATGTTTAACTAATGAGGTACCCACCAAGTGAAAACATACCTCTTACAACTTTTGGAAGTCTAAATTGATTGATAAAAGTAAATAGCCATTCATAATAAATAAATCATTCATCAAAGGTATTTAAATAAAAAGTAAACATCCATCCATGATAAATAAAATAAACTAAGTATTGAACTTAAATAAATGAAAGCATATAAAATAAATCAAAACATAATCAAGTATGGAATTGAATAAAGCAAATAAAAGTTCGAGTATAGCTACTATTTCCATTTAGGGTTATTTATCTCATGTGTTAAGGCTTTGAAAATTCTAAAGTTAAGCTACTGTGACTTTTTAGGGAATTAAAATAGATTAGGGTTTTATGTTTTTTAAAGGTTGGTAAGAAACTTTGATTAAACAAATTAAGATTTGAATGGTGAAATCTTGAAACTAGGGTTTTAAACACTTTGAAATACTTTTTAATTCATGATTTTAAATAGTGATTTAAGCTACTGTGTGATTTTTTTGGTTTTTATGTTTTTATGTTTTTTATGTTTTAAAAGGATTAGAGTTCATAAAAATTAGGGTTTAAGGTTTTAAAAGGATTAGAGGTTTAAAAGTTGAATTTTGGATTTAGGCTTTGAAATTAGGGTTCTTAGGTAATGAATTATTTTTAGGGTTTTAAAAAAGCAATTTGATATTTTATGAAGTTTTATGAATTTAAACAAATGCATTAAAGTTTTTATAAGTAGAAAAGATGTTTTTTAAGGTTTTTTTGAATGAAATAGAACCTACTTTAAAATCTTAAAAGAAACAGAATTTGATTTTGGTTTTGTAGAAAAATATGGTCAATTAGAGTTTTAAGATTTTTAAGAAGAAAAAATAACAATTTTAAATCTTTTTAGAAAAGAAAGTCACGTTTTTATTGTTTTTGATTATGGAAAAATTAAATTTCAACTCTAAGATTTTTTATTTAAAAAACTTAAATTTTATGGATTTGCTACTGTGAAACATAAATTAAAAGATTTTAGCATACCTTCTTTTGTTGATTCTCCAAAAAATAACTCTTCTTGGATGAACTAGCTCCAAAGACAAGCCTTGGTTGCCTTTGAATTGCTTAATACGTGCTACTGCTGCTTTAAAGATCAATTGAATTGTGTTTCCCTTTTCCTTCCTTGATTTGGTTTCAAAAAAAAAATCAAGCTACTGTGAAAGTTTTTTCCCCCTTGATTTGGTTTAATTAGTCCTTATTTATAGTGGTTTTTAGGTTATTTATTCCTAATTCTCCAAGGCAATTAATATTAATAAAAAAAGAAATTAAAACCTAACTGAATTAAGTTTCAAAAAAATGCGTTGAAAAATTTTGCGCTGGCAAAAATTGTGGCAGCGGGCCCGTGGCGTGCCAGCTTTCCAGCCCGCAGGAATTTCCTGCGGGAAGTTATTTTGCCCGCAGGAATTTCCTGTGGGCGAAATAACTTTACCCGCAGCCGCCCGCAGGAAATTCCTGTGGGGGAAATAACTTTGTCAGCAAGAAATTCCTACGGGAAGTTATTTTGCCCGCAGGAAATTCCTGCAGGCGAAACGCCAGCAGGCCTGCGGGTGAACTGCAGCTGGCCCGACGGGCCCGCGTGACCACTTTTTGCTGCCGATTTTTTTTCTACTCTGATTTTTATTTTTATTTTTATTTTTTGATTTTTATTTGTTCATTTTCATTTTTTATTAATAAAAATTAGATACTAAGGTAAAACTTATTTAATTAAAATTATTTTGGACCAATTAAACAACCAAAATCATTTTAAACCAAAGAAAACATAATGGACCAGATTGGGTCAAAAATTAAGGGTCTACACCACTGCTCAGCTACTGCAGGATCTATGGTACCAAAGAAATCCTCAGCCCCAAACTTTCTCAATTTATCATAATGCCTCACCGGCACTTGTGGCTGTGGTTGCGGGGACGGCTGCTGCACCGGAGCTTGCCTCAATAATTCTACCACATGCCGTAACCAAACAGGCGGAATCTCATCAGCAGCTGGTCTCTTTGGTACAGGAGCAGGTGCCTCTCCAGCTCACTCAACCCTAGCTCCATCTCTACCCTCTTCAGGCGCTACACTCTCAGCACTACCTTCTATGGACTAACGTGATTGAGACGCCATCACTATCTATATCTGCAAACACAGCATAATATACCTTATCAAAGATTAGAGACAGCCAATACCAAAGCATGTATCTTAATCAAAAACCATATATTAAAATTAAAAATTTCTTTTTCTTACAATTACCTAGGTTGAGAATCTCAAACCTAGGCTCTGATACCAAAATAGTTGTAACACGCCTATACCCAATATAAGCATACTACATACACCCACATCTGTAATATACGTAAACCAGATACAGGAATGTCACGGTCTATTTTAAATCAAACCAATCTTTCTATTATCAATATAAGAAAACTTAAAACATTTAAGATATATTATAAAACATAATAGATAAAATATTTATTTATTAAGCAGCGGAAAATGTAGCGGCATATATATATACATCAAAATCCATAATTACAAAAATATAGAGTTATACATGCTTGGTAGTTTATCTCTGATCTTGAAGTCCAAAAATCAACACTTCACAAGCCTAGACTCGACTCAGTCCAGCTGAACTCTCCGGTTCAACCAGATCTACCCTATCACCTGCGCGATGAACCACAATCGCGCTAAGCCTACGGCTTAGTGGTACAAACCACAATAACAATATGCTTCAATGTAGTGCACATGTCATACTTTCAAATATCATAAACAATCCACAAGAATATCATATTTCAAACCTTACATTAAATTATATTATTCAATTGTTTCATCATTCATGATTCACATTTAAACAAAGACAAGCATGGTCCTAAAAGAAACTAATATGTCATTCTACTTCCAGATTTAATATTTTGGTTCAATAATCACATTTATCAAGCCCTTAGGCGATTCATTATTACAATGAGAAACATCTCATATGTAACATCCCAACTAGGCTTCAAAGGACTAGGCCCAACCAAGCTTCAAGGGGAGCTAAGCATGCTAAGCATCAACCCAACTTGGCTTCAAGGACCAAGCCCAACCCAGCTTCAAGGGATTGTTACTTTTAGGCATGCCACCATTAACAAAACTCTGAAAATTGAATAACATATTAGGCACACAATTCTTTTATTATTTCATTATCAATTCCATTCTCATTTTCTCATAATCATCTAGGCAACCTTACCCCAATTATTTCATTTGCATCATTATAGCCAACAATAATGGCTTCACATCTCATCATTAGGGTATACATAACCAATTGCATTGTACAAACATTTTGAATGATCATTTTATCTTTCACATTATGCAAATCATAGCATTAATCAATTGTATCAACAATGTAATAGATTACTTAACACATTTACAACCAAATGTGTTAAGTCCCAAAGTCATGTAAATGTATGCAACCATGTAGGGTTTGTACTTACCTCAAGAGCAACTCACACAACACCAAACTCATCTTCCAAGAATCCTTCAACACTTGGATTAGGGCAACTCAATCTCTTCAAAACCTAATCCAAAAGTGATTGTACACACTCACTTAGAGATACACATAAGATAATAAGGATAAGAACCAACTAGGGCAAACTCTACACATGACACGCTCAACAACACGGGCATGTCCTTGACTGCGCCCTACTCTCACAACACAGAAGCTTTGACACACTCAGTGACATGGGCATGTCACTGGTCATGTCACCAATCCAGAAAATAGAACCATTGACACGCCTAAAGACTTGGCCTTGCTCATGGGCGTGTCAGGCCAAAAATCCTAATTTCGACACCAACAACTTCACATTCAACAAACATCATACTTAACCCTTTTCCACTCCAAACAATATTACCCCAAACCATCAATAAACCATACTAGACTTACATAAACACCAAAACAACTCTAAACATACATCAAAACACAAATCACAATCATCATCACAACTCAACACATACACATACACAATCCACCACACTTGCTTTCCTTCACCAAACTAAACCTTTTCTCTCTTGAATCCAACCTCAAAATCAAAGTCAAATAGACAACACAATCTCTAACACATCAAAATAACCATACACATATCGTCAACAACCATACACCAAGCTCAATTCAAATACTTAAAAGAAAACCAAAGAATCAAGTGGAAAACTTACCAAAAGTGAAGAAAATATTTAGAATTTAAACTTGATCACTTGAAACACCTTCAAATCATGAGTTAGAAAATCACAAAATCCTCTCTTCCTTGGTTGATAATGGTGGACAACTCTTGAAGAAAGAAAGAAGAAGATAATGGAAAAGTCAAACAACTCTCAACTCTTAAACCACACAATTCTCCAATTAATCTCCACTAAGCAATTATAATAATATAATAATATAAATAACAAAAATATCATCTTTCACTTATTTTAATTTCCATTTTAAAATAACCAAAATATCTACTTTGACCTTAATTAAATGTTGACTTGTATATGTTGTATATATATCTATATATACAACATATACACACTCCTCTATCCTTTCTTATCTTCCCACTTAAACATACATATATACTTTATATCATTTAATCTAATTTCAACAATAATCATTCCAAAAATTTTAGGGTATAGTTTGGGATATTACATTTTCTTTTGGCCAAAAGAAATTTTGAGAGTCCCAAGTTTGGTTCCTAATTTCTTTTTTTTTGAAAGATCTCAGTTTTTCCCAAAAGTCTAAATCCTTTTCTGAAGTGTTTTAATGTGGTATTTATAGGAAAAAAATCCAAACCTAATTCTAATTGTCTAAGGAAATTAAAACCATTTAGGAAAAGAAATCAAAACCAAATAGAATTTGGTTTCAGAAAAAAACTGCACTAAAAAAATTGCACTGGCAAAAAATTACTGCAGGGCAGCATGAAAATTACGAGCGAATTGCCCAAGCCAATTTACTTTTTCGTCGCTGATTTTTATTTATTTTTTTAACTTTACTAATATTACCTTTTTATTTTTATTAAAAATTATAAATAATATATACTAAAATAAATATTATTTAATTAAAATACCACAAAAATTATTTTGAACTATAAAAATATCGGACCAGACTGGGTAAAAAATGAAGGGTCTACACACGGCCAAGACACTAGCTTGGTCGTATCACACATCAAAGGCAATATTTTAAAATAAGTTCGAAATAATTTTTATGGTATTTATTATTTATTTTAATATTTATTTTAATAATATAATATTTATTTTAATAATATAATATTTATTATTTATTATTTAAAATATAGAGTTTATTTTAAAAAAATAAAAATAATAAAAAATAAAAAATTGGACCAATTGACGAACAACCCGTGGCAACTACGTGGTACCTTTGGGTAATTTTCGTCTAAGCTCAATTTTTTTATTTCCCCTAAATAGTTTTGATTTCCTTAATCAACCAGTATTAGATTTTTAATTTTTCTATAAATAACACAATTAAAGACAAAAAAAAGGGACTTTTGATTTTTGGGAGACTTTTCTTTCGGCAGTGACTTTAGGAATTTTGATAATTTTTGGAGACGGAAGTTTTTGGGATCATTTCTAAGACTTGAAATGACAACAAAGAAAAATAGCAACAAAAAATTGACAACTCAAAATAAGAGGTAGTAATCATAATCAAGGCAATTGCCAAATTGCCAAAGCTCAACCGAAGAAGTAGATTGATTCAGGCAGTAGCAAATAATCAAAAAAAGCTTGGTTCAGATTCTTTAATTTCGGTGGATCAAAAAACGAAGGTTTGGTTTTTATGATTTTATTCATCCAAAACTTACAGTAACCATGCTTATAATTTTATTTGTTTAAGATTTACAGTAGCATATTTATGGTTGGTTTAACTTTTATTATATAGTATAACCGAGAAATTTTAATTCAAAACCATATATCCATTATATCACATTTGATTTTTCATGTTTACATATTATGTTTTGGAATCAAGATTTAAACCTTAATTTAGTAAACCTTAAACCCTAGTAATTATTTTCATAGAAATTATTTCATAAACCTTGATATAAATTGTACAGTGATCATAAATTCTTTGTGAAAAATAATAATATTATTAGTTCTATAAATCAAACCCTATTTTCTAAATACAAAACCCAAAAACCCCAATTTTTAAACATAAACCCTCTAAACCCTAATTTTATTCAAGAAGCCTTAATTTAAGATGTAAACCCTAAACTTATTTATTTATTGCTTTATTTAAAGTTAGATGCATGTTTTTTATATGTTTTGATGATTGATTTATTTGATTTTGATATTTGATTGGTTTATCATGGATAGATGGTTTCTTTATGATTATTATTTATTTATCTTGGTATTAAAATTGTAAGAGGTATGTTTCCATGATTGGGTACCTCATTAATTAATCTTTATGCAATTTAAATTATTTTTATATTTTGGAATTAATGTAAAAGATATGTTTTCACATTTCAGTGGGTGTCCTATTTAGTTTTAGACATGGATGATGTAAGGACATGTTTCCATCCTCGGATTGGTGTCCATTTATTTGTTTTATTTGAATATTGCTATGATTTTTAATAAATTATTTATTTATTCTTATGATTGCATGTAGTATGGATAATATCATTATATTTAAGAATTTTATAATATTAAGACTTGAAAAGGCCGGTTCCAATAAATTGGGCGCTATGGGGGTGCTGGGCTATTTCTCACTTTCCCCACATGTACCCAACTTTCCAAACCTATTAGGGGGTTGGGGATTCCTTAGAAATTGAGTCATCTACCCCTTTCTTTTTTTTAACTTATCCGGGTGGTGACTCCATTTTCTCAGGGCTTAGGCCCGTATTCTCTAAGGCCCCGAGCCTAACAGTGCTGAAGTCGCAAAACCATTCCACATGGGAGTGGGGGCAAAAATCTCCACTCACAGTGGTGACTCCATTGGGGATAAGAGAAGTTGATTCCATTTGTCTTTATATTTTTTTATTCTTTCTGATTATGATATTATCCATTGCATCATTTAGATTGCATCGTGTGCGTGAGTTAGGATGCCGTGTTACCCGTGTCGTGTTATGTAAGGGATACCATACTTTCACTCAAGGTATGGAGATCAAGCATGGAATAACAACTCATAGCCTACCTACTATGGGAGCCTAAAACCTTTCAACCTAAAGACTTAAGCTCATGTAATAGACCTAGTTATTTTCCTTAGGTTTTTACCCTGGATGCTTGTTGTTTGACTATGGTTAATTTATCATAGTGTAAATCATGGCTTATTTGGTTTGTTCTTTTTCTAATATGACCTAATTATATTGTGAGGTCAAATAATTTTTCTTCTAAATCCAAAAGACCAAAGCTATTTTCAAAATGTTTGAAATGGTCTTTGGACATAAAACTTTTCCAAAACAAGTAAAAAATTCTTTTCTCATGATCCAAATACAAAGCCCAAAATCCATTTTTTCTAAAAGCTTTTTACAATGGGTTTGAAATAAAATTATTTCACTTCATGACAACCTTTTAAATGAGCTTACAAAATATTTAGGTCTGTAATATCCTCATTTATGCCCTAGAAGTTTTGCTTGTTGTTGTTGTGGTTGTTGTTGTTATTGTTGTTGTTGTTGTATTGTTGGTTTAAATTGAGAAAAGAAAAGTATAAGTGTTTTGGGAAAGAATTTAGGGTTTAGAGATAAGTTTATATGTTGTGTATATTGTGATATATATAACATATACATTGGTCAAAAGAGTTGGTCAAGGCAAGAGGAGATATTTTTTTTAGGGCATGTGAAATTACCAAAATGGGCAAGAGATAACAAAGAGAATTAAGATATGTATGAGGGCATTATAGTAATTTTCCTTTGGATGGGTATTTAATGAAGTTTGACTTTGTGATTCTTGATCATTTTCTCTTCCTCTTGATGGTAGTGGCCGGCTCTCCATTAGCAAAAGGGAAGGAGAAGTGTTCTTGATAGTAAGATCAAGATTGAAGGGAGAATTGAAGAATCAAGTTGAAGATTTGTGGAATTTCTTCACTTTAGGTAAGTAATTTCTTGTTTTCTTTTATTAATTTGGAAATTGTGGTTAAGGTGTATTGAGAATTGTTGAGATGATGATTTAGTGTGTTGATGTGTGTTTATAAGTGTTAGAGTTGATTGTAAGTTAAAAATTGGAGGTTGTGTTGGTTTGGTTGTAATTATGGAAAAATAAGTGAAGATTGATAGTGGAAAATCAAGAGTAGAGTTTGAGTTAGGGTTTTGAGATGGTGTTTGTTTAATTGTGATATTAAGGTGTTTTAAAGTGATTATTGTAATGAATATGTATTTAGAACATTGATGATGTTCATTTGAAGCATGTGGTATGATGTATATTGAGTTTTAATGCATTTGGAAGAGAGTTGGTTAGAATTAGGGTTTTGAATTGGGAGACACGGCCAAAGGCCATGTGAGACACGGCCAAGTCATATGATTTTGGACGTGTTGGATTAATTTTTGGGTGACACAGCCGTGTTCCCAAGCCGTGTGAGCTACTGTGAGTTTTGGTTGAAGAGACACGGCCGTGTCCCTAAGCCGTGTTTGCTACTGCCAAAGTTGAATTGAGAGACACGGCCACAAGCTTGGCCGTGTCCCTCATGTGTGCTGCCCGTGTCCATCAAATGAGTTGGTTAGGGTTTTGTTTCTTTGTTCTTTTTGCATTGTTTTGGTTCTTCAAAGGTGGGTTGGTTCTTAAACCTAACCCTAAAACACTTTAAACACACTTGAATCAATGAATGAACTAATCAAATGCATATGGAAGATCCTAAAGCTATGAATCATATAATTTGTTCTTTGCCCTAATTGCATTGTTGAGATTTAAACAAGGTTATGTTATGCATTGTGAAAGGTATTGTATTTTATGAGGAATGTACCTTGAAATGTTGTATCAAAGATGAAATGATAATTCAAATAAGATATGATGAATGATGCTATATGAGATATAATGTGATCATGGATGAGATAAGTACACACTTGATTAATGAAGTGTTATATTGTGAAATGAAAGGTGAGGCCATTGTTATTGGCTATGATGATATTATTGAGAGAATGAAGGCATGTTTGCCTAAATGTTGATGAGAATTGAGAATGGAAATGATAATTGATATGTAAATGAATTGTGTGGCTAATGTGTTATTCCATTTTCAGAGTATGTTATTGGTGGCATGCCTAATGATAGTAACAATCTCTTGAAGTTAGGTTGGATTGAATCCTTGAAGCCTAATTGAGATGTTACCACCCTTGAAGCTAGGTTGGGTTAGTTCTTGAAGCCAAGTTGGGTAGAAGCTTAGCATGCTTTGCTCCCCTTGAAGCTTGGTTGAACTTAATCCTTGAAGCCTAGTTGGGTCTATGATATTGATATTGATAAATGTGATGATAGAACCAAAACATTAACTCTGAAAATTGAATGGCATATTAGTGTGTCTTGGGCCCATGCTTGTCTATGGTTAATGTGAGTCATGAATGATGCTTGTCTTAGCTTATTGTTGATGATGAATGATTAAATGAATATAAATGAGGTCTATGATAAGATGTGAAGTATGATATGCATATATATATATATATGTTGAGTTATAAAATGGAAAGCTATGTTATCAACTTGGCATATATGATGTTACATGCATAATATGGATTGAGAATTGGTACTGCATTGCATTAAAGCATAACATTAGCATGATTATCTTACTAAGCCGTTGGCTTAGCGCGATAGTGTTTAATCACGCAGGTAATAGAGTTGATAGAGTTGATCCCGAGAGCTCTTCGAGACCTAGTGAGGGTAGACATTGAAGAGTTGATTTTGGAGACTTAAAGATCAAAGGAGATTTGCCAATCATGTATAACTCTTTTTATATTTTGTAAAGTATTGATTAAATGTACATATTTGTATATTTGTAAATATGGAATTAAGTGTTTTCAAATATGTAAATATGTAAATATTTTATGACTTCCGCTGTGTAATAACTATATGTATGTATATATATATATCTAATGTGTTTTATTTTAAAAGTAAATGATCTACTTTTCTATATTATATAATGATAATAGTATTGTATCTATTTAAATGTTTTGAATGTTGAAGAAAACCGTAGCATCCCTATGTTTGGTGCACTTATGCTACATGGTTGTAGTTGTAGTGTGTGTGCATTGGATGTGGGGGTGTTACAATTGTTTTGGTATCAGAGCCTAGGTTTGAGATTCTCAACCTAGGTAATATGTTATAAAAAGAATATTTTGAATTAAAAAGTGAGTTTTTGAAATAAAATACATGTTTGGGATTGGCAATCTTTGATCTTTAATAAGGTGTGTCCTGTTGTGTTTGCAGTGTTAGGTGTTGATGGATTCTCATTTGAGACAGTCAGTTGAGGGCAGTGAGGAGAGTGTTGCTCCTGATGAGGGAGTTAGAGTTGAGAGTGCTGGGGAGGCACCTGCTTCTGGGTCGGGGAGACCAACTGGTGAGGAGGTTCCACCAGCTTGGTTTGTGCATATGATGGAGACTTTCAGGCAAGCGCCAGTACAACCAGTGCCACCACCCCCTCAGTCTTTGGTGCCAGTGAGGCACTATGACAAGTTAAGGAAGTATGGAGCTGAGGATTTTATTGGTACCACTGATCCAGCTGTGGCAGAACAGTGGCTTGACAAAGTTCAGAGGATCTTTATTTAGTTACAAGCCACCCCTGAGGAAAAGTTTGACTATGCAAGATCTTTGCTACAGAAGGATGCCTACGATTGGTGGAAGACTGTGCCACATTCCATGGAAGATCCACCAACTTTGTCATATGCAGATTTCTTGAGGGAATTCGAGTTGAAATATACTCCTAGGGAGTATAAGGATATGAAGAAGATGGAATTCTTGAGCTTGAAGCAAGATAACAAGACTGTTACTGAGTATGAAGTTGAGTTTATTCGACTGAGTCAGTATGCTGGGGGCATCATTGCTGATGAGATTGATAGATGCCGGCGATTTCAGGAGGGATTGAGGCCCTCGATCATGTGTTTAGTGGCTGGATCTCGATATCACGATTTCTCCCAGTTAGTGGAAGCAGCTCGAAGTGTAGAGCGAGCTCAAGTGATTGCAGCTGCTTCAGAGGATGAGGTTAGGGTGAGAAGGCCCCAGTTTGAGGCAGGGTCTTCTTCAGTGAAGAGGGGTAGAGGAAGCTTTGTTCCTCGGAGTATTAGGAGCCAGAGACCAGCAGGTAGATCAGTGCAGTTCCAGAGACAAAGATTCAGACCTGCAGCTTCAGTGGCAAGTGCTCCAACCCCTATGGTTCAGAGATCCACCTTACCTATTTGCATCCATTGTGGGAGGCCCCATGGTGGTCCATGTTGGAAAGCTGGTGTTGCTGGGGTATGTTTCAGGTGTGGGTCACCGGATCACTTTGTGAGAGATTGCCCTGAGAGGCAGAGGCAGATGTCAGTTGATTCTGCCGCTTCTCGAGCCAGTGTGAGGGGAGGCAGAGGTGCCAGCCGAGGTGGTAGAGCAGGGTTCATATCTAGAGGTGGTGCTGCATCCAGGGAGACTAGACCGGAGGAGGTTGGTTCTTCCCAGAGGATGTATGTTATGCAGAGGCAGCCGGATGCATCGGCGGTCATAGCTGGTACTTTTTCTTTATTTGATACTGCAGTACTTGCTTTGATTGATCCGGGCTCCACCCATTCTTATATTAGTGCATCTGTATTGCCTGTGTTTGATGTGCATGCTGAGTCCCTAGGGTTTGATGTTTTGGTGACAAATCCGTTAGGGCATAGTGTGATTGTGAGTAAAGTGCATCGGGATAGTGCAGTGAGGGTGCAGGGTGAGGAGTTCCTTGGAGATTTGATTGAGATGCCATTTAAGGAATATGATGTGATTTTAGGCATGGATTGGCTATCTCGACATGGAGCTGTGGTGGATTGTAAAAAGAAAATTGTTTCTTTGAGAACCGGTGATGGGAGAGAGGTGATAGTATCTAATGAGCAGGAACAGTTAGCCTCCTTATTTGTTTCAGCTGTTGCAGCCCGGAGGTTGATTAGGAAGGGGTGTGAAGCCTATCTTGCTCATGTGGTAGATACTAGAGTGAAGGGTTCTCCTATTGATAGCATTGCCACAGTTGCAGAGTTCCCTGATGTTTTTCCAGAGGAGTTGACAGGATTGCCTCCTGAGAGAGAGGTGGAGTTCGGTATCGAGCTGTTGCCGGGTACCACTCCTATCTCCATTACTCCTTACAGAATGGCACCAGCAGAATTGAGGGAGTTGAAAGTGCAATTACAGGAGCTGTTGGATAAAGGATTCATTCGCCCCAGTGTTTCTCCTTGGGGAGCTCCTGTGTTATTTGTAAAGAAGAAAGATGGTACTATGAGGTTGTGCATTGACTATAGGCAATTGAACAAGGTGACCATTAAAAATAAGTATCCTTTGCCTAGAATCGATGATCTCTTTGATCAGTTGAAGGGAGCGTCAGTATTCTCTAAGATTGATCTAAGATCGGGGTACCATCAGCTGAGAGTCAGAGCTGAAGATGTTCCGAAGACTGCATTTCGGACCAGGTATGGGCATTATGAGTTTTTAGTTATGCCTTTTGGTCTGACGAATGCACCTACAGCTTTTATGGATTTGATGAATAGGGTGTTTAGGCCCTATTTGGATCAGTTTGTAGTGGTCTTCATTGATGATATTCTGGTGTATTCGAGGAATGAAGAGGAACATGATTTGCATCTGCGGATTGTGTTGCAGATTTTGAGAGAGAAGCAACTATTTGCCAAATTGTCGAAGTGTGAGTTCTGGTTGGATCAGGTAGCTTTTCTCGGACATATTGTTTCAGCAGAAGGCATTAGAGTTGATCCGAGCAAAGTTGAAGCCATTTTGAATTGGAGTCCACCCAAGTCTGTGACAGAGGTTAGAAGTTTTCTGGGTTTGGCAGGCTATTACCGGCGGTTTGTGAAAGGATTTTCTTTGATAGCTACTCCACTCACCAGATTGCTTCGTAAGGGAGTGAGGTTTTTGTGGACAGATCAGTGTCAGGCTAGCTTTGAACAGTTGAGAGATTTGTTGACTCAAGCGCCTGTTCTCACTATACCTGTAGAAGGCCAACCCTATGTGATCTACAGTGATGCTTCACATAGAGGTTTGGGGTGTGTATTGATGCAGGAAGGGAAAGTTATAGCTTATGCATCTCGACAGTTGAAACCGCATGAGTTTAACTATCCTACCCATGATTTGGAGTTGGCTGCCATTGTTTTTGCATTAAAGATTTGGCGCCATTATCTGTTTGGGGAGAAATGTTTCATTTACACTGATCACAAGAGTTTGAAGTATTTGGGTGTTCAGAAAGAGCTCAACCTTCGGCAGAGGAGATGGTTAGAATTGATTAAAGACTACGACTGTTTGATAGATTATCATCCAGGTAAAGCAAATGTGGTTGCTGATGCCTTAAGTCGGAAGTCTTTAGCTGGTTTAACAGTTTACTCGCTCTCGTTGCTTGTTGAGTTGAGAGCATTGCGTGCCAGTTTTGTACCTTGTGATGATGGTGCATTATTGGCACAGTTACAATTGAAGCCTGTTTTGTTGGATCAGATCAAAGAGGCTCAGTTAGCTGATAAGAAGATTCAGAAGATTGTTTTAGATTGTGAGAGTGGAAAGACTAGAGATTTTGTTGTGAAGGATGATGGGAGCCTATGGTTTAAGAATAGATTGTGTGTACCCGATAATGCTGACTTGAAGAGGATCATTTTAGAGGAAGCTCATCAGTCTTTATTTGCTATGCATCCGGGTAATACGAAGATGTATCATGATTTGAGACAGCATTATTGGTGGATTGGGTTGAAGAGAGACATTGCTGAGTTTGTATCAAAATGTCTCACTTGTCAGAAGGTTAAAGCAGAGCATCAAGTTCCCACTGGGTTACTTCAACCGTTGTCAGTGCCAGAGTGGAAGTGGGAAAGAGTGACAATGGACTTTGTGTCTGGGTTGCCTTTGACACAAAGGAGACATGATGCTATATGGGTGATTGTGGATAGATTAACTAAGACAGCTCATTTCCTTCCGGTTCGGATGGATTACTCTTTGGAGAGGTTGGCTGAGCTATTCATCCATGAGATTGTGAGATTGCATGGTGTTCCAACTTCTTTAGTGTCTGATCGAGATCCCAGGTTTACTTCGAGATTTTGGAAGAGTTTGCATGGTGCTTTGGGTTCTCGACTGCATTTCAGTACTGCTTTTCATCCACAGACGGATGGACAGTCTGAGAGGGTGATACAGATCATTGAGGATATGTTGAGAAGCTGTGTCATTGATTTCACTGGAAGTTGGGATAGATTCTTACCTCTTGTGGAGTTTGCTTACAATAACAGTCACCAATCCAGCATCGGAATGGCCCCATTCGAGGCATTGTATGGCAGACGGTGTAGGACTCCTCTGTGTTGGAGTGAGCTTGGTGATGATAAATTGATAGGGCCTGATTTGATTCAAGAAACTGAAGAGAAAGTAAAGTTGATTCGAGGCAGATTGAAAGCAGCTTCAGACCGACAGAAGTCCTATGCAGATCTGAAGAGGAGAGACATTCAGTTTGATGTTGGAGATAAGGTATTTTTGAAGGTATCTCCTTGGAAGAAGATTTTGAGGTTCGGTCGGAAAGGGAAATTGAGTCCTCGTTTCATCGGACCGTATGAAGTGTTAGAAAGAGTTGGGCCAGTGGCGTATAGACTTGCTTTGCCACCTGAGTTGGATCGTATTCATAATGTGTTCCATGTATCTATGTTGAGGAGGTATAGGTCGAATCCATCTCATGTGTTGCCATTTGAATCTATTGAAGTGAGCCCAGACTTGACATTTGAAGAGGAACCAGTTGCTATCTTGGCACGAGAAGTGAAAGAGTTGAGGAACAAGAGTGTACCATTGGTGAAGGTTCTATGGAAGAACCACGGAAAAGAAGAAGCAACTTGGGAAAATGAACAAACCATGCGAGAGCAATATCCTCAGTTGTTTCAGACTTGATATCAGGTAATTTCGAGGACGAAATTTCTTTTTAGAGGGGGAGAATTGTAATATCCTCATTTATGCCCTAGAAGTTTTGCATGTTGTTGTTGTGGTTGTTGTTGTTATTGTTGTTGTTGTTGTATTGTTGGTTTAAATTGAGAAAAGAAAAGTATAAGTGTTTTGGGAAAGAATTTAGGGTTTAGAGATAAGTTTATATGTTGTGTATATTGTGATATATATAACATATACATTGGTCAAAAGAGTTGGTCAAGGCAAGAGGAGATATTTTTTTTAGGGCATGTGAAATTACCAAAATGGGCAAGAGATAACAAAGAGAATTAAGATATGTATGAGGGCATTATAGTAATTTTCCTTTGGATGGGTATTTAATGAAGTTTGACTTTGTGATTCTTGATCATTTTCTCTTCCTCTTGATGGTAGTGGCCGGCTCTCCATTAGCAAAAGGGAAGGAGAAGTGTTCTTGATAGTAAGATCAAGATTGAAGGGAGAATTGAAGAATCAAGTTGAAGATTTGTGGAATTTCTTCACTTTAGGTAAGTAATTTCTTGTTTTCTTTTATTAATTTGGAAATTGTGGTTAAGGTGTATTGAGAATTGTTGAGATGATGATTTAGTGTGTTGATGTGTGTTTATAAGTGTTAGAGTTGATTGTAAGTTAAAAATTGGAGGTTGTGTTGGTTTGGTTGTGATTATGGAAAAATAAGTGAAGATTGATAGTGGAAAATCAAGAGTAGAGTTTGAGTTAGGGTTTTGAGATGGTGTTTGTTTAATTGTGATATTAAGGTGTTTTAAAGTGATTATTGTAATGAATATGTATTTAGAACATTGATGATGTTCATTTGAAGCATGTGGTATGATGTATATTGAGTTTTAATGCATTTGGAAGAGAGTTGGTTAGAATTAGGGTTTTGAATTGGGAGACACGGCCAAAGGCCATGTGAGACACGGCCAAGTCATATGATTTTGGACGTGTTGGATTAATTTTTGGGTGACACAGCCGTGTTCCCAAGCCGTGTGAGCTACTGTGAGTTTTGGTTGAAGAGACACGGCCGTGTCCCTAAGCCGTGTTTGCTACTGCCAAAGTTGAATTGAGAGACACGGCCACAAGCTTGGCCGTGTCCCTCATGTGTGCTGCCCGTGTCCATCAAATGAGTTGGTTAGGGTTTTGTTTCTTTGTTCTTTTTGCATTGTTTTGGTTCTTCAAAGGTGGGTTGGTTCTTAAACCTAACCCTAAAACACTTTAAACACACTTGAATCAATGAATGAACTAATCAAATGCATATGGAAGATCCTAAAGCTATGAATCATATAAGTTGTTCTTTGCCCTAATTGCATTGTTGAGATTTAAACAAGGTTATGTTATGCATTGTGAAAGGTATTGTATTTTATGAGGAATGTACCTTGAAATGTTGTATCAAAGATGAAATGATAATTCAAATAAGATATGATGAATGATGCTATATGAGATATAATGTGATCATGGATGAGATAAGTACACACTTGATTAATGAAGTGTTATATTGTGAAATGAAAGGTGAGGCCATTGTTATTGGCTATGATGATATTATTGAGAGAATGAAGGCATGTTTGCCTAAATGTTGATGAGAATTGAGAATGGAAATGATAATTGATATGTAAATGAATTGTGTGGCTAATGTGTTATTCCATTTTCAGAGTATGTTATTGGTGGCATGCCTAATGATAGTAACAATCTCTTGAAGTTAGGTTGGATTGAATCCTTGAAGCCTAATTGAGATGTTACCACCCTTGAAGCTAGGTTGGGTTAGTTCTTGAAGCCAAGTTGGGTAGAAGCTTAGCATGCTTTGCTCCCCTTGAAGCTTGGTTGAACTTAATCCTTGAAGCCTAGTTGGGTCTATGATATTGATATTGATAAATGTGATGATAGAACCAAAACATTAACTCTGAAAATTGAATGGCATATTAGTGTGTCTTGGGCCCATGCTTGTCTATGGTTAATGTGAGTCATGAATGATGCTTGTCTTAGCTTATTGTTGATGATGAATGATTAAATGAATATAAATGAGGTCTATGATAAGATGTGAAGTATGATATGCATATATATATATATGTTGAGTTATAAAATGGAAAGCTATGTTATCAACTTGGCATATATGATGTTACATGCATAATATGGATTGAGAATTGGTACTGCATTGCATTAAAGCATAACATTAGCATGATTATCTTACTAAGCCGTTGGCTTAGCGCGATAGTGTTTAATCGCGCAGGTAATAGAGTTGATAGAGTTGATCCCGAGAGCTCTTCGAGACCTAGTGAGGGTAGACATTGAAGAGTTGATTTTGGAGACTTAAAGATCAAAGGAGATTTGCCAATCATGTATAACTCTTTTTATATTTTGTAAAGTATTGATTAAATGTACATATTTGTATATTTGTAAATATGGAATTAAGTGTTTTCAAATATGTAAATATGTAAATATTTTATGACTTCCGCTGTGTAATAACTATATGTATGTATATATATATATCTAATGTGTTTTATTTTAAAAGTAAATGATCTACTTTTCTATATTATATAATGATAATAGTATTGTATCTATTTAAATGTTTTGAATGTTGAAGAAAACCGTAGCATCCCTATGTTTGGTGCACTTATGCTACATGGTTGTAGTTGTAGTGTGTGTGCATTGGATGTGGGGGTGTTACAAGGTCAATTATGAAATCCCAAAAATCAATTGTGTGCCTAGCTCATGCTAAGAAATATTAATCATAGGCTTATTTTTTGCATGAATCATTAGTTACTTTTTAAGTGAGAAATCTATTTATAATAAACCTCTTAATTTAGTTTTAATCCAATATAGCATAAAAGCTACTTTAGTTGATTGGATGGATTAAAGCCTAATTAATGGAAATTATCATGAACTGATTTCCATCTTTGAAATTTTAACTATTGGTCAAAATCACCCGAGGGAATTTTTCAAGAACAAAATATCCCATGCTGGTATTTTGCTAACTATATACCTAGGAAAAGAGACTCGCCATTCGTGTGTGGAAGTTATAAGGTTGAAAGGAATGCTCTAATTATCTTTGTTTGTTTATTGTTTGTGCATACAAGCATACATGTATACACACATTGCACTACATGTCATTGATCCTTTATGGCTCATAGACCTCGAGTACTGCAGTTCAAGAGCATACAAAGACACCACCTACAACATTGATTTTGATCCAAGTACTTCATTGGGATGATGGATGCAAACTAGCTAAGGGACATAGTCGATGAAGTTGTTAAAGCTAGGATGGCCGAGATACAAGATCAGTTGGTTGAGATTATGAGGACCCAGTTGATTGAAATTCTGGAGATCATCAATAATGCTAATGAGGCATCTCCTATTGACTGAAAGAAAAAGGGAAAGGCGACATTAACGAAGAACAAGTTCACTAATAGAGATCAAATGAGAAATGAGAAGTCAATCCCTATTATACAAGACCAGTAGAACCATGTGTTGTCTAAGTGGAGCAATAAGGGTGAGTACCACCCCAATGGGCAAAGAAAAAGGGAAAGAGGAGGTGCGACAACTAAATCTGCAATGAAGCATAAATTTTTAGATCTAAGAAAACCTTTGTCTTTGGTTTTGAACAAGCTACAAAAGAAGAGACTATTAGAGCCATTGGCCCCTCGATCTTTGCTGAATTCTTTACCCCCAAAATTTGATACCAAAGCCTTTTGTTAATTTCATCAGACTCAAGAACATGAGATAGATAAATGTACCTGATTGAGGCATGAGATTCAAGACCTGATTGATAGTGGTAAGCTCCCTAAGCCCAATAAACCCAATACTAAGAATAATTTTCTGCCTAAATTTGGAAGGGCGCCACAGCTTGCAACCTTCATCAAGAGTTTTATCTTGTCATCTTGTCATGATATGGATGGAGAAGCTGCTAAAGAGGATGCTACTAAGCAAACTTGGACTAACTATGGATGATGAAGCAATGATCCTTGATGATGGAACAATCCTTGCCCTTTATATGTCTAAATAAATAAAGTATCTTTGACTCCAACTCAATGAACCTCCCTTAGCTTGAAGTGTTGCTCTTTTTATTTCACTTTCTTTAGTACTTATTTGAATCAATTATGTTTTTCAAATTATGTTTGTTTGAATAAATTATTTTCATTCAATTTTTATTGGTCTTTGTTCATTTTGGTGCTCAACCAATGACGAGTATAACTTGATAATTATAAATTAATATATCTATGCATCATAATTTGAATGACTTTACTAGATGATGGAGTTATTCTATAGCATTGAGCTGTGTATGCTTACTTAGAGAGGGCTCCTACGTAATTACCTTTGTCTAGGTCCTAGTCCAGTCTTAGAACATGCTTTGACAAACTTTTGAGGTGAAATTGAACTCTGCTTATTTAAGGGAGAGATGATCTAGGCATTGTTTGGTAAGCCAACAACTAGTATCAACCCTATTGACATCAATCTCTAGTTGTCCCTTTGAGCCTTTATAAATTTAACTTACTCTTCATTGGCTAGTAAACCCAATAACCTACCCTAGCTATTGTGACTTTTATGACAAATCTAATTATCACTAAGGTGAAGAGGCGAGAAGGTCAAATAAAGGAATGCATAGTCAAGATCATAAGGGTAGTTGAAGTTCACCTGATATCTCCGATTCATTAAAATGATGAGAAATGATTTATCCTTGTCTCAAGTTACTACACTCATCCATTATCCTTGTCTCACTTTACTCCACTCATCCATAAACAGAAGTATAGAAAGGTGCAAGCGAGACAATTTGTAGACCATTAATTTTTGACCCAGTCCAATATGATATTTTTAAATAGTCCAAAATAATTTTTATGGTGTTTTAATTAAATAATATTTATTTTTTAAAAAAATTAATAATAAAAAGGATAATAAATAATAAATAAATAAAAATCTGCAATGAAAAATTTTTGTCGAGGGCGACGAATTGGCTTGGGCCAATTGGCTGCAGGAAAAACCTACGATGAATTGGCCACAAGAATCTATGGCGAAATGGCCATAGGCCAATTCACCGTAGGAAAATCCTATGGTGAATTGGCTTGGCCCACCCCCGAGTCAGCAGTACCAAAGCTCAGTGGCCGCAGATTTTCTTTGCCATCGCACTTTCGCATGCCCCACCCATGTACGGTTTTGCCAAAACCCTATTCTACTTGGTTTTTAATATTGTTTCCTAAAACATTTTTTATTTCCTTAGCCAATTAGTATTAGATTTTTATTTTTTCTTATAAATACAACATTAAAGACATAGATTGAGGAGCTCAAAATTTTTGGATCTGAAATTTTTTATCGAACTTTAGACTTTTAGATTTTTTCAGCAAGAAAAGAGAACCTTGAAGAAGCAGTAAGCAACAACAATCCATCAAAGGCAGCCTATACTATCTTTATTATTGCTCAACAAGAATTCAAAGATTCTAGTGGAACCAAAAATGGAGATTTGAATCTATATTTATTTGTTTATGTTTGCAGTAGCTTCTTTCTTCCAATTTCGAAACCCTATTTTCTAAATCTTAAACCCTAAAATCTTAATTTTCAACACCAAAACCTATAACCCTAAAAGCCAATTTTCAAAATTGGCTAGCGGGACCGCCGTATGTGCTCATCGAAGGGATCAATATTTATTTGTGCATTGAGAGTCTTTATGTTTAACTTCCTTTATTATGATTATTCAAAATACAGTAGCTTTATTCAAAATTCAAACCTAAACCCTAATTTATTCAAACCATAAATCTTAATTAATTCTATTTTTCAAATCATCATAGTAGCTTGTTCCTTTCAAATATCTAAAGATTTTATTTTATTTTCATAAGCTTCAATCTTATTTACTTAAACCCTAATTGTCAAACATAAAACCCTAGAAATCCTAATTGATACATGAGCCCCAAAGGTTATATACTTACTGTTTTATTTAAATTGGATGAATGTTTATTATATTTTTTGATTGATGTTTGATGTCTTTGATGAATGTTTTATTTATGATGAATGGATGTTTACTTTTATTGATTTGTTTTGATTTCAAAACATTGTAAGAGGTATGTTTTCATATTTTGGGTATCTCATGTCGTGAGCATCATGTAATTTATTTTATTTTAAAGTTTTTGAATCAATGTAAAGGACACGTTTCCACCTTTCGATGGATGTCCTATTTAGTTTTAGACATGGATGATGTAAGGACATGTTTCCATCCTCAGATGGGTGTCCATTTATTTGTTTTTCTTGGACATTGTTGTGATTTTAATAAAGTATTTATTTATTCTTATGATCACATGTAGAATGGATAATATCATCATATTTAAGAATTTTATAATATTAAGACCTACAAAGGAGGCCGGTTCCAATGAACTGGGCGTTGTGGGGGTGCTGGGCCGTTTCTCACCTTCCCCACATGTACCCAACTTTTTGAACCCATTAGGGGGTTGGGGATTCCTTAGGAATCGAGTCATCCACCCCTTTATTTTTCTTGGCCCGTCCGGGTGGTGACTCCATTTTCTCCGGGCTTAGGCCTATGTTCTTTAAGGCTCTGAGCCTAAACAGTGCCAAAGTTGCAAGAACCCCACTAGAAGTGGGGATAAAAATCCCAGCTCACAATGGTGACTCCACTGGGGATAAGAGAAGTTGATTTCATTGGTATTTTTATTATTCTATTCTTTCTTATCATGGTATTATCCATTGCATCATTTAGTTTGCATTGTGTGTGTGAGTTAGGATGCCCATGTTACTCGTGTTGTGTTATGTAAGGGATACCATACTTTCACTCAAGGTATGGAGATTGAGCATGGCATAACCACTCATAGCCTTGTACCATTTGGTATATACTTGCTATGGGAACCAAACCCTTTCAGCCCAAAGATTAAAGCTCATGTAATTGGCCTAGTTACTTTTCTTAGGTTTTTACCCCAAATGATTGTTCTTTGACTATGATTAATTTATCTTTGTTTAAATCATGGCTTATTTGGTTTGTTCTTTCTCTAATATGACCTAAGTACATTGTAAGCTCAAATTAAATTTTTCTTTAAGTCCAAAAGACCAAAGCTATTTTCAAAACTTTTCAAAATGGTCTTTGGACATAAAACTTTTCTAAAAATAAATCAAAAATTATTTTCTCATGACCTAAATACAAAGCCCAAAATCCATTTTTCTAAAATCTTTTTACAATGGGTTTTTCAAACAAAACTATTTTTTGCATTTCATCACACCTTTTCTTTGAAAGAGCTTACAAATTATTTAGGTCAATAATGAAAATACCAAAAATCAATTATGAGCATAGTTTATACTAAGAGTTATTACTCGTGGGCTTGTTTTTGGCATGAATCATTAGTTACTTTTTCAAGTGAGAAATCTATTTATAATAAACCTCTTAATTTAGTTTTAATCCAATATAGCATTAAAGCTGCTTTAGTTGATTGGATGGATTAAAGCCTAAATAATGGGAATTATCATGAAATGATTTTCATTTTTGAAAATATAACTATTGGTTGAAACGTCCGAGGGAAATATTCAAAAATAAGATACCCCATATTGGTATTTTATTAACCATATACCTAGGAAAAGAGACTCGCCATTTATGTGTGGAAGTTGTAAGGTGGAAAGGAACGTCCTATTTATCCTTGTTTGTTTGTGAATATGCATACATGCATCACATCACATATCATTAATCCTTTCTAGCTCACACCCCGGGATTACGATAGTTCAAAGGCTTACGACAATCCGACCTACGCCGGAGATGAAGAATCTAGCAAAGACTCAATCTCTTTTTTACCAAAATCAGTGGAGCCCGAACAAATTGAAAGAATGGTGGACGACGCACTCAATGTTAAAGTGAAAGAACTAAAGGGGGCCCTAGTTGAGATCATGAAGAATCAAATGAATACAATGTTTGGGAACAATGCCGAAGCATGCGCAAGCACCAAAAAAGATAAGGGAAAGGCAAAAGTTGGTGAAATGGCTTTTGATGATGATAAGGTGATCGTTGATGATGATGACGATTGGGCTCAATAGTTCCAAGATCCTCAAGACAAGAAGAAAGAGTCAAAGGTTGTTGAAAGATCAGCTGCGGAGAAAACTGAAACTTCAGATGTTGAAAAGATGATTGCAAACTTGGAAAAGAAATTTGAGAAGAAACTGAAAACCGAAGAGATGTCCGAGATCGATAAACTATTTGAACAAGATATTGAGGTCCCTTACAAGTTCAAGATGCCATCATTTGCAAAGTTTGATGAAACCAAAAATCCTCACCTCCATGTGAAGCAGTATCACTACTATGCAGTCTGCCCGAGCTAATAAGGCTCAACCTCTGAGGTATTTTATGCTCTCATTGGACACTATCATCCAAAATTGGTTCAATACCTTAGATGCTGGCGCACAAAAGAGTTGGGATCTGCTATACAAGGCCTTCATCCAACAATATCGATACAATGTCGAGATGGAAGTTACCTTAATGGAAGTTGAATCCATTAGACAAAAGCTAAATGAGAATTTTGTTGACTATGTGAAAAGATGGAGGAATAAGGCTGCTTTGCTCAAGAGAAGGCCTGATGAATCTTATCAAATTAGAATGATTGTGAGAGGAGTGTTATCTAGCCTTCGTGAAAGGATATCTTATACACTCATTCAGGATTTTAAAGACCTTTTACAAGCTGGTCTACAATTGAAGAGTGGGAAAGAGAGAAGAACCACTTTTCAACAAAGAAGGAATGAGAAAGGAAACTATTAGTCTGGTAACCAAAGCATGCAAAAGGCCGTTGGTGTTAATGCTACTGGCCAAGGAGGAAGAAGGTAGTTTTCAAAATTACGGAAGCCTCTCTCTTAGGTCCTCAATAAGCTACAAAAGAATGGATTATTACAAACCTTAAATCCTTATCCTTTGCCTAACCCTCTCCCACCTAATTTTGACACTAAGGCATTTTGTCAATTTCATCAAATGAAAGGGCATGACATGGATAGATGTGTGAGGTTGAGGCATGAGATCCAGAATTTGATTGATAATGGGAAGCTGCCCGAGCCCAACAAGCCAAACACTAAAGATAATCCATTGCCAAGGTTCAATAGAGTACCACCACCAGCAACCTTCGTGATTAGAGGAGGTTGCATGAAAGTTTTGTCATGTCTTCTTTCCAAGATGTTGATGAAGAAGCAACCAAAGAAGAAGTGGTATTTAGCAAAGTTGAACAAACTATGGTGAGTAAAGAAGTAGCAATCTGTGTTATGAATGAATTTTGGGATTTAAGCAATAGTGATGATGATCTTGTACCCAAGGAGGAATGGACCTAGTCCGAGCCCAAAGAAGATGAAGTAATGAACACTAGATCTTATAAGCCTTATGCAAGGCCATCACCTAAGGAGGTAGAAACTAATAAAGGAAAGGAAGTCAAAGTGGGAAATAAAGAAGAAGAAGATGATACTGTACATAAGCAGTTGAAGAGAACCCAAGCAATTGTTAGCATTTGGGACTTATTGGCCACTTCTAAGAAGCACCGTGAAACTATGGCCAAGGCCTTAGCTAGCATGCCAATTTCCACTTCCACAACACTGAAGGAGCTGATTAACTTCATAAAAGTTGAAGGAGTAATGAAATGTGAAGACATTTAAAAGAAGAGCGAAGTTAATATGGGAATGGTAACTTTCTCATATGCGGATTTACCAAAAGAGGGTAGAGATCACATATGTCCTCTCTTTATCAAAGTAGAAATCAAAGGAAAAAGGACTCCAAGTGTGATGGTTGATGATGGGTCCACCATAAATGTTTGTCCACTTAAAATATTGCCAAAGCTAGCTATGTCAATAAGGGATCTAAGCTCAACTGAGGTAACCATTCGAGCTTATGACAATACCAATAGGCATGCCAAAGGAACTTTCAAAGCTGCTGTGAAGGTTGGTCCAATTGAATATATTATTGAATTTATTGATTTGGACATACCTGTTACTTTTGCTCTGCTTTTGGGATGACCATGGTTCCATCCTCTCGGTGGAGTTCCTTCCACCCTTCATCAAAAGATCAAGTTCCCTAACAGAGATGAGACGGTGGTCATCGAGGCCGAGGATAATGAGGTTGTTAATTCTCTAATGGTAGAGAGGCCTCTCAATAGTTTTCAAGTAGTTATAATTTCTAATGATGAAGTAGTGGACTCTAAGGTCTTGAACGTTATGAAGAACATGAGCTACCTTCTTGTTGCTGTCTTAGAAAGAGCAAGGTCGGTATGATAAAACTTTTGAATTTTAAGACTCAAACTACCAAGAAAGGACTAGGGTATGAAGAAAGCAAAAAGATTTTCATCCAAAGAAGAATGAAAAGATGAGCTTCCCACCTCTTGAAGAGATCTTTGTCAAAGGTTCAGACATGGGACCACTCCAAGGAAAGCCCAAGCCAATCATGTTCACTAGAAAGTTGATCCCCAATTTTGAAATTTTTGCTGATGTTGCCGAGCTAGTGGAACAAGTGAAGAAGAGCTCACCATGCCAGCCGACAAGGAGCCCAATCCAGAAAGGAAGAAGGAACCTATTCTGAAAGCCGAAAAAAATCCAGAGGAGATTGCTACCTTAGTCGAAGAAAAGTTTGAAGATGTCCTGCTTTATGATTTTGAGAACAATGACAATGATTTTGATTTTGATTTTAATTTGTCTACTTTGTATGAGGATGATGATGTTTTCTTTTCCAAAATGAATGCAATAAAGTCTGATTTTGCTTACTTGTGTGATGTTTCTCCTGATGGTTGCATACATTTAAATATGGGTACATGAGCATCTTTAATATTAACTCTGTTGATACACAATCATTAAATTTGAGAACAACCAAAAATCCTAAAAACATTAGCATAACATCCGACCTTACTCCTGATGAAAGAGGGATTTGAAAAAATATTTAAAAAATATGAAGAAGTATTTGCTTGATCTTATGAGGTTATGCCTGGAATAGATCGAGACATAGTCGAACACCTGATTCCTACTTACACCTACATGAAACCTGTCAAATAAAAGCTTAGGCGATTAAGACCTGAATGGGTTGAATTGGTTAAAGAAGAGGTCACTAAACAAATACAAGTAAAGTTCCTTTAACTGATAGATTATCCAGATTGGCTAGCCAACATAGTACCCGTGCCGAAGAAAGATGGAAGAATTAGGGTCTATATGGACTATAAAGATTTAAACAAGGCTTCCCATGAAGATGATTTTCCTTAACCCATACAGATGTTCTCATTGATAGTGCAGCCTCTAGCATGCTACACTCATTTGTAGATGGAACTTTCGGATACAACCAAGTGTTAATGGCCCAAGAGGATAAAGCCAAAACTTCTTTCATTACTACATGGGGTATATTTTGTTATAGGGTGATGTCGTTCAGATTAAAGAATGCTGGAGCAACCTACCAAAGGATGGCCACTGTGAGCAGGATTTTTGCCCCCACTCCCGGTGGAATGGTTCTTGCGACTTCGGCACTGTTTAGGCTTGGGGCCTTAGAAAACACAGACCTAAGTCCAAAGAAAATGGAGTCGCCACCCGGACGGGCCGGGAAAAAGAAAGGGGTGGATGACTCGATTCCTAAGGAATCCCCAACCCCCTAATGGGTTCGGAAAGTTGGGTACATGTGGGGAAGGTGAGAAATGGCCCAGCACCCCCACAACACCCGATTCATTGGAACCGGCCTCCTTTACAAGTCTTAATATTATAAAATTCTTAAGTATAATAATATTATCCATATTACACACAATAATTAAAAGAAAGAATCATTATATTAAAATCAAAGCAATGTCCAAGCAAAACAAATAAATGGACACCCATCCGAAGATGGAAACATGTCCTTTACATTGGTTCTAAAATATAAAAGCAATTTAAATTACATGATATTTAACTAATGAGGTACCCACAAAGTGGAAACATACCTCTTACAACATTTGAAAATCTAAATAAATCGATAAAAGTAAATAACCATTCATCATAAATAAATTATTCATCAAAAATATTAAACATCAATAGAAAGTAAACATCTGTCCATGATAAATTAAATAAACCAAGCATTGAACTTAAATAAATTAAAGCATATAAATCAAAGTATAATCAAATATAAAATTGAATAAGTCAAGTAAAAATTCTAATTAGGGCTACTGTTTCTATTTAAGATTTCATGTATTTAGGGCTTTGGAAGCTACTGTAAGTTTTTAAAGGAATTAAAATAAATTAAGGTTTTATGTTTTAAAAGGTTGATAAAATTCTTTAATTAACCAAATTAGCATTTGAGTGGTAAGATCATGAAATTAGGGTTTGAACACTTTAAAATACTTAGATTTATGACTTACGGTTACTCATTGAATTATGTTTTAAGCTTACTGTGTAAAATTATAACATTTGTGTTTATATGGTTTTAAAAGTTTTAAAGGATTAGGGTTTAGAAAAAATTAGGGTTTAAGGTTTTAAGGGGGGTTAGGGCTCACTGTTTTGAATTTTTGGAATTGAATTAGGGTTTTAGAATTTTTGATTTAGGGTTTCGGGGAATGTATTTTATTTTAGGATTTGAAAATCAATTGATAAATTTATGAAGTTTTCTGAAAATAAACAAAAAGATTTAAAGTTTATAGAAGCAAAAAAGAAGTTTTTAAGGCTTTTGGAAAGAAACAGAACTAAATTTAGGGTTTTGAAAATTTGGAAAACAAATTTTTGTTTTGGGGATTTGAAGAAACAAAACTAATAAATTTAAACTTTTTGGAAAACAAAGCAACGAATTAAGGTTTTCAAACTTTAGAAAAAATGAATTGAGGTTTTAGGATTTTTGAATTAAAAGAAACAATGGGATGAACTACCTACTGTGAAGAATAAAATTTAAACAATTCATGCATACCTCTGTTTGTTGGTTCCACCAAAAATTTCTTCTTGGATGAACAAAAACAAAGACAAGCTTTGCTGCCTTTGAATTACTTGAATTGTTTGTTTCTGCCAAAAAAGAAATCTGGTTGATTCAGTGCCTTTCCTATTTAGTTTTGGATCCAATTTTTGATCAATTTCTCCTCCAAATTCTTCCTTTTTTTGTGTTGTTTTTGGTCTTATTTATAGAAGATTTTTTATGGTTAAGTCTAGTTATTCACAGAATATAACATTGATTAAGAAAAAGAAAACGAAACCTAATTGTATTAGGTTTCGAAAAATTTGCGTCGGAAAAATTTCGCTTGCAAAAAAAAAAACTACTGTGGAAAAATTGCGCTAGCAAAAAAGCTGCCGCAGCTGGTTGCGACAGCGGCGGGCGAAATGGCCTAGGCCATTTCGCTCGCAGAAAAATTCTGCGTGCCGATTTTTTCTTTGCCGATTTTTTTTGTTATTTGTTATTTGTTATTTTTTTTATTTTTTATTCACTTCACCATTTTTTACTAAAATAAATATTAATTAATCAAAATACCACAAAAATTATTTTGGACTAATTAAAATATATTAGATTTGACTAGGTCAAAAATTGAGGGTCTACAGTTTGCCCCCTGCTTGAACGATCTGAAACTTTAGTAAAAGAGAGTGGAAAGCAATAAGACTTAATTATTGATGAGATGGTTATTTGAATTTGTTTTGGGTACTTGGGCCAGAGACTAGATTGAATTTGGGCACTTGGACCCGGGATTGGATACTTGGGCCCGACATTGGATACTTGGACCCGCGATTGAATTGATTTGGATACTTGGACCCGAGATTGGGTACTTAGACCCGAGATTGGATTGAATTTGGGTACTTGGACCCGAGATTGATTTGATTTGGGTACTTGGACCTGAGATTGAATACTTGGACCCGAGATTGATTTGATTTGGGTACTTGGACTAGAGAATGGGTACTTGGACCCGAGATTGAATTTGATTTGGGTACTTGGACCCGAGATTGGGTACTTAGACCTGAGATTGGGTACTTGGACCCAAGATTGGATTGAATTTGGGTACTTGGACCCGAGATTGGTTTGATTTGACTGACCTTTTATCAGTTGAGAATTCTGCATAACTGGTTGTTCCATTTTTATGAATTGTAGGTCTTTACCCATAAAAAATAGATCTTTATCTATTAGAAATTAGGTCTTTAACCTAGGAACATGGATCTTTATCCATTGGAGATTGGGTCTTTATCAGTGAAACATGGATCTTTTATCCATTGGAAATCGGGTCTTTACCCTTGAAACAAGGATCTTTATCATTCGGACTTTGGGTCTTTACCCTTTAAAATATGGATCTTTATCCATTTGAAAATCAACTCTTTACCCTTGAAACATGGATCTTTATCCATTGGAAATTGGGTCTTTACCCTTGAAACATGGATCATTATCCATTGGAAATCAGGTCTTTACCCTTAAAACATGGATCTTTATCCATTGGAAATTGGGTCTTTACCCTTGAAACATGGATCTTTATCCATTGAGATCGGGTCTTCACCCTTGAAAATGGATCTTCATCCATTAGAGATTAGGTCTTCACCCTTGAAACACGAATCTTTATCCATTGGGATCGGGTCTTTACCCTTGCTTTAGCTTTTTTAACTGGACTGATCTTTTGTCTTTTGTATCTTCATTCTTTTGAGAGTTCTAATGTTCAATTCTTTTGTTCTTCCTTTTTGCAAAAATTTAGCTATTTTTAATTGGACCTTATATCCTCTCCTTGCCCCCCTTGCGTGGCAAAATATTTGTAAGTGAGTTTGAAAAGGAGAAACTTTGCCCCCTGTGTAGGCTCAAACCCATGATTTTTCTATGCGGGCTCTGATTGATGTTCTTATTGTCTAGTTCTTCGCACAAGCATGCATTTCTTCTCTTTGCAAATTACTTGAACTTTCTCAAGCAATGGACTTTCCATGCCCCCTGATTTGATATCTTCTTTTGATTGTTTACTTCACAGGGTGTTTGCTGTTCACTTTGAAAAAGACAAGACAATACAATACAAGAAAATGCAATGTGATATGCTCATGTCTGCATGATATGCATGAATAACACTTACAGTGGTTCCATGACTCACAGACCGAGGTGATAAGCAGAAGTATTCTCATTGGTTCTTTTCAGATGCTCGTTTAGGTCTTGCATTGGAATAATAGAAAGCTTTGTATTTATGGCTTTTATCCTCAAGATGTTGAGAAAATGATTGGTGGAGACCCCAAGTTGCAGAGTTAGGGATACATCCTTTTTAAACTATGTTTCAGCATGTCGGTTGGTAGCTTCTTCATGACCTTGCCAATAATCATTTCCTTTTCCCAATATGTCCTTTGGAGGTTCAATATACTTCCCTTAACTTGAAGGCATTGTATGACAAAACTCTTTTTTTTTTCATTGATTTTTAATTTTGAAATCAAATGTTGGTTTTGCCAAATTAATGTCAATGCACCTCAGGACTTGATTTTCCAAATTAAAATATCTATAACATGACAACCCTAGTTACCGTACTAAACTTAGGAATTATTTCTATTTAAGCAAGAGCTATTGCACTTCAGATAGGCACATACACATTACTTGGCCAAAGGTCTCATTGAGTTTAAATACTATCTATCTCATATGCATGCTTATCCAAACTATCTCCACTACCAAGAGAGATCAACAGGTCTTTGATAGGCTTGAAATGGGGTCTATAAGGGACATGGGTTAAATGAAGGCCATTTTGAGATAGGAGCTATGACATAATGGACAAACCCTCACACTATAAATTTCTTGTTTGAATTTTAGGCAGCTTGGAGGCAATCTTGCTAGACTCCAAATTCCTTCTATCTTCTTGGCATTAATTTGGATCTTGATTAGGACAGTTTTTGCCCTTGCAAAAAGTTATTCGTTTCTTTTCTTCTTCTCCCTTTTCTTTATGTTGTCCCAAGATGGCAACCAAGAGGGGGAGGGGGTGAATTGGTTTCCTCAAGAAATAATGACAATTAAAAAACTCAACAAAATAGAAATGCGGAATAGAGAGATGGTTGAGTAATGGAAGAAAGAAAGAACACACAAGATTTATAGTGGTTCGGATTTACTTCAATCCTACATCCACTTCCTTTAACAACTTGTTAAGGTTCCACTAATCTTTGAAGTTTTTACAAGCTCACTTCCAACTTTGGTGTTTTCACAAGTTCACACCTAACTTCACAAGTGTTTTCTAAGGCTTACACTCAAGAACCTTTAAGGAGTTTTAAGGCTCACTCTCACAACCCAAACAAGAGTTTTACAAGGCTTACTCTTACAACCCAAGTGTTTTCCAAGCTCACACTCAAACTTATACAATGGTGTTTTCAATGCTTACACCTAACATTCATTACAATTCAAATGTAATTTTAAGCAAAAGAAAAGTTGTTGCTTGGCTATCAAATTCTATTTTGCTTCACTTCTATATTTCTTTTCTTATAGAAGCACTGTATTTATAGCCAATGTGGTCTTACTAGCAATTATTGATAGTAAGAATAAAGTCTTGGCAGTTTAGACCTTCTTTATTAAACTGTCCGATGTATTTCGCGGTCGTCCTTCATACAAGGATGGTCGCGCTCACATCACACACGGTCGTCCTTGGACAAGGTACGGTCGCTGTATTTAAAAAAGCTTCAACGGTCGAATTTTAGTGCTCTGCAGTAGGAATCTTGCCCATGCTGTGATTGTCGGGACGGTCGCGCCTAACAAAGGTGCGGTCGCCCTTTTTGAATGTTGAAGTGGGTTTATAACGGTCATGTCACGTGTCATTCTCTGACAGTGCAGAAGAGATGTCCGCCAAAATTTGAATGTCGCGGTCGTCCTAGGTAGCATCTCGCGATCGAGTTGACAAACTCGCATCGAACTTCTGGATGCACCTGAGGTCGCGAACACTACTGTCTCTTTAAGTATTTTTCTCCTGCATTGGCAGAGCGGTCGCGAATATGAACACGCGGTAGCTAAAGTGGTAAGCGAGGCCATATCATTCGCCGTTCTTGTCACCGCGAGCCTTACTGTGATTAGAATGATTTGAGTTCCTTGGGTAGCGGTCGTCCATGACTTGGGACGGTCGCTCTTCTTTAGGTGCAGTAGCTACTGAGGTCGGGTTTCTGACCGCGAAACCTACTGTGATAAGGTTTCATCCTTTAATTGAATGGTGCAGTCGTATTCAGGTGTGGTGCGACCGCTAGAAGTGTTCTGTTCAGCTTTATTTGAAGTAACCTAAGCCTGCAACAAGATTTTCCAAACACATGTTAAATGGATCATTTAATTTGAGTTGTCAAGGATCAAAATTGAGATCATTTGTCTAACAATCTCCCCCATTTTGTCTTTGACAATTCAAATGGAATGATAAGAAAAATAATAAGTCTAAAATGCTCCCCCTTAACATATGCATGAATCATGGTTAAGTAATCTTGGTGCATTGATATTATTTGATTATCTTGGTGTATTTAATCATGTTTAAATAATCATTCCAAGTTCCAAGTTGTTTACTATTTCTCCCCCATTGTTATAGGCAAAATGCATAATAGAAAGAAAGAAGTTGATTAAAAAGATAGTAAACATCTTGTTTATTAAAAGATGGAGGAAAGTACAAGGAAATTAAGCAACAAACATTCAAGACAAAACATAAAATGCAAACTATTAAGACTAAACATCTTGAAAATTTAAACTATTAAACTATTCAGAATCATCATCCTCATTTATCTCTTCTTCTACTAAAGGAGCTTTTCCTTTATCTTGAGGAGCAAAAGAGGTAGAGCTAGTGCTAATGGACTCTTCTTCTTTAGAAAGGCTTTAGGTATGATCACTTATATCCCAATCTTCAAGATTGCATTGAGGCAAGTCCAGTTTGCCTTGCATATCATAGAGATCATGATGCATGTGAGATATAAGGTCAATTCTCTTGTTCAAGTGATGGAATCTTTTAGAGACACTTTTCTTGAACCTAGAGAGTTTCCTGGAGAGAGTTTTGATAGCATTGAGGATGAGTTGAGTAGATGATGAGGTAGTTTCTTGAGTTGCTTTTGATGAAGTAGCTTTTGGAGGTAATTCCACAGCAACTTCCACAGAGTCTCCCTCTTCCTCAATTGTTTACCTTGGCCTTTTCTTTTGTCTATTGACAACTACTTTCTTGCCAAAATAGTATACATAAGTGCCTTCAATCTTCCTTACACATCCAGCATGTTCTAGATAATCAATTGTGATGGCACTAGAGGCAAGATTGAAAGGGTTTCTCAATGTAGCTAGGTTCAGATCATTTAGAAGGTTCAGGTGCCTAGCTATTTGAGTAATTTGTGAGGATAAGAAGAAAGTTCCAGTTCTTATAACTGCATGATGATAGAGGGTGTCAATCAAGAACTTGGTTGTGTTCATTTGGATGTTGTGGATAAAAGCATATAAAAAGATGAGGTCTCTTTTGGTTACTTATTCATTCCCATCTGCTCTTTGATGGATGGTGTAGGTGATAATCCTATGGAGCATCCAATGGGTGAGGGATTTGATGTGTCTGGTTTTTGATTCTTTTTCAAAAGAAGTTTCTACAGAAATTTCTTGCCAGAATGCAGAGAGAGTTTGGTTGGAAAAGATTTGATCATTATAGGAGGTTATACCATCAGTATGAAAGTTCCAAATATTGCCAAAGTCTTCTAGGGTTAAGGCTTGGTATTGATCAAACAGTTTAAACCTAACCCCATACCATCCCAGTGCAGAATTAGCACTCTTTTCTATTTGGAAAGACATAAGAAATTCCTTGCTTAAACTGGAATAACCTACCTCTTCAAGAAATACAAACTTTCTCCATCCAAGGACATCTAGTAATCTTTCAATTTCATCCTTGATATTTAGGACAGAAAGCATCCCACCAAAAGGAGATTTGGTTCCCTCAACTTTCTTTCTCTTCAGCATAGCATACCTAACATCTTCCTCAGAAGTTGATGGTGAGGTTTGCGAATTTTCTCACATCTTTTGGACTGTGGAGGAGATGGAGGATCATCTATAGGTTCTCTTATTGTAATTCCTGGAGCTCTCTTTGCTTTTCCTTTTATTTTGGAGGTTGTCTTCTTTTTGGGAGCCATTAGAATAGAAAGAAAGAAGAAAACTGGATTAAGAAAATGATACTGGAAAACAAAGGGTGATTTGAGAAACAGATGAGTTTGAGAGGATTTTTGAGATTTAGAGGGAAGTTTATATGTTTTAATAAGCAAAATATCAATGAAACTGATGTATCATACTCTTAAATAGAAGAAATTAAGAAAATAGCCGTTTATGACTGTTGAAAGTTAAGAGTTGCAACCTGTCATACAGCCAACGGTTACAAAATTTCGAGCAGAGTGTACAGAGTGCGGTCGCACATTCAAAACGGTGCGATCGCGAAATGCGGACTAGCGACCATTAGCATGATCAGTATGCTCGCGGGTGAAGAAACTATCTGTAATGGTAGAAACTGTTCAAATATTGCGTCCGCGCACAAATTTTCTCGACCGCGCACAGAGTTTTTTATTTGAATGAATCTGGCAGACGAGATAGCGATCGCTATGGACAATGGAGCGAACACGACTCACTTAGAAATGAAAGAGTCAAGGAAAGATGGAAGAATTTTCTCATGTTTTAGACAAAAAGAAGTTCATGCACATAGAAACTTCATTGATAGGCAATTAATTCAAAGTGATTCCATCAATCATTCCTAAATTAAGTTTAATGAAGTTAAGTCTATCTTCATTCAAGGGTTTTGTAAATATATTAGCAAGTTGATTTTGTGTATCTATAAATTTTAGGATTATATTCTGATTTTGTACATTTTCTCTCAAGAAATGATGTCTAATATCTATATGTTTGGATCTTGAGTGTTGGATAGGATTTTTAGACAAACTGATAGCACTAGTGTTGTCACATTTAATGGAGATATTGTTAAATACTTTACCATAGTCAAGCAATTGTTGTTTCATCCATAATACTTGTGTGCAACAAAAACATGCTGCAACATATTCGGCTTCCGTTGTGGATAAAGCAACCGATGCTTGTTTTTTACTATGCCAAGAAACTAGACAATTACCAAGAAAGTGACATGCTCCTGTAGTGCTTTTCCTATCTAAGATACTACCAGCATAATCTGCATCTGAAAAGCCTATGATATGAAATGATGTATTTTTAGGATACCAAAGTCCTAAATGCATTGTACCACTCAAATATTTCAAAATTCTCTTAGTGGCATTCAAGTGTGATTCTTTAGGATTAGTTTGAAATCTAGCACAAAGACATACACTATACATTATATCAGGTCTAGAAGCGGTTAAGTAAAGTAGTGATCCGATGATACCTCGATATTTCTTCTCATCTACTGCTTTACCATTTTCATCTTTACCTAATTTCAAGGATGTGCTAATAGGAGTTTTGCTAGTTTTGCAGCCATCCATTCCAAATTTCTTGATGAGTTCTTTTGTATATTTGGATTGGTTGATGAAGATCCCATCTTCACATTGCTTGACTTGCAGTCCAAGGAAGAACTTGAGTTCACCCATCATGCTCATTTCAAATTCCCTAGTCATACAAGAAGCAAATTCTTTGCACAAGGCATCATTAGTAGCTCCAAATATTATGTCATCCACATAAACTTGTACAATTAAAATGTTATGCTTGTCCTTTTTAACAAAAAGAGTTGTGTCTACTTTTCCTTTTGAAAAACCATTTTCAAGTAAATATGCACTAAGTTTATCATACCAAGCTCTTGGTGCTTGTTTCAATCCATATAAAGCTTTGGTAAGTTTGAAAACATGATCAGGAAATTTGTAGTTTTCAAAACCAGGAGGTTGTTCTACATAAACTTCTTCGCTTATAAGTCCGTTTAGAAATGCACTTTTAACATCCATTTGAAAAAGCTTAAAGTTCATGTGACATGCAAAAGCAAGTAATATTCTAATAGCTTCTAATCTGGCTACGGGGGCAAAGGTTTCATCATAGTCAATATCTTCTTCTTGATTATAGCCTTTGGCTACCAATCTTGCTTTATTTCTAACAATGTGACCATTTTCATCAAGCTTATTCCTATAGACCCATTTGCATCCTATTATAGAGTGATCTGTAGGTCTAGGAGTAAGTTGCCAAACATTATTTCTTTCAAATTGATTAAGTTCATCTTGCATTGCAGTTATCCAATTTTCATCATTTAAAGCCTCCTCAACAGTCTTTGGCTCAATTTGAGAAACAAAAGCAAAATTAACATCAATATGATTAATTTTGGATCTAGTAATTACTCCCTTAGATGTTTCTCCAATGATGAGTTCCTTAGGATGGTCTTTCTTGTATTGCCAATCCTTAGGTACATCTTGAGTCTTTTCTTCAAGTTCATGCTGATTGATCTTTGGAGCATCAATAGATTCAAGAGGTTTAAGAGTACCTGTAGGGTCATTGAAAGTAATACCTTTCTTTTGATCACGATTAGATGATTCATCAAATACAACATGCATTGATTCTTCTATAACTAGAGTTTTCATGTTAAATACCCTATATGCTTTGCTATATGATGAATATCCTAGGAATATGCCTTCATCTAATTTGGATGAAAATTTTCCAAGATTATCCTTGGTATTCAATATGAAGCATTTGCATCCGAATACTCTAAAATATCCAATTCTGGGTATTCTTCCATTCCATAGCTCATAAGAAGTTTTATTAGTTAAATGCCTTTTGTAAACACGATTTGCAATGTAACAAGCTATATTAACGGCTTCTGCCCAAAAATAAGATGGTAAATAATATTCATTGAGCATTATCCTAGCCATTTCAATTAAAGTTCTATTTTTCCTTTCAACTACACCATTTTGTTGTGGAGTTCTAGGAGCAGAAAAATTATGTGAAATGCCAAGTTCATTGCAAAAGCCTTCAAAATTTTCATTCTCAAATTCTTTGCCATGATCACTTATAATAGATGTGATCACATACCCTTTTTCATTTTGAACTCTTTTTGCAAATGTTTTGAAGTAATTAAAGGCTTCATTCTTTTGAGCTAAGAAATTAACCCATGTGAATCTAGAGTAATCATAAACAAGAACAAATGCATATGATTTGCCTCCTAGGCTTGTAACTCTATTTGGTCCAAACAAGTCCAAATGAATGAGCTCTAAAGGTCTAGAGGTGCTTATAACACTCTTTGATTTAAATGAGCTTTTATGTTGCTTACCATGTTGACAAGGTTCACAAATCCTATCTTTGTCATATTTTATCTTAGGTAGGCCATCAACTAAGTTTTCATTGCAGATATATTTCAATTGATCCATACCAGCATGTCCTAGTCTTCTATGCCATAACCATGCATCATTATTAGTGGACATTAAACATTTAAATGTATGATTTGAATGTATGTTGATATTATAAGTGTTGTTTGTTCTAGTACCCTTAAATATGATAATATCATTTGAATTCGTGATCTTGCATTCTTTGGAATCAAAATTGACAAAGTATGCTTTATCACAAAGTTGACTAACACTTAGCAAGTTATGTTTCAAACCATCAACAAGCCATACATCTTCTATTAAATCCTTACCAATAGAACCAATGGAGCCAACGCCAAGAATTTTACCTTTAGCATTGTTTCCAAAAGTCACATTACCTCTATGTTTGTAGGTAATACTTGTAAAGAGCTTTGCATTCCCAGTCATATGCCTTGAGCATCCACTATCCACAAACCATGTGCTTTCGTTGATAGTAGATTTTAGGCATACCTGCAAGGCAATAGTGATCATCTTCTTTTAGGTACCCACATGAAGTTGGGTCCTTGATGGTTAGTAGTAAAAGTGCCTTCTAACTTGAGATGAGCCTTTCTTATATAACAAGAAAAATTTTTGTGTCCGAATTTCATGCAATATGTGCATTGCCATGGTATTCTATACTTATGCATTTTTCTTTTTGTATTTATAGTATCATGCATACAACTACAAGTATGTGATTTCTTTTGTGCAGGTTTAGTGTATAAAAATGCATAATTATTTTTGGCTTTACTTCCTAGCAAACCATAAGAAGTTCTTTTGGTACTTTTAGACTTGGTGCAAGCATCTTTGATATGAACATCAGAAATTTCATTTGTAGATGCTTTTACAAATGTTGGTTTGCTTGGTGCAATGTTGGTTGAGCCATTGAATCCTAATCCATATTTTAAGGAAGGTGATCTTTGGTTATTAATTAAAGTGTCTAATGCTTCCTTTCCTTTATGAAATCTGGAAATTGATTCTTTTAGCTCTTTTAGTTCATGCTTCAATGTTTCATTTTCTTTAATAATTTTTTCTAAGTCATGTGAGTTTTTATTTAACTCTCCTATCGTATTCATCAAGTGTTCATTTGAGGTTTTCAATTCTAAGGTAGAGTTCTTTAAGCATATAAAATCTTTTTCTAACTTAGAGTTTTTCTCTTTATAAAGCATCATTTTAGAAAAATATTTTTCTATTTTAAAGTTCATGTGCTCAATAAAATCACTATCATCTATATCATTTGTATCATTATGTGCTACTAGATCAAAGGATTGAGTACTTACCTCATTGGAGTCATCTTCAATAGCCATGAGACATAGATTTGCAATTCCTTCTTCTTCTTCTTCTTCACTTGAAGAAGAGTCATCCCATGTGGCTTTGAGAGACTTTTTCTTTTCTTTATCCCATTTCTTTTTGTTCTTTAATTTGAAGCAATATGATTTAATGTGACCAGTTTTTCCACATTCATAGCATTTTACCTCATTTTTCTTTTCTTTATCTTTGAAGGAGAATTTTAGAGGTGTACCTTTGTTTGCTTGTAATCTTTTCTTCCTTTTCCATTCATTGATTCTTTTTGAGAACATTGCCATTTCATCTTCATCATCAGTACCTTCATTGCTTGAGCTCTCAACTTCTTTGATTGCTTTGAGTGCAATTGGTTTTCTCTTTTCTTTTTCACCTTGATCTTCTTCTTTCTCACTGTGTAGCTCAAATGTGAGTAGTTTACCAACTAGCTCATCGGTTCTTAATGTGCTGAGATCATGAGCTTCTTCTATAGATGATACATTTGATTCAAAGTTTTTTCTAGCTCTTAGGGCTCTCAAGATTTTACTGTTTACATCACCTTGATCATATACCTTGCCATATTTCTTTAGTTCATTGACAATAGCAAGCAAGCGATTGGTCATGTCGGTGACATTTTCATTTGATTTCATCTTGAATAGCTCATACTCATGAACATGCATTTATTTCTTGGTAAATCTCACTTGAGTCGTACCTTCATGGTAGTTTTCGAGTGTTTTCCAAATGCAATGTGCACAAGTTAAATGTTGAACTCTTCCACCTTCTTCTCTTGAAATGGAATTGATCAAGATGGAAGCGGCTCTATTGTTCTTAAATCGATCTTTGACATTGCTAGCTGACCATTGTGCTTTGGGAAGTGGAACTTGAACACCTTCAGCTTCATAAGTGGGAGGTTTCCACTCACTTTCCACGAAATCCCATAGTTCAATCCCTTCACTATCTAGAAACAAATACATTTTGTGTTTCCAGTATGAATAATCAGTTCCATCAAAGTAGGGTCTAAGAATAGTGTTAAGATTTCCATGAGAGTTTAATGAAGAAGAAGTTGCTATAGTGGATCAAATTTCACAATTAAGTTTAAGAAATCTCAGGCTCTGATACCAATTGTTGTCCCAAGATGGCAACCAAGGGGGGGGGGGGTGAATTGGTTTCCTCAAGAAATAATGACAATTAAAAAACTCAACAAAATAGAAATGCAGAATAGAAAGATGGTTAAGTAATGGAAGAAAGAAAGAACACACAAGATTTATAGTGGTTCAGATTTACTTCAATCCTACATCCACTTCCTTTAACAACTTGTTAAGGTTCCACTAATCTTTGAAGTTTTTACAAGCTCACTTCCAACTTTGGTGTTTTCACAAGTTCACACCCAACTTCACAAGTGTTTTCTAAGGCTTACACTCAAGAACCTTTAAGGAGTTTTTAAGGCTCACTCTCACAACCCAAACAAGAGTTTTACAAGGCTTACTCTTACAACCCAAGTGTTTTCCAAGCTCACACTCAAACTTATACAATGGTGTTTTCAATGCTTACACCTAACATTCATTACAATTCAAATGTAAGTTTAAGCAAAAGAAAAGTTGTTGCTTGGCTATCAAATTCTATTTTGCTTCACTTCTATATTTCTTTTCTTATAGAAGCACTGTATTTATAGCCAATGTGGTCTTACTAGCCGTTATTGATAGTAAGAATAAAGTATTGGCAGTTTAGACCTTCTTTATTAAATTGTCCGATGCATTTCACGGTCGTCCTTCATACAAGGATGGTCGCGCTCACATCACACACGGTTGTCCTTGGACAAGGTACGGTCGCTGTATTTAAAAAAGCTTCAACGGTCGAATTTTAGTGCTCTGCAGTAGGAATCTTGCCCATGCTGTGATTGTCGGGACGGTCGTGCCTAACAAAGGTGCGGCCGCCCTTTTTGAATGTTGAAGTGGTTTTATAACGGTCATGTCACGTGTCATTCTCTGACAGGGTAGAAGAGATGTCCGCCAAAATTTGAATGTCGCGGTCCTCCTAGGTAGCATCTCATGGTCGAGTTGACAAACTCGCGTTGAACTTCTAGACGCACCTGAGGTCGCGAACACTACTGTCTCTTTAAGCAATTTTCTCCTGCATTGGCAGAGCGGTCGCGAATATGAACGCGCGGTCACTAAAGTGGTAAGCGAGGCTGTATCATTCGCCGTTCCTGTCACCGTGAACCTTACTGTGATTAGAATGATTTGAGTTCCTTTCTTTGATCATTTTGTCCTTCTTTCTTGTAGGACTATCAAGTACAGAACTTTTAAGCACTGGATGGTCTTTCTCCTTTTCCTCTGATTTTGATCGAATCTTTAGTTGGGTTGGACCAATTCAAGTCAAAATGACCTTATAAACCAAATGGAAGCCTTTTATTGTCTTAGTTAAAAGAGAACTTAGTTGGCTTTTTGAACCGCCTTTTTAGGTTTTATCTTTATTTTCTTTCTCTTTTACTTCTTTTTTTTTGTTTTGTTTTGTTTTTATTTTTTTTTGTTCTAGCTCTAAGGGAGTTGTCTTGTTTGTACTAACTTGGGCTTCCAATAATGGATGAGTGGAGTAACATAAGTCTTCTTTAACAGGAATAAAACATTTGTTACCCTGATGTTGTCTTGATATATTGGAGATATTAGAAAAACTTCAACTACCCTTATGGTCTTAAAAACATCAACTACCCTTATGGTCTTGAGAACTTCAACTACACTTATGGTCTTGAGAACTTTAACTACCCTTATGGTCTTGAGAACTTCAACTATCCTCATGATCTTGACTAATCATTACTTTCTTTGATCTTCTTGCCTCTTCATCTTAGTGATTATAAGACTTATCAAAAGTATCACAACAACTCAGGGTAGGTTATTAGGGTTTGTATGCCAATGAAAAGAAAGCTAAAATTTTATGAAGGCTCAAAGGGACAACTAGGGATTGATATTTAATTGGGTGGATACTAGTTGTTGGCTAACCAAACAATGCCTAGATCATTTCTCTCTTAAAAAGGTAGAGTTCAATTTTGCCTCGAAAGTTTGTCAAAGCATGTTCTAAGACTGACTAGGACCCAGACAAAGGTAATTATGCAGGAGCCCTCTCGAAGTAAGCATACACAACTCAATGCTATAGAGAAATTCCCTCATCTAGTAAAGTCATTCAAGTCATGATGAATAAAAATATTAATTCATGAATTATCAAGCTAGATTCCTCATTGGTTGAGCACCAAAATGAACAAAGACCAATAAAATTTTGATGAAAATAATTTATTTAAAGCAACTTTAAGTTTGAAAAGCACAATAGTTCCAAAATATTAAAGAAAGTAAAATTGAAAAGCAACATTCAAGCAAAGGAAAGTTCATTGATTTTAAGCTTCTTTTTCTTTCACATTTCAACATTCCCATCTAGAAAAGAGGATAAAACAAAATCTTCTTCCAAACCTTTTCCGACCACAAAGGTTGCTGGTGGTGGCATTCTTCCAAATTTAGGCAAAGGGTTGTTCTTCGTATTGGGCTTATCCGGCTCTAGTTGCTTGCCACTATCGATTAGGTATTGGATCTCATGCCTTAGATGAGGAGATTTATCTGTTTCATGCCCTCACATTTAATGAAATTGACAGAAGGCCTCGGCATTAAAGTTTGGTGGCAGTGGATTATGTAGTGGTCGAGGAGATAACGGTTGCAACAACCCTTTCTTTTGCAGCTTGCTAAAAGCCCAAGATAGAGGTTTTTCCAATTATGTGAATTGTCTTTTATTTCCTTGACCAGCCACATTAATATCAACTTCTTTTTGCATGCTTTGATTGCTAGGCTAATAATTCCCTTTCTCATTCCTTTTTATTGAAAAGCGATTTTTCTCCCTTTCCCACTCTTCAATTTGTAGACTAGCTTGGAGAAGATCTTTGAAGTCACGGATGAGTGTATGAGACATCCTTTCATGAAGAATAGGCAGGACACCTCTCACGATCATCTTTATTTTATCAGCCTTGTTTGTAACACCCCTATACCCCGTATACGTACACAGCATGCTAATACGATCGTAATATATGTATACTGAATATAGAAATGTCACGGTTACAAAACACACATGACATGACTCTTATATACTATGAACAAATTCAAAACTTTTAAATGAGTTTATAAAACGAAATAGATAGAAAGTTTATTTAAAACGCAGCGGAAAATATAACAAATGTTTCCCAATACATTTGCATCAAAATCAAAAGTTACAAATATAAAATATATACATGAGTGGCAGCTCTTCTCTGATCTTTAAGTCCAAAAATCAACTCTTCAACGCCTAGACTCACTAGGTCTAGAGGAACTCTCGGGTTCAATCCTGTCACCTGCGCGACGAACCACAATCGCGCTGAGCCAACAGCTCAGTAGAACAAACTGTAATGATATTATGCTATGTCATACATTCAAACAATATAGATCATACTCAATACACTTTATTTTATGGATGTTACATTTCATTATTTCAATAATTGTACCATCATCCATTACTCACACATTTAACATAGACACACATGGGCCCAACAAGCATTTAATATGATATTCAAAGTTCAGAGTTACTGCTTTGGTTTATAATCACAATGATCAAGCCCGTAGGCAATATATATCATATCTCTATCCATGGATAGTGTAACAGACCCAGTCTCTTGGACCATCAACCCATTAACATGAGGAGATCCTCAACCCGGCTAGACTGTTACTAGTAACAGACCCAGTCTCTTGGACCATCAACCCGACTAATCGAGGAGATCCTCAACCCGGCTAGACTGTTACTTTTCATAAATTTCATTTTCACATTTCATTTAGTGTAACAGACCCAGTCTCTTGGATCATCAATTCAATTCAATTGAAGAGATCCTCAACCCGGCTACACTGTTACCTTTATATAGGCATGCCACCAAAACCAGTACTCTGAAATTTGAATAAACATATTAGGCACACAACCATTTCATATATCTCTTTATAAATCTTTTTCTCAATTCATTTCTCATTCCACAATCAACTAGGCAAACATGCCTCATTTGAATCAATATAGCCAATCACAATGGCTTTACACATCATCTTATCATCACATCTTTCATTTTCATAACACATACATATACCATATTACATTTCATGAGGTTCATATTGTATAAAACATAACATTATTCAAACATATCAACAATAAAATGAAATTACTTAGTACATTCACACTCAAATGTATAAGTTCCAAAATCACATGAATGTATGTTATAATGCAAGGTTTGTACTTACCTCAAAAGAAATCCACACAATTCTAAACACTTCCTCTTAACAAGTCCTTCACCAAATAATTAAGGCAATTCACCTTCTTCACAACCTAATTCAGAACAATGAGGAAACTCACATAAGATCATAAGGCTAAGAATCAATTAGGGCAAACTCTAAACTGGACACGCTCACCCACACGGGCGTGTCCCTGACCGTGCCCTAACTCCACAACACAAGCATTTACACGTTCAGGACCACGGGCGTGTCACTGGGCGTGTAATACCTACTGTCTCTCAGAAGTATCGACACGTCCAACATCATGAACGTGTTCCTGGCCGTGTCAATTCCCCAAAATCACAGTAGCTATGACACGCTCACTAACACGGGCGTGTTAAAGGCCGTGTCACACCTACTGCCATCCAACACAATTGACACGCCTAAAGACCTGGACGTGCTCCTGAGCGTGTCAGGCCAAAAACCCAGATTCCGGCCAAAACAACAATCCAACCAACAAACAACAATCTTCCACCATCTTCCACTTCAACAAAACTCAACTAGACACACCCAAAACCATAACAACCTTGCAAAAACACCAACACAACTCAAAATACACATCCAACACCAAATCACAACATCATCAAAAACTCTAAACACAACCACAACTCAATCTTAACCAACAAACTTATTCTTCCTTTCAATCTTACTCTTTTCTTCAATCCAACCCAAGAATCAAAGATCAAGTAAACCCAACACTCTTAAACACAACACACTCAAACATATCCATATCAACAACCATAAATCATCAAACCCACAACACAAACTCAAAGAAAACAAGGGAATCAAGAGGAAACTTACCAAGAATGAAGAAAACTCTTAAATTCCTCCTTGATCTCTTGAAAACTTCTTCAATCTTGAGCTTGGAAGGTCAAATCTCTCCCTCTCTCTTGTTCTCTTGCTGCTGCCGTCCAAAGCAAAGAAAGAAGAAGAAAAGGAAAATGAGAGACACGAGAAGAGAGGAAGAAGGAAGAAAAGGAAAAGAAAGAAAAGTCAAACATTAACCCTCTCTCTCCTCAAAACATTCTCCTCCACACAAATAAAAAATAAAATAATCTCAAACATCACCATCCACCCATCTTAATCCACTAACTCAATTTCAAAATAATTACCTTTATACCCTTCAAACAAATATTTGTATATGTTAAGTATATCACAATATATACAACATATACACATTACTCTAACCTCAACTCTCTTTCCAATAAAATAAATACACTTAATCCAATAATAACAATAATTACTCCAATACTTCTAGGGTACATTTTGGGATATTACAATTCTCCCCCTCTAAAAGAAATTTCGTCCTCGAAATTACCTGAAATCAAGTCTGAAACAAATGAGGATATTGTTCTAGCATCGTTTGCTCATTCTCCCAAGTTGATTCTTCTCTACCATGACTCTTCCAAAGAACCTTCACAATCGGCACTTTCTTATGTCTCAACTCTTTCATCCCATATGCTAAAATAGCAACCGGTTCTTCTTCAAAAGTCAGATCTGGACTCACCTCAATAGATTCCACTGATAACACATGAGATGGGTCTGACCTGTACCTCCTCAACATAGAAACATGGAAGACATTATGGATTCTGTCTAACTCTGGTGGCAAAGCAAGCCGATAAGCAACCGGTCCCAATCTTTCCAATACTTCATATGGTCCAATGAAATGAGGACTCAGTTTCCCTCTTCGACCAAATCTCAAAATCTTTTTCCAAGGAGACACTTTCAAAAATACTTTATCTCCCACATTATACTCAATGTCTCTCCTCTTCAAATCCGAATAAGATTTCTGCCAATCTGAAGCTGTTTTCAACCTATCTCGAATTATTTTCACTTTATCTTCTATCTCTTTAACCAAATCAGGACCAATTAACTTACCTTCACCAGTCTCATTCCAACATAAAGGTGTTCTACACCTTCTTCCATACAATGCCTCAAATGGTGCCATACCAATGCTAGATTGATGACTGTTATTGTAAGCAAATTCCACAAGTGGCAACAATCTGTCCCAACTTCCTAAGAAATCAATGACACAGCTTCTCAACATATCCTCAATAATCTGTATCACTCTCTCTAACTGCCCATCTGTCTGCGGATGGAAAGCAGTGCTAAAGTGTAATCGAGAACCCAAAGCACCATGCAAACTCTTCCAAAACCTCGATGTGAACCTCGGATCTCGATCAGACACTAAAGAAATTGGGACTCCATGCAATTTCACAATCTCACTAATATACAGCTCAGCCAATCTCTCAAGAGAATAATCCATCCGAACCGGAAGAAAATGAGCTGTCTTAGTCAACCTATCAACAATCACCCAAATGGCATCATGTTTTCTCTGTGTCAATGGTAAACCAGACACAAAGTCCATAATCACTCTTTCCCATTTCCACTCAGGCACTGATAAAGGTTGAAGCAACCCTGTTGGGACCTGATGCTCTGCTTTAACCCTCTGACATGTGAGACATTTGGATACAAACTCTGCAATGTCTCTCTTCATACCAGACCACCAGTAATGCTGTCTCAAATCATGATACATCTTCGTACTGCCCGGATGCATAGCAAAAACTGATTGATGTGCTTCTTCTAAAATAATCCTTCTCAAACTAATATCATCTGGCACACACAGTCTACTCTTAAACCATAAGCTCCCATCACCTTTCACAAGAAAATCTCGGCTCTCCCCTTTTTGGCAATCTGAAACAATCTTCTGAATTTTCTCATCAATCAATTGAGCCTCTTTAATCTGATCTAACAACACTGGTCTCAGCTGCAATTGTGCCAACAATGCACCATCATCACAAGATATAAAGCTAGCATGCAATGCTCTCAACTCAACAAGCAACGAGAGCGAATAAGCAGTCAAACCTGCTAAAGACTTCCGACTCAAGGCATCAGCAACAACATTTGCTTTACCTGGATGATAATCATTCAAACAATCGTAGTCTTTAATCAATTCCAACCACCGTCTCTGTCGAAGATTAAACTCTTTCTGAACCCCCAAATATTTCAAACTTTTGTGATCAGTGTAAATAAAACATTTCTCTCCATACAAGTAATGTCGCCAAATCTTCAATGCAAACACAATGGCTGCTAAGTCCAAGTCATGGGTTGGATAGTTTAGCTCATGTGGCTTCAACTGTCGAGAAGCATAAGCTATCACTTTACCCTCTTGCATCAAAACACAACCCAAACCACTATGTGAAGCATCACTGTAGATCACATATGGTTTATCTTCCACAGGTAAAGTGAGAACAGGTGCTTGAGTTAACATCTCTTTCAACTGCTCAAAACTAGCTTGACACGGATCAGTCCACACAAATCTAACTCCTTTTCGAAGTAATCTGGTAAGTGGAGTAGCTATCAAAGAAAATCCTTTCACAAAGCGTCGATAATAGCCTGCCAAACCCAGAAAACTTCTAACTTCAGTCACAGACTTTGGTGGACTCCAATTCATAATAGTTTCAACTTTACTCGGATCAACTCTAATGCCATCTGCGGAAACTATATGACCGAGGAAAGTTACTTGATCTAGCCAGAACTCACATTTTGACAGCTTAGCATACAATTGCTTCTCTCTCAAGATTTGCAATACAATCCGCAGATGCTTGTCATGCTCTTCTTCATTACGAGAATACACCAAAATATCATCAATGAAGACTACCACAAACTGATCCAGATAGGGCCTAAACACCCTATTCATCAAATCCATGAAAGCTACAGGTGCATTCGTCAACCCAAAAGGCATCACTAGAAACTCATAATGCCCATACCTGGTTCGAAAAGCTGTCTTGGGCACATCCTCAGCTCTGACCCGCAACTAATGGTACCCTGATCTCAAATCAATCTTGGAAAATACTGCTGCTCCCTTCAATTGATCAAAGAGATCATCAATTCTAGGCAAAGGATATTTATTCTTGATAGTCATTTTATTCAATTGCCTATAATCGATACACAATCTCATAGTACCATCCTTCTTCTTTACAAACAAAACAGGAGCTCCCCATGGCGAAACACTAGGGCAAATGAATCCTTTATCCAGCAACTCCTGCAACTGCACCTTCAACTCTCTCAATTCAACAGGTGACATTCTATAAGGAGTAATAGAGATAGGAGTGGTACCTGGCAACAAATCAATACCAAACTCTACCTCTCTCTCAGGAGGCAATCCTGGCAACTCCTCTGGAAATACATCTGGAAACTCAGCTACTGTGGGAATGCTATCAAACTGAGAACCCTCTACCCTGGTATCCAAAACATGAGCGAGATAGGCATCACACCCTTTTCTAATCAGCTTCCTAGCTGAAACAGCTGAAATCAACAAGGATGCAAATTGTCTCTGCTCGCTAGATACCATCACAATTCTATCATCACTAGTTCTCAAAGTAACACACTTCTTCTTACAATCTACCACAGCTTCATGTCTAGACAACCAGTCCATGCCCAAAATCAAATCATACTCTTTAAATGGCATCTCAATCAAATCACCAGGAAATTCCTCTCCTTGCACAACAACTGCACTATCTCTGTGCACCTTACTAACAACCACACTATGCCCTAAAGGATTTGTCACCAAGACATCAAATCCTAGGGACTCAGAATGCAAATCAGTCACAGGAAAAATGGATGCACTTATGTATGAATGAGTAGATCCTGGATCAATTAAAGCAAGTACTGAAATGCCAAATAAAGAAAATGTACCAGCAATAACAGCTGAAGCATCTGGCTGCCTCTGCATCACATAAACTCTTTGGGAAGGTCCAGCCTCATCTGGTCTACTGTCCATAGATGAAGAGCCTCCTCTCTGACTGAACCCAGATTGACCCCCTCTATTAAAACTTCTGCCTCCTCTACCTCCTCTGCTAAAACTAGGTCGTGAAGCTGCAGTATCCACCGACCTCTGCTCCTGTACCTCAGGACATTCTCTAATGAAATGATCAGGGGATCCGCATCTGAAGCACACAGCTGGTCCCCTACTTATCCAACAAACGCCTCTATGTGACCCCCCACACTGAGCACATATAGGTGGAGTGAACCTCTGAACCGTTGGAGTCGGAGCACTCGTCACTGAAACCGTAGGTCTCGATCTCTGTCTTTGAAACTGCACTGACCTACCAACTGGCCTCTGACTCCTGCTGGTCCTAGGAACAAAGCTGCCTCTACCTCTCTTCACAGATGAAGACCCTGTCTCAAACTGGGGCCTTCTCACTCTAGTCTCCTCCTCAGAAGCAGATGCTGCAATGCCCTGGGCGCTCTCTACACTCCTAGCTGCAGCAACAAGCTGGGAGAAATCCTGGTATCTGGAACCAGCCACAAGACACAAAATAGAGGGCCTCAATCCCTCCTCAAACCTTCTGCATCTGTCAATCTCATCAGATATAATACCTCCAGCATAATGACTCAATCTGATGAACTCGACCTCATACTCTGTTACTGTCCTGTGGTCTTGTTTCAAACTCAGAAACTCCATCTTTTTAACATCTTTATACTCCCTAGGAGTATACTTCAGCTCAAACTCTCTGAGAAAGTCAGCATAAGACAAGGTAGGTGGATCATCCATAGCGTGAGGCACTGTTTTCCACCAGTCATATGCATCCTTCTGCAATAATGACCTAGCATAATCAAATTTTTCCTCTGGAGTGGCTTGCAACTGAATAAAGATCCTCTGTACTTTATCTAGCCACTGCTCAGCCACTGCTGGATCTATAGTACCCAGAAAATCTTCTGCCCCAAACTTCCTCAACTTATCATACTGTCTCACTGGTACTTGAGGCTGAGGTGGTGGTGGTGGTGGTTGCACTGGTGTTTGTCTCATCACTTCCATCATATGCCTGAACCAAGCTGGTGGAACCTCATCACCAACTGGTCTCCCTGACCCAGAAGCAGGTGCCTCACCGGCTCTATCAATTCTAACCTCATCTCTACTCTCTTCCGGAGCTACACTCTCCGGACTTCCCTCAACAAACTGACGTGAATGAGGATCCATTACAACCTATATCTGCAAACATAGCAGAATACACCTTATTAAAGATCAGAGACTGCTAATACTAAATATATATTTTATTCAAAACCAACTTTTAAAATCAAAATATCCTTTTTCTTACAGTTTACCTAGGTTGAGAATCTCAAGCCTAGGCTCTGATACCAAAACAATTGTAACACCCCTATACCCCATATACGTACACAGCATGCTAATACGATCGTAATATACGTATACTGAATATAGAAATGTCACGGTTACAAAACACACATGACATGACTCTTATATACTATGAACAAATTCAAAACTTTTAAATGAGTTTATAAAATGAAATAGATAGAAAGTTTATTTAAAACGCAGCAGAAAATATAACAAATGTTTCCCAATACATTTGCATCAAAATCAAAAGTTACAAATATAAAATATATACATGAGTGGCAGCTCTTCTCTGATCTTTAAGTCCAAAAATCAACTCTTCAACGCCTAGACTCACTAGGTCTAGAGGAACTCTCGGGTTCAATCCTGTCACCTGCGCGATGAACCACAATCGCGCTGAGCCAACAGCTCAGTAGAACAAACTATAATGATATTATGCTATGTCATACATTCAAACAATATAGATCATACTCAATACACTTTATTTTATGGATGTTACATTTCATTATTTCAATAATTGTATCATCATCCATTACTCACACATTTAACATAGACACACATGGGCCCAACAAGCATTTAATATGATATTCAAAGTTCAGAGTTACTGCTTTGGTTTATAATCACAATGATCAAGCCCGTAGGCAATATATATCATATCTCTATCCATGGATAGTGTAACAGACCCAGTCTCTTGGACCATCAACCCATTAACATGAGGAGATCCTCAACCCGGCTAGACTGTTACTAGTAACAGACCCAGTCTCTTGGACCATCAACCCGACTAATCGAGGAGATCCTCAACCCGGCTATACTGTTACTTTTCATAAATTTCATTTTCACATTTCATTTAGTGTAACAGACCCAGTCTCTTGGATCATCAATTCAATTCAATTGAAGAGATCCTCAACCTGGCTAGACTGTTACCTTTATATAGGCATGCCACCAAAACCAGTACTCTGAAATTTGAATAAACATATTAGGCACACAACCATTTCATATATCTCTTTATAAATCTTTTTCTCAATTCATTTCTCATTCCACAATCAACTAGGCAAACATGCCTCATTTGAATCAATATAGCCAATCACAATGGCTTTACACATCATCTTATCATCACATCTTTCATTTTCATAACACATACATATACCATATTACATTTCATGAGGTTCATATTGTATAAAACATAACATTATTCAAACATATCAACAATACAATGAAATTACTTAGTACATTCACACTCAAATGTATAAGTTCCAAAATCACATGAATGTATGTTATAATGCAAGGTTTGTACTTACCTCAAAAGAAATCCACACAATTCTAAACACTTCCTCTTAACAAGTCCTTCACCAAATAATTAAGGCAATTCACCTTCTTCACAACCTAATTCAGAACAATGAGGAAACTCACATAAGATCATAAGGCTAAGAATCAATTAGGGCAAACTCTAAACTGGACACGCTCACCCACACGGGCGTGTCCCTGACCGTGCCCTAACTCAACAACACAGAAGCATTTACACGTTCAGGACCACGGGCGTGTCACTGGGCGTGTAATACCTACTGTCTCTCAGAAGTATCGACACGTCCAACATCATGAACGTGTTCCTGGCCGTGTCAATTCCCCAAAATCACAGTAGCTATGACACACTCACTAACACGGGCGTGTTAATGGCCGTGTCACACCTACTGCCATCCAACACAATTGACACGCCTAAAGACCTGGACGTGCTCCTGAGCGTGTCAGGCCAAAAACCCAGATTCCGGCCAAAACAACAATCCAACCAACAAACAACAATCTTCCACCATCTTCCACTTCAACAAAACTCAACTAGACACACCCAAAACCATAACAACCTTGCAAAAACACCAACACAACTCAAAATACACATCCAACACCAAATCACAACATCATCAAAAACTCTAAACACAACCACAACTCAATCTTAACCAACAAACTTATTCTTCCTTTCAATCTTACTCTTTTCTTCAATCCAACCCAAGAATCAAAGATCAAGTAAACCCAACACTCTTAAACACAACACACTCAAACATATCCATATCAACAACCATAAATCACCAAACTCACAACACAAACTCAAAGAAAACAAGGGAATCAAGAGGAAACTTACCAAGAATGAAGAAAACTCTTAAATTCCTCCTTGATCTCTTGAAAACTTCTTCAATCTTGAGCTTGGAAGGTCAAATCTCTCCCTCTCTCTTGTTCTCTTGCTGCTGCCGTCCAAAGCAAAGAAAGAAGAAGAAAAGGAAAATGAGAGACACGAGAAGAGAGGAAGAAGGAAGAAAAGGAAAAGAAAGAAAAGTCAAACATTAACCCTCTCTCTCCTCAAAACATTCTCCTCCACACAAATAAAAAATAAAATAATCTCAAACATCACCATCCACCCATCTTAATCCACTAACTCAATTTCAAAATAATTACCTTTATACCCTTCAAACAAATATTTGTATATGTTAAGTATATCACAATATATACAACATATACACATTACTCTAACCTCAACTCTCTTTCCAATAAAATAAATACACTTAATCCAATAATAACAATAATTACTCCAATACTTCTAGGGTACATTTTGGGATATTACATTGTTTCTCCATCTTTTCACATAGTCCACAAAATTCTCATTTGACCTTTGTCTTATGGACTCCACTTCCATTAAGGTAACTTCCATCTCGACATTATATCCATATTGCTGGATGAAGGCCTTGTATAGCAAATCCCAATTCTTTTGTGTTCCATCATCTAAGGTATTGAACCAATTTTGGACAACAGGATCCAATGAGAGCATGAAGTACCTTAGAGTTTGAGCCTTAGTAGCTCGGGCAGACTGCATAGCAGTGATATACTACTTCACATGGAGATGAGGATTTCTAGTTCCATCAAACTTCGCAAAAGATGGCACCTTGAATTTGTATGGAACTTCTTCATCTAGCTCAAATAATTTGTCGATCTCGGACATTTCTTCGGTTTTTCGTTTCTTCTCAAATTTCTTTTCTAAATCAGTGATCATCTTTTCAACATCAGAATTTTCTATCTTTTCAAAAGTTTCCTTCTCAACAACCTTCGGCTCCTTTTTATCTTAAAGATCTTGGTAGTATTGAGCCCAATCATCATCATCAATGATCACCTTATCATCATCAAAAGCTACTTCATCAACTTTAGCCTTCCCTTTGACTTTCTTTATGCTAGCAGATGCTTCGGCATTGTTTCCTAAAATTGCAGCTAGTTGATTCTTTATGGTCTCGGCCATGTCCTCTTTTATTTCTTCCATCTTGGCATTGAGTACTTTGTCTCCGGCGTAGGTCGGATTATCGTAAGCTTTTGAACTATCGTAATCCAGGGCTATGAGCCAGAGAGGATAAATGATATGAGATGAAAATGTATGCATGTATGCATGTATGTACAAACAATAGACAAACAAGGACGAATAGGATGCTCCTTCTAACCTTATAACATCCACACACGAATGGCGAGTCTCTTTTCCTAGGTATATGGTTAACAAAATACCAACATGGGGTACCTTGTTTTTGAATTTTTCTCTCAGATGTTTCGACCAATAGTTATATTTTCGAAAATGGAAATCAATCCATAATAATTCCCATTAATTAGGTTTTAATCCATTCAACCAACTAAAGTAGCTTTCATGCTATATTGGATTAAAACTAAATTAAGAGGTTTATTATAGATAGATTTCTCACTTGAAAAAAGTAACTAATGGTTGATGCCAAAAACAAGCCCATGGTTAATTTATTCTTAGTATAAACTAGACTCACAATTGATTTTTTGTATTTTCATAATTGACCTAAATAATTTGCAAACTCTTTGTAAAAAAAGGTTGGATGAAAATAATTTTGTTTCTAAGCCCATTGTAAAAAGATTTTAGAAAAAACATATTTTGGGCCTAGTATTTGGGCCATGAGCAAAAGAATTTTAGAAAAGTCTTATGTCCAAAGACCATCTTGTAAAATTTTGAAAATAGCTTTGGTCTTTTGGACTTTAAGGAAAAATTTATTTTGAGCTTACAATATACTTAGGTCATATTAGAAAAATAACAAACCAAATAAGCCATGATTTAAGCCAAGACAAATCAACCATAGTCAAACAACATGAATTTGGGGTAAAAACCTAAGGAAAGTAACTAGGCCAATTACATGAGCTTTAGTCTTTGGGTTAAAAGGCTTAGGTTCCCATAGCAAGTACCAGGCTATGAGTGGTTATGCCATGCTTGATCTCCATACCTTGAGTGAAAGTATGATATCCCTTACATAGCATAACACGGGTAACACGGGCATCCTAACTCACGCACACGATGCAATCTAATATGATGCAATGGATAATATCATTATAAGAAAGAATAGAATAATAAAAAGACCAACGGAATCAACTTCTCTTATCCCCAGTGGAGTCGCCACTGTGAGCGGGGATTTTTACCCCCACTCCCGGCGGAAAGGTTCTTGCTACTTTGACATTGTTTAGGCTCGGGGCCTTAGAGAACATGGACCTAAGTCCGAAGAAAATGGAGTCGCCACCTAGATGGGCCGAGAAAAAGAAAGGGGTGGATGACTCGATTCCTAAGGAATCCCCAACCCCCTAATGGGTTCGAAAAGTTGGGTACGTGTGGGGAAGGTGAGAAATGGCCTAGTACCCCCACAACGCCCGGTTCATTGGAACCGGCCTCCTTTACAGATCTTAATATTATAAAATTCTTAAGTATAACAATATTATCCATATTACACACAATAATTAAAGGAAAGCATCATTATATTAAAATCAAAGCAATGTCCAAGCAAAACAAATAAATGGACACCCATCCGAAGATGGAAACATGCCCTTACATAAATCGATAAGTACATGATATTTAACTAATGAGGACACCCACCGAAAAGTAGAAACATGTCCTTTACATTGGTTCTAAAATATAAAAGCAATTTAAATTACATGATATTTAACTAATGAGGTACCCACAAAGTGGAAACATACCTCTTACAACATTTGGAAATCTAAATAAATCGATAAAAGTAAATAACCATTCATCATAAATAAATTATTCATCAAAGATATTAAACATCAATAGAAAGTAAACATCCGTCCATGATAAATTAAATAAAGCAAGCATTGAACTTAAATAAATTAAAGCATATAAATCAAAGTATAATCAAATATAAAATTGAATAAGGCAAGTAAAAATTCCAATTAGGGCTACTGTTTCTATTTAAGATTCCATGTATTTTGGGCTTTGGAAGCTACTGTGAGTTTTTAAAGGAATTAAAATAAATTAAGGTTTTATGTTTTAAAAGGTTGATAAAATTCTTTAATTAACCAAATTAGTATTTGAGTGGTAAGATCATGAAATTAGGGTTTGAACACTTTAAAATACTTAGATTTATGACTTACGGTTACTCAATGAATTATGTTTTAAGATTACTGTATAAAATTATAACATTTGTGTTTATATGGTTTTTAAAGTTTTAAAGGATTAGGGTTTAGAAAAAATTAGGGTTTAAGATTTTAAGGGGGTTAGGGTTCACTGTTTTGAGTTTTTGGAATTAAATTAGGGTTTTAGAATTTTTGATTTAGGGTTTCGGGGAATGTATTTTATTTTAGGATTTGAAAATCAATTGATAAATTTATGAAGTTTTATGAAAATAAGCAAAATGTTTTAAAGTTTATAGAAGCAAAAAAGAAGTTTTTAAGGCTTTTGGAAAGAAACAGAACTCAATTTAGGGTTTTGAAAATTTGGAAAACAAATTTTGGTTTTTGGGGTTTTAAAGAAACAAAACTAATAACTTTAAACTTTTTGGAAAACAAAGCAACGAATTAAGGTTTTCAAACTTTAGAAAAAGTGAATTGAGATTTTAGGGTTTTTGAATTAAAAGAAACAATGGGATGAACTAGCTACTGTGAAGAATAAGAATTTAAACAATTGATGCATACCTCCATTTATTGGTTTCACCAAAAATTTCTTCTTGGATGAACAAAAACAAAGACAAGCTTTGCTGCCTTTGAATTGCTTGAATTGTTTGTTTCTCTCAAAAAAGAAATCTGGTTGATTCACTGCCTTTCCTACTTAGTTTCGGATCCATTTTTTTTATCAATTTCTCCTCCAAATTCTTCCTTTTTTTGTGTTGTTTTTGGTCTTATTTATAGAAGATTTTTTATGGTTAAGTCTAGTTATTCACGAAATATAACATTGATTAAGAAAAGGAAACCGAAATCTAATTGTATTAGGGTTCAAAAATTTGCGTCGGAAAAATTTCACTGGCAGAAAAAACTGCTACGAAAAAATTACGCTAGCAAAAAAGCTACCGCAATTGGCTATGGCAGCCGCGGGCGAATGGCCTAGGACATTTCGCCCACAGGAAACTTCTGCGGGTGAAATGCCCACGGGCCCACTCTGACTTTCAACGATGATTTTTTCGTAGCCGATTTTTCCGTCGCCGATTTTTTTGTTATTTTTTTGATTTTTTATTCACTTCACCATTTTTTTTACTAAAATAAATATTAAAATTAATCAAGATACCACAAAAATTATTTTGGACTAATTAAAATATATTGGATCGGACTAGGCCAAAAATTGAGGGTCTACAGCCACCACATTATTTCATGATATGATGCATAAAGAAGTCGAAGTATATGTTGATGATATGATGGTGAAATCAGAAACAAGGGAACAACACTTCCAAAACTTAGAATTATCCTTCGATGGAGCATTGAAGTATAAGCTAAGATTAAACCTGAAGAAGTGTGTGTTTGGGGTTACCTCAAGTAAATTGTTGGGTCATGTGATTGGTCCAAATGACATTGAGATTGGCCCTGACAAAGTTAAAGCAATTAGGGATATGCTAGCCCCTAAAATGGAGAGAGAAGTTTGGGGATTCATTGGTAGATTATAGTACATTAGCAGGTTTATAGCAAATCTCACCACAATCTATGAACCTATCTTCAAATTACTTAAAAAGAACCGGCCGGTCCTGTGGAATGAAGAGTGTCAAAAGGCCTTTGAGGGAATAAAGGAGTATTTGCTAAATCCACCTGTTTTAAAACCACCTATACTCGGTAAACCCTTGTTACTATACTTAGCAGTAGAAGAAGAGTCAGTAGGAGCCATGCTAGCATAAACAGATGAGTCATAGATTAAGCACGCAGTTTACTATTTGAGTAGAAAGCTCCTACCTTATGAAATTAAGTATAGTATCATTAAAAAGACCTGTATAGCTATGGTTTGGTCTTCTAAAAAGTTGCGACATTACTTTCAATCTTATAGTGTGCAAGCAATTTCTAGGTTGGATCCAATTAAGTACTTAAGGAGGACACCCTCTTTGATTGGGATGTATGGGCGATGGTTGATAATTTTGGAAGAATTTTAGATTGAGTATGTAGCCAAGAAAACAATCAAAGGTAGAGCAATGGCAGAATTCCTAGCCCAACAACCATTACTGGATAGCGAAGAGGTAGTCTTGGAATTTTCAGATGAACATTTAGAGGCCATAGAAATACAAGGATGGAAAATGTATTTTGACGGGGCAATGAATAGGAAAGGAGCAGGTTTAGGAGTCATACTAGAATCACCAGAAGGAGAACTTATCCCTTTAGCCAAGAAGTTAAAATTCAGGGCAACCAATAATATGGTGGAATATGAAGCATGTATCTTTGGTTTGGAAACCCTAATGATTATGAAGGTAGATAAGGTGGAAGTCTTTGGTGATTCATTGCTAGTAGTATCCCAAGTAAATGGAGAGTGGGAGATGAAAGAAGAGAAATTAAAACCATACCACCATTACTTGACCATGGTGAAGAAGAACTTTAAAGAGTACGGATTTATACACCTACCAAGAGAAGAAAACCAGATGGCTGATGCCCTAGCCACATTGGCTTCGGTATGGGGAAATCCTATCAACTTATTCCTTAAGCCTCTGATTCTGACCAGTTCATCAACTCCTTGCTATGAATACGAGACAATCAAGGAAACTGATACAACCATGATGCGTGGTATGATACTATAAGATGATTTTTGGAGGAAAAGGAATACCCATTGGGGGCAACAAAGAAAGAAAGAAGAGCCATAAGGTGGTGGTCCTTACAATACATCACCTTCCATGGAGAGTTATATCGAAGATGGCCTGATGGCGTGCACTTGAGATGCTTGAGGAAACCCAAAGCGGAGCATATCATGTCATAAATATACGCGGGAAGTTGCAGTCCACACATGAGTGGTTTAGCCCTAGTTAAAAAGATAATTCAGCAAGGTTACTACTGGTTGACCATGGAGAGATATTGTATTGAGTTTGTAAAGAAGTGCCAGCAATGTAAAATGTATGGTAATTTAAATCACATGCCTCTTGAAGAATTGCATTCTATGTCTTCACCCTGACCCTTTTCCACTTGGGGGATTGACATTATAGGATAGATACATTCGATAGCCTCAAACGGCCACTGTTTCATTGTAGTAGCAGTAGATTATTTTTCTAAATGGGTCAAAGCTGAATCTTTCAACAAACTAGGGGCAAGTCAAATGGCATATTTATTGAAAAGAATCTCATCTGCAGATATGGTGTCTCGCACAGTGTGATATCAGATAATGGGGTACAATTTCAAGGCGCAGTTAAGGACTTATTCTCGAAGTACCAAATCCATCTTCACCGATCCTCTCCTTATAGACCAACGACTAATAGTGCAGTAGAAGCAACAAATAAGACAATTAAGCAGATCCTGTCCAAGATGACTAAGACATATAGGGATTGGTCAGAAATGCTTCCTTTTGCTTTGTGGGGATACAAAATAAGTGTACAAACACCGAATGGAATGACACCGTTCTCTTTGGTTTACGGGATAGAAGCAGTGTTGCCAATTGAAATTGAGATCAAGTCATTAAGAGTGGTCTTGGAAGCTGAACTGCCTGAGATGGAATGGGAAGTGAGCAGATATACACAGTTAGCTTAACTATAGGAGAGAATATTAAAAGCACTGTATCATCATCAACTATATCAAAGGAGGATAGCTTGAGCCTATAATAGAAGGGTTAAGATAAAAAAAACTCAAATTTAGTGATTTAATGTTGAAACAATGTAAGCCTAATGTATCTAATCCAAGAGGAAAATTTAGGCCAAGCTGGGAAGGGCAATATTTTATGAAACAAGTCATGAACAGGGATGCGGTGAAGTTATTAGACAAGGACAGGAACGAGTTTAGCGAGCCAGTGAACATTGACAGTTTGAAGATTTTTTATGTATAAAATAAAGAGAACTCGCTAGGTTAAAAACCCAAAAAGGGCGGTCTAGGCAAAAGTTAGAGCAATTCGCTAGTTTCGAAAACCCGAAAGGGCGGGCTAAGCAATAATTAGGGCTAGGTGAGAGAAAATTATCAAGTTGAAAACCTAAAAGGGCTAGTTGGCAACAGGAGTGATCTTATGTATGTTGGCTTTGTGTTTCGTTGTTCCCTAATTAAATAAAGAAGAATTAATATTAAAATTATTCTATGTGCACTGTTTTAAGTATTTGACAATATATGGATGAAATAAATAAATACAATAGCAAAAGGTGATGACAAATTATAAAAGGAAAAGAAACATCTCTTATTATTATTTTTATTATTTTCATCCTAATAATACTCTTTCTAAAGAAATTAACAATTATAAAATCTATGGCAGACGATAAGTGTAACGTGCAGGCCAACTTCACTTCAACCGATCCAAGTAGGCTTCAAATAGACAAGGCATGTCCAAATCAAGAGTAAAATCAGAATCTCAAGACTCAGTTCCATACTGACTGTCAAGCCGGTGAGGATCATAACAAGTACCTCAATGAAGAGCAGTAAGAGGAACATACATCAAGTATGTCCGAATGGTGATGCGAGAAATCTTCCACCAAGGTACTAACCAACAGATGTTGACTTTAGCATGAGAATGGATCCAGTCAACCCAGTCGGCATATGAAGAAGCACGGTGAAGTAGTTTCCTAGCAGAGTGATGTCGTGGCAGATATCTTGCAAAATCCATAGATGGAGTATTGAGCAAGCAGAGACGCTCCTGAAGCCAAATCTGTAAGCACGAGAAAAGAATTTAAAAAAAGAAGAAAAAAAGTGGGTCCACTAAGTTGAAAACCCGCAAGGGCGGCTTAGACAAAAATAAAAACTAGGACAGTTCACTAGTTCCGAAAACCCACAAGGGCAGACTATGCCAAAATTAGTGCATCAAAATAATAATAATAATAAATAAGGAGACATAAATTGAAAACCCAAAAAGGCAATTTAGGTAATTACTTGTAGCAACAATGGACTCCCGACTAATCACTTTGACAATCCCGATTTAAGTTGGTGTAGTCCAACTAAAGTCTCAGCTAAGATCACAGGCATCGGTGACAAGCCTCCTTACATTTGGTCTATGATATCCAATACTCGTGGATCAATATCGCCATCAGAAGAAATAAGAAAGAATTAGCAAAGCAAGCATAGAAAAAGCATATGTCCCCATGTCTTAGTAGGAGTAAAGTGAGAAAGATAAAAGTCAATTAAGGGACTAAGCAGAATTTTCTCACCTCTCGTCAACTGTCGAACTTTGGGCCTTGAAAGTTGAAATAACATTTACATCTTTTGTTGAGTCCTAGAAATCAAATATAGGTAATGCTATTGGTTGATTGCTTGGATATCCAAGGATGGCCTTAAATTCTTCAATCATGGGACATATCTCAAAGCATTAATCTCAAATGTCCTAGAATTCACATTCCAAAAAGAAGCCATGGCATGTAAAAAAGAATGGTCCAATTTAATATTTTGAAAATACTTCAAAGTATTAATTTTTGACCAAGATATTTGTTTCCAATGAATGGCATTCATATTTTTAAATAGACCTTTTATTTGCTTCAAATTGAGTTTTGTCATTGTTGACAATTGAAGGGAATTTGGAATTGATAAAAGGAATTTTGATTCTAAAATTGAAAATTCGTGGAAAATTTCCTGGTTTCTATATGAGATCATGGCATGAAAAGAGATTTATATAGGATGATTGGCTATTCCAAAATTCACAAGGAATAGCTTGAGACCAAGATGCGCAAGGATAGAAAATTAGCGACGAAACAGTTTTGAGTTGCCGCGTTGCCTTTGGCTTTGTAAATTAGTGCTATTGTGGAAATTTTGAATGTGAAGAGGAAAGACCAATAATTGTAGCATAGAAATAATAATGATGATAAAAAATTTAAAAGTCAAAAGTTGCAATAAAAGTGCAAATTATATATCATCATTATTATTTTTATCATTATTTTTATTATAAAATATTTCTTTAATTAATACAATAATATATCACTGAGAAGGAGGTGGTGGATCATGATCAAACAAAGTCCTGAAAAAGTCATCGCCTGTTGGAGGAGGAAGCATATCACCTATCCCGAGTCCGCCAGAAGTAGGAGCCCCTGAATCTCTATTACCTTGGAATTCATATTTGTAACGGTCCTCATCTGAAATAGAAGAAAGGATCTCATGGTCATCAGCTTGGGGTCCCCTAGATGATGAAGCACCAGGATCTCTCACCCCATGAAACTGAAAGTCTTAAAAATCTTGCTCTGACTGGTGATACAATTTTTCAAAATGGGCAACCTGTTGACAACTAGCAGCTAACTCTTCTTGAAGTTTCTTATTTTATTCCTCAAGCATCCGCTGTGAGTCAAAAGGGAAAGAGTAAAAGCATACATAATCATGCATACATGTAGCATAAATTATCATGGATCAGGAAAATCTAGCAAGTAATTCATATCAACGCCCTGTGGATGAGATGGTATCTCTGGTTGATTAGAATTAGCAAATGGAGAAGAGGTAAAGGAAGGTCTAGCCTCATGACCAAATGAGCCAATAGCATGAAAATAATCATTAAAATAGTTTAAAAAAAAGTTAAGAATGAAGCAATTGCAATGTAAAAATGGTAAAAGTTTACCTGAGAGGTGCTAGCCCCGAGATGTGAGACGGACCCTCTTCTCTCTCTATGATACTCCTCTTCATTGCTATCCTCCTTTTCCTCGGGAATCTCCCGAATGCCAATAGGAGATACATCAAAGTTCAAGAGTCCTACTCGAATAAACTAGGTATATGATGCACCAGGTGGATAGAGAAAGGTTTCAACATCATAACCGTGCCGAGCTAACCACCACGTGTTCTCCGGCATTGATGCGATATTTAAAGTATACTCCAGGAAACTCATCGGGATCCTTCACAGCTCAGGACCAAGGAACCACTCATGCACTCTCTCTTCGAGAAACTAGCCACAAGACACAGGGCCGACAATGACTAAGCGGGTATGTTGAAAAGGCAACGCGGCATTTTTAGAAGAGGTCCAGTTCGTCCGCTCTTCTGTGTTCCACCAAGCCAAATTGACCTACAAAATGACATAAGGTAAGTGAACTTTTATATAAATTTTAAAGTATACTAATACTATTTTACCTGGCCCTAGGTTATACAACTCAAGAGATAGCGCTGGGTGTGCACATGGTGAGAGCCGAGAACTACTACAAGATTTGACAACCAAAAATTCAATCTTGAATACCCGACTCTCTCTTGGGAAATGCCAGGCACCCTGACAAGATTATGCTCATATACCTATACCTACAACAATAATAAAAATCAAATTCATGCAAGAATAAGAATTGAATTGACATTGGTGGAAGAAGAGTACCTCGACAACCACCATGAAACCAACGAAAGACTTCTTATTTCTACAAATCTTGTCTAGTCCATGATAGAGCAGGCAAGGCCAGCTTCACCCCAGCCGTAAAGCAGTACCATACTCATATCAATAAGGGCCCTTAACCCGTCCTTTATAGTTCATCCAATAACTCCAAATCGGCTCAATTTTTATCTCAAAAGGCCCTTTTAATAATGGTTCTATACCGATTAACTATTGGACTTCTTTGAATGTTAGAATATCATTGTTAAGGGGGACTGGAAGACCATAGTACCGGATACTAGTTATGGTTGTATAATCGACTGGGCCAATGGTCATCTCTCCTATAGGTAGGGGTCATGTCCATCCACCGCTTCGATAATGCTTGAACTACACTCCTGTCTATCGGACACTCCTCAAATGTTAATTGCAAGATAAAGCTTTCAAAATGGCAATATCGAAAAATCCATTTTACCTAAGATGGTGCTACATCATATCATTGTTGGGCTTTATAGACACATCCTCCTCCCCGGATAACACAACGATCTCGCTAACACGGAGCCAGGTAAGTTAACACAAGGTAAGTATATCATCATATCAATACCACTAATTTATGAACTAAATTTATTCGTCATGTTCTATTTTTAGTCTATCTATTTACTTATTTATTAAATTCTTAAATATAATCCTCTAATTAATTTATTTTCCCTAAATCTTAAAAAAAACAAAGACCAAAAAATATATATAATAAAATAATAAATATCAAATAGCATTGTTACCTTAGTTTTTTGACTTGAACTGCGATGAAATTGCATCCCAGCTAGTAGACATACATTTTCATTTTCATTTCATCGAATAAATTCCAATAACTCAGCATTGGATTGAGGTCCTAATCTCGAAACATGCATTTTCTCCTAAACTCTTTGATTTAACTATCAAAATATGTGAGTGTGGATGAATGAGCTAGGAAAATTACAAAATAAAAAGTCAAAAATAAAAAAGAAAAAAAATAGTATTATCATGAAAAATAAAAAAAATAAAAAAATAAATATTACTATTGATAAATAGTAAATGAATAGTTAGTGAATAGTGCGCAAATTGTGACAACACAGTGAATAAATAGTAAACTCAATTATTCAATTCAATTATTCAGATATTTGTGTGTATACAAATACTTTTGCACTTTTAAAATATTTTTACATGCAGGGGGCAAGAAGATATAGGCATGGTAAAAAATAGCTAAATCTTTTTTGCAAATTTCTTTAGTATCCTACGGACTACAATCATTTTTTGCAGATAACCAAATTATTTTTAAGTCTAAAACTTACCCTGGGTCCAGAACCCAAATTATACTTACCCTGGGTCCAGAACCCAAATTATTTTTAAGTCCAAAACTTACCTTGGGTCCAGAATCTAAATTACTCTAGCTCCGGTCCAAAACCCAAAATCTAAAACATACCTCGGGTCCATAACCCAAATTACTCTAGCTCGGGTCCAGAACCCAAAATCCAAAACTTACCTCGGGTCCAGAATCCAAATTACTTTTAATTCCAAAACTTACCTCAAGTCTAGAACCCAATTACTTTAAGTCCAGAACTTACCTAGGGTCTAGAACCCAAATTATTTTTAAGTCCAGAACTTACCTCGAGTCCAGAACCCAAATTATTTTAAGTCCTAAATTCACGTCGGGTCCAAAATCCAAATTAAGTTCAGAACTTACCTTGGATCTAGAACTCAAATTATTTTGAAGTCCAGATCTTACCTTGGGTCCAGAACCCAAATCCTAAATTCACATCGGGTCCAGAACCCAAATTATTTTTAAATTCAGAACTTACCTCGGGTCCAGAACCCAAATCCTAAATTTACCTTGGGTCCAGAATCCAAATTATTTTTTAGTCCAGAGCTCAAACCAACCTTGGGTATGGAATCCAGTATAACTATAAATCAGTAAAAAATCACATTGCTTTTCGCTCTCTTTTGTTGTAATCTCAGATCACTCAAGTAGGGGGTAAACTGTAGACCCTTAATTTTGGCCCAGTCCAATCTGATATTTTTAAACAGTCTAAAATAATTTTTATGGTGTTTTACTTAAATAATATTTATTTTTAATAAAAATAAAAAAAGTAATAATAAAAAGGATAAATAAATAATAAATAAATAAAAATCAACGACGAAAGAATCAACAATGAAAAATTTTAATCGCGGGAGACAAGTTGGCCACAAGCCAATTTGCCGCATGAAAATCATGCCCAGCGCCCATAGATTTTCTTTGTTAGCGCACTTTCGCACGCCCAGCCCGTGCATGGTTTTGCCAAAACCCTATTCTACTTGGTTTTTAATTTTGTTTCCTAAAATATTTTTTATTTCCTTAGCCAATTAGTATTATATTTTTATTTTTTCTTATAAATACCACATTAAAGACACAGATTGAGGAGCTTAAAATTTTTGGATCTAAAATTTTTAATCAAACTTTGAACTTTTGGATTTTTTCGGCCAAAATTGAGAACCTTGAAGAAGTAGTAAGTGACAACAATCCATCAAAGGTAGCCTACACTATCTTTATTATTGTTCAACCAGAATTCAAAGATTGTGGTGGAACCAACAACGGAGGTTTGAATCTCTATTTCTTTGTTTAAGTGTACAGTAGCTTGTTTCTTTCAATTCCGAAGCCCTATTTTTTAAATCTTAAACCCTAAAATCTTAATTTTCAACACCAAAACCTACAACCCTAAAAGCCAATTTTCAAAATTGGCTAGCGGGACTGCCGTATGGGCTCATCGAAGGGGTCAATATTTATTGTGTATTGAAAGTCTTTATGTTTAACTTCCTTTATTATGGTTATTCAAAATATAGTAGCTTTATTCAAAATACAAACCTAAAACTTAATTTATTCAAACCATAAATCTTAATTAATTCTATTTTCCAAATTATCGCAGTAGGTTGTTCCTTTCAAATATCTAAAGATTTTATTTTATTTTCTTAAGCTTCAATCTTATTTACTTAAACCCTAATTGTTAAACATAAAACCCATGAAATCCTAATTGATACCTGAACCCTAAAGTTATATACTTACAGTTTTATTTAAATTTGATGAATGTTTATTATATATTTTGATTGATGTTTGATGTCTTTGATGAATGATTTATTTATGATGAATGGATGTTTACTTTTATTGATTTGTTTTGATTTCAAAACATTGTAAGAGGTATATTTCCATATTTTGGGTACCTCATGTCGTGAGCTTCATGTAATTTATTTTATTTTAAAGTTTTTAGATCAATGTAAAGGACACGTTTTCACCTTACGGTGGATGTCCTATTTAGTTTTAGACATGTATGATGTAAGGACATGTTTTCATCCTCGGATGGGTGTCCATTTATTTATTTTGTTTGGACATTGTTGTGATTTTAATTAAGTATTTATTTATTCTTATGATCGCATGCAGTATGGATAATATCGTTATATTTAAGAATTTTATAATATTAAGACCTGTAAAGGAGGCCGGTTCCAATGAACCGGGCGTTGTGGGGGTGCTGGGCCATTTCTCACCTTCCCCACACATACCCAACTTTCCAAACCCATTGGGGGTTGGGGATTCCTTATGAATCGAGTCATCCACCTCTTTCTTTTTTTTGGTTCGTCCGAGTAACGACTCTATTTTCTCTGAGCTTAGGCCAGTGTTCTCTAAGGCTCTGAGCCTAAACAGTGCCGAAGTCGCAAGAACCATTCCACCGGGAGTGGGGGCAAAAATTCCCGCTCGCACAATTCTTTTAGAGCTAGGACCCAACACCATGGAAAAAAAGGAAGAAAGAAAATAAAAAGGAAAAAAGAGGAATGGGAAGAAAAAAGAAAGAAAGAAGAAGAAGAAGAATAAGAAAAAGAAGAAGAAGAGAAGAAGGAAAAAAGAAAGGAAAAGAAAATAAGAAAAGGCAATTCAAAAAGCCAATCGAGTTTTCCTTTACCTAAAGCGATAGAAGGAAAAAATAGTTTGACTTAAATTGGTCCAACCCAATGACAAATTCAACCAAAATTATAGAGATAGAAGAAAGGTCATCTAGTGCTTGAAAGTCTTGTAAATAACAGTCCTACAGGGAAGAAGGACAAAATGATAAAATGATAAAATGTTAAAAGAGAGAGAGAGAGAGAGAGAGAGAGAGAGAGAAAAGGGAATAGAAGAAAGGGAAAGGAATATGGGTATCAAACTTTTTGCAAAGGCAAATATTATCCTAATCAAGATCTAGATTCATGTCAAGAAGAAAGAAGAATGTTCAAAGCTCTATCTTTTCATGCTTCCAACTGTCTAAACAAGAAATTTGTAGTGTGAGGGTTTGCCCATAGTGTCACAACGGCTTCAACTTACAATTGACCTTCACTTAAACCATGTCCCTTATAGACCCCGTTTTAAGCCTGTTAAAGACTTGTTGATCTCTCTTGGTTGGTAGAGTCTATTAGTGGAGATAGTTTGAATAAGCATGCATATGAGATAGAAAAAATTTAAACTTGATGATACCTTTGGCTAAGTAATGTGTATGTGCTTATCTGAAGTGCAATAGTTCTTAATCAAATAGAAATGATTCCCGAGTTTAGTATGGTAATTAGGGTTGTCATGTTATAGATATGTTAATTTGGAAAATTAAGTCCTGAGGTAAATTGACATTGATCTGGCGAAGCCAACATTTGATTTCAAAATCAAAATTCAAAAAAAAAATTGAAAGTCAAAAGTTGCAGTAAAAGTAAAAATTATCATCATCATCATCATCATCATCATTATTATTATTATTATTATAATATTTTCTCAATTAATACAATGACGATGGATCACTGGGAAGGAGGAGGCAGACCTTGGTAAATAAAACCCTAAAAAAATCATCGCCCGATGGAGGAGTAGATATGTCACCCATGTGGAATCTGTTTGAAGGAAAAGTACCTAAATTCCTATTTACTTAAAACTCAAGCCTATAGCAGACATCATTAGAAGGGATCTCATGGTCATCAGTTTAGACCCCCCTAGAAGATGAAGCACTAGGATCCCTCATTCCCTAGAACCAAAAGTCTTAAAAGTTTTGCTCTAACTAATGATACAATCCTTCAAGATGGGCAACCTATTGGCGGCTAGCAGCTAAATCCTCTTGCAATTTCTTGTTTTGCTCTTTAAGCATTCGATGTGAGCCAAAAAAGGAAAGAATAAGAACATACATAATCATGCATACATATAGCATAAATCATTATGAAGCAGGATGACAAACCAGATAACTCATATCAGCGCCTTGCGGATGAGATGACATTTTTGGTTGGTAAGAAGGAGCAAATGGAGGAGCAACAGAGGAAGGTCTAGCCTCTTTACCTGATAAGTTGGTAGCCTACAATAATCATTAAAACTGCCAAATTAAGTTGAAAAAGAAGCAATTGCAATGGCAAAATAGTAAAAGTTTACCTGAGAGGGTGCTAGCCTAGGGATAAGGGATCTGCCCTTTTCCCTCTCCATCATACTCTTCTTCATCACTATCCTCATCTTCCTCAAGAATTCCCAGATGCCAATAGGAGATACGTCAAAGTTCAAGAGTCCTGCTCGAAATATATGATGCACCCGGTGGATAGAGAAAGGTTTCAACATCATAACCATTCTGAGCTAACCACCATGCATTCTCCAGCATTGATGTAATATTTAAAGTATATGCTGAGCAGTTCATTGGGATCCTCCATTGCTCGGGAACAAGGAACCAATCATACACCCTTTCCCTGAGAAATCAACCACTAGACACAAGACCAGTGATGATTCGATGGGAGTGCTGGTAGGGTAGTGTGACTTTCATAAAAGGAGTCTAGTTTGCCCGCTCTGCAGCATACCACCAAGCCAAATTGACCTACAATATGATAGAAGATAAGTAAACTTTTTCATAGATTTTAAAGTATACTAATATTATTTTACCTGATCCTAGGTAAAGCAACTGAAGTGATAGCGCTGGGTGTGCATATGATGAGAACCAGAAACTGCTACGTGATCAACCAAAAATTCAACCTAGGATACCCAACTCTCTCTCAGGAAATGCCATGCACCCTCACAAGATTATGCTCATATGCCTATGACTACAATAACAATAAAAATTGAATTCATATAAGTATATGAATGGAATTGATAATGGTGGGAGAGAATACCTCAATAATCACCATGAAGCCAATAAAAGACTTCTTATTCCTGCAAATCCTATCTAGGCCATGATAGAGATAGGTAAGACTAGCTTTACCCCAGCAGTAAAGCGGTATCATATTCATTTCAACAAGGGCCTTCAACACCGATAAGTGAATGGCGGATTCAATACTGCATAAAATGGTTGACCAAAGTAAATACAACAAAAATCCCCAACAATATTGCTCGATTGTTTCTCTACAAACCTGTCCATCATTGCTCTTCCAATAACTCCGAATTGGCTCAATTTTTTATCTTGAAGGGCTCTTTTAGTGACGGTTCCATATCGATTAGCTGTTGAATTTCTTCATGTGTCAGGATATTATTGGTAAGAGGGACCGGGAGGCTATAGTATCGGATACTAGTTATGGCTGTAAATTGACTAGGCCAATGGTCATCTCTCCCACAGGTAGGTGGAAAGTATGGGTCCTAACCATCCACTTCTCGGACAACACTTTAACTACACTCTAGTCTATTGGACATTCCTTAGATGGTAATTACAGAATAAAGCTTTCAAAATTGTACTCTTGGAAGATATTTTTCACCCGAGAAGGCGCTTCATCATAACATTGTAGGGCTTTGTAAACATATCATCCCCCTGTGAGAGGGGATTTTTGCCCCCACTCCCGGTGGAATGGTTCTTGCGACTTCGACACTATTCAGGCTCGGGGCCTTAAGTTTGGAGAAAATGGAGTCGCCACCCGGATGGGCTAGGAAAAAAAGAAAAAGAAAGGGGTGGATGACTCCATTCCTAAGGAATCCCCAACCCCCTAATGGGTTTGGAAAGTTGCGTACATCTGGGGAAGGTGAGACATGGCCCAGCACCCCCACAACGCCCGATTCATTGGAACGGCCTCCTTTACAGGTCTTAATATTATAGAATTCTTAAGTATAACAACATTATCCATATTACACGCAACAATTGAAAGAAAGCATCATTATATTAAAATCAAAATAATATCCAAGCAAAATAAATAAATGGACACCCATCCGAAGATGGAAACATGCCCTTGCATCATCCATGCCTAAACTAATAGGACACCTACCAAAAGGTAGAAACATGCCCTTTACATTGGTCTAAAATATAAAAGCTTATTTAAATTACATGATATTTAACTAATGAGGTACCCACAAAGTGGAAACATACCTCTTACAACATTTGGAAATCAAAATAAATTGATAGAAATAAATAACCATTCATCATAAATCATTACCAAAGATATTAAACATCAATCAAAATATAATAAGCATTCATCCATGATAAATTAAATAAATCAAGCATTGGAATTAAATAAATTAAAGCATATAAAATAAATCAAAGCATAATCAAATATAAAATTGAATAAAGCAAATAAAGATTCAAATTAGGGTTACTGTTTCTATTTAAGATTCTTTATTTAATGTGTTTAGGGTTTTGGAATTTATGAGTTTAAGCTACTGTGAGTTTTAAAGGAATTGACATGGATTAAAGTTTTATAATTTAAGAGGTTGATAAAATTCTTTAATTAGTGTTTGAGGAGTAAAATCATGAAATTAGGGTTTGGACACTTTAAAACATTTAGATTTATGATTATCAGCTACTGAATTATGGTTTTTAGGCTTACTGTGTTTGAATTTTAATATTTATGTTTATAAGGCTTTAAGGTTTAAAGGAATAGGGTTTAGAAAACTTTAGAATTTAGGTTAGCTAGTTTAGGGTTTACTGTTTTGGGTTTTGGAGTTGAATTAGGGTTTTAGAATTTTAGAATTATGGTTTCGAAGAATGCATTAGATTTTAGAATTTGAAAATCAATTAATAATTTTATGAAACTTTGTGAAATAAACAAAACAATTTAAGGTTTATAGAAACAGAAAAGATATTTTTTAGGGTTTTGGAAAATTGGAAGACAGATTAGAGTTTTAAGATTTTAAAGAAACAAAAATAACTATTTTAAGATTTTTAAAAAACAAAGAGACGAATTAAGGTTTTTAAGCTTTAGAAAAGGCAAATTAAGGTTCTAGGGTTTTTTGATTTTAAAGAAACAAAAACAATAATTTTTTATCTTGAGGGATGAAGCTACTGTAAATTAATGAAACAAATAAAGAAATTCATACCTTCGTTTCTTGAATTTCACCAAAGAAATTCAATCTTGGACCCTAGATTGGGTACTTAGACCTAAGATTGGATTGAATTTGGATACTTGGACTCGAGATTGATTTGATTTGGGTACTTGGACCTGAGATTGGGTACTTGGACCCGAGATTAATTTGATTTGGGTACTTGGACCCTGGATTAAATTTGATTTGGGTACTTGGACCCTGGATTAAATTTGATTTGGGCACTTGGACCTGAGATTGATTTGATTTGGGTACTTTGACCCAGGATTAAATTTGATTTGGGTACCTAGACCCTAGATTGGATTGGATTTGGGTACTTGGACCCGAGATTGAACTTGATTTTAGGGTACTTAGACCCGAGACTAAGTTTGACTAACCTTTTATCAGTTGAGAAGTATGACTGCTCCGGCTGTTCTATGCATGGTGGTTCTTTACCCTCAGAATGGATCTTCATCCTTTGAGATCGGGTCTTCACCCTTGAAAATGGATCTTCATCCTTTGAGATCAGGTCTCCACCCTTGTAAATGGATCTTCATCCTCGGAGATAGGGTCTTCACCCTTGTAAATGGATCTTCATCCTTTTGGGCTTCGGGTCTTCACCCTTTGAAATTGGATCTTTATCCATTAGAGATTGGGTCTTTACCCTTGAAAATGGATCTTCATCCTTTGAGACTTCGGGTCTTCACCCTTTAAAATTGGATCTTCATCCTTTGGACTTTGGGTCTTTACCCTTGCTTCAGCTCTTTTAGCTGGACTGATCTTTTGTCTTTGCATCTTCATTCTTTTGAGACTTCTAATGTTCCATTCTTTTGTTCTTCCTTTTTACAAAAATTCAACTATTTTTAATTGGACCTTGTATCCTCTCCTTGACCCCCAAGGATAATTTTTCCATGCAAGCTTTGATTGATGTTTTTCTTGTCTAGTTCTTTGTATAAGCATGTATTTCTTGTTTTGCAAAATGACTGGAGCTTTCACAAGCAAATAGGCTTTCCATGCCCCCTTGATTCAATATCATCTTTTGATTCTTTACTTCGCAAGGTGTTTGCTGTTCACATTGAAAAGGAATAGACAATACAAGACAAGAAAGTGCGATGTGATATGCTCATGTATGCATGATATGCATGAATAATACTTACAGCTGTTCCATTGACTCACAGACCGAGGTGATCAGCAGAAGTATTCTCATTGGCTTCTTTTCAATGCTCGTTCAAGTCTTTCATTGGAATGATAGAAAGCTTTGCATTTATGACTTTTATCTTCAAGATGTTGAGAACATGAGTAGTGGAGACCCTAAGCAGTAAAGTCAGGGATTCATTTATTTCAAGCTATGTTTCAGCATGTTAGTTGATAGCTTGTTCATGACCTTGCCAATAATCATTTCCTTTGCCCAATATGTCCTTTGGAGGTTCAACATACTTCCCTTAACTTGAAGGCTTTGTATGACAAAATATTTTTTTTTAAATTTGATTTTGAAATCAAATGTTGGCTTTGCCAAATTAATGTCAATATAGCTCAGGACTTGATTTTCCAAATTAACATATCTATAACATGACAACCCTAGTTACCATACTAAACTCAGGAATCATTTCTATTTAAGCAAGAACTGTTGCACTTCAGATAGGCACATACACATTACTTGGCCAAAGGTCTCGTTGAGTTTAAATATTGTTTATTTCATATGCATGCTTATCCAAACTATCTCCACTAATAGACTCTACCTACCAAGAGAGAGATCAACAGGCCTTTGATAGGCTTGAAATGAGGTCTATAAGGGACATGGGTTAAACGAAGGCCATTTGTAAGTGGGAGCTATTATGACACAATGGACAAACCCTCACACTACAAATTTCTTGTTGGAACTTTAGACAATTGGGAGCAATCTTGCTAGACTCCAAATTCCCTCTATCTTTTTGGCATTAATCTGGATCTTGATTGGAACAGTCTTTGCCCTTGCAAAAAGTTTGGTACCCAAATTCACTTCTTTTCTTCTTCTCCCTTTTCTTTCCTTTTATTTTTCTTACTCTTCCCTTTCTTGGAGCATTTTATCATTTTGTCCTTCTTCCTTATAGGATTGTCAAGTACAGGACTTTCAAGAATTGGATAGTCTTCCACCTTTTTCTCCAATTTTGATTGAATCTTTGGTTGGGTTGGACCAATTCAAGTCAAAATGTCCTTATGAACCAAATGGAAGCCTTTTGTTGCTTTAGGTAAAAGAGAACTCAGTTGGCTTTCTGAACCGCCTTTTTAGGTTTTATTTTTCTTCTTTATTTTTCTTGTTGTTTTTTTTTTCTTTTTTTTTCTCTTTTCTTCTCTTTTCTCTTTTTTCTTTTCTCTTATTTTCCTTCTTTTTTCTCTCTCTTTTTTTTGGTTCTAGCTCAAACAGAGTTGTCTTGTTTGTACCAACTTGGGTCTCCAATAATGGATGAGTGGAGTGACATAAATCTTCTTTAACAGGGATAGATCATTTGTTACTCCAATGTTGTCTTGATATATTGGAGATATTAGAAAAACTTCAACTACCATTATGGTCTTAAAAACATCAACTACCCTTATGGTCTTGAGAACTTCAACCATCTTTATTGTTTTGAGAACTTCAGCTATCCTCATGATCTTAACTAATCATTGCTTTCTTTGATCTTCTTGCCTCTTTAAATTAGTGATCATAAGACTTGTCAAAAGTATCACAATAGCTCAGGGTAGGTTGTTGGGGTTATATGCTAATGAAAAGAAAGCTAAAACCTTATGAAGGCTCAAAGGGATAACTAGGGATTGATATTTAATAGGGTGGATACTAGTTGTTGGCTAACCAAATAATGCCTAGATCATCTCTCCCTTAAATAAGCAGAGTTCAATTTTGCCCCGAAAGTTTGTCAAAACATGTTCTAAGACTGACTAGGACCTAGACAAAGATAATTATGCAGGAGCCCTCTCTAAGTAAGCATACACAACTCAATGCTATAGAGCAATTCCCTCACCTAATAAAGTCATTCGAGTCATGATTCCTAGACACATTAATTTATAAACATCAAGCTAAATTCTTCATCGGTTGAGCATCAAAATGAACAAAGACTGACAAAAATTTTGGTGAAAGTAATTTATTTCAAACAAATTTAAATTTGAAAAACACAATAGTTCCACAATATTAAAGAAAGTAAAATTGAAAGCCAACATTCAAGCTAAGGAAAGTTCATTGAGTTTAAGCTTCTTTTCCCTTCACATCTTCAATATTTCCATCTTGAAAGGATGATAAAATAAAATCTTCTTCCAATCCTTTTCCTACCATGAAGGTTACTGGTGGTGGCACTATTCCAAATTTAGGCAAAGGGTTATTCTTGGTATTGGGCTTATCCGGCTCAGGTAGCTTGCCATTATCAATCAAATCTTGGATCTCATGCCTTAGAAGAGCACATTTATCTATTTCATGCCCTTGCATTTGATGAAATTGACAGACGGCCTCGGCATTGAAGTTTGATGGCAGTGGATTATGTAGTGGTTAAGGAGCTAACGGTTGCAACAACCCTTTCTTTTGCAGCTTGCTAAAAACCCAAGATAGAGGTTTCCCCAATTCTGAGAATTGTATTTTATTTCTTTTACCAGTTGCATTAACATCAACTTATTTTTGCGTGCTTTGATTGTTAGGCTGATAATTCCCTTTCTCATTCCTTCTTATTGGAAAGCAATTTTTCTCCCTTTCCCACTCTTCAATTTGTAGACCAGCTTGGAGAAGATCTTTGAAGTCACAGATGAGTGTATGAGACATCCTTTCACGAAGACTAGGCAGGACGCCTCTCATGATCATCCTTATTTATTAGATTCATCGGGCCTTTTCTTGAGCAAAGCAGCCTTGTTTCTCCATCTCTTCACATAGTCCATAAAATTCTCATTTGGCCTTTGTCTTATGGACTCCACTTTCATTAAGGTAACTTCCATTTCATCATTGCATCCATATTGTTGGATAAAGGCCTTGTATAGCAAATCCCAATTCTTTTGTGTTCCATCATCTAAGGTATTGAACCAATTTTAGACAGTAGGATCCAATGAGAGCATGAAGTACCTTAGAGTTTGAGCCTTAGTAGCTCGGGCAGACTGCATAGTGTGAGCGGGGATTTTTGCCCCCACTCCCGGTGGAATGGTTCTTGCGACTTCGGCACTGTTTAGGCTCGGGGCCTTAGAGAACACAGACCTAAGTCTGGAGAAAATGGAGTCGCCACCCGGACAGGCTGGGAAAAAAGAAAGGGGTGGATGACTTGATTCCTAAGGAATTCCCAACCCCCTAATGGGTTCGGAAAGTTGGGTACGTGTGGGGAAGGTGAGAAATGGCCCAGCACCCCCACAACACCCGGTTCATTGGAACCGGCCTCCTTTACAGGTCTTAATATTATAAAATTCTTAAATATAACAACATTATCCATATTACACACAATAATTAAAAGAAAGCATCATTATATTAAAATCAAAGTAATGTCCAAACAAAGCAAATAAATGGACACCCATCCGAAGATGAAAACATGTCCTTACATCACACACCTAAATAGGACACCCACCAAAAGGTAGAAACATGCCCTTTACATTAGTTCTAAAATAGAAAATCAAATTAAATTACAAGATATTTAACTAATGAGGTACCCACCAAGTGGAAACATACCTCTTACAACATTTGGAAGTCTAAATAAATTGATAAAAGTAAATAACCATTCATAATAAATAAATCATTCATCAAAGCTATTAATTAAAATATAAAATAAACATCAATCCATGATAAATTAAATAAATCAAGTATTGAAATTAAATAAATTAAAGCATAAGAGATAAATTAAAGTATAATCAAGTATGGAATTGAATAAAGCAAACAAAAGTTCAATTATAGCTACTGTGACTTTTTATGGAATTAAAATAGATTAGGGTTTTATGTTTTAAAAGGTTGGTAAGATTCTTTGATTAACTAAATTAATATTTGAATGGTGATATCATGAAACTAGGGTTTTAAACACTTTAAAATACTTTGATTTATGATTTTTGGTTATTGGGTTTCTAAGCTACTGTGTAAAATTTATGTTTTTATGTTTTTATGTTTTTTAATGTTTTAAAAGGATTAGGGTTCATAAAAATTAGGGTTTAAGGTTTTAAAAAGATTAGGGTTCATTATTTTAGGTTTAAAAGTTGAATTTTTGATTTTAGGATTTAGAATTAGGGTCACGGGTGGTGCATGGAACTTTTAGGATTAAAAATTAATTTTATACTTTTATGTGATTTTACAAAAATAAACCAAACAAATTAAAGTTTTTAAAAATAAAAAAGATTTATATAATTGGAAAAAGTGTTTTTAGGGTTTTGTTTTGTGAGAAACAAAACATGTTTTAAGACTTGGTAAATTTAGAAAATAAATTTTGGTTTTGAGGTTTTGAAAAAATAAAACTAATAACTTTAAATTCTTTGGGAAATAAAGCAACGGATTAATGTTTTTAACTTTAGAAAAACTAAATTAAAGTTCAAAGGTTTTTAATTTTGAATAACCTAAATTTCATAGATTTTCTACTGTGTAAAAAAAATAATTAAAGAAAATCAATTAACACATACCTTCTTTTGATGATTCCTCCAAAAACAATTCTTCTTGGATGAACTAGCTCTAAAGACAACCCTTTTTTTCCCTTTGAATTGTTTAAATCATGATGCTGCTCCTTTAAAAATCAATTGAATTGAATTTTGCTTTTCCACTTCACCTTCGGATTCCAATTCTCCAAGCACGGTGAAATTTTTCCTCCCTTAATTTGGTGGCCTTTGATCCTTATTTATAGAGGTCTGAGGTTGTTTATTCCTAATTAGTTAAGATAAGTAATATTAATAAAAAAAGAAACCAAAACCTAATTGGATTAGGTTTCAAAAAATTTACGTCGGAAAATTTGCGCTGCCGAAAAAAATTGCCGCAGGAAAAAATGCGCTAGCAAAAAAAAACTGCTGCAGAAAACTGCGGCAGTGGGCGGGCTGGGGCGTTGCCCGCAGGAATTTCCTGCAGGCGAGCTATTTTGCCCGCAGGAAATTCCTGCGGGTGAAATAGAAATTCTATTTCGCTCGCAGAAAAATCCTGCGAGCGAAATAGAACAGTGATTTCGCCCGCAGGAATTTCCTGCGGGCGAAAAAGCCCACGGGCCCATGCGACTGTTTTTACGCTGCCGATTTTTTCGACTCCAATTTTTATTTTTATTTTTATTTTTTGATTTTGATTTTTTATTAACAAAAATTAGATACTAAAGTAAAAATTATTTAACAAAAATTATTTTGGACCAATTAGACAACAAAAATCATTTTGGACTAAATAAAACATATTGGATTGGGTCAAAATTAAGGGTCTACAGTTTTCCCCCTACTTGAATGATCTCAAACCTTAGTGAAAGAGTGTGAAAAGCAATAAGACTTAATTTTTGATGAAACGGTTGAGGTTTTGGGTTCTCGATCCGGTTTGAGTTCTGGACTCAAGGGTGATTCTAGGTTCTGGACCTAAGGAAAATTTGGATTCTGGACCCAATTTGAGTTCTAGACTCAAGAATAATTCTAGGTTCTCGACCTAAGAAAAATTTGGGTTCTAGACCCGGTTCGAGTTCTGGACTCAAGGATGATTCTAGGTTCTAGACCTAAGGAAAATTTGGGTTCTGGACCCGGTTCGAGTTCTGGACTCAAGAGTAATTCTAGGTTCTCGACCTAAGGAAAATTTGGGTTCTGGACCCGGTTCGAGTTCTGGACTCAAGGATGACTCTAGGTTCTGGACCTAAGGGAAATTTGGGTTCTGGACCCGGTTTGAGTTCTGGACTTAAGAGTAATTCTAGGTTCTCGACCTAAGGAAAATTTGGGTTCTGGACCCGATTCGAGTTCTGGACTCAAGGAAGATTTTAGGTTCTGGACCTAAGGAAAATTTGGGTTCTAGATCCAAGAGATTTGGATACTCGATCCTAAACTGGCTTCGGATACTCGATCCTAAACTAGATTGGGATACTCGGCCCTAAATTGTCTTGATTTGGGTACTTGGACCCGAGATTGGTCACTTGGACCCAAGATTGGGTACTTGGACCCGAGATTGGTCACTTGGACCCAAGATTGGGTACTTGGACCCGAGATTGGTCACTTGGACCCAAGATTGGGTACTTGGACCCGAGCTTAAATTGATTTGGGTACTTGAACCTGAGAATGAATTGATTTAGATTTAATTTGGGTACTTGGAACCAAGAGTGGGTAATTGGACCCGAGAACGAATTTGACTAACCTTTTATCAGTTGAGAAGTCTGACTGCTCTGGCTGCTCTATGCATTGTGATTCTTCACCCTCAGAATGGATCTTCATCCTTGAAAATCGGGGTCTTCACCTTTGTAAATGGATCTTCATCCTTGGAGATTGGGTCTTCTTTGTTCTTTGAAGATGGGAGTGACACGGCCAGTGGCTTGGCCGTGTCTCCTGGGTGTGTCAGCTTCTGTGTCTTTTCTTTCTTTGCTTGGTCCTTCTTGACTTTGCCCCTTAGGAGAGACACGGCAAGTGGCTTGGCCGTGTCGCCTGCCCGTGTCATATCCTGCCAAAATATCTTTTGAGGTGACACGGCCAAGCTCGATTTGGCTTGGCCATGTCTTGCTTGATTCATGCTCTTCTTTCCTTATTTTTATCTTCCAAGGGGTTTTTGCACTTTAACCACTTTTCCCTTGCAACTGCTTTTCCTTTCTTTGATTCTTTAATGATTGTTGCAGGCTGTTGGCTCGTTTGATCATGAAGCTAGACCCTCTTTCACTGCCCCTTCGTTTGCTCATTCTAACCCGCCGGATACGCCATCTCATCCATAGGGTATTGATATGAACTACCTGGTACGTTCCTCATTTTATAATAGTTTACGCTATATGTATGCATGATTATGTATGCTCTTACCTTTTCTCTTTTGGCTCACAGCTGATGCTTGAGGAACAAAATAAGAAACTTCAAGAAGAGTTGGTTGCAAGTCGTCAGCAAGCTTCTCATTTTGAAAGTTTATATCATCAATCCGAACAAACTTTCCATGACTTTTGATTTCAAAGAATGAGGAATCCCGACGCTTCTTCATCAAGAGGCCTCCAGACTGATGACCATGAGATCCTTTCATCTGCTTCTGATGAGGACCATGACAAAATCGGAACTCCAAGGCAATAGGGATTTTAGTGCTTCTGCTTTGGATAATCCCGGGATGAGTAATTTGCCCCCTCCTCCAATAGGCGACGACTTTTTCAAGTCTTTATTTGGTGACCTACCACCACCCTCTTAGTGATATGTAAATATTGTAGCAATTGTAAAACATTGTACAATAATGAAAAATATACAATTTTCCACTTTACTGTAATCCTTTTTTTTGCATATTTTTTTTCGTTAATGCTAAAATTATTTATTTTGTATTATTATTTATATATATATATTATATATAGTACATCATAATTAATATCCACATATTTTGTTAAACCAAATCCAAAGTGGAAAAAGAAATTGTGACCACTTCCTTTCCTTATGCCATATGGTCTTATCCTTTCCCATCATCTTTTCCATTTCACTTTTGGAAAAGGTTTATTTTCTTCTATATAAATCACCTTGCATGCCAGATTCCAATTCATAAACCAAAAATCTCTCTCTTTCAACGTGAAGACTCCCTTTAGCAATTTTGGTTCTCCTTTATTCATCAACCATGACCGAGCACCATTTAAAGAAAATAAAAATTCTATTTAAGAATATGGATGCCAACCATTGGAAGCAAATTTCATGGTCAAAGCTTGATGTTTTAAAATGCTTTCAAAATGTCAAATTGGACCACTCCTTCTTACATGCCATGGATTTTACCAGATACCTGCCATGTCATCACTCTGCTAGGAAGCTACTCCATCCTGCTTCTTCATATGCTGACTGGTTTGACTGGATCCACTCACGCTCTGAAGTCAATATCCATTGGTTGGTACCTTGGTACAAGATTTCTCGTATCACCATGCGGAGATACTTGATGTACGTTCCCCTTGCTGCTCTTCGTCAGGGTACATGCTGTGATCCTCGCCGACTTGGGCATCAGTATGGAGCTGAGCCTCGTGATTCTGACTTTGCTCCTGACCTAGACATGCCTTGCTTGACTGAAGCCTACTTGGATCGGTTAAGGCAAAGCTGACCTGCATGTTACACTTATCGACTGCCATAGATTTTACATTTGTCAATTTAGAAAGTGTTTTGTTAGGATGAAAAATAAATTAAAGTAATAAAAGATGCTTCTTTTCCATTTATAATTTGTCATCACCTTTTGCAATTATGATTATTTATTTCATCTGTATCTGGTCAAATACTTATAACAGTGCACTTAGAACAAATTTAATCATTAATTCTATTTTATTAAATTGGGGAACAACCAAACATAAAGCCAGCATACACAAGATTACTCCTGTTGCCAATTAGCCCTTTCAGGTTTTCTAATTGACGATTTTCTCTCATTTAGCCCTAGTTGTTGTCTAGCCTGCCCTTTCGGGTTTTCGGAACTAGCGGACTGCTCTAACTTTTGCCTAGGCTGCCCTTTTTGGGTTTTCAACCTAGCGAGCTCTTTTTTCTTCTTTTTCTTCCTATCATACATAAAACCTCTTCAACCTGTCAATGTTTACTGGCTCACTAAATTTATTCCCATCCATGTCTGATAACTTCACCGCACCTTTGCTCATGACTTGTTTCATGACATATGGCCCTTCCCAGCTAGGTCTGAACTTCCCTCTTGGATCAGATACATTAGGCTTACATTTCTTCAATACCAAATCCCCAACTCTGAATTTTCTGACCTTTACCATTCTATTGTAGGCCCGAGCTATCTTCTTTTAATACAGTTGGTGATGATACAATGCCTTTAATCTTCTCTCTTCTAATAGAGCTAATTGTGTGTATCTGCTTGCTACCCATTCCGTTTCAGGCAGTTCAGCTTCCAAGAGTACTCTTAGTGACTTGATCTCAATTTCAATTGGCAATACCGCTTCCATCCCATAAACCAAAGAGAACGGTGTCATCCCAGTAGGTGTTCGCACACTCGTCCTATATCCCCATAAAGCAAAGGGAAGCATTTTCGACCAGTCCCTGTAAGTCTTAGTCATCTTGGACAGAATTTGCTTAATTATCTTATTCGTGGCTTCTACTGCACCATTAGCCTTTGGTCTATAAGGAGAGGATCGATGATGATGGATTTGGTACTTGGAGAATAAATCCTTAACTGCTCCTTGAAACTATACTCCGTTGTCTGATATCACACTGTGCGGGACCCCATATCTGCATATGAGATTCTTTTCAATAAACCTAGCCATTTGACTTGCACCCAGCTTGTTGAAGGATTCGGCTTCGACCCATTCTGAAAAATAATCAACTGCTACTACAATGAAACGGTGACCGTTTGAGGCTGTCGGATGTATTTCTCCTATAATGTCGATACCCTATGTCGATACCCTAGGTGGAAAATGGCCAGGGTGAAGACATTGAATGCAGTTCCTCAGGAGGCATATGATTCAAGTTACCATACATCTGACATTGTTGGCACTTCTTGACAAACTCAATACAGTCTCTCTCCATGGTCAACCAATAGTAACCTTGTTGAATAATCTTCTTAACTAGGGCCAAACCACTCATGTGCGGACCGCAACTCCCCGCATGTATTTCTGACATGATGCACTCCACTTCAGGCTTTCTTAAACATCTCAAATGCACTCCATCAGGCAATCTTCGGTATAACTCTCCATGGAAGGTGATGTATTGCAATGACCACCTCCTTATGGCTCTTCTCTCTTTCTTTGTTGCCCCCAGCGGGTATTCTCTTTCCTCTAAAAATCGCCTTATAGTATCATACCATGCATCATGGTCCGTATCAACTTCCATGATTGTCTCATATTCATAGCAAGGAGTTGATGAACTGGTCAAGATCAGAGGCTTATGGAATAAGCTGGTAGGATTTTACCATACCGAAGCCAATGTGGCTAGGGCATCAGCCATCTGATTTTCTTCTCTTGACAGGTGTATAAATCTACACTCCTTAAAATTCTTCTTCACCATGGTCAAATAATTGTGGTATGGTTTCAATTTTTCCTCTTTCAACTCCCACTCTCCATTTACTTGGGATACTACTAGCAATGAATCGCCATAAACTTCCACCTTATCCACCTTCATAATCATTAGGGTTTCCAAATCAAAAAATACACGTTTCATACTCCACCATGTTATTGGTTGCCCTAAATTTCAACTTGTTGGCTAAAGGGATAAGTTCCCCTTCGGGCGATTCTAGTATAACTCCCAAACCTGCTCCTTTCCTATTTACCGCTCCATCAAAATACATTTTCCACCCTTGTACTTCAATTACTTCTAAATGTTTATCTGGAAATTCCAAGATTACCTCTTCACTTTCTGGTAATGGTTGTTGAGCCAGGAATTCTGCCACCGTTCTACCCTTGATTGTTTTCCTGGTTACATACTCGATCTCAAATTCTTCTAATATATCAACCATCGACCATATTTCCCAATTAAAGAGGGTGTCTCCCTTAAGTACTTCATTGGATCCAACCTGGAAATTACTTGCACACTATACAATTGAAAGTAATGCTGCAACTTCTTAGAAGACCAAACCACTGCTATACATATATTTTCAATGATACTATACTTAATTTCATAAGGTAGGAGCTTTCTACTCAAGTAGTAAATGGCATGCTCAATCCCTAACTCATCAGCTTGGGCTAGCATGGCTCCTATCGACTATTTTTCAACTGCTAAGTATAGTAATAGAGGTTTTTCGGGTTTAGGTGGTTTCAAAACAGGTGGATTCAACAAATACTCTTTTATTCGGTCAAAGGCCTTTTGACATTCTTCATTCCATATGACCGGCTGATTCTTTCTAAGCAACTTGAAGATAGGCTCACAGATTGTTGTGAGCTTTGCTATAAATCTGCTAATGTACTGCAGTTTACCAATGAATCCCCGAACTTCTCTCTCCGTCTTTAGGGCTGGCATATCCCTGATTGCTTTGACTTTGTTAGGATCTATCTCAATACCATTCAGACTAATTACATGTCCCAACAATTTGCCTGAAGTAACACCGAATACACACTTCTTCGGGTTTAATCTTAGCTTATACTTCAAAGCTCTATAGAAGAATAATTCTAAGTTTTGGAAGTGTTGCTCCCTTGTATCCAACTTCACCATCATATCATCAACATATACTTCAACTTCTTTGTGCATCATGTCATGAAATAGTGTGGTGGTGGTAGGTTGCTCCAGCATTCTTTAAGCCGAACGGCATCACCCTATAACAAAATATACCCCATGTAGTAATGAAGGCAGTTTTGGCTTTATCCTCTTGGGCCATTAACACTTGATTGTATTCGAAAAATCCATCTACAAATGAGTGTAGCACGCTAGAGGCCGCACTATCAATGAGTACATCTATATGAGGTAAAGGAAAATCATCCTTAGGGGAAGCCTTGTTTAGATCTCTATAGTCCACGAAGACCCTTATGCTCCCATCTTTCTTTGGCACGGGTACTATGTTGGCTAACCTATCTGGATATTCTATTACTTCAAGGAACTTCACTTGTATTTTCTTAGTGACCTCTTCTTTAACCAATTCAGCCCACTCAGGTCTTAATCGCCTAAGCTTTTGTTTAACAGGTTTAATGTGAGTGTAAGTAGGAATATGATGCTCGACTATGTCTCGATCTATCCCGGGCATATCCTCATAAGACCAAGCAAACACTTCTTCATATTTTTTGAATATTTTTCAAATCTCTCTCTCTCATCAGGAGTAAGGTCGGATGCTATGCTAATGTTTTTAGGATTTTCAGTTGTTCCCAAATTTAATGATTGTGTGTTAACAGAATTAATATTAAAGATGCTCATGTAACTGCTATTTAAATGTATGCAACCATTAGGAGAAACATCACACAAGTAAGCAAAATCAGACTTTATTGCATTCATTTTGGAAAAGAAAACATCATCATCCTCATACAAAGCAGACAAATTAAAATCAAAATCAAAATCATTGTTCTCAGAATCATAAAGCAGGATGTCTTCAAACTTTTCTTTAACCAGGGCAGCAATCTCTTACGGAGTCTTCTCGGCTTTCAGGGCAGATTCATTCTTCGCTTTTGGATTGGATTCTTTGTTGGTTGACAGGGTGAGCTCTTTCTTCACTTGCTCCACTAGCTCAGCAACATCTGCAAAAATTTCAAAACCTGGAATTAACTTACCCATGAACATGATCGGCTCGGGCTTTCCTTGGAGTTGTCCCATATCTGGAGCTTTGACAAAGATCTCCTCAAGTGGTGGGAAACTCATCTTCTCACTCTTCTTTGGCTGGACATCGTTGTCTTCATCATATCCTAACCCCTTCTTGGAAGTTTGAGTCCTAAAATCTGGCAACTTTGTCAAACCAGCCTTTCCCTTTCCAAGACCAACTCCGGGAAGGTAGTTCATGTTCTTCATCATATTCAAAACTTTGGAGTCCACTACTTCATCATCAAAAATTACAGCCACTTGAAAACCATTGAGAGACCTCTCAACCATTAGAGAGTTAACAATCTCATTATCTTCAACTTCAATGACTACTGTCTCATTTCCGTTGGGAAATTTGATCTTTTGATGAAGGGTGGAAGGAACTCCACCAAGAGGGTGAAACCATGGTCGCCCCAAGAGTAAGGCAAAGGTAACTGGTATGTCTAAAATAACAAACTCAACAATAGATTCAATTGGACCAACCTTGACAGCCGGTTTGAAAGTCCCTTCGGCATGCCTCTTAGTGTTGTCATAAGCACAAATTGTCACTTCGGTTGGGTTTAGATCTCTTGTTGACATGGCTAGCTTTGGCAATATTTTAAGTGGACAAACATTTATGGCAGACCCATCATCGACCATGACATATGGAGTCCTCTTGCCCTTGACTTCTATTTTGATAAAGAGAGGGCGGATGTGGTCTCTCCCCTCCTCTGGTAAGTCTGCATCTGAAAAAGAAACTACTCCCATATTAACTTCACTCTTTTCTTGGACCTCCTCACATTTCATTACTTCCCCCATTTTTATGAAGTTGATCAACTCCTCCAGTGTTGCAGAGGTAGAAATTGGCATGCTAGCCAAGGCTTTGGCCATAGTTTCTCGGTGCTTTTTAGAAGTAGCTAACAAGTCCCAAATGCTAACACTTGCTTGGGTTCTTTTCAATTGCTTGAGCACAACATCATCTTCTTCCACTTCAACTTACTTTCCCTTATTCGTTTCTGTCTCCTTAGGTGGTGGTCTTGCGTAAGGCTTACCGAATCTAGTATTCATCACCTCATCTTCTTCGGGCTCGGACCAAGTCCACTCCTCCTTCTTGGGTATAATATCATCATCACTATCACTTGAATCCCAAAACCCGTTGACAACACAAATTGCGACTTCTCCACCCATCACAGCTTTTTCAATTTTAACAAATGCCTCTTCTTTTTCTTTGGTTGCTTCTCCACCCACATCTTGAAAAGAAGACATGACAAAGTCCTCATGTAAACCTCCTCCAATCATGAAGGTTGCAGGTGGTGGGACCCTATTGAATTTTGGTAATGGGTTGTCTTTGGTGTTTGGCTTATTGGGCTTGGGTAGCCTCCCAATATCAATTAGATTTTAGATCTCATGTCTTAACCTCACACATCTATCCGTGTCATGTCCTTGCATTTGGTGAAATTGACAAAATGCTTTGGTGTCAAAGTTAGGTGGCAGAGGGTTAGGCAAAGGACAAGGATTTAAGGGTTGTAGCAATCCTTTTCTTTGAAGCTTGTTGAGAACCCAAGACATCGGCTTTCCCAATTCCAAAAATTGTCTCCTTGTTCCTTGGTTAGTAGCATTAACACCGACGGCCTTTTGCATGCTTTGGATACCAGGTTGATAGCTCCCTTTCTCGTTCCTTTTTGTTGCAAAGCGGCTCTTCTCCCTTTCCCATTCTTCAATTTGCAAACCAGCTTGGAGAAGGTCTTTGAAATCACGGATGACTGTATGAGACATCCTCTCACGAAGACTAGGCAACACTCCTCTCACAATCATCCTTATTTAATCAGATTGATCGGGCCTCTTCTTGAGTAAAGCGGCCTTGTTTCTCTATCGCTTCACATAGTCCACAAAATTCTCATTTGGCCTTTGCCTTATGGACTCCACTTCCATTAAAGTAACTTCTAACTCAACATTATATCCATATTGTTGGATGAAGGCTTTGTAAAGTAGATCCCAACTCTTTTGAGTTCCATCATCCAAGGTATTGAACTAATTTTGGACGACAGGGTCCAATGAGAGCATAAAGTACCTTAGGGTTTGAGCCTTAGTAGCTCGGGCAGATTGCATGGCAATGATATACTGCTTCACATGAAGATGGGGATTTGCCATTGTACTTAGCAAAGGAAGGCATCTTGAACTTATAAGGGACCTCATCATCTTGTTCAAATAGTTTGTCGATCTCAGACATCTCTTCGGTTTTCAGCTTCTTCTCAAATTTCTTTTCTAAATCAGCAATCATCTTTTCAACATCGGATGTCTCAGTCTTTTCAATAGTTGCCTTCTCAATAGCCTTCGGTTCTTTCTTCTTTTCTTGAACCTCTTGGTAGTATTGAGCCCAATCATCATCATCATCAATGATCACCTTTTCATCATCAAAAACCACTTCACTAACTTTAGTCTTCCCTTTGTCCTTTGGTTTCTTAGTGCTAGCAGATGCCTCGACATGGTTTTCTAAGATTGCAATCAATTGGTTCTTCATGGTCTCAGCTAGGGCCTCTTTGATTTCTTCCATCTTGGCATTAAGGGCTTCATCCATCATCCTTTGAATTTGTTTAGGCTACATTGCTTTAGGTGAGCAAGTGATTGAGTCGTTGCTAGATACTTCATCTCCGGCGTAGGTCGGATTGTTGTAAGCTTTAGAACTATCATAATCCAGGGCTGTGAGCCAGAGGGGATCAATGATATGAGATGCAAATGTATGCATGTATGCATGTAAGCACAAACAAATCCACAAATAAGGATCAATAGGATGTTCCTTCCAACCTTGTAACATCCACACACGAATGGCGAGTCCCTTTTTCCTAGGTATATGGTTAACAGAATACCAACATGGGGTATCTTGCTTTCGAATAATTCCCTCGGACGTTTCAACCAATAGTTATATTTTCGAACATGGAAATCAATCCATGATAATTCCCAGTAATTAAGTTTTAATCCATTCAACCAACTAAAGTAGCTTTTATGTTATGTTGGATTAAAACGAAATTAAGAGGTTTATTATAAATAGATTTCTCACTTAAAAAGAGTAACTAATGGTTCATGCCAAAAACAAGCCCATGGTTAATTTATTCTTAGTGTAAACTAGGCCCACAATTGATTTTTGTTATTTCATAATTGACCTAAATATTTTTGCAAGCTCTTTGTAAAAAATGGTTAGGTGAAAATAGTTTTGTTTCAAAGCCCATTGTAAAAGAGATTAGAAAAATGGATTTTGGGATTAGTATATGGGCCACGGGCCAAAGAATTTATTTATTTATTTTTTAGAAAAGTATTATGTCCAAAGACCACCTTGAATAGTTTTGGTCTTTTGGACTTTAAAGAAAAATTTATTTTGAGCTTACAATATACTTAGGTCATATTAGAAAAAGAACAAACCAAATAAGCCATGATTTAAGCCAAGATAAACTAACCATAGTCAAACAACATGCATTTAGGGTAAAACCTAAGGAAAGTAACTAGGCCAATTGCATGAGCTTTAGTCATTGGGTTAAAAGGCTTTGGTTTCCATAGCAATTATATATCAAATGGTACGAGGCTATGAGTAGTTATGCCATGCTCGATCTCCATACCTTGAGTGAAAGTATGGTATCCCTTACATAACACAACACGGGTAACACGAGCGTCCTAACTCACGCACACAATGCAATCTAATATGATGCAATGGATAATATCATTATAAGAAAGAATAGAATAATATAAAGACCAACGGAATCAACTTCTCTTATCCCCAGTGGAGTCACCACTGTGAGCGGGGATTTTCGCCCCCAGTCCCAGTGGAATGGTTCTTGCAACTTTGGCACTGTTTAGGCTCGGGTCTTTAGAGAACACGGACCTAAGTCCGAAGAAAATGGAGTCACCACCCGGATGAGCCGGGAAAAATGAAAAGGGTGGATGACTCGATTCCTAAGGAATCCCCAACCCCCTAATGGGTTCGAAAAGTTGGGTACGTGTGGAAAAGGTGAGAAATGGCCCAGCACCCCCCACAACGCCCGGTTCATTAGAACTGGCCTCCTTTACAGGTCTTAATATTATAAAATTCTTAAATATAACAACATTATTCATATTACACACAATAATTAAAAGAAAGCATCATTATATTAAAATCAAAGCAATGTCCGAACAAAGCAAATAAATGGACACCCATCCAAAGATGAAACATGTCCTTACATCACACACCTAAATAGGACACCCACCAAAAAGTAGAAACATGCCCTTTACATTAGTTCTAAAATAGAAAAGCAATTTAAATTACATGATATTTAACTAATGAGGTACCCACCAAGTGGAAACATACCTCTTACAACATTTGGAAGTCTAAATAAATTGATAAAAGTATATAACCATTCATAATAAATAAATCATTCATCAAAGCTATTAATCAAAATATAAAATAAACATCCATCCATGATAAATTAAATAAATCAAGTATTGAAATTAAATAAATTAAAGCATAAGAGATAAATCAAAGTATAATCAAGTATGGAATTGAATAAAGCAAATAAATGTTCAATTATAACTACTGTGACTTTTTATGGAATTAAAATATATTAGGATTTTATGTTTTATAAGGTTGGTAAGACTCTTTGATTAACTAAATTAATATTTGATGGTGAAATCATGAAACTAGGATTTTGGACACTTTAAAATACTTTGATTTATGATTTATGATTATTGGGTTTCTAAGCTACTGTGTAAAATTTATATTTTTATGTTTTTAATGTTTTAAAAGATTAGGGTTCATAAAAATTAGGGTTTAAGGTTTTAAAAGGATTAGGGTTCATTATTTTAGGATTAAAAGTTGAATTTTGGATTTTAGGATTGAGAATTAGGGTCATGGGTGGTGCATGGAACTTTTAGGATTAAAAATTAATTTGATACTTTTATGTGATTTTATGAAAATAAACCAAACAAATTAATGTTTTTAAAAATAGAAAAGATTTATATAATTAAAAAGTGTTTTTAGGGTTTTTTTTTTGTGAGAAACAGAGCATGTTTTAAGACTTTGTAAATTTAGAAAACAAATTTTGGTTTTGAGGTTTTGAAAAAATAAAACTAATAACTTTAAATTCTTTGGGAAATAAAGCAATGGATTAATGTTTTTAACTTTAGAAAACTAAATTAAAGTTCAAAGGTTTTTAATTTTGAATAACCTAATTTCATAGATTTGCTACTGTGTAAAAAAAATAATTAAAGAAAATCAATTAACACATGCCTTCTTTTGATGATTCCTCCAAAATCAACTTATGATAATTCCCATTAATTAGGTTTTAATCCATTTAACAAACTAATGTAGATTTTATGCTATATTGGATTAAAACAAATTAAGAGGTTTATTATAGATAGATTTCTCACTTGAAAAGAGTAACTAATGCTTCATGCCAAAAACAAGCCCATGATTAATTACTCTTAGTATAAACTAGACTCACAATTGATTTTTAGTATTTCGTAATTGACCTAAATATTCTGCAAGTTTTTTGTAATAAAAGGATGAAAATAATTTTATTTCTAAGCACATTGTAAAAACATTTTAGAAAAAATGGATTTTGGGCTTAGTATTTGGGCCATGAGCAAAAGAATTTTTGATTTATTTTTAGAAAAGTCTCATGTCCAAAGACTATCTTGAAAAATTTTAAAAATAGCTTTGGTCTTTTGGATTTATTTTGAGCTTACAATATACTTAGGTCATATTAGAAAAAGAACAAACCAAATAAGCCATAATTTAATCCAAGATAAATTAACCATAGTCAAACAACATGCATTTGGGGTAAAACCTAAGGAAAGTAAATAGGCCAATTGCACGAGATTTAGTCTTTGGGTAAAAAGGCTTAGGTTCCCATAGCAATTATATACCAAATGGTATGAGGCTATGAGTGGTTATGCCATGCTCGATCTCCATACCTTGAGTGAAAGTATGGTATACCTTACATAACACAACACGGGTAACACGGGAGTCCTAACTCACGCAAACGATGCAATCTAATATGATGCAATGGATAATATCATTATAAGAAAGAATAGAATAATATAAAGACCAATGGAATCAACTTCTCTTATCCCTAGTGGAGTCGCCACTGTGAGCGGGGATTTTTGCCCCCACTCTCGGTGGAATGGTTCTTGCAACTTCGGCACTGTTTAGGCTCAGGGCCTTAGAGAACACGGATCTAAGTCAAGAGAAAATGGAGTCACCACCCGGACGGGCCTGGAAAAAAAGAAAGGGGTGGATGACTCGATTCCTAAGGAATCCCCAACCCCATAATGGGTTTGGAAAGTTGGGTACGTGTGGGGAAGGTGAGAAATGGCCCAGCACCCCCACAACGCCCGGTTCATTGGAACTGACCTCCTTTACAGGTCTTAATATTTTAGAATTCTTAAGTATAACAACATTATCCATATTACACACAACAATTGAAAGAAAGCATCATTATATTATAATCAAAACAATGTCCAAGCAAAATAAATAAATGGATACCCATCCGAAGATGGAAACATGCCCTTCCATCATCCATGCCTAAACTAATAGGACACCTACCAAAAGGTAGAAATATGCCCTTTACATTGGTTTAAAATATAAAAGCTTATTTAAATTACATGATATTTAACTAATGAGGTACCCGCAAAGTGGAAACATACCTCTTACAACATTTGGAAATCAAAATAAATCGATAGAAATAAATAACCATTCATCATAAATCATTGCCAAAGATATTAAACATCAATCAAAATATAATAAGCATTCATCCATGATAAATTGAATAAATCAAGCATTAGAATTAAATAAATTAAAGCATATAAAATAAATCGAAGCATAATCAAATATAAAATTGAATAAAGCAAATAAAGATTCAAATTAGGGTTACTGTTTCTATTTAAGATTCTTTATTTAATGTGTTTAGGGTTTTGGAATTTATGAGTTTAAGCTACTGTGAGTTTTAAAGGAATTGACATGGATTAAAGTTTTATAATTTAAGAGGTTGATAAAATTCTTTAATTAACCAAATTAGTGTTTGAGGAGTAAAATCATGAAATTAGGGTTTTGACACTTTAAAACATTTAAATTTATGATTATCAGCTACTAAATTATGGTTTTTAGGCTTACAGTGTTTGAATTTTAATATTTATGTTTATAAGGCTTTAAGGGTGAAAGGATTAGGGTTTAGAAAACTTTAGGATTTAGGTTAGCTAGTTTAGGGTTTACTGTTTTGGGTTTTGGAGTTGAATTAGGATTTTAGAATTTTAGAATTAGGGTTTCAAAGAATGAATTAGATTTTAGAATTTGAAAATCAATTAATAATTTTATGAAACTTTATGAAAATAAACAAAATGATTTAAGGTTTATAGAAACAGAAAAGATATTTTTTAGGGTTTTTGGAAAGAAAAGGATTCAATTTAGGGTTTTGGAAATGTAACACCCCTTCCCAACCTACATATGTAAGCTGAGTAGAGGCGCCACACTAACCTAATGTTGCTACCAATTTTACTTAGTCAAATTTTAGTTCCGATTTTTACAAAATTTTTGCCATAGTTTCGCCTAAAAATTGAGTCCCAAGTGTCGACAAAACCGGTTTTTTTCTTATTTTTAAAAATATTTTACACAAACCAATGCAAACAAAATCTTTCTCAGTACACTCCCAATAAATCCCCCTTGTAACCTCAACTACAACCTGCAAAAAGGATTTACACTTCTAGTACAACATAAAATAAAAGTTTTGGGACAACCCCCATATTTAAATATTACACAGCGGAAGTTATAAAATATTTACATATTTACAAATTCATATACATCAAAACTCAAGTTTTACAACACATAAAATTTATACATGATTGGCAAGTCTGCTCTGATCTTTAAGCTCCCAAAATGGATTCTTCAAGGTCTACTCTCACTAGGTCTTGATGAACTCTCGGGTTCAACTCTATCCACTCTACTACCTGCGCGATTAAACACTATCGCGCTAAGCCAACGGCTTAGTAAGATAAAACATGCTAACGGTATGCTTTAATGAAATGCAATGCCACATATGTTATTGATAAGATCAACATCATAAATATAAAGTTAACCACACAATTATGCATTTCACAAATCATAGTCATATGAGCATACCACATTTCAACATTAATCAATCATACTCCATAACCAACATCTCATTTCATTAAACTCATAACATTATTTAGGACATTCATATAACCTTGACACCTATGGGCCCAACAAGTATTTAATACGATATTCAGAGTTCAGAGTTACTGCTTTGGTTCATAGTCATAATAATCACGCCTGTAGGCAATGTATATACATGTATCTCTATCCATGGATAGTGTAACAGACCCAGTCTCTTGGATCATCAACTCAACACATATGAGGAGATCCTCAATCCGGCAAGACTGTTACAAATCATATATCTCATAGTGTAACAGACCCAGTCTCTTGGACCATCAACTCAACACCTATGAGGAGGTCCTCAACCCGGCAAGACTGTTACCTTTCATCATTTCTTAGGCATGCCACCCAAATCCAGAACTCTGAAACTGAATAACATATTAAACAAACAATTCATTTCCATTCTCAATTCTCATCACATTTAGGCAAACATGCCTTCTTTCTTTCAATTACATCATCTTAGCCAATAACAATGGCTTCACATTTCATTTCACAATATAACATCTCATTATTCAAGTATATATATATATATCTCATCCATGATCACATTATATCTCACATAGCATCATTCATAAATATCAACATTTCATTCCACATTACTCATGAAACACATTACCATTCACAATGCACAACATAACATTGTTCAATCTCAACAATGCAATTAGGGCAAAGAACAATTGATTATAACATTCATTGATTCAAGTGTGTTTAAAGTGTTTAGGGTTAGGTTTAAGGACCAACCTACCTTTGGAGAACCAAAACAATGCAAGAAGAACAAAGAATTAAAACCCTAACCATAAATAGTACATTCTGGTTTTAAACTCCATTTTATCCTTATTTTGAAAGATTGTATAAAATAATCTACTTGTCTAAAAATTCTAAAATTGTTACAGAATTTAGTTTTGTATCTTAAAATCATCCCTTTAAAATTTCAGATCAAACTGAACACAAAATCTTGGTCAAATAATTCACCTAACCAGACTGCCCCAAATGCCCTGCATCCTGGCAGCAGTTCTGAACTTTGTGAATTCCATAAATCAAATTCAATCAACGTGGTTCTAAATTATTTTTCTCAAATACTAGACTCACTAAGAAACAACATATCCAAAATTCAATTGGATATGATTTTTCTACATTTTATTAAAAATCCCGAAGTATAGCTGTCCCAGTTAAGGTACCTGCTGGAACAGGTCTAATGAAAATAATTTTTCTAAACTCATAACCATTCCAAAATCGAATCAAAATATTTTTCAGTCATTCTAGACTCATAGAGGCACAACATATCAAAAATTCACTTCAAGAACATTTTTCTAAAATTAATTAAAAATCATACAAGTCACAGTCTTTACTAATCCTAAAACAGAAACAATTTCACTAAACACCAATCTTACTCTTCCATCACCAACACCAACCCAACTTCTCATCTATCAAGCAAAATCAATACTTACAATCATACCATAAGCAACTTAATCATACCACTTCAAAAGAATTGAAGAAATTAGAGAAAAGATCTTACCTTAGTTAAAAACTTCTTAAATCAACACTTGAACACTTAATCTTTCTTCAATTTAAGCTTGAAATCATCAAAACCATCACTTGTCTCTTTCTTTCTCTTTGGCTATGAAGGGCCGGCCATCAACAAGAAGAAGAAGAAGAAATGATAAAGAAAACACAAGTCAAACCTTCTTTAAATATCCACCATGTGATTTTATCCAAGCAATTACCAAAGTGCCCTTATTCACATAATTATCTTTTTGTCTTATATGTGCCCAATTAAGTAATTTACCAATCTCAAATAAATATCTTCTCTTGCATTGACCAAGCCTTTTGACCACTTTATATGTCATATATATTAACATATACACAACATATAAATTTGTCTCTAAACCCTATTTCTTCCCAAAATACATATACATATACTTTCTCTTCTCAATTTCTTTTCTCTTACAATTTAACACATATATTCAATCCAATATATAACAATAACAACAACAACAATATGCAAAACTTCTAGGGCATAAATGAGGATATTACAATTCTCCCCCTCTAAAAAGAAATTTCGTCCTCGAAATTACCTGATATCAACTCTGAAATAGTTGAGGATATTGCTCTCGCATAGTTTGCTCACTTTCCCAAGTTGCTTCTTCTTTTGCATGATTCTTCCAAAGAATCTTCACCAATGGCACTTTCTTGTTCCTCAATTCTTTCACATCACGTGCCAAGATAGCAACTGGTTCTTCTTCAAATGTCAAATCTGGGCTCACTTCGATAGACTCAAATGGCAACACATGAGATGGATCTGACCTGTACCTCCTCAACATAGAAACATGGAATACATTATGAATACGATCCAACTCAGGTGGCAAAGCAAGTCGATATGCAACTGGCCCAACTCTTTCTAACACTTCATACGGCCCAATGAAGCGAGGACTCAATTTTCCTTTCCGACCGAACCTCAAAATCTTCTTCCAAGGAGATACTTTCAAAAACACCTTATCTCCAACATCAAACTGAATGTCTCTCCTCTTCAGATCTGCATAAGACTTCTGTCGGTCTGAAGCTGCTTTTAACCTACCTCGGATCAACTTCACTTTTTCCTCAGTTTCTTGAATCAAATCAGATCCAATTATTTTACCTTCACCAAGTTCACTCCAACAAAGAGGTGTCCTACACCGTCTGCCATACAATGCTTCAAACGGTGCCATACCAATGCTGGATTGGTGACTGTTGTTGTAAGCAAACTCCACAAGAGGTAAAAACCTATCCCAACTTCCAGAGAAATCGATGACACAGCTTCTCAACATGTCCTCAATAATCTGTATCACCCTCTCTGACTGTCCATCCGTCTGTGGATGAAAAGCAGTACTGAAGTGTAGTCGAGAACCCAAAGCACTATGCAAACTCTTCCAAAATCTTGAAGTAAACCGGGGATCTCGATCAGACACTAAAGAAGTTGGAACACCATGCAATTTCACAATCTCCTGAATATACAGCTCAGCCAATCTCTCCAAAGAGTAATCCATCCGCACCGGAAGGAAATGAGCTGTCTTCGTCAATCTATCCACAATCACCCATATAGCATCATGCTTCTTTTGTGTCAATGGCAAACCAGACACAAAATCCATTGTCACTCTTTCCCATTTCCATTCTGGCACTGACAATGGTTGAAGCAACCTGGTTGGAACTTGATGCTCTGCTTTAACCTTCTGACAAGTGAGACATTTAGATACAAACTCAGCAATGTCTCTCTTCAACCCAATCCGCCAATAATGCTGTCTCAAATCATGATACATCTTCGTATTACCCGGATGCATAGCAAACATAGACTGATGAGCTTCTTCCAAAATGACCCTTTTCAAATCAGCATCATCGGGTACACACAATCGGTTCTTAAACCAGAGACTCCCATCTCTCTTCACAATAAAATCTCTACCCTTTTCACTCTGACAATCTGAAACAATCTTCTGAATCTTCATATCAGTCAACTGAGCCTCTCTGATCTGATCCAATAAAACTGGTTTCAAATGCAATTGTGCCAACAATGCACCATCATCACAAGATACAAAGTTAGCACGCAGAGCTCTCAATTCAACAAGCAACGAGAGCGAATAAATTGTTAAACCAGCTAAAGACTTCCGACTTAAGGCATCAGCAACAACATTTGCTTTACCTGGATGATAGTCAATCAAACAGTCGTAGTCTTTAATTAACTCCAACCCTCTCCTTTGACGAAGATTGAGTTCTTTCTGGACACCCAAATACTTCAAACTCTTGTGATCAGTGTAGATGAAACATTTCTCCCCAAACAGATAGTGGCGCCAAATCTTTAATGCAAACACAATGGCAGCAAATTCCAAATCATGGGTTGGATAGTTAAGCTCATGCGGTTTCAACTGTCGAGATGCATAAGCTATAACTTTACCTTCTTGCATCAATACACACCCCAAACCTCTATGTGAAGCATCACTGTAGATCACATAAGGTTTACCTTCAACAGGTAAAGTAAGAACAGGCGCTTGAGTTAACAATTCTCTCAACTGCTCAAAACTCGCCTGACACTGATCCGTCCACACAAATCTCACTCCCTTACGAAGCAATCTGGTGAGTGGAGTAGCTATCAAAGAAAACCCTTTCACAAACCGCCTGTAATAGCCTGCCAAACCCAGAAAACTTCTAATCTCAGTCACAGACTTGGGTGGACTCCAATTCAATATAGCTTCAACTTTGCTCGGATCAACTTTAATGCCTTCTGCTGAAACAACATGTCCGAGAAAAGCTACTTGATCCAACCAGAACTCACACTTCGACAATTTAGCAAACAACTGCCTCTCTCTCAAAATCTACAACACAATCCGCAGATGCATATCATGTTCCTCCTCATTCCGCGAATACACCAGTATATCATCAATGAAGACCACTACAAACTGATCCAAATAGGGCCTAAACACCCTATTCATCAAATCCATAAAAGCTGCAGGTGCATTCGTTAGACCAAAAGGCATAACTAGAAATTCATAATGCCCATACCTGGTCCGAAAGGCGGTCTTCGGAACATCCTCAGCTCTGACTATCAGCTGATGGTACCCAGATCTCAAATCAATTTTAGAAAATACAGCTGCACCCTTCAATTGATCAAAAAGGTCATCAATTCTAGGCAAATGATATTTATTTTTAATAGTCACCTTGTTCAATTGCCTATAATCGATACACAACCTCATAGTACCATCTTTCTTTTTCACAAATAGCACAGGAGCTCCCCAAGGAGAAACACTGGGGCGAATAAATCCTTTGTCCAATAACTCCTGTAATTGCACTTTCAACTCCCTTAATTCTGCTGGTGCCATTCTGTAAGGAGTAATCGAGATAGGAGTGGTACCAGGCAACAATTCGATACCGAACTCCACCTCTCTCTCAGGAGGCAATCCTGGCAACTCCTCTGGAAAAACATCAGGGAACTCTGCAACTGTGGCAATACTATCAATAGGAGAACCCTTCACTCTAGTATCCACCACATGAGCAAGATAGGCTTCACACCCCTTCCTAATCAATCTTCTAGCTGCAACAGCTGAAACAAATAAGGAGGCTAGCTGTTCCTGCTCGTTAGATACTATCACCTCTCTACCATCACCCGTTCTCAAAGAAACAATTTTCTTTTTACAATCAACTACAGCTCCATGTCTAGCTAACCAATCCATGCCTAGGATCACATCATATTCCTTAAATGGCATCTCAATCAAATCTCCAAGGAACTCCTCACCCTGCACCACTACTGCACTATCTCTATGCACCTTACTCACAACCACACTATGCCCTAACGGATTTGTCACCAACACATCAAATCCTAGGGACTCAGCATGCACATCAAATACAGGCAAAACAGATGCACTAATATATGAATGCGTGGAACCCGGATCAATCAAAGCAAGTACTGGAGTATTAAATAAAGAAAAAGTACCAGCTATGACTGCCGATGTATCTGGCTGCCTCTGCATAACATACATCCTCTGGGAAGATCCAACCTCCTCTGGTCTACCCTCCCTGGATGTAGCACCTCCTCTAGAACTGAATCCTGGTCTACCTCCTCGGCTGGCACCTCTGCCTCCTCTGCCTCCCCTCACACTACCTCGAGAAGCAGCAGAATCAACTGACATCTGTTCCTGCCTCTCAGGACAGTCTCTCACAAAGTGGTCAGGTGATCCACACCTGAAGCATACCCCTGATCTACTATGCCTCCAACAAACGCCCCCATGTCTTCCACCACACTGGTTACACAAAGGTAAGGTGGATCTCTGAACTCCAGGAGTAGGAGCACTCGCTACTGAAGCTGCAGGTCTAAATCTCTGCCTCTGGAACTGCACTGACCTACCCGCTGGTCTCTGGCTCCTACTACTCCGAGGAACAAAACTTCCTCTACCCCTCTTCGCAGAAGAAGACCCTGCCTCTAACTGGGGCCTTCTAACCCTAACCTCCTCCTCTGAAACAGCTGCAATAACTTGAGCTCGCTCTACACTTCGAGCTGCTGCCATAAGTTGTGAGAAATCCTGATATCTGGATCCAGCCACTAAGCACATGATCGAGGGTCTCAATCCCTCCTCAAATCGCCGACATCTATCAATCTCATCAGCAATGATACCCCCAGCATACTGACTCAGTCGAATAAACTCAACTTCATATTCAGTTACGGTCCGATGATCTTGCTTCAAATCTAGAAACTCTCTTTTCTTCCCATCTTTATACTCCCTAGGAGTATACTTCAACTCAAATTCCCTCAGAAAATCAGTGTAAGACAGTGTTGGAGGATCATCCATAGAATGGGGCACTGTCTTCCACCAGTCGTAGGCATCCTTCTGTAGCAAAGGTCTTGCATAGTCAAACTTCTCCTCTGAAGTGGCTTGCAACTGCACAAATACCCTCTGAACTCTATCAAGCCACTGTTCTGCTACAGCCGGATCAACTGTACCAAAGAAATCCTCTGCTCCATATTTCCTTAACTTATCATAGTGCCTTACTGGTACTGAAGGCTGAGGGGGTGGTGGCGGTGGCTGTGGTTGTACAGGTGCTTGTCTCATAGCTTCCATCATAGGCCTAAACCAGGCTGGCGGAACCTCCTCCCCAGCTGGTCTACCCGACACCGAAGCAGGTGCCTCCTCAACACTATCAACTCTAGCTCCCTCAGCAGGAGCAATACTCTCGGCACTACCCTCAATCGACTGACGAGAGTGAGAATCCATCACAACCTAAGTCTGCAAACACAACAGAATACCTCTTATTAAAGATCAGAGACTGCCAATCCCAAACATGTATTTTTGTTCAAAAACTCACTTTTTAAGTAAAAATAGTCTTTTTCTTACATTTTACCTAGGTTGAGAATCTCAAACCTAGGCTCTGATACCAAAACAATTGTAACACCCCTTCCCAACCTACATATGTAAGCTGAGTAGAGGCGCCACACTAACCTAATGTTGCTACCAATTTTACTTAGTCAAATTTTAGTTCCGATTTTTACAAAATTTTTGCCATAGTTTCGCCTAAAAATTGAGTCCCAAGTGTCGACAAAACCGGTTTTTTTTTTCTTATTTTTAAAAACATTTTACACAAACCAATGCAAACAAAATCATTCTCAGTACACTCCCAATAAATCCCCCTTGTAACCTCAACTACAACCTGCAAAAAGGATTTACACTTCTAGTACAACATAAAATAAAGGTTTTGGGACAACCCCCATATTTAAATATTACACAGCGGAAGTTATAAAATATTTACATATTTACAAATTCATATACATCAAAACTCAAGTTTTACAACACATAAAATTTATACATGATTGGCAAGTCTGCTCTGATCTTTAAGCTCCCAAAATGGATTCTTCAAGGTCTACTCTCACTAGGTCTTGATGAACTCTCGGGTTCAACTCTATCCACTCTACTACCTGCGCGATTAAACACTATCGCGCTAAGCCAACGGCTTAGTAAGATAAAACATGCTAACGGTATGCTTTAATGAAATGCAATGCCACATATGTTATTGATAAGATCAACATCATAAATATAAAGTTAACCACACAATTATGCATTTCACAAATCATAGTCATATGAGCATACAACATTTCAACATTAATCAATCGTACTCCATAACCAACATCTCATTTCATTAAACTCATAACATTATTTAGGACATTCATATAACCTTGACACCTATGGGCCCAACAAGTATTTAATACGATATTCAGAGTTCAGAGTTACTGCTTTGGTTCATAGTCACAATAATCACGCCGTAGGCAATGTATATACATGTATCTCTATCCATGGATAGTGTAACAGACCCAGTCTCTTGGATCATCAACTCAACACATATGAGGAGATCCTCAACCCGGCAAGACTGTTACAAATCATATATCTCATAGTGTAACAGACCCAGTCTCTTGGACCATCAACTCAACACCTATGAGGAGGTCCTCAACCCGGCAAGACTGTTACCTTTCATCATTTCTTAGGCATGCCACCCAAATCCAGAACTCTGAAACTGAATAACATATTAAACAAACAATTCATTTCCATTCTCAATTCTCATCACATTTAGGCAAACATGCCTTCTTTCTTTCAATTACATCATCTTAGCCAATAACAATGGCTTCACATTTCATTTCACAATATAACATCTCATTATTCAAGTATATATATATATCTCATCCATGATCACATTATATCTCACATAGCATCATTCATAAATATCAACATTTCATTCCACATTACTCATGAAACACATTACCATTCACAATGCACAACATAACATTGTTCAATCTCAACAATGCAATTAGGGCAAAGAACAATTGATTATAACATTCATTGATTCAAGTGTGTTTAAAGTGTTTAGGGTTAGGTTTAAGGACCAACCTACCTTTGGAGAACCAAAGCAATGCAAGAAGAACAAAGAATTAAAACCCTAACCATAAATAGTACATTCTGGTTTTAAACTCCATTTTATCCTTATTTTGAAAGATTGTATAAAATAATCTACTTGACTAAAAATTCTAAAATTGTTACAGAATTTAGTTTTGTATCTTAAAATCATCCCTTTAAAATTTCAGATCAAACTGAACACAAAATCTTGGTCAAATAATTCACCTAACCAGACTGCCCCAAATGCCCTGCATCCTGGCAGCAGTTCTGAACTTTGTGAATTCCATAAATCAAATTCAATCAACGTGGTTCTAAATTATTTTTCTCAAATACTAGACTCACTAAGAAACAACATATCCAAAATTCAATTGGATATGATTTTTCTACATTTTATTAAAAATCCCGAAGTATAGCTGTCCCAGTTAAGGTACCTGCTGGAACAGGTCTAATGAAAATAATTTTTCTAAACTCATAACCATTCCAAAATCGAATCAACATATTTTTCAGTCATTCTAGACTCATAGAGGCAAAACATATCAAAAATTCACTTCAAGAACATTTTTCTAAAATTAATTAAAAATCATACAAGTCACAGCCTTTACTAATCCTAAAACAGAAACAATTTCACTAAACACCAATCTTACTCTTCCATCACCAACACCAACCCAACTTCTCATCTATCAAGCAAAATCAATACTTACAATCATACCATAAGCAACTTAATCATACCACTTCAAAAGAATTGAAGAAATTAGAGAAAAGATCTTACCTTAGTTAAAAACTTCTTAAATCAACACTTGAACACTTAATCTTTCTTCAATTTAAGCTTGAAATCATCAAAACCATCACTTGTCTCTTTCTTTCTCTTTGGCTATGAAGGGCCGGCCATCAACAAGAAGAAGAAGAAGAAATGATAAAGAAAACACAAGTCAAACCTTCTTTAAATATCCACCATGTGATTTTATCCAAGCAATTACCAAAGTGCCCTTATTCACATAATTATCTTTGTCTTATATGTGCCCAATTAAGTAATTTACCAATCTCAAATAAATATCTTCTCTTGCATTGACCAAGCCTTTTGACCACTTTATATGTTATATATATTAACATATACACAACATATAAATTTGTCTCTAAACCCTATTTCTTCCCAAAATACATATACATATACTTTCTCTTCTCAATTTCTTTTCTCTTACAATTTAACACATATATTCAATCCAATATATAACAATAACAACAACAACAATATGCAAAACTTCTAGGGCATAAATGAGGATATTACAGGAAAATTGGAAGGCAGACTAGGGTTTTAAGATTTTGAAGAAACAAAAACAACTATTTTAAGATTTTTAAAAAACAAAGAGACAAATTAAGGTTTTTAAGCTTTAGAAAAGGTAAATTAAGGTTATAGGGTTTTTTTATTTTGAAGAAACAGAAACAACAATTTTTTATCTTGAGGGATGAAGCTACTGTAAATTAATGAAACAAATAAAGAAATTCATACCTTCGTTTGTTAGTTCCACCAAAAATCACTTCTTGAATGAACAAGAACAAAGACAAGCTTTGCTGCCTTTGATGGATTCAATTGCTTGTTTTCTCTCTCAAAAAGTCCGCTTGATTCAAAGTTTTTCAATTCACTCGACTGTCTTTTTTCTGAATTTCGATCCCAAATTTCCCCTCCTCTTTCTGTGTTGTTTTAGCCCTTATTTATAGAAGATTTTTATGATTAATTTTAGTTATTCATGGAATCTAACATTAATTAAGAAAAGGAAACTGAAACCTAATTGTATTTGGTTTCGAAAAAATTTGCGTCGGAAAAATTTTGCTGGCGAAAAAAAATTACTGCGGAAAAATTATGCTCGCAAAAAAGCTGCCGCAGCTGGCTGCAGGCTGTGGGGCAAAAATTGGTCTGCGGGCCATTTCGCCCACAGAAATAATCTGCGGCCATTTCGCCGCAACCTTTTTCGGCAATGAAATTTTCCATCGCCGAATTTTATTTTTATTTTTATTTATTTGTTTATTATTATTATTTGTTTATTTTTTATTAATAAAAATTAGATACTAAAGCAAATATATTTAATTAAGATAACAAAAATTATTTTGGACTGATTAAAATATATTGGACAACATAAAAATGATTTTGGACTAATTAAAATATATTGGACCGGACTGGGTCAAAAATTAAGGGTCTACACCGCTCCAAACAATATAGCAATCACGCTAACACCGAACAAGGTAAGCTAATATGAGGTAAGTATATCATCTCACAAATACTATTGTTTCAAAGTCTGAAATTACTCATTACTCTTTATTTTAATCTATTTATTTATTTAATTTTTATTAATAGAACATTAGTTAATTTATTTTTAGCATTAGAATATTACTTAATATTTGCTAAAATTCATTTGATAATATACTAAATTATAACTAAATAAATAAAATAAAATAAAAAGATAAAACAAACAAATAAACAATAATAATAAAATAAAATTATAAATATTTGTGCTGCTAAAATATTAAATTGTAGTGTTACCTCAGTCTTTTGACTAGAACTACGATGAAGTTGCATTCCAGCTAGTAGATTGATAGTTGTTGGATAAATTCTAGCAGCTCAATATTAGGTCAAGGCCTAGATCTTGAAGCATGCCTTCTTTCCATTTGTTTGCTAAACTCCCTGATATCTACTCAAATTAAATTTCCTACTGTGAAACTAAGTAAATATGAATGAATGTGTGAGATGAATGAAAATGGTGAAAATGGGGCATCTATATTGGCAAAGTATAAGAGAAAGACAAAATCAAAAGGCAAACAGTAATTCGGTGAAAAAAAAAACAGTGAATTTACTATTAGTGAATAGTGAGCAAATAGTGATAATTAGTGAATAAATAGTAAATTCAATTATTTAACTCAATTATTCAGCTATTTGCATGTCTAAATTTTTTTTTTTGCACTTTCAAATATTTTTTCATGCAGTGAGCAAGAGGATATAGGTATGGTAAAAAGTAGCTAAACTTTTTGCATATTTTTTTTATTAATATCCTACTAATTACAATTATCTTATAGGCACGGGTCTAGAATCCAAATCATTTTCAAGTCCAGAACTCATCCCTTGTCCAGAACCCAAATTATTTTTTGAGTCTAGAACTCACCTCGGGTCCAAAACCCAAATCATTTTTTAGTCCAGAACTCACCTCTGTTCCAGAACCCAAAATTTTTTTTTATTTCAGAACTCATCCCAAGTCCAGAACTCAAATCATTTTTTAGTCTAGAACTCACCTTGGATCCAGAATCAAAATCATTTTTTGAGTCCAGAACTCATCTCGAGTCTAGAACCCAAATTATTTTTGAGTCTAAAACTCATCTCAGGTCCAAAATCCAAATTATTTTCAAGTCCAAAACTTATCTCAGGTCCATAACCCAAATTATTTTTGAGTCCAGAACTCATCCTAGGTCCAGAACCCAAATCATTTTCAAGTCTAGAACTCATCCCAGGTCCAGAACCTAAATTATTTTTTAGTCCAGAACTCATCCCATGTCCAGAACACAAATCATTTTCGAGTCCAGAACTAATCCCAGATCCAGAACCCAAATAATTTTTGAGTCAAGAACTCATCCTGGGTCCAAAACCCAAATCATTTTTAGTCCAAAACTCACCTCAGGTTTAGAACCCAAATCATTTTTTAGTCCAAAACTCATGTAATATCCTCATTTATGCCCTAGAAGTTTTGCATATTGTTGTTGTTGTTATTGTTGTTGTTATTGTTATATATTGGATTGAATGTATATGATGGGATAAGAAAAGAAATTGGGAGGAGAATGCTTGTGTATATGTGTATTGGGAAAGATTTAGGGTTTAGAGAGAATGGTATATGTTGTGTATATGATGATATATATAACATATAAATTGGTCAAATGAAGAGTCAAAGTGTTGGTTAAGTGGAAGAAGATATTTTTGTGTTAAGTGTGTAATTACATATAAGGGCTTAGATAAGACAAAAAGTTAGTTATATGATTGAGGGCATTTTGGTATTTGCTTGGATAAGAATACTTGGTGGAAATTAAAAGCAAAAATTGACTTTGTGTCTTCATCATTTTCTTCTTTCTTCATGAAGTGGCCGGCTCTCCATTAACAAAAGGGAAAGAGAAGTGTTCTTGAGGCAAGAAGCAAATTGAAGAAGCAATCCAAGGTTTTGACAAAGGATTGGTGGAATTTCTTCTTCTAAAGTAAGTATTCTCTTGTTTTCTTTGTTTATTTGGAAGTTTTGTTGGAAGTGATTAAGGGCTTGGTGATTTTGTGATTTGGTGGGTTTGAGATGTGTTGTGTTGTGTTTTCAAGTGTTTAATTGATTTTAAGTTATGAGTTTAATTAGAGGTTGTTGTTGGAAATGATGGAGATGTTGATTTGGAAGAATGGAGAAGAGTGTTGATTTTAGGGTTTTGAGATGATAGGTGTTTAATTGTTATATTAATGTGTTGTGAAGTAATTCTTGTGATGAAAATGTGTTAGAACATTGATTTTGTCCATTTGAAACATGTTATATGATGAATATTGTGTTTGAGTGAAATTGAGAAAGTGTTGGTTTTAGTTAAGTTTGTGTTGATGGGTGACACGGCCATATGCATTGGAGAGACACGGGCGTGTCCATCAAAGGTGACGGGCGTGTCAATTGTTTGAATTGGCTACTGTCTCTTTTGTTGTTAGTGACACGGGCGTGTTCCATCAAGTGGCTGGGCGTGTTCATCAAATGGGTTGGGCGTGTCCTACAAATGAATTACATATTGTTTTATACTTTGTTTCTTTTTACATTGTTTTGATTCTTCAAAGGTTCCATTGTTTCTAAACTTAAATATGAACATTATAAACATGTTTCAAACACAAGAATGATCTAATCAAATGAATGTGGAAGATCATAAAGCTATGAATCATATCAATTGTGTTTTGCCCTAATTGCATTGTTGAGATTTAGCAATGTTGTTATGCACTTTGAATGGTAATGTGTTTCATGAGTAATGTATATTAAAATGTTGTATCAAAGATGAAATGATAATTCAAATAAGACATGATATGAGACAATGCCATTGTGTTTGGCTATGATGAATGATGCTATATGAGATATAATGTGATCATGGATGAGATAAATATACACTTGAATAATGAAGTGTTATATTGTGAAATAAAATGTGAAGCCATTGTTATTGGCTAATGTGATTCAATGGAGATAAATGAGGCATGTTTGCCTAAATAATAATGAGAATTGAGAATGAAATCTAAATGAATTGTGTGGCTAATGTGTTATTCCATTTTCAGAGTTTGTTGTTGGTGGCATGCCTAATAAGTGTAACAATCTCTTGAAGTTAGGTTGGATTGGATCCTTGAAGCCTAATTGAGATGTTACCACCCTTGAAGCTAGGTTGGATTAGTTCTTGAAGCCAAGTTGGGTAGAAGCTTAGCATGCTTTGCTCCCCTTGAAGCTTGGTTGAACTTGATCCTTGAAGCCTAGTTGGGTATATGATATTGATAAATGTGATAACAAACCAAAGCATTAACTCTGAAAATTGAATTGCATATTAGTGTGTCTTGGGCCCATGCTTGTCTTTGTTTAGTGTTGTTTATGGATTGTTTAATGATTAGTTAACGAAGTATGAGAAAAGATGTTGAAATGTGATATGCATATATTTATATGTTGAATTATGAAATGTAAAGGTATGATGTTAGCTTTGCATTTAAATGGTTACATGTATAATATGAATTGAGAATTGACATTGTATTGTATTAAAGCATATCAATAGCATGTTTTAGCTTACTAAGCCATTGGCTTAGCGCGATAGTGTTTAATCGCGCAGGTAATAGAGTTGATAGAGTTGAACCCGGTAGTTCTTCAAGACCAAGTGAGAGTAGACCTTGAGGAATCCATTTTTGGGAGCTTAAAGATCAAAGCAGACTTGCCAATCATGTATACTTCTTTATATTTTGTAAAGAAATGTTTAATGTGTAAATATGTAATTAATTTATAACTTCCGCTGTGTAATATTTAAATATATATATATACATAACTAATATGTTTTGTTTTATAAGTAAATGATCTATTTTTTTTTTGCTATAATGTATGATGATAAGGGTATTGTATCAAGTTTTAAATGTTAAGAGAAATGTAGCATTCCTATGTTTGGTGCACATATGCTACATTGTTGTGGTTGTGGTGTGTGTGCATTGGATATGGGGGTGTTACAACTCATCCCAGGTCCAAAACCCAAAATCTTTTTTGAGTCCAAAACTCACCTCGAGTCTAGAACCCAAATCATTTTTGAGTCTAGTTATCAATCCAATTTTGAGTGCAGGGTTAGTTCAACTCTAAACCTAAGAAAAAACCATATTATTTTTCACTCTCTTTTACCATAGTCTTAGATTGTTCAAGTAGGGGGCAAACTGTTGACCCTTATTTTTTTACCAAGTCTAGTCTAATATTTTAAAATAAGTCTGAAATAATTTTCGTAGTATTTATTATTTATTTTAATAATATATTATTTATTATTTAAAATATAGTTTTTATTTTTAAAAAATAAAATTAAAAAATAATAAAAGAAAAAAATCAGACCAATCGACGAACAACGCGTGGCAGCTACGTGGCACATCGACCTGCAGTCAATTGGCCACAGGCCATTTCATCACAGGTTTGGCCTACAGCGAATTGCACCCAGCATGCAGCCTTGGTCGCCAGCTCACCAACATTGCTCACAGGTCACATGCCAATCCTCGAAGCAATGGCCCGCAGCTCACCCAAGCACCCGTGCGCAGCAGGCCCAATTTCTCACAACTTGCACCTTCAGGCAATTTTTGCCTAAACCTTATTAAGCTTGATTTTTTATTTTTCCTAAACAGTTTTGATTTTCTTAAATAACCAGTATTAGGTTTTTAATTTTCCTATAAATAACACAATTAAAGATAAAAAGAGGGACTTTTAATATTTGGCAGACTTTGCTTTCGGCAGATACTTTAGGACTTTTGATAATTTTTGGAGATGGGACTTTTTGGGATCTTTTCTGAGACTTGGAATGAAAACAAAGAAAAATAGCAACAAAAAACTGACAACTCAAAACAAGAGGCAGTAATCACAATCAAGGCAATTGCCAAATTGCCAAAGCTCAACCGAAGAAGTAGATTGATTTAGGCATAGTTTCAATCAAATCTTGAATCTCATATCTTAAACGAGCACATATATCCATCTCATGCCCTTGCATTTGATGAAATTGACAGAAGGCCTCAGCATTGAAGTTTGGTGGCAGCGGATTATGTAGCAATCGAGGAGCCAACGGTTGTAACAACCCCTTCTTCTGTAGCTTGTTGAAAACCCAAGATAGAGGTTTTCCCAATTCTGAGAACTGTCTTTTATTTCCTTGACCAGTTGCATTAACATCAACTTCCTTTTGTGTGCTTTGATTTCCCTACTGATAGTTCCCTTTCTCTTCCTTCTTACTAAAAAGTGATTCTTCTCCCTTTCCCATTCTTCAATTTTTAGACCAGCTTGGAGAAGATCTTTGAAATTTCGGATGAGTATATGTGACATCCTTTCACAAAGACTAGGCAACACCCCTCTCACAATCATTCTTATTTGATCATATTCATTGGGCCTCTTCCTGAGCAATGCAGCCTTATTCCTCTACCTTTTCACATAGTCTACAAAATTCTCATTTGGCCTTTGTCTAATGGACTCAATTTCTATTAAGGTAATTTTCATCTCGACATTGTACCCATATTGCTGAATGAAAGCCTTATACAACATTTCCCAATCTTTTTGAGTACTTTCCTCTAAGGTGTTGAACCAATTTTGGACAACAGGGTCCAATGAGAGCATGAAATATCTTAGAGTTTGAGCCTTAGTGGCTTAGACAGACTACATAACAGTGATGTACTGCTTCACATAGAGATGAGGGTTTCCAGTACCATTGTCCCTAGCGAAGGAAGGCATCTTGAACTTATAAAGGACTTCCTCATCTTGTTCAAATAGTTTGTCAATCTCAGACATTTCTTCAGTTTTTAGCTTCTTTTCAAACTTCTTTTTAGGTCAACAATCATCTTTTCAACATCTGAAGTTGCAGTTTCCTCCGCACCTGATCTTTCAACAATCTTCGGCTCTTTCTTCTTGTCTTGAGGATCTTAAAAGTATTGAACCCAATTGTCATCATCATCAATGATCACCTTATCATCATCAAAAGCCACTTCACCAACTTTAGCCTTCTCCTTATCTTTCTTGGTGCTTATGGATGCTTCAGCATTCTTCCCAAACATTGTAGTCATTTGATTCTTCATGATCTTAGCTAGGGCCCCCTTTAGTTCTTCCATTTTAACATTGAGGGCATCGTCCACCATTCTTTGAATTTGTTTGGGCTCTATTACTTTTGGTGATAAAGTGATTGAGTTGCTGCTGGATTCTTCATCATCGGCGCAAGTGGGGATGTCATAGGCTTTTGAACTATTGTAATCGAGGGCTGTGAGCCAGAGATGATCAATGATATGAGATGCAAATGTATGTATGTATAAACAATAGACAAAGATAAGTAGAACATCCCTTCCGACCTTATTACTTCCACACATGGAAGGTGAGTTTCTTTTCCAAGGTATATGGTTAACAAAATACTAACATGCGGCATCTTGTTTTCGAATATTTCCCTCGAACGTTTCAACCAATAGTTATAATTTCAAAAATAAAAATCAGTTCATGATAATTCCCATTAATTAGGCTTTAATCCATCCAACCAACTAAAACAACTTTTATGCTATATTAGATTAAAACTAAATTAAGAGGTTTATTATAAATAGATTTCTCATTTGAAAAAGTAACTAATGATTCATGCCAAAAACAAGCCCATGGTTAATAATTCTTAGTATAAACTAGGCTCACAATTGATTTTTGGTATTTCCATAATTGACCTAAATATTCATAAGCTCTTTTAAAAGATTATGAAAATAATTTTATTTCTAAGCCCATTACAAAAAGATTTTAGAAAAAAAGGGATTTTGGACTTTGTATTTGGGTCATGAGAAAAGAATTTTTGATTTATTTTTTAGAAACATTTTATGTCCAAAGACCATCTTGAAAAGTTTTAAAAATAACTTTGGTCTTTTGGACTTTAAAAAATTTATTTTGAGCTTACTGTGTACTTAGGTCATATTAGAAAAAGAACAAACCAAATAAGCCATGATTTAAGCTAAGATAAATTAACCATAGTCAAACAACAAGCATTTGGGGTAAAAACCTAAGGAAAGTAACTAGGCCAATTACATGAGCTTTAGACTTTGGGTTGAAAGGCTTAGGTTCCCATAGCAAGTATATGCATAAAAGTTACAAGGATTTGAGTGGTTATGCCATTCTCGATCTCCATACCTTAAGTGAAAGTATGGTATCCCTTACATAACACAACACGGGTAACACGGGCATCCTAACTGGTGCACACGACACAAACTAAATGATGCAATGGATAATACCATGATAAGAAAGAATAGAATAATAAAAAGACCAATGGAATCAACTTCTCTCATCCCTAGTGGAGTCGCCACTGTGAGCGGAGATTTTCATCCTCACTCCCGGTGGAATGGTTCTTGTGACTTCGACACTGTTTAGGCTTAGGGCCTTAGAGAACATAAGCCTAAGCCCTAAGAAAATGGAGTCGCCACCCGGACAGGACTGGGAAAAAAGAAAGGGGCAGATGACTTGATTCCTAAGGAATCCCTAATCCCCTAATGGTTTTGAAAAGTTGGGTACGTGTGGGGAAGGTGAGAAATGGCCCAGCACACCCACAATGCCCAGTTCATTGGAACCGGCCTCCTTTTTAGGTCTTAATATTATAAAATTCTTAAATATAACAATATTATTCATACTACATGTGATCATAAGAATAAATAAATACTTTATTAAAATCACAACAATGTCCAAATAAAATAAATAAATGGACACCCATCTTAGGATGGAAATATGTCCTTACATCATCTATGCCTAAAACTAAATAGGACACACCACCGAAAGGTGAAAACATGTCCTTTACATTAATTCCAAAATATGAAAATAAATTAAATTGCATAAAGATTAATTAATGAGGTACCTAATCATGGAAACATACCTCTTACAATTTTAGCAAATAATAATAATAATAAAGAAATCATCCATCCATGATAAACAAATCAAATATTAAAATTAAATAAATCAATCATCAAAATATATAATAAACTATATAATCAAATTTAAAATTAAATAAAGTAATAAATTATAAATTTAGGGCTTTAGAATTTTAATAACCAAATTAGGGTTTTTAAATGAAGGTAGTTAAACACAAAGGGTTATAATACACAAATAAATATTGACCCCTTCGACGAGCCTATACGACGGTCCTGCTAGCCGGTTAGCGGGCGGGGGTGAAGGGAGCAGCGCCCCTTACGGGTTATAGGTTTTGAAAACTGGCTTTTAGGGTTGTAGGTTTTGGTGTTGAAAATTAAGATTTTAGGGTTAAAGATTTAGAAAATAGGGTTTTGAGATTTCAAGGAACTAATGTTATTTTTAACAGAATAATGCTACTGTGCGATTTTGGAAGGAAGAATTAATTAGGGTTAAAGCTTTTGATACTTGAAAAAATAAGGCTACTAGAACATTTTTATAATGAAATAATCATGTATTAAAAATATTAATTTAACACATATAAGTAACCATAACTTAAGCTTAACAGGTTATAGATTTTTTTTGTATGATTAATAAAATAACACCATTAAACTATGCTCTATGAAAATTAATATCAGCTAAAATTAAAAGATATAATCTGCTGTAATTTAAATAGAAAAAAAATAGGTTATAAAAAATATGTTTAGAATTCACCGTCGTTTGTTGGCTCCATCAATAATTAACGTTGATGCAAAGTATTTACTTGCACCAAATTTGTTCTTCTTGGTTGGGAGGAAATCAAGACAGTGAGAGTTTGGTATTGCCTTGTTTGATGGTGTTTGACGATTTGTGGCTTGCTCCTTATTTGTTTGATGCTTCTGTTCATTCCATCTCTCAATTAATTGGTAAAAAGTCCAAAGAAATAAAAGTCCAAAAGTCCCCAATAATTGTGCCATCCTAAAATTTTCCTCCTCGCCTAAATAAAATTCTCCCAAAAGTTTGACCTAAAAAAAGTCATCCTTTTTTGTGTATTTTAATGTGGTATTTATAGGAAAAAATAAAAATCTAATACTAATAGGTTAAGGAAATAAAAACTGTTTAGGAAATAAAATAAAAAATCAAGTAAAATAGGATTTTGGAAAAATTACGCGCGGGCCGGGCTACTAGCGTGCGAAACTGTGCTGGTAAAAAAAAACTGTGGGGCATTGCGGGCTGGGCGCGGGCCATAGGCCAATTTGTCACAAGTAAAACTTACGGCGAATTAGTTTTCCTACGGCGAATTGGCCTGTGGCCAATTCATCGCTAGAGATTTTCATCGCCGATTCTTCCGTCGTCGATTTTTATTTATTTATTTTATCTCTTTTATTTATTTTTTATTTTTATTAAAAATAAATATTATACGTAATAAATAAATAATAAATATTAAGATACCAAAAAAGGGCTTGGAAGTTGTTCATCATACATCAAGGTGGAAGCTAGGAGGAAGATAAGTAGTTCAACTCTTGGCGTCTACAAGTGGTTTTTCATATTCTCTCTTTTAATTCATTAGATTGTTGTTGTTTTATTATGAACATTAATATTACAATGTATAATTTTGATTTGATGAATATTGAGATGGATATTTATTTTAAATTGATGATGAGCTAATTTATCATGCCTTGGGTTTTAGTAGATTTGATTAAATTACTTGATTTGATAATTCAATTAGTATACCTTGTTATTGGTTGATTGCATTGGACTTAAAGTTAGTTTGATAGATTGGCCACCTATTAATCACTTAATATTGAATGATGGACCAAGAGATGAAATTTGATATCGAAACTATGTAATTAACCACCCTAAGAATGAATTAGAAATATAAGTTGTAGGGTTTTATTAATTTACAATTTCAAAACAATTGGTTGTGTTAATTCATGAATGTGAAAACTAATGAATTTGTAATTACTAGTTAAACTCAAGGAACAAATTAAAATAAAAGGTTATATTAATGGATAATTTGAGAATCAAGATTTAATTAAATTGATCTACAACCCTAGGCACCATTCCTAGAATTGAATTAATCTTGCGCAACTACTACTCATTTTTTTACTTTCAAATTTTAATTACAATTCACCAATTCAACAACACATGCTCAATTTTATTTATTTTGTTTAAATTGAACTATTGCAAAATAATTTCTTCCTTGTGAGATGGTCTTGGGGCGATCACCATTGCTACAATTACCTCATATATTTGTGAGTGTCACATTGTAGTTGTGTTAATTGAGCGCAATAAGTTTTTGGCACTGTTGCCGGGGAAGGCAATTGTTGTTTATAGTTTGATTCTTTTATTTTAATTGTTTAATTGTTTAAGGTGTTCCTTTTTGAATTGCCTAGGTGATTATTGCAAGGGCTAAGGTCTCAAGGAAACGAATTTGTTCCATATATAGATGATATTCATAGACTTCCAAAAACCGAAGGAGTAGATCCTTTGGGAAAAGAAGGAGAAGAAACTGACGAGCAATTTGAGGAGAACACGAAAGTAGAAATGGGTGACGTAAAGGAACCACCTATGAAGGAGTTTGCCTGACCAATCATTGGAGTAAGCACATCATGTATCTGGTTGAGAAATGTAGCAAGAAATTATGAACTCAAAAACACTCATTATAGTATGTTGCCATCCTTCCATGAATTGTCGAATGAAGATCCTCTCAACTTCATTTGAGATTTTTACATAACATTACATACTTTCCCTTTGCAAGCATTAACAGAGGATGAACTCAAAATGAGATATTTCCCACATAGTTTGAAAGATAGGGCAAAAACGTGGTTGATGACTTTACTGAAGAATTCTTTAACCACTTGGACAAAAGTGTATAACAAATTAATGGGAAAATTTTATTCACACCAAAAGACAAAGGAACTTAGGGGGAGTATTGCAACTTTCATCCAATTTGATGGGGAACCATTTCATGAGGCATGGGATCGCTTCAAATCTTTATTGTTTCAATGCCCTCATCATTATTATCCACAATAATTACTTAATCAGTTCTTCTATGATGGGCTAACTAAACAATGGCAAAACACAGTGGATAATGCTACAGGAGGGGCAATGGGTGAGAAAATAGGTGCTGAAATGGTTGTATTATTTAAAATGTTGGGAGCAAATTCTCAACAAAAGAGTATTGTGGAAAGGTGAAGATGAGCATATGAGCTGAATGCAAACTCAGAAATGGCAAGGCAAATTGCCGAGTAGACAAGGCGAGTTAAATTATTGAATGCTAGAGGAAACTTGCAGGTGCCAAGCCAAGAATCATGTGCATCATGTGCTGTGGTAGGCCACAATGCAAATGTATGTCCTTCAAACTTTGATCAATTCCAAAAAGGGCAAGAGCAAGCTTTTGCTTTTGAAGGGTTTCAACAAAGGGAAAGGAATGACCTGTACTCAAATTCTTATAACCCCGGTTGGAGAAATCACCCTAATTTTTCATGGAAGAACCAACAACAAATTCTACCTCAACAATCATTCCAACCTTATCAAAGGGGACCCCAATTTAAAGGGCAAAGTTCAAATCATGAGCAAATCAAGAAACCTTCACTTAAAGACAATTTGAATGCTTTCATTCAAATAAGCACTCAAAGTTAAGAGATGAACAAAAAATGATTCGACTCTTTGGAAGCATCATTTAAGAAGGTAGAAACTTAAGTGGTTCAATTGGCTAATCAACAGCATGCTAATCAAAAAGGAAAATTTCCAAGCCAACCGAAGCAAGCTAAAGCAATCACAGTTTTAAGAAGTGGTAAGGTACTTGATAATAAAATTGGTGATGATACAACTAATGATTCTTTAGATGCAGGCACAATGCAAGAGAATGGCGAGGAAATACAAGAAGGCAAAGCTCAACTATGTAAACCGAAGGAAGATAGTGAGGAGACATCAATTGCACCAAAGGTGCACAAATCTCCAAATTTGTATAGACCGTCAATTCCTTTTTCAAGCAGGTTAAAAAATGAGAAGCATGATAAATAATTTTCTAAAATTTATAATATTCTCTCAAAGGTAAGTATTAACCTCCCATTACTTGAGGTGATTAAAAACATGTCATCTTATGCCAAATTCTTTAAGGAGCTTAGCAAAAAAAGGAAAAAAGTATGAGTTAAATGAGAAGGTGATAGTCTCTGAAGTAACAAGTGTTGTTTTACAACATGAGTTAACTCCAAAACTAAAGGATCCTGGAAGCTTTATAGTTAGCATCTCTATGGGGAATGGGAAAGAAACTATTGGTATGTGTGATTTAGGAACAAGTATTAATTTGATGCCATACTATATTTACTTAAAATTAGAGCTAGGGGAACTTAAACCAACTAAAATGGTTTTGCAACTTGCAGATAGAACTCTTAGATACCCTAAGGGAATCGTAGAAGATGTTCTAATTAAAGTTGGTGGTATGATTATACCCGTTGATTTCATTGTCTTAGATATAGGAGAGGAAATTTCTAGAGAATCTAAACATACAATTTTGTTAGGGAGTGTAATATCTTCATGTATGCCCTAGAAGTTTTGATTATGTTGTTGTTGTTGTTGTTGTTGGTTTAAAATGTGATTGAATGTATATGTTGTGTGATAAAAAAAAATTGAAAAGAGAATGTTCATGTGTTATTTGAAAGAAAAGTGATGTGTAGAGAAGATGTATATGTAGTGTATGTGGCAATATATATAGCATATATGTTGGTCAAAGGGAGAGTCAAGGTGTTGGATATAGTGGAAGAAGATATTTAGTTGTTGTTATTGAAATTACTATAAAGGGCATGCTAAATAAAAGGAAGTGTAATTATGTTTAAGAGGGCATTTTGGTAATTCTTCTTTTGGAAATTGTGTGGTGGAGGTTAAAAGAGGATTTGACTTTTGTTTGATCAATTTCTTTTCTTCTTTTCACGTGTGGCCGGCCAACTTAGAGAGCAAGAGAGAAAACAAGAGTTGATGATATTTGAAGCTCAAATTGAAGAAGTTTTCAAGTGGTTAAGTGGAAATCCAAGAAGATTCATTATTTTTGGTAAGTCTCTCTTGATTCTCTTAGTTTATTTAAGTTGGTTGTGAGTTTGGTTGTGGATTTTGATGGTAGGGTTGTGTTGATTATTATATGTTGGATTTAATTGGTTGTGGTGTTGTTTTTGGATTTGAAGATGATAAGTTAAGAGTGATGTTGGTTTTAGGGTTTTGGTAATGGTAAGTGATAAATTATATTGTGTTATTTTGGATTAGGTTTTGGAAGAAGGTGATTTGCTCTAATTTGAGAAGTGAAGAATTCTTGGAGAAAATAAAGTGTTTAGAGTTGTATAATTGGTGCTAAAGGTAAGTACAAACTATATGGTTACAAACATGCATATATTGTTTAATCTTAAAACACTTTTGTTTGTAAATGTGATAAGGTATCAAATGTATTGTTAATGAATGTTGGTGATGAAAATATTGTGATGAGCATGTAAAATAATTGCTAATGATGTTGATTATGTCCATTTGAATGAGGTTATGTTGTGTACAATGTGTTTTAAGTTAACCAAAAGAAATTTGGCTACATTTAGGGTTTATGCATGAGAGACACGTAATTTGGGGCGGTCGCTATTATTCATGTGCGGTCGCGACTTAGGTCGGGATTCTGACCGTGAAACCTACTGTAATAAGGTTTCATCTTTTGATTGTGAAGTGCGGTCGCGACTTAGGTCGGGCTTCTGACCGCGAAACCTACTGTAATAAGGTTTCATCTTGTAATTGTATGGAGCGGTCGTATTCAGGTGAGGTGCGACCGCTAGAACGGTTCTATTCACCTTATTGGAAGCAATCTAATCCTGCAACAAGATTCTCAAATACATGTTAAATAGATCATCCATTTGAGTTGTCAAGGATCAAAATAGAGATCATTTGTCTAACATCATTGTTGAATCATGAAATGTGAGATGATATGGAATGTGATTTAAAGCCATTGTGATTGGCTATGATGATTTAATTGAATGAAACAAGGCATGGTTGCCAATATGATAATGAGAAGTGATAATGGAATTGATAATGCATATGATATTACATGAACAAGGTTATGTATTGTGTATTGTGAGGCTTGTGAATGGTGATGTGTATTATGAATAATGTACTTTGAAATGTGATACTAATAATGCTATATGCACAATATGAATTGAGATATGAAATGCTATAAAGCCATTGCGATTGGCTATGATGGTTCAATTGAAAGATATATGGCATGTTTGCCTAATTGATGAGAATTGAGAATGAAATGTAAATGAATTGTGTGGCTAATGTGTTATTCCATTTTCAGAGTATGTTATTGGTGGCATGCCTAATGATAGTAACAATCTCTTGAAGTTAGGTTGGATTGAATCCTTGAAGTCTAATTGAGATGTTACAACCCTTGAAGCTAGGTTGGGTTGGTTCTTGAAGCCAAGTTGGGTTGAAGCTTAGCATGCTTTGCTCCCCTTGAAGCTTGGTTGAACCTAATCCTTGAAGCCTAGTTGGGTATATGATATTGATAAATGTGATAACAAAACCAAAACATTAACTCTGAAAATTGAATGGCATATTAGTGTGTCTTGGGCCCAATGCTTGTCTTTGTTTAATATGATTCATGAATGGTAAAATGATTGACTAATGAGATATATGGAAGATTGTTGAAATGTGGTATGTATATATATATGTGAATATTAAATGTAAAGGTATGTTATTAGCTTTTCACCTATGGTGTTGTTTTTGTGAATAATATGTATGACATTGCATTGCATTAAAGCATGATTTGTCTTACTAAGCTGTTGGCTTAGCGCGATAGTGTTTAATCGCGTAGGTAACAGAGTTGAACCCGAGAGTTCTTCGAGACCTAGTGAGAGTAGACATTGAAGGGTTTATTCTTGGATTTAAAGATCAGAGAAGAGCTGCCAATCATGTATAAATTCTTTATGTTTTGTAAAGTATTGTTTATAATGTGAATATGTGTATATTTATAGATATGGACTTAAATGTTTTCATATATGTAAATATTTTATAAATTCCGCTGCGTATTAAGTAAATGTATTTATATCTATTTTGTTTTATATTACAAGTAATTACTTATTTTTCTCTAATGTATAATGAGAAAGCTTATAGTATCATTTAAAATGTTTTGAATGTTAATAAAAATCAGTAGCATTCCTATATTCGATACATGTATACTACATTGTGGTGTATGTAGTGTGTATGTATTGGGTGTGGGGGTGTTACAATTGTTTTGGTATCAGAGCCTAGGTTTGAGATTCTCAACCTAGGTAAAATGTAATAAAAAGAATATTTTTATTTAAAAAAGTGAATTTTTGAATAACATATATGTTTGGGATTGGCAGTCTCTGATCTTTAATAGGATGTAATCTGCTGTGTTTGCAGACATAGGTTGTGATGGATCCTCATTTGCGTCAGTCAGTTGAGGATAGTGAGGAGAGTGTAGCTCCGGAGGATAGAGCTAGAGTTAATAGTGCTGAGGAGGCACCTGCTTCGGTGTCGGGGAGACCAGCTGGTGAGGAGGTTCCACCAGTTTGGCTTAGGCATCTGGTTGAAGCTTTGAGGCAAGCACCAGTGCAACCACCACCACCCCCTCAGCCTGTGGTATCAGTGAGGCACTATGATAAACTAAGGAAGTATGGAGCAGAGGATTTCCTTGGTACTGTTGATCCAGCTGTAGCGGAGCAGTGGCTTGATAAAGTACAAAGGATCTTTATTCAGTTGCAAGCCACATCGGAGGAAAAATTTGACTATGCAAGATCTTTGCTACAGAAGGATGCATATGACTGGTGGAGGACAGTGCCCCATTCTATGGATGATCCACCAACCTTGTCCTATGCTGACTTTCTGAGAGAGTTTGAATTGAAGTATACTCCGAAGGAGTATAAAGACATGAAGAAGATGAAGTTTTTGAGCTTGAAACAAGACAGCAGGACTGTAACTGAATATGAAGTTGAGTTTATTAGATTGAGCCATTATGCTGGGGGCATTATTGCTGATGAGATAGATAGATGCAGGAGATTTGAGGAGGGATTGAGGCCCTCTATCATGTGCTTAGTGGCTGGATCTCGATATCACGATTTCTCCCAGCTAGTGGCGGCAGCTCGAAGTGTAGAGCCAGCTCAAGTTATTGCAGCTGCTTCAGAGGAAGAGGTTAGGGTTAGGAGGCCCCAGTTTGAGGCAGGGTCTTCTTCTGCTAAGAGAGGTAAAGGAAGCTTTGTTCCTAGAGTTAGTAGGAGTCAGAGGCCAGCTGGTAGGTCAGTGCAGTTTCAGAGGCAGAGATTTAGACCTGCAGCTTCAGTGGCAAGTGCTCCGACCCCAATGATTCAGAGATCCACTCCACCCATCTGCATTCATTGTGGTAGGCCACATGGTGGTCCTTGCTGGAAGACTGGTGTAGCAGCGGTATGCTTCAGATGTGGATCGCCTGATCACTTTGTGAGAGATTGTCCTGAGAGGCAAGAGCAGATGTCAGTTGATACTGCAGCTTCTCGACCTAGTGTGAGGGGAGGTCGAGCAGGCAGAGGTAGCAGCCGGGGAGGCAGATCTGGGTTCAGTGCTAGAGGAGGTTCTACATCCAGAGAGAGTAGACCAGAGGAGGTTGGGTCTTCCCAGAGGATGTATGTTATGCAGAGGCAGCCAGATGCTTCGGCAGTCATAGCTGGTACTTTTTCTTTATTTGATACCTCAATACTTGCTTTGATTGATCCGGGTTCCACGTATTCTTATATTAGTGCATCTGTTTTGCCTGTGTCTGATATGCATGCTGAGTCCCTAGGATTTGATGTGTTGGTGACAAATCCTTTAGGGCATAGTGTGATTGTGAGCAGGGTGCACCGAGATAGTGCAGTGAGGGTGCAAGGTGAGGAGTTCCTTGGAGATTTGATTAAGATGCCATTTAAGGAATATGATGTGATTCTAGGCATGGATTGGCTATCTAGACATGGAGTTGTGGTAGACTGTAAAAGGAAAATTGTTTCTTTGAGAACTGCTGATGATAGAGAAGTGATAGTATCTATTGAGCAGGAACAGCTAGCCTCCTTATTTGTTTCAGCTGTTGCAGCTAGGAGATTGGTTAAAAAGGGGTGTGAAGCTTATCTTGCTCATGTGGTTGATACTAGAGTAACAGGTCCTCAAATTGATAGTATTGCCACAGTTGCAGAGTCCCCAGATGTGTTTCCAGAAAAGTTACCAGGATTGCCTCCTGAGAGAGAAGTGGAGTTTGGTATTGAATTATTGCCTAGTACCACTCCTATCTCTAGTACTCCTTATAGAATGGCACCAGCAGAATTGAGGGAGATGAAAGTGCAATTGCAGGAGTTGTTGGACAAAGGATTTATTCGCCCCAGTGTTTCTCCTTGGGGAGCTCCTGTGTTATTTGTGAAGAAGAAAGATGGTACTATGAGGTTGTGTATCGATTATAGGCAATTGAACAAGGTGACTATTAAAAATAAATATCCTTTGCCTAGAATCGATGATCTCTTTGATCAATTGAAGGGTGCAGCTGTGTTTTCTAAGATTGATTTGAGATCAGGGTACCATCAGTTGAGAGTCAGAGCTGAAGATGTTCCTAAGACAGCCTTTCGGACCAGGTATGGGCATTATGAGTTTCTAGTTATGCCTTTTGGTCTGACGAATGCACCTGCAGTTTTTATGGACTTGATGAATAGGGTGTTTAGGCCCTATTTGGATCAGTTTGTGGTAGTGTTTATTGATGATATTCTGGTGTATTCGCGGAATAAAGAGGAACATGACAAGCATCTGCGGATTGTGTTGCAGATTTTGAGAGAGAAGCAGTTGTTTGCTAGACTGTCGAAGTGTGAGTTTTGGTTGGACCAAGTAACTTTTCTTGGTCATATAGTTTCAGCAGAAGGTATTAGAGTTGATCCGAGTAAAGTTGAAGCTATTCTGAATTGGAGTCCACCTAAGTCTGTGACTGAAGTTAGAAGTTTTCTGGGTTTGGCAGGCTATTATCGACGGTTTGTGAAAGATTTTTCTTTGATAGCTACTCCACTTACCAGATTGCTTCGGAAGGGAGTTAGATTTGTGTGGACAGATCAGTGTAAGGCTAGCTTTAATCAGTTGAGAGAAATGTTGACTCAAGCGCCTGTTCTTACTTTACCTGTGGAAGGCAAACCATATGTAATCTACAGTGATGCTTCACATAATGGTTTGGGTTGTGTACTTATGCAAGAAGGTAGAGTGATAGCTTATGCTTCTCGACAGTTGAAGCCGCATGAGGTTAATTATCCGACCCATGATTTGGAGCTAGCAGCCATTGTTTTTGCATTGAAGATTTGGCGACACTATTTGTTTGGGGAGAAATGTTTCATCTACACTGATCACAAAAGTTTGAAATATTTGGGGGTTCAGAAAGAGCTTAATCTGCGACAGAGGAGATGGTTGGAATTGATTAAAGACTACGACAGTTTGATTGATTATCATCCAGGTAAAGCAAATGTTGTTGCTGATGCCTTGAGTCGGAAGTCTTTAGCTGGTTTAATTGTTTATTCGCTCTCGTTGCTTGTTGAGTTGAGAGCATTGCATGCCAGTTTTGTATCTTGTGATGATGGTGCATTGTTGGCACAGTTGCAATTGAAACCAGTTTTGTTGGATCAGATTAAAGAGGCTCAGTTGGTTGATGAGAAGGTTCAAAAGATTGTTGCAAATTGTCAGAGTGGAAAGAGTGGAGATTTTGTTGTGAGAGATGATGGGAGTCTCTGGTTTAAGAACCGATTGTGTGTACCCGATGATGCAAATTTAAAAAGAATCATTTTGGAAGAAGCACATCAGTCAGTGTTTGCTATGCATCCAGGCAATACCAAGATGTATCATGATTTGAGGCAATTTTACTGGTGGTCTGGTATGAAGAGAGACATTGCGGAGTTTGTATCCAGATGTCTCACATGTCAGAAGGTAAAAGCAGAGCATCAAGTTCCAACCTGGTTACTTCAGCCGTTGTCAGTGCCTGAATGGAAGTGGGAAAGAGTGACAATGGATTTTGAATCTGGGTTGCCATTGACACAAAGGAAGCATGATGCTATTTGGGTGATTGTTGACAGGTTGACTAAAACAGCTCATTTTCTTCCGGTTCGGATGGATTACTCTTTAGAGAGGTTAGCTGAGCTGTATATCCATGAGATTGTGAAGTTGCATGGTGTTCCAACTTCTATAGTGTCTGATCGAGATCCCCGGTTTACTTCAAGATTTTGGAAGAGTTTGCAAGGTGCTTTGGGTTCTCGACTACACTTCAGCACTGCTTTTCATCCACAGAAGGATGGGCAGTCAGAAAGGGTGATACAGATTATTGAGGATATGTTGAGAAGCTGTGTCATTGATTTCTCTAGAAGTTGGGATAGATTTTTACCTCTTGTGGAGTTTGCTTACAACAACAGTTACCAATCTAGCATTGGTATGGCACCATTCGAAGCACTGTATGGTAGACGGTGTCGGACACCTCTTTGTTGGAGTGAACTTGGGGAAGGTAAGTTAATTGGGCCTGATTTGATTCAAGAAACTGAAGAGAAAGTGAAGTTGATTCGAGGCAGGCTGAAAGCAGCTTTAGAGCGACAGAAGTCTTATGCAGATCTGAAAAGGAGAGACATAGAGTTTGATGTTGGAGATAAGGTATTTTTGAAAGTGTCTCCTTGGAAGAAGATATTGAGGTTCGGTCGGAAAGGGAAATTGAGTCCTCGTTTCATTGGACCGTATGAAGTTTTGGAAAGAGTTGGGCCAGTTGCTTATCGACTCGCTTTGCCACCTGAGTTGGATCGTATCCATAACGTATTCCATGTTTCTATGTTGAGGAGATACAGATCGGATCCATCTCATGTGTTGCCGATTGAATCTATCGAGGTGAATCAAGATTTGACATTTGAAGAGGAACCAGTTGCTATTTTGGCACGTGAAGTGAAAGAGTTGAGGAACAAGAGTGTGCCATTGGTGAAAGTTCTATGGAAGAATCATGGAAAGGAAGAGGCAACGTGGGAAAGTGAGCAAATCATGCGAGAGCAATATCCTCAATTATTTCGGACTTGATATCAGGTAATTTCGAGGACGAAATTTCTTTTTAGAGGGGGAGAATTGTAATATCTTCATGTATGCCCTAGAAGTTTTGATTATGTTGTTATTGTTGTTGTTGTTGTTGTTGTTGTTGGTTTAAAATGTGATTGAATGTATATGTTGTGTGATAAAAAAAATTGAAAAGAGAATGTTCATGTGTTATTTGAAAGAAAAGTGATGTGTAGAGAAGATGTATATGTAGTGTATATGGCAATATATATAGCATATATGTTGGTCAAAGGGAGAGTCAAGGTGTTGGATATAGTGGAAGAAGATATTTAGTTGTTGTTATTGAAATTACTATAAAGGGCATGCTAAATAAAAGGAAGTGTAATTATGTTTAAGAGGGCATTTTGGTAATTCTTCTTTTGGAAATTGTGTGGTGGAGGTTAAAAGAGGATTTGACTTTTGTTTGATCAATTTCTTTTCTTCTTTTCACGTGTGGCCGGCCAACTTAGAGAGCAAGAGAGAAAACAAGAGTTGATGATATTTGAAGCTCAAATTGAAGAAGTTTTCAAGTGGTTAAATGGAAATCCAAGAAGATTCATTATTTTTGGTAAGTCTCTCTTGATTCTCTTAGTTTATTTAAGTTGGTTGTGAGTTTGGTTGTGGATTTTTGATGGTAGGGTTGTGTTGATTATTATATGTTGGATTTAATTGGTTGTGGTGTTGGTTTTGGATTTGAAGATGATAAGTTAAGAGTGATGTTGGTTTTAGGGTTTTGGTAATGGTAAGTGATAAATTATATTGTGTTATTTTGGATTAGGTTTTGGAAGAAGGTGATTTGCTCTAATTTGAGAAGTGAAGAATTCTTGGAGAAAATAAAGTGTTTAGAGTTGTATAATTGGTGCTAAAGGTAAGTACAAACTATATGGTTACAAACATGCATATATTGTTTAATCTTAAAACACTTTTGTTTGTAAATGTGATAAGGTATCAAATGTATTGTTAATGAATGTTGGTGATGAAAATATTGTGATGAGCATGTAAAATAATTGCTAATGATGTTGATTATGTCCATTTGAATGAGGTTATGTTGTGTACAATGTGTTTTAAGTTAACCAAAAGAAATTTGGCTACATTTAGGGTTTATGCATGAGAGACACGTAATTTGGGGCGGTCGCTATTATTCATGTGCGGTCGCGACTTAGGTCGGGCTTCTAACCGTGAAACCTACTGTAATAAGGTTTCATCTTGTAATTGTATGGAGCGGTCGTATTCAGGTGAGGTGCGACCGCTAGAACGGTTCTGTTCACCTTATTGGAAGCAATCTAATCCTGCAACAAGATTCTCAAATACATGTTAAATAGATCATCCATTTGAGTTGTCAAGGATCAAAATAGAGATCATTTGTCTAACATCATTGTTGAATCATGAAATGTGAGATGATATGGAATGTGATTTAAAGCCATTGTGATTGGCTATGATGATTTAATTGAATGAAACAAGGCATGGTTGCCAATATGATAATGAGAAGTTATAATGGAATTGATAATGCATATGATATTACATGAAAAAGGTTATGTATTGTGTATTGTGAGGCTTGTGAATGGTGATGTGTATTATGAATAATGTACTTTGAAATGTGATACTAATAATGCTATATGCACAATATGAATTGAGATATGAAATGCTATAAAGCCATTGCGATTGGCTATGATGGTTCAATTGAAAGATATATGGCATGTTTGCCTAATTGATGAGAATTGAGAATGAAATGTAAATGAATTGTGTGGCTAATGTGTTATTCCATTTTCAGAGTATGTTATTGGTGGCATGCCTAATGATAGTAACAATCTCTTGAAGTTAGGTTGGATTGAATCCTTGAAGCCTAATTGAGATGTTACAACCCTTGAAGCTAGGTTGGGTTGGTTCTTGAAGCCAAGTTGGGTTGAAGCTTAGCATGCTTTGCTCCCCTTGAAGCTTGGTTGAACCTAATCCTTGAAGCCTAGTTGGGTATATGATATTGATAAATGTGATAACAAAACCAAAACATTAACTTTGAAAATTGAATGGCATATTAGTGTGTCTTGGGCCCAATGCTTGTCTTTGTTTAATATGATTCATGAATGGTAAAATGATTGACTAATGAGATATATGGAAGATTGTTGAAATGTGGTATGTATATATATATGTGAATATTAAATGTAAAGGTATGTTATTAGCTTTTCACCTATGGTGTTGTTTTTGTGAATAATATGTATGACATTGCATTGCATTAAAGCATGATTTGTCTTACTAAGCTGTTGGCTTAGCGCGATAGTGTTTAATCGCGCAGGTAACAGAGTTGAACCCGAGAGTTCTTCGAGACCTAGTGAGAGTAGACATTGAAGGGTTTATTCTTGGATTTAAAGATCAGAGAAGAGCTGCCAATCATGTATAAATTCTTTATGTTTTGTAAAGTATTGTTTATAATGTGAATATGTGTATATTTATAGATATGGACTTAAATGTTTTCATATATGTAAATATTTTATAAATTCCGCTGCGTATTAAGTAAATGTATTTATATCTATTTTGTTTTATATTACAAGTAATTACTTATTTTTCTCTAATGTATAATGAGAAAGCTTATAGTATCATTTAAAATGTTTTGAATGTTAATAAAAATCAGTAGCATTCCTATATTCGATACATGTATACTACATTGTGGTGTATGTAGTGTGTATGTATTGGGTGTGGGGGTGTTACAGGGAGACCTTTTATGGCCACAACTAACACATTAATTGATGTTAAAAATGGGAAATTGACCATGATTGTTTTAGGTCAAACTATAGAATTTTCAAATTTTAACACTTCCCCTATTCCCACTACTGCTTTGTATGAGGACTGCTCTTTCATTGATTTTACAGATAACGCTGTTGAAGAAGTTTTCTTGCAGGAGAGTGGTGAAGTCAAGTTAGAAAGGGCACTAAATTTGGAGGAAGAAGTTGAGTGTTCAAATGAGGAGATTCAACCAAAGGGGGTTGAACTTAAAGAAATTCCAAAGCACTTAAAGCATGTTTTTCTTGGGGAGAACAACTCACAACCATTGATAATTTCTACTACTCTTAGTAGTGAGGAGGAAGATAAACTTATGTGAATGTTGAAAAAATTTAAGAGAGTTATTTGTTGGGGGTTGAGTGATATCAAGGGTATTAGTCCCTCTATGTACCTACACAAGATAGTTTTTGAGGAAGGAGTTAAACTAGTGAGAGAGGCTCAAAGGAGGCTTAACCCTAATATGAGCGAAGTATTGAAAAAAAGGTTATAAAATTTCTTGATGAAGGGGTAATCTACCCCATTGCTGATAGTGAATGGGTTAGTTTCATACACATTGTGCCAAAGAAAGCAGGTTTAACTATGGTCCAAAATGAGAAAGGATAGTTGGCACCTACACAAACACAAATCGGGTGGCGAATGTGCATAGATTATAGGAAATTAAATAATGTCACCAACAAGGATCACTTTCCTTTACCATTTAATGATCAAATAATTGATAGGTTATCTAGACATGCTTTTTACTATTTTTTTGATGGTCTTTCAGGTTAATAACAAGTCTTGATAGCACCGAAAGATCAACCAAAGACAACTTTTACTTGTCCCTTTGGGACATTTGCTTTTTGAAGGATGCCATTCAGAGTTTGCAATGCATCATGTACATTTTAAAGATGTATGCGTTTGATTTTTTTCGGTATGTTGGACAAATGCATTGAGGCATTTATGGATGACTTCTCTATTTTTAGTAATTCTTTTGCTGATTGTTTGCAAAAGTTGACTCTTGTGCTTGAAAGATGTATTGAATGTAATCTTACCTTGAGTTGGGAAAAGAGTCAATTATGGTTGATCATTGGATTGTTTTGGGTCATGCTGTTTCCCACAAAGGGATTGAGGTAGACAAGGCTAAGGTTGAATTAATCATGAATCTACCTCCACCCACATTTGTTAAGGGGATTAGAAGTTTTTTGGGACATGCTGGATTTTATAAGAGGTTTATAAAAGTTTTTCAAAAATTTCACGTCCTTTGTGTCATTTGCTAGGAAAAGATGTCCCATTTATTTTTTATGATAAGTGCTTAGAGGATTTTGAAATTTTGAAAGAAAAATTAACTTCTACCCCCCTATAATTGTTGCCCCAAATTGGGATTTTCCATTTGAAATTATGTGCGATGCATCAAATTATGCCATTAGAGATGTTTTGGGCCAAAGAGTGAACAAATTGATGTGTGTAATTTATTATGTATTTTTATCTTTAAATGATGCACAAGTGAATTACACAAGCACTGAAAGGGAAATGTTAGTTGTGGTATTTGCACTGGACAAATTTTATATCTTACTTGATAGGTTCTAAAGTCATAGTATTTTCGGACCATACGGCCTTGAAATATCTATTGACCAAACCACAAGCTAAACCTAGGCTCATTAGGTGGGTGTTGATGTTGCAAGAATTTGATGTTAAAATTAAATATTGGAAAGGAAGTGAGAATATAGTAGCCGACCATCTTTCTATATTGAACTCTCATGATAATGATGCAGAAATTGCTTGTGAAAATGCTTTTGAAAAAAGTTCAGATGAACGCTTGTTTGCTTTAACTCAAGCATCTTGGTATGCAGATATTGCTAACTATCTTTCTTGTAGTGTTTGTGAGAAAGGATTTGAATTTCCAGGCAAAGAAGTTGTTTATAAATACATGTAAGTACTATTTTTGGGATGAGCCATATTCGTTTAGAATTTGTAAGGATGAAATCATAAGAAGATGTGTGCCGAAGGAAGAACAAAAACAAGTGCTACAATTTTGCCACAACATATATTGTGGAGGGCATTTTGGAGGAAAGAAGACCACCGAGAAAGTTCATCAAAGTGGTTTGTATTGGCCTACTCTTTTTAAGGATGCTTATAATTTCTATACAAAATGTGATAAATGTCAAATAGTAGGGAACAATAGCAAAAGGAATGAAATGCCTCTCAATATTTTTATTGTGGTTGAAATTTTTGATGTATGGGAAATAGACTTCATGGGGCCATTTCCCAAGTCCTTTAGTTTTTAATATACTCTTCTTGCAATGGATTATGTGTCTAAATGGGTGAAGGCTATCCCCACTAGGACTAATGATGCTAATGTTGTTTTGAAAATTTTGAAGAAGAATATTTTGAGCAGGTTTAGAACCCCAAAGGCAATAGTGAGTGATGAAGTGATTTTTGCAACAAAAGGTTTGAGAAGTTGATGTCCAAGATGGGCATCCAACATAAAGTGGAAACTCCATACCATCCCTAAACATTCGGACAAGCTTAGATCTCCATCAAGTAAATTAAGGGGTTCTTGGAAAAGACGGTGAGCACAACGAGAAAGGATTGCTCAATCCGACTCCCTGAAGCATTATGGATTTATAGGATTATTTTCAAAGCACCATTGGCAATGAGTCCATATAGGTTGTTCTTTGGTATTATTTGCCACCTACCGGTGGAATTGGAGCACAAGGCTTATTGGGCAATAAAGACCATAAATATGGACTTAGAAGGAGCAAAGGAGCAAAGAATGTTACAAATTTCTAAGCTTGATGAGCTTAGGAATGAAGCCTATGAGAGTTCAAGGATCTATAAGGAAAAGACAAAAGATATGCATGACAGGATGATCCTTCAAAGGACTTTCAAATCGGGAATGAAAGCCCACCTATTCAATTTCAGAATATGATTGTTTCTAGGGAAATTGAAGTCCCGTTGGAGTAGACCATTTCAAGTAATTCAAACATTCCCATATAGGGTTGTTGATATACTCAATTTGAAAACCAATAATACATTTAAGGTAAATGGAAAAAGGGTGAAGCCCTACTTTGAAGAAATCGATATTGCAAAAACTGTTGCAAGTTTGGTGTTTATCGACAAATGATGCAACAATGTCTAGCTACATGACATTAAAGAAGCACTCAATGGGAGGCAACCCATTGGTATGTATTTCTTTTTATAGTTAAATTTTCATTTTTTACAATTTAAATTTCATTTTTGGTTTTAATAGAATAAAATGGGTGCTTTGATCGATTTTTGTTTTTGATGGAGCTTTAGGGTGAAGCCAAGAAGAAAAGTTGCATGTATTAGACTTGGGTGACACACTTACTCAAAAAAAATTAAAAGGAAAAAATGGCAGTGAAGGACACTGCCACATAACATGTCCAAGCCACTGGCCATGTCAAGCGAGCCTAGAAAATCCAGGTGTGGACACGGCCAGAAGGCTTGGTCATGTCCTTAGTCGTGTCACCCAAACACGACCACGCAATCCAGCCTGTGTCCCAATTTCTTTCCCCTGTCAACAAATCCCAGTGGTGGACACACCCAAGGGACACGACCAAGCCACTGGTTGTGTCCCTCCTAAAGAATCAAACACAGCCAAGCCATTCCTAGTTTGGCTGTGTCGCCCTTTTTAAATCCCAATTTTACCCGATCTGGTCCATTTTCAAAACCCTAGCTTCCATTTTCCTTTCTTCTTTCTCTCATATCTCTCTCTAAAACCTTCATTCTCATCCTTAAAAACCTCAAAATTCCACCAAATCTTCCATTATTCTTTACTAAAAACTCAATTAAACCCATTAAATCTTCTAATTTTCTAATAAAAAATTAATAAAATCCATCAAAGCTTCTATTTTCACCAAAGATTCAAGTTGCCTAGAACAAAAATGTTTTCCCCTCACAAGAGGAGACAACCTTCATCATCCTCTTCGTCATTTTCAAAGAGATTGGCTCTTCTAGCAAGGGGTTTCTTTCCAATGATGTATATAAGCAAAGAATCCCTTGATACTCTCTAAATTAGAGAAAATTTTACTAGATATGTTCAAAACCTTGGATGGGAGAAATTAGTTTCCCTTAAGCCTTTGCAATTCCAAGAACTTACCATGGAATTTCTAACCTCTCTTAAGGTTGAAAGAGATGAAAAGAAGATTTGCACTAGGTTTAGCTTTAAATTACTTGAAAAACCATGTGTTATTGATATTGAACAATTGAATGCTATTTTTGGTTTCCATCAAGAAGGGGAAAAATGTGTTCCTAAAGGTTTTAGACAACAATTTGCATGGGTAGCAATATGCTCAGGTGGAATGTATGTGGCCAAATTGGCTAAGGCAACGAAATTGATAAATCCCACCTTGAGGTATTTACATAGGTTTATGTCATGTGGGTTCTTTGCACAAAAGAAAGTACGGGTGTAGTGGAACTAAGCAAGCTATTTTTCTTAGATTGTGCTAGCAATGCTATACCCATATGTATCGACCATTGGTTAGCCGATGTTTTTTATAGCATAACAAATAGAAAAAGGGGCGCAATTAGTATAGGTGGATTGGTGACCACCTTAGCTATGGCACTTGTTGATGGTTTTGACCCAAGCATTTGCCATATGACTATAATTTTTGGAAGTGATTCATTAGACTACCCTTGAGAAGATGCACATGGTTACAAAAAGGGGAGGGGCTTATATGATGGCTTCAAATGAGTAAGTTGCACTAGAGGATCGGCAAAAGAGACCATGAGAAGATGAGGAGTTCGACTCGAATTAACTCAGTTTGGAAGAAGATGCTCTGGCTCCTAAAAATCAGGAAATTATTACTAGGATTGAAGCATTGGAAAGCAAGGTAGATCATAATCATGCTGAAGTCCTTCACCAGTTGGAACAAATCAATAGCAACCTTGCCAAGATTCTTAGCCTCCACCCTTCAGCAGCATCATCATCACATCCTCCATCACTATTGATCATATCAGCTTCTGCCTTTTGAGAACACTTCTTATTTTTCTTATTTTTCAGTTGTTGAATATTTTAGTTGCTATTTTTATTACCGGTGTTTATTATTAAAACTTTATGTTTTTAGTTATTTATATTTATTGTTTTTTAATCTTGAACAATTAATGTTTTGTGGATGAAAAGGTAGCACTTGCCTCACAAAGAAAATGATGGAAATTAGGTTGTCCTTTAACTCTTACTTCCTTAAAATTATCCTAGTTTCCATTGAGGACAATGTCAATCTTAAAGTTTGGGGCGCTAAGTTTTTGTTCATAAATGCAAGCTTTTATTTTTCGTAATTTAGTTGTTGCTTTTAAGTCTTTGTTTTAGTCATTTTTGTTAAGTGTTTTTCCTTACTTTACGTATTGTTTTAAATTATATTTTTTAAGTTCAATTGTTATAAGTTTCTTGGTAGATGACCTTTTAATTTTTGAAGCATGAATTGGAGAATTGGATAAAATTAGTGATTATTGTTGATTTGGTGGATATTCCTTGCATTTCCTTTTTAAACTTGTGAGAAATTAATCCTATTAATTTCTTAACCAACTTAATATTCTTTTTTTGTGTGCAAGCATCTTTGATTGATGAATTGCTAGAACTTTCTTTGATATGCATTTTGAGACTACCTAAAAGTTTCAATTAGACATCAATATGATTAAGGCAATTAGGTGAACCCATTTTAGCTTAAAAAGACCAACCTTATATTCAACCTTATTTAGCCAATTTTGAGCCTATTTCACTTCTCCTTTTCTTTCTTTTTCACAGCACTACTAGCTTTGAACCATGTTATTTTGTCTCTTACCCTTTCATTAAGTCAAGAGCATTTGAAGAGCATTAATGATTGAGTGTTATGTTAAATAAGTGTGGGGTTAAATTTAGTGGGTTTAAGATTGCAAACTATTGTGTTCTTTAGTTGCAAACCATAATTTACTGAAATAAAATAATAAAAAAATGGTAAAAAAGCAAAAAATTGTTGCTCTTGTTGGAAGGGTTAAAAGGATTTTGGGAATGATCTTTGCAAATTTAATAAGTGGAGTTTCTAAAAAGTTCTTTAATGTCTAGTGCTAAGTGATTGGGTGGTACATTGGTATTGCTGGTCATACTATGTTGCTTACTTCACTCTTGAAGTGCTCTTGAACTTAGTGGATAAACTCACACTCCCAAATGTCATGCCCTTACCTTAGCCCTATTACAACCAAATGAAAGACCCTATGATTGATGATTGATTGAAATTTAGTGGTGGAAGTTTGATTGATAAGATAAATTATGGTGATAATATTTCATTGAATGTTATGAGTGTAAACACTATCTTATTAAACACTTCAAAGAGTTGGTGAGGGAGTGACAACATTGGTACATGAGTATTGGTTTTGTTTGGTTTGATATTGATTGCGAATTTAAGAAATTGGAAGTCTTGATACATTCTTATAACTCTTGAACTTGATTTAATTTTCTTATTGAGTTTGTTTTGATTTTAACTTTGCTTGGGGATAAGAAAAGAATTAAGTTTGGGGTATTTTTTTTCAATCATTTATGTTTATATTTTTAGGGTAATTTTATTGTTTTAAGTTAATTTTTCTTTTAATTTGTGTTTAAAGATATTTTAAAGTATTTGATTTAGGTTGAAGTGTAAAATAATGAAGTAATGGATCAAAGTTTGTGGGGAATTAAGAGACATGGCCAAGACACCACTTAGCTTGGCCGTGTCACTCATCAAAGGCAAGGAAGAAGCAAGACATGAGCTAAGGCAACTTGGCTTGGCCGTGTGCTTTAGGAAAATTAGGCAGAGGCAGATAATGACAAGAGACATGACCAAGCCATTGAAAGTGGATCTTCACCCTCGGCATCGGGTCTTCACCCTTGAAAATGGATCTTCATCCTTAGAAATTGGGTCTTCACCCTTGAAAGTGGTTCTTCATCATTGGCATCGGGTCTTCCCCTTTGAAAATGGATCTTCAGCCTTGGAAATTGGGTTTTCACCCTTGAAATTGGATCTTCATCCTTTAAGCTGGATCTTCATCCTTGGAATCAGGTCTTCAATCTTTAAATAGAATCTTCATCCTTTAAGTTGGATCTTCATCCTTGGAATCAAGTCTTCACCGTTTAAACCGGATCTTCATCCTTTAAGCTGGATCTTCATCCATTTGAACTTTTGTCCTATATTGGCTTCAACTCTTCTAGCTAGACTAATCTTTTATCTTTTGCATCTTCATTCTTTTGATAGTTCTAATGTTCCATTATTTTTTGTTCTTTCATTTGTAAAAAAAAATATCAGCTACTTTTTAGCTGGCCAATTCATATTTTCTCCTTGCCCCCTATGTGGAAAAATATTGGAAGTGAGTCTCAAAATATTTTGTACATGCATAAACTCAAAAATTGAAAGGAGAAACTTTATCCCCCTATGTAGGTTCAAACCCATGATTTTTTTTTGTGTGGCTTTGGTTGATGTTTGTAGATTATCTAGTTCTTTGAACAAGTATGCATTTCTTCTTTCTTTTGCAAAATTACTGGAGCTTTCTCACGCAATGTCTTGCCATACCCCCTGATTTCATATCTTCTTTATGATTGCTTCATAGAATATTATTGTTTATTTTTGACAAAGAAAAATGGTGTGATATGCTCATGTATGCATGAATAATACATACAATGGTTCCATTGACTCATAGACCGAGGTGCTCAGCTGAAGTGTTCTCATTGGTTTCTTTTAGATCCTTATTCAGGTCTTGCATTAGAATGACAGAAGGCTTCATTTTTATGGCTTTTATCTTTGAGATATTAAAAACATGAATAATGGAGGCCCCAAGTAGTAGAGATACATCCATTTCAAATTATGATTCAGTATGTCAATTGGTAGCTTCTTCATAACCTCACCAACAATCATTTACTTTGCCCAATGTGTCCTTCGAGGTTCGATAGTTCAACATACTCCCCTTAACTTGAAGGCTTTGTACTTTTTTTTTGAAATTTCAATTTTGAATTTTGATTTTGAAATCAAATGTTGGCTTTACCAAATTAATGTCAATTTACCTCAGGACTCAATTTTCAATTTTAACATATCTATAACATGACAACCCTAGTTACCGTACTAAATTCGAAAATCATTTCTATTTGAGCAAGAACTGTTGCACTTCAAATAGGCACATACACATTACTTGGCCAGAGGTCTCATTGAGTTTGAATATTATCTATCTCATATGCATGCTTATTAAAACTATCTCCACTAATAGACTCTACCTACCAAGAGTGATCAACAGGTCTTTAATAGGCTTGAAACAGGGTCTATAAGAGACACAGGTTAAATGAAGGTCATTTTGAAATTGGAGCTGATGTGATACTATGGGCAAGCCTTCATAATACAAACTTCTTATTGGAACTTTAGACAGTTGGGAGCATGAAAAGATAGAGCTTTGAACATTCTTCTTTCTTCTTGATGTTAATTTGGATCTTGATTGGGACAGTCTTTGCCTTCATAAAAAGTTTGGTACCTATATTCATCATCATTTTTTTCCTTTTCTTTCTTTTTCGTACTCTTCCCTTTTTTTGAGAATTCTATCATTTTGTCATTCTTCTCTGTAGGACTGTCAAGTATAGGACTTTCAAAAATTGGATGACCTTTCTCCTTTTTCTCCGATTTTGATTGAATCTTTGGTTAGGTTGAACCAATTCAAGTCAAACTATCCTTACGGAAGTCTTTTGCTGCTTTAGGTAAAAGTGAACTTGGTTGGCTTTCTGAATCGTTTTGGTTTTTATTTTATTTTCTTTTTCTTTTGTTTCTTTTATCTCTTTTTTTCTTTCTTTTTTTTTCTTCCTCTTTTCTTTTCTTCTTTTTTTTTGGTTTTAGCTCTGTGAGCGGGGATTTTTGCCCCCACTCCCGATGGAATGGTTCTTGCAACTTCGGCACTGTTTAGGCTCGGGGCCTTAGAGAACACGGACCTAAGTCAGAAGAAAATGGAGTCGCCACCCGGATGGGCCGGGAAAAAGAAAGGGGTGGATGACTCGATTCCTAAGGAATTCCAAACCCCCTAATGGGTTCAGAAAGTTGGGTACGTGTGGGGAAGGTGAGAAATGGCCCAGCACCCCCACAACGCCCAGTTCATTGGAACCGGCCTCCTTTACAGGTCTTAATATTATAAAATTCTTAAATATAACAATATCATCCATATTACATGCAACAATTGAAATAAAGCATCGTTATATTAAAAATCAAAATAATGTCCAGGCAAACAAATAAATGGACACCCATTCGAGGATGGAAACATGCCCTTACATCCCACGCCTAAATAGGACACCCACCGAAAGGTAGAAATATATCCTTTACATTGGTTCTAAAATAGAAAAGCAAATTAAATTACGTGATATTTAACTAATGAGGTACCCACCAAGTGGAAACATAACTCTTACAACATTTGGAAATCTAAATAAATTGATAAAAGTAAATAATCATTCATCAAATATAAATCATTCATCAAAGGTATTAAATATCAATAAAAAGTAAACATCCATCCATGATAAATTAAATAAACCAAGCATTGAACTTAAATAAATTAAAGAATATAAAATAAATCAAAGCATAATCAAATATAAAATTAAATAAGGCAAATAAAAATCTAAATTATAGCTACTGTTTCCATTTAGGGTTCTTTATTTCATGTGTTTAGGGTTTTGGAATTTGTGGAATTAGGCTACTGTGAGTTTTTAAAGGAATTAAAATAGATTAAGGCTTTATGTTTTAAAAGGTTGATAAAGTTCCTTTATTAACCAAATTAGTGTTTGAATGGTGAAATCATGAAACTAGGGTTTGGACACTTTAAAATACTTAGATTTATGGTTTACGTTTATTCATTGAATTATGGTTTCATGCTTACTGTGTAAAATTAAACATTTGGGGTTTATATGGTTTTTAAAGTTCTAAAGGATTAGGGTTTAGAAAAAAATTAAGATTTAAGGTTTTAAAGGAGTTTAAGGTTTATTGTTTAGTTTTAAAGTTGAATTAGGGTTTCGGTGAATGCATGAGGTTTTTAGGGTTTGAAAATCAATTTGATAATTTTATGAAGTTTTATGAAAATAAACAAATGATTTAAAGTTTACATAAATAGAAAAGATATTTTTTAAGGTTTTTAGAAAGAAACAGAATTTAAATTATGGTTTTGAAAAGAAACATGTTAAATTAGGGTTTTAAGATTTTGATAAAGCAAAAATAACAATTGTATGTTTTTTTTTGGAAAACAAAGCAACGAAATAAGGATTTTAAGCCTTAGAAAAACTAAATTAAAGTTCTAGGGTTTTTGAATTAAAAGACACAATTGGATAGTTTATGCTACTGTAAAAAATATAAAGAAATTAAGAATTCAAACCTTCTTTCGTGGGTTGCACCAAAATTGCTTCTTGGATGAACCAAATCAAAGACAAGCTTTGCTGCCTTTGAATTGCCTTGAATTGTTTTTCTGCTCCCTCAAAAAAAATTGAATTCAATTACTGCCTTTCCTACTCAGTTTTGGATCCAATTTAGTTCCTAATCATTCACAAAACATAATATTCATTAAGAAAAGGAAACTGAAACCTAATTGCATTAGGTTTCAAAAAATTTACGTCGAAAAAATTTCGCTGGCGAAAAAAACTGCTGCGGAAAAATTGCACTGGCAAAAAAAATTTGCCACAGTTGGCTGCGGAGAGGGCGAGGACCGGCCTGCGGGCCATTTCCCCCGCAGGAAACTCCTGCGGGCGAAATGGCCCACGGCCATCGGTCCGCGCACTGGTTTTCGGCAACGATTTTTTCTTCGCCGATTTTTCCGTCGCTGATTTTTATTTTTATTTTTTTGATTTTTATTTGTTTATTTTTATTTTTTATTAATAAAAATTAGATACTTAATCAAAAATTATTTAATTAAGATAACAAAAATTATTTTGAACCAATTAAAATATATTAGACAACACAAAAATTATTTTGGACTAAATAAAATATATTAGACCGGACTAGGTTAAAAATTAAGGGTCTATAGTTTGCCCCTGCTTGAATGATCTGAAACTTTAGTGAAAGAGAGTGAAAAGCAATAAGACTTACTTTTTGAGATGGTGGAGGTTTTGGGTTCTGGACCCGGTTCGAGTTCTGGACTCAAGGATAATTCTAGGTTCTGGACCTAAGGAAAATTTGGATTCTGGACCCGATCTATGTTCTGGGACATAGAAATAAATTCTAGGTTCTGGACCTAAGGGTAATTTGGGTTCTGGACCCGAGCTAAGTTCTTCGACTTAGAAATAAATTCTATGTTCTGGACCTAAGGAAAATTTGGGTTCTGGACTCGAGCTAAGTTCTTAGACTTAGAAATAAATTCTAGGTTCTGGACCTAAGGAAAATTTGGGTTCTGGACCCGAGCTAAGTTCTGGACTTAGAAATAAATTCTAGGTTCTGGACCTAATTGTAATTTGGGTTATGGATCCGAGCTAAGTTCTGGATTTAGAAATAAATTCTAGGTTCTGGACCTAAGGAAATTTGGGTTCTGGACCCGAGCTAAGTTCTGAATTTAGAAAAGATTCTAGGTTCTGGACCTAAAGAAAAGTTTGGTTCTAGACCCGAGCTAAGTTCTGGACTTAGAAAAGATTCTAGGTTCTGGACCTAAGGAAAATTTGGGTTCTGGACTCGAGCTAAGTTCTGGACTTAGAAATAAATTCTAGGTTCTGGACCTAAGGAAAATTTGTGTTATGGACCCGAGCTAATAATTTTTTATTACAAAAAGTTTGGCTAATTTTTATGCATATGTCTTCTTATTGCCCCCTGGGTATAAAATATTTATATACCCGCAATTACTTGAATGATTAAATTGAATAATTGAACTTACTGTTAATTTACTGTGTAGTCACTGTTCATACACTATTTACTATTCATAAATAGTAATTTTACTTTTCATAAATTTTAGTAAATAGTATTTACTATTGAAAATAGTAATTTTACTATTTATCAATAGTAATACTATTCCTAAATAGTAAATTTTACTATTTATCAATAGTAATACTATTTATAAATAGTAAAATTTACTATTTATCAATAGTTTTGAATTTTGGTTTTTTGCTTGCCATTTCTCTATATAAAGGAGCTGATTCTTCATTTCATTTCACAGCAAAACTCAATTTCATAATTCTCTCAAATTTCTTTCAATTTTAGCATATATTTTTCAAAAACAATGTATGCTTCGAGGTCAGGGACTCATTCTAATGTCGAGTTATTGGAGTTTATTCGGCATCATGAAGACGGAAATATAAATATACTGGTCAGGATGCCGCTCCATCGTAGTTCCAATCAAAAGAACGAGGTAATTATTTTTTCCTTTTTTATTTCTCTTGATTTTTTCGTTGTTTTTTTTATTATATATATTTTTGTTTTTTTTTATTTTTTCTATTATTTTTTATTTTTTATTTATGTTTTTATATTATGCTCTTTTATTGTTATTGCATTTGCCTTTATTTATTATTATTTTTATTTTATTTTATTATAATTTTTAGAAAATTTAGGAAAAATAAATTAATTTAGGATAGCATGTACTTACCTTGCATTAACTTACCTGGTTCCGTTTTAGCATGATCGTTGCGTTGTTTGGGCTGGAGGGTGTATTTACAAAGCCCGACAATGGTACGATGTAGTGCCCTTTCGGGAAAGGCGGATTATCTGAGATTGCGGCTTTGAGCAGTTCATCTTACAATTGCCATCCGAGGAATATCAGATAGACCGGAGCGTAGTCCAAGCGCTTGCAGAGCGATGGTTGGATACAACCCACACTTTTCACTTGCCCATTGGAGAGATGACAATTGGTTAGGTCAATTTTACTGCTATAACTGGCCTTCGATATGATGGTATTCCGATTCCTCTGACCAATGATATTTTAACATTTGAAGAAATTCAAGAACTAATTGGTATGGAACCATCATATAAAGGGCCTTTTAAGATAAAAATCGAGCCAATTCGTAGTTATTGGATGAACTACGAAGGACAGGTTGGCAGAGACACGGCCGAACAGTATGCCTAAGGATTTTTGTTATATCTGCTCGGGTCGATCATCTTAGGCAGCACTGAATCCTCCATCCACTTGTCAGTGTTAAGTGCCCTTTCTTATTTCAGAATGGTACCATCTTCTGGCTAGGGTGAAGCTGGTCTCGCGCGTCTTTATCATGGTCTTGATAAACTTTGCCGAAACAAGAAGTCTTTTGTCGGCTTGATGGCAGTTGTCGAGGTATTCTTTCTTCCACCAATGTCATTTCCACTCTTTTCTTGCATGAATGTGATCTTTATTGTTATTGTAGGTATGGGCATATGAACACAAACTCATGAGGGTACCCAGTATTTCCTGAGAGAGAATCGGGTATCCAAGATTAAATTACTAGTTGTCCAATCATGTGGACGTTTGTTGCGCTCGAATTAACTCTACCACAAAGCATCACTCGCAAGTATACGAGGTAGCTGTAGCAAAGGTGATCGCCCCAAGGTCGTCTCACAAGGAAGCTAAAGTGGCTAATTGATTATCAGTTTATAAATAACAAGTAATGAATAAAATTTAAATTGCTAACTAATGAAGAAGATTGATTGAAGTTTAAAACGAATAAAAGTAAATTAAGCTGATTGTTTTGATTCATTTGATAGAAAAGTCTAGGGTTTGCACTTCTCTACTACTTATATGTATGAACGGTTATTCCTCTTAACTAATTTCATTTCAAAGATTAAATCTCAAACAACTTAATTAATTGAGTCAAGGAAATAAGCTCTCACATTCAAACCTCTTACAACTAATCTTATTATAATTGAAACAATCTTTTTAATAGGTTATATCTCTAATTCACCTAAGTCCTTAATTGAATTGTTCCTACATTAGACTTCATCTCTCAATCCATCATATAATACCTAAAACACATAATTGGTGGCCAATCAATTATATATTAACAATATTCCATTCAATCAAGGCTAAAGAAATTATTAGCTAAGAGAATAACCAATTCATACAATCATAGCAGATCCATACAAACCCTAGACTAGATCAAATTAGTTCATCATGATTTCAAACATACTCATCTCATTAATATTCAAAGAAATCAACTTAGACATGATAATGTTCATAAATACAATTTCAATGAAAATAAAGAGAATAAAGTTCAAGAACAAAACCAAATTACAAACTCCTTGAAGCTTCTGAAGAATCTCTTGTTCAAATCTTGCAAGAAGGATGTATGAATGGCTAGAACAATCTAATCTAAGCTAGTTTAATCCAAAGTGAAATCAAAATAAAAAAAAAATGTTAAAACCCTAACTTCACTCTTGATGGCTGAAACCTGTCTCAAAAACTCAACAGTCCCAAACCCTAAGCTCTCTTTTTCCTTTTATATGGAACGTCGCTTTAAAAATCTGCTGCGTGATTTGTTCATGAGGGACACGGCCAAGTCAGATGTGACTTGGCCGTGTGAGTGGTTTTTGGAGGGACACAGCCACAAGACTTGGCCATGTCCCTTGCCTGTGTCTACCTCTGCTTGTTTCTCTTCTTTTTCTTCTTTAGTTGAGTGACACGGCCAAGTCAGAGGTGACTTGGCCGTGTTGGAGCTTGTTGGAGGGACACGGCCAGGTGACTTGGCCGTGTCCCTTGCTTGTGTTTGCCTCTGAGAAAATTGCTCTTCTTTGCTTTGGACTTTGGTGAGACACGGCCAAGTCAGAGTGACTTGGCCGTGTTGGATGCTTTTTGGAGGGACACGGCCACTGACTTGGCTGTGTTCCTTGCCTGTGTCCTCTTCTGTGCCTTGAACTTCCTTTTATCTTGGTATGAGACACGGCCAGTGACTTGGCCGTGTCCTCTGCCTGTGTCAGCTACTGTCCCTTTTTCCTTCAATCTTGGTTCCTTGGCTTTTTAACCTAAAACAAAACCTCAAACAAACTTTAAACAAAAAGTAAATAAACAATAACCAACAAAACATAAACACATACTAAAAACTAGATCAAAAACAACATAAACACTGAATTAAATTAAAACTACCAAAATTAATGAAAACACCAAACAAACCGATTAAAACTAACAAAATACCTAAATAAAACAATAATTATCATAATAAACAAGACACAAAACTATAACAAAAACTAATAAAACAACTACCCCACACTTAAAACTTTGCTTGTCCTCAAGCAAATTCACATGGCATAAATTAAAAACTCAAACAACCTTAACTATAATTCCAGCATATAGATGAAATACTTTAAGAGTCAGACATAAATAATTGCAATTTCCTTCAATCAAGGATTTTCTTAACTCATTCATTAATCCAAACATACAAATCTTATCTCTCATCTAAGTGTTTCACTCGATTTCAAAGGTTAATCACTCAAACCACTCATGAGCGCATACTGCCATAAACTTGCTTAGTTATCCAATCTCCCTCACTGATTTTCTCAAGAAATAATCCGAAGGTCTTTTATTTGGATGTAATGGGGCTAAGGTGCAGGTGTGAGAAAAGGCATTTAAGCTGGAGCATCAAGAAATAGAGTATCTAAATTAGACAATACTATTGCTAAGAAACTCACAACTCCTTCAAATGGCATACTCACCAATCCTTAATAATCTTACATACTTGCACACTAAAAGAAAAGTACATGAGTCAACATTCCTCTAATGCTAGAAAATATATGAATTGTGTATATATATATATCTCTTCTTTTTTTTCTTTCTTCTTTTTTTTTATTTATTTTATCATCATTTCTGATTTTTTTTATATACAAAATATAAACTTGCATAGAACATCTAGCTTAAAATGTAGAGGAAAGGAATAATCAACTCTTAATCCAACACAATGTGCAAAGTATGCATTTCAACCCCAAATAGCAATACCATTTTTTTTTTACTTACCCCACACTTTGAAATAAACTACCCTATTGTCAAATCATAAACTTCATTCCTTAATGCATACGTATGATGATAATAAGAACATGTTAAGTCGAGAATTGTGTTGATCAAGCAAGAAACGGTCAATGGCTCAACTGGCTCACTAAGGAAATCAATATTAAGGGAAGTCTTTTTAAGCTAAAGGGGCTAACCTAATTTGCCTTCATCATTTTAAAACTTGAGATTAAATCATAATGTGAGTTCAATTAGTATGCAAAAGCAAACTCTAGAGATGCAACATCATGAAGGCGCACACTTAAGAAAAGAAAATCAACTGATAATAATATCAAATTATGAGGCTCAAAACTCACACAGGTGGGTTCTCAAAGATTTATATGTCATAAATTGCAGAATGTGAAAATTGATCCTGAATGAATTCAAATGCTCATTTCTATGTTGATACTAAAGTCTCAACTATAATGCTAGAATCAAAGAAAAGATCGATAAATTGTCAACAATTATGCCATGCATAACACAATAAAACACACGGTGACAAACAAAACACAAATTAAAGAAAAGCTTAAAGAGTACCCCACACTTAAAATTTACATTGTCCTCAATGTAAAACAAGAATAATAAATAAAAAGAGTTAAAGGACAACCTGGCTTTCATCGTACCTGGTGAGGCAAAACCCTAGCTTTCCATCACAAACACAAAAGTTCAAAAACAAAAGTACAATAAAAATAAAATATCCAAACATAAAATGTTAACATGAAAAAAAAATGAAAAATAAGAACAAAAATACATTAAACAAAATTAAGCAAGAAACTCAAAATCTATGGAAAAGGCGGGCGGGAAGATGACACAGCCGAGGGATGAAGACTCAGGATCGTCGCAAGGTTGCTGTTAATCTATTCAAACTGCTGCAAGACCTCAGCATGGTTACGGTCCACCTTGCTATCCAGTCGATCCACTTTGCCCTCCAGGGCCTCAATCCTCAGAAGTACCTCTTGATGTTCCAAGACCAGAGCATCCTCATCTAGGTCAAGAGAATCCGAGTCGGACTCCTCTTGGACCCGTGCTCTCTTCTGCCTATCCCCCGGTGCTGCAGGTTCATTTGAAGGCATCACATAAGTCCCTCTCCTATGCACCACCATGTGCATCTTCTCAAGTGTAGCTAGATCCGAGGAGTCATTACCCATAATTCTAGTCATGCGACTAGTACTCGGGTCAAAATCCTCAACAAGGGCTACTGCTAATGTGGTGATCAATCCTCCAACACAAATTGCCCCCCTTCTTTTATTAGCCACAGTATCAAAAATATCGGCTAACCAATAGCCGGCACTCACAGCCATTTCATTCAAAACACAGTCCAGGAAAAATAACTCACTCGACTCAACTACACCCGGGCTTTCCTTCCGAGCAAAGAACCCACATGACATAAACCTATGCAAATACCTCAAAGTAGGGTTCTGTAATTTAGATGCTTTGGCCGATTTGGCCACATAAGTACCCGAGCCCAAGGCTCCCCAAGCAAATTGTTGTCTAAATTCTTTGGGTACCGACCTTTCCCCATGCTGATGAAAACCATAGATAGCATTTAACTGATCAATATTAAGCTCAAATGATTTACCCATCAATTTAAACATCATTCTCCTGCAGATTTTCTTATCATCTCTTTCCACCTTAAGAGATGTCAAAAATTCTAGAGTAAGCTCCTCAAACTGCAAAGGTCTCAATGAGACAAAAGTCTCCCACCTAAGAAATTGCACATATCTATAAAAATTAGTCCTAATTTGCAGGGCATCTAGAGATTCGTCATTCACATACCTTGTCGGGAAAAAACCCCGAGCCAAAAGACTTGCCCTCTTGAAAGATAAAGTTGAGGAAGAGGAAGAAGCTCCTTTGGTAGTAGATTTCTTCTTCTTGCAGTGTGAGACAGTTTTAGTTCTTGGCATCTTGAGATCTGAAAAATTAACACCCAAAACTGAATTAAATCAAAATTATATGAGTAAAGAGGAAGTTTTAAGTGATTATCTCTAGTTTGGGTGAAGAAATTTGATGTAATGGAAGATTTGGAGTTTTGAAATCAAAACTATGGCTATGGCGATACAGAGAGTGAGAGAGAGACAAAGAAAAGAAATTAGGGATTTAATGGAAAGAACTGGGCAAAATCGGTTTTTTTAAAGTGTAAAAATGAGGGACACGGCCGTGTTGGTGTGGACTTGGCCATGTCTGGTGTGTGAAAGTGAAGGGACACGGCCAAGTCAAGGTGACACGGCCGTGTCTGATAGTCTTTGAGGGACACGGCCAGTGACATGGCCGTGTCCCTGTGGGTGTGTCCTATTCTGTACAAAATTGCAAAATCGAAAAAAATTTTGAGGAAGCTTGGCCGTTTCCAGTGTGTGACACGGCCAAGTCCTTTGGCCGTGTCACCTACTGCCTTTTATTAACTTTTAACTTTTTTTTTATTCAACGATTTTGCAAACCTTCTTCTTTAAACACCCTGAAACACAAAGTAAAGAGAAACCGATCAAAGCACAATCCATTTATTTAAACCGAACATAAAATCAATACTCGCTAAATTTAAAATTACAACTACGAAAAATAAATGCAAACCGATGGGTTGCCTCCCATTTAGCGCTTCTTTAATGTCATAAAGCTGGACATCATGCAAGGCCTAGGGATCACGGATCAAAGTGCTATCAATGATCCTCACTTCTTGAAATCCTTCATTGTATGGCTTAACTCTCTGTCCATTCACTTTAAAAGTCTCACTTGTTCGAGAGTTAAGTAATTCAATGGCACCAGAAGGATACACCCGAGTTATCTCGAAAGGACCACTCCATCGAGACTTGAGTTTACCTGGAAAAAGACGGAGTCGTGAGTTAAAAAGTAAAACCTTCATACCTGGACTCAATGTCTTTCGCACTATAATTCTATCATAAAGTGCTTTAGTGCGATCCTTGTAAATTCTCGAGCTCTCATAGGCCTCATTTCTCAGCTCATCTAGCTCTGAAATTTGTAGAAATCGTTCTCTCTTCGCTTTGTCCAAGTCAAAATTCAGAGTCTTGATTGCCCAATAAGCTCTATGCTCCAACTCCACTGGCAAGTGACAAGCTTTTCCAAAAACCAATCGGTAGGGACTCATACCAAGAGGAGTTTTGAAAGCAGTCCTATATGCCTATAGTGCATCATGCAATCTGTTTGCCCAATCCTTCCTTGATGTGTTGACTGTTTTCTCCAGAATTCCCTTAATCTGCTTGTTGGATGTTTCCACTTGTCCAGAAGTCTGTGGATGATATGGGGTTGCCACTTTGTGCTTAACACCAGATTTGTGCATTAACTTCTCAAAAAGCCTGTTGCAAAAATGGCTCCCTCCATCACTGACTATCACCCTTGGCGTACCAAATCTGCTAAGAATATTTTCCTTCACAAATTTAACAACCACATTAGCATCATTAGTACAGGTGGGGATTGCCTCCACCCATTTGGAAACATAATCAACAGCAACTAAAATATACTCATATCCAAAAGACTTGGGGAAAGGACCCATGAAGTCTATTCCCCACACATCAAACAGTTCAACAACAATATATGATTGAAGGGGCATTTCAATCCTCCTCCCAATGTTACCTATTCTTTGGCAATGATCACAGTGCTTACAATACTCTTGAGCATCTTTAAATAAAGTAGGCCAGTAAAAACCACTTTGTAGCATCTTTTCTACAGTCTTTCTTCCTCCAAAATGACCCCCACAGTGAAGATCATGACAAAATTAAAGAACACTCAGTTGTTCTTCCTCAGATACACACCTGCGAACTATCTCATCTTTGCAAATCCGGAACATATAAGGTTCATCCCAAAAATAAAACTTACTCAAGTGTAAAAACCTTTTCTTTTCCTGAAATGACATGATAGTACGCAAAATACCACAAGCCAGATAGTTAGCAATATCTGCAAACCAAGGTGCATCAAATACCACAAAAAGCTGCTCATCAGGAAATGCTTCTAAATTTTTATGAATGCTATCTGATGCAAGATTTTCACTAAAGAAGGGTAATCTAGATAAATGATCAGCAACAACATTCTCACTACCCTTAGTATCCTTGATTTGAAAATCAAATTCTTGCAATAACAACACCCATCTAATTAAGCACGGTTTAGCATGTTGTTTTGTTAAAAGATATTTAAGAGTTGCATGGTCAGAATGCACAATAATTTTTGACCCAATTAAATATGCTATAAATTTGTCTAAAGCAAAAACAACAGCTAACATTTCCTTTTCAGTTGTGGTGTAGTTCATTTGTGCACTATTCAGGGTCAAACTGGCATAATATATTACTCTCAAGTATTTATCAACCCTTTGCCCAAGAACAGCTCCTACTGCATGATTAGAGGCATCACACATGATTTCAAAAGGTAAAGACCAAACAGGAGCTACAATCACTGGTGCACTAGTCAACTTTTCCTTAAGGGAATTAAAAGCTTGCATGCATTGTGCTGTAAATTCAAATGGAACATCTTTCCCTAGCAAATGGCACAATGGTTGGCTTATTTTGGAAAAATCCTTAATAAACCTCCTGTAAAATCTTGCATGCCCTAGAAAACTTCTTATTCCCTTTATAGAGGTAGGTGGGGGTAATTTAGCAATTAATTCAACTTTAGCCTTATCCACCTTAATCCCTTTACTTGACACCACATGACCTAAGACAATGCCCTGAGTAACCATAAAATGACTCTTTTCCCAACTTAAAGTGAGGTTACATTCAATGCATCTCTCAAGCACACGAACAAGTTTATTGAGGCAATTATCAAAAGAATTACCAAAAACAGAAAAATCATCCATAAATACCTCAATAAAATCATCTATCATATCTGAGAAGACAGACATCATGCATCTTTGAAAAGTTGCAGGTGCATTGCACAAGCCAAAGGGCATACGTCGAAATGCATAAGTCCCAAAAGGGCAAGTAAAGGTTGTCTTAGACTGATCCTCTGGAGCTATTGGCACCTGATAGTAACCTGAAAGGCCATCCAAAAAATAATAATATGAGTGCCCAGAAAGTTTATCTAACTTCTGATCAATAAAAGGAAGAGGGAAATGATCTTTCTTTGTAGCATTGTTCAACTTCCTATAATCGATGCACATTCTCCACCCAGTAGTAGTCCTAGTAGGAACCAATTCATTATTCTCATTTTTCACCACAGTGATTCCAGATTTCTTAGGAACTACATGTACTGGGCTCACCCACTCACTATTAGCAATTGGATAAATTACTCCTTCATCCAGCAATTTGAGCACTTCCTTCTTAACCACTTCACTCATATTTGGGTTAAGTCACCTTTGGGTCTCCCTCACAGGTTTAGCTCCCTCTTCTAAAGCGATTCTATGCATGCACATGGAAGGGCTAATACCCTTGATGTCACTCAATCCCCATCCTATTGCTCTCTTCAATCTTTTAAGCTCACTCACTAACCTCATCTCCTCCCCTTCACTAAGTTCACTAGATATTATCACAGGTAAAGTGTTTTGATCTCCTAAAAACACATATTTCAGGTTCTTAGGTAACTCTTTCAGCTCTAACTCTAGTGAGGGGTTCTTCTCTTCTTTTTCAATGAGGGAAGGTTCAAAATTTGGGTCCTCCTTAAGCTCCTCTATTTCAGCACCCTCTAAAGTCTCAAGGCAACTGGCTATTTCTGCATAAAAAATTTCCAAATCACTATCCAAAGTTAAAGCCAGCTCCAATTTATCAGAGGAACCTGTCTGCAAGAAAACATCTAAAACAACTGCATCAACACAATCAATGAAAGAACAATCCTCATATAAAGCAGTTGTAGGAATAGGAGAAGTGTTAAAAATAGAAAATTCCACAGTTTGTCCCAAAACAGTCATTGATAATTTTCCATTCTTAACATCTATCAAAGTGTTGGTAGTCGCCATAAAAGGCCTACCCAGCAGAATGGTGTGTGCAGATGGTAAAGAATTACTTACTTCCATGTCAAGAACAATGAAATCCACAGGTACTATCAAACCACCAACTTTAACTAACACATCTTCTATAACCCCTTCGGGAATCTAAGAGATTTATCAGCTAATTGCAACACCATTTTCGTTGGTTTAAGTTCCCCTAGTTCCAAATCAAGATAAATAGAATAAGGCATTAAATTCACACTAGCTCCTAAATCACACATGCCATCAGTACTTTTTCCATTTCCCACAGTAATTTGAATAATAAAATTCCAGGATCCTTTAGCTTAGGAGGTAGTTTATGCTGCAAAACAACACCAGCTACCTCAGAAACTATCACCTTTTCATTCGGCTCATACCTTTTTTTCTTGGTATTCAGTTCTTTGAAGAATTTAGCATAAGCCGGCATGTTCTTAATTGCTTCAAGTAAGGGTAAGTTGATACTTACCTTAGATAGCATGTTGAAGATATCTGAAAATTGCTTATCTTTTTTATCATCCTTCAACCTGCTGGGAAATGGTATAGGTGGCCGGTATGGATTGCTTGCCTTGTGCAAATCTGCTGTAGGGGACTTCTCCATTGATCTTTCTTCAGCACCTTTGTTCTCCAGTTCTCCTTCCTTTTTATTCTCTTGCTCACCTGCATTCACAGAATTATTTTCAACATTGTTATTAATTACCTTGCCACTCCTAAGAACAGTCACTGCTTGTGCCTCCTCAGGTTGACTTGGAAACTTCCCCTTTTGTTGAATCTGCATCTGTTGTGCAAGTTGCCCCACTTGGGTCTCCACCTTCTTAAAAGATGCTTCTAGTGAGTCCAGCCTCTTGTTGTTCATCTCTTGATTTTTAGCACTGACTTGGATAAAAGCCTGTAAACTTTCCTCCAAACTCTCTCTCTTTGGCTGCCCTTGATTGGAGGATTGTCCTTGCTGTTGGTTCTGCCTCTGGAGCAAATGGAAAGACTGTTGAGCATTATTTGTTGTCCAGGAAAAATTGGGGTGACTCCTCCAACCAGGATTGTAAGTGTTGGAGTAAGGATCATTCCTGGCTCTTGGTTGAAATCCCCCCATAGCATTAACTTGTTCAGCTTCATTCCCAAAAGATTCATATGCAGAGGGGCATATATTTGCTCCATGCCCAAATGTCCCACAGATTCCACACACCTCTTGAGTGGATGAAGAAATATTGTTCTTCATGTTTAGCATCTGAACGTGCCTTGTCAACTCAGCTATTTGACTAACCATTTCAGTATTGGCTTCTAGTTGATTCACCCCTTTACTTCTTCCCCTTACACTCTTTTGTTGAGAATTAGCTCCCAACATCTCAAAGATCTCATAAGTCTCATCAGCTGTCTTTTCTCCCATGGCTCCCCCAGCTGCATTGTCAACAATGTTCTGAAATTGCTGGGTTAGACCATCATAGAAAAACTGATTAAGGAGTTGAAGTGGGTAGTGATGATGCGGACACTGGATCAATAGCATCTTAAATCTATCCCAAGCCTCATGAAATGGCTCTCCTTCAAATTGAGAGAATGTAGCAATCTTCCCTCTCAACTCAGCTGTCTTTTGGTGTGAATAGAACTTGCCCATGAACTTGTTATAAACTTGCTCCCAAGTTGTCAGTGAATTTTCAGGCAACATCATAAGCCAGCTCTTTGCTCTATCCTTCAAAGTATATGGAAAACACCGCATCCTCAACTGATCTTCTGTTAGTCCTCCCAAAGGAAAAGTGTTGAGGGTGGAGTAGAAATCCAAAAATAAAGTTCAAAGGATCTTCATTTGGAACTCCATAGAATGATGGCAGCATGTTGTAATGAATGTTCTTCAACTCATAGTTCCTTGCTGCATCTGTCAACCTTATACAAGATGTGGAAGTCCCAATGACAGGTCTAGTAAATTCTCTCATGGTTCTTTGTCTTTCTTCAGCCATTTTAACTGATTGTGTAGAATCTGACTCAAATTCAGAAGTGTCCTCCTCTGTATCAAATCCGATGTAGAGCTCAAACTCTTCTCTGCTCCTTTTCACCCTCTGAATTTCTGGAATGAATGGATGTAGCTCTCCTTCTAGTGATCTCCTGCCTTGCATAAACAAAATTTTCTAGAAAAAGAAACAATTTAAAGCAAAAGACAAAATAAAATAAAATAAAAATAGTGAAAAATAAAAATAGTATATTTTTGCCTAATAAACAATTTCACCAATTAGCCTCCCCGGCAACGTCGCCAAAAACTTGTTAAGCTCGAATTAACTCTACCACAAAGCGTCACTCGCAAGTATACGAGGTAGCTGTAGCAAAGGTGATCGCCCCAAGGTCGTCTCACAAGAAAGCTAAAGTGGCTAATTGATTATCAGTTTATAAATAACAAGTAATGAATAAAATTTAAATTGCTAACTAATGAAGAAGATTGATTGAAGTTTAAAACGAATAAAAGTAAATTAAGCTGATTGTTTTGATTCACTTGATAGAAAAGTCTAGGGTTTGCACTTCTCTACTACTTATATGTATAAACGGTTATTCCTCTTAACTAATTTAATTTCAAAGATTAAATCTCAAACAACTTAATTAATTGAGTCAAGGAAATAAGCTCTCGCATTCAAACCTCTTACAACTAATCTTGTTATAATTGAAACAATCTTTTTAATAGGTTATATCTCTAATTCACCTAAGTCCTTAATTGAATTGTTCCTACATTAGACTTCATCTCTCAATCCATCATCTAATACCTAAAACACATAATTGGTGGCCAATCAATTATATATTAACAATATTCCATTCAATCAAGGCTAAAGAAATTATTAGCTAAGAGAATAACCAATTCATATAATCATAGCAGATCCATACAAACCCTAGACTAGATCAAATTAGTTCATCATGATTTCAAACATACTCATCTCATTAATATTCAAAGAAATCAACTTAGACATGATAATGTTCATAAATACAATTTCAATGAAAATAAAGAGAATAAAGTTCAAGAACAAAACCAAATTACAAACTCCTTGAAGCTTCTGAAGAATCTCTTGTTCAAATCTTGCAAGAAGGATGTATGAATGGCTAGAACAATCTAATCTAAGCTAGTTTAATCCAAAGTGAAATCAAAATAAAAAAAATGTTAAAACCCTAACTTCACTCTTGACGGCTGAAACCTGTCTCAAAAACTCAACAGTCCCAAACCCTAAGCTCTCTTTTTCCTTTTATATGGAACGTCGCTTTAAAAATCCGCTGTGTGATTTGTTCATGAGGGACACGGCCAAGTCAGATGTGACTTGGCCGTGTGAGTGGTTTTTGGAGGGACACGGCCACAAGACTTGGCCGTGTCCCTTGCCTGTGTCTGCCTCTGCTTGTTTCTCTTCTTTTTCTTCTTTAGTTGAGTGACACGGCCAAGTCAGAGGTGACTTGGCCGTGTTGGAGCTTTTTGGAGGGACACGGCCAGGTGACTTGGCCGTGTCCCTTGCTTGTGTTTGCGTCTAAGAAAATTGCTCTTCTTTGCTTTGGACTTTGGTGAGACACGGCCAAGTCAGAGTGACTTGGCCGTGTTGGATGCTTTTTGGAGGGACACAGCCACTGACTTGGCCGTGTCCCTTGCCTGTGTCCTCTTCTGTGCCTTGAACTTCCTTTTATCTTGGTATGAGATACGGCCAGTGACTTGGCCTTGTCCTCTGCCTGTGTCAGCTACTGTCCCTTTTTCCTTCAATCTTGGTTCCTTGGCTTTTTAACCTAAAACAAAACCTCAAACAAATTTTAAAGAAAAAGTAAATAAACAATAACCAACAAAACATAAACACATACTAAAAACTAGATCAAAAACAACATAAACACTGAATTAAATTAAAACTACCAAAATTAATGAAAACACCAAACAAATCGATTAAAACTAACAAAATACCTAAATAAAACAATAATTATCATAATAAACAAGACGCAAAACTATAACAAAAACTAATAAAACAACGTTCCCGACTCTCATCATATGCATACTCATCGCTTTGTGTTGAGCCGCTTAACCTGGGATCAAGTAAAATAACATCAGTATGCTTTAAATATTATGTGAAAGTTTACTTACCTTATATTATCTTGCAGGTGAATTTGGCCTGGTGGAGCCCAGAAGAACGAGCAAACTGGTCTCCTTTGATGAGAGCTGCACTGTCTTTCCAACATTCTCACTGAGTTATCACTGGCCCAGTGTCTAGTGGCTGGTTTCTCGGGGAGAGAGTTTATGAATGGTTTCTTGGTCCAGAGCAGCGGAGGGTTCTGATGCAAATCCCATAATATACTTTAAATATTATGTCAATGCCAGAGGATGCATGGTGGCCGGCTTGATATGGTTATGGTGTCGAGTCATTTCTCCATTTACCGGGTTCATTTTATGCCCATTTTATTCAAAGAAGACTCTTGAACTTTGATGCATCTCCTGTTGGTGTGTGGGAGATTTTTGATGAAAATGAGGGTAGAGATGAAGAAGAACATCACGGAGTTATAGGAGAGCTTATTCCACATCTCGGGACTAGTACTTCTCAGGTAAAACTTTTACCACTTTTCCCTTGCAACTGCTTTTTTCTTTCCTTGATTCTTTAATGATTGTTGTAGGCTGTTGGCTCATTTGATCATGAGGCTGGACCTTCTTTTACTGCCCCTTCATTTGCTCGTTCTAGCCCGCCAGATGTGCCATCTCATCTGCATGGTATTGATTTGAATTACCTGGTACGTTCCTTATTTCATGGTAATTTATGCTATATGTATGCATGATTATGTATGCTCTTACCTTTTCCTTCTTGGCTCACAGCGGATGCTCGAAGAACAAAATAGGAAACTTCAAGAAGAATTGGCTGCAAGTCGTCAGCAGGCTTCTCATTTTTAAAGTTTATATCATCAATCCGAACAACATTTTCTAGACTTCCGATTTCAGGGGATGAGGGATCCCGACGCTTCTTCATCAAGAGGCCCCCAGACTGATGACCATGAGATCCTTTCATCTACTTCTGATGAGGACCATGACGGATCGGAACCTCAAGGTAATAGGGATTTTGGTGCTCCCACTTCAAGTGATCCAAGGAATGAGTAATTTGTCGGGTTTTGGTGCTCCAGCTTCGAGCGGAATCGGGACGAGTGATTTGCCCCCTCCTCCAATAGGCGATGATTTTTTCAATGCTTTATTTGATGACCTACCGCCACCATGAAGATGGAATGAGTTCCAACATGCTTCAAGATCAGGAACTCATTCTAATGCTGAGTTATTGGAGTTTATTTGGCATCATGAAGATGGAAATATAGGTCTACTAGCCGGGATGCCATTTCATCATAGTTCAAATCAAAAGAGCCAGGTAAAAAAATTTTTTTATTATTTTTTCTTCATTTTTTATATTTATGCTTTTTTTATTATTATGTTTGTCTTTATTTTTATTTTTATATTATTATTTTTTAGAAAATTTAGGAAAAATAATTTAACCTAAGTAGATAGAATAATATGTACTTACCTGGTATTAACTTACCTGGCTCCGTGTTAGCGTGATCGTTGCGTTATTCGGGCTAGAGGGTGTATCTACAAAACCCGACAATGGTATGATGTAGCACTTTCTCGGGTAAGGCGGATTATCCGAGATTGCGGCTTTGAGAGCTTCATCTTACAATTACCATCCGAGGAGTATCTGATAGACCAGAGCGTAGTCCAGGCGCTTGTAGAATGATGGTTGGACACAACTCATACTTTTCACTTGCCCATTAGAGAGATGACAATTGGTCCGGTCGATTTTGTTGCTATAACCGGCATTCGGTATAATGGTGCTCCAGTTCCTCTTACCAATGATATTTTGACATTTGAAGAAATTCAGCAATTAATTGGTATGGAACCATAATATAAAGGGCCTTTTAAAATAAAAATTGAGCCAATTCGTAGTTATTGGATGAACTATGAAGGACGGGTTCACAGAGACACGGCCCAACAGTATGTTTGAGGATTTTTGTTATATTTGCTTGGGTCGACCATCTTAGGTAGCACTGAATCCGCCATCCATTTGTCAGTTTAGGGCCCTTTCTTATTTCAGAACAGTACCACTTTATGGCTGGGGTGAAGCTGGTCTCGCCTGTCTTTACCATGGTCTTGATAAAATTTGTTGAAATAAGAAATCTTTCGTCGGCTTGATGGCGGTTGTCGAGGTACTCTTCTTCCACCAATGTCAATTTCATTCTTTTTTATGTGTATTTGATTTTTATTGTTGTTGTAGGCATGGGCATATGAGCATAACCTTGTTAGGGTGCCTAGTATTTCCCGAGAGAGGGTCGGGTATCCGAGATTAAATTTCTGGTTGTCAGATCACGTGGACATTCCCGGCTCTGACCATGTGGATACCCAACGCTTCTTGTTGAGCCGCTTAACCTGGGACCAGGTAAAATAGCATTAGTATGCTTTAAAATTTATATGAAAGTTTACTTACCTTATGTCATTTTGCAGGTGAATTTGGCCTGGTGGGACCTAGAAGAGCGGACAAACTGGACTTCCTTCATGAATGCTGCATTGTCTTTCCAACATACTTGTCGAGTCATCGCTGGCCCAGTGTCTAGTGGTTGGTTTCTCGGAGAGAGTTTATGAGTGGTTTCTTGGCCCAGAGCAGCGGAGGGTTCTGATGTTTTGCCCATAATATACTTTAAATATTATATCAATGCCGGAGGATGCATGGTGGTTGGCTCGGCGTTGAAACATTTCTCCATCCGCCGAGTGTATCTTATGCTCATTTTGTTCAAATGAGGCTCTTGAACTTTGATGTATCTCCTGTTGGCGTGCGGGAAGTTCCTAAAGAAAATGAGGGTAGAGTTGAAGAGGAACACCATGGAGAGGTAGGAGAATTCGTTCCACACCTCGGGGCTAGCTCTTCTTAGGTAAAACTTTTACCATTCTTCCTTTACAATCGCTTCTTTCTTATCTTATTTTGATTCTTTAATGATTGTTGTAGGTTGCTGGATTATTTGATCATGAGGCTGGACCTTCTTTTACTGCTCCTTAATTTTCTCATTCTAGCCAGCCAGATATGCCATCTCATCTGCAGGGCATTGATATGAATTACCCGGTGAGTTTTCTTGTTTCATGGTAATTTATGCTATATGTATGCATGATTATGTATGTTCTTACCTTTTTCCTTTCTGGCTCACAGCGGATGCTTGAAGAACAAAATAAGAAACTTCAAGAAGAGTTGGCTGCAAGTCGTCAACAGGCTTCTCTTTTCAAAAATTTGTATCATCAATCAGAACAAAATTTTCGAGACTTCCGATTTTAGGGGATGAGGGATCCTGGTGCTTCTTCATCTAGAGGCCCCCAGACTGATGACCATGAGATCCTTTCATCTACTTTTGATGAGGGCCATGATAGATCAGAACTCCAAGGTAATAGGGATTTTGGTGCTCCTGCTTTGAACGAATTTGGGATGAGTAATTTGCCTCCTCCTCCAACAGGCGATGATTTTTTTCAGGGCTTTATTTGATGACCTACCACCACCTTCTTAGTGATGTATAAATATTGTGTGAATTGGGTAAACATTGTACAATAAAAATAATAACAATAACTACAATATATAATTTCTATCTTTACTGTAACCTTTTCTTTCTTTCTTTTTTTCACTTTTCATCATTACTGCACCACAATTATTATACTTTCTTTTTCATATTTCAATATTTACACAGCATCACTTCTAAAGCCAAATGCAGCACGGTAAAGTAATTTCGTCGCTAATTCTTTTCCTCATACAACATGTTCTTGCCCTTTTCCCATCACCATTTCCTTATCAATTTTGGAAAAGTTTATTTCCTCTTTATAAATCACCTTTCACGCTATAATTTCATACACAAATCAAAAGACTTTCCATTTCATCATAAAAACTCCTTTTTAACAATTTTGATTTTCCTTCATTCATTAACCATGACTGAACTTCATTTAAAGAAGATAAAAATTATATTTAAGAATATGGATGTCATTCATTGGAAGCAAATTTCGTGGTCAAAACTTGATATTTTAAAGTGTTTTCAAAATGATAAATTGGACCACTCCTTTTTACATGCCGTGGCTTCCTTTTGGAATGTGGATTCTAGGACATTTAAAATTAATGGCTTTGAAATATGTCCCTTGATTGAAGAATTTGAGGCCATCCTTGGATATCCAAATAATCAGAAAATGGAATTACCCATACTAATTTCCAAGACTCAACAGAATATGCAAATGTTATTTCAAATTTCAAAGCCTGAAGTTCTTCAGTTGATGAGATATGAGAAAATTCTACTTGCTCCCTTGATTGATTTTTGTCTCTCTCATTTGGCTCCTACTAAGGCATGGAGATGCATGCTTTGTCTTTGCTTGCTTGGCCATTTCTTGCTTGTTTCTTTCGATGGCGATATTAAACCACGAGTATTGGATATTATGGACTAAATGGAAGGAGGCTTGTCACCAGTACCTGTGATCTTTGCCGAGACTTTAGTTGGATTAGACCGACTTAAATTAGGATTGACAAAGAGACTGACCGGGAGTCCATTGCTGCTTCAGGTAATTACCTAAACTGCCCTTTCAGGTTTTCAATTTAGGTTTTCTTTTTCTTCTTCTTTTTTTATTGCTCTAATTTTTGCCTAGTCCGATCATGCGGGTTTTCAGAGCTAGTGAGCTATCCTAATTTTTGCCTAAGCTGCCCTTGCGGGTTTTCAACTTAGCGGACCTCTTTTATTATATTTTTTTATATTGCTCTAATTTTTGCCTAATCTGCCCATGTGGGTTTTCAGAGCTAGCGAGCTGTCCTAATTTTTGCCTTAGCTGCCCTTGCAGGTTTTCAACTTAGCAGACTTTTTTTTAATTTAATTCTTTCCTCAGAGATTTGGCTTTAGGAGCATCTCTGCTTGCTTGATACTCCATCTATGGATTTTGCCAAATATCTACCACGGCATCATTTTGCTAGGAAGCTACTCCATCCTGCTTCTTCCTATGCTTACTGGGTTGACTGGATCCACTCATGCGCTGAAGTCAATATCCGTTGGTTGGTACCTTGGTGGTAGATTTCTCGTATCACCATGCGGACATACTTGATGTATGTTCCCATTGCTGCTCTTCGTCAAGGTACTTGCTATGATCCTCGCCGACTTGGCCATCAGTATGGAGCTGAGCCTCGCGATTCTGACTTTACTTCTGATTTAGACATGCCTTGCTTGACTGAAGCCTACATGGATTGGATGAGGCAAAGCTAGCCTGCAAGTTACACTTATCGTCTGCCATAGATTTTACATTTGTCAATTCAGAAAGGGTATTGTTAGGATGAAAAATAATTAAAGTAATAAAAGATGCTTCTTTTCCATTTAAAATTTGTCATCACCTTTTGCTATTGTGTTTATTTATTTCATCCATATCTGGTCAAATACTTATAACAGTGCACATAGAACAACTTTAACATTAATTCTGTTTTATTAAATTGTGGAACAACCAAATATAAAGCCAGCATACACAAGATCACTCCTGTTGCCAACTAGCCCTTTCGGGTTTTCTAATTGATGATTTTCTCTCATTTAGCCCTAATTGTTGCTTAGTCCCCCTTTCAGGTTTTTGGAACTAGCAGACTGCTCTAACTTTTGCCTAGGCCGTCCTTTTGGGTTTTCAACCTAGCGAGCTTCTCTTTTTTTTTTTATATTTCATATATAAAACCTCTTCAACCTGTCAATGTTTACTAGCTAACTAAACTCGTTCCCATCCATGTCTTATAGCTTCACTACTCCCTTGTTCATGACTTGTTTTACAACATATGGTCCTTCCTAGCTAGGCCTGAATTTCCCTCTTGGATCAGATACGTTAGGCTTACATTGCTTCAACACCAAATCCCCGACTCTGAGTTTTCTGATCTTAATCCTTCTATTGTAGGCCGGAGCTATCTTCTTTTGATACAGTTGATGATGATATAGTGCCTTTAACCTTCTCTCCTCTAGTAAAGCTAACTGTGTGTATCTGCTTGCTACCCATTCTGTTTCAGGTAGTTCAACTTCCAAGACCACTCTTAACGACATGATCTGAATTTCGATTGGCAACACTGCTTCCATCCCATAAACCAAAGAGAACGGTGTCATTCCAGTAGGTGTTCGCACTCTTGTCCTATATCCCCCTAAAGCAAAGGGAAGCATCTCTGACCAATCCCTGTACGTCTCGGTCATCTTGGACAGAATTTGCTTAATTGTCTTGTTTGTTGCTTCTACCGCACCATTAGCCTTTGGTCTATAAGGAGAAGATTTGTGATGATGGATTCGGTACTTTGAGAATAAATCCTTAACTGCTCCTTGAAACTGTACCCCATTGTCTGATATCACACTGTGCAGGACCCCATATCTGCAGATGAGGTTCTTTTTAATAAATCTAGCCATTTGACTTGCGCCCAGTTTGTTGAAGGATTCGGCTTTGACCCATTGTGAAAAATAGTCTACTGCTACTATAATGAAATAGTGACCGTTTGAGGCTGTCGGATGTATCTCTCCTATAATGTCGATACCCCATGTGGCAAATGGCCAAGGTGAAGACATAGAATGCAATTCTTCAGGAGGCATGTGAATCAAGTTACCATACATCTGACATTGTTGGCACTTCTTTACAAACTCAATATAATCTTTCTCCATGGTCAACCAGTAGTAACCTTGTCGAACAATCTTCTTAACTAGGGCCAGACCACTCATGTGTTGACCGCAACTTCCTACATGTATTTCTGACATGATACACTCCACTTCAGGCTTCCTTAAATATCTCAAATGCACCCCATCAGGCCATCTTCGATATAACTCCCCATGGAATGTGATGTATTGCAAAGACCACCACCTTATGGCTCTTCTTTCTTTCTTTGTTGCCCCTGACAGATATTCCCTTTCATCTAAAAATTGTCTTATAGTATCATACCACGCATCATGGTCTGTATCAGTTTCCATGATTGTCTCATATTCATAGCAAGGAGTTGATGAACTGGTCAAAATCAGAGGCTTAAGGAATAAATTGACAGGATTTTCCCATACCGAAGCCAATGTGGCTAGGGCATCAGCCATCTGATTTTCTTCTCTTGATAGGTGTATAAACCTACACTCCTTAAAGTTCTTCTTCATCATGGTCAAGTAATGGTGGTATGGATTTAATTTTTCCTCTTTCAACTCCCACTCTCCATTTACTTCGGATACTACTAGCAATGAATCGCCAAAAACTTTCACCTTATCCACCTTCATAATCATTAGGATTTCCAAACCAAAAATACAAGCTTCGTACTCCACCATATTATTGGTTGCCCTAAATTTCAACTTTTTGGCTAAAGGGATAAGTTCCCCTTCGGGTGATTCTAGTATGACTCCCAAACCTGCTCCATTCCTATTTGCTGCTGCATCAAAATATATTTTCCACCCTTGTACTTCAGTTGCCTCTAAATGTTCATCCGAAAATTCCAAGACTACCTCTTCGCTATGTGGTAATGGTTGTTGGGCCAGGAATTATGCCACTGCTCTACCTTTGATTGTTTTCCTGGTTACATATTCAATCTCAAATTCTTCTAATATTATTAACTAGTGACCATATTTCCCAATCAAAGAGGGTGTCTCCCTTAAGTACTTCATTGGATCCAACCTAGAAATTGCTTGCACACTATAAGATTGAAAGTAATGTCGCAACTTCTTAAAAGACCAAACCACAGCTATACATGTCTTTTCAATGATCCTATAATTAATTTCATAAGGTAGGAGCTTTCTACTCAAATAGTAAACTGCATGCTCAATCCCTGCCTCATCTGCTTGGGCTAGCATGGCACCTATTGACTTTTCTTCTACTGCTAAGTATAGTAATAAAGATTTGCCAAGTTTAGGTGGTTTTAAAAGAGGTGGATTCAACAAATACTCTTTTATTCGCACAAAGGCCTTTTGTCACTCTTCATTCCACAGGACTGGCTGATTCTTTTTAAGCAATTTGAATATAGGCTCACAAATTGCTGTGAGTTTTGCTATGAATCTGCTAATGTATTGCAATTTACCAATGAATCCCCGAACTTCACTCTCCTTCTTTGGGGCTGGCATATCCTTGATTGCTTTAACTTTGTCAGGATCAATCTCAATGCCATTTGGACCAATCACATGTCCCAATAATTTACCTGAGGTAATCCCGAACACACACTTCTTCGGGTTCAATCTTAGCTTATATTTCAAAGCTCTATCGAAGAATAACTCTAAGTTTTGGAAGTGTTGTTTCCTTGTATCTGATTTCACCATCGTATCATCAACATATACTTCAACTTCTTTGTGCATCATGTCATGAAATAGTGTGGTGGCCATCCTTTGATAGGTTGCTCCAGCATTCTTTAAGCCGAACGGCATCACCCTATAAAAAAATATACCCCATGTTGTAACACCCCTATACTCTATATAAGTACTATACATATACCTTGTATACATATAGTACGTATACAAAGTATAAGGATATTACTTTTCATTATAGATTAAAACCTTTACCTTAGTTCCAAACAATAATGTATTTTATTTAAAGAACATTTACAAAATCATTATACTTTTGATGATATTACATATATACAAATTACCTTGGCTTTTCCAAAATTCACTTATGTATATATACATTTTTATCAAAATATAACATAATCAAATTGTACATGTATGCACCATCTTCTAGTTGGTCTCGAAATACTTTTACCCTTCTCATGGCATAACGGTTTAACCCCCAAATCAACTATCTACTCACCAGCGGGATTTACACAACCACGCTAAGCTAGAAAACTTAGTGGTATAAATAAATATTATAAACATACATTACAAAAAAATCATACTCATATACTAACTTCATGTATCATCATTTTCTTATCATGTTTTCCCTTTTCAATGCACTCTTCATATATTTCCACTAATCTCATAATTTATATACATATATATATATATATATCATTACAACAAACCACAATTCAATGACTTATCAGAACATTCATGAAATAATACTCACAATTTCCACATCCATATACATATTACACATCCTATTGTATTTTCATAATCTCATCATTCAGCATAGTTTCTCAAGACACATTCATTTTCAGTAATTTGCTTATGTATTGTAATCATCTCATTCCATAATTATCGTCATATATCTCATAACATTATATCTTATTCCATAATTCAAATTAAAGCAAAAACAAGCATAGGCCCAAAGAAACTAATACGCTATTCAAAGTTCAGAGTTACTGCTTTGGTCCATAATCACATTTATCAAGCCATTAGACAAATATATATATATATATATATATCCATAGATAATGTAACAGACCCAGTCTCTTGGACCTCAACCCGGCTAGACCCTAGGGCCCCAGTATCTTGGTCCTCAACCAGGCTAGACTGTTACAGTTTTTGAGGCTTACGACCCGGTCTTTTCACCTCAAAAACATCACATTTTACATTTTTTCAGCTGGGCTCGGCTTACGACCTGGTCTTTTCACCTGCCCAGTGATTCATAGGCATGCTGCCAAACCCAGAACTCTGAAAATTGAATAATATACTAGGCACACAATTAATTCATTTATCTCATTATCAATCTCTTTCACAATTGATTTCTCATTTCAGTTCTCATAATCAAACTAGGCTCATTGCCTTATTATATAAACATTTTTCTCATCTTTTCTCAATCTTCTCTTTTATATCAATATCAATTTGTTCCATTATATTTTCACATATCTCATCAAATCATTCAACATTATGCATATCATAACATATATCTCATTCATCAATAATATATCAAGTAACTTAACACATTTCTCAACTAAATGTGTTAAGTCCCAATGTCAAGTAAATGTATGCAATCATTCAAAGTTTGTACTTACCTTTAAGAGCAACTCACACCAATTCCAAACTCCTCTTCCAAGAATCCTTTAACAATTGGATTAGGGCAACTCAAATCTCATCAAAACCTAATCCAAAGGTGATTATACACACTCACCTAGTGATACACATAAGAAAATAAGAATAAGAACTAACTAGGGCAAACTCTACACATGACACGCTCAAAAACACAGGCGTTTCCCTGATCGTGCCCTAAACCAACAACACAGAAGCTTTGACACGCTCAGTAACACCGGCGTGTCACTGGCCGTGTCAATCCTTCCTCAACATAGTGGCTACGACACGCTCAGTGACATGGGTGTGTCACTGGACGTGTCATTCATTCTGCCTCAAAGAATCATTGACACGCGCAACAACACGGGCGTGTTCATGGCCTTGTCAATTACTTTATCTCACAGTAGCTATGACACGCTTAGTGACATGGCCGTGTTAATGGTCGTGTCACAAATGTTAAACTCAGCACTGTTGACACGCCCAACGACATGGCCGTGTCACTGGTCATGTCAGGCAAAAATTATGCATTTTGAACTCCCATCCATGTAAACACAAACACTCCAAAATCCATACTACAACACTCTTAATCAACATCTTAGTTTATATTCATAAATTACCTATCAATTCAACACTTATATAACTTCAACATATCATAATAATAATCATTATATACATCATCCATGTATCAATTACTCAACTCCCCAACTCATTTATGCTAAACCCTTACTAAACAAGTTCAACAATTCATCATCATCCTCACAAATAACCATATTATCATCTTCTAAATGCCAATTCAACATATATATATATACTTCAATCTTTCATTATCATCACCTTCACACACTAACCATATCAAATATAAACTCAATCTATAGAAATCAACACAAGGAAATGAACACTTGAATTATTTGCCAAATCTTCAATAACCACCTTCAATTCTCTTAAAGCCCTTATGAATTTGATGTGTATGTGAAAAAAATCATACTATTCTCTCTCTCTCTCTCTCTCCCACGTTCAAGAAGAAGAAGAAGAAGAAGAAAGAAAGAAAGAAAGAAAGAAAGAAAGTGAAAGCTCTCTTGTCAAACTCTCATCCTTATCTTTTATATATACATATATATAATATAATTAAATACCCCTAAAAATTCTCCACCACAAATATAGATCCATTCTTTGACTTTCTTTTCTTCTTTTTCTCTTGTCATTATTATTATTAATTAATTATTTTACAATTTACTTTTCCTACACCAATATATACATCATGTATATGTTGGTATATGTATATGTCTTATATATTGTATTTATATTTCCCATGTTTTTCAATTACAATAAATGCATATCATCCTTCATGTATATATATCTATCTCTTATAATATTTTCTTTACATATTTCACTAACATACTCTCTCACAACTACTATTCCAAAGTGCATCAAAAATCAGGGTATTACAATTCTCTCCCCCTTAAATAATTCCGTCCTCGAAATTATCCAGTACAGTAACAATCCATTTTTAACAAAATACCATCTTAATTTTTATATGAAGTTAATCATATTATTAAGTTATTATTTCATCAAATCACATAACCTCTACTCTCCCCCTTAGAGTCAATCATCTTCTCCCAATTTCATAACTCATCATTATATATATCTGTATATATATTATTACTCTCTCAACAAAGCAATCAAGATAACTCATTAAATTCATTTATCTTTATACAAGAATCAGCTCCTTTTATAATATACATTTATCTCGCCCATCTATTACATTCAAGATATTTTATCACTTCATCTCTTTATAGATACTCTCTTAACTTTAATTTTAGAAATTATTGAATTATATCTTAATATTGATTATCCCGTCACTACAGTCACTTTCAAAATAGACACTTATTAAACCTTAATTTATAACAATATTCTTATTTTTCATACACTTAATTCCTTCTTTACCGTGTTTTTCACTTAACATTAATATTAATACAATGTTTTTAAACTTACTTTACAGATGATCAACCTTTTTCCTTTTATCTTCATTTACAACTGATATATCTTAACTCATTCATGTCCATACACATATCAAAATATTACATCATATACATTATCACATATATCTTATACTCTTAGTACAACTATACATATTAAATCTCAATAATAATTCGTAATCTTATCGAAATCTAGATCAATTGATCTATCTGTCACAATATACCAACGTCTCAATCTTATTCGATTCAAGCCAACAATTAATTTATTTAAACTCATCATTAGGTTTCAATATATGAAACAACTTTATTAGGTCAAACTTATATTTAAATTCTAATCTCTTCGGATCCATCTTTTCAACTTTCTGAAATTATGATTATTTATAATAAACCACTTCAAATTATTTTTTAATATTCATATATTTTATTTTCTATCATCCTAGTTTAATTTCCACAAAATTCTCATGATTATTTTATACCATATTTATTACCCATAGTTCATTCACTTAAACATTATTTCCATCAACTTATTCACATTATACCATTATGAACATATTCAGTATAACTTTCAATCACATTTTGTAATTTCTCCCATTTATCATCTCCTCACATTTTCATACCATTACTATATTTACATAATCACCTTTCTATCACATTATCCATAACTCAAAATATTTTCACAGTTCTCTTCTCTTTCCATACTTTCTATAATTATAAATGAATTTCTAACATAAAATTATAAGGTACAATCATACCAACCATAACTTTTGACCATGTTTCTTGAAGTATAATTATCAATCTTACAAAAACTATCCTACAGTCATATCATCTCAGGCCCATGTCCATGGATAACAAAACTAACCGACCAAATATACTAAACAAATCATATGGCCATAGTAGATTAATGGTCACGCCTGTGGCTTATAAGTCAATACTGCCCCTCTATTATTCTTCTTCAAACATTTCCAATTACAATGCTAAGTTTGTATCGCAAAGATTACAAATTCATTTTCTAAACTTTTGCTATACCAAGAGTTAACACATTTCAACTCCGTTTCAAAACAATTTGCTCTTGATCATTTGATCATCATTAGCCTAACTCATGTTCAACAATATTATCTTTAACATCTCTTACGCACAACATTCGATCATATGCAAATTTTACACAACTTTCATTTATTACTCGAGTCCATTCCCACTCTCAATTTCATCACATAGTCTAGCTCTGCGCAGGTCAAGACCTAATCTCTCTTAGGTCCATTGATACATGCCATATCATTCTCAATACCACTAGACAAGTAATTGTATAAGACAACAAACACACAATAACATTTTTTTTCCTACCACATACACATTCATAGGTCACATTCATAATGTGACTTACTTTCCACATTTCTTACATATTACAATTACGTTCATATCAAAAAACTCATCTCACATACCCTTTAATGTATACACATAATCATGCAATTATATTTAATTCCTCTTTTACATACAATCTATACAAATTTAACGTTTATTACTTTCCATTGAACATTATCATTCTCATTCTTTTGACTTGACTTAAGTTATTCATCAACTCAACATATATATACACTCTAACCATAATAATACTTCACATAAATCTTAGTCACATTTCTAATGTGACATCTCTCTCACATTTTTTTTAAATGCATTTAGCATACCCTTCATATCCATTTTCATCATTTCCAGTCTAATTACTTAAAGCAACTCATTTTCACTTGCTTAGTCATATTCCCTTTATTTCAAAATAAATTTTCATACTATCAATCACATTACCCAATTCATAGTATTTTCATAAACAATAATATTCATTTAAAATAGCTCATATGCTTAATATAGATTAAACTATCGATATCTAAGTAATCCTCATTAAAATTCCAGTAAAACTCTAAACTCTCAACTTACTCCTTTACCTAAAGTTCAATTTACTAATCTCGTTTTCTTAATATTAACTTTAAAAACATTATATATATATATATCATAATGTAAAATCAAAACATATCATTTTCACAATTATTAAAGCTCATTTCAAAAATCCAAATTTCACATATTACCACCATTAACATGAGCTTTAACAACATTTAAGCATATCACATTTCTAACTTTAAAATCACAATATTTGCATTAAAACAACACTATTATATCTCCTTACTTTAACCAACATCATCCCTTTTTAAAAACCTTAACTTTACATACCCAAACCTTAAATTGTCAACTCACTCAATATTCCACTATACTTTCGTCAATTTAATAGCATATCTATCCATTTTAACAATCGAACAATATTTCCTCTCTCTAGTAATCCAAACATAAGCTTTATTAGAAAGAGATCCAAATTTTAGAGAAAAGAGTACTTACTAAAATCTTGATTTTTTTAACTCATTTCCAACATTATTCTCATATTCATTTCTTTATGACCTTTTTCACAAGCACACTTCAATAATCAAAATTTTCAAAATTTGCTTTACTTAAGTAAACTTCAATTCTTTAATTTATCAATTAAACTTGTACAAATTTTCCCATATCATTTCTTTCTCTAGCTTTACTTTCATGTAAAACCTCATTCACACACTATGATCCATCTCATGTAATTTAAATACATCACATATCACATAGTGCCACATCTGAGACCAACCTAGGTGTTAATGCATATGCATGTATCACAAATTTCACTTTTCAAAAATTTTCCTCTTTTCTTTTTAAATCTACTTAGGCTGAGAATCTTAAAACTAAGCTCTGATACCAAAATAATTCTAACACCCCTATACTCTATATAAGTACTATACATATACCTTGTATACATACAGTACGTATATAAAGTATAAGGATATCACTTTTCATTACAGATTAAAACCTTTACCTTAGTTCAAAACAATAATGTATTTTATTTAAAGAACATTTACAAAATCATTATATTTTTTATGATATTACATATATATAAATTACCTTGGCTTTTCCGAAATTCACTTATGTATATATACATTTTTATCAAAATACAACATAATCAAATTGTACATGTATGCACCACCTTCTAGTTGGTCTCGAAATACTCTTACCCTTCTCGTGGCATAACGGTTTGACTCCCAGATCAACCATCTACTCACCTGCGCGATTTACACAACTGCATTAAGCTCGAAAGCTTAGTGGTACAAATAAATATTATAAACATACATTACAGAAAAATCATACTCATATACTAACTTCATGTATCATCATTTTCTTATCATGTTTTCCCTTTTCAATGCACTCTTCATATATTTCCACTAATCTCATAATTTATATACATATATATATATATCATTACAAAAAAGCACAATTCAATGACTTATCAGAACATTCATGAAATAATACTCACAATTTCCACATCCATATATATATTACACATCATATTGTATTTTCATAATCTCATCATTCATCATAGTTTCTCCAGCCCCATTCATTTTCAATAATTTGCTTATGTGTTGTAATCACCTCATTCCATAATTATCATCATATATCTTATAACAGTATATCTTATTCCATAATTCACATTAAAGCAAAGACAAGCATGGGCCCAAAGAAACTAATATGCTGTTCAAAGTTAAGAGTTACTGCTTTGGTTCGTAATCACATTTATCAAGCCCATAGGTGATATATATATCCATGGATAATGTAACAGACCCAGTCTCTTGGACCTCAACCCGGCTAAACACTAGGGCCCAGTATCTTGGTCCTTAACCCTGCTAGACTGTTACAGTTTTTGAGGCTTACAACCCGGTCTTTTCACCTGCCCAGCAATGCATAGGCATGCCGCCAAACCTAGAACTCTGAAAATTGAATAACATACTAGGCACACAATTAATTCATTTATCTCATTATCAATCTCTTTCACAATTCATTTCTCATAATCAAACTAGGCTCATTGCCTTATTATATCAACATTTTTCTCATCTTTTCTCAATCTTCTCTTTTTATATCAATATCAATTTGTTCCATTATATTTTCACATATCTCATCACATCATTCAACATTATGCATATCATAACATATATCTCATTCATCAATAATATATCAAGTAACTTAACACATTTCTCAACTAAATGTGTTAAGTCCCAATGTCATGTAAATGTATGCAATCATTCAAAGTTTGTACTTACCTTTAAGAGCAACTCACACCAATTCCAAACTCCTCTTCCAAGAATCCTTTAACATTTGGATTAGGGCAACTCAAATCTCTTCAAAACCTAATCCAAAGGTGATTATACACACTCACTTAGTGATATACATAAGAAAATAAGAATAAGAACTAACTAGGGCAAACTCTACACATGACACCCTCAATAACATGGGTGTGTCCCTGATCGTGCCCTAAACCAACAACACAGAAGCTTTGACACGCTCAGTAACACGGGCGTGTCACTAGCCGTGTCAATACTTTCTCAACACAGTGGCTATGACACGCTCAGTGACATGGATGTGTCACTGGACTTGTCATTCATTCTGCCTCAAAGAACCATTGACACGCCCAACAACACGGGCGTGTCACTGGCCGTGTCAATACTTTCTCAACACAGTGGCTATGACACGCTTAGTGACATGGATGTGTCACTGGACTTGTCATTCATTCTGCCTCAAAGAACCATTGACACGCCCAACAACACGGGCGTGTTCATGGCCGTGTCAATTACTTTATCTCACAGTAGCTATGACACGCTAAGTGACATGGCTATGTTAATGATCGTGTCGCAAATGTTAAACTCAGCACCGTTGACATGCCCAACGACATGGCCATGTCAGGCAAAAATTATGCATTTTGAACTCCCATCCATGTAAACACAAACACTCCAAAATCCATACTACAACACCCTTAATCAACATCTTAGTTTATATTCATAAATCACATATCAATTTAACACTTATATAACTTCAACATATCATAATAATAATCATTATATACATCATCCATGTATCAATTACTCAATTCCCTAACTCATTTATACTAAACCCTTACTAAACAATTTCAAAAATTCATCATCATCCTCACAAATAACCATATTATCATCATCTAAATACCAATTCAACATATATATATATATATATATTACTTCAATCTTTCATTATCATCACCTTCACACACTAACCATATCAAATATAAACTCAATCTATAGAAATCAACACAAGGAAATGAACACTTACTTGAATTCTTTGCCAGATCTTCAACATCCACCTTCAATTCTCTTAAAGCCCTTATGAATTTGATGTGCATGTGAACAAAATCATACTCTTCTCTCTCTCTCTCTCTCCCACGTTCAAGAAGAAGAAGAAGAAGAATAAAGAAAGAAAGAGAGTGAAAGCTCTCTTGTCAAGCTCTCATCCTTATCTTATATATATATACATATAATATAATATAATTAATGCCCCTATAAATTCTCCACCACAAATATTGATCCATCCTTTGACTTTCTTTTCTTCTTTTTCTCTTGTCATTATTATCATTATTATTATTAATTAATTATTTTACAATTTACTTTTCCTACAACAATATATACATCATGTATATGTTGTTTATATGTTGGTATATGCATATGTCTTATATATTGTATTATATTTCCCATGTTTTTCAATTACAATATATACATATCATCCTTCATATATATCTATCTCTTATAATATTTTCTTTACATATTTCACCAACATACTCTCTCACAACTACTATTCCAAAGTGCATCAAAAATTAGGGTATTACACATGTAGTAATGAAAGCAGTTTTGGCTTTATCCTCTTGGGCCATTAACACTTGGTTGTATCCAGAAAATCCATCTACAAATGAATGTAGCATGCTAGAGGCTGCACTATCAATGAGGACATCTACATGGGGTAAAGAAAAATCATCTTTAGGGGAAGCCTTGTTCAAATCTCTATAGTCCACACAAACCCTTATTCTTCCATCTTTCTTTAGCACAGGTACTATGTTGGCTAGCCAATCTGGATATTCTATCACTTCAAGGAACTTCACTTGTATTTGTTTGGTGACGTCTTCTTTAACCAATTCAGCCCACTCAGGTCTTAATTGCCTAAGCTTTTGTTTGACAGGTTTCATGTGAGTATAAGTAGGAGTAAGATGTCCGGCTATGTCTCGATCTATTCTAGGCATATCCTCATAAGACCAAGCAAACACCTCTTCATATTTCTTGAATATTTTATCAAATCTCTCTCTCTCATCAGGAGTAAGGTCGGATGCTATGCTAATGTTTTTAGGATTTTCAGATGTTCCCAAATTTAATGATTGTGTGTTAACAAAATTAATATTAAAGATGCTCATGTAACTGCTATTTGAATGTATGCAACCATCAGGAGAAACAACACACAAGTAAGCAAAATCAGAATTTATTGCATTCATTTTGGAAAAAAATATCATCATCCTCATACAAAGCAGACAAATTAAAATCAAAATCAAAATCATTGTTCTCAAAATCATAATGTAGAATGTCTTCAAGCGTTTCTTCAACCAAGGCAGCCGAAGTCTTCTTGGCTTTTAGGACAGCTTCATTCTTCTCTTTTGGAATGGATTCTTTGTTGGTTGGCATGGTAAGCTCTTTCTTCACTTGCTCCACTAGCTCGGCAACATCAGCAAAAATTTCAAAACCTGAGATCAACTTTCCCATGAACATGATTGGTTCGGGCTTTCCCTGGAGTGGTCTCATATCTAGAGCTTTGACAAAGATCTCTTCGAGTGGTGGGAAGCTCATCTTCTCATTTTTCTTTGGCTGGACCTGGACATTGTTGTCTTCATCATATCCCAACCCTTTCTTGGTAGTTTGAGTTCTAAAATCTGGTAGCTTTATCAAACCAGCCTTACCCTTTCCAAGACCAGCTCCGAGAAGGTAGTTCATGTTCTTCATCATATTCAAGACTTCGGAGTCAACTACTTCATCATCAGAAATTACAGCTACTTGAAAACCATTGAGAGACCTCTTAATCATTAGAGTGTTAACAATCTTATTATCTTCGGCATCGATGACCACTGTCCCATCTCCGTTGGCGAACTTGATCTTTTGATGAAGGGTGAAAGGAACTCCACTTAGAGGATGAAACCATGGTCGCCCCAAGAGTAAGGCGAAGGTAATAGGTATGTCTAAAATAATAAATTCAATAATAGATTCAATTGGACCAACCTTGATAGCGGCTTTCAAAGTTCCCTCAGCATGTCTCTTAGTGTTGTCATAAGCCTGAATGGTTACCTCGGTCGGGTTTAGATCCCTTATTGACATGGCTAGCTTTGGCAATATTTTAAGTGGACAAACATTTATGGCAGACCCATCATTGATCATTACACATGGAGTCCTTTTCCCTTTGACTTCTATTTTGATAAAGAGAGGGAGAATGTGATCTCTCCCCTCCTCCGATAAGTCAGCATCTGAGAAAGAAACTGCTCCCATATTAACTTCACTCTTTTCTTGAACATCTTTACATTTTATTACTCCTCCAATTTTTATGAAGTTGATCAGTTCATCCGGTGTTGTGGAGGTAGAAATTGGCATGCTAGCTAAGGCCTTGGCCATTGTTTCTTGGTACTTTTTAGAAGTAGCCAATAGATCCCAAATGCTAACACTTGCTTGGGTTCTTTTCAATTACTTGAGCACGGCATCATCTTCCTCTTCTTTATTTCCTACTTCAACTTCCTTTCCCTTATTAGTTTCTACCTCCTTAGGTGGTGGCCTTGCATAAGGCTTACCGAATCTAGTGTTCATTACTTCATCTTCTTCGGGCTCGGACCAAGTCCACTCCTCCTTCTTAGATACTAGATCATCCTCACTATCGCTTGAATCCCAAAACCAATTGACAACACAAATTGTTACTTCTTTACCCACCATAGCTTGTTTAATTTCGCCAAATACCTATTTTTCTTTGGTTGCTTCTCCACCCACATCTTGGAAAGAAGACATGACAAAATCTTCACGCAAACCTCCTCTAATCATGAAGGTTGCCGGTGGTAGTACCCTATTGAACTTTGGTAATAGGTTTTCTTTCGTGTTTGGCATATTGGGCTCGGGCAACTTCCCATTATCAATTAGATTTTGGATCTCATGTCTCAACCTCACACATCTATCCATGTCGTGCCCTTGCATTAGGCAAAGGATGAGGATTTAAGGGCTGTAGCAATCCCTTTCTTTGAAGCTTATTGAAAACCCAAGACATCGGTTTCCCCAATTCTAAAAACTGTCTCCTTATTCCTTGAATAGTAGCATTAACACCGATTGCCTTTTGCATGCTTTGGCCAGGTTGATAGTTTCCTTTCTCGTTCCTTCTTATTGAAAAATGGTTCTTCTCTCTCTCCCATTCTTCAATTTGCAAACCCGCTTGGAGAAGGTCTTTGAAATCACAGATGAGTATATGAGACATCCTCTCACGAAGACTAGGCAACACCCCTCTCACAATCATCCTTATTTGATCGGATTCATCGGGCCTTTTCTTGATCAAAGCGCCTTGTTTCTCCATCTCTTCACATACTCCACAAAATTCTCATTCGACCTTTGCCTAATGGACTCCACTTCCATTAAGGTAACTTCCATCTCAACATTATATCCATATTGTTGGATGAAGGCCTTGTATAGCAAATCCCAACTCTTTTGTGTTCTGTCATCCAAGATATTGAACTAATTTTGGATGACAGGATTCAATGAGAGCATGAAGTACCTTAGAGTTTGAGCCTTAGTAGCTCGGGCAGACTGCATGGCAGTGATATATTGCTTCACATGGAGATGAGGATTTTTGGTTCCATCAAACTTCGCGAAAGATGGCATCTTGAACTTGTATGGAACTTCTTCATCTAGCTCAAATAATTTGTCAACTTCAGACATTTCTTCGGTTTTTAGTTTCTTCTCAAATTTCTTTTCTAAGTCTGCAATCATCTTTTCAACATCAGAAGTTTCGAGTTTTCTCCATAGCTGATCTTTCAACAATGTTCGGTTCTTTCTTATTGTCTTGAGCATCTTGATAGTACTGAGCCCAATCATCATCATCATCAATGATCACCTTTTCATCATCAAAAAACACTTCACCAACTTTAGTCTTGCCTTTGTCCTTTGGCTTCTTAGTGCTAGCAGATGCTTCAGCATGATTTTCTAAAATTGCAGTCAATTGGTTCTTCATGGTCTCAGCTAGGGTCTCTTTTATTTCTTCCATTTTGGCATTGAGGGCTTCATCCACCATTCTTTGAATTTGTTCAGGATCCATTGTCTTTAGTGAGCAAGTGATCGAGTCACTGCTAGATTCTTCACTTTCGGCGTAGGTCAGATTGTCGTAAGCTTTTGAACTGTCGTAATCCAGGGCTGTGAGCCAGAGAGGATCAATGATATGAGATGCAAATGTATGCATGTATGCACAAACAATCAACAACGATAGATAATTAGGACGTTCTTTCCAACCTTATAACATCCACACACGAATGGCGAGTCTCTTTTCCTAGGTAATATGGTTAATAAAATACCAACATGGGGTATCTTATTTTTGAATATTTCCTTCGGACGCTTCAACCAATAGTTATATTTTCAAAGATGGAAATCTACTCATAATAATTCCCATTAATTAGGTTTTAATCCATTTATCCAACTAAAGTAGCTTTTATGCTATATTGGATTAAAACTAAATTAAAAGGTTTATTATAAATAGATTTCTCACTTGAAAAAAGTAACTAATGGTTCATGCCAAAAACAAGCCCATGGTTAATTATTCTTATTATAAACTAGGCTTATAATGGATTTTTGGTATTTTGTAATTTACCTAAATAATTTGCAAGCTCTTTGTAAGAAAAGGTTGGACGAAAATAATTTTATTTCTAAGCCCATTGTAAAAAGATTTTAGAAAAAATGGATTTTGGGCTTAGTATTTAGGTTATGAGCAAAAGAATTTTTGATTTATTTTTAGAAAAAGTTTTATGCCCAAAGACCATCTTGAAAAGTTTTGAAAATAGCTTTGGTTTTTTGGACTTTAAATAAAAATTTATTTGAGCTCACAATGTATTTAGGTCATATTAGAAAAAGAACAAACCAAAAAAGCCATGATTTAAGCCAAGATAAATTAACGATGGTCAAACAACAAGCATTTGGGGTAAAACCTACGGAAATTAACTAGGCCAATTACATGAGCTTTAGTCTTTGGGTTAAGAGGCTTAGGTTCCCATAGCAAGTATATACCAAATGGTACGAGGCTATGAGTGGTTATGCCATGCTCGATCTCCATACCTTGAGTGAAAGTATGGTATCCCTTACATAACACAACACAGGTAACACGGGCATCCTAACTCACGCACACGATGCAATCTAATATGATGCAATGGATAATATTATTATAAGAAAGAATAGAATAATATAAAGACCAATGGAATCAACTTCTCTTATCACCAGTGGAGTCGCCACTGTGAGAGGTGATTTTTGCCCCCACTCCCGGTGGAATGGTTGTTGCAACTTCGGCACTATTTAGGCTCGAGGCCTTAGAGAACACGGACCTAAGTCAGGAGAAAATGGAGTCTCCACCCGTACAGGCAGGGAAAAAGAAAGGGGTGACTGAATCGACTCCTAAGGAATCCCCATCCCCCTAATGGGTTTGAAAAGTTGGGTACGTGTGGGGAAGGTGAGAAATGGCCCAGCACCCCCACAATGCCTGGTTCATTGGAACCGACCTCCTTTACAGGTCTTAATATTATAAAATTCTTAAATATAACAATATTATCCATATTACACGCAACAATTAAAATAAAGCATCGATATTTTAAAAATCAAAGCAATGTCCAAGCAAAACAAATAAATGGACACCCATCCGAAGATGGAAACATCCCCTTACAACATCCATGTCTAAGCTAAATAGGACACCCACAATGAGGTAGAAACATGTCCTTTACATTAGTCTAAAATATAACAGCAATTTAAATTACATAGAACTTAATTAATGAGGTACCCACAAAGTGGAAACATACCTCTTACAACATTTGGAAATCAAAATAAATTGATAAAGGTAAATAACCATTCATCATAAATAAATCATTCATCAAAGATATTAAACATCAATCAAAATATAAACATTCATCCATGATAATTTAAATAAACCAAGCATTGAACTTAAATAAGTCAAAGCATATAATAAACTACATAATTAAATCTAAAAATAAAGTAAGCCAAGATACAAATTAGGGTTACTGTTTCTCATTTAAAGTTCTTTAATTAATATTTAGGATTTTGGAATTTATAGGTTTAGGTTACTGTAAGTTTTAAGGGAATTGAAATGGATTAAGATTCTATAATTTAAGAGATTGATAAGGTTCTTTGGTTAATAAAATTAGGGTTTGAGGGGTAAAATCATGAAATTAGGGTTTGGATATTAAAACATTAGGTTTTATGATTATTAGCTACTGGATTGTTGTTTTTAGGCTTCCTGTGTTGAATTTTAATATTTAGGTTTATAAGGTTTTAAGATTTTAAGGATTAGGGTTTAGGTTTACTAGTTTGGGGTTTACCATTTTTGGTTTTGAAGTTGAATTAGGGTTTTTAGTGTTTCGGAAAAATATATTTGATTTTAGAATTTGAGAAAGCAATTTATAGTTTTATAAAGTTTTTTTTTTTGAAATAGGAAGATGATTTAAGGTTTTTGGAAACAGAAAGTATTTTTTTAGGGTTTTTGGAAATAGAGGGATCAATTTAGGGTTTTAAGGTTTTGGAAAATTGGAAAGCAGATTAGGGTTTTGGGAATTAATAAAACGATTTAAGGTTTTGGAAACTTGGAAAGTAGATTAGGGTTTTAAGATTTTGAAGAAATAGATTAGGGTTCTTAGGTTTTAGAAGAAACAGAAAAGTAATTTTAGGGTTTTTAAAAATAGAGGAGACGATTTAAGGTTCTAAGGTTTAGAAGAAGTAAATTAGGGGTCTAAGGTTTTTAGAATCAAAAGAAACAATTTAATGATTAAAGCTATTGTGAGGAAAAAAGAGATTAGATATTCAAACCTTCGTTTGTTGGTTCCACCAAAAATTGCTTCTTGGATGAACAGGGACAAAGGCAAGATGGCTGCCTTTGATGGATTGCTTGCTTGCTTGCTTCGTCTCCTCTAAAAAGCCCCGATCGTTTTCACTACCAAAAAAATTTTAAAGTCCGATATCCTTTCAAAAATTCCTCCCTTTTCTGTGTTTTTTAGTCTTATTTATAGGAAATTTAGATGATTAATTTTAATTGCTTAAGGAAACTATATTTACTTAGGAAAAGAAAATCGAAACCAAATAGAATTTGGTTTCGGAAAAAATTACGTCGGAAAAATTTCGCAGGTGAAAATACTGCAGCGGGCTGCTGTGAGAAACTGCGTGAAAACTTGTGAGGGAGCGCGAGGGGCTACGAGCAAAATTGGGGCCATTTCGCCCATAGGAAGTTCCTAAGAGTGAAATGGCCTTGGGCCATTTCGTCCACTGTTTTGGCGACGAATTTTTTATCGCCAATTTTTTCGTCGCTGATTTTATTTTTATTTTTATTTATTTATTTGTTTATTATTTGTTTATTATTATAATAATTTTTAAAAATTATAAAAAAATAAATACTAAAACAAATATTATTTAATTAAGATAACACAAAAATTATTTTGGACTAAATAAAATATATTGAACCGGACTGGGTCAAAAATTAAGGGTCTACACCACTCATAGCCTCATACCTTTTGGAATATAATTTTCTATGGGAACCTAAGCTTTTGAACCCAAAGACTAAAACCCATGTAATTGGCTTAGTAACTTTCCTTAATTTTAGCTAATATGCTTGTTATTTGACTATGGTTAACATATATTAGTTTGAGTTATGGCCCATTTGGTTTGCTTTTTTGTAATACGACCTAACTATGGTGTAAGCCCTAAATAATTTTAAAGCCTAAAATAATTTTGAAAGCCTAAAATAATTTTACTCTTTTAAGCCTAAAATTGAAACCCAAAAGATCAAAATTATTTTCAAACTATTTTTTAAGATGGTCATTGGACATAAAATCTTTTTAAGATTCTTTTCCACCTCATGGCCCAAAAATAAAGCCCAAAATTAATTTTTCAAACCAATGTTACAATGGTCAAAGATGGGCTTAAAACTATTTTCACTTCATGGCCCAAACTAAGCTTTTGTTACTAAAATATTTTCTTAAATGGGCTTAAAAATAGTTTGGTCAATTATGGAATCTTAAAATCAATTGGGGGCCGAATTTATACCTAGACTTGCTAGTCATGGGTTTGTTTATGGCATGGATCATTAGTTGCTTTTCCAAATGAGAATCTAATTGTGATAAAAACTTTAATTTAGTTTTAATCCATAATATGGCATAAAAGCTATTTCTAGTTGACCTAATGGATTAAAGCTTAATTAGTGGGAATTATCATGGACTGACTTTAATGTTTTAAAAAAACTATTGGTTAAAACCATATGAGTAGATATTTCAAAAATAAAATATCCCATGTGAGCGGAGATTATCGCCCCCACTCCTATGTGGAATGGTTCTTGCGACTTCAGCACTGTTAAGCTCAGGGCCTTAGAGAACATGGGCCTAAACCCATAGAAAATGGAGTCGCCACCCAGAAAAAAGAAAGTGGTTGATGACTCAAATCCTAAGGAATCCTCAACCCTCTAATAGGTTCAAAAAGTTGGGTATGTATGGAGAAGGTTAAAATGACCTAGCACCCCCATAATGCCTGGTTTATTAGAACCAGCCTCCTTTTCAGGTCTAAATATTATTAAATTCTTAAGCATTATGATATTATCCATACTACGTACATTGAAAATAAAGAAATTTTCATTAAATCAAGAAAATCCAAACCAACAAAATGGGCATCCTTATAAAAGGAAACATACCCTTACAATAATGTCCAATGTCCACAAAGAAAGTAAAATAAAGTAAATGAAATAAGACACCCACTATTGGTGGAAACGTGTCCCTTACAATATTCCCAAAAACCTTAAAATAAATTAAATTACATAAACTAAATAAATAAGTCACCCACACTAGATGGAAACATTCCTTTTACAATTCCCTTTAAATCCAAACAAAGTAAATGTAAACTCATAAACACATAAATAATCATCACATAATGAGTAATAAAATCAGGGCTTGATTAAAAGCAAATAAGGATAAATAACAAAGAATATAATTTACAAATAAATATTGACCCATTGATGAGGGATCACATACGATAGGGGTCAAGGGGGAACTGCCCTTTGAGTTGGATCAAGGACAGCGCCCCCGAAAGCTAGACGATTTACATGATACAGTTTGTTGGGCAATTAGGGTTTTTCTTAAACTAGAATTTTACAAAATAAGATTAGGGTTTCAAGATTTGAAAACTGGTTTTATTGGTTTACAAATGAAGATTAGGGTTTTAATTATTAGGTTATTGGGTACTAGGTTTTAAGAAATTGCTTACCTACTGTGATATTAAAACTTTTGATTAAATAAGCTACTGAGATTACATTAAGGGACTTTGGCTACTAAATGTATGCTCTCTTGGATGACTATTGGACATAGCAAATAACTTATTATGAATTAGAAGTCAAACAGTCACCGATTATATTTTAAACATAATTAATATAAACAAAAGACTGATGATTATAGCATATTGGAACTAATTTAAAAAAAGAGTAAAAACATTTAATATTTAAAACCATTAACAGAGTATTTAAGATTGAATTTAAATGAAATAAATTTAGAATGTACCATCATTTGTTGGCTCCACCAAAGTTAAATGTTGATATGAGCTTTCACTTGTAACAAACAAAAATTCTAGCTGAGCAAAGCAATGATAGTGTGCTATTGCCTTTGGGGTGTATTATTTTTTTTGTGTTTTTTATTGTTGCTATATCTCAGCTGGTTATTGCTTATTGATTGTTGTTGCTCCTTTAATCATTGTTATTTTTTTGTTGTTTGCATTAAACCTTATTATTTATAGGCAAATCATCACAAAAATCATAAACTTAATCTGCGTAATCCGGCCTTAAATGAATTCTAGTCTAATTAGGAAACCAAATAGCTAGCCAAAACTTAAAATACATTAGGACCATGTTGATCTAGTGTGCCAGATCAACATGGGCCAAGACCATGTCGATCTGGGCAACCAGATCAACATGAGCCATGCTCATGTTGACTTGGCCCCTGGCAACCAGGTTGACATGAGCCTTGGCTAATGTTGACCTAGGCCCTTGGCTCATGTCGACTTGGGCCACCTGACCAACATGAGGCATGCTCATGTCTACCTAGGCCCTCCAGATAGACATGAGCAATGACTTAAGTCGCTTGGGGCCGCCCAGACTCAAAATAGTATTGTATTTTTCATTAATGGACTAGACAGTTTCAATTTGGGTCAAATAACTTTGATTTTAGTGCTTCAATCATTTGAATTTATGCCTTTTAAAACCAAACTGACTTATTTAAGAGTTGTAAACTAGGTTTAAATCTTTGAAAGCTGAAATGAATTTATTTTGGCATTCTTTAATCATGATCGTACCAACTTTGGACTAAAATTAAGGGTCTACACCATGTTAATGTTTTGTTGAACATATACCTAGGAATGAGACTCGCCATTCGTGTGCCGGTGATATAAGTTGGTGGGAATGTCCTTACTCTCTTTGTTTGTTTGTTACTTATGCATACATGTATACATGCATTGCATCACATAGCATCAATCCTTTTTGGCTCACATTCTTGGAGTATAATAGTTCAAGAGCTTACGACAACCCGACCTACTCTAGAGACTTAGAATCCAATTAGAATTCAATCAATTTCACCTCAAAATTGATGGATCCTGAGCAAGTTCATAAACTGGTGAATGATGCAATCAATGCAAAGGTGGAATAATTAAAGGGGGCCCTTGCTGAGACCGTGAAAAACAAGGCGGCTGCACTATTGGATAATGGAAAGGCTAAGGTTGGTGAAGTAGCCTTTGATGATTATAAGGTTACAATTGATGACAATGATGATTGGGCTCAATATTTCTAAGATCCTCAAGATAAGAAGAAGTAAAAGAAGGCTATGGAGAAAGCAACTATATAAAAGACTAAAACTTCATATGTGGATATAATGATTGCTGATTTAGAGAAGAAGTTTAGAAATAATTTGAAGGCTGAGGAAGTGTCAGAAGTTGACAAGCTGTTTGAACAAGATGAAGACGTCCCTTACAAATTTAAGATGCCTTCATTCACAAAGTTTGATACTTTATGCTCTCGTTAAATCCTGTTATGCAAAATTAGTTCAACACCTTAGAGAAAAGTACTCAAAAGAATTGGGATATGTTATACAAAGCCTTCATCCAGTAGTATAGGTATAATGTCAAATTGAAAGTGACCTTGATAGAGCTGTAGAATCAATCCGAAAAATGCAGAATGAGGATTTGTTGATTATGTGAATAGATGGAGGAATAAGATTGCACTTCTTAAGAAAAGGCCGAATGAATCTGATCATATTAGGATGATAGTGAGAGGTGTCCTGCCTAATCTGCGTAGATAGATGTCCCATACTCTTATTAGAGATTTGAAAGATCTTCTTCAAGATAGTTACAAATAGAAGAATGGGAAAGAGAGAAGAACCAACTTTCTGGAAGAAGGAATGAGAAAGGGAATTATTAGTCTAGCAGTCAAGGTACACAAAAAGCAATGGATGTCAATAAAATTGATCAAGCAAATAGGAGGTAGTTTTCATAGTTAGGGAAATCTCTGTCTTGGGTTTTCAATAAGTCACAAAAGAAAGGGTTGTTATAGCCATTGGCTCTTAGACCTTTGCCGAATAATTTACCACCAAACTGTGATACCAAAGCCTTCTGTCAATTTCATCAGACACAAGGATATGAGATAGATAAATGCATTTGATTAAAGTATGAGATCTCTGATTGACAATGGTAAACTATATTATCCCAAAAGCCCAACACTAAGAATAATCCTTAGCCTAAGTTTGGAAGAATGTCACCTCAAACAACTTTCATGATAGGGGAAGGATTGAAGGAAATTTTTGTCTTATTGTCTTTTTAAGATATGGATGGAGAAACTACTAGAAAGGAGGTACTACTAAGCAAGCTTAAACAAACTGTGGATGAGAAGGTGATGAACATTTTAAAACAAATTATACAAGAACCATATTGATGATGAAAATAAATCCTTGCCCCTGAAATGTCAAAGTAGATGAAGCATTTTTTACTTCAACTCAACAGACTTCCCTCGGCTTGTTTGGTTTTTTATTTCTAGAACAATTATGTTTTTCAAATTAAGGATGTTTGAATAAATAACTTTCATTAATTTTTTGTTGGTCTTTATTCATTTTGGTGCTCAACCAATGACCAATCTAGCTTGATATTCATAAATTAGCGTATCTATGCATCATAACTCAAATGACTTTACTAGGTGAGGGTGTTGTTTTATAACATTGAGTTGTGCATGCTTACTTAAAGAGAAATCCTGCATAATTAACTTTTTAATATCCCAAAATTTTGAAAATATTAATTTTTGAAAAATTAAATAAATGATTTAAAAGTATATATATAAATATTTAAGTGAAAAAGGAAATGTGTATATGTTGTATACATGAAGATATACATGTCATATATAAGTCAATATTTTAACTTGGTCAAATATTATTTTTAATTATTTAAATATTAACTAATGGATAGTGGAAGATGATATTTGATATTAATTAATTAATAATAAGATAAATACTTGGTGGAGAATAAAAGAGGAAATTGTGTGGTTTAAAGGAGATTTGTTGGAATGAGTGGGTGATCATCTTCTTCCTCTTCTTTCTCCATTGAAGGCCGGCCACCTCCATCAAAGGAAAGAGAGAAGTTGCTTCTTGCTAACTCAAGTAATTGAAGGATTTCAAGTGTTCAAGTTGGAGCTTTGAGGATTTTCTTCATATTTGGTAAGTTTCCAACTTGTTTCCTTGATTTTCTATGGAAGTTTGTGCATATGTTAATTGGATGTTTGGTGTAGTATGTGTTTATGGTTGATATTGGTATGTATGAAGTTGTTTTGAGTAGATAACTATGAATTTAGGGTTGGATTTAAGAAAAGGGTTATGTTTGGTGAAGAGAATAAGAGTTTTGGGATTGTGTAACTTTTGAGTTGTGAAGTCATGGTTGTGATTGTGTATTTTTGTTTTTAATTGGGTTGTTTTGATGTTTACACAAGTATTATGTGATATAATGATGGATTTGGTTGAGTTTGTATGGACTTAAAAGGGTTAATGAAAGATAATAGTTGGATGTGGAAATTATGTGTGGATATTCGGATTTTGGCCTGACACGCCCAATGGCACAGCCATGCCTTTAGGCATGTCGATAGTTCTATTTTTAGTGTTGGTGACATGAGCAGTGACATGCCCATGTCACTGAGCATGTCACAGCTTCTGTGATGTTGTAGTATTTACAAGTGTAATGACACGCCCATATCATAGAGCGTGTCATAGCTACTGTATTGCAGTGACATGCCCATGTCACTGAGTCTATCATAGCTACTGTGTTGTCGTAGTATTTACACGTGTAGTGACACGCCCATGTTACTGAGCATGTCAAAGCTTCTATGTTGTGGTTTTAGGGCACGGTCATTGACACGCCCGTGTTGTTGAGCGTGTCATGTGTAGAGTTTGCCCTAGATAATTCTTTTCCTTATTTTCCTTGTGTTGAGAGGTTTTGTTTATACCTATAAGTGTATCACTTAGTGATTATTTATAATTACATTTGGTTTAGGCTTTGAAGAGACTTGAGCTACCATAATCCAAGTGTTGAGGGATCTCTTGAAAGAGGAGGTTGAAAGTAGTGTTTGTTGCTTTTAGAGGTAAGTACAAACTTTGAATAATTGTTTATATTTACATGACATTGGGACTTAACACATTTGGTTGGGAAATGTGTTAAGTTATTTACTACATTGTTGGTGCATGAGTAATATGCTATGATTTGTACATTGTGAATTATGTTGAAATACCCAAGGTAATTGGGTAATATGTTGTAAATGAAAAGAAATGTGGTATAATGTGATGAGATATGTGGAAAACATGATGTGATGAACTGATATTGATATAAATGAGAAAAGTGAGAAAAAAAATGAGAAAATAAGGCAATGTGCCTAGCTTGATTATGTGACAATAAGAAAGAAATTGATAATGAGAAATATGAATAAATTGTGTGTCTAGTATGTTATTCAATTTTCAGAGTATTGAATTTGGCGGCATGCCTATGATTCACCTATGAGCTAGATGCTGGGGGTCACTATGAAAATGTTTTTGAGGTGAAATGACCGGGTCGTAAGCCTTAAAAACAAATCCTTAAAGCTAGGTTGGGTGAAATGACCGGGTCATAAACTCAGACCTAGTTGGATTATTACATTGATATATTGCCTACGGGGCTAGACACATGGTGTCATTATAGACCAAAGCAGTAAATCTGGAATTTGAATAGCATATTATACCCTTTTTGGGCCCATGCTTGTGTTTACTTTTATGTGAATTATGAATTGTAGAATAATGGAGCAATTTATTAAGATATAATGATATAATGCTATGAGATATAATATCCTTATGTGTTGCGCATTGGCATTGCATTTGAACTATATTGTTATCAAAGTTTGTACCACTAAGCTTTTGGCTTAGGATGATTGTGATTGATCGCACAGGTGACAGGGTAGATCCAATTGAGACTGAGAGTTTATCTAGACCGAGTCGAGTCTAGGCTTGAGACCTTGAGATCAGAGTTGATTATTGGACACCAAGATCAGAGATGAACTGCCAACAAGTATATATTTTATATTTTTGTGCATACTGATTTCATGTATTTATGTATACTCCGCAAACTATTTGAAATGTTTTGGATAAGTCTTTGGTAATGAAGTTTTATATGTGTTTTTAACAAGTAATGTTTCATCTATTATTTATATGATATCAATTGAATGTTTTAAGTTTATATAGATTTTATAAGTGAAGAGTTGTTTTGCTAAAATGGGCTGTGACATTCTTGTATCCTATATTTGTATATTACATATATTGGGTGTATGTAGTGTACGTATATTGGGTATAAGGGTGCTACATTTGTTTTGGTATCAGAGCCTAGGTTTGAGATTCTCAGCCTAGGTGGGTTGTAAGAGAAAGAAAATGGAAATTTTCAAATATGGTTTTTAAATATGATACATGCATTGGCACTGGAAATTTTTGATCTCTGATGTGGCAATTTCTGCTGTGTTTATAGATATAGGTAGTTATGGCGTCTTAGACACGTCAGTCTATAGAGGGTAGTGCAGAGAGTGTAGCTCCTGTTAAGGGTAGAGATGGAGCTAGAGTTGAGATAGCTGGAGGGGCACCTACTCCTGTGCCAGAGAGACCAGTAGTTGATGAGATTCCCCCAGGCTGGGTATGGCATATGGTGAAATTATTGAGGAAGGCTCCAGTTCACCAGTCACCACCGCAGCCACAACCGCAATTACCGATGAGGCAATATGATTAGTTGAGGAAGTTTTGAGCTGAGGACTTTATGGGTACTACAGACCCTGTTGTAGCTGAGCAGCGGCTAGATAGAGTCCAGAGAGTGTTCATCCAGTTGCAGGCTACTCTAGAAGAAAAGTTTGATTATGCCAGATCTCTTTTGCAGAGGAATGCATATGGCTGGTGGAAGACGTTTCCACAAGCCCTGGATGATCCACCAATCTTGACTTATGATGATTTTCTGCGAGAGTTTGAGCAGAAATATACTCTGAAAGAGTATAAAGATGCAAAGAATATAGAGTTTTTGAGTTTGAAGCAGGATACCAGGACTGTGTCGAAGTACGAGATAGAGTTTACTTGGCTGAGTCAATATGCTGGCAAGATTATTTCTGATGAGATTGACAAGTGTCGAAGATTTGAGGAGGGGTTGAGACCCTCTATCATGTGCGTTATCACAGGCTCTCGGTATCAAGATTTTTCCCAGTTGGTTGCTGCTACGAGGAGTATTGAGAGAGCACAGGGTCTTGCAGCAGCTGCTAGAGACGAGGAGACTAGAGCTAGGAGACCTCAGAGTGAGGCAAGATCTTCATCTATGAAGAGAGGCCGAGGAGGATATTTTTTGAGGTTCAGTAGGGGCTAGAGGCAGTCAGGTACGTTGGTACAGCAGCAAAGGCAGAGTTCAAGACCTACAATTTCAGTGGCTAGTGGTCTGATCCCAGTGGCTCAAAGGCCTACTCTACCTACTTGTGTTCATTATGGTAAAGCACAGGAAGGTGTTTGCTGGCAGAGAGGTGCATCGGGAGTGTATTTTAGATGTGAGTCACTAGATCACTTCGTCAGAGATTGCCCTGAGCCATCAGAGGATAAACATATAGATACTACAGTTTCTAGACCCAGTGTTAGAGGGGGTCGTGGTGGTAGAGGTTCTAGCAGAGGAGGTCAGACATGGTCTAGTCAGAGAGGAGGTTCTATAGCAGGTAGTAGACCAGATGAGGCAGGACCATCTCAGTTGGCATATGTGATGCAGAGCCAACCAGATGCTTCATTTGTTATTACTGGTACTTTCTCTTTATTTAGTACTTCAATTCTTGCTTTAATAGACCCTAGATTGACTCATTCATACATTAGTGCATCTTTGCCTGTGACTGATTTGCATTTAGAGTCCCTAAGGTTTGATGTTTTGGTGACAAATCCTTTAGGGCATAGTATTGTAGTTAGTAAGGTGCACCGAAATAGTCTGGTTGTGGTTCAGGATGAGGAGTTCCTTGGTGACTTAATTGAGATGCCTTTTCAAGGAGTATGATTTAATTTTAGGCATGGATTGGTTATCTAAGCATGGGGCTGTGGTAGATTGTCAGTAAAAGAATATTACCTTGAGAACCTATGATGGCAGGAATGTGATGATATCTAGTGAGAAGAGACATCTTTCATCCATGTTTGTTTCAGCTGTTTCAGCTAGAAGGATGATTCGAAAAGGATGTGAGGCTTATCTTGCTCATGTTATATATAACAGAGTAGTGGGTTCCTAACTTAACAGCATATCCACAACTGCTGAGTTTTCAGATATTTTTTCTAAGGAGTTGTTAGGGTTACCCCCTGAAAGAGAGGTTGAGTTTGGTATCGATTTGTTACCTGGTACTACTCACACCTCTATTACTCCTTATCTTATGGCACCAACTGAGTTGAGAGAGCTGAAGGTGCAGTTGCAAGAATTGTTGGATAAAGAGTTCGTTATCCCTAGTGTGTCTCCATGGGTATGCCCATTTTGTTTGTGAAGAAGAAGGATGGTACCTTAAAATTGTGCATTGATTACCAGCAGTTGAATAAAGTGACCATTAAGAACAAGTATCCATTGCCTAAGATAGATGATCTCTTTGATTAGTTGAAAAGAGCAGCAGTATTCTCTAAGATTTATTTGAGATCAGGGTACCATCAATTGAGAGTAAAAAATGAAGATGTACCTAAGACAGCTTTCCGTACGAGGTATGGGCATTATGAGTTCTTGGTGATGCCCTTTGAATTGACAAATGCACTAGGAACTTTTATGGATTTGATGAACAGGGTTTTCAGACCCTATCTAGATCAATTTGTGGTGGTTTTTATTGATGATATTTTGGTGTATTCAAGTAATGAGGAGGATCATGACAAGCATTTGCGGAATGTATTACAAACTTTGAGAGAGAAGCAGTTGTATGCTAAGCTGTCTAAATGTGAGTTTTGGCTTGATCAAGTGACTTTTCTTTGTCATGTGGTTTCAGCATAGGGTATTAGAGTTGATCTGAGTAAAGTTGAAGCTATTTTTAATTGAAGTTCACCGAAGACTGTGACAGAGGTTAAAAGTTTTCTGGGTTTGGCAGGCTATTAACGATGATTTGTGAAAGTTTTTTTTTTGTGATAGCTACTCCACTCACCTGATTACTTCGGAAGGGAGTCAGATTCGTGTGGACAGATTGGTGTCAGGCGAGTTTTGAGCAGTTGAGAGAGATGTTGACTCAGGCTCCTATCCTTACTTTACCTGTTGAGGGTAAACCTTATGTGATTTATAGTGATGCTTCACATAGTGGTTTAGGTTGTGTTCTGATGCAGGAGGATAGAGTCATTGCTTATGCCTCTCAACAGTTGAAGCCGCATGAGCTAAATTACACGATGCATGATTTGGAGTTAGCATCTATAGTTTTTGCTTTGAAGATTTGGCGACATTACTTGTATGGGGATAAGTGTTTCATTTATACGGATCACAAGAGTTTGAAATATCTGGGTGTTTAGAGAGAGTTCAATCTTTGGCAGAGACGATGGCTAGAATTGATTAAAGACTATAATTGTTTAAATGATTATCATCCTGGTAAGGTAAATGTTGTTGGTGATGCATTGAGTCAGAAGTCTTTGGCAGGTTTGAATGCTTATTTGCTCTTGTTGCTTGTTGAGTTGAGAGCGTTGCATGCAAGATTTGAGTTTTATGATGATGGTGCATTGATGGCTCAGTTGCAATTGAGGCTGGTGTTATTGGATCAAATTAGGGAGACTCAATTTGCTGATGAGAAAATCCAGAAAGTTGTATTGGATTGCCAAAAGGGGGAGAGTTGAGACTTTCATGTGAGAAGTGATGGTAGTTTGGGGTACAGAGATAGGTTATGTGTTCCTAATGATGTAAGACTGAAAAAGATAATTTTGGAGGAAGCACATCAGTCAACTTATGCTATGTACCCTGGGAGTACCAAGATGTATCAGGATTTGAAACAATATTATTGGTGGTCAGGTATGAAGAAGGACATAGCAGAGTTTATATCCAGATGTCTCACTTGTCAGAGAGTGAAAGCTGAACACCAAGTTCCTTCGGGATTACTTCAGCCATTATTAGTGACAGAGTGGAAATGGGAGCAAGTGATGATGGATTTTGTGACTGGATTGCCTTTGACTCAGAAGAAGCATGATACCATATGGGTGATTATTGATCAGATGACAAAGACAACTTATTTTCTTTTAGTTTGGATGGATTATTCTCTTGAGAGGTTAGTTGAGTTGTATATCAGTGAGATAGTGAGGTTGCATGGAGTTCCAATTTCTTTGGTATCTGATCGGGATCCCTGATTTACATCGAGATTGTGGAGAAGTTTGCAGAATGCTTTAGGCTCCTGGTTACATTTTAGCACTGCTTTTCATCCTCAGACAGATGGGCAGCTAGAGAGAGTGATACAGATTTTAGAGGACATGTTGAGGAGTTGTATCATTGATTTCTCTGGGAGCTGGGATAAATTCTTAACACTGATTGAGTTTGCTTATAATAACAGTCATCATTCCAGTATTAGAATGGCACCTTATAAGGCATTGTATGGTAGGAGATGAAGGACACCACTATGTTGGGATGAGGTTGGATAAGGTAAATTGATTGGTCCTGATTTGATTAGGGAAATGAAAGATAAAGTAAAGGTGATTAGAAATTGTTTGAAAGCAGCTTCAGACTTATAGAAATCATATTCAGATTTTAAAAGAAGAGACATAGAGTTTAGTGTAGGAGAAAAAGTATTTTTGAAAGTGTCTCCTTGGAAGAAAATTTTGAGATTTGGCCACAAAGGGAAATTGAGTCCTCGTTTCATAGGACCTTATGAGGTTCTGGAGAGAGTTGGACCAGTGGCCTATAGATTAGCTTTACCACCTGAATTAGATCAAATTTACAATGTCTTCCATGTCTCTATGCTTCGAAGGTACAGGTCATACCCATCTCATATTTTGTCAGTGGAGTCTATTGAGGCGAGTCCAAATCTGACTTATGAGGAAGAACCAGTGGCTATTTTGGCACATGAAGTGAAGGAGTTGAGAAATAAGAAGGTGCCACTTATGAAAGTTCTTTGGAAGAATCACGCTACTAAAGAGGCAATATGGGAGAGTGATCAGATGATTCGAGATCAGTATCCCCAATTGTTCAAGATTTGAGAGCAGGTAATTTCGAGGATGAAATTTATTTGTAGAGGGGGAGAATTGTAATATCCAAAAATTTTAAAAATATTAATTTTTGAAAAATTAAATAAATGATTTAAAAGTATATATATAATAAAGTAAAAAAGGAAATGTGTATATGTTGTATATATGAAGATATACATGTCATATATAAGTCAATATTTTAAATTAATGAAATATTATTTCTAATTATTTATATATTAACTAATGGATAGTGGAAGATGATATTTGATAATAATTAATTAATAATAAGATAAATACTTGGTGGAGAATAAAAGAGGAAATTGTGTGGTTTAAAGGAGATTTGTTGGAATGAGTGGGTGATCATCTTCTTTCTCTTCTTTCTCCATTGAAGGTCGGCCACCTCCATCAAAGGAAAGAGAGAAGTTGCTTCTTGCTAACTCAAGTAATTGAAGGATTTCAAGTGTTCAAGTTGGAGTTTTGAGGATTTTCTTCATATTTGGTAAGTTTCCAACTTGTTTCCTTGATTTTCTATGGAAGTTTCTGTATATGTTAATTGGATGTTTGGTGTAGTATGTGTTTATGGTTGATATTGGCATGTATGAAGTTGTTTTGAGTAGATAACTATGAATTTGGGGTTGTTTATGGTTAAGTTTGGTGAAGAGAATAAGAGTTTTGGGATTGTGTAACTTTTGAGTTGTGAAGTCATGGTTGTGATTGTCTATTTTTATTTCTAATTGGGTTGTTTTGATGTTTACACAAGTATTATGTGATATAATGATGGATTTGGTTAAGTTTGTATCGAGTTAAAAAGGTTAATGAAAGATAATAGTTGGATGTGGCAATTATATGTGGATATCAAGATTTTGGCCTGACTCCCAGTGGCATGGCCATGCCTTTGAGAGTGTCGATGGTTCTACTTTTAGTGTTGGTGACACGAGCAGTGACATGCCCATGTCACTAAGCGTTTCACAGCTTCTGTGATGTTGTAGTATTTACACGTGCAGTGACACTCCCATGTCACTGAACATGTCATAGCTACTATGTTGTTGTAGTATTTACACGTACAGTGACATGCCCATGTCACTGAGTGTATCATAGCTACTGTGTTGTTGTAGCATTTACACGTGCAGTGACATGCCCATGTTATTGAGCATGTTAAAGCTTCTGTGTTGTGGGTTTAAGGCACGGTCATTGACATGCCCATGTTGTTGAGCGTGTCATGTGTAGAGTTTGCCCTAGATAATTCTTTTCCTTATTTTCCTTGTGTTGAGGGGTTTTGTTTATACCTATAAGTGTATCACTTAGTAATTATTTAAAATCACATTTGGTTTAGGCTTTGATGAGACTTGAGCTACCCTAATCCAAGTGTTGAGGGATATCTTGGAAGAGGAGGTTGAAAGTGGTGTTTGTTGCTTTTAGAGGTAAGTACAAACTTTGAATAATTGTTTATATTTATGTGACATTGGGACTTAACACATTTGGTTGGGAAATGTGTTAAGTTACTTACTACATTATTGGTGCATGAGTAATATGCTATCATTTGTACGTTGTGAATTATGTTGAAATACCCAAGGTAATTGGGTAATGTGTTGTAAATGAAAAGAAATGTGGTATAATGTAATGAGATTTGTGGAAAACATAATGTAATGAACTGATATTGATATAAATGACAAAAGTGAGAAAAAAAATTAGAAAATAAGGCAATGTGCCTAGTTTGATTATGTGACAATGAGAAAGAAATTGATAATGAGAAATATGAATAAATTGTGTGCCTAGGATATTATTCAATTTTCAGAGTTCTAGATTTGGCGGCATGCCTATGATTTGGCTATGGGCTAGACGTTGGGCATCACTATGAAAATGTTTTTGAGGTGAAATGACCGGGCTATAATCCTCAAAAATAAATCCTTGAAGCTAGGCTAGGTAAAATGACCAGGTCGTAAACTCAGACCTAGTTGGATTATTACATTGATATATTGCCTACGGAGCTAGACACATGGTGTCATTATAGACCAAAGCAGTAACTCTGAAATTTGAATAGCATATTAGATCCTTTTTGGGCGCATGCTTGTGTTTGCTTTTATGTGAATTATGAATTGTTGAATAATTGAGCAATTTATTAAGATATAATGATATAATGCTATGAGATATAATATCCCTATGTGTTGCTATATTGTTATCAAAGTTTGTACCACTAAGCTTTTGGCTCAGAGCAATTGTGATTCATCTCGCAGGTGACAGGGTAGATCCGGTTGAGCCGGAGAGTTCCTCTAGACCGAGTCAAGTCTAGGCTTAAGACCTTGAGATCAGAGTTGATTGTTAGACATCAAGATCAGAGACGAACTGCCAACATGTATATATTTTATATTTTTGTACATATTGATTTCATGTATTTATGTATACTCTGCAAACTATCAAAAATGTTTTGGATAAGTCTTTGGTAATGAAGTTTTATATGTGTTTTTAACAAGTAATGTTTCATCTATTATTTGTATGATATCAATTGAATATTTTAAGTTTATGCAGATTTTATAAGTGAAGAGTTGTTTTGCTAAAATGGGTTGTGATATTCTTGTATCCTATATCCGTATATTGCATATGTTGGGTGTATGTAGTGTACATATATTGAGTATAAGGGTGTTACAAACTTTGCCTAGGTGCTAATCGATCTTAGAACATGCTTTGACCAACTTTCAAGACAAAATTAAACTCTACTTATTTAAGAGGAAAATGATCTAGGCATTGTTTGTTGAGCCAACAACTAGAATCCACACTATTAACATCAATCGCTAATTTGTCCCTTTGAGCTTTCATAAGATTTTAGCTTGCTTTTTATTTGCTTGTAGGTCCAATAACCTACCCTATGCTATTATTGTAACACTTATCACAATTCTGATGATCACCGAGGTAAAAGGGCAATATGATCAATGAAAAGGATGCATAATGAAGACCATAAAGATAGTTGAAGTTTACTTGAACTAGATTTAATATCTCTAATCTCTTTCATCATTGAGACAAAGTCAACGCAATAAAGGTTTATCCTCATTGAAGCAAACTCACTCTAATCCACTCATCCATAGTTAGAAGCATAAAATGGTGCAAACAAGACAGCTCTCTTAGAAATAGAAAAAAGATAAAAAAAGAATAAAAAGTAAAAGAAAGAAAAGGAAAAGAAAGGAAAAAATAAAAGAAAATAAAGAAAAATAAAAAGAAAAAAGAAAAAAGAAAAAAGAAAAAGGAAATAAAACCCAAAAAAGGTGTTGTTCAGAAAGCCAACAGAGTTCTTTTTTCCTGAAGCAGCAAAAGACTTCCACTTAGTTATGAGAACAGATTGACTTGAATTTGTCCAGCCCAGCTAAAAACTCAAATAAAATCAGAGAAATAAGAGAAAGACCATCTTTCATTTTATCCAATATAGCTCCAAGTCTAAAATCTTGATAGTCTTACACTTGATATTCCAAAGGAGAAAAGGACAGAATAATGGTCCTGAATTTTTACAAAAGAAAAAGATTAATATCATGCTAGTTAAATTCATATTTCGATTGAGAAGAGAAGTTCTATCTTTTCATTGAAGCATGATTTTAAATTTTGTCTTTTCATGAAGCAAGATTTCAAATTCTATTTTTCATGAATCAAGATAACAAGATGCCTAAAAGGTGGAAATAAAGTCTAGAGTTCCAGCAAAAAGTTTGAAGTGTAAAGGTTTGTCCATAGTTTCAGGCCTTCATTTAACCCATATCCCTTATAGACCCCATTTCAAGCCTATTAAAGACATGTTCATCTCTTTTGATAGGTAGAGTCAATTAGTGGAGATTGTTAGAATAAGCATGCATATGAGATATATAATATTTAAACTCAGTGAGACCTTTGGCCAAGTAATATGTATGTGCCTTTCTAAAGTGCAATAGTTCTTGCTTAAATAGAATTGGTTCTCAAGTTTAGTACAGTATCTAGGGTTATTATGTTATAGGCATATTAATTTTGAAAAATTGAGCATTGAGGTATATTGACACTTATTTGACAAATCAAAATATTTAAAAAAAATTAAATTAGGGTGTGCTTTTTCATACGTGCATTCAAGTTTAGAAATGCATATTATATTATCGAAACTCAATGGAGATATTAGGCAAAAGTGGGCTAATGAAAGGATCACTTACAAGGTCATGAAGAAGTTTCCATTGAAATGGATGTCTCTCATATCTCCAACTATGCTGCTTGGGCCCCACACTACTTATGCTTTCATAAAGCCATAGATGTGCGGTCTTTTGCTATCTTAATGCAAGACCTGAATGAGCATCTGGAAGGAATCAATGGGAACACTTTAATGAATCACCTCAGTTTATAAGTCAATGGAACCACTGTAAGTAACATCCATGCATATCATACATACATGAGCATAGCACACCTTATTTTATTACCTTGTATTGCCCATTCTTTTTCAAAATGAAGAGAAAAATACTATGAAGAAAACATTGAGAAGAAAATATGGAATCAGGGGATATGGAAGGCCCATCGCTTGAGAAGGACTAGTCACTTTGCAAAAATTAAGATGCATACTTGTAAAAAGAACCAAACAAAACACAAACATCAATTAGACCCTGCATGGGAACAAAATCAGTGGTTTGAGCCTACACAGGGGGAAAAACTTCTCTTTTTCAATCTTTGATTTTATACGTGTTCAAAATATTTTCAGACTCACTTTCAATATTTTGCCACGCAAGGGGCAAAGAAAGAATATAAGGGCTAGCTAAAAAATAGTTGAATATTTTTGCAAAGCGAAGAACTAAAGGAATAAAACAAATGGCTAGAAGAAAGCTAAAACTCTCATATGATAGAAGGTTAGCAGAGTCCATTGAAGAATGGAACAATCGGCTAAAAGCCAAAACATATAGATGATAGAAGGCCAGCATAATCCATTAAAGAATGGAATAACCGACCAAAAGATAGCCAAAACTAGAAGATGATAGAAGGTCAGTAGAAAACATTTAAGAATGGAACAACCGGCTAGAGAAAAGCCAAAAATTTTAGATGATAGAAGGTTGGTAGAATCCATTGAAGAATAGAATAACATGCTAAAAGAAACCCACAATTCTCAAATGATAGAAGATCAATTAAGCTAGAAGAGCTGAAGTTGATCTAGTTTCTCTTGACTCTTTGAAGCATCTAGAATATCTTGAGTCGAGAACCAAAATCCAATCTCAAGTCCAGAACCCAAATCCAGTCTTAGGTCTAGAACCCAAATCCAATTTCAGGTCCAGAACCCAAACCTAGTCTTGGTCCAAAACACAAATCTAGTCTCAAGTCCATAACCCAAATCCAATAGCGGGTCCAGAGCGCAAACCAAATCATGAGTCCAAAACTCAAAGCATCCAAGGTTAATTGCTTTTCACTCTCTGAATAAATTTAAGATCATTCAAGTAGGGGCCAAGACTATAGACCCTTAATTTTTGTCCAGTTCAAAATTAATTTTAATCTAAAGACTGGATATAGTTTGGTTTCAATAACAAGGTCCAAGTTAAATCATGTCTTATTTTTAAGCTTGAATTAGGTTCGATCATTCTAGAATTGGGCCAATACAGTAAGAATCAGTTTGATTTTTTCAAATTCAATATGGGACCAACTCGATATGAGAGGTTAATATCAAATTGGTGGCTAGCCAATTCGATATGAGATATATCATATTGAATTGATGAGCCAGCAATTCAATATGAAGAGCTCACATCAAATTGGTGGTTGACTAAATCGATATGAGGGCTCATATCTAATTGGTGAGCCACAAATTCTATATGATGTTAGCCCTCATATTGAATTGGTAGCCACTAGTTCGATATGTGGGGACAGGGACTAAGCCCAAGCTCGACCAGTTGCTTGCATTACTTTCCTAATCATGCTAAAACTGAAAAACTCATCAAGTATTCGAGCAACATAAGGATTACAAGCTGAAATTATCCCTAATTGAGCATTATAAATACAAAGCAACAATTAAGAAACAGGGATGGCAACAAGGATTAACCTAGCAACACAATTGAGGAAAAAGCAAAAAACAAATAGAAACTCAAAACCCAAAGACATGGAACCAAACATAACAATCAAGAAGGCAGTAGCTGAAAAGCATTTGTCTTTCGACTGTTCCACTCTACCAAGGTTAATAATGAATTAAAAGTTGTGGAGTCTACAAATGCACGTATCGTTTTCTTGCTTTGTTTAAATTAAAATTAGCAATCTTCATATTATTTTATGAATTAGGTATGCTGTGCAATTTTGGTTGATTTTATAAACTATAATTTTATCACCAATTTTATCCGAGACTTAAACTGATTATAGAACCCTAATCTTACATTGTTTACATAATTAGCTTTAATCCACATTCTAAAACTCTAATTCCATAAATCCAAATAATCATGTAGGTTTAATCTTAGTTGACATACCTTAGGTTTTAGTTTTAGGGTTAAACTTTAGTTTACATATTTCAGTCTTAGTTTGCACATTAAACCCTAGAATTGTATATCTAAACCCTTAAAATCCTAAAACCCAAAATTTCACCTTAAAACCCTAATTTTATGTTCAAAACCCTAAAAACCCCAACACACATCAACAAACCCTAATTGCATGTCTAAAACCCTAAAAACCCTAATTTCATATGTAGAACCCTATTTTGTATATCTAATGCCTAATTTAAGATTAAAACCTATATTTGATTATTTATTTTATTATGGCATGCTTATGATGAATGTTTTGCTTTATTTTGTTTATGATGAATGAGTTACTTTTATTTATGGTGGATGATTTGATGATTTAATGGTTTAATTATATTTAATTATTTGGATTTGGAAGTTAATGTAAAAGGCATATTTCCACCAAATGGTGGGTGCCTTATTAGGTTTTGTAATTTAAGTTATTTTATGGATTTTTTATTATTGTAAAGGACATGTTTTCACCAAATGGTGGGTGCCTTATTTTATATAATTGTATTTTGGACATTGGACATTATTGTAGTGGCATGTTTCCATCTTTTATAAGTGCCCATTTTGTTTGATTGTTTTGATTTATAATATGATGATTATTTATTTTTCAATAATTGCATGTAATATGGATAATGTCATAATAAGATAAAAATTTAATAATATTTAAACCTGAAAAAGAGGCTAATTCCAATGAATTGGGCACTATAGGGGTGTTGTGTCATTCTCACCTTCCGCATGCATACTCAATTTTCCATGGGATTTCTTAGGAATCAAGTCATCCCTTTTTATCTTTTCGGCCCTTCTAGGTGGCGACTCCATTTACTCCAATTTAGGCCCGTATTATCTGAGGTCCTAAGCCTAACAATGCCAGATTCGCAAGAACCATTACACTGAGAGTGAGGGAAAAAATGTCCGCTCACAAGTGCCCATATTATTTGGTTGTTTGATTAATAATATGACATTTTTTTATTTGAATAATTGCATGCAACATGAATGATATCATAATTGTAGCACCCTTATACTTTATATACACATAATACATACATCTGATATATGTATAATACATATACAGATGCAAGAATGTCAAATTTCCAATCTTTCAAAAATTTCCATAATTCTAAGAAAATATTTCAACATTTAAATTGTACTTTAGTAAAAAAATAAAAGTATTCATTAATACTTTAAGTACCAAAATACTATTTGCTTGACTAGTTGTTGCGTTGATATCCACTAACTTCTATGTACCCTAACCGCCAGAATGATAACTTCCCCTATCACTTCTTCTTCCAAAAATATGATTATTCTCTCTTTCCCATTTTTCTATTTGCAAATTAGTCCATTCACGCAGACTAGGTAAGACACCCCTTACTATCATTTGAATATGGTCGGACACATTTGGTCTCTTCTTAAGTAACGCACCCTTGTTCCTCCACCTCTTCATATAGTCAACAAAGTTCTCATTTTTTGTTTTACTGATAGTTTCCACCTCCATCAAGGTCACTTCCAATTCAACATTGTGCCCATATTGCTAAATGAAGGCTTTGTACAGCATATCCCAATTTTGTTGGGCACTTTCTTCCAAAGTTTTAAACTAGTTCTGCACAATAGGGTCCAAAGAAAGCATAAAATATCTCAGAGTTTGGGCTTTAGTAGCTCAAGCTGATTTCATGGCAGTGATGTACTACTTAACATGCAAGTGAGGATTTCATGTACCATTGTACTTAGCGAAAGAAGGCATTTTGCACTTGTAAGGGACTTCTTCATCTTGTTCAAACAGCTTGTCTACTTTCGACATCTTATAAACCTTTAGCTTCTTTTCAAACTTCTTTTCTAAATCAATAATCATTTTCTCCACATCTGAAGTTTCAGTCTTTTCCATAGTTGATTTCTCTACAGCCTTTATTTCTTTCTACGTATCTTGAGAATCTTGGAAGTATTGAGCCCAGTCATCATCATCAATCATTACTTTGTCATCATCAAAGGCCACTTCACTAACCTTGGCCTTTCCCTTGTCCTTCTGCTTCTTAGTACAAGAAGATCTTCAATAGTATTCCCTAATAATGCAGCCAACTGGCTTTTCATGTTTTCAGCTAGAACCCCCTTTAGAGTTGAGTGCGTCATCCACCATCTTCTGAATCTGTTCAAGTTCCATTGCTTTTGGTGAAAAGCTGACTGAGTTGTTGCTGGATTCTACATCACTGGCATAGGCTTTATTATTGTAAGCTCTTAAACTACTGAACTCTAGTACTGTGAGCCAGAAAAGATCAATGCTATGTAATGGAATGTATGTATGCATGTATACATGAATACAAAAATAAACAAACTAACTAAAAGAGTAAGAACGACCCTTCTAACATAATATCTTCCATACAGGAATGGCGAGTCTCTTTTCTTTGGTATATGATTAACAAAATATCAACATGGGATATCTTGTTTTGGAAAAGTTCACTCAAATGGTTTAACCAATAGTTGTATTTTCAAACTTAGAAGTCAGTCCATGGTAATTCCTGTTAATCAAGCCTTAATCTATTGGATCAACTGAAAATAGCTTTTATGATATATTATGGATTAAAAGTAAATTAAAGAGTTTATCATAAATATATTTCCCATATGGAAAAGCAACTAATGAGTCATGCCACAAACAAGCCTGTGATTAACGAGTCTTGGAACAAATTAGGCCAACAATTTATATTTAGTATTCCATAATTGACCTAAATATGTGCAAGGCCATTTAAGAAAAAAGGCTATGATAAAAGTTTGCATGAAAAAATAGTCTTGAGATCATTTTTTTGAAAATATTTAAGAGCCCATTGTAAAAAGGTTTGTTTAAAAATGAATGTTGGGCTTTGTATTTTTGCCATGAGGTAGAAAAGAATTTTTGATCCATTTTAGAAAAGTTTTATGTCCGAAGAACATCTTGAAAAATTTGAAAATAGTTTAGTCTTTTGGCTTTAAAGGAATAAAACCATTTTGAGCTTACAATATAATTAGATCATATTAGAAAAGGAACAAACCAAATAGGCCATGGTTCATACCAAGATATATCAATTATAGTTAGACAATAAGCATTTGGGTAAAAATTAAAGGAAAGTAACTAGGACAATTATATGAGCTTGAATCTTTGGGTTGAAAAGTTTAGGCTGCTCCCATAGCAAATATATACCAAAGGGTACAAGGCTATGAGTGGTTATACCATGCACAATCTCCATACCTTAAGTGAAAGTATGATATCACTTACACAATATAACACAGGCTACACAAGTCTCCTAACTAATAATGCATATAATGCAATCTAAATGATGCAATGGATAATATTATATTAAGAAAGAATAAAATAATATAAAGACCAACAAATTCAACTTCTCTTATCCCTAGTAGAGTCGCCACTGTGACCGGAGATTTTTGGCCCCCACTCCCATGTGGAATGGTTCTTGTGACTTCAGCGCTGTTAGGCTCAAGGTTATAGAGAACACGAGCCTAAACCTAGAGAAAAATGGAGTCACCACTCGGACGAGCCAAAAAAGAGAAAAAGGTGGATGACTCGATTTCTAAAGAATCCCCAACCCCCTAATGGGTTCAAAAAGTTAGGTACATATGGGGAAGGTGAGAATGACCCAGCACCACGATAATGCCCGGTTCATTAGAACCGGCCTCTTTTTCAGGTTCAAATATTATTATGGGGGAAATCCTTAGGCATATTGTAAGAGTTGCTCCTCCTGCACAACCTCCACCGCCAGTGCTCCAAAGATATCCTTTGGAGAGAATTAGAAAATTGGGAGCAGAAGATTTTAAAGCTTGTGACACTGATGAGTCTTCAGTAACAGAGTATTGGATGGAGAGGATTGTAAGAGTTTTTGATATTCTGCATTGTACTGATGAGGAAAGATTAGAATGTGCAATTTCCTTATTGCAAGAACAAGCTTTTGCCAGGTGGGATACAAAGAAGAAAGGTGTACCCGCAGGTAGACTTACTTGGGCATTTTTCCAAGAAGAATTTAAAAAGGAATATATTAGTGAGATCTATTTAGAGGAGAAGCATCGGGAATTTTTGTATCTTAAGTAAAGACAATTATCTGTGTCTAAATATGAGAGGCAGTTTATTCACCTCAGTAAATATTTTCCAGAGTTACTTGTATCTGAAGAAGAGAAGTGTAAGCAGTTTGAACAAGGTTGAATAGTTAGATTCGGGTGTATTTAATAGCAATGAGGATTAAAGAGTTTTCTACCCTTATTAATGCAGTGGTCGCTATAGAAAATGAGATTAAACAAGAGCAGGGATGAAAATAACAATCAAAGAAGGGATTTTCTAGTGAACAGCAACAGGGTAGCCAGAAAAGACAAAGAAATATTCAAGCCCAAACTCAGGGGTTTAGTAGAGGAAGTGGAGCTAGTTTTAATAAATCTAGAGGTGGTAGGTTTGGAGTGGCTACAGGCTCTTCTTCAAGAGTTGTTACTACACCTTGTCAATATTGTGGTAAGGGTCATGCAAGTGAAGATTGTTGGTATAAAAAGGGGGCTTGTTTGAAATGTGGTTCTTTAGAGCATAAAATCAGAGATTGTCCGACAATAAATTTATTAAAAGTTATGGAAGGACAAAGTTCTGTACAAAGGTCTCAGTCAAACCGTAAGACAGGTAGAGGTGGTCGACCCAGTGTTAGTCAGCAGAGAGGATCTAAAACAGTGAATAGACCTCAGACTCAAGGCAATGCTCCAGCTAGGGCTTATGCCATGAAAGCTGTGGAAGACCAGGATGCTCCTGATGTTGTAGTTGGTAAATTTTCTTTACTTGGTCTTGATGTGTATGCATTGTTAGATCCTGGTTCTACACATTCTTATATTTGCACAACTATAGCTTCAGGAAGGAAAATGTGTGTTGATAAACTTGATTTTGAGATAGAAGTTACAAATCCCTTAGGCCATAGTGTGAAGGTAAATAGAGTATATCGAAATTGTCCACTTATAGTTCATGATGTGGAGCTTTCTACTGATTTGATTGAACTACCATTCCATGACTTTGATGTAATCTTGGGAATGGATTGGTTGTTTTGACATCAAGCAGTTATGGACTACTGTAGTAAAGTTGTAACTTTTAAGATTCTGGGTTATGGTGAAATTATAGTCCAAGGAGAAAAATAATTTTATCCTTCTAGTTTGATTTCTGCAGCTAAAGCTAGAAGGTTAATTAGGAAGAGGTGTGAAGCTTATCTTGCTTATGTTAATGATACACGACATTCAAGCAAGGTTTTGGGAGACATACCTACAGTGAGTGAGTTTTCGAATGTTTTTTCAAAAGAATTACTTGGAGTACCACCAGAGAGAGAGGTAGAATTTGTTATTGATGCAGTTCCAGGTACAACAACAATTTCTATTCCACCTTATAGAATGGAACCTCCAGAATTAAAAGAATTAAAGGTGCAACTCCAAGAATTGCTTGGCAAAGGATTTTATAAAACCTATTGTGTCACCATGGGGTGCACCAGTTTTGTTTGTAAAGAAGAAGGATGGTACTTTAAGATTATGTATAGATTATCGACAGTTGAATAAAGTGACTACTAAGAATAAGTACCCATTACCTAGGATTGATGACTTATTTGATCAGTTGAGAGGAGCGGGTGTTTTCCCTAAAATTAATCTTAAATTGAGTTATTATCAGATGAAAATTAAAGAAATAGATATTCTAAAGATAGCTTTTAGAACTCGATATGGACATTATGAATTTTTGGTTATGCCCTTTGGTTTAACTAATGCTCCAGCAGCTTTTATGGACTTGATAAATCGAGTGTTTAAACCCTATTTGGACTAGTTTATAGTTGTTTTTATTGATGATATTCTGGTTTATTCTAGAAATAGAGAGGATCATAATAAGCATTTGAGAATTGTACTACAGACACTAAGAAAGAATCAATTGTATGCTAAATTTTTGAAGTGTGATTTTTGGTTGACGAAGTGGCATTTCTAGGACATGTAGTGTTAGCTAATGGTATTCGTGTGGATCCAAGTAAAATTAAGAGTATTTTGAATTGGTAGCGACCAAAGAATATAACAGAAGTCTAAAGTTTCCTTGGGTTGGCTAGATATTATAGAAGATTTGTGCATGGGTTTTCGAAGATAGTACTTCCCTTAACTAAGCTCCTTAGAAAAGAATTTAAATTTGAGTGGAATGCTCAGTGTCAAGCTAGTTTTGAAAAATTGAAGGCGATATTGACGAAGCACCTGTCTTAACCCAACCGATTCCAGGTAAAGACTATGTTATTTATAGTGATGCTTTTGATCAAGAACTTGGTTGTGTATTGATGCAAGAGGGTAAGGTAATTGATTATGCTTCTAGGCAATTAAAATATCATGAATTTAATTACCCTACACATGATTTAGAGTTAGCTGCTATTGTATTTGCTCTTAAAATCTGGCCACATTATTTGTATGGTGAAAGGTGTTATATTTTCACTGATCATAAAAGTTAGAAATACTTGGCAACACAAAAGGAACTAAATCTAAGGCAGAGAAGATGGATGGAATTGGTCAAGGATTCTGATTGTATCATCGACTATCATCCTGGGAAAGCTAATGTGGTAGCCGATGCTTTAAGTCGAAAGACATTAGTAGGTATGTTGTATACAAAATATTTTAACATTATATATATATATATTAAATAAACTAAATGATATCATGTGTTATGTTAGCAGAATTGAGGGTTGAACCAACCATTAGGCTAAAAGTGATAGAAGCTCATAAATAAAATAAAAAATTGTTAGAACTTTTGAAACAAGTGCATAAAGGGGAAAAGCCAGATTATGTTATGTCAAAAGATGGTGGAGTGTATTATAGAGATCGATTGTGTGTACCTGATGTGAAGGAACTGAAAGAATGTATATGTGTACTGTACATCCCGGAAGCAATAAGATGTACCAGAATTTGAAATCTCATTATTGGTGGCCTGGTATGAAAAGAGATATTACTGAATATGTGACTCGATGTTTAGTTTGTCAATAAGTAAAAGCAGAACATCAAGTTCCATCAGGTCTTTTGCAACCTATATCAATACCATATTGGAAGTGGGATAGAATCACTATAGATTTTGTGACTGGACTTCCAAATACCCAAAAGAAGTATGATACAATTTGGGTAATTGTTGATCAATTAACTAAATCAACTCATTTCCTTCCCTTTCGAGTTGACTATTCAATGAATGAACTTGCAGAGTTGTATTTTAATGAGATAGTCAGGTTCATGGAGTACCAACGTCTATTATTTCAGATCGAGATCCTCGATTTACATCGAGATTTTTGGAAAGTTTTCAAAAAGCATTGGGTACTCGACTTCATTTTAGTACAACATTTCATCCACAAATAGATGGTCAATCAAAAAGGGTGATACAAATACTGGAGGATATGCTTAGAAGTTGTATAATCGATTTTGAAGGTAGCTAGGATAAATATCTGCCTTTAGTAGAATTTGCTTATAACAACAGTTATCAAACGAGTATTGGAATGGCTCCATATGAGGCACTCTGTGGAAGGAAGTGTAGAACTCCATTGTGTTGGGTGGAATTGAATGAGTGCAAACTTGTAGGACATGAACTCATAAAACAAACTAAAGACAAAGTAAAGCTTATAAAGGATCGATTACAAATTGCAATGGACAGACAAAAATCTTATGCAGATTTGAAACAGCGTGATATTGAGTATAGTGTGGGGGATAAGGTATTTTTAAAAGTATCACTGTGGAAGAAAGTTCTTCGCTTTAGAAAGAAAGGTAAATTAAGTCTTGGGTTCATTGGACCATATGAAATACTTGAACGTGTAGGTTCAGTAGCCTATCGACTAGCTTTGCATCTAGAATTGGCTAAGATTCATAATGTATTTCATGTGTCGATGCTTAGGCCTATAGATCAGATCCTACACATGTGATTCAAGTAGAGTCTATTGAAATTCAGCCAGATTTGAATTATGAAGAAGAACCAGTGGCTATCTTAGCTCATGAAATAAAGGAGTTGCATAATAAGCTCATTCCTTTAGTAAAAGTGTTGTGGAGGAATCATTCGATAAAGGAAGCCACTTGGGAAAGCGAAGAGATAATGGGACAATAATATCCTCAATTATTTCAAGCGCCTATAACAGGTAAATTTTGAGGACGAAATTTCATTAGAGGGAGAGAATTGTAATGTTTAAAATTTTAGATACTAAACTTTTAAATTAATAGTGATAATTAATAGTGAATTGTGATATAAGTGATAAGGATAAGTGATGTAAATAGTGGATCTCAAAAATTTACTGAAGTAAATATTTATTTTTACTGTTTTACGAGATTTAAAATAGAATTAGAATCAACGGATAAGAAAGAGGGTGCACCATAACAAAGATGAGATTGGCCACACCAGATTAATATATATATATATATATAAGTGTGTGTAGGTGTGTGGACAGGTGTTATGCTTAGAGGTTTTTCTTTCTTTCTTTCTTCTTCTTCTTCCCACGTTCACCACCATTTTCACCATCAAAACTCCTTCTTGCTTCCTTCCTTCCAATATTTTGATCAAAACCAAAGAGAAAATAATGTTTAGTTATAAGTTTTGAGAAGATTAAGATAGAAAGTTGAGATTATTAACAAGTAATTAGAGAAAAAGAAGAGTTTGAAGAGGTATGTGCTTGTGATTTATAATTTGCAAATATATGAATTTTTATGAGTTTTAATGATTTATTATTTATAATGATATATTTCTTGAGAATATTGATTAAATGGATTGTTGAGTGAAAAAAATAACCTTTATATGATGGGTTTTGATTCTTAACTCAACCTTTATGAGAATTGAATGGTTTGATTTTGTTTTTATCCATATGAAATGGTTGAAAGTTTGATTAAGTTAAGTTGTAGTAGAATATTTGATATGAATTCTTTTTATGTCAAAACTTTGAGTTTGATATATTATCTTAGATCTTCAATATGTTTGTGTTTAATGAAGTTAAAAGTGCAAAATACATGATTTTGGGATGACACGGGCTTGGCTTAAAGGTGCTATGGGCATGGCATCAAAGTTGGAACTATTGGAGGAAGAATTACTCTGAAATAGTCCCAAAATCAATGCCATGGCCGTGGCAATTCAGTGCCACGACCGTGGTATTGAAAATGATGATGTTTCTTCAAAAACTTTTGATAAAACAGAGCAGTTCTAAATGCCACGGCCGTGTCCCTGGAAGGCCACGACCGTGGGGGTCTTTAAAGTCATCTCAATCCCACAAGTGTGGGGTTGAGATGCCACGGCCGTAGGGTATTTATATGATGTTTTTGACTTGTATTTTGTGATATATGGGCCTAGTATGAGGCTAATATGTTTATGTTTATTACTTTTGTGTTGGGAATTCATGTTTAAGTGTTGAAAGTATGAAAAAGAGTGGTAAACTTTGAATTTGTGATAAATATATATAATACTAAATGTTGATGAAAGTATTGTTTCATTGAAATGATATATACAATTCAGTGTTAACTACAAACTAATGAATTGCCCTAATCATACTGATTTTAGATCTAGCTTGAGATTGAATGGCTAGCCTAAAGGGAGGATATCCAAAGTGTTAGTGGGCACTCTGTGCCATCAATAGACACTCTGTGTCATCATACTCAGTGGGCATTCGTGCCATAGTGGGCCATTGGCCAAAATTCTATACAGTGGCATTAAATTGCCTTCAGTGACCCGTTATCCAAATCTAGAATTTGAATTCAGTGTGTTTGGGCATAATTAAAATACTTATCTATAATGAAAATAATTTATTATTCAGTTGTTGATAAATTACTCAATTCTGAATCTAATTGTACTTAGTATTTCAATTTACAGTGAATTTTGTTAATTTCTTTATTTAACATTCGAAAAGTAATGAAATTCGATGTTTCTAAATTATTTAATTGCTAGATCTCTTTTTATTAAATTTTCTTGCATATTATAAATACATAAGCACCACTAAGCTTTGCTTAGCGGGTTAGAATTATTTTTTGGCCCGCAGATCAAACAAGGAGAGTTGAGACCGCAGAGTGAGAGACTTACATACTGTAAATATTGTAATCTTTAAGGTTCACATAGCAAAACTTTATAATTTTATATGACAGTTGTACTAGTTTGAGAGTAGTTTGAGAATTTTATAATAACGTAAGTTTTCATTAAAAGTTCTTTATAAATATATGGATATATGTGTGTAATATAGAAACATAACAAGTTGGTGAAGTGACTTTTGATGATGAGAAGGTGATCATTGATGATGATGAAGAATTGGCTCAATACTTCTAAGATCCTCAAGACAAGAAGAAAGAACCAAAGATTGTCGAAATATCAGTTGTGGAGAAAATTGAAACTTTAGATGTTGAAAAGATGATTGTTGTTCTGGAAAAGAAGTTTAAAAAGAAGCTAAAAATTGAAGAATTGTTCGAGGTTGACAAATTGTTTGAGCTAGATGAAGAGGTTCCATACAAGTTTAAGATGCCATCCTTTGCAAAGTTTGATGGAACCAGAAATCCTAACCTCCATGTGAAGCAGTATATCACTACTATGCAGTTTGCCTGAGCTACTAAGGCTTAAACTGTAAGGTACTTTATGATCTCATTGGATCCTATTATCCAAAATTCGTTCAATACCTTACATGATGGCACACAAAAGAGCTGGGATTTGCTATACAAGGCCTTCATCCAATAATATGGATAAAATGCAGAATAGGAAGTTACTCTAATGGAGGTGGAGTCCATTAGACAAAGGCCGAACAAAAACTTCGTGGACTATATGAAGAGGTGGAGAAATAAGGCTACATTGCTCAAGATAAGGCCTAATGAATCCGATTAAATTAGAATGATTGTGAGAGGAGCATTACCTAGCCTTCGCGAAAGGATGTCTCATATACTCATCTAAGATTTCAAGGACCTTCTCCAAGCTGGTCTACAAATTGAAGAGTGGGAAAGAGAGAAGGACTGCTTTTCAACAAGAAGGAACGAGAAAGGAAACTACCAGTCTGGTAATCAAAGCATGCAAAAGGCAGTTGGTGTTAATGCTACTGGCCAAGAAGGAAGAAGGTAGTTTTCAAAATTGGGGAAACCTTTGTCTTGGGTCCTCAATAAGCTACAAAAGAAGGGATTGTTACAACCCTTAAATCCTCGTCCTTTGCCTAACCCTCTCCCACCTAATTTTAACACTAAGGCATTTTGTTAATTTCATCAAATGTAAGGGCATGACACAGATAGATGTGTGAAATTGAGGCATTAGATCCAAAATTTCATTGATAATGGAAAGCTGTCTGAGCCCAACAAGCCAAACACCAAAGACAATCCATTGCCAAGGTTCAATAGAGTACTACCACCGGCGACCTTCATGATTGGAGGAGGGTTGCATGAAAGTTCTGTTATGTCTTATTTCCAAGATGTGGGTGGAGAAGCAACCAAAGAAGAAATGGTATTTAGCAAAGTTAAACAAGCTATAGTGGGTAAAGAAGTAGCAATCTGTGTTGTGAATGAGTTTTGGGATTCAAGCGATAGTGATGATAATCTTGTACCCAAGAAGGAGGAATGGACCTGGTCTAAGCCCGAAGAAGATGAAGTAATGAACAGTAGATCTTGTAAGCCTTATGCAAGGCCACCACCTGAGGAGGTAAAAGCTAATAAAGGAAAGGAAGTTGAAGTGGGGAACAAAGAAGAGGAAGATGATACTGTGCTTAAGTAGTTGAAGAGAACCTGATGCGGAACCCTATGGCAATGAAGGCCTCAAACCCCAACGCACGCTTCGATATAGGAATCTAAGAACAAGGATAAACCACCCTCTATAGCACCCAATGCTTAGCGAAGCAAGAACACTAATGACGGAAGGATTTGGAAGGACGGATCAGAAGAATGCCACAATCGAAATTGATAAGTTAGTCTGATTCGTGATGCAATCAATGAAAGAAGCAAAATCTCTCACTCTCTCAAAGATGGCCGCAATTTGCATAAAAAGCAATCTGAATATAATTTTATCAAAAGTTCCTCTTACAAGAAAATAAGGCCCTATTTATAGAAAAACAAATTAAAATTCGTAACTATCCTAACCCTAGTGAAAAAAGGAAAATTACAAAGTCAAAATCCTTGTCAAATAAGGAAAATATCATCCTAACCAACTAAGGAAAGAAGGATCCTCGTCAAATAAGAAAAATATCATCCTAACCAACTAAGGAAAGAAGGATCCTTGTCAAATAAGGAAAATATCATCCTAAACAACTAAGGAAAGAAGGATCCTTGTCAAATAAGGAAAATATCATCCTAACCAACTAAGGAAAGAAGGGAACCACATCCCATGTGCATGGGTGTGAACACAGCCCATGTGCATGAAAGAATAGGCTGCCCATGTGACAAAAGTGGTCCAAAAAAACCTAATTTCGTCCAAGGCCCATGTGCTTGCATGTGGGCTGCCTTCCTTTCTCCTTTCTTGCTCCTCTAGCCCATTTTTAAAGCCTTATCTTCCATATAAACATTCAGCATCACAATCAGCCTTTGTTGGTCTTCCAGCTCCATACTGCACTTGCTTATTGCTAATTCAGTCACCTCCCTTGTAACAAAGTCTTGAACATGCAATCCAAGAGTGATGCCATACTTCCTTGCTTTATTCCTTGTCAATGGTCCTTGTTGTAGCACCAAAGGATCCTTGCCATGCTGGTTTACATCAGAACCCAAGCAAATGTTAGCATTTGGGATTTATTGGCCACTTCTAAAAAGTACTGTGAAACTATGGCCAAGGCCTTGGCTAGCATGCCAATTTCCACCTCCACAACACTGGAGGAGCTGATTAACTTCATAAAAGTTGAAGGAGTAATGAAATGTGAAGATATTCAAAAGAAGAGTGAAGTTAATATGGGAATGGTATCTTTCTCAGATGCAGATTTAAAGGAAGAGGTAAGAGATCAAATTTGTCCTCTCTTTATCAAAGTAGAAATCAAAGGAAAAAGGACTCCATGTGTGATGGTTGATGATGGGTCCTCCATAAATGTTTATCCACTTAAAATATTTCCAAAGCTAGCTATATTAATGAGGGATCTAAGCCCAACCGAGGTAACCATTAGGGCTTATGACAATACCAAGAGGCATGCTGAAGGGACTTTTAAAGCTGTTGTGAAGGTTGGCCAAATTGAATCTATTGTTGAATTTGTGGTTTTTGACATACCAATTACTTTTGCTCTACTTTTGGGATGACCATGGTTTCATCCTCTTAGTGGAGTTCCTTCCACCCTTCATCAAAAGATCAAGTTCCCTAATAGAAATGAGACAGTGGCCATCAAGGTTGAAGATAATGAGGTTGTTAATACTCTAATGATTGAGAGGCCTCTTAATCGTTTCCAAGTAGCTGCAATTTTTGATGATGAAGTAATGGACTCCAAGGTTTTGAACATGATGAAGAACATGAGCTATCTTCCTGGTGCTGGTCTTGGAAAAAGCAAGGCCGGTATGACAAAGCTTCCAAATTTTAAAACTCAAACTTCCAAGAAAGGGTTAGGATATGAAGAAACCAACAAAGATGTCTAGCCAAAGAAGAATGAGAAGATGAGCTTCCCACCACTTGAAGAGATCTTTGTCAAAGCTCCAGAAATGGGACCACTACAAGGAAAGCTCGAGCCAATCATGTTCATGAGAAAGTTGATCCTGGGTTTTGAAATTTTTACTCATGTTGTCGAGATAGTGGAACAAGTGAAGAAAGAGCTCACCCTGCCAGCAGACAAGGAGCCCAATTTGGAAAGGAAGAAGGAAGTTGTCCTGAAAGATGAGAAAACTTCAGAGGAGATTGCTGCCCTAGTTGAAGAAAAGTTTAAAGATGTCCTGCTTTATGATTTTGAGAACAATGACAATGATTTTGATTTTGATTTTAATTTATCTGCTTTGTATGAGGATGTGTGAGCGGGGATTTTCCCCCCACTCCCGGTGGATTGGTTCTTGTGACTTCGGCACTGTTTAGGGTCGGGGCCTTAGAGAACACGGACCTAGGTCCGAAGAAAATGGAGTCGCCACCCAGACGGATCGGGAAAAAGAAAGGGGTGGATGACTTGATTCCTAAGGAATCCCCAACCCCCTAATGGGTTTGAAAAGTTGGGCACGTGTGGGGAAGGTGAGAAATGGCCCAGCACCCCCACAATGCCCGGTTCATTGGAACCGGCCTCCTTTACAGGTCTTAATATTATAAAACTCTTAAATATAACAATATTATCCATATTACACGCAACAATTGAAATAAAGCATCATTATATTAAAATCAAAGCAATGTCCAAACAAAGCAAATAAATGGACACCTATCCGAAGATGGAAACATGTCCTTACATCATCCATGTCTAAACTAATAGGACACCCACCAAAAGGTAGAAAACATGTCCTTTACATTGGTCTAAGATATAAAAGCAATTTAAATTACATGATATTTAACTAATGAGGCACCCACAAAGTGGAAACATACCTCTTACAATTTTAATACTAAAACAAACAAATAATAACAATAAAGAAAACATCCATCCATGATAAATTTAATAAATCAAGCATTGAAATTAAATAAATCAACCATCAAAGCATATGATAAACTACATAATCAAATCTAAACTTAAATAAAGCAAGTAAAGATACAAATTAGGGTTTACTGTTTCTATTTAAAGTTCTTTAATTAACATTTAGGGTTTTGGGATGTTAGTATTATTATTGTTAATTGTTTAGGTTACTGTAATGGTTTTGAAAAATTGGAATGGATTAGGGTTTCATGAATCAAATCAGGGTTTAGGGGTAACATTATGAAATTAAGGTTTTAGAATCTTAAGACATTAGGGTTTATAATTCATAGCTACTGAATTGTGATTTTAGGTTTATTGGATTATGGCTTTAGGGTTTAGATTAACTAGTTTGGGATTTTTAGTTCGCTGAATTAAGGTTTAGGAAAACTTGGGTTTACTATTTTGGTTTTGCAAAAATTAGGGTTTTTGGTATTTTAGAAAACATATTTTGTTTTAGGATTTAAGAAAATAGTTTAGAGTTTTATAAAAATAATTATGATTTTTAGAAAACATAAAGAAAACTAGGGTTTGGAAATTTAAGAAAACATTTGGAGATTTTGGACAAAAAGTTATGATGTAGATGAAAATAGTTCAAGGAAAATAATTTATGGTTTTAAAACTTTTGGAAACAGAAGAGAAACAATTTTAGGATTTCAAGGTTTTGAAAATCGAAGAGAAACAATTTTGGATTTTAAGGTTTAAAAGAAACGTTTTAGAGTTTTTTAAGGTTTTGATCAATTTGTATGATGAAACAATTAATTCAATTTGAATAATGAAGCTTCTGTAAAGAAAAAAATAAAGAAAATAGAGATTCAAACCTCTGTTCGTTGGTTCCACCAAAAAATTACTTTCTGGATGAACAAAGACAAAGGCAGTGTGGCTAAATTGTTGATTGCTTGCTTGTTGCTAATCTTCTCTGGCTAGGGTTTTCTATAATCCAAGTTTAAAAGTTCAAATTTTGATCCCCTAATCAAAGTCCCAAATCTCAAAGTTATCGTCCCTTAATTCTGAGTTTTAAAGTGTTATTTATAGGAAAAATTATAAGCCTAGTTCTAATTGTTTAAGGAAACTAAAATTAATTAAGAAAAGAAACTGAAACCAAATGGAATTTGATTTCGGAAAAAATTGCGTTGGAAAATTTTGCTGGCAAAAACTGCGAGCGTTGGAGAGGATTACGAGAGCTGGGTGGCGAAAATTGTGAGTACTGGCTAAATTGGCTGGGCGGCCAGCCAATTCGCCATAGGAATTTCCTGCGGGCAAAATTGCCCAAGGCCATTTCGCCCGCAGGAATTCCTGCGGGCGAATTGGCCTTGGCCGATGAACTTTTCGTCGCCGATTTTTTCGTCGCTGATTTTTATTTTTATTTATTTATTATTATTATTTATTATTATTATTATTATTTATTATTTTTATTATTATATTTTTTATTAACTTCACCATTTTTATTTTTATTAAAAATTATAAATAATAAATACTAAAATAAATATTATTTAATTCAAATACCACAAAAATTATTTTGGACTATATAAAAAAATAACAGACCAGACTGGGTCAAAAATTAAGGGTCTATAGATGGTGATATTTTTTTTTTCCAAAATGAATGCAATAAAGTCTGATTTTGCTTACTTGTGTGATGTTTCTCCTGATGGTTGCATATATTCAAATAGTGGTTACCTGAACATCTTTAATATTAACTCTGTTGATACACAATCATTAAATTTGGGAACAACCGAAAATCCTAAAAATATTAGCATAGCATCCGGCTTTCTCCTAATGAGAGAGAGAGAGATTTGAAAAAAATATTTAATAAACATGAAGAAGTATTTGCTTGGTCTTTTGAGGATATGCCTGGAATAGATCGAGACATAGCCGAACATTTGATTCCTACTTACACTCACATGAAACCTATCAAACAAAAGCTTAGGCGTTTGAGGCCGGAATGGGCTGAATTGGTTAAAGAAGAGGTCACTAATATAAGTAAAGTTCCTTGAAGTGATAGATTATCTAGACTAGCTAGCCAACATAGTACCCGAGCGAAAGAAAGATGGAAGAATTAGGGTCTGTGTGGACTATAGAGATTTAAACAAGGCTTCCCCTAAAGATGATTTTCCTTTACCCCATATAGATATTCTCATTGATAGTGTAGCCTTTAGCGTGCTACACTCGTTTGCATATGGATTTTTTGGATACAACCAAGTGGTAATGGCCCAAGAGAATAAAGCTAAAACTGCTTTCATTAAAACATGATGTAATATCCTAAACAATACCCTAAAATTTTGGAAATGCTTATTGTTGTAATTGAATTAAATGATTTAAAGTGTATATTTTATTAAGTGAGAAGATAAAAGAAGGAGTGTGTATATGTTGCATATATAGAGATATATATAACATATACAAGTCAATGTTTTAATTATGGTCAAATGAGATATTTGATTATTAGTGGAAGATGATATTTATATTATTATAATATTTAATTGCTTGATTGAGATTAAAGAGAGTTTTTGTGTGGTTGAGAGAGGAGATTTGCTTTGACTTGAGGAAAGCTCATCTTCATCTTCTTCTTTTTTTCTCCAAGATTCGGCCATCACCATTATCAAGAGGAAAGAGATTTTTGTTGATTCCTAACTCAAGCAATTGAAGGGTTTCAAGAGATCAAGTTGGAGTTTTAAGGATTTTCTTCACTTTTGGTAACTTTTCAACTTGTTTCTTTGATTTCTTTTGAGTTTGAGTTTTGAGTTTGGTGGATGATTGGTGTAGTTGTGTGTATGGTTGATTTTGGTATGTTTGAAGTTGTTTTGTTTAATTGACTTTGATTTTGGGGTTGGATTGAAGAAAAGGGTTAAGTTTGGTGAAGAAAATAAGAGTTGTGGGTGTTGTGACTTTGAGTTGTGAAATATGGTTGTGTTTGTGTTTTGATGCATGTAATTGAGTTGTTTTGATGTTATGCAAGTTTATTTTGGTATATTGACGATTTCGGTTAAGTTTGTTTGGAATGGAAAAGGGTAAAAGAAAGATGATAGTTGGATGTGGCATTTTTGGTGTCGATTTTAGGTTTTTGGCCTGACACACCCATTGGCACGGCCATGTCTTTGGGCATGTCATTGGTTCTGTTTTCAGTATGGGTGACACAAGCAGTGACACGCCTATGTCACTGAGCATGTCACAGCTTCTGTGTTGGAGTAGTATTGACATGTTCAGCGACACGCCATGTCACTGAGCGTGTCATAGCTACTGTGTTGTTAGAAGATTGACACGTCCAGTGACATGCCCATGTCACTGAGCATGTCATAGCTTCTATGTTGGAGGAGGATTGACACATGCAGTGACATGCCCATGTCACTGAATGTGTTAAAGCTTCTGTGTTATGGGTTTAGGGCACGATCAGGGACACTCCTATGTTGTTAAGTGTGTCATGTGTAGAGTTTGACCTAGATAGTTCTTATTCTTATTTTCCTACGTGTATTGCTAAGTGAGTTTGTATAATCATCTTTGCATTAGGTTTTGAAGAGATTTGAGTTTCCCTAATCCAAGTGTTGAAGGATTTTTAGAAGAGGAGGTTGTTATATTGGTGTTTGTTGCTCTTAGAGGTAAGTACAAACCTTACATGATTGCATACATTTACATGACTTTGGGACTTAACACACTTAATTGGAAAATGTGTTAAGTTACCTATTATATTGTTGATGTATGAGAATTATGCTATGATTTGCATTATGTAAAATATGTGAAATATATGTTGAGGATTCAAAATATATGAATAATGTAATTGGCTATGTATACCCTAATGATAATATGTGAAGACATTGGTGATGGATATAATGAGATAAATGAAATATTTGGGGCATTGTGCCTAAATGATCATGAGAATGGATTTGATAATGAACTTATGAAAGAATTGTGTGCCTAGTATGTTATTCAATTTTCAGAGTTTTGTTGTTGGTGGCATGCCTAAAACTAACAATCCGTTGAAACTAGGTTGGGCTTGGTCCTTGAAGCCAGATTGGGTTGATGCTGAGCTCCCCTTGAAGTTTGGTTGGGCCTAGTCCTTGAAGCCTAGTTAGGATGTTACATATGAGGAAATCCTCATTGTGATAATGATTCGCCTTCGGGCTAGATAAATGTGATTATTGGACCAAAGCAGTAACTCTAGAATTTGAATGACATATTAGTTTCTTTTGGGCCCATGCTGGTCTTTGCTTTAATGTGAATTATGAATGATTATATAATTGAACAATATAATGAGATTTAATATTATAAAATATGATATCCTTGTATATTGTTTATAATTCTTGAAAGTTTGACATTGGCATTACATTTAAACCATATTGGTATCTTGGGTTGTACCACTAAGCTTTGGCTTAGCGCGATTGTGATTTATTGTGCAGGTGACAGGGTAGATCCAGTTGAACCAGAAAGTTTAGCTAGACCAAGTTGAGTCTAGGCTTGTGATCCCTTGTGAAGTGTTGATTTTGGACTTCAAGATCAGAGATGAACTGTCAAGCATGTATAAACTCTATATTTTTGTAAATACTGATTTTGATGTATATGTATGTATATTCTGCTACTTATTAAACAAATGTTTTGGATAAACTTTTAAGGTAATGGAGATATATGTAAATGCATTTTAACAAGGGATGTTTCATCTATTACTTTCTATAATATAGTTATAAATGTTTGAAATTTACTTAGATTGATTGATAATGTTTTGATGTTTAAGTTTAAAGATTGGTTTGTCGAAAAAGGATTGTGACATTCTTGTATCTGGTATACGTATATTGCATATTGTGAGTATATGTGGTGTATGTATATTGGGTATAGGGGTGTTACACTTGTTTTGCAATCAGAGCCTAGTTTTGAGGATTCTCAACCTAGGTGAATTGTAATAAAAAGAAAATTGAGATTTTAAAATATGGTTTTTAAATAAGACACATGCATTGGCACTGACAGTTTCTGATCTTTGATGAGGTAATCTTCTGCTGTGTTTGCAAATATAGGTAGTGATGGTGTCTCAGTCACGTCAGTCCATTGAAGGTAGTGCTGAGAGTGTAGCTCCTATTGAGGGTAGAGTAGAAGCTAGAGTTGAGAGAGCTGGAGAGGCACCTGCTCGTGTGTCAGAGAGACCCGCTGCTGATGAGATTCCACCGATTTGGTTACGGCATATGGTAGAATTGTTGAGGCAGAGTCCAGTGCAGCAGCCGCCACCGCAACCACAGCCATAAGTACCGGTGAGGTAGTATGATAAATTGAGGAAGTTCGGAGCTGAGGATTTCTTTGGTACTATAGATCCTGCAGTAGCTGAGCAGTGGTTAGATAGTGTTCAGAGGGTATTTATCCAACTGCAAGCTACTCCTGAGGAAAAATTTGATTATGATAGATCCCTTCTGCAAAGAGATGCTTATGATTGGTGGAAGACAGTTCCACATGCAATGGATGATCCACCAACCCTGACTTATGCTGATTTTCTGTGGGAGTTTGAGCAGAAGTATACTCCGAGGGAGTATAAGGATGTGAAGAAGATGGAGTTTTTGAATCTGAGATAGGATAACCGAACAGTGATAGAGTATGACATTGAGTATATCCGGTTGAGTCATTATGCCGGTGGAATTATATCAGATGAGATAGACCTGTGCAGGAGATTTGAGGAGGGGTTGAGACCCTCTATTATGTTTATTATTGCTGGTTCCCGATATCAAGATTTTTCTCAATTGATTGTAGCTGCCAGAAGTGTTGAGAGAGCACAGGGTATTGCAGCAGCTTCTACTGAGGAGAAGACTAGAGTTAGGAGACCCCTGAGTGAGGCAAGGTCTTCATCTGTGAAGAGAGGAAGAGGAGGGTATTCTTCGAGGTTTATCAGGGGCCAGAGCAGCCTAGTAGGTCAGTACAACATCAAAGACAGAGACTGAGACCTACAGTTTCCGTGGCTAGTGCACTGACCCCAGTGGTTCAGAGGCCCATTTCTTATACATGTGTCCATTGTGGTAGAGCACATGGTGTGCTTATTGGAAGACTGATGGACCAAGAGTTTGTATAGATGTGGGTCACCGGATCATTTCCTCAAAGATTACCCTAAGCTACCGGAAGATAGACAAACTGATACTGCAGCTTCTTGACCTAGTGTTAGAGGAGGTCGAGGAGGCAGAGGTTTTAGTAAAAGTGGTCGACCTGGGATTAGTCAGAGAGGAGGCTCTACATCCGGAGGCAGTAGGCCAGATGAGGCTGGGCCATCTCAGCGAGTGTATGTGATGCAGAGGCAGTCGGATGCTTCAGCCGTTATTGCGGGTACATTTTCTTTATTTGGTATTTTAGTTCTTGCTCTAATAGATCCTGGATCTATTCATTCATACTTAAGTGCATCTATCTTGCCTGTGACTAAATTGCATTCAAAGTCCTTAGGATTTGATGTTTTGGTGACAAATCCTTTACGGCATAGTGTGGTAGTTAGCAATGTGCATCGTAATAGTTCAGTTATGGTGCAAGATGAGGAATTCCTTTGGGATTTGATTGAGATGCTTTTTAAGCAGTATGATTTAATAGTTCAGTTAGGCATGGATTGGTTGTCCAATCATGCAGCTATGGTAGACTGTCAAAATAAGTGTGTTACTTTGAGAACCGGTGATGGTAGAAGTGTGATGGTATCTAGTGAGCGGAGACAACTTGCATCCATGTTTATTTCAGTTGTTGCAGCTAGGAGGATGATTTGAAAAGGGTGTGATGCTTATCTTGCTCATGTGGTAGATACCTGAGTAGTGGGTTCTCGGATTCATAGTATACCCACAGTTATAGAATTTCCAGATGTTTTTCCTGAGGTGTTGCCAGGGATACCCCCTAAGAGAGAGGTTGAGTTTGGTATCTATTTGTTGCCCGGTACAACTCCCATCTCTATTACTCCCTATCGAATGGCACCTGCTGAGTTAAGAGAGTTGAAGGTGCAGTTGCAGGAGTTGTCGGATAAAGGGTTTGTACACCCTAGTGTGTCTCCATGGGGAGCGCCTATTTTGTTTGTGAGAAAGAAGGATGGTACTTTTGTTAGTAAATCGAGAAGAATCTGCAACCCTTTTGCCGCAGTGGAAAACAAAAATTATCTTTCAATTTATTCCCAGGATACATGCGATCCATTCAGTTCGATAAAAGAGATTCGAAACTAACCTTTTGTGTAGCTTCAAATCGATTAACAGATGCTACCTTCTGAAGACGAACACCCTCTAGCGAAGTCCACACTAACGTACGTCGGTCTGAGTGCTAGCTCACCAACGGCAGTGGCTGAACCTTTTTAAAAATGAAACTAGGGTTTTTAGGTTTTTCTCTTCTTCCGTTTTCTTTCAAAATGAATAATGATCAGATCATCATCCCTCTAGCCCTTTTAAAACCGTTTAAAAGACTTTCCTTGTCAAAACCCTAACTGTCCATATCCTATATGGACCCACGTTTTTAATAATTATTATCTAATAATAATTATTATAACAATATTATTATTAATATCTAATAATAATAATAATACTAACAACAATAATAAAAATATAATTATTATTATTTAAGTACAGCCTACGTTCTATGTGTGTGACCCGATAGGCTCATATTAACTGGTAGTGTATTTCAATCTCTATTGAAATGCACAAATCATAATTGGCCTCTAGCAAGACAATCATGAGAATCATTATAAATGAAAACCTGAAATAGTACATGCATTAATCCCTTTGTCACACGATATCTAGTTTGAACATAAGTCATAGTAAATGTCATACTTATATTGTCCAAACTTATGATTACTCGATCTCCAAGTTAACTGATAAACAAATAAGATTGATCTTATATCAACTTATTTGAGCACGGCCATGCATTTCTCAGTTACACTTATCGAGGGGCCCAGAAGATATCTCTCTCATAGAGAGGGACAAATTCCATCTTGATTGTTCATTTTCCTCTACATAATTTTTACCATGTTCAAGCATAACCTTTATAATTATCTAGTTACAGATAACGTTTGATCATGTCAAAACATAATATTCCTTATGTTGGAAACTATGACAATGTCAAGTCAAAGGATTAAATGAAAACTATTATGAGATACACTTATGACATTAAACCATGAAGTGATATCTATGTGGGTCTATCCAATACACTGTTCTCTAACATGTATCCATAATATTGATTTGTATCTTCATACCTATAATCATCTTATGATTATCAAATCAATATTACACTAGTTATATTTATTATTATCTCCATAACAATAATAAACCAGGGATATAATCATTATTATATATAACATGCAAACATAACAATGATAATAAAAACTTCTTTATTAATAACAAAATGAATAACATTAAGGTCCAAATCAATGGCCTAGGGCATATACACTAACAACTTTGAGATTGTACATTGATTATAGGCAGTTGAATAAAGTGACCATCAAGAACAAGTATCCTTTACCTAGGATAGATGATCTCTTTGATCAATTGAAGGGATCAGCAGTATTCTCTAAAATTGATTTGATATCAGGGTACCATCAGTTAAGAGTCAGAGCTTAAGATGTATCCAAGATAGCTTTCCACACAAGGTATGGGCATTATGAGTTCTTGGTGATGCCTTTTGGATTGATGAATGCACCAGCAATTTTTATGGATTTTATGAATAGGGTGTTTAGACCCTATCTAGATTAGTTTGTGGTGGTCTTTATTGATGATATTTTGGTGTATTCGCATAATGAGGAGGACCATGATAAGCATTTGTGGATTGTATTGCAGACCTTGAGAGAGAAGCAATTGTATGCTAAGCTGTCTAAATGTGAGTTTTGGCTTGATCAAGTGACTTTTCTCGATCATGTGGTTTCAGCGGAAGGTATAGGAGTTGATCCGAGTAAAGTTAAAGCTATTTTGAATTGGAGTCCATCGAAGACAATGACTGAGGTTAGAAGTTTTTTGGGTTTGGCAGGCTATTATCTACTATTTGTGAAAGGTTTCTCTTTGATAGCTACTCCACTCTCCAGATTACTTCGGAAGGGAGTTAGATTCATGTGGACAGATCAGTGTCAAGCAAGCTTTGAGTAGTTGAAGGAGATGTTGACTCAAGCTCCTGTTCTTACTTTGCCTGTAGAAGGTAAACCATATGTGATTTACAGTGATGCTTCACATAATGGTTTAAGTTGTGTTTTGATGTAGGAGGGTAGAGTCATAGCTTATGCTTCTTGGCAGTTGAAGCTGCCTGAGTTGAATTATCCGACACATGATTTGGAGTTGGCAGCCATAGTTTTTGCTTTAAAGATTTGGCGACATTATCTTTATGGGGAGAAGTGTTTCATTTATACAGATCACAAGAGTTTGAAATACTTGGGTGTGTAGAGGGAGCTGAATCTTCGGCAAAGACGGTGGTTAGAGTTGATTAATGACTACGACTGTTTGATTGATTATCATCCTGGCAAGGCAAATATAGTTGCTGATGCCTTGAGTCGAAAGTCTTTAGCAGGTTTGACTGCTTATTCACTCTCATTGCTTGTTGAGTTGAGAGCGTTGCATGCTAGATTTGAATCATGCAATGATGATGCTTTGTTAGCTCAGTTGCAATTGAGACCGGTATTGTTGGATCATATAAGGGAGGCTCAATTAGCAGATGAGAAAATCTAGAAAGTTGTTTTGGATTGTAAAAAGGGTGAGAGTCGAGATATCCATGTGAGAGGTGATGATAGCTTATGGTACAAAGATAGATTGTGTGTTCCTAATGATGCAAGATTGAAAAAGATAATTTTGGACGAAGCACATCAGTCGGCTTTTACTATGCACCCTGGGAGTACTAAGATATATCATGAATTGAAGCAACATTACTGGTGGTCAGGTATGAAGAGGGACATAGCGGAGTTTATATCCAAATGTCTCACTTGTCAAAGAGTGAAGGCCGAGCACCAAGTTCCTTCAGGGTTGCTCCAACCTTTATCAGTGCCTCAATGGAAATGGGAGCGAGTAATGATGGATTTTGTGACTGGTTTGCCATTGACTCAGAAGAAGCATGATGCCATTTTGGGTGATTGTTGATCGATTGATGAAGACAGCTCATTTTCTTCCAGTTCGGATGGACTATTCTCTTGAGAAGTTGGTTGAACTGTATATCAGTGAGATAGTGAGATTGCATGGAGTCCCAATTTCTTTGGTATATGATCGAGATCCCAGTTTACTTCAAAATTTTGGAAGAGCTTGCATAATACTTTGGGTTCTCGGTTGCATTTTAGCACTGCTTTCTATCCTTAGACAGATGGGCAGTCAGAGAGAGTGATACAGATTTTAGAGGATATGTTGAGAAGTTGTGTCTTTGATTTCTCTGGGAGTTGGGACAGATTTGTGCCACTAATGGAATTTGCCTATAACAACAATCATCAATCCAGTATTAAAATGGTACCTTATAGGCATTGTATGGTAGAAGATGTAGGACGCCTCTATGTTGGGATGAAGTTGGAGAAGGTAAGTTGGTTGGTCCCGATTTGATTAAAGAAACGGAAGAGAAAGTGAAGATAATTCGGGATCGATTGAAAGCAGCTTCAGATCAATAGAAGTCCTATTCAGATTTGAAGAGGAGAGACATAGAGTTCAATGTAGGAGATAAAGTATTTTTGAAAGTGTCTCCTTGGAAGAAAATTTTGAGATTTGGCCATAAATGGAAATTGAGTCCTCGTTTCATTGGACCTTATGGAGTATTGGATAGAGTTGGACCAGTTGCTTATCTACTCGCTTTGCCACCTGATTTGGATAGAATTCACAATGTCTTCCATGTTTCTATGCTACGGAGGTACAGATCAGACCCATCTCACATTTTATCAGTGGAATCTATTGAGGTGAGTCCGGATCTAACTTTTGAAGAGGAACCAGTGGCTATTTTGGCACATGAAGTGAAAGAGTTGAGAAATAAGAAAGTGCCACTTGTGAAGGTTCTTTGGAAGAATCATGCTAAGGAGGAGGCAACTTGGGAGAGTGAGCAAGTGATACGAGGACAAAATTTATTTGTAGAGGAGGAGAATTGTAATATCCCAAACAATACCCTAAAATTTTGGAAATGCTTATTGTTGTAATTGAATTAAATGATTTAAAGTGTATATTTTATTAAGTGAGAAGATAAAAGAAGGAATGCGTATATGTTGCATATATAGAGATATATATAACATAAACAAATCAATGTTTTAATTATGGTCGAATGAGATATTTGATTATTAGTGGAAGATGATATTTATATTATTATAATATTTAATTGCTTGGTTGAGATTAAAGAGAGTTTTTGTGTGGTTAAGAGAGGAGATTTGCTTTGACTTGAGGAAAGCTCATCTTCATCTTCTTCTACAAGAGCTGGCTATCACCATTATCAAGAGGAAAGAGATTTTTATTGATTCCTAACTCAAGCAATTGAAAGATTTCAAGAGATCAAGTTGGAGTTTTAAGGATTTTCTTCACTTTTGGTAAGTTTCCAACTTGTTTCTTTGATTTCTTTTGAGTTTGAGTTTTGAGTTTGGTGGATGATTGGTGTAGTTGTGTTTATGGTTGATTTTGGTGTGTTTGAAGTTGTTTTGTTTAATTGACTTTGATTTTGGGGTTGGATTGAAGAAAAGGGTTAAGTTTTGTGAAGAAAACAAGAGTTGTGGGTGTTGTGACTTTGAGTTGTGAAATATGGTTGTGTTTGTGTTTTGATGCATGTAATTGAGTTGTTTTGATGTTATGAAAGTTTATTTTGGTATATTGATGGTTTTGGTTAGGTTTGTTTGGAATGGAAAAGGGTAAAAGTTGGATGTGGCATTTTTGGTGTCGATTTTAGGTTTTTGGCCTGACATGCCCATTGGCACGGCCATGTCTTTGGGCATGTCATTTGTTCTGCTTTTAGTATGAGTGACACGAGCCATGACACACCCATGTCACTAAGCGTGTCACAGCTTCTGTGTTGGAGTAGTAGTGACACGTCCAGTGACACGCCCATGTCACTTAGCATGTCATAGCTTCTGTGTTGTAGGAGGATTGACACGTGCAGTGACATGCCCATGTCACTGAGCTTGTCAAAGCTTCTGTGTTGTGGGTTTAGGGCATGATCAGGGACACACTCGTGTTGTTGAGCGTGTCATGTGTAGAGTTTTCCCTAGATAGTTCTTATTCTTATTTTCCTATGTGTCTCGCTAAGTGAGTTTGTATAATCATCTTTGCACTAGGTTTTGAAGATATTTGAGTTGCCCTAATCCAGGTTTTGAAGGATTTTTGGAAGAGGAGGTTGTTAGATTGGTGTTTGTTGCTCTTAGAGGTAAGTACAAACCTTACATGATTGCATACATTTACATGACTTTGGGACTTAACACATTTAATTGGAAAATGTGTTAAGTTTTCTATTATATTGTTGATGTATGAGAATTGTGCTGTGATTTTCATTATGTAAACTATGTGAAATAGATGTTGACGATTCAAAATATATGAATAATGTAATTGGCTATGTATACCCTAATGATAATATGTGAAGCCATTTGTGATGGCTATAATGAGATAAATGAAATATTTGGGGCATTGTGCCTAAATGATCATGAGAATGGATTTGTTAATGAAATTATGAAAGAATTGTGTGCCTAGTATGTTATTCAATTTTCAAAGTTTTGTTGTTGGTGGCATGCCTAAAAGTAACAATCCTTTGAAGCTAGGTTGGGCTTGGTCCTTGAAGCCAGGTTGGGTTGATGCTGAGCTCCCCTTGAAGCTTGGATGGGCCTAGTCATTGAAGCCTAGTTGGGATGTTACATATGAAGAAATCCTCATTGTGATAATGATTTGCCTTCGGGCTAGATAAATGTGATTATTGGACCAATGCAGTAACTCTGGAATTTGAATGACATATTAGTTTCTTTTGGGCCCATGCTTGTCTTTGCTTTAATGTGAATTATGAATGATGATATAATTGAACAATATAATGAGATTTAATATTATAAAATATGATATCCTTGTATATTGTTTATAATTCTTGAAAGTTTAACATTGGCATTACATTTAAACCATATTGATATCTAGGATTGTACCACTAAGCTTTGGCTTAGCGCGATTGTGATTTATCGCGTAGGTGACAGGGTAGATCCTGTTGAATCAAAAAGTTTAGCTAGACTGAGTCAAATCTAGGCATGTGATCCCTTATGAAGTGTTGATTTTGGACTTCAAGACCAGAGACGAACTGTCAAGCATATATAAACTCTATATTTTTGTAAATATTAATTTTGATGTATATGTATGTATATTCCGCCGCTTATTAAATAAATGTTTTGGATAAAATTTTAAGGTAATGAAGATATATGTAAATGCATTTTAACAAGGGATGTTTCATCTATTACTTTCTATAATATAGTTAAATGTTTTAAATTTACTTAGATTGATTGAAAATGTTTTGATGTTTAAGTTTAAAGATTGGTTTGTTGAAAAAGGACTGTGACATTCTTGTATCCAGTATATGTATATTACATATTGTGAGTATATATGGTGTACGTATATTGGGTATAGGGGTGTTACACTTGTTTTGGTATCAGAGCCTAGGTTTGAGGATTCTCAACCTAGGTGAATTGTAAGAAAAAGAAAATTGAGATTTTAAAATATAGTTTTTAAATAAGATACATGCATTGGCACTGGCAGTTTCTGATCTTTGATGAGGTAATGGGTGATGGTTGATACTTTAAATATGATTCTCAACCTCTTTGATTGGGAAGTATGCGTGATGGTTGATAATATTGGAAGAATTTGAGATTGAGTATGTAATCAGGAAAACAATCAAAGGTAGAGCAGTGGCAGAATTCCTGGCCCAACAACCATTACCGATAGAGAAGAGGTAGTCTTGGAATTTCCAGATGAACATTTAGAGGCCATAGAAGTACAAGAATGGAAAATGTATTTTGACGGAGCAGTGAATAGGAAAGGAGCAGGTTTGGGAGTCATACTAGAATCACCCGAAGGGGAGCTTATCCCTTTAGCAAAGAAGTTGAAATTCAGGGCAACCAATAATATGGTGGAGTATGAAGCATGTATCTTTGGTTTGGAAATCCTGATGATTATGAAGGTGGATAAGGTGCAAGTCTTTGGTGACTCATTGCTAGTAGTATCCCAAGTAAATGGAGAGTGGGAGTTAAAAGAAGAAAAGCTAAAACCATACCACCATTACTTGACCAAGATGAAGAAGAACTTTAAGAAGTGCATGTTTATACACCTGCCAAGAGAAGAAAACCATATGGCTGATGCCCTAGCCACATTGGCTCCGGTATGGGAAAATCCTATCAACTTATTCCTTAAGACTTTGATGTTGATCAGTTCATCAACTCCTTGCTATGAATATGAGATAATCATGGAAACTGATATAGACCATGATGCATGGTATGACACTATAAGATGGTTTTTAGAAGAGAAGGAATACCCATTGGGGGCAACAAAGAAAGAAAGAAGAGCCATAAGGCGGTGGTCCTTACAATACATCATCTTCCATGGAGAATTGTATCAAAGATGGCCTAATATGGTGCACTTGAGATGCTTGAGGAAGCCTAAAGTGGGGCATATCATGTTAGAAATACAAGCGGGAAGTTGCGGTCCACACATGAGTGGTTTAGCCCTAGTTAAGAAGATAATTTGACAAGGTTACTACTGGCTGACCATGGAGAGAGATTGTATTGAGTTTGTAAAGAAGTGCCAGCAATGTCAGATGTATGGTAATTTGAATCACATGCCACCTGAAGAATTGCATTCAATGTCTTCTCCCTGGCCCTTCACAACTTGGGGAATTGACATTATAGGAGAGATATATCCGACAGCCTCAAACGGCCACCTTTTCATTGCAGTAGCGGTAGATTATTTTTCAAAATGGGTCGAAGCCAAATCTTTCAACAAACTGGGGGCAAGACATGTAACACTCCCTACATAGCCCTACACTTACCTATATAGGAGATGCCACCTAACATTCACAATTGTTCTTTAAAAGTATATATGTATGTATTAAAGAAATAAAGTCAAAATACTTTTAAGCATTAATGCAGTTGTTAAGCTTTCTATAGTACAAACATATATCTATTAATTTATAAAGAACTCTTAATGATAATTTACATTATTATAAAATTCTCAAACTACTCTTAAACTTGTACAACTGTCGTACAAAATTATAAAATATTGTCATGTGAACTATATAGAATGCAATATTTACAATATTGTTCATTGAACCTTGGTGATGTAGTTGATCAGAAATGTAAATTTCTCACTCTGCAATCTCGACTCTCCTTGTTTGATCTGCACGTCAGAAAATAATTCTAACACGCTAAGCAAAGCTTAGTGGTGCTTATGTATTTATAATATTCAAGAAAATTTAATGAAAAGAGATCTAATAATTAAATAATTTAGAAATAATGAAGTGTATTACTTTTAGAATGTTAAACAAAGAAATTAATAAATTCATTGAAAATTGAAATACTAAGCACAATTAAATTAAGAATTGAGTAATTTATCGATAACTAAATAACACATTGTTTTCACTATAGATAACTACTTTAATTATGCCCATACACACTGAACTAAGATTCTAGATTTTGGATAACGAATCACTGATGGCAATTTAATGCCTACTGTATAGAATTTTGGCCAATGGCCCACCATGGCACAAATGCCCACTGAGTATGATGACACATATTGTCTATTGATGGCATAGTGTGCCCACTATGACCTTGGATATCCTCCCTTTGGCTAGCCATTCTATCACAAACTAGATCTAAAACCAATATGTTTTGGGCAATTCATTAGTTTTTAACTAATTTAAATTATGTATAGCACTATAATGAAACAATTCTTTGATCAACACTTAGTTTCACACATATTTATCATATATTCAAATAAATCTATTACACTACTTATTAGGGTTAAGTTCCAAAGAAATCTTTTACACTTTAAGAATTTATAATCGTTATAGCTAGAATTACAATGAAAAACAAAACAAAAAGTTACTTTGAGCAATTTCTTCAAATGAAACACCCAATGACATGGGCGTGTCATTGACTGTGTCATAAGCTCATTTTCACAGAAGGTTTGACACGTCCAAGGACACGGGCGTGTCATTGGCTGTGCCATTTAAGTTGCATTATAGTAGCTACAACACGTTCATTGACACGGGAGTGTCACTGGCCGTGTCAATTATTTTTTATCACAGTAGCTATGACACGTCCAATGACATGGGCGTGTCACTGGTCGTGTTTTCAATGTTGAAACACAACATCATTGGCACGCCCAGTGACATGGCCGTGTCACTGGTGGTGTCAAGCAAAACTCTGTATTTCGAACACTTATCAACTTAAATTTCGTATATCCAAATATATGATATCAATGGATCAAAACTAGTTTCTTTTTCTCACATAAAATTTGATTATGTAGTTTATTATATGTTTTGATGATTAATTTATTTAATTTCGATATTTGATTTGTTTATCATAGATGGATGATTTCTTTATTATTTTTATTAAAAATTATAAGAGGTATGTTTCCATGATTGGGTACCTCATTATTTAATCTTTATGTAATTTAGATTATTTTCATATTTTAGAATTAATGTAAAGGACATGTTTCCATCCTTGGATGGATGTCCATTTAATTATTTTTTTGGACATTGTTGTGATTTTAATAAAGTATTTATTTATTCTTATGATCGCATGTATTATGGATAATATCATTATATTTAAGAATTTTATAATATTAAGACCTGCAAAGGAGGTCGGTTCCAATAAACCAGGGGTTGTAGGGGTGCTGGGCTGTTTCTCACCTTTTCCACATGTATCCAACTTTATGAACCCATTAGGGGGTTGCGGATTCGTTAGAAATTAAGTCATCCACCCCTTTCTTTTTCCCAGCCTGTCCGGGTGGCGACACCATTTTCTCCGGGCTTAAGCCCATATTCTCTAAGACCCCGAGCCTAAACAGTGCCGAAATTGCAAGAACCATTCCACCGGAAATGGGGGTGAAAATCCCCGCCCACACATTGACATTAAGCATTCTGATCTTAACTATTTTATTGTAGGCTCATGATATCTTTCATTGATACAATTGGTGATGATATAATGCCTTCTACCTTCTCTCTTCTAATAAGGCCAGTTTTGTATATCTACTCACTACTAGCTCTGTCTCAAGCAACTCAGCTTTCAAGACCACCCTCAGTGACTTAATCTCAATTTCAATTGGTAAAACTGCTTCCTTCCCATAAACCAAGGAAAATGGCGTCATTCTAGTTGGAGTTCGCACACTTGTTTTATACCTCCATAAAGCTGTAGACCCTTAATTTTTGACCCATTCAAATATGATAGTCTAAAATAATTTTTTGTGGTATTTTATTTATTTTAATAATATTTTAATTAGTAATATTATTTCATAGTTATTTTTAATAAAAATAAAAAATAAAAAAAATAAAAAATCGGACGGATCGGCGAGGGTCGTGCGGCAGCCCAATTTGCCGCAGAAATGATTTGGGGGCAAAATTGGGACACCAATTTCGTAGCTAGATGCCACTGGCTGCGAATTGGGACATCAATTTCATAGCCAGATTCCACTAGCTACAAAATTGGCCCACTGCGCCCATTTTTGCTAGAACAATTGCTGCCAGCACAGCCCACAGCCCCGACAGCTTGCGCACTGACGAATTTTTAACCAAAATATTTTTTTGACCTAGTCTGATCCAATATATTTTAATTAGTCCAAAATAATTTTTGCGTGGTCCAATATATTTTAATTAGTCCAAAATAATTTTTGTGTTATCTTAATTAAATAATTTTTGCTTTAGTATTTAATTTTTATGAATAAATAATAATAATAATAATAATAATAAACAAAAAAATAAAAATAAAAATCGGCGATGGAAAAATCGGCGATGAAAAAATCATCACCGAAAATCAGTGCGGCAAAATGGCCTAGGGCCATTTCTTCCGTAGTTTATTTCAGTCTTTTAGCCAGCGCATTTTTTTCACTAGCGAAATTTTTTCGACGCAAATTTTTTCTAAACCTAATATAATTAGGTTTCGGTTTTCTTTTCTTAATCAATGTTATATTTTCTTTGAATAACTAGACTTAACCATAAAAAATCTTCTATAAATAAGACCAAAAACGACACAAAAAGGGGGGAAAAGGGGAGAAAAAATCAAAAATTGGAACGGAAATTGAGAGAAAAATTGAGACAGAAACTGAGTAGGAAAGGCTTTGAATCAATTTGATTTTTTTGAGTGAGCAAACAACAATTCAATCCATCAAAGGCAGCAAAGCTTGCCTTTGTTTTTGTTCATCCAAGAAGAAATTTTTGGTGGAACCAACAAACGGAGGTATGCATCAATTGTCTAATATCTTCACAGTAGCTTAAAATCATCCTGTTGTTTCTTTTAATTCAAAAAACCTAGAACCTTAATTCCCCTTTTTTAAAGTTTAAAAACCTTAATTCGTTGCTTTGTTTTCCAAAAAGCTTAAAATTGTTATTTTTGTTTCTTCAAAACCTCAAAACTTTAAATTGCTTTCCAAATTTTCAAAACCCTAAATTGAGTTCTGTTTCTTTCCAAAAGCCCTAAAAACACCTTTTCTGTTTCTATAAACTTCAAATCGTTTTGTTTATTTTCATAAAGTTTCATAAAATTATCAATTGTTTTTCCAAATTCTAAAAACTAATTCATTCTCCAAAACCCTAATTCAAAAATCCTAAAACCCTAATTCAACTCCAAAACCCAAAATAGTGAACCCTAACTCCCTTAAAACCTAAACCCTAAAGTTTTCTAAACCCTAATCTTTTAAACCTTAAAACCCTATAAACATATTCAAACACAGTAAGCTTTCAAATACAATCCAGTGACAGTAAATCTTAAATCTAAATGTTTTAAAGTGTCCAAAACCTAGTTTCATGATTATACATCTCAAACCTTAATTTGGTTATAAAAAAAACTTTACCAACTTTTTAAATCATAAAACTTTAATCCATTTTAATTCCATTAAAACTCACAGTAGCTTAAACTCATGAATTCCAAAACCCTAAACACATGAAATAAGGAAACTTAAATAGAAATAGTAGCCCTAATTTGAATCTTTATTTGCCTTATTCAATTTTATATTTGATTATGTAGTCTATTATATGCTTTAATTTATTTTCAATGCTTTATTGATTTATTTAAGTTCAATGCTTAATTTATTTAGTTTATCATGGATGGATGTTTACTTTATATTTAGTACTTTTGCTGAATGATTTATGGTTATTGTTTTATTTAGATTTTCAAATGTTGTAAGGGGTATGCTTCCACTTGGTGGGTACCTCATTAGTTAAATATCATGTAATTTAAATTGCTTTCTATTTTCTATTGGATATAAAACTTTTCTAAAAAAACAAAATCGAAAATTCTTTTGCTCATGGCCCAAATACTAAGCCCAAAATCCATTTTTTCTAAAATCTTTTTACAATGGGCTTAGAAATAAAATTATTTTTCTTACAAAGAGCTTGCAAATTATTTAGGTCAATTATGAAATACCAAAAATCAATTGTGAGCCTAGTTTATACTAAGAATAAATTAATCATGGGCTTTTTTTTGGCATGAATCATTAGTTACCTTTTTCAAGTGAGAAATCTATTTATAATAAACCTCTTAATTTTGTTTTATTCCAATATAGCATAGCAGCTACTTTAGATGGATAAATGGATTAAAACCTAATTAATGGGAATTATTATGAACTGATTTCCATTTTTGAAAATATAACTATTGGTTGAAGTGTCCGAGGGAATTATTCGAAAATAAGATACCCCATGTTGGTATTTTGTTAACCATATACCTAAGAAAAGAGACTTTCCATTCGTGTGTGGATGTTATAAGGTCGGAAGGAATGTCCTATTTGTCCTTGTTTGTTAATTGTTTGTGCATACATGCATGCATGCATACATTTGCATCTCATATCATTGATCCTTTCTGGCTCATAGCCCTAGATTATGACAGTTCAAAAGCTTACAACAATCCGACCTACGCCGGAGATGAGGTATCTAGCAACGACTCAATCACTTACTCACCAAAAATAATGGATCCCGAAAAAATTCAAAGAATGGTAGATGATGCCCTCAATGCCAAGATGGAAGAAATAAAAGAGGCCATGGCCGAGACCATAAAGAATCAACTAGCTGCAATTATAGGAAACAATGCCGAAGCATCTGATAGCACTAAGAATCCAAAGGACAAAGGGAAGATTAAAGTTGGTGAAGTAGTTTTTGATGATGATAAGGTGATCATTGATGATGATGACTGGGCTTAATACTACCAAGATCCTCAAGACAAAAAGGAGCCAAAGGTTGTTGAGAAGGCAACTATTGAAAAGACTGAGACATCCGATGTTGAAAAGATGATTGCTGATTTAGAAAAGAAATTTGAAAAGAAACTAAAAACCGAAGAGATGTCCGAGATTGACAAATTATTTAAGCTAGATGAAGAAGTTCCGTACAAGTTCAAGATGCCATCTTTTACGAAGTTTGATGGAACCGAAAATCCTCATCTCCATGTGAAGCAATATATTACTGCTATGCAGTCTGCTCGAGCTACTAAGGCTCAAACTCTAAGGTACTTCATGCTCTCATTGGATCCTGTTGTCCAAAATTGGTTTAATACCTTGGAAGAAGGAACACAAAAGAGTTGGGATCTGCTATACAAAGCCTTCATCCAACAATATGGGTATAATGTCGAGATGGAAGTTACCTTAATGGAAGTGGAGTCCATAAGACAATGGCCAAATGAGAAATTTGTGGACTATGTGAAGAGATGGAGAAACAAGGCCGCTTTGCTCAAGAAAAGGCCCGATGAATCTGATCAAATGAGGATGATCGTGAGAGGCATCCTGCCCAATCTCCATGAAAGGATGTCTCACACCCTTATAAGGGATTTCAAAGATCTTCTCCAAGCTGGTCTACAAATTGAAGAGTGGGAAAGGGAGAAGAATCGCTTTTCAATAAAAAGGAATGAGAAAGGGAACTACCAGTCGGGCAATCAAAGCACACAAAAAGAAGTTGATGTTAATGCCACTAGTCAAGGAGGAATGAGGCAGTTTTTAAAATTAGGGAAGCCACTGTCTTGGGTTCTCAATAAGGTACAAAAGAGGGGATTATTACAACCCTTGACTCCTCATCCTTTGCCTAATCCTCTTCCACCTAACTTTGATACTAATGCATTTTTCCAATTCCATCAAAGGCCTGGACACGAAATGGACAATTGTATGAAGTTGAGGCATGAGATCCAAAAATTAATTGATAATGGCAAGTTTCCTGAGCCAGACAAGCCCAATACCAAAGGTAATCCATTTCCAAGGTTCAACAGGGTGCCACCACTAGCAACCTTCATGGTAGGAAAAGGATTAGAAGAGGATTTATTTTATCATCCTTTCAAGATGGGGATACTAAAGAGGTGAAAGGAAAAGAAGCTTAAACTCAATGAACTTTCCTTAGCTTGAATGTTGCTTTTCAATCTTACTTTCTTTAATATTTTGGAACTATTGTGCTTTTAAAACTTAAAGTTGCTTTAAATAAATTATTTTCATCAAAATTTTGTTAGTCTTTGTTCATTTTGGTGCTCAACCGATGAAGAATTTAGCTTGATGTTTATAAATTAATGTGTCTAGGCATCATGACTTGAATGACTTTACTAGATGAGGGAATTACTCTATAGCATTGAGTTGTGTATGCTTACATAGAGAGGGCTCCTGCATAATTACCTTTGTCTAGGTCCTAGTCAGTCTTAGAACATGCTTTGACAAATTTTTGAGGCAAAATTGAACTCTACTTATTTAAGGGAGAGATGATCTAGGCATTTTTTGATGAGCCAACAACTAGTATCCACCCTATTAAATATCAATCCCTAGTTGTCCCTTTGAGCCTTCATAAAATTTTAGCTTTCTTTTCATTGGCATATAACCCCAACAACCTACCCTAATCTGTTGTGATACTTTTGACAAGTCTTATGATCACTAAGATGAATAGGCGAGAAGATCAAAAGAAAGCAATGATTAGTTAAGATCATGAAGATAGTTGAAGCTCTCAAGACCATAAGGGTAGTTGAAGTTTTTAAGACCATAAGGGTAGTTGAAGTTTTCTTAATATCTTCAATATATCAAGACAACATCAGAGTAACAAATGATTATCCCTATTAAAGAAGATTTATGTTACTCCACTCATCCATTATTGGAAGCCCAAGTTGGTACAAACAAGACAACTCTTTTAGAGTTAGAACCAAACAAAAAAAATAGCAAAAAAACAAACAAAAATAAAAAAAAAAGAAAAAAAAAGAAAAAAAAGAAAAAGAAAAAAGGAAAAGTGAAAAAAAAGGGAGAAAGAAAATAATAAAACCTAAAAAGGCGATTCAGAAAGCCAACTGAGTTCTCTTTTACCTAAAGCAGAAAAAGGCTTCCATTAGTACAACCCAACCAAAGATTCAATCAAAATTGAAGCAAAAGGAGAAAGACCATTCAGTTCTTGAAAGTTTTGTACTTGGAAATCCTACAAGGAAGAAGGACAAAATGATAAAGTGCTCCAAGAAAGGGAAGAGTAAGAAAAATAAAATGAAAGAAAAGGGAGAAGAAGAAAAGAAGCGAATTTGGGTATTAAACTTTTTGCAAGGGCAAAGACTGTTCCAATCAAGATCCAGATTAATGCCAAGAAGACAAAAAGAATTTAGAGTCTAGCAAGATTGCTCCCAAGTGCCTAAAGTTCAAATAAGAAATTTGTAGTGTGAAGGTTTGTCCATTGTGTCACATCAGCCCCAACTTACAAATAGCTTTCATTTAACCCATGTCCCTTATAGACCCCATTTCAAGCCTATCAAAGACCTATTGATCTCTCTTGGTAGGTAGAGTCTATAGTGGAGATAGTTTGGATAAGCATGCATATGAGATAGACAATATTTAAACTCAATAAGACCTTTGGCCAAGTAATGTGTATGTGCCTATCTGAAGTGCAACAGTTCTTGCTTAAATGGAAATGATTCCCAAGTTTAGTATGGTAACTAGGGTTGTTATGTTATAGATATGTTAATTTGAAAAAATCAAGTCCTGAGGTGCATTGACATTAATTTGGCAAAGCCAACATTTGGTTTCAAAATCAAAATTAAAAAAAAAAGTGTTTTGTCATACAAAGCCTTCAAGTTAAGGGAAGTATGTTGAACCTCCAAAGGACACATTGGGCAAAGAAAATGATTATTGGCATGGTCATGAAAAAGCTATCAACTGAAATGCTGAGACATAGTCTAAAATAGATGAGTACCTGACTCTGCTGCTTGGGGTCTCCATTATTCATATTTTCAACATCTTGAAGATAAAAGACATAAATGCAAAGCTTTCTATCATTCCAATGCAAGACTTGAACGAGCGTCGAAAGGGAGTCAATGAGAATACTTCTACTGATCACCTCGGCCTGTGAGTCAAAACTGATGTGAGTATTACCATGCATATCATGCATACATAAGCATATCACATTACACTTTCTTGTTTTGTATTGTTTATTCTTTATCAAAGTGAACAACAAACACTCTGTGAAGTAAAGAATCAAAAGAAGATATAAAATCAGGGGGGCATAGAAAGCCCATTGCTTGAGAAAGTTCCAGTAATCTTGCAAAGAGAAGAAATATGTGCTTGTGCGAAGATCTAAACAACAAAAGCATCAATCAGAGGCCGCATGGGGGCAGGAGAAGATATGAGAGCTAACTAAAAATAGGAAGAACAAAAGAATGGAACGTTAGAACTCTCAAAAGAATGAAGATGCAAAAGATAAAAGATCAGTCCAACTGAAAAAGCTGAAGCAAGGGTAAAGACCCAAAGTCCAAAGGATGAAGATCCATTCTCAAGAGTAAAGACCTGACCTACAAGGATGAAGATCCATTTATAAGGGTGAAGACCCGATCTCCAAGGATGAAGATCCATTTACAAGGGTGAAGGCCCGATCTCCAAGGATGAAGATCCGATTTCAAAGGTGAAGATCCGATGCTAAAGATGAAGATCCAAGGTCCAATGATGAAGATCCATTTTGAGGGTGAAAAACCATAATGCATAGAACAGCCGGAGCAGTCAGACTTCTCAACTGATAAAAGGTTAGCTAAACTCAGTCTCGGGTCCAAGCAACCAAATTCAATTCAGTCTCAGGTCCAAGTACCCATTCTCAGGTCCAAGTACCCAAATCAAATCAGTCTTGGGTCCAAGTACCCAAATCAAATCAATCTCAGGTCTAAGTGCCCAATCTCAGGTCCAAGTACCCAAATCAAATCAATCTCGGGTCCAAGTACCCAAATTCAATCCAATCTTGGGTCCAAGTACCCAAATCAAACTAAATCTTGGGTCCAAGTACCCAAATCAATCCATTCTCGTGTCCAAGTACCCAAATCAAATCAATCTCAGGTCCAAGTACCCAAATTCAACCCAATCTCGGGTCCAAGTACCCATATCAAATCAATCTCGGGTCCAAGTACCCAAATTCAATCTAATCTTAGGTCCAAGAACCCAATCTCTGGTCTAAATACCCAATCTCGGGTCCAAGTACCCAAATTCAATCTAGTCTTGGGTCCAAGTACCCAAATCAAGTTCAATCTCGGGTCCAAGTACCCAAAACAAATTCAAATAACCATCTCATAAAAAATTAAGTCTTGTAGCTTTTCACTGTCTAAAGTCTAAGATCGTTCAAGCAGGGGGCAAACTGTAGACCCTTAATTTTGACCCATTCAAATTCGATAGTCTAAAATAAATTTTTATTTTATTTTATTTATTATAATAATAATTTAATTACTAATATTATTTCATAGTTATTTTTAATAAATATAAAAAATAAAAAAATAAAAAAAAATAAAAAATTGGACGAATCGGCAAGCGTCGCGCAGCAGCCAAATTCGCCGTAGAAATGATATGGGGGCAAAATTGGGACACCAATTTCGCAGCCAGATGCCACTGGCTGCAAAATTGGCCCGCTGTGCCCATTTTTGCCAGCACAGCCCACAGCCCCAACAGCTCGCGCGCTGTCAATTTTTTGACCAAAACTTCTTTTTTAACCCAGTCCGGTCAAATATATTTTAATTAGTCCAAAATAATTTTTACGTAGTCCAATATATTTTAATTAGTCCAAAATAATCTTTGTGTTATCTTAATTAAATAATTTTTGCTTTAGTATTTAATTTTTATTAATAAAAAATAAAAAATAATAATAATAAACAAAAAAATAAAAATAAAAATCGGCGACTGAAAAATCGGCGACAAAAAAATCGTCGCCGAAAATCAATGCAGTGAAATGGCCTTGGGCCATTTCGCTCGCTGGATAAATTCTGCGGGCGTCATTTTGCCCACAGTTTATTTTTTATTTTTAATATATCGATGTTTTATTTTAATTATTGTGTGTAATATGGATAATGTTGTTATACTTAAGAATTCTATAATATTAAGACCTGTAAAGGAGGCCGGTTCAAATGAACCGGGCGTTGTGGGGGTGCTGGGCCATTTCTCACCTTCCCCACACGTACCCAACTTTCTGAACCCATTAGGGGGTTGGGGATTCCTTAGGAATCGAGGCCTTAGAGAACACGGACCTAAGTCCGGAGAAAATGGAGTCGCCACCCGGATGTGCCGGGAAAAAAGAAAGGGGGTGCTGGGCCATTTCTCACCTTCCCCACACGTACCCAACTTTTCGAACCCGGTTCATTTGAACCAGCCTCCTTTACATGTCTTAATATTATAAAATTCTTATATATAATAATATTATTCATATTACATGCAACAATTGAAATAAAGCATCGTTATATTAAAATCAAATCAATGTCCAAGCAAAGCAAATAAATGGACACCCATCCGAGGATGGAAGCATGTCCTTACATCATCCATGTATAAACTAAATAGGAAACCCACCAAAAGGTAGAAACATGTCCTTTACTTTGGTCCAAAATATAAAAAGCAATTTAAATTATATTATATTTAACTAATGAGGTACCCACAAAGTGGAAACATACCTCTTACACTTTTGGAAATCAAAATAAATCGATAAAAATAAATAGCCATTCATCATAAATAAATCATTTATCAAAGATATTAAACATCAATCAAAATATATACTAAAAATTCATCCATGATAAATTAAATAAATCAAGCATTGAACTTAAATAAATCAACCATTAAAGCACATAATAGACTACATAATCAAATATAAAAATAAAGTCAGTAAAGATACAAATTGAGGTTTACTGTTTCTATTTAAAGCTCTTTAATTAATATTTTAGGGTTTTGGAATCTTAAGATACTATTATTGTTATTTGTTTAGGCTACTGTAGGTTTTAAGAGAATTGAAAGGGATTAGGGTTTTATAAATTTAAGAAATTAGTAAGGTTCTTTGATTGATCAAATTAGGGTTTGAGGGTAACATTATAAAATTAAGGTTTTGACATTTTAAGATATTAGGTTTATAGCTCTTGGTTACTGGATTGTTGTTTTGGATTTACTGTATTGAGTTTGAATGTTTAGGTTTACAAGGTTTTAAGGATTAGGGTTTAAGAAAACTAGGGTTTATGGTTTTGGTTTTGAGAGAATTAGGGTTTTTAGTGTTTCGAAAAATATGTTTGGTTTTAGGATTTGAGAAAACAATTTAGAGTTTTATAAAGATTTTGAAAATAGGCAAAATGATTTAAGAGTTTTGGAAATAGAAAAGTAGATTTTAGGGTTTTTGGAAATAAAACAAAAAATTTAGAGTTTTAAGGTTTAGAAGAAATAAATTAGGATTCTTAAGTTTTAGAAGAAATAGAAAAGTAATTTTTAGGGTTTTTGGAAATAAAAGAAACGATTTAAGGTTTTTGGAAACATAAGAATACTTTTTAGGGTTTTTGAAATGAAGATCAATCTTACTACATATTTATAGATCAAGGTTTTGTGTGTATTATGAATCAAAGAAACAAAGCTACTATGATCATGAGCAATGTATAATTAAGGATCAAACCTGCGTAGTTGGTTCCACCAAAAAGTTGTTTTCTGGATGAGCAAATACAAAGGCAGTGTAGCTACCTTTGATAAATTGTTGATTGCTTCTTCTTGCTCCTTTCAAATATGAAATTCCACTATTCGATCCAAGTCCCAAGTTCTCTCCAAAGTTTTTTCTTTGTCCAAAGTCCAGTCCGATCCCCTTTTTTTTGTGTTTTAAAGTGTTATTTATAGGAAAATTTAAAAGATTAATTCCAATTGTTTAAGGAAACTATAATTAATTAGGAAAAGAAAACCGAAACAAAATAGAGTTTGGTTTCAGAAAAAATTGCATTGGAAAAATTTTGCTGGCAAAATTGTGAGCGCTGGCTACGAGGAAATTTTGAGCTTGCAAGCAAGATTTGGCACGCTGGTGGGCTACCAGGCCATTTCGCCGGCATGAAGTTTCTGCGGGCGAAATTGGCCTTGGCCAATTTTGCTCAGCGGCGAATTTTTTCGTCGTCAATTTTTATTTTTATTTATTTATTATTTATTATTATTTATATTTTATTAAAACTTATAAAAAATAAATACTAAAATAAATATTATTTAATTAAAATACCACAAAAATTATTTTGGACTATATAAAAAATAACGGACCGGACTAGGTCAAAAATTAAGGGTCTACAGTTTGCCCCCTGCTTGAACGATCAGAGACTTTAGTAAAAGAGAGTGAAAAGCAATAAGACTTAATTTTGATAAGATGGTTACTTGAATTTATTTTGGGTACATGGACCCAAGACTGAACTTGATTTGGGTACTTGGACCTGAGACTAGATTGAATTTGATTTGGGTACTTGGATCCGAGATTGAATTTGATTTGGGTACTTGGATCTGAGATTAGGTATGATTTGGTTACTTGGACCCAAGATTAGGTACTTGGACCCGAGATTGAATTTGTTTTAGGTACTTGGAATAGAGCTTGAATTGGAATTAGGTACTTGGACCCGAGATTGAACTTCATTTTAGGTACTTGGACCCGAGATTGAATTGGATTTGGGTACTTGGACTCAAGATTGTGTACTTGGACCCGAGATTGGGTACTTGGACCCGAGACTAATTTGATTTGGGTACTTGGACTAGAGAATGGGTACTTGGACCCAAGACTAAATTTAATTTGGGTGCTTAGACCCGAGACTAGATTGAATTTGGGTACTTGGACCCGAAACTAGATTGAATTTGGGTACTTGGACCCAGGATTGGGTACTTGGACCCAAGATTGATTTGATTTGGGTATTTGGACTCTAGATTGGATACTTGGACCCGAGATTGAATTTGATTTGGGTGCTTGGACCCGAGATTAAGTACTTGGACCCAAGATTGAATTGGATTTGGGTACTTGGACCCGAGATTGAACATGATTTTGGGTACTTGGACCCGAGATTGAATTGGATTTGGGTACTTGGACCCAATATTGGGTACTTGGACTCGAGACTGATTTAATTTGGGTACTTGGACCCGAGAATGGGTACTTGGACCCGAGACTGAATTGAATTTGGGTGCTTGGACCCGAGACTAAATTGAATTTGGGTGCTTGGACCCGAGACTAAATTGAATTTGGGTACTTGGACCTGAGACTAGATTTAATTTGTGTACTTGGACCTGAGACTAGATTTAATTTAGGTACTTGGACCCGAGATTGGGTACTTAGACCCGACATTTAAATTTGTATTTTATGTTTATTTATATCATTACAAACACATTGTAACATGTTTAAACCAATTACATTAATTAAATACATACTTTTGTTCAAAACCCTAAATCAACACTACTTCATCTAAACTCTATCCAAACTTAACTAAATCCATTATTTGACTTTAAAATCCTTGTTCATGTATCAAAACAACACATTTAGAGCCAAATTGCACAACTAGAACACATGATTTCACAAACTCAAAAGTTTCATAACCCAAAATTATCTCTCTTCACCAAACTCAACTTAAATTCAACCATCTCTTCAATCCAACCTCAAAATTATTATTAGATACTCAAAACAACTTCATTCATACCCAATTAAGCAATTAAAACATGCTACTTCAAAAGTTCAAAAGTTCAAAATCAACATAATCATATTTTCATGGAATTTTAAGGAAAAAGTTAGAAAAATTACTAATTATGGTGGAAATTCCAAAAAATCCCACTTGAACCCTAGAAATCCTTCAATTAATGGGGGCACAGAAGAAGAAAAACCTTGTCTTTGAGCATCCATGGAGTTCGGCCATGCAAGAAAGAAGAATATGATGAATACCAAATGGGAATTTCTCTCTCTTTCCACTTTGAATTTTAACCTTATATATAATATTTTAATTTATTTTTAATTAATTAATTATTTATTTAATTAATAAAAATCCCAAAATTACATCTTCCATCCAAAATAATTTATTTTTAAATTATTTAAATAATTTTAATTTTCAAAGTATGATACGAAAATCTCTAAGAATAAGCTTGAGAACCCCCCATTTGATTATTACGGACCCCACAACATTAACTTGAAAACCCCCACTAACAATTCAGTCTCAACCCCCAAGAAACGCTAAAATTCATATTGCTTAGAAAAGATGATCAAAGATCTAGAATAAAAGAAACTTATTTCTAAATTCCAGATTCAAAACACTCCACAAGAAGATGATCAGTCCACTAGCATGTATTCTTGATGCGAAACCCCAAGACCCGAATTTGATTCTTAGAACTCTTTGTCAATCAAATCAAATTTTCAATTACTCCCAAGAAATCAGATTGTGATTTGTTCTAACACCCAAGAGCACTTTCTTACTAGAACTCAAGATACACAGAAGTTTCCCTTGAACCCCAATAAAATAAGCACTCAAGAACACAAGAAATAATAATTAAAACTGAAATACAAATGAATAATTCAATTGCAATTCAATCAACACCTTATGCATAAAAACTCAAAGAAAGAAAACTCTCTTTTCATTCATAAAATGATAATTTGTAATTACCTTGAATCCTCAAACACAAAGCAAATAGCCCCTTTTATAGGGGTTTACATCATAAATAAAACACAACCTAGTACTAGATTAATTCTCCTCCATAAATGCATTTGTAACACCTATTGTGAATGGTCAAGTCTTCAAATTCAAAATTGAAATTCCTCTCTTTAAATGGATGTGTCTAGATAGAATATGGGTAAATGGTAGTGGAACATTATTTTAATGGTTTATTATAATGGTTGGTGGTTATGCTCAAAGAAATTTAAAAGGTCTTTGAAGAAGAGGTTAAAAAACAAACAGATTTAAACCTTAAAATTAAGCAAAATTCGGCCAACTTGGCCCACACCTCAAAAGAACCCAAAAAACAAGCCCAAATGCACTTAAGCTTGATTCAAGTCTTCTTGCCCAATTTTGTTGACATATTTGAGCTTTCCATTGTTTCCATATATGGACTTTTTATGTTTGGACAACCCATATTCAAAATATTTTTGTACATAAATTTGAAGTTGATCTTTTAGGCTTTTTGCACGCGACCTTGTGATAGGGCCAACGAGACTGTCCATGTTAAAAAAAGTTTCCTTATTTGCAATCAACTTTAAATCATTTATTTTGCTCTCTTGACCATCTTGGGTGGCATTTGTATCATTTGTATCATATTATCTACCATATTCTAGAGAAATCTACACATACACAACTCTAGAACTATATGGAACACTATAGAACATTCTAGAGAATATTTACATACAACATTCTAGAGAATTCCTAGCCAAACTTCCCATTTTGGCTAGTCACATGCAAGTCTTGTGACGTTCTCCCCCACTTAATCTAGCAACGTCCTCGTTGCCTTTAAGTCTTCATAGGCTTGAATTTGATCCTTGAATTGCCATAAATGTTGGATACGTTTCCAACTGGCTTCACTCTCGGGCAATCCCTTCCACTTGATATGGAGTTCATGTGTGGGTGGTCGATTAGAATGGCATTTCACCCTATCGGCCAAAATTTCTTCCACTTCCTTATCATGATGGATGCGTACACCCATTGGCACCCTTTGTGATATTCCACAGCTTGGATCTTCCACATCTTCCTTGTATGGCTTCAACAAGCTCAGATGGAATATGGGATGGAACTTGATTTTAGGAGGCAACTCCACCTTGTAGGCTTGCTTCCCCACTTTCTTGATGATGGGGAATGGTCCCTCATGCCTCCTAATGAGTCCATGATGTAGCCTTGTCAACCTTGCATGATTATGCATTTTAACAAGCACAAGGTCTCCTACTTGGAACTCTCTTGGTTGCCTCTTCTTGTTGGCCCATTTCTTCATCCTCTTGAATGCTTTCTCCAAGTAAGTTCTAGCGACATCAGCATTGTCATTCCAACCTTTGGCAAATTTATAGGCTGAAGGACTAACACCATTATAGCCTGTGGCAATAGAATTTGGAACCAAGGGTTGTTGGCCCATGACTATCTCGAACGGACTATGCCCTGTGGATTCACTTCTTTGAAGATTATAGGAGAATTGGGCAACATCAAGCAACTTAGCCCATTCTCGTTGGTTGGCACTCACATAGTGCCTCAAGTATAACTCCAACAAGGCATTCACCCTCTCTGTTTGCCCATCAGTTTGAGGGTGGAAACTAGTTGAGAACTTGAGGTCAGTACCCAATAGCTTAAATAGCTCGGTCCAAAATCTCCTCGTGAAGCGAGTATCCCTATCGCTCATAATAGTCTTGGGCATGCCCCAATATTTCACAACATGCTTTAAGAACAAGTGAGCCACTTGTTCGGCGGTGTACTCCTTCGGTGTTGTGATGAAAGTAGCATATTTGGATAACTGATCTACTACTACTAACACCCAATTGCATCCTTTGGATGTGGGTAACCCCATGATGAAATCCATCGAAACACTTTCCCAAGGCCTTTCGGGGATGGGAAGTGGCTCGAGTAGACCGTGGGTAATTGTTGCTCCACCTTGTCTTGTTGGCACACAAGACAAGTCTTCACATATCCCTAAACATCATCCTTTAAGTGAGGCCAATAATAAGAATCTTCCAACAATGTGAGAGTCTGATGTATCCCCGGATGACCAACCCATTTTCTATCATGGCACTCTTTTATGGTTTCCCTTCTTAAGTTGCCATGTGATGGAACATAGAGTCTTCTTCCTTTGGTGTACACCAAGCCATCTTCTACCCAAAAGTGTCTTGTCTTCCCATCTTTGACAAGAGCAATGATGGTTTGGGCCATGGAATCATGCTCTAACCTCTCTTTGATTCGTGCCTTCAAGGTGCTTTGAGGACTGCTAATGTCGACAAGCTCTCCTTTTCAACTCAAAGCATCCGCAACTAAGTTGGCTTTACCCAGCTTGTACTCCGATGTGTAGTCAAACTCTACTAGAAAGTCTTGCCATCTATCTTGCTTTGGAGAAAGCTTCTTTTGTGTTTCGAAATAGCTAGTGGCAACATTGTATGTCTTGACCATAAACTTGCTCCCAAGCAAGTAGTGTCGCCATGTGTGAAAACAATGCACTACCGCGGTCATCTCCTTTTCTTACACCATGTACTACCTCTCGGTATCATTGGGCTTCCTACTCTCAAAGGCAATAGGATGTCCATCTTACATCAACACACCACCTATTGCAAAATCGGAAGCATCAGTGTCCATCTCGAATGGTTGGAGATAGTTGGTGATACGAACCTCCAAGAATAAGCCTGAGAACCCCTTTGATTATTATGGACCCCCAAAACATTAACTTGAAAAACCCAATAACAATTCAGTCTCAAGCCCTAAGAAAGGCTAGAATTCAGATTGCTTAGAAAAATGATCAAAGATCTAGAATAAAGGAAACTTGTTTCTAAATTCGAGATTCGAAACACTCCACAAGAAGATGATCAGTCCACTTGAATGGTTCTTAGCATGTATTCTACTCATGAACACAAAGATATAAGCAAATAGCCTCTTGGTTATAATTCATCAATAATCTGAATTTAAATTCATTTTAGGCCTTTATATAGCCTTTACAAGACCTACAAACTCATAAACTAGAATAGACAAACTCAACTTATGGGCCTTAACATAAACAAGTTTGGACAGCCCATTATCAAAGCAATAAAACTAATAGGCTTTTTAAATTAACATGTTTTAAATAGTCCATTAAGACAAAAATACAAACGTATTTAATTTTACTCAATTAAAAAGGCTAAGATCTAAAACAACTTAAGTAAGCCCATTTTGAAGTTGGACTTGAATTTTAAGTAAGCCCATTTTGAAGTTGGACTTGAATTAAGTTGTAATTGACTTTATTTGATCTTGTTTCCAAGCCTTGGATCCCTTGTAGCCCATTACAAGCCAAATTCACCAAATCTTGTAGATGACAAATTAACGCTTGCTGAATCTTCTTAGTTTGTGATCTAGTTATAGGTCCTCGAGGCAGAATAATTGGATTGAAAATCTCCTCAATTTGATCCTTGCTTCTTTGGTCATGCTCATCCTCTTAGTGTGTAGGCTGTTCCATAACATTTCCCCTCTCCTCAAAAGGATTCATCCTTGAATCTAAAGCATCACCCACATCAAAAGGACTCAAATCAGCCACATTAAATGAAGCACTTACATTGTACTCACCTGGCAAATCCACTTTATAAGCATTGTCATTAATCCTTTTAAGTATTTGAAAAGGACCATCTCCTCTTGAGTTTAACTTCGACTTCCTTTGGTGTGGAAACCTTTCTTTGCAAAAAAGTACCCAAACCCAATCACCGGGATGAAAAATCATTGGCTTCCTTCCTTTATTCAATTGTGAAGCTACTTTAGCATTTTGCTTTTCAATCCTTTCCTTAACCTGCTTATGTAACTTCTTCACCAAATCTGCCTTTGAATTAGCATCAACACTCACAAATTTGTTAGGTGGCAATGGCAATAAATCAATAGGAGTAAGTGGATTAAAACCATAAATAATTTCAAATGGAGAATAATTAGTAGTGCTATGAACAACCTTATTATAAACAAACTCCACAAATGGTAAACAATCCTCCCACATCCTAATATTATTTTCTATAATTGCCCTAAGCAAAGTAATCAAAGTTCGATTAACTACTTTAGTTTGGCCATCAGTTTGAGGATGATAAGTAATTGAGAACAACAACTTAGTTCCTAATTTTTCCCACAAAACACACAAAAATGACTCAAAAACTTAACATCTCTATCACTAACAATGCTATTAGGTATGCCATGCAAACACACAACCTCTTTGAAGAACAAATCAGCAATCAATTTAGCATCATCGGTTTTATGACATGGTATAAAATGAGCCATTTTAATAAATCTATCAACCACAACAAAAATACTATCATGACCTTTCCTAGTTTTAGGTAATCCAAGCACAAAATTCATAGACAAATCAGTCCAAGGTTCACTAGGAACAGGTAATGGTGTATATAAACCATGCGTTTTCAACCTAGACTTAGCCTCTCTACATGTTATGCAGTGCTCACAAACCTTATGCACATCATGTTTCATACCAAGCCAAAAGAAATGTTCTATCAACATATCATAGGTTTTATTTACCCTAAAATGACCCATCAAGCCTCCTCCATGTGCTTCCTTAATCAATAATTCTCTCATAGAGCACTTAGGAATACATAATCTATTTTTCTTAAACAAGAAACCATCAAACAAGTAAAAATCATTTGAAATAGCCACATTACCACAAGATACATATATATCACCAAAATCCTCATCATTAAGATATAACTCCTTAATATGCTCAAAACCCAACAATTTAGCACTAAGAGAATTAAGCAAAGTATACCTTTGTAACAATGCATCGGCAACCACATTCTCTTTACCTTGCTTGAATTTAATCACATATGGGAATATTTCTATGAATTCCACCCATTTAGCATGCCTACGATTTAGCTTATCTTGACCCTTCAAATGTTTTAAACTTTCATGGTCAGTATGTATCACGAACTCTTTAGGCCACAAATAATGTTGCCATGTATGCAAAGCTTGAACCAAAGCAAATAACTCCTTATAATATGTTGGATACTTCAAGGCTACCCCACTTAACTTTTCACTAAAATACATTAGTGGCCTTTGATCATGCATCAAAATAGCTCCAATTCCTATGCCACTAATATCACATTCAATTTCAAAATTTTTATCAAAGTTAGGCAAACCAATCAAAGGTGCATCACACAATTTATCCTTTAAGTTCATTAAATGCTTGCTCTTGTACATCACCCCAATCAAATCCAACATTTTTCTTAATTAACTCATTCAAAGGTGCAGCTATAGTGCTGAAATCTCTAATAAATCTCCTATAGAAACCAGCAAGTCCAGGAAATCTCCTCACCTCACTAGCATTCTTAAGTCTCAGCCAATCTTTAATAGCCCTCCTCATTAACCTCTATACCTTGACTAGACACCACAAAACAAAGAAACTTAACCTTATCCATGCAAAAACCATACTTCTTAAGGTTAGCATACAACTTTTCACACCTAAGAATGTCTAATTCAAGATGTACATGCATAACATGATCATCCAAGCACTTAGAGTAAATAAGAATATCATCAAAATAAACGACAAATTTACCCAAGTACTCACGCAACACAAGGTTCATCAATCTCATGAATGTGCTAGGTGCATTAGCAAGACCAAATGGCATAACAAGCCACTCATACAATCCATATTTAGTCTTAAATGATGTTTTCCACTCATCACCCACATTCATTCTAATTTAATAATAACCAGATTTCAAATCAATTTTAGTGAATAAACAAGATCTATATAACTCATCGAGCATATCATCTAATCTAGGAATAACATGATGATACTTTACTGTGATTTTATTGATGGCTCTGCAATCCACACATATCCTCCATGTTCCATCCTTCTTTGGCATAAGAATAATAGGAACCGAGCAAGGACTAAGACTTTCCCTCATATACCCCTTAACTAGCAACTCCTCCCCTTGTTTTTGTATTCCTTTGTCTCGATGGGATTAGTTCTATATGCTGGTCTATTGGGTATGGAAGCTCCAGGAATTAAGTCAATTTGGTGTTCTATGCCTCTAATTGGTGGCAAACCATTGGGCATCTCTTCTAGAAACAAATCTTCAAATTCCTGCAAAAGATCAGCAAACACACTAGGCAAAGATGGGTTAAGATCATTGGTGGCCAAATAAGCCCCTTTGCACAAAAGTACAAATATAGGCCGATTGTTGTAAAAAGCATGTTTAACCTCTCTTGTCCTAGCTATCAAACTCACATTCTTTTTTTTTCAATAGACTGAATTTGCTTTCCTTTTTCTTTTTCCTCTTTCTTTTTATTTGCACTCTGTTTATTTTCACTCATTTTATTTTCACTCTCTTTTTCTTTCTTTATAGCCTCAAGTCTCATCCTTTCCATTTTACTTTGGTCTTCATACACTTCTTTTGAGGAAAGTGGTGTTAGAATGGTCTTTCGCCCATCCTTTGTGAATGAATACCTATTGAGGCACCCATCATGCATAGCTCTTCGGTCATATTTCCATGGTCTACCAAGTAGAATATCTCCAGCATGCATTGGAACCACATCGCACAACACTTCATCATGATCTTTACCAATGGAAAAGGAAATGATAGATTGTCTATTTACCTTAACCTTACCACAATCATTAAACCACTAAAGTTTGTAGGGTCATGGGTGTGGTGTACTGGACAGCCCCAATCTATCAACCAAGAGTGTACTCACAACATTGGTGCAACTTCCACCATCTACAATCACACTACATGCCTTGCCTTGAACATGGCCTCTTGTATGGAACAAATTATCTCGTTGCTCCTCGTGGCTATCCTCCTTCAATTATGTGTTAAGAGCTCACCTAGTAACCAGCAAATCACCTTTAATTGGTTCCTCAATGCTCCAATCACTACAATCCTCCATCATTATCACTCTCATTGTTGCCTTCTTTTTCATCAGTCACTATCTCACCATTACTCAATGTCATAACCCTCTTTTTTGGACATTCTTTGTTGATATGACCTACACCTTGGCACGTCCAACATTTAATATCTCTATTTCTCTGCTTAGGCTCTTCGACTTTGGATTTGTCTTTAGAAACCGATCTGCCTTCGCCTTTCCACAATCATGAACAACCTTATTTCCACCCTTAAAATCATGCCTTCCATCCCTATTCCAAGAAGAACTTGTATTAGAATAAGGTTTGGAAACATATCGTGCTTCTCCTCTTCCTTGGAGTTGTTTTTCCACCTTGATGGCAATATGCACCATCTTTTCTAACTCCACATAAGACTGCAAATCAACTTGATCCGCTATGTCCTTGTTCAAACCAGCCAAGAAATGTGCCATAGTAGTCTCCATATCTTTATCTATATTAGCTCTAGTCATGATCATTTCCCTCTCTTTGTAGTAGTCATCAACACTCCTACTACCTTGTTTAAGAACCTGACACAAGTTCTCTATGAAAATGTCAAGGCACAAATCTCTTTCTCATGACAGACTTAAGATCACGCCAAGTCTCAATTGGATACTCCAAATTCCTTCTTCTATTAGTCACCAATTGGTCCCACCAAGCTATAGCATAATATGAAAATTGAGTAATAGCAAGCTTGACTTTCTTTTCTTCACTAAATTGATTGCAATCAAAGATAAGCTCAACCTGCTTTTCCCATTGCAAATAAGCCTTCGGACCTGATTTACCTCGAAAATTAGGAATTTTCAATTTAATGCTTCCCAAGTTCCTATCTGCAAAGTCATCATCACCACGATTTCTACCATAGAATGCATTATCATACATCCTTCCTCTACCCATACCAGCACCTTAACCTCCTCTATCTCCTCCTCTAGGTAGAACTCCTCCAACCAGAGTTGCATTATCATCCTCAAACTCATATTCATCATCCAAATTATCAGGTTGAGGTATTTGATTTCTACCACCTCTTTGCCTCTCATTGCACTCCAGTATGGCTCTTTCAATAGCTTGCAACCCAAATCCATATGCTCTAATGTTTCTGTTATGTTCTCCATAGTGCAGTATAAACGTGTAAATTCATCTTGTTGAGACTCACGCAATCTAGCCGCATCAACTTGTACAGCTCCACTGCCTTCACCTTGGTCAGACATTGTTGTAATAAAAGATTAGAAGATAACAAAGAAAAAAAATAATATAAGGACCTCATAACACTCCCTTACATGTTTACGCTCAAAAGATGGGTTGGTCACTCGTGTTTCGCTCAATTTATTTATTTTGCTCATGGCTTTTCTCACACCACTACTCATGGCTTTTCTCACACCACTCTAGCTAATTTCTTTTACTTTTTTAGGTGAATCACACTTTTAGAACAATTCAAATAGCCTAATTTATGCAGAATTTCTAAATCTGAAATTTTCAAAACAAGTTTGAAGCAAATTGGCTAAAACAAGAAATTTAGTATACTAAAAGCAAAAAAAAAATGACAACTCATTAAGAAGCAAATGACGTATGAAAAAAAATGACACAGATTTGATTAGGACAAATTTAGAAGGTAATTTTTTGAAGAAATAGCCACTAAAGTTATTAATTAATGATTAATAACTATAATAATCACATAATACATGTAGGTCAAATTTAGAAGGTTTTTTTTTTGAAGAAACAGCCCCAAAAGTTATTAATTAATGATTAATAACTATAATAATCACACAATAAATGTATTCAACTATTGTTCAAATCTGATTAGGAAGATCTAAAGCCACAATTCCAGATTTTTTTTTCAGATTTGTATTTCTTTTTCTTTTCTAAACAATAAGATTTTAATCCTTTTTGTTTTTATTTTTATGAATTTTTTTTATAACCACAAGCACTAAATCAGATGTGCAAGCTTTTTAATTGATGAAAAGAATTCAAATTAACCCAACAAACAAAACCAGAATTTGAAGAGACAATAATAATTCAAATGGTGGAAAAAACAAAGGAAACACAAGAACAATAAGAGATAAACTTATAAGAAAAAAAGAAAACAAGAATTCAGAATCAAAAACACAAATTTTGTTAAGGATAAAACCTGATCTAGAGCCAAACCAGCTCTGATACCAAATGATATAGAACCTCCAAGAATAAGCCTGAGAACCCCTTTGATTATTATGGACCCCCACAACATCAACTTGAAAACCCAATAACAATTCAGTCTCAACCCCTAAGAAAGGCTAGAATTTAGATTACTTAGAAAGATGATCAAAAATCTAGAATAAAGGAAACTTGTTTCTAAATTCTAGATTCGAAACACTCCACAAGAAGATGATCAGTCCACTTGAATGTTTCTTAGCATGTATTCTACTCAAGAACACAAAGATATAAGCAAATAGCCTTTTGGTTATAATTCATTAATAATCTGAATTGAAATTCATTTTAGGCCTTTATATAGCCTTTACAAGACCTACAAACTCATAAACTAGAATAGAAAAACTCAACTTATGGGCCTTAACATAAACAAGTTTGGACAGCCCATTATCAAAGCAATAAAACTAATAGGCTTTTTAAATTAACATGTTTTAAATAGTCCATTAAGACAAAAAATACAAACGTATTTAATTTTACTCAATTAAAAAGGCTAAGATCAAAAAACAACTTAAGTAAGTCCATTTTGAAGTTGGACTTGAATTTAAGTAAGCCCATTTTGAAGTTGGACTTGAATTAAGTTGTAATTAACTTTATTTGATCTTGTTTCCAAGCCTTGGATCCCTTGTAGCCCATTACAAGCCAAATTCACCAAATCTTGTAGATGACAAATTAATGCTTGCTGAATCTTCTTGGCTCGTGATCTAGTTATAGGTCCTCGAGGCAGAATAATTGGATTGAAAATCTCCTCAATTTGATCCTTGCTTCTTTGGTCATGCTCATCCTCTTGGTGTATAGGCTGTTCCATAACAGTTGGGGAGTGCTAACACTGGCTCCTCCACAATTGCTTTCTTCAACTCATCAAAGGCACGTTGACATCGCGAAGTCCACTCCCAACTTCACCAATTCTTTAGCAAATCCTTCAATGGAGCTGCTATAGAAGAATATCCCTTGATGAATCTTCTATAGTAATCCACTAAGCCAAGGAATGATCTTAACTAGGTGACTTTGGTTGGTGGCTCCCAATCTTGGATGGCTTGCACCTTAGACTTGTCCATCCATAGCTTGCCTCTACCAATGACATGACCCAAGAATGTAACTTCTTCTTGGGCGAAGGAACATTTCTCCTTCATCACATAGAGCTCATTTTCTTTCAAAGTGTGGAACACTTGCCTCAAATGCTCCACATGCTCCTCCAATGTTTTGCTATAAATCATAATATCATCAAGGTACACAACTACAAACTGATCAAGGAAAGGAGCAAGTACCTTGTTCACGAGTGTGCAAAATGTGGTGGGCGCATTGGTGAGGCCAAAGGGCATCACAAGGAATCCGTATGACCCATACCATGTGACACATGCTATCTTTGGCTCATCTCCTTTGGCTATACGAACTTGATAGTACCCCGATCACAAATCCAACTTGGTGAAGTACCTTGCATTGCCAAGTTGATAAAATAAATCTGCAATGACTGGGATGGGATACTTGTTCTTGATGGTGATCTTGTTGAGTGCTCGGTAGTTAATGCAAAGCTGAAGTGACCCATCATGTTTCTTTTGGAATAAAATCGGCGCACCATAAGGAGCTTTGGAGGGATAGATGTAATCGGCATCAAGCAATTCTTAAATTGCCTCCTTAGCTCTTCTAATTCGGGTGGTGCCATATGATAAGGAGAAAAAGCAGGTGGCTTTGCTCCAACCTCCAACTCAATGGCATGATCCACCTCTCTTCTTGGAGAAAGCTTCTTTGGTAGTTCGGCGGGCATGACATCCTTAAACTCTTCAAGCACGTCTTGAATTGCCTTTGGTGAATTTACCCCTCCATCCATGGGGCCTTCATCTACCTTGATGGTGGCAAGATAAGTTGGCTTCTTCCTCTTCACCCCCCTTAGAGAGTTGGATTGCGGACACCATTCTCTCCTTACTAATCTCCCTCTTGACGGGACCAACACATGGTTGTCCCTTCTCCATGATGCATATGGTGTCGGCATAGGGAACCAAGAAAGCCTTCACAATGTCTAGAAAATCTATACCCAAATAGAACTTATTATCATCAATAGGAGCAATAGTGATATTGACCTTACCTCTCCATTGGCCGATTTTGATATTGGTGTCTCGTGCTACACCATCAATTGGGAGACTCTTAGCATTGACCCCTTTGACGAAGCCCTTCTCCTTGGTGTAGGATAAGCCAATCTTGTCTGCTAGTTCCTTGGCCATATAGACTGCGTCGGCACCAGTATCCACTAAGGCTTGGATGGTCTTGCCCCCAATCTCGGTCTCCACATACATTTGACCTCGTGGTTGCTCTTCCACTTTGGCTTGTATTGCACTAAGTAGGTGCATTAATGCAAGTCTTTATTCTTCTTGCTTCTCCTCCTCCATGATATAAGGTAGTAATCTTCCCATGCTTAGGGCACTCAAAAGCCCGATGAGGCCCATTGCATAAGAAGCAAGCGATCTTGGACTTGGAAGCATCATCCTTGTCATTCTTCTTTCCCTTACCTTTGTCCCTAAAGGCTTGGCCCTTCTTGGGAGATTTATCCCTATCTCCCCCACCTTTTCCATTGTAGGTGGACTTCTTGCCTTGCTCCTTCTTTGAATCCTTCCTCTTGAATTCGAATCAAGGACTCGGCAGCGGCCATTACGGTAGTTAGATCTTGGACTCCTCTCCTTTGGAGTTCAAACTTGGCCCATCAAGTTAGGCCATCCATGAAGCAAAAGAGAGCATCTTCTTGCCCCATATTTAGAATCTCCAGCAGTTACTCAGAGAATTCCTTCACATACTCCCTTATGTGGCCTTCCTTGTGTTGAAGGCGACAGAGCTTAGCCCTTGCTTCATTTTATGCATCTTCAGGGTAGAATTGCTTCTTGAGTTCCCCTTTAAAGTCTTCCCAAGTATCGATAGTGCAAAGACCCTTCTTCACATCATCACACCTCCTTCGCCACCATACCATGGTGATGTCCCTTAAGTAGGGAGTGATGCTCTTTACCCGTTAAGCATCATCAAAAATTCCTACCGCATCAAAGTAGTTCTCGATGCCCCAAAGGAAGTTGTCAATTTTTCTTGCATTCCTCGCCCCCCACTATAGGCTTGTGGGCGAGGAATATCCACCTTGTGGGTAGGAGTGGCATGCATAGCTCCACCTCCATTGGCTACGGCAGCCATGCACACACTAAGTTGAGTTTGGAGTTTATCCACTACTTCTTCAAGGTTGGTAATCCTTACCTTGCAAGCATTCACCTCATCATCCTTCGCAGCAATGGTAGCCTCCAAAGATTGCATCTTCTTGGACACTATGTCCAAGGCCGTGTTTAAGGCACCTTGCTCTCCTCGCGGAGCTTGTCCACCGTAAGAGACTCTTGCCCCTCGATGCATTGGTCCATATCCTGACTTTGTCCCTTATCTCAGAATGGTGACATTAAACCTTGCCAACCTTTCCTCCATGGTAGCGATGATGTCCCTTGACTTATCATTGCGGCCCTTACCTCCGTGGGTGGTGCTAGTAGCAATAGAAGGATTGGTAGCTTCTGCCATTCTCTTGTGTTGAAATTTTCTCAACTGAGGCTCTGAAACCAACTGTCACGGGATTTCTTTCTCACAGGAACAAACCCGTGCGGCACTAGTAAACTTTGCCCAACACTTGAAAGAATGCTAGTCAGCCTTCCCTTGAAATGCTTGCCTAGCTTAGACAAGTTAAATGCGGAAGCTAAGTAATAAAGAAAGCAACTCAATCACAAGAGAAGAAGAGAGAATTGGGAGAATGTTTGAAAGCTCTTATTACTCAAAGAACTTGGATTTCTTGGATGGTTACAACAAATGAATCCTGCCCCTATTTATACTACTCCACCCCCTCAATGGACGGTGGTGATCAATTTGATCCAACAGCCTATATTGAAGTTCTACACAATTTCTAGCATATTTCTTTGAATATTTTATGGCATCTTCCTAAGACATTATCTACCATATTCTAGAGAAATATGCATATACACAACTTTAGAACTCTATGGAACACTATAGAACATTCTAAAGAATATTTACATATAACATTCTGGAGAATTCCTAGCCAAACCTCCCATTTTGGCTAGTCACATGCAAGTCTTGTGACATAAAGGATTTACTAACATCTTTAAAGCAATAAATGGAGTTAAAACTCCACTCTACTTCTAACACATCCAAAAGTCCATCACCACTAGGTTGATGAAACAACAACCTATTCAATACCTATTGAAAATGTGAATGAACATAATCAATTAACATCACATTTCTAGATATTTAAAACCTAAAACATAAATTAAGCTACAATCCTACAATTTTCAAGTTTTTGCCATAATGCACCTTAACTTTGGAAAATCATTCCAATGAATTCCAAATTGAATTTTAAGCTTAAATATATCTAATACATTATATTTTAACACATTTCAAGCATTAAAAATACAATATATCACATTTCCTTCAAAAATTTAAAATTTTGCCCTAAGCCACTTTAATTTTGATTCAATATCCTAACCAAATTCAAATGTCAATTTAAGTTCATTTTCATCATTAACATCATTTAATAACATGATTAAACTATAAAATTAAATAATCACCCATACTTTAACAAAACCCTTCCAAAACCCTAAATCACTTTCTTCCTCTTCCAAACCCTAACTAATTCGTACCTTTTCTTAAGTTCAACCTTAAAATCACCATACATGCATCAAACTAACATCACCTAACACCATTTAAACAATTAAAACTAGCCCCTTCACAAATCATAATTTCACATAATTCACAAAATCATAATAACTTTAAAAAAAACTTAGAAAAACATCACTTACTTGATAGAAAATCACCAAAACTACCCTTGATTCTTGAAATTTCTTGCAAAATTTATTATTTGATTGAAGAAAATCCCACCCTTAGGCACCCATAGAGTTTCAGCCAAAGAGGGAGAGAGAGGAAGAAGATGAGCACTTTTGTTTTTAACTTATTTCTTTTTTATTTTTTCCCTCCACTTACATATATTATATTATTTTAAATAAATAAATTAATTAATTTTAAATATTAAGTTCTTATCCTCCATCCATTATTAATTTATTTTTGAATTTTTTATACTTTTTAGGTTAATTATCATTTTACCCTTCTTTCACTATTCAACAGTTTACTTTTTATAACTCATATTTTACTTTATTTGTAATGTATATTTTTATTATATTTCACATATATATAATATTTTCTCATTTCTAGCACCTCATTTAATTCCTAACTTATTAGTTTAATTTAATTTAATTAATTTGTTTTTTTATAAATTAGCAAATGTTATAACTCTCTTTCCCTTAAGTAATTTTGTCCTAAATTACTTGGTATCATCTTTGAAATAGTTGAGGATACTAGCTCCACATCGTCTTCTCACTCTCTCATATCGCCTTTTCAGTGGAATGATTCCTCCAAAGGACCTTAACCAATGGCACCTTCTTATTTCTCAGCTCATTCACCTCATGTGCCAAGATCGCCACTGGTTCCTCTTTGTAAGTTAGTCCTAGATTCACCTCGATAGACTCAACTGATAAAACATGAGATGGATCTGATATATACCTTCGAAGCATAGAGACATGGAAGACATTATGAATCTTTTCTAGTTCAGGTGGCAAAGCTAGTTGTAAGTCACTGGTCCTATTCTTTTCGGTACCTCATATGGTCCAATGAATCAAAGACTTTATTTTCCTTTTCGACCAAATCTCAGAATCTTCTTTCAAGGAGACACCTGCATGAATACTTTGTCCCCCAAACTGAACTTAATATCTTTCCTCTTCAAATCTGAATAAGACTTCTGTCGGTCTAAAGCTGTTTTCAATCTATCCCGGATTACTTTAACATTTTCCTCCGTTTCCTTAATCAATTCGGGACCTACTAGCTTTTCTTCTCCAACTTCATCCTAAGACAATGGTGTTTTGTATTTCCTGCCATACAAGGCCTTATATGGTGACATCCCAATGCTGGATTGAAAACTATTGTTATATGCAAACTCAACCAAAGGTAAGTACCTATCTCAACTCCTTGAAAACTCAATGATACATCTCCTCAGCATATCCTCTAATACATGTATCACCCTCTTAGACTGTCCATTTTGTCTATGGATGAAATGCAATACTAAAATGCAATTGAGTACCCAAAGTATCTTATAGACTTTTCCAAAATTGAGATGTGAATCTAGGATCTCATCCTGCACCAATGAAATTAAGGTTCCATGCAATTTCACTATCTCATTAATATACATCTTAGGTAACCTATCCAGGGAGTAGTCCATCCTGATCGAAAGAAGGTGTGCTGACTTCCTAAATCTATCCATAATCTCACAAATTGGATCATGTTTCTTTTGGGTCAAAGGAAGTCTTGACACAAAATCTATAGTCACTCGCTCCCACTTCCACTCAGGTACTGATAAAGGGTGTAACAATTCTGAAGGAACTTGATGTTCAGCCTTCACTCTCTAATAGGTGAGACATTTGGAGACAAACTCTGCTATGTTCCTCTTCATACCAAACCACCAATAATGCATCTTTAAATCCTAATGCATTTTGGTACTTCCAGGGTGCATTGCATAGGTTGACTAATGTGCTTCCTCCAAAATCCTCTTTCTCAAATCCACATCCTCATGAACACATAATCTATCTATATAACACACACCACCATCATCTCTCACAAGAAAATCTCTACTCTTGCCCTTTTTGCAATTATCCACAACCTTCTAGAGTTTCACATTTGATTTCACCCCTTCTTTAATCTGATCAATTAGTAATGGCCTCACCTGTAATTGAGCCATAAGAGCACCATCATCATAAACTTCAAACCTGACATGCAATGCTCTCAACTCAACAAGCAGTACAAGAGCATAGGCAATCAACCCTACCATTATTTTTCAACTCAAGGTGTCTGCAACTACCTTTGCCTTGTAGTGGTGATAATTAATCAGACAATAAAAAATAATGGTGATAATCCTTTATCAATTCTAACCATTGCCTCTGCCAAAGATTCAACTCTTTCTAAACACCCAAATACTTCAAACTCTTATGATTAGTATAAATAAAACACTTCTCTCCATACAAGTGGTGGCTCCAAATCTTCAATGCAAATACAATGGTCGCCAACTCCAAATCATGAGTCAGATAGTTTAACTCATGAGGCTTCAACTGTCTTGAAGCATATGCAATAACTCTACCTTCTTGCATTAACACACAAGCCAAACCATTATGTGCGCATCACTATATATCACATATAGTTTACCTTCTATAGGTAGAGTAAGAATTGGAGCTTGAGTCAACATGTCTCTCAACAACTTAAAGCTCGCCTGATATCTATTAGTCCACACAAATTACACATCTTTTCGAAGAAATCTGGTGAGTGGCAAAGCTATCATGGAAAATCCCTTCATAAACCGACGATAATAACCAGGTAATCTCAGAAAACTTCTAATCTTAGTTACATTCTTTGGTGGACTCCAATTCAAAAATGCTTCAACTTTACTCGGATCAACTTTTATACCCTCTGCTGAAATAACATGCCCGAGAAAGGTCACTTGATCTAACCAGAATTCATAGTTGGATAACTTGGCATACAACTATTTTCCCCTCAAGGTCTGCATCACAATCTGTAAATGTCTATCATACTCTTCCTTACTATGTGAGTATACCAAGCTATCTTTAATGAACACCACCACAAACTGATCCAAGTATGGCCTAAACACCCGATTCATCAAATCCATGAATGTAGCTAGTGCATTTGTTAGCCTAAAAGGCATTACCAAGAACTCATAATGGACATATCTCGTACGAAATGCAGTCTTAGGTATATCTGCATCCCTAACCCTCAACTGATGATACCCTGATCTCAAATTAACCTTGGAAAACACTGCAGCCCCCTTCAACTGATCAAAGAGATCATCAATGCGAGGTAATGGGTATTTGTTCTTGATGGTCACAACCTCAATGTGTCATCCTTTTTCTTTAAAAATAATACTGGTACTCCCCACAGTGAAATACTGGGGTGGATAAATCATTTATCGAGTAGTTTCTTCAACTGCATCTTCAACTCCTTTAATTCAATAGGTGTCATCCGATAAAGAGTAATAAAGATCGAAGTAGTACCAGGAATCAAATCAATACCAAACTCCATCAGTCTCTCTAGAGGTAATCCTAGCAAATCATTAGGGAACACATTCAAAAACTCTGCTACTATAAGTATATTGTCCAACTAAGACCCTACTATCATGGTATTTATAACATGAGCCAAATATGTCTCACATCCCTTCTGAATCATCCTCTTGGCTGATATAGCTTAAATAAACATAAATGTGAGGTGTTTCTGCTCACCAGATACTACAACATCTTTTCTTATCAAGTGTTTTTAGGGTAACATATTTCTGCTAACAGTCTACCATAGCCCCATATCTGGATAACCAATCCATACCCAAAATCACATTATACTCCCTAAAAAGCATCTCAATCAAATAACTAAGAAACTCCTCATCATGCACAACAATTAGACTATCTCGGTGTACCTTACTAACTACCACACTATGCCCTAAAAGATTGGTCACCAGCATACCAAACCCTAACAACTCAAAATTCATATCATTCACGGGCAGAATGGATGCACTGATGTATGAATGTATCGATCTAGGATAAATCAATGTATATACAAAAATATTGAGTAAAGAGAGTGTATCAACTACAACATTAGAAGCACATAGCTGCTGCTGCATCACATATACTCTCTACAATGACCCTCTTTGCTCTGGTCTACTAGTCCCTGCTGTAGATCCCCCTCTCTGACTGGATCCAAATTTGCCACTCCTACCACCTCTGCAACATCGACCCCCTCTGTCACTGGGTCTAAAAACTACTGTCTCAGTCTGTCTATCTACTGGTGGCTTTAGACAATCTCTGGTAAAATAGTCACGGGACTTACGTCTAAAATAACCAACTGATAATGGATTGGTACCCCGAACAAACACCCCTGTGAATCTAACCACACTAGGCATAAGTGGTTGGAGGAGATCTCTGTGTAAGTGGGGTCAGAGTACTAGCCATTGAAGCAGTAGGTCCCTATCTCTGTCTCTGCCTCTGCTGCTGAAACCCCCTGCCAATTTGCCCCTAGCCTCTGTCAGACCTCTGTGAAAAACTCCCTTGGCCCTTCTTAGATGATGAAGACCCTGCCTTTGACTGAGGTCTCCTGCCTCTACTCACTGCTTTGGCTATAGCTACAATCCCTTAAGCCTTCTCCACATTTCTAGCAGCAGATACCAATCAAGAAAAATTCTCATATTGACTTTCATCCACCAAGCACATAATTAATGGCCTCATACCCTCCTCAAATCTTCAGTACCTATCAATCTCATCTATCACTATCCCTTATGCATACTTGCTCAGTCAGATAAAATCCTTCTCATACTTTGTCACTGTCTTTGTATCCTACTTTAGACTTAAAAACTCCTTCTTCTTTGCATCTTTATACTCTCGAGGATTATATTTCTTATCCAACTACCTTAGAAAATCAGCATAAGTTAACACTAGAGGATCATCCTTGGCATGAGAAACTATCTTCCACCAGTCATAAGCATCCCCATGTAGAAGAGACATGGCATAATCAAACTTCTCTTTTGCACTAGCCTGTAACTGGATAAATATCCTCTGAACTCTATCCAGCCACTACTCCACTACAACTAGATCTATAGTGCCAAAGAAATTCGTAGCTCTGAATTTTCTTAACTTATCAAACTTTCTGGTCTGTAGTTGTTGCTGCTACGGTGGCGACGGCTGCGGTCGCACCGGAGCCTGTTGTAACAATTTCACCATATGCCGCACCCACCCTGGTAGAACCCCTTCAACTGCTGGTCTAGCTGACATTAATGCCTCCCCAATAATCCCTACACCATATCTAACATCATCCTCTCCAGGAGCAATACTCTCAGTGCTCTCCTCACTAAACTCATGCGTCTGAGATGCCATGTCCACTAATGTCTGTAAATACAGAAAGAACCGCCATATCAAGGACCAGATAAAATGTCAGTGCAAATGCATGTATGACATATTAAAATCACATTTAATATCTCATTTTTTCTCTCTAAAAACCCACCTAGGTTGAGAACCTCAAACTTAGGCTCTAATACCAAAATAAATATCACACCCTTATACCTTATATACGTATAATATATACACCCAGTATATATAAAATATGTGTATATAATATAAAAATGTCATAGTACGGTCTTTCCAGAAACTTCCATAATTTCATGTTAACCATTTAAAACACTTAAAATATATTTTAATAAATAAATAAAAGTAGTCATTAGTGATTTGAAGAGTAAAAAGATATATTAAAAAGAAAATCTCTGAAAAAAATTTGCCAGAGTTTTGTCTATATTTTGGATAATATCAAATTTTAAATATTATAACCTGCAACTAAAATACACTCTCAATTATTTATTTAATACATACATTTCTCCAAAATAGCCTGATGGCTCAATCCATCAACATTGTACAAAAAACATATCCATATATATATATATATAATTCCCATTTTTTCCAACATTTTAAACAAAGAAAAACATTATAATTTATACCACATACATAGTTATATATATAATGTACATACTCAAATGTATTTCAAAAAGTTTAAAGTGTATAAATGATATGCAAGTGGCACTAGTCCGCGGCAACTTAAAGATCTTTACACATAACCAATTATAACCTAGACTTGGGGGTGGTCTAGCAGCACTCTTCGAATCTCCCGGATCTGTCCTATCACCTGTGCGATGAATTTCACTCACGCTAAGCATTTCACCTAGTGGTACATACTTTGATATAAAATAAATTACATTTAATATTTAACGTCATAATACACTATGCTACAAATGTCAAACATATATACATTGTTATCAACATATCAAGCATCCACACACATTGGGCCCAAAATCCTTATATAAAGGTTTAGTTCTAGAAACATTATCTTGGGCTAACTCAATCATCTATGATACCAGCGTGTTTCACCCGAAGGCGTAATTTTGTAAACCAATGTGTCTCATCTGAAGGCGTAATAACTCTGCGACACTAGCGTATCTCATTCGAAGGCATAATAAATATATGACACTAATTTTGTCTCACCCGAAGGCGAATAAAATTTCCAACAACAGTATTCTGGAACTAAAGGCGAATAAAATTTCCAACAATAGTATTCTGGAACTAAACTCTATATAAGATAACATACAATCACATTTTCTCATATTACTCTTTTCTCTTTTTTATCCACATTGTTCATTGATTTTCATCATTTTCAATTTATTATTAACATCGTCATCACATAGAATAGAATGTGGTTCTCTTTCATATTTTAATGCAATAATTGGAATTTTCCCATAATACACATAATGTTACCATTAGCCATTTTATAATGGCTTAACATATCATAAACAATACAATCCAAGCATTATTACTTCAAACAATGCCACACACATGTATTCATAAATACTAGATAACATAACACATTCAATACATACAATGTGTTATGCTAAAGAGAAACCAATGCAATTAAATATCTTATATACTAAAGTATGTACTAACCTTTTTAAAGCAATAAATGGAGTTAAAACTTCACTCCACTTCCAACACACCCAAAGAGGGAGAGAGAAGAAGAAGATGAACACTTTTATTTTTAACTTATTTCTTATTTTATTTTTTTCCTTCACTTACATATATTATATTATTTTAAATTAATTAATTAATTAATTAATTTTAAATATTAAGTTCTTATCCTCCATCCATTATTAATTCATTTTTAATTTTTTTTATACTTTCTAAGTTAATTACCATTTTACCCTTCTTTCACTATTCAACCATTTACTTTTTCTAACTCATGTTTGACTTTATATGTAATATATTTTTATTATATTTCACATATATATATATATGATATTTTCTCGCTTCTAGCACCTCATTTAATTTTTCAACTTATTAATTTAACTTAATTAATTATTTATTTATAATTAGCGGATGTTACAAGTCTTACACCTTTAGGTGCTAGACTACAGGTCTAAAAACTTTATATGTTGAAAGTGAATTCAGTTATATTTGAATAACGTCTTTCCATTTTGACTAATCATTTCTATGCATATATTCTTTAATAAATGTAGGTTCAAGATTCTCCTTTTAATTAAAAATATCAACAGCAACATTATAGGTAAAAATATTACCGACAACTATATCTTTTCGGTTACATATTTTTCCCATATTGACATAACTAATTAAGATCCCATTATTTTCATAATTCTCATATCCCTGAACCTCTTCTAGAGTTGTATGATTAATTATGTCTTAGGTTTCTTCAAGAGCACCTGCCTCCAAAATAAGATCATCTTAGTTATTTATCTTTCCTTTTTTGAGGATTTTTATATTTGTATCCGACTAATCTATCATGCTTCAGGCATGGATTACTAGTATTTGTATTATCAAATTGTCCTACAAGGATATCAATTCGAACATGAGTATTTATAGCTAGTATATGAGATTTATTAATTCTTTTTAAATCAGTAAATGCATTTGACAGCTGATTGGCAATATTTTGCAAATATATTATCTTTTAAACTTGCATTTCATATTTCTTTGTTCAAGGATCTAAATAAGATAATGATAATGCATTCCATGTAATTTTCTTTTTTAGTTATTTATTCTCTCCCCCTAATACTGAAAAATGATTTTATTAAAATAACAATCAGCAAATCTAGCTATAAATAAATCTTCAATTAATGGTTCAAGATATTTAATTATAGAAGGAGATTCATATCCAACATATATTCCCAACCTCTTTTGAGAACTCATCTTTGTGCGTTGTGGTGGAGTAATTGGAACATATACTATACAATAAAAAATTCTACGATGAGAAATGTTTGATTCTTGACCAAAAGTTAATTATAATGGAGAGAATTTAAGATAACTAGTTGGCCTAATATATTTAAATACTGCTGCATGTAAAATAGCATGTCCCTATGCAGAAATAGAGAGTTTTATTCTTATAAGTAATGATCTAGCTATTAATTGGAGGTGTTTAATAAATGATTATGCTAGACCATTTTGTGTATGCATATATAAAACAGGCTTTTTAATTTTTATTCTTATTGATATACAATAATCATTAAAAGCCTAAGGCGTAAACTCACCAGTATTGTCAAGTCAAATTATTTTAATTGTATAATCAGAAAATTGTACTCTTGATCTAATTATTTGAGCAAGTAATCTCGCAAATGCCAGATTGCGAGATGATAGTAAACATACATATGATCATCTTATTGATGCATCAATTAAAATTATGAAATATTTGAATGGTCCACATGGTGGATAAATATATTCATAAACATCACCTTGAATACATTCTCAAAATGCAAGGGATTCAATTCCAATTTTAACTGGTGATGGTCTAATAATTAATTTTTCTTAAAAACATGCAGCAAAAAAAATTATTTCCTTGAATAATCTTTTGGTTATTCAATGGATGTTAATGTGAATTCTCAATAATTTTTCTTATTATTATCGAACCAAGATGACCTAACTTCTATCATGCCAAATTGAAAAAAAAATTATTTGTAAACTTCTGGTTTACTATAAAACTTGCTTCAATTATATTAATTCCCGTGTAGTACAAACCAGAGAAAAGAACGGAAAATTTTTCTAATACATATTTTTCTTCTAAAATAATATTTATAATATGGAGATATTCTTGATTTTTTTTTTCATTTCTAGTCTCAATATAATATCCATTGTGCGAAAATCTTTAAAAATTAACAAATTTTTATGAGACTTTAGAGAAAATAATGCATTATTTATAACAATTTTTGTTTGTCTTAGTAATAATATATTCACTCTTCTGGAGCTTTTAATTATTTTTATGTTACTAGATATTGTAGTAACAATTGTTTCACCAATTTTTAAAGAAGAAAAATATTTATATTTTTAAGGAGTATATTTGTGGTTGCACTATCTACAATACATATATCTTCTTTATTTTTCTTGGATTCAATCAAGAGTAGAAAAGTACTCATTTTTCTTCATTTTAAAATAAAATAGAATTTTATTAAAAATATTATTAAAGAAAACATTATATTAAGAAAAATAAAAGAAATAATAAAGAAAACATTATAAAGTAAAGTAATAACACACATAAAAATACAATAAAACTTGTTTACAATAAACTATTATAATATCTTAATTTATTTTTATTTTTATTATTTAATTAATTTGCCTTCTCAATTGGTTCAAAAAAGTTAGCTATATCCAAATGTGTTATATCAATAAGATCATTATCTTGAAAATACAATTAGCCTTAATATCATTTCCCTTCTCCTTTAATGATGATTGGTAAAGTTTAATAAGATGCTTAGATGTACAATAAGTATGTGATCAATGTCCAGTCATACCACATCAATAACATTTACTTTCAACATTTTTGGCATATTTATTTTATCTACATTTATTTTTATCTTATTTTGTATCATTGTTATCCCACTTTTAGTGGTAATTTATATTTTTAGAATTAGAAACACCATGATAATTATTTAAGCCATGATCATAACTACGACCACAACCACGACTACGACTACAACCACGACTATGACCATGATCACAGTTATTGCTACGACTACGACCACATCCTTTTACATTTTCACTATTATTACGTTTTACCATGTTCACTTTAGAGAATAGGGTAAAGCTAATAACACATGCCTCATGATTTTTCATCAATAATCTATTATTTTGTCCAGCTATAAGAAGACATAAAATTAATTCAAAATGCTTTTTAAAGCCTTTTTTTGATATTACTCCTGTAAGAGTACATTTAAGGTATGAAAAATAGAAAAAGTTTTATCTAGCATATCATCATCGGTTACTTTTTCTCCACATAATTTTAATTGAGAAATAATTCTAAATAATATTGAATTATATTCATTCACAGTTTTAAAATCTTATAATCTTAAATACGTCCAATCATAAAGAGTTTTTGCGAGAATTACCATATTTTGGTAGTCATGTCTTTTTTTTTAATTTTTCTATAGAACAAGTGGATCTTTTATAGTAAGATACTTGGCTTTTAGCTTTTTATTTTTATTTTTATTTTTCCATATAAATGAAGTATTAACACCATATTTGGAATGAATGAATTCCATAAAATTTTGTGAAATTCATTTAAATTTCAAGAATTACTTATTTGGAGTGAAATCTTTTATTCATTCCAATTCTATGAATTTAAATCCATATAATTCAATTAGTGTAAACCAAATGTCACTAAAATAGGTAAAATTTGCAAATGAATTTCACAAATTAATGAACTCAATTTTTCTTTATAAAATTACCCTTAATAAACCTATACCCCTTTCTTCTGCCATACTCTTCCAATTTTTTCACTTTTTCACTATGTTAATTCCATAAAATTTATTATTTCTCCTATTTAAAATTTTAAAATTAATTTTTAATAAAATTATGTCATTGATTTTTAATTTTTTAAAGCTAGATATCCAATTTGGATATTTGCCCTTTTAGCGACATCAATAGTTATTATTTTATCTTAATATTTTATTGGGTTTTCATTTTTAATAATCATTTAAAATTTAAAAAAAAATTGCTAATTATATATATAAACCCTTTTGTGAAATTTATTATCAAAAAAAATATTCCTATAAATATAAATAATAGTCTAATAAATAAAAATTTTTAAATCTGAATATTTTCATCTAAAATTATGTTAAAAAAATACATTGTTCTAAATATAAATTATTACAAATAAATTCTAATAGTTTCAATCAATTAAATCCATATAAACTTCAAAATATATTTTTTTGTAAATGATTTCTACATGAAATTCATTTATAAATGAATTCTACAATTTAAATTCATTCAGTCCACATATAGTATAAATGTTTATTAATAAGATAATAATATAGATAAGATGATTAAAGAGATAAAAAGATAAGATGATTAAAAAGATTAAAAAATCATGAGATAAAAGGATAATAAGATAAACGAGATTAAGAAAAATATCTACTCATTAATATTTTTATTATTGTAATTATTTTTATTTTTTTATAGTATTTTTGAAATAAAATTTACTTATTTTTTAATGTAGTTTTATGGATATCCCTTTATCTGATACTAGAATAATGCTCTCGCTTCACTTTAGGAATATACATATTTTATTTTATTTTATAGGATAATCTTAGTCATTTAGATACACAGAGAAATAGTTAAAATATATTATAACAGTTATGAGTAAAATTGAAAAATAAATAAAATATACAAGAAGTGGGTGTCAAGATTGTATACAATTATAACATTATATGAAGTATAATTGGGTGACAGGATAAATTGATATATTAGTTGATAGATTATATGGTCAAAGCAATAGAGATTTTATTTTAATCTTTCAACAGCTGGATCTCTGTAATGTATGGGAAATTCAAATAGCCTCCATGCTGCTTTGCAATGTGAAATATAATGGCAATCTAAAAAAGCTTTAATTTCATCTCGCTCTATTCCATTATCACTCTTATCGCAACTTGATTTTTCTTTATAACTTTCAATTCATGCACGTATTTTGTTAGAACCTTTGTTAATATATTTAAAAAGATATTTTATTAAAGTAGAATAACAACAAAATTCGATATTTAAATATGCTTCATATTGAATCAGTAAATTTCTATTATATGGAATAGTAAAACGATTATCAATATTCATATTATTCTTTTCAACATAGGGACCGTCGTCTCTTCTTCTATAAGTTGCAAAACCATTCGAATCTATCACAGTCTCAATTTGAAATTTTTTTGGAAAATATCTCTTACAATGTCCATTATGCATACATAGAGAATTCGCTTTCATTGAACCACATGGACCATGCATCACAAATTTATACACCAATTCATAACATAGAGGATCAATTTCTTTATCTGGCAATTCAGTACAAATTATTTGGTCAATTTCTGCAACATTTAAAGGTTTTAAATCATGTTCCAACCAAACAAAAACATGTATACAAGGTAATCCTCTCTTTTGAAACTCCACAATGTATAATTGCATTATTTTTTCCGAAAAAATCTCTTTGTTTAATATTTTCAACTAAGTCATCAACTTTCATCTTAAAAATACGACTGATAATATCAGGTTTATCTTCAGGTCTTTGACCAATAATCATTCCAATCATATTACAAACTTCAACCCAATGAGGATTGCAGGTAAACACAATAAATAGATCTAGATTTTCATAAAATTTGTATATATGCATTGCATCATGGTAATGCTCCATCATATATCATGAACTACCTGTATAAGAAGATGGCAAAATTATACTTTTTCCAATGTTATTTCTATCGCGATCACCATGGTAAAATGCATCTCGAATTCCTAAAAAAATTTCAGATCTCAATGACTCCTGATTTCTTCGAATGTAATCTAACCTCTCTTGTTCAACAATGTAAATGCATTAACTATAAATTGTTGAAGAAGATGTATAGCCCTTAAAAGAGTAGATTTATCATCTATATGTTGTTGCAACATGAAAGCTTAGTATTCTCTCATTGTAACACATTTTCTTTTCAACCTTTTTCCATGATTAGTCAAAACATACAGTATATCAATATGAAAACCATCTTCACCATAAGGAAACAAAATTGGATATTTCATTGACATTAGACTTGTATGCAAATTATAAATTCATTTTAATCTCCCATCCTTATCCTCAAGTAGTATATCTTTGTTCTTATCATAAAGTCCAAAATCCCCAACTAACAAACTTGCAATTTCTGAACAAATAAGAGCATTGTATTGAGTCCATCTTCTGTTATTTTTCCAACCAACTTAAGATGTAATGGCAACAAATCATCTTCTTTGAATCGATCTCTTGCCATTTGAAAGGATTTAGTAATTTCTTTATGCTCATCAAACATCTTAGTTAATCTTTCAACAATGTGCTCACCAATGATCTTGTCAGAAACATCACTAATAAAAGCAAAAATTCTATTTTTTGTTTTATTTTCAGCATTAAAGACATACAATTAAGCAAATTTGGGCTTTCATTTTTAACAAGGCAACAATTAACCCATTAAGTGATGATTTTGACCCTAAATTCCAAAAACATAAGGTCCAGGTCTTCTATTTATATCATAATCAATTTTCCCTCCCGTCGAACTAAACGTAAAAAGGGAATTGTAGATCCTAATATAATCTCAAAATTTTTAAGCAATCGGCCCATTATTTTGCCTCATTAATGATTGCAAAAAAGGAGGTGGCTCCCTTAATTTTAGTAAATGAATCATTCCTCTTTTACAACAAAGGGTATAATGAGGATTGGTTGCATGAATGGTGGCTTTAGTTGCCTCAACTCTCCAAAAACATGCTCCACAAAATGGACGTCTATATTCAAGAATCTTCGATAGATCATGAACATTGTTAAAATCAGTACTTCTATTAAGAGTGATATTTGTGAAAGAAGAAGCACAATTAGCATTAAGCATAATAGAGCACAATCTTCTTTTTCTTTGGCTACTTAGTCCTATAGACTTTATGTCATAATTTATCTAAGTCAGAAGAAGGGCAAGTCAACAACAATTTATGATCGTTCATGAATCGGTAGTTTGTTTCAATTTGTTTGAAAAATGAAATTATTTTTTAAAAAATTAAAAGCACAAAAAACTTTAATACAAACTACTCATTTAGATTAAAAACATATATTTTTAAAGCCTTTTATTATTTTTTTGATCAATTAATGAGGCTTTTATTTCGAAAATCTAAATTTACATATTTTAATTTTACAACTTAAAAATACCTTGTCGGAAAGAAGTAGAAGTATTAACTTCAGCGTTAGAACTTGTTATATAGGGATAATAAGGATCCATAGAATTCAGACCTTAAAAAAACTAAACACAATGTAAAATAAAGTTGTTACAAAATTGGATAATATATATATATACACATTAAAAGCATGCAATTTTGCATAAAATTTGATTAATCATAATTATATTTAAAAAAAACAACTATAATATTATCAAAGCAATAAAAAATCCATCATTAGTTCTTATAAACCAATAATAACCTATGTAGTGAAAAAATTAGCCCTCTTCATAGTTGAGCAAAAATGTCATCAATGAAGACCATCATAAACTGATCTAAATATGGTCTGAACACCCTGTTCATCAAATCCATAAAAGTTGCTAGTGCATTCGTCAATCCAAAGGACATCACCAGAAACTCATAATGCCCATACTTAGTGCGAAAAGCTGTCTTGGGTACATCCACATCTCTGACTCTCAACTGATGGTACCCTGATCTCAAATCAATCTTAGAAAATATTGTTGCTCCCTTCAACTGATCAAAGAGATCATCTATTTGAGGAAAAGGATACTTGTTCTTGATGGTCACCTTATTCAACTGCCTAAAATCAATACACAATCTCAAGGTGTCATCCTTCTTCTTCACAAATAACACAGGCGCTCCCCACGGGGACACACTAGGGCAGATGAACCCTTTATCCAACAACTTATGCAGCTGCACCTTTAATTCTCTCAACTCTGCAGGTGCCATCCGATAAGGGGTAATAAAGATGGGAGTGGTACCAAGAAAAAAATCGATACCAAACTCCACTTCTCTCTCAGGAGGTACCCTAGGTAACTCATCAGGAAAAATATTTGAAAACTCGATAACTGTGGGTATACTGTCAAGCTGGGACCCTAGTACTCTGGTATCTACAACATGAGCAAGATAAGCCTCACATCCCTTTCGAATCATCCTCCTACCTGAAACAAATATGGATGAAAGATACTGTTGTCCCAAGATGGCAACTAAGAGGGGGGGAGGTGAATTGGTTTCCTCAAGAAATAATGACAATTAAAAAACTCAACAAAATAGAAATGCGGAATAGAGAGATGGTTGAGTAATGGAAGAAAGAAAGAACACACAAGATTTATAGTGGTTTGGATTTACTTCAATCCTACATCCACTTCCTTAACAACTTGTTAAGGTTCCACAAATCTTTGAAGTTTTTACAAGCTCACTTCCAACTTTGGTGTTTTCACAAGTTCACACCTAACTTCACAAGTGTTTTCTAAGGCTTACACTCGAGAACCTTTAAGGAGTTTTTAAGGCTCACTCTCACAACCCAAACAAGAGTTTTACAAGGCTTACTCTTACAACCCAAGTGTTTTCCAAGCTAACACTCAAACTTATACAATGGTGTTTTCAATGCTTACACCTAACATTCACTACAATTCAAATGTAAGTTTAAGTAAAAGAAAAGTTGTTGCTTGGCTATCAAATTCTATTTTGCTTCACTTCTATATTTCTTTTCTTATAGAAGCACTGTATTTATAGCCAATGTGGTCTTACTAGCCGTTATTGATAGTAAGAATAAAGTCTTGGCAGTTTAGACCTTCTTTATTAAACTGTCCGATGTATTTCGCGGTCGTCCTTCATACAAGGATGGTCACGCTCACATCACACGCGGTCATCCTTGGACAAGGTACGGTCGCTGTATTTAAAAAAGCTTCAACGGTCGAATTTTAGTGCTCTGTAGTAGGACTCTTGCCCATGCTGTGATTGTCGGGACGGTCGCGCCTAACAAAGGTGCGGTCGCCCTTTTTGAATGTTGAAGTGGGTTTATAACGGTCATGTCACGTGTCATTCTCTGACAAGGCAGAAGAGATGTCCGCTAAAATTTGAATGTCGCGGTCGCCCTAGGTAGCATCTCGCAGTCGAGTTGACAAACTCGCGTCGAACTTCTGGACGCACCTGAGGTCGCGAACACTACTGTCTCTTTAAGCAATTTTCTCCTGCATTGGCAGAGCGGTCGCGAATATGAACGCGCGGTCGCTAAAGTGGTAAGAGAGGCCGTATCATTCGCCGTTCTTGTCACCGCGAACCTTACTGTGATTAGAATGATTTGAGCTCCTTGGGTAGCGGTCGTTCATAACTTTGGTGGTGAGGTTTGTGAATTTTCTCACCTCTTTTGGACTGTGGAGGAGATGGAGGATCATCTATAGGTTCTCTTATTGTAATTCCTGGAGCTCTCTTTGCTTTTCCTTTTATTTTGGATGTTGTCTTCTTTTTGGGAGCCATTAGAACAGAAAGAAAGAAGAAAACTGGATTAAGAAAATGATACTGGAAAACAGAGGGTGATTTGAGAAACAGATGAGTTTGAGAGGATTTTCGAGATTCAGAGGGAAGTTTATATGTTTTAATAAGCAAAATATCAAAGAAACTGATGTATCATACTCTTAAATAGAAGAAATTAAGAAAATAGCCGTTTATGACTGTTGAAAGTTAAGAGTTGCGACCTGTCATACAGCCAACGGTTACAAAATTTCGAGCAGAGTGTGGTCGCACATTCAAAAGGGTGCGATCGCGAAATGCAGACTAGCGACCATTAGCATGATCAGTATGCTCGCGGGTAAAGAAACTATATGTAACGGTCGAAACTGTTCAAATTATTGCGTCCGCGCACAAATTTTCTTGACTGCGCACATAGTTTTTTATTTGAATGAATCTGGCAGACGAGATAGCGATCGCTATGGACAATGGAGCGAACGCGACTCACTTAGAAATGAAAGAGTCAAGGAAAGATGGAAGAATTTTCTCATGTTTTAGACAAAAAGAAGTTCATGCACATAGAAACTTCATTGATAGGCAATTAATTCAAAGTGATTCCATCAATCATTCCTAAATTAAGTTTAATGAAGTTAAGTCTATCTTCATTCAAGGGTTTTGTAAATATATCAGCAAGTTGATTTTGTGTATCTATAAATTCTAGGATTATATTCTGATTTTGTACATTTTCTCTCAAGAAATGATATCTAATATCTATATGTTTGGATCTTGAGTGTTGGATAGGATTTTCAGACAAATTGATAGCACTAGTGTTGTCACATTTAATGGAGATATTGTTAAATACTTTACCATAGTCAAGCAATTGTTATTTCATCCATAATACTTGTGTGCAACAAAAACATGCTGCAACATATTCGGCTTCCGTTGTGGATAAAGCAACCGATGCTTGTTTTTTACTATGCCAAGAAACTAGACAATTACCAAGAAAGTGACATGCTCCTGTAGTGCTTTTCCTATCTAAGATACTACCAGTATAATCTACATCTGAAAAGCCTATGATATGAAATGATGTGTTTTTAGGATACCAAAGTCCTAAATGCATTGTACCACTCAAATATTTCAAAATTCTCTTAGTGGCATTCAAGTGTGATTCTTTAGGATTAGTTTGAAATCTAGCACAAAGACATACACTATATATTATATCAGGTCTAGAAGCGGTTAAGTAAAGTAGTGATCCGATGATACCTCGATATTTCTTCTCATCTATTGCTTTACCATTTTCATCTTTACCTAATTTCAAGGATGTGCTCATAGGAGTTTTGCTAGTTTTGCAGCCATCCATTTCAAATTTCTTGATGAGTTCTTTTGTATATTTGGATTGGTTGATGAAGATCCCATCTTCACATTGCTCGACTTGCAGTCCAAGGAAGAACTTGAGTTCACCCATCATGCTCATTTCAAATTCCCTAGTCATACAAGAAGCAAATTCTTTGCACAAGGCTTCATTAGTAGCTCCAAATATTATGTCATCCACATAAACTTGTACAATTAAAATGTTATGCTTGTCCTTTTTAACAAAAAGAGCTGTGTCTACTTTTCCTTTTGAAAAACCATTTTCAAGTAAATATGCACTAAGTTTATCATACCAAGCTCTTGGTGCTTGTTTCAATCCATATAAAGCTTTGGTAAGTTTGAAAACATGATCAGGAAATTTGTAGTTTTCAAAACCAGGAGGTTGTTCTACATAAACTTCTTCGCTTATAAGTCCGTTTAGAAATGCACTTTTAACATCCATTTGAAAAAGCTTAAAGTTCATGTGACATGCAAAAGCAAGTAATATTCTAATAGCTTCTAATCTGGCTACGGGGGCAAAGGTTTCATCATAGTCAATACCTTCTTCTTGATTATAGCCTTTGGCTACCAATCTTGCTTTATTTCTAACAATGTGACCATTTTCATCAAGCTTATTCCTATAGACCCATTTGCATCCTATTATAGAGTGATCTGTAGGTCTAGGAGTAAGTTGCCAAACATTATTTCTTTCAAATTGATTAAGTTCATCTTGCATTGCAGTTATCCAATTTTCATCATTTAAAGCCTCCTCAACAGTCTTTGGCTCAATTTGAGAAACAAAAGCAAAATTAACATCAATATGATTAATTTTGGATCTAGTAATTACTCCCTTAGATGTTTCTCCAATGATGAGTTCCTTAGGATGGTCTTTCTTGTATTGCCAATCCTTAGGTAGATCTTGAGTCTTTTCTTCAAGTTCATGCTGATTGATCTCTGGAGCATCAATAGATTCAAGAGGTTCAAGAGTACCTGCAGGGTCATTGAAAGTAATACCTTTCTTCTGATCACGATTAGATGATTCATCAAATACAACATGCATTGATTCTTCTATAACTAGAGTTTTCATGTTAAATACCCTATATGCTTTGCTATATGATGAATATCCTAGGAATATGCCTTCATCTGATTTGGATGAAAATTTTCCAAGATTATCCTTGGTATTCAATATGAAGCATTTGCATCCGAATACTCTAAAATATCCAATTCTGGGTATTCTTCCATTCCACAGCTCATAAGAAGTTTTATTAGTTAAATGCCTTTTGTAAACACGATTTGCAATGTAACAAGCTGTATTAACGGCTTCTGCCCAAAAATAAGATGGTAAATCATATTCATTGAGCATTGTCCTAGCCATTTCAATTAAAGTTCTATTTTTCCTTTCAACTACACCATTTTGCTGTGGAGTTCTAGGAGAAGAAAAATTATGTGAAATGCCAAGTTCATTGCAAAAGCCTTCAAAATTTTCATTCTCAAATTCTTTGCCATGATCACTTCTAATAGATGTGATCACATATCCTTTTTCATTTTGAACTCTTTTTGCAAACGTTTTGAAGTAATTAAAGGCTTCATTCTTTTGAGCTAAGAAATTAACCCATGTGAATCTAGAGTAATCATCAACAAGAACAAATGCATATGATTTGCCTCCTAGGCTTGTAACTCTATTTGGTCCAAACAAGTCCAAATGAATGAGCTCTAAAGGTCTAGAGGTGCTTATAACACTCTTTGATTTAAATGAGCTTTTATGTTGCTTACCATGTTGACAAGGTTCACAAATCCTATCTTTGTCATATTTTATCTTAGGTAGGCCATCAACTAAGTTTTCATTGTAGATATATTTCAATTGATCCATACCAGCATGTCCTAGTCTTCTATGCCATAACCATGCATCATTATTAGTGGACATTAAACATTTAAATGTATGATTTGAATGTATGTTGATATTATAAGTGTTGTTTGTTCTAGTACCCTTAAATATGATAATATCATTTGAATTTGTGATCTTGCATTCTTTGGAATCAAAATTGACAAAGTATGCTTTATCACAAAGTTGACTAACACTCAGCAAGTTATGTTTCAAACCATCAACAAGCCATACATCTTCTATTAAATAATAACCAATAGAACCAATGGAGCCAACGCCAAGAATTTTACCTTTAGCATTGTTTCCAAAAGTCACATTACCTCCATGTTTGTAGGTAATACTTGTAAAGAGCTTTGCATTCCCAGTCATATGCCTTGAGCATCCACTATCCATAAGCCATGTGCTTTCGTTGATAGTAGACATCTTCAATAGCCATGAGACATAGATTTGCAATTCCTTCTTCTTCTTCTTCTTCACTTGAAGAAGAGTCATCCCATGTGGCTTTGAGAGACTTTTTCTTTTCTTTATCCCATTTCTTTTTGTTCTTTAATTTGAAGCAATCTGATTTAATGTGACCAGTTTTTCCACATTCATAGCATTTTACCTCATTTTTCTTTTCTTTATCTTTGAAGGAGAATTTTGGAGGTGTACCTTTGTTTGCTTGTAATCTTTTCTTCCTTTTCCATTCATTGATTCTTTTTGAGAACATTGCCATTTCATCTTCATCATCAGTACCTTCATTGCTTGAGCTCTCAACTTCTTTGATTGCTTTAAGTGCAATTGGTTTTCTCTTTTCTTTTTCACCTTGATCTTCTTATTTCTCACTGTGTAGCTCAAATGTGAGCAGTTTACCAACTAGCTCGTCGGTTCTTAATGTGCTGAGATCATGAGCTTCTTCTATGGATGATACTTTTGATTCAAAGTTTTTTCTAGCTCTTAGGGCTCTCAAGATTTTACTGTTTACATCACTTTGATCATATACCTTGCCATACTTCTTTAGTTCATTGACAATAGCAAGCAAGCGATTGGTCATGTCGGTGACATTTAAATTTGATTTTATCTTGAATAGTTCATACTCATGAACATGCATTTGTTTCTTGGTAAATCTCACTTGAGTCGTATCTTCATGGTAGTTTTCGAGTGTGTTTCCAAATGCAATGTGCACAAGTTAAATGTTGAACTCTTCCACCTTCTTCTCTTGAAATGGAATTCATCAAGATGGAAGCGGCTCTGTAACACCCCGATACTCCATATAAGTACTATACATATACCCGGTATACATACAGTAAGTATATAAAGTGTAAGGATGTCACTTTTCATTCCAATGTAAAATCCTTTAACAGTGTTCAACCACAATACATTCGTTTATTGAACATATACAAAATCATTATACTTTTAATAATTTTACATTTATATAATAGTCTTATCTTTATCAAAACTTCATTTATACATATGAATATACTTCATCAAAAATAAATCATAATTAAAAGTTATACATGTATGCATCACCCTCTAGTTGGTCTCGACAAACGCTTACTCTTCTCATGGCATAACGAAAGACTTCATATCTTCCACCTAGTCACCTGCGCGATTACACATCCGCGCTAAGCCCGAGAGCTTAGTAGTACAAATATAAAATACAAACATACATTATAAAAATACTAGCAATAATGACATATCAATTCCATATACCATTAGTTTCTTATCATGTCTTTCCTTTTGAATTGCACCTTTCATATATCTCGACTAATTATATACATACATATCATTATCACCAACCACAATCCATCACTAATACTCACAATCAATATTTCAATACAAACATTACACAACACACTTCATAACATGATTTTATTCACAATTCACCAATCATCATCCATCATTAATACTCACAATTAATATCAATACACACATTGCACAACATAATTCATAACATTATTTTATTCACAATTCACCAATCATGAATCACATTTCCAACAAAGTCAATCATTGATCTCATTACTCATTTATTTCAACATTTGTATATCACATTGACAACAAAGACAGACTCGGGCCCAAAAGACACTAATATGCTATTCCACTTTCAGAGTTAATGCTTTGGTTTAATTATCACATTGTCATTATCATTATCCCAACTAGGCTTCAAGGATTTAGGTTCAACCAAGCTTCAAGGGGAACAAAGCATGCTAAGTATCAACCCAACTTGGCTTTAAGAACCAATCCAACCTATCTTCAAGGGTTGTAACATCTCAATTAGGCTTCAAGGACTTAGCCAACCTAACTTCAAGAGATTGTTACTAATTTTAGGCATGCCACCAACAACAAACTCTAAAAATAGAATAACACATTAGCCACACAATTCATTTATCAATTTCATTCTCAATTGAATCATCATAGCCAATCACAATGGCTTTATATCACATTTGAGTTATCATAGCCAATCACAATGGCTTCACATCACATTTGAATCATCATAGCCAATCACAATGGCTTCATATCTCAATCCTCATTATAACAATTCATCTTTCAAATTCACAATCATTTACATCATCATATCCTCCACACTTCATATTTCGTCATTGATATATATATATATATATCACATCAATTACATTAACTAAACAAACATATCATTATTCAATCATATCATCTAAGCATGCTTCAATCATATCATTCACATCATTATAACTCAGAACATTAGTTTCTCATCTCTTTATGTCTCAATTCACATTATACACTTCATCATTCAAGCATACATAATCAATTTCATTGCACATGTATCTTAAATTCATCATCATGTAAACAACATGTCCATTTCTTTCATTTCAATCATCATTATCAACCATGATAACATCACATTTCATCATTTCTCCAAAACACATTAACACCATTCAATATTAAAGCATTTATCATAACAAATTGCATTGCACATACCTTAAGAATGATCATCATTTCTTCCCATCTTTCACATTTCATGTTTCATCATTTATATATATAGCAATTTACATTATTCATATCCATCCTCAATACAATAGATTATTTAACACATTTATTCAAATGTGTTAAGGTTCAGAGACATATAAAGATATACAATCAAATAGGGTTTATGCTTACCTTTTTTAATGATCTTCATATTCTTCACATCATTCAACCATAACCTTAATCAAATTATATTAACATTATAGTAAATCACTTAACACATTTGCAAACAAATGTGTTAAGTCTCAAATCATGTAAATAAATACAATCATATAAATTTGTACTTACCTCAAGAACCACTCACATCAACCTATACACTTTTTCTTCCATGAATCATCAACACTTAGGTTAGGGCAATTCAACTTCTTCACAACCTAATCCAAAAGGAATAATACACACTTATTTACAATTACACATGAAGTCTAATGCAATTATTCACTTATTAGTCTCATATTAGACCCATAGATCACAAATCATAAGCCAACTCATCTATCCAAGGCCCCACGGTCGTGGCCTCACAACCCCACGGCCGTGGGTTATCAAACACATCTGCCCATTTTTTCCAGAACCCCCCACGGGCGTGTCCCTCACTTGCCACGACCGTGGCACTCACTTGCCACGACCGTGGCATCCAATTAGCCTCTATTTCGAACTAAACTCATGTATTTTGTATTTCAAGCTTCAATAAACACAATTATATAGAAAAAAACCCAAGATAATAAGTGATCAAACTCACAACATACATCGATAATCAACTAATTTAACACTTAGATAACTTCAACATATCTATACACTTCACTCTTTCATTAACATCATCTTCACACCCCAACTTTACCAAATATATACACAATCACTAGAAATCAACACAAGGAAATAAATACTTACTTGAATCTTTGCCAAATCTTCAATCTAAATCTTCAATTCTCTTAAAGCCCTTAAAAATTTGGTGTGAAAATAAAATAAAATCACATCTCTCTCTCTCTCTCTCTCTCTCTCTCTCTCTCTCTCTCCACGTCAAGAACAAGAAGAAGAAGAAGAAGAAGAAAGAAAGTCTTCTTCCTTTAATCACTTAGCATATATATATATAATAATAATAATATATTTAATTATTTCTAAAAATCTCCACCACACCTTTTCCTTCTCTTTTGACTTTTCTTTTCTTCTTTTTCTATTATTATTATTAATTATATAAATTCACTTTTCCTACACCATTTTATACATTAGGTATATGAGATGTATATGTTGGTATATGTATATCTCTTTTATTTTGCATTTATATTTTCCATTTTTCCCAAATACCACAATACTCTAAAACTTTTAGGGTATAATTTGGGATATTACAGGCTCTATTGTTCTTGAATCGATCTTTGACATTGCTAGCTGACCATTGTGCTTTGGGAAGTGGAACTTGAACACCTTCAGCTTCATAAGTGGGAGGTTTCCACTCACTTTCCACGAAATCCCATAGTTCAATCCCTTCACTGTCTAGAAACAAATACATTTTGTGTTTCCAGTATGAATAATCAGTTCCATCAAAGTAGGGTCTAAGAATAGTGTTAAGATTTCCATGAGAGTTTGATGAAGAAGAAGTTTCCATAGTGCATCAAATTTCACAATTAAGTTTAAGAAATCTCAGGCTCTGATACCAATTGTTGTCCCAAGATGGCAACCAAGAGGGGGGGGGGGGGTGAATTGGTTTCCTCAAGAAATAATGACAATTAAAAAACTCAACAAAATAGAAATGCGGAATAGAGAGATGGTTGAGTAATGGAAGAAAGAAAGAACACACAAGATTTATAGTGGTTTGGATTTACTTCAATCCTACATCCACTTCCTTAACAACTTGTTAAGGTTCCACTAATCTTTGAAGTTTTTACAAGCTCACTTCCAACTTTGGTGTTTTCACAAGTTCACACCTAACTTTACAAGTGTTTTCTAAGGCTTACACTCAAGAACCTTTAAGGAGTTTTTAAGGCTCACTCTCACAACCCAAACAAGAATTTTACAAGGCTTACTCTTATAACCCAAGTGTTTTCCAAGCTCACACTCAAACTTATACAATGGTTTTTTCAATGCTTACACCTAACATTCATTACAATTCAAATGTAAGTTTAAGTAAAAGAAAAGTTGTTGCTTGGCTATCAAATTCTATTTTGCTTCACTTCTATATTTCTTTTCTTATAGAAGTACTGTATTTATAGCCAATGTGGTCTTACTAGCCGTTATTGATAGTAAGAATAAAGTCTTGGCAGTTTAGACCTTCTTTATTAAACTGTCCGATGTATTTCGCGGTCGTCCTTCATACAAGGATGGTCGCGCTCACATCACACACGGTCGTCCTTGGACAAGGTACGGTTGCTGTATTTAAAAAATCTTCAACGGTCGAATTTTAGTGCTCTGCAGTAGGAATCTTGCCCATGCTATAATTGTCGGGACGGTCACGCCTAACACAGGTGCGGTCGCCCTTTTTGAATGTTGAAGTGGGTTTATAATGGTCATGTCACGTGTCATTCTCTGACAGGGCAGAAGAGATGTCCGCCAAAATTTGAATGTCGCGGTCGCCCTAGGTAGCATCTCGTGGTCGAGTTGACAAACTCACGTCAAACTTCTGGACGCACCTGAGGTCGCGAACACTACTGTCTCTTTAAGCAATTTTCTCCTGCATTGGCAGAGCGGTCGCGAATATGAACGCACGGTTGCTAAAGGGGTAAGCGAGGCCGTATCATTCACCGTTCTTGTCACCGCGAACCTTACTGTGATTAGAATGATTTGAGTTCCTTGGGTAGCGGTCGTTCATAACTTTGGACGGTCGCTCTTCTTTAGGTACGGTCGCTACTGAGGTCGGGTTTCTGACTATGAAACCTACTGTGATAAGGTTTCATCCTTTAATTGAATGGTGGCGATCGTATTCAGGTGTGGTGTGACCGCTAGAAGTGTTCTGTTCAGCTTTATTTGAAGTAACCTAAGCCTGCAACAAGATTCTCCAAACACATGTTAAATGGATCATTCAATTTGAGTTGTCAAGGATCAAAATTGAGATCATTTGTCTAACAAATACCTCTGCTCACTAGATACCATCACATCCCTACCATCACATGTTCTCAGAGTAACACATTTTTTTGACAATCTACCATAGTCCCATGTATGGATAACCAATCCATGCCCAGAATCAGATCATACTCCCTAAAAGGCATCTCAATCAGGCCACCGAGAAACTCTTCATCTTGAACAACAATTGGACTATCTTGGTGCACCCTGCTCACCACAACATTATGCCCTAAAGGATTTGTGACCAAAACATCAAATCCTAATGACTCAAAATACAAATCACTCACAGGCAAGATGGATGCACTGATATAAGAATGAGTTGACCCAGGGTCTAACAATGCAAGAACTGAAGTTCTAAATAAAGTAGAAGTACAAGTAATAACAGTTGAAGCATCCGGCTGCCTCTGCATCACATAAACTCATTGTGATGGCTCTACCTCATCTAATCTACCTCCGACTGTAGAACTTCCTCTCTGACCAGCACTAGATCCACCACCTATACTAAAACCTTTGTCACCATGACCCCCCTCTGACACTGGATCGAGAAGCTGCAGTATCTGCCTGTCTATCCTTTGGTGGCTCTGGACAATCTCTGATAAAATGGTCTGGTGACCCACATCTAAACACACACTCCTGAAGCAGCTCTCCTCCAGTAGACACCTCCGTGTGCTTTACTACAATGAACATAAGTAGGTGGAGCAGGCCTCTGAGCCACTGGGGTTAGAGCATTAGCCACTGAAACTGCAGGTCTCTGTCTCTGTCTCTGCTGCTGTACTGACCTGCTAGACTATCCCTGACTCCTACTGAACCTCTGAAAATATCCCCCTCATCCTCTCTTCATTGATGAAGACCCTGCCTCACTATAGAGTCTCCTAGCTCTGGTCTCCTCAACCCTGGCAGCTGCTGCAAGACCTGTGCTCTCTCTACACTCTGACAGCTGCAACCAACTGAGAAAAGTCTTGATACCGAGAGCCTACTATGATACACATGATAGAAGATCTCAGTCCCTCCTCAAACCTCCTTCACATGTCAATCTCATAAAAAATGATCCCATTAGTATAATAACTCAACCGGATATACTCGATCTCATACTCTGTCACTGTCCTGGTATCCTATCTCAGACTCAGAAATTCCATCTTTTTTGCATCCTTATACTCCCTCAGAGTATACTTCTGCTCAATTTCTCATAGGAAATCATCATAAGTCAAAACCGGTGGATTAGCTAAAGCATGTGGAACCGTCTTCCACAACTCATAGGCATCCTCTAGAACAGAGATCTAGCACAATCAAATTTCTCCTCTAGACTGGCCTGTAGCTGGATAAACACTCTCTGGACCCTGTCTGCCCACTGCTATGCTGCGGCTGCAGTTGTGGTGGCAGCAGCGGCTGTGGTGGCAGCGGCAGCTGCTGAACTAGAGTCTACCTCAATAGCTCTACCATATGTCATACCCAGCCAGGCGGGATCTCATCAGCTGCTGGTCTCACAGGCATAGAAATAGATGTCTCACCAGCAGACATAACTCTAGCTCCATCTCTGCCCTCATCAAGAGCCACACTCTCTTCACTACCCTCTGCAGACTGATGCATTCGAGACGCCGTAACTACCTATATCTGCAAATACAGCAAAAATTATTATATCGAAGATCAGAAACTGTCAGTGCTAATGCATGTATTACAATTAAAAACTATTTTTAAATCCCCCATTTTCCCTCTCTATCAACCCACCTAGGTCGAGAACCTCAAACCTAGGCTCTGATACTAAAATAAGTGCAACACCCTTATACCCTATATACATACAATACATATTTCCAGCATATATAAAATACTTTAAAAAATCTTAAATACTTTAAAATATATATTTAAATAATAAATAAAATATTATTATAAATTATAGATTATAAAATAAGCATTTTTCATAAAAATCTTTGAAAAAATATCTCCAGAGTTTTGTATGTAATTTGGACATTCCCAAAATTCAGCAAAACACAACCTGCATCAAAAAACACTCCCAAATAATTTCAAATCACCATTTCAACCATACTCCTCAATTTCACCAAGTTTCTCAAACATTTATATATATATATATATAATTTAGAACACATTTAAACCCCTATTTCAAATAACTTAACCCAAACATTCTTTATAGTTTACAATACATAAAATCCAAAAACATGATATAATATGCATAATACCCAAAATATACAATAACATAAAATATATACATGTTGTTGACAGTGTTTTTGATTTTGATATCAACTCTACAAGCACAACCACAAGTCTAAACCCGACCTGGTCTAGAAGAACTCTCCGGCTCAGCCGAGTCTACCCTATCACCTGCGTGATATAAATAAACGCTCTAAGCCAAAAGCCTAGTGATACAAACTTAATAACAATAAAACTCAAATGCAATGCCAATCCACAATGCATACGGATATCACATTATTCCATTTTCTCATACTTTTCAAATATTTCAAAATCCACAATTCACATAAAAACAAACACAAGCATGTGCCCAAAGATAACTAATATGTTATTCAAATTTCAGAGTTACTATTTTAGTCTATAATGACGTCTTGTGTCTAGCCCCGAAGGCAACATAAATTATTTTGGTTAAATTAAAAGTATTTAAATAATTAATTTAAGCATTAAAAATTAATCAAATAATATTAATGTCTAGATAAATATTATTAATTGTTATTATTAATGAATATGTTAAAATATGATAAATAAGAAAATTTAAAGTAAGTAATATTATTTTAATAAATTTCTTATTGTAATCATTATTATAAACACCAACTTATTTTGAAAACTAAGTTAAATAAATTTTAAATATATGAATTAAATTATATAATTTTAAAATAAATAAGGTTGTATTTTATATAAAAAAAATTAGATAAATGATTAAAATGAAATTGAATTAATTAATTAATTAATATAAAAATTATCATTATTATTGATATAATATTTAATAAATTTTGATATCTAAAAATATATTAAGTTATTAAAAATATTAATTAGATAATTAACTTAGAGATTAGAAAATACTCATTAGAATAATATTTTAGAAATTTTAAGGGATATCAATTTACCAAAATGTCGATAGAATTTAAGGACTGAACCCACACTTCATAGCATATATCTATAGGAGCTAGGGTATATATAAATTTAAATAATATTCTTATATTATTTTAAAAATGAACCCAGCTGCAATTGTAGAGTACTAAAGAGATCCTATTGGTTAAACAAGTACAGTATTTGGTCCAAGTGAGTGAATAAATATATAACATTATATTTCTAAAGTATGTTATATATATATGATTTTAAGAAATATGATTTATTTTAAATGATATTATTTTTTTACAAATTGAGAACAAATAATAGTTGTTTAGTTTTTCATATATATGACTAATTGATTATACTATACTGGATAAATAATTGTATACACTCTTATTATAATCTTACATGATCATACCTTGATGATGGGTATTTTTATAGAATTACGAATATTGTTCTTTGGGAACAACGCTTGATATACATATAGCCTTTTGGACATATATTGAGTGATTGCCCTTTGGGGGGTTTTTGTTCTGCACTTGTGTATTGAAATTATTTTTCTCCTTGGGCTTGCGAGGTAAGTCATCATGCGCCCTTGGATTGAAGTTGGATAAATAAAATTATATTTGAATATATATGAATGATGTTTGAACTATATTATTTGTATTATTCTAAGAATTAAGAAATATTTGAAAGTGATGATTGAAATTCTCAATTTTATTTATCCAGTTGGTTAATAAGGATATGTACAATTACCTACATATATATATTATTTAAACCTTGTTTGTTCTCTTTTGTTATGTATTTATCTATTCACAGAATATTTAGACTCGCCATTTTAATATATAACATTCAGATATTGGAGAATAAACCAGTAGAACACATCTACTTTACTTCATTCAGTGCATATATAAGGCCAGGTCAACATAATTATCATTTGAATTTATTTAAGGGTTATTTATATTTTCATGTTGAACAATAAATAAGATATATTTAAGAATATTAATATCTATTAGATGATAACAATATATTATTTAGAGAATATTAAATAATTAAATTATGAGTGATGTTTTTATATTAAATTGATATTGTGATAAATTATGAGATCTATCCATAGAATTAAAGGAATGGGATGTGACAGCTGAGGTAGCCTTTGATGAAGAAATGATGTTGATTGATAATGATGACTGGGATACATACTTCCAAGACTAACAAGAAAAGAAGAAATAGAAGAAGGTGGAAGTAAAAACAGTGTCTATTAGTGTAGAAAAGCTCATTGTTGACCTAGAAAAGAAGCTTGAAATGAGACTAAAAGTTGAAGAGGCTTCAGAAGTTGATAAGCTTTTTAAAGAGGATGAGAATCTTCCATAAAAGTTTAAAATGTTTGCTTTCATTAAGTATATGATACATGAAATCCTCACTTGCATGTTAAGCAGTACATTACTGACATGTAGTTTGCTAGAACTACTAAAGCTCAAACATTAAGGTATTTTATGCTCTCTTTCAATCCTGTGGTGCGAAAATGGTTTAATACTTTAGAAGAGAGCAATCATAAAGACTCATATTTATTGTATAAAGCTTTCATCCAACAGTATGGGTACAACATCAAGTTGGAGGTAACCTTAATAGAGGTTAAGTCTATTAGACAAAATGAGGGTTTTATTAACTACATAAAGAGATGGAGAAATAAGGCTTTTAAGAAAAGACCAAATGGTTCAAACCATATACAAATGACAATCAATGGTGCTTTGCCCCACCTTCAAGAAAGAATGGCTCAAACCCTTATAAGAAATTTCAAGGATCTTCTACAAGTAGGTCTTTAATTGGAAGAATGGGAGAGAGAAAAGAACATATAGTATGGGAAAGGGAGTAATATGAGTGGCTATCAGTCTGGTGGACAAAGTCAAGGAGGATGAAAAGATGCTAAGGTGAATTTAATGACTGAACCAGCAATGAAACATCAATTCTCTGAATTGTGAAAGCCATTATCTCAGGTTTTCAACAAATTATAGAAGAAGGGGTTATAAAACCATTGACCCCTCAACTTTTGTCAGATCCCTTACCATCTAATTTTGATACAAAGATTTTCTATCAATTCCATCATGTGTCTGGTCATGAAGCAAATCAATATACATGATTGAGGCATGAAATACATAACCTCATTAATGATGGAAAGATCTTTGCTCCTGGCATGTCCAAGTAGATGAAGGCTTTTTAACTCCAACTCAACAAACTTCCCTTGGCTTAGGTGGTTTTCATCTCATTTTCTTTCTTTGGCTTTTGTAACAATTATTTTTAAATTGATATTTTTTGCAGATAAATTATTTTTGTTACATTTATGTTTTATTGTTTTTTGTTTATTTTAGTGCTCAACCAATGACGAATCTAGCTTGATATTCATAAACTAGTGTATCTATGCATCATGATTAGAGTAACTTTACTAGATGAGGAAATTTTTCTATAGCATCGAGTTGTGTATGCTTACTTAGAGAGGGCTCCTATATAATTATTTATGTCTAATCAATTTTAGAACTTGCTTTGATGAACTTTCAATGCGAAATTGAACTCTACTTATTTAATAGAGAGATGATCTAAGCATTGTTTGGTGAGCCAACAATTAGTATCCACCTTATCAATATCAATTCCTAGTTTATTCTTTTGAGCCTTCATGAGATTTTAGCTGTCTTTTATTGACTTATGAACGTGATAAAATACCCTATAATGTTGTGACACTTATGGTAAGTCTGATACTCACTGAGGTACCAGGGGCCAAGAAGATCAAGGAATAAGATATTTCTCAAAGTTTCACCCATGAAGGGGATAATGAGATTCGAAAAACAAGGTAAATTATCATCCCAGTATATTGGTCCCTTTGAAGTATTGGAAAGGCTAGGAGAAGTTTCATACCGACTAGCTCTACCACCTAATCTAAAACATATACATCTTATGTTTCATATATCTATGTTGTGAAAGATGTATTGGATCCAGAAAATGTAATGAAATAACCTATAATATAAATAAAGGTAGTCCTAACCTGTAAGGAGACTCCTGTAGTGGTAACAAACTATCAGATCAGACAACTATGAAATAAAGATATTCCAATGGTGAAAGTTTATGGCAAATAAATTTAGTGAAGAATATACACGGAAAATCGAAGCAGAAATGCAACATCTATATCCAACACTATTATATAAATAGGTAAGCCTTTTAAATTTTGAGGATGAATTTTTATTTTAAGGAGGGGAGGATGTAAGCATAATTTAAATCTTTTTTTTAATAAATTTGGAAAAAAATTAAAATAATTAAAATCCTTATAAATTTTAAATTTATTAATAATAGTTTTGATAAATTCTGTTATTAGGAATTTAGTGGAACATTATTAAGATTATAAAACTAAGCTTGGAATCTTAGCAATTTGAAACCAAAATAATTAAATGAATATGAGTTTACTTTTTAGTATATTAGTGTTAAGGAAGATTGGCAAACTTTACTTTTAGAGTAGCCATGCAATGTTGGTTATATTTGTTAGAGGGTGTAAACCCTTAATTTTGGCCCTAAATAAGTGTGGTCCAATTTTAAAATCTTAAATTAAGTGTGGTCCAATTTTAGAAGCTTGGATTGAATTTGATCCAAGTTTAGAAGCTTAAACCTAGCATGATCCAATGTTAAAAGCTTAAATCTAGTTTGATCCAATTTTAAAAGTCAAACTGAGCTGGTCCAATACCAAAATACAAGATCATGATGAATTAGCCTAGCCAATTTGGCAGAGTTTCCATGGCAAATTGGCCAAACTCGATTTGCCATAATTTGGACTTTTAGTTGTACAACAATTCAAATAAGATTTGGATAAGCAAAAGAGTGTTTGAGTTAGATTAGGATTAATAAGCCAGAGTTGGCCTAATTACTACCTATATATACAAACGAAAACAAAAGAGGAGAGGAGACAAAGCTTAGCAATTAAGGAGACGGCTACAATTAGTAGATTTAAAGGGAATAAATAGGGAGCCAACTTTAAGGAAAATAGTACCACCTTTAGCAAATTAAAGAGAGAAACCAAGAGCCACAAAAGAGGATGAAGAGACATAAAAGCAATAGCCAAATATTGTGAGAGTTAACAAGCGATCCTTGGATTGTTTGAATAGCATATTTGATTATCAATTAAACACATAACCAAAAGAAAGGCAGAAAGCTAAAATAAGGAGAAATTGTGAGCTTGATTCAATAGACACTTTGATGGAGCTAACAACATAGGTTTGGTTCCATTAGTTACTTTGAATTAATCATCTTTATTGTTAGTTGTTAATTGTTTGGCTTTTGATTTCTCTTAAATTGCACCTGAGACCAATTTATGTAAATCAATAATCTTCTAGCTTTGTGAACTTACTATTGCATTTTAAAATGTCAATTCAAAACCTTGACCTTAGATTTAAAACCCTAACTCATATGATTACACCTCAGTTTACATCAAAAACCCTAGTTTTAAAATTAAAAACCTAATCTTACATTATTGAACCTTAAATTTATACAATAAACCCTAGTTTGTAGTCTAAAGCCTAGTTTACATGAGAAACCCAAATTTTGCATGTTAACTTTAGTTTAGGATTTAAACCCTAATTCCACAATAAAACACTAATTCCGAAACAAAATTTATTTTTCATGTTAACCCTATTTTGTTGCCCCTTTGACCCCTGCCCACTAACCAGCTAGCGAGAACACCGTGTGTGTTGCTCCCTATTTTTCATTGACAGGTTAATATTAAGATGTGTTTGTTTGTTTTCCTTTTAATTATTCAATTATTTTCATATATGTTTACATTATTTTTTATTGCTTTATTCTTTTCCTTGGATTTACATGAAAGGCTAAAGTTGATGAGGTAGCTTTCGATGATGTGTTGCGCTCTAATTAACTCTACCACAAAGCATCACTCGCAAGTATACGAGGTAGCTGTAGCAAAGGTGATCGCCCCAAGTTCGTCTCATAAGGAAGCTAAAGTAGCTAATTGATTATTAGATAATAAATAACAAGTAATCAATAAATTTAAATTGCTAACTAATGAAAAAGATTGATTAAAGTTTAAAGCAAAATAAAAGTAAACTGAACTGATGTATTGATTCACTTAATAGAATGGTCTAGGGTTTGCACTTCTCTACTATTTATATGTATGAACGATTATTCCTCTTAATCAATTTAATTTCAAAGACTAAATCTCAAGCAACTTAATTAATTGAATAAAGGAAATAAGCTCTCGCATTCAAACCTCTCTCAAATAATCTTGTTGCAATTGAAATAATCTTTTCCTAGGTTATATCTCTAATTCACCTAAGTCCTTAATTGAATTGCTCTAGCATTAGACTTCATCTCTCAATCCATCATCTAATACCTAAAACACATAATTGGTGGCCAATCAATTATATATTAGCAATAATTCATTCAATAAAGGCTTAAAGAAATAATTGAGTTAAGGGTAATAACCAATTCATACAATCATAGCAGATCCATACAAACCCTAGACTAGATCAAATTAGTTCATAATGCTATCAAACATACTCATCTCATTAATATTCAAAGAAATCAATTTAGACATGATAATATCCATAAATACAATTCCAATGAAAATAAAGAGATAAAGTTCGAGAACAAAACCAAATTACAAACTCCCTGAAGCTTCTGAAGAATCTCTTGTTCAAATCTTGCAAGAAGGATGTATCAATGGCTAGAACCAATCTAATCTATCTAGATTAATCAAAGTGTAATCAAAATCAAAGAAAACAAATGTGAAACCCTAAGTTCTTCTCTTTGACGGCTGATCCAATCTCAAACTCTCCAACCCTTTTGAAAACCCTCAACCTTTTCTTTTATACGAAACCTCCGCTTTAAAAAAAATCCTCTTGTCTTTGGTCCATGAGAGACACGGCCAAGTTAGATGAGACATGGCCGTGTTGGAGGTGAATTGGAGGGACACGGCCACAAGCTTGGTTGTGTCCCTTGCTTGTGTTCGCTTCTGTGAGAGTTTCTTCTTTTCTTCTTTGGTGTGATTGAGTGACACGGCCGTGTTGGAGGAAGCTTGGCCGTGTTCCACCATTTTGGAGGGACACGGCCACAAGCTTGGCTGTGTCCCTTGCCTGTGTCTTCTACTGCTTGATTTCCATCTTCTTTTGCTTTGGACTTGAGTGAGACACGGCCAAGCTAACTAATCCTGGCCGTGTCTGAGCTTTTTTGGAGGGACACGGCCAGTGACTTGGCCGTGTCCCTTGAGTGTGTCCACCTCTGTGTCTTGTGGCTTCTCTTTAGCTTGATATGGGACACGGCCAGTGACTTGGCCGTGTCCCCTGCATGTGTCAGCTACTATCAATTGATTTCTTCCTCTTGATTCCTTAGTTTTTTCCTTCCTTAGCATGGTTCCTTGCATATTAAACCTAAAACAAAACTTGAAACAAACTTTAAACAGGAATTAAATAAACAATAACCAACAAAACATAAACACACACTAAAAACTAGGACAAAAATGACAAAAACACTGAAATAAATTAAAACTACCAAAATTAATGAAAACACTAAATAAACATATTAAAACTAACAAAATACCTAAAGAAAACAATAATTATCATAATAAACAAGACACAAATCTATAACAAAAACTAATAAAACAACTACCCATACTTAAAACTTTGCTTGTCCTCAAGCAAATTCACATGGTATAAATTAAAAACTCAAACAACCTTAACCATAATTCCAGTATATAAGATGAAATCCTTTAAGACTCAGTCATAATTAATTGCACTTTACTTCAATCAAGGATTTTCTTAACTCATTCATTAATCCAGACATACAAATCTTATCTCTCATCTAAGTGTTTCACTCGATTTCAACGGTTAATCACTCAAACCACTCATGACTGCATACTACCATAAACTTGCTTAATTATCCAATCTCCCTCATGATTTTCTCAAGAAATAATCCGAAGGTCTTTCATTTGGATGTAATGGGGCTAAGGTAAAGGTGTGAGAAAAGACATTTAAGCTGAAGCATCAAGAAATGGAGTATCTAAATTAGACAATATTCTTGCTAAGAAACTCACAACTCCCTCAAATGGTATACTCACCAACCCTTGATACTTTCACATACTTGCATACTTAAAGAAAAATACATGTGTCGACATTCCTCTAATGCTAGAAAATATATGAATTTTGTATATATACATATCTTTTCTTTTCTTTTTCTTTTTCTCTTTTTCTTTTATTTTTATCATCATTTTTTTAATAATATATATATACAAAATATAAACTTGCATGAAACATCTAGCTTAAAATGAAGAGGAAAAGAATAATCAACTCTTCGTCAAATACAATGTGCAAAGTATGCATTTCAACCCCAAATAGCAATACTATATTTTATTTTTTTTTTTACTTGCCTACCCCACACTTTTGAATTAAACCACCCTATTGTCATATCATAAAACTCCATTCCTTAATGCAGGTATGATGATAGTAAGAACATGTTAAGTTGAGAATTGTGTTGATCAATCAATAAAAGGTCAAAGGCTCAACTTGGCTCACTAAGGAATTCAATATTAAGGGAGGTCATTTTAAGCTAAAGGGCTAACCTAATTTGCCTTCATCATTTTAAAACTTAATATTAAATCATAATGTGAGTTCAATTAGTATGCAAAAGCAAACTCTATATATAAAAATAAAATTTTCAAAATATAAAATGGTAAAATTAAAACAAAAACGAAAAATAATAACAAAAATACACTAAACACAATAAAGGAAGGAACTCAAAATCTACGGTGAAGGCGGATGTGAAGATGATGCAGCCGAGGGATGGAGACTCAAAATCTTTGCAAGGTTGCTATTAATCTGTTCCAACTGCTGTAAAACCTCAGCATGGTTATGGTCCACCTTGCCATCCAGTCGATCTACTTTTCCCTCCAGGGCCTCAATCCTATTAAGTACCTCTTGATTAGCCGAGACCGGAGCATCCTCATCTAGATTAAGAGAATCCGAGTCTGACTCTTCTTGAACCTGTGCTCCCTTCTGCCTGTTCCCCGGTGCTTCTGGCTCAGCTGAAGCCATCATATAAGCCCCTCTCCTATGCACCATCATATGCATCTTCTCTAATGTGGCCAAATCCAAAGAGTCATTACCCAAAATTCTAGTCATGCGACTAGTACTCGGGTCAAAATCCTCCAGAAGGGCTACTGCTAATGTGGTAATCAACCCTCCAATACAAATTGCCCCCCTCCTTTTATTGGCCACACTATCAAAAACATCGGCTAACCAATAGCCGGAACTAACAGGCACTGCATTACAAGCACAATCCAGGAAAAATAGCTCACTCAATTCCACCACACCCGGGCTCTCCTTCCTAGCAAAGAATCCATAGGACATAAAACGATGCAAATACCTCAAAGCGGGATAGCTCAATTTAGATGCTTTGGCCACATAAGTCCCCGAGCCTAATGCTCCCCAAGCAAATTGTTGTTTAAACTCTTTAGGTACCGACCGTTCCCCATGTTGATGGAAACCATATATAGCATTCAATTGTTCAATATTCATCACAAACGATTTCCCAAGCAACCTAAAACTCATCCTAGAGCAAATTTTTTGTTCATCTCTATCAACCTTAAGAGATGTCAAAAATTCCAAAGTCAGCTCTTGAAACTGCAAAGGTCGCAAGGAGACTAGGTTCTCCCACCCAAGAATTTGCACATAACGACAAAAATTAGTCCTAATTTGCAGAGCATCAAGGGATTCATCATTAACATACCTCGTCGGGAAGAAACCCTGAGCCAAAAGATTTGCTCTCTTCAAAGATGAAACCGATGAAGATGAAGAAGCCCCTTCAGTTGTAGGTCTCTTCTTCTTGTGGTGTGAAACTATCTTTGTTCTTGGCATCTTGAGAAATCTGAAAAATTTAACACCAAAACTTGATTAAATCGATCTTTTGTGTGAGAAGAAGAAGTTTTAACATATTAATTCTAGTTTTGGTGAAGAAAATTAAGGTTTAATGGAGGATTTGGAGCTTGGAAGCACAATTAATGGAGGTTGCGAGAGAGAGAGAACGAGAGAGCGAGAGAGATAACAAACAGAAAATTAGGGATTGAATGAGGAAAAAGTGCAAAAATCGAGTTTTTAAAGAGTAAAAGTGAGGGACATGGCCAAGTTGTGGGAAACACGGCCGTGTCTAGTGTGTGAAATTGAAGAGACACGGCCAAGTCTGGGTGGACACGGCCGTGTCTTGTGTGTTTTGAGGGACACGGCCAGTGACTTGGCCGTGTCCCAAGGGCGTGTTTACTACTGTAAGAAGAGATGCAAAAAATAAAAATGAAGAACTTTTGGTGAAGCTTGGCCGTGTCACTCACTGTGACAATTGTGCAAAAATAAAAGCAAAATGTGTTTTTGTTGAGGCTTGGCCGTGTCCCATGTGACACGGCCAAGCTCCTTGGCCGTGTCTCCTTCTGTCAAATTTAACATTTTTTTATTTTATATCACCAAATAACAAAGAAATTGCAAACCTCTTCTTCGATCAACCCTGAAACACATTAGAAAAGTAAAAACCAATCAAAGCACCCATTCCATTTATTTAAACCAAACATAAAATCAAAATTTGCTAAATTTAAAATTACAACTTATGAAAAAGAAATGCAAACCGATGGGTTGCCTCCCATTTAGCGCTTCTTTAATGTCATAAAGCTGGACATCATGCAAGACTTAGGGATCATGGATCAAAGTGCTGTCAATGATCCTCACTTCTTGAAATCCTTTATTATATGGCTTAACTCTCTGTCCATTTACTTTAAAAGTCTCATTTGTTCGAGAGTTAAGCAATTCAATGGCACCAGAAGGATACACCTGAGTTATCTCGAAAGGACCACTCCATCGAGACTTGAGTTTACCTGGAAACAAACGGAGACGAGAGTTAAAAAGTAAAACTTTCATACCTGGACTCAAAGTCTTTCGCACTATAATTCTGTCATGAAGTGCTTTAGTGCGATCCTTGTAAATCCTCGAGCTCTCATATGCCTCATTCCTCAGCTCATCTAACTCTGAAATTTGTAGAAATCGTTCTCTCTTTGCTTTGTCCAAGTCCAAATTCAGAGTCTTGATTGCCCAATAGGCTCTATGCTCCAACTCCACTGGTAAGTGTCAAGCTTTTCCAAAGACCAATCGGTATGGACTCATACCCAGAGGAGTCTTGAAAGCAGTCCGATATGCCCATAGAGCATCATGCAATCTACTCGCCCAATCTTTTCTTGATAAGTTGACTGTTTTCTCCAGAATACCTTTTATTTGCTTGTTGGATGTTTCAACTTGTCCAGAAGTCTGTGGATGGTATGGGGTTGCCACCTTGTGCTTCACACCAGATTTGTGCATTAACTTCTCAAAAGCCTGTTGCAAAAATGACTCCCCCCATCACTGACTATCACTCTTGGTGTGCCAAATCTGCTAAGAATGTTTTCCTTCACAAATTTAACAACCACATTAGCATCATTAGTACGGGTGGGGATTGCCTCCACCCATTTGGAAACATAATCAACAGAAACTAAAATATATTCATAACCAAAAGACTTGGGGAAAGGACCCATGAAGTCTATTCCCCACACATCAAACAGTTCAACAACAATATATGATTGAAGGGGCATTTCATTCCTCCTCCCAATGTTACCTACTCTTTGACAACGATCACAGTGCTTACAATACTCTTGAGCATCTTTAAATAAGGTAGGCTAGTAAAAACCACTTTGAAGCACCTTTTCTGCAGTCTTTCTTCCTCCAAAATGACCACCACAATGAAGGTCATGACAAAATTTAAGAACACTCAGTTATTCTTCTTCAGATACGCACCTGAGAACTATCTCATCTTTGCAAATCTGGAATAGGTAAGGTTCATCCCAAAAGTAAAATTTACTTATGTGCAAAAACCTTTTCTTTTCCTGAAATGACATGTTAGTACGCAATATACCACAAGCAAGATAGTTAGCAATATCTGCAAACCAAGGCGCATCAAATACCACAAACAGCTGCTCATCAGGAAATGCTTCTAAATTTTTATGAATGCTATCAGATGCAAGATTTTCACTAAAGAAGGGTAATCTGGATAAATGATCAGCAACAACATTCTCACTACCCTTAGTATCTTTGATTTGGAAATCAAATTCTTGCAATAACAACACCCATCTAATTAAGTGCGGTTTAGCATGTTGTTTTGTTAAAAGATACTTTAGAGCTGCATGATCAGAATGCACAATAATTTTTTACCCAATTAAATATGCTCTAAACTTATCTAAAGCAAAAACAACAGCTAACATTTCCTTTTCAGTTGTGGTGTAATTTATTTACGCACTATTCAGGGTTAAGCTAGCATAATATATGACTCTTAAAAATTTATCAACCCTTTGCCCAAGAACAGCTCCTACTGCATGATTAGAGGCATCACACATGATTTCAAAAGGTAAAGACCAAACAGGAGCTACTATTACCGGTGCACTAGTCAGTTTTTCTTTAAGGGAATTAAAAGCTTGCATGCATTGTGCTGTAAATTCAAATGGAACATCTTTCCCGAGCAAATGGCACAATGGTTGGCTTAGTTTAGAAAAATCCTTAATAAACCTCCGATAAAAACCTGCATGCCCTAAAAAACTTCTTATTCCCTTAATAGAGGTAGGTGGGGGTAACTTAGCAATTAACTCAACTTTAGCCTTATCCACCTCAATCCACTTACTTGACACAACATGACCTAATACAATGCCCTGAGTAACCATGAAATGACTCTTTTCCCAACTTAAAGTAAGGTTACATTCAATGCATCTCTCAAGCACAAGAACAAGTTTATTGAGGCAATTATCAAAAGAACTACCAAAAACAGAAAAGTCATCCATAAATACCTCAATAAAATCATCAATCATGTCTGAGAAGACAGACATCATGCATCTCTGAAAAGTTGCAGGTGCATTGCACAAGCCAAAGGGCATACGCCGAAATGCATAAGTCCTAAAAGGGCAAGTAAAGGTAGTCTTGGACTGATCCTCTGGTGCTATCGGCACCTGATAGTAACCTGAAAGGCCATCTAAAAAACAATAATGTGAGTGTCCAGAAAGCTTATCTAACATCTGATCAATAAAAGGAAGAGGGAAATGATCTTTCTTTGTAGCATTGTTCAACTTCCTATAATCGATACACATTCTCCACCCAGTAGTAGTCCTAGTAGGAACCAATTCATTATTTTCATTTTTCACCACAGTGATTCCTGACTTCTTAGGAACTACATGAACTGGGCTCACCCACTCACTATTAGCAATTGGATAAATTACTCCTTCATCCAGCAATTTGAGCACTTCCTTCTTAACCACTTCACTCATATTTGGGTTAAGGCACCTTTGGGTCTCCCTCATAGATTTAGCTCCCTCTTCTAAGGTGATTCTATGCATGCACATTGAAGGGCTAATACCTTTAATGTCACTCAATCCCCATCCTATTGCTCTTTTCAATCTTTTAAGCTCACTCACCAACCTCATCTCCTCCTCTTCACCAAGTTCACTAGATATTATCATAGGTAAGGTATTGTGATCTCCTAAAAATACATATTTCAGATTTTTAGGTAACTCTTTCAGCTCTAACTCAAGTGAAGGATTCTTCTCTTCCTTTTGGATGGAGGGAAGTTCAAAAAATGGGTCCTCCTCAAGTTCCTCTATTTCAGCACTCTCTAAGGTCTCAAGGCAACTGGCTATTTCTGCATCAAAAATATCCAAATCACTATCTAAGGTCAATGCCAGCTCCAATTTATCTGAGGAACCTGTCTACAAGAAAACATCTGAAACAACTGCATCAATACAATCAATTAAAGAACAATCCTCATATAAAGCAGTTGTAGGAATAGGAGAAGTGTTAAAAATAGAAAATTCAACTGTTTGTCCTAAGACAGTCATTGACAATTTACCATTTTTAACATCTATCAAGGTGTTGGTAGTTGCCATAAAAGGTCTACCCAGAAGAATAGTGTGTGCAGATGGTGTAGGGTTACTTCCTTCCATGTCAAGAACTATGGAATCCACAGGTACAATCAACCGCCCAACCTTAACTAACACATCTTCTATAACCCCTTTCGAGAATCTAAGAGATCTATCAGCTAATTGTAACACCATTTTTGTAGGTTTAAGTTCCCCTAGTTCTAATTCAAGATAAACAGAATAAGGCATTAAATTCACACTGGCTCCTAAATCACACATGCCATCAGTACCTTTTCCGTTCCCCATAGTAATATGAATGATGAAACTACCAGGATCCTTTAGCTTTGGAGGTAGTTTATGCTGCAAAACAGCATTAGCTACCTCTGAAACTATCACCTTTTCATTCGGCTCATACCTCTTTTTCTTGGTATTCAGTTCTTTGAAGAATTTAGCATAAGCCGGCATGTTCTTTATTGCTTCAAGTAAAGGTAAGTTAATACTTACCTTAGACAACATGTTGAAGATATTTGAAAATTGCTTATCTTTTTTATCATCCTTCAACCTGCTAGGGAATGGTATAGGTGGCCGGTATGGATTGCTTGCCTTGTGCAAATCTGCTGTAGGGGACTTCTCCATTGATCTTTCTCCAGCACCTTTGTTCTCTGGTTCTCCTTCCTTCTTGTTCTCTTGCTCACTTGCATTCACAGAATTATTTTCAACATTATTGTTAATTACCTTGCCACTTCTCAGAACAGTCACTGATTGTGCCTGCTCAGGTTGACTTGGGAATTTCCCCTTTTGTTGAATCTGCATCTGTTGTGCAAGTTGTCCCACTTGAGTCTCCACTTTCTTAAAAGATGCTTCTAAGGAATCCAGCCTCTTGTTGTTCATCTCTTGATTTTTAGCGCTGACTTGGATAAAAGCCTGCAAACTTTCTTCCAAACTCTCTCTCTTAGGCTGCCCCTGATTTGAGGATTGGCCCTGCTGTTGGTTCTGTCTCTGGAGCAAATGGAAAGGCTGCTGCGAATTATTTGTTGCCTAGGAAAAATTAGGATGATTCCGCCAACCAGGATTGTATGAATTTGAGTAAGGATCATTCTGGGCCCTTGGTTGAAATCCCCCCATAGCATTGACTTGCTCAGCTTCATTCCCATAAGTCTCATATGCGGAGGGGCAAATATTTGCTCCATGCCCGAAAGTTCCACAAATTCCACAAATTTCTTGAGTGGATGAAGGAGAATTGTTTTTCATATTAAGCATCTGCACTTGCCTTATCAATTCAACTATCTGATTGACCATCTCACTATTGGCTTCCAGTTGATTCACCCATTTACTTCTTCCCCTTACACTTTTCTGTTCAGAATTAGCTCCCAACATCTCAAAGATCTCATAAGTTTCATCAGCTATCTTTTCTCCCATAGCTCCCCCAGCTGCATTGTCAACAGTGTTCTGAAATTGCTGGGTTAAACCATCATAGAAAAACTGATTAAGAAGTTGAAGTGGGTAGTGATGATGTGGACACTGGATCAATAACATTTTAAATCTGTCCCAAGCCTCATGAAATGGCTCTCCATAAAATTGAGTGAATGTAGCAATCTTCCCTCTCAATTCGGCTATCTTCTGATGTGAATAAAACTTTCCCATGAACTTGTTATAAACTTGATCCCAAGTTGTCAAAGAATTTTCGGGCAACATCATTAACCAGCTCTTAGCTCTATCCTTTAATGTATACGGGAAACATCTCATCCTCAACTGATCTTCTGTTAGTCCTCCCAATGGAAAAGTGTTGAGGGTAGAATAAAAATCCCGAATAAAGTTCAAAGGATCTTCATTTGGAAATCCATAGAATGATGGCAGCATGTTGTAATGAATGTTCTTCAACTCATAATTTCGTGCTGCATCTGTCAATCTTATGCAAGAAGTGGAAGTTCCAATGACAGGTCTAGCAAAATCTCTCATAGTCCTTTGTCTTTCTTCTGCCATTTTAACAGATTGTGCAGATTTTGACTCAAAATCAGAAGTATCCTCCTCTGTAGTATCAAATCCGATGTACAGTTCAAACTCTTCTCTGCTCCTTTTTACTCTCTGAATTTCTGGAATGAATGGATATAGCTCTCCTTCGAGTGATCTCCTGCCTTACATAAACAAAAATTTCTAGAAAAAGGAATTATTAAAAGCAAAAGACAAAATAAAATAAAAAGTAAATAATGAAAAATAATCTAGAATAAAATGAAAATAGTGAAAAATAATCTAGAATATCTATTACTAATAAACAATTACGCCAATTAGCCTCCCCGGCAGTGCCGTCAAAAACTTGTTGCGCTCTAATTAACTCTACCACAAAGCGTCACTCGCAAGTATACGAGGTAGCTGTAGCAAAGGTGATCGCCCCAAGGTCGTCTCACAAGGAAGCTAAAGTAGCTAATTGATTATTAGATAATAAATAACAAGTAATCAATAAATTTAAATTGCTAACTAATGAAAAAGATTGATTAAAGTTTAAAGCAAAATAAAAGTAAACTGAACTGATGTATTGATTCACTTAATAGAATGGTCTAGGGTTTGCACTTCTCTACTATTTATATGTATGAACGGTTATTCCTCTTAATCAATTTAATTTCAAAGACTAAATCTCAAGCAACTTAATTAATTGAATAAAGGAAATAAGCTCTCGCATTCAAACCTCTCTCAAATAATCTTGTTGCAATTGAAATAATCTTTTCCTAGGTTATATCTCTAATTCACCTAAGTCCTTAATTGAATTGCTCCAGCATTAGACTTCATCTCTCAATCCATCATCTAATACCTAAAACACATAATTGGTGGCCAATCAATTATATATTAGCAATAATTCATTCAATAAAGGCTTAAAGAAATAATTGAGTTAAGGGTAATAACCAATTCATACAATCATAGCAGATCCATACAAACCCTAGACTAGATCAAATTAGTTCATAATGCTATCAAACATACTCATCTCATTAATATTCAAAGAAATCAATTTAGACATGATAATATCCATAAATACAATTCCAATGAAAATAAAGAGATAAAGTTCGAGAACAAAACCAAATTACAAACTCCCTGAAGCTTCTGAAGAATCTCTTGTTCAAATCTTGCAAGAAGGATGTATCAATGGCTAGAACAAATCTAATCTAGCTAGATTAATCAAAGTGTAATCAAAATCAAAGAAAACAAATGTGAAACCCTAAGTTCTTCTCTTTGACGGCTGATCCAATCTCAAACTCTCCAACCCTTTTGAAAACCCTCAACCATTTCTTTTATACGAAACCTCCGCTTTAAAAAAAATCCGCTTGTCTTTGGTCCATGAGAGACACGACCAAGTTTGATGAGACATGGCCATGTTGGAGGTGAATTGGAGGGACACGGCCACAAGCTTGGCTGTGTCCCTTGCATGTGTTCGCTTCTGTGAGAGTTTCTTCTTTTCTTCTTTGGTGTGATTGAGTGACACGGCCGTGTTGGAGGAAGCTTGGCCGTGTTCCACCATTTTGGAGGGACACGACCACAAGCTTGGCTGTGTCCCTTGCCTGTGTCTTCTACTGCTTGATTTCCATCTTCTTTTGCTTTGGACTTGAGTGAGACACGGCCAAGCTAACCAATCTTGGCCGTGTCTGAGCTTTTCTGGAGGGACACGGCCAGTGACTTGGCCATGTCCCCTGCATGTGTCAGCTACTGTCAATTGATTTCTTCCTCTTGATTCCTTAGTTTTTTCCTTCATTAGCATGGTTCCTTGCATATTAAACCTAAAACAAATCTTGAAACAAACTTTAAATTGGAATTAAATAAACAATAACCAACAAAACATAAACACACACTAAAAACTAGGACAAAAATGACAAAAACACTGAAATAAATTAAAACTACCAAAATTAATGAAAACACTAAATAAACATATTAAAACTAACAAAATACCTAAAGAAAACAATAATTATCATAATAAACAAGACACAAATCTATAACAAAAACTAATAAAACATGATGATAAGGTGGTCATTGATGATGATGATTGGGCTCAATACTACCAAGATCCTCGAGACAAAAAGGAGCCAAAGGTTGTTGAAAAGACAACTGTTGAAAAGACCAAGACATCTGATGTTGAGAAGATGATTGCTGATTTGGAAAAGAAATTTGAGAAGAAGCTGAAAACCGAAGAGATGTTTGAAGTTGACAAGTTATTCAAGCTAGATGAAGAAGTTCCTCCTTACAAGTTCAAGATGCCATCTTTTGCAAAGTATGATGGAACCGAAAATCCTCATCTCCATGTGAAGCAGTATATCACTGCTATGCAGTCTGCTCGAGCTACTAAGGCTCAAATTCTAAGGTACTTCATACTCTTGTTGGACCCTGTTATCCAAAATTGGTTCAATACCTTAGATGATGGAATACAAAAGAGTTGGGATTTGCTTTACAAAGCCTTCATCCAACAATTTGGGTATAATGTCGAGATGGAAGTTACCTTAATGGAAGTGGAGTCCATTAGGCAAAGGCAAAATGAGAAATTTGTAGATTATGTGAAGAGATGGAGAAACAAGGCTGCTTTACTCAAGAAAACGCCTGATGAATCTGTTCAAATAAGGATGATCGTGAGAGGTGTCCTACCCAATCTCCATGAAGGATGTCTCACACCCTTATAAGGGACTTCAAAGACCTTCTCCAAGCTAGTTTGCAAATTGAAGAGTGGGAAAGGGAGAAGAATCGCTTTTCAATAAAAAGGAATGAGAAAGGGAACTACCAGTCAGGCAATCAAAGCATGCAAAAAGAAGTTGATGTTAATGCCACTAGTCAAGGAGGAATGAGGCAGTTTTCAGAATTAGGGAAGCCACTGTCTTGGGTTCACAATAAGCTACAAAAGAAGGGATTGTTACACCTAACTTTGATACCAATGCATTTTGCCAATTCCATCAAAGGCCTGGACACGAAACGGACAATCGTATGAAGTTGAGGCATGAGACCCAGAATTTAATTGATAATGGCAAGTTGCCTGAGCTGGACAAGCCCAATACCAAAGGTAATCCATTTCCAAGGTTCAACAAGGTGCCACCACTAGCAGCCTTCATGGTAGTAAAAGGATTGGAAGAAGATTTTGTTTTATCATCCTTTCAAGATGAGGATATTGAAGATATGAAAGGAAAAGAAGCCTAACTCAATGAACTTTCCTTAGCTTGAATGTTGCTTTTCAATCTTACTTTCTTTAATTAATTGTAACTATCGTGTTTTTCAAATTTAAATTTATTTGAATAAATTACTTTTATAAAAAAATTTTGTTGGTCTTTGTTCATTTTGGTGCTCAACCAATGAGGAATCTAGCTTGATAATTAATGAATTAATATATCTAGGCATCATGACTTGAATGACTTTACTAGGTGAGGAATTGCTCTATAGCATTGAGTTGTGTATGCTTACTTAGAGAGGGCTCCTACATAATTACCTTTGTCTAAGTCCTAGTCAGTCTTAGAACATGCTTTGACAAACTTTCGAGGTGAAATTGAACTCTGCTTATTTAAGGGAGAGATGATTTAGGCATTGTTTGGTTAGACAATAACTAGTATCCACCCTATTAATTATCAATCCCTAGTTGTCCCTTTGAGCCTTCATAAAATTTTAGCTTTCTTTTCATTGGCATATAACCCCAACAACCTACCCTGAGTTATTGTGATACTTTTGACAAGTCTTATGATCACTAAGATGAAGAGGCTAGAAGATCAAAGAAGGCAATGATTAGTCAAGATCATAAAGATAGTTAAAGTTCTCAAGACCATGAAGATAGTTGATGTTTTCAAGACCATAAGGGTAGTTGAAGTTTTCAAGACCATAAGGGTAGTTGAAGTTCCCTTAATATCTCCAATATATCAAAACAACATCATCATTAGAGCAACAAATGATTTATCACTATTAAAGAAGATTTATGTTACTCCACTTATCCATTATTAGAAGCCCAAGTTGGTACAAACAAGACAACTCTTTTAGAGCTAGAACCAAAAAAAGAAACAAACAAACAAACCAAACAAAAAAAAAGAGAGAAGAAAAGAAAATAAAAAAGGCAAAAGAAAAGAAAAAGAAAAGGAAAAAAGAGAAAAGAAAAGAAAAGAAAACCTAAAAAGGTGGTTCAAAAAGCCAACTGAGTTCTCTTTTACCTAAGACAACAAAAGGCTTCCATTTGGTTTATAAGGACGGATTGACTTGAATTGGTCCAACCCAACCAAAGATTCGATCAAAATCAAAGGAAAAGGAGAAAGACCATCCAGTTCTTGAAAGTTCTATACCTGATATAGTCTTACAATAAATAAGGACAAAATGATAAAAGAAAGGGAAGAGTAAGAAAAATAAAAAGGAAAGAAAAGGGAAAAGAAGGAAAGAAATGAATTTGGGTCTTAAACTTTTTGCAAGGGCAAAGACTGCCCTTATCAAGATCCAGATTAATGCCAAGAAGACAGAAAGAATTTAGGGACTAGCAAGATCACTCCCAACTGCCTAAAGTTCCAACAAGAAATTTATAGTGTGAGGGTTTGTCCATTGTGTCACATCAGCTCCTATCTCAAAATGGCCTTCATTTAACCCATGTCTCTCATCGACCCCATTTGACGCGGACCCTTAACAATGATGGCAACAAACCCAACGTATAACAATGGTGGAGAACTCCTTGAAACTTGATAATCACCTCCTAAGGAACCCAACGCCTATAAAGAGACGCGAACTCACTATGATTGAAGGATTTAGTTGGTAAGAAGAAGGAAAACGCTACAACTCTCGTTGATAAGTAAACCTAATTCTTGATGCAAAGAAAGAATTAAAGAATCCACTCTAATCTCTCTCACACGAAAATTCACAAGAAGAACTTGTAGAAGAATTCGAAAATTTCTTTAATAATAATGGTGTCCCCAATTCGGCCTAATAGTGCCCTTAAATAAGGGTTACAAAATTCCTGATTGCATATGGAAAATTAAGACTAAAACATTCTAGAAGGATCCTAGGCTTGTATGGGAAAACACTTCCAAAAACCCAATAAGAATAGGATTTGACAAAGTCAAAACAACTTAACTAATTAAAATAAAAGGATGAGGACCACAAAAAAACAAAAATATCCCCTCTAACTAACTATGAAGATTCGGGCAAGGGGTGCAACAAACTCCCTTGGAATTCGGCCAACTTGCATCCATGAATGTGCATGCATGTGCATGGAAATAAGATTGACCAAGCTTTGACTCTTCCTTGGTAGTTTCGGCCTAGGCTTAAAAATAACCTTCAAAGGCTCCTTCTTGGCTTCCATTGCATGCTTCTAGAACCATGATATATTTAGGCCTTCCTTGCAGCTCCATCTCCATCGTCTTGAATGATAATTCTTGAAGCTCTTTGGAAATCTCTTCTTGAATATGGAAAGCCATGCTAGCTTGATATCTCTTTGCCTTGCTCCTAGTGATTGGTCCACTTGCTAGCTTCAAGGGGTCCTTTCTTGCATCATTCTCCCCCTCTTCAAAAAGATTTGTCCTCAAATCTGCATCATCAAAAGGAGAAAGATCACTTACATTGAAAGTAGCACTAACATTATACGTACCTGGTAAGTCGATCTTGTAGGCATTGTCATTAATCTTCTCTAGCACTTGGAATGGGTCATCTCCTCTAGCTTGCAAATTGTTCTTCCTTTGGTTAGGAAACCTCTCTTTTCGAAAATGCACCCAAACCCAATCTCCTACTTGAAACTTCATCTCATGTCTCCCTCTATTTGCAGAATTAGCATATCTCTTGTTCCTTTTCTCAATATTCGCCCTTGCTTTCTCATGCATCTCTTTCACCAATTTAGCTTTCTTCTCACCATCTAAACTAACAAGCTCATGAGAAGGTAAAGAAACAAGATCCAAAATTGTTAGTGGGTTAAAACCATAAATAAGCTCAAAAGGTGAATATCCTGTAGAAGAATGAATAGCACGATTATAAGCAAACTCAATAAATGGCAAACAATCTTCCCAAGAACCCAAATTCTTACCCACTAAAGCTCTCAACATGGTACCTAAAGTTCTGTTTACTACTTCTGTTTGTCCATCCGTTTGAGGATGACAAGTGGTGGAAAATAACAACTTGGTACCTAACTTTCCCCAAAGCACACGCCAAAAGTGAGACAAAAACTTGGTGTCTCTATCAGAAACTATGGATTTTGGTATCCCATGAATTCGAACCACCTCCCTAAAGAAGAGTTCGGCCACTAAACTAGCATCATCACTCTTATGACATGGGATAAAGTGTGCCATCTTACTAAACCTATCAACAACCACAAATATGCTCTCTCTCCCCCTCTTAGTCCTTGGTAATCCTAAAACAAAGTCCATGCTAATGTCCATCCAAGGAGAACTAGGAATGGGTAATGGCATATACAAACCATGAGGCATAGACTTAGACTTAGCTTGCCTACAAGCCAAACAAGCCTTACAAATCCGAATTACATCCCTTTTCATATTCGGCCAATAAAAGTGTTCATTCAGCATGTCTAAAGTCTTATCAACTCCAAAATGTCCCATCAAACCCCCACAATGTGATTCTAATACTAGAAAATCTCTCATAGAACATCTAGGCATGCATAATTTCGAACCCTTAAACAAAAACCCATCATGTCTATAGAAAGAATTAAAAGCACCATGCTCACAAGCATCATAAACATTGCCAAAATCAGAACCACCAACATATAAGTCCTTTATACATTCAAATCCAAGCAATTTAGTACTCAAAACATTAAGTAAAGCGTACCTCCTTGAAAGTGCATCTGCCACTACATTGTCTTTACCTTGCTTGTATTTGATCACATAAGGAAACTTCTCAATCTTCACAACCCATTTTGCATGTCTTTTATTCAACTTGCCTTGCCCTCTCAAATGCTTTATTGATTCATGGTCTGAATGGATCACGAATTCCTTGGGCAGCAAATAATGCTCCCATACTTCCAATGCTCTCACCAAAGCATATAGCTCCTTGTCATAAGTTGAATAATTCAGCTTTGCTCCATTAAGCTTTTCACTAAAGTATGCAATGGGCTTCTTCTCTTGCATTAAAACAGCTCCAATACCTACACCAGAAGCATCACATTCAATTTCAAAAGTAGAATCAAAGTTAGGTAAAGCTAAAATGGGTGTAGTAGAAAGCTTCTCTTTCAAAGCATCAAGTGCTTCTTGTTGCTCCTTGCCCCAAACGAATTCCACTTCTTTCTTGATTATGCTAGTCAAGGGGGCTGCCAATGTAGAGAAATTAGGGACAAATCTCCTATAGAAGCTTACCAATCTATGAAAACTCCTCACTTCTGTCACACTTGAAGGATTCGGCCACTCTTGGATAGCTTTCACCTTCACTTGATCAACTTCAATTCCCTGCATACTTACAACAAAACCAAGAAAAACAACCATATCTAGACAAAAAGAACACTTCTTAAGCTTAGCATAAAGGTTTTGCTCCCTAAGGATTTCAAGCACTTTCCTAACATGTTCAACATGTTCTTCCTCAGTTTTGCTATAAATTAGAATATCATCAAAGTAAACTACCACAAACTTACCTAAATAAGCTCTCAAAACATGGTTCATTAATCTCATAAAAGTACTAGGTGCATTAGATAAACCAAAAGGCATAACTAATCATTCATACAAACCATATTTCGTTTTGAAGGCAGTCTTCCATTCATCTCCCAGCTTCATGCGGATTTGATGATAACCACTCATAAGATCAATCTTTGTGAAATATCTCGCCCCATGAAATTCGTCCAACATGTCATCCAGTCTAGGAATGGGATGTCTATACTTCACAGTAATCTTGTTCAAAGCCCTACAATCAACACACATCCTCCAAGAACCATCTTTCTTGGGTACTAATAAGACTGGAACGGCACAAGGACTAAGGCTCTCGCCCAAGCCTTTCTCCAAAAGCTCTTCAACTTGTCTTTTCATCTCTTTTGTCTCCATAGGATTGCTCCTATATGCTGGCCGGTTTGGAATTGCAGAACAGGGTATGAAGTCAATTTGATGTTCAATCCCTCTTAATGGCGGCAAACCACTAGGAAGGTCTTCAGGAAACACATCCTTAAAATCCTGCAACAAAGACAAAAAACCAGAAGGTAAAGAATCAAGAGATTCTTCACTGTCGGCAAGTAACGATTCTTTATACATAATAATAAGCACAGGCTGCCCTACATCTATCTCTCTTGCTCTTGCATAAAAAGTATGTTTTGCTTTTTCTCCTTGCTTATTTTCTCTCACCAATGGGCCATTTATTTGTTTGCTTACTTTCTTTTGACTCTCAGCCTCTTTTCCCTTTCTGCACTCACTCACTTTATTATTTTCTCTCTCCCTACCCTTAGAATTACCCTTGGGTGTTAAAGAAACATCATTGGCCGAATTAGAACCCCCTTGGTTCATGTTGGCCGAAACTTCTTTCTCCCTCTCTAGCATCCTCTTTTGATCTTCATACACCTCTTGAGGTGATAATGGTGCTAGAACAACCTTCTTTCCTTCATAAGTAAAGGTATCATGTTGTTCCCTTCTATCATGTTGCCATGGTCTTCCTAATAGCAAATGTCCAGCTTGCATTGGCACTACATCACACAAAACCTCATCTTTATACCACCCAATGGAGAATGGTACCTTGACTTGCTTCAACACTTTTACTTCCCCAGTGTCATTGAACCATTGCAACTTGTAAGGATTGGGATGTTTAAAACAAGCTAACCCCAATTTATCCACCATTGTAGTACTAGCAGCATTGGTACAACTTCCACCATCAATGATAAGTGTACAAACCTTACCATTCACCAAACACCTAGAGTGGAAAAGATTCTCCCTTTGATCCAAGCCTTCTTCCTTGACTTGAATATTCAAGGCTCTTCTAGTAACAAGCATCTCTCCATGTTCAGCATTCAAGACTTGATTCTCCCAAGCCTCTTCATCATATTCGGCCCTATCACCACATTCGGCCTCCTCTTCTTCTTCATGTTCAGATTCTGATTCAATTTCCCCTTCATGGGTAGCAATCATCACCCTCTTATTCGGACATTAAGAAGAAATGTGTCCACTTGTAACACCCCCATATCCAATGCACACACACCACAACCACAACAATGTAGCATATGTGCACCAAACATAGGAATGCTACATTTCTCTTAACATTTAAAACACTTTAAGACTTGATACAATACCCTTATCATCATACATTATAGAAAAATAGATCATTTACTTATAAAACAAAACATATTAGTTATGTATATATATATTTAAATAAGTACACAGCGGAAGTTATAAATTAATTACGTATTTACACATTAAACATTTCTTTACAAAATATAAAGAAGTATACATGATTGGCAAGTCTACTTTGATCTTTAAGCTCCCAAAAATGGATTCCTCAAGGTCTACTCTCACTTGGTCTTGAAGAACTACCGGGTTCAACTCTATCAACTCTATTACCTGCGCGATTAAACACTATCGCGCTAAGCCAACGGCTTAGTAAGATAATCATGCAAATGATATGACTTAGTGCAATGCAATGTCATTTCTCAATCCATATTATACATGTAACATCATATATGCAAAACTAACCACATACTTTCACATTACAAATCACATTTCAATATCTTTCCATATACTTCATTTGTATCCATTTAATCATTCATAATCAACACTAAACAAAGACAAGCATGGTCTCATTATTCAAACATTTCACCATTCAACAATTACATCTAAACAAACACATACATGGGCCCAAAACACACTAATATGCCATTCAATTTTCAGAGTTAATGTTTTGGTTCAATCATCACATTTATCAATATCATAAACCCAACTAGGCTTCAAGGATTAAGTTCAACCAAGCTTCAAGGGGAGCAAAGCATGCTAAGCTTCAACCCAACTTGGCTTCAAGAACAAAACCCAACCTAGCTTCAAGGGTGGTAACATCTCAATTAGGCTTCAAGGATTCAATCCAACCTAACTTCAAGAGATTGTTACACTCATTAGGCATGCCACCAACAACAAACTCTGAAAATGGAATAACACATTAGCCACACAATTCATTTAGATTTCATTCTCAATTCTCATTATCATTTAGGCAAACATGCCTCATTTATCTCCATTGAATCACATTAGCCAATAACAATGGCTTCACATTTTATTTCACAATATAACACTTCATTATTCAAGTGTATATTTATATCATCCATGATCACATTATATCTCATATAGCATCATTCATCATAGCCAAACACAATGGCATTGTCTCATATCATGTCTTATTTGAATTATCATTTCATCTTTGATACAACATTTCAATATACATTACTCATGAAACACATTACCATTCAAAGTGCATAACAACATTGCTAAATCTCAACAATGCAATTAGGGCAAAACACAATTGATATGATTCATAGCTTTATGATCTTCCACATTCATTTGATTAGATCATTCTTGTGTTTGAAACATGTTTATAATGTTCATATTTAAGTTTGGAAACAATAGAACCTTTGAAGAATCAAAACAATGTAAAAAGAAACAAAGTATAAAACAATATGTAATTCATTTGTAGGACACGCCCAACTCACTTGATTGACACGCCCAACCAGTTTGAGTGACACGCCCGTGTCCTTAAAAAGAAAAGAGGCAGTAGCTTCCTCAAATAAATGACACGCCCGTGTCCCTTTAAATGCACTTGGCCGTGTCACCCACAAACACAAACTCAACTAAAACCAACACTTTCTCAATTTCACTCAAACACAATATTCATCATATAACATGTTTCAAATGGACAAAATCAATGTTCTAACACATTTTCATCACAAGAAACACTTCACAATACATTAATATAACAATTAAACACACACATCATCTCAAAACCCTAAAACCAACATCCTTCTCCATCCTTCCAAATCAACATCTACCACTTCTAACAACAACAACTATATAAACTATTAACTTAAACCAATTTAATACTTGAGAACACAACACAACACATCTCAAATCCATCAAATCACAAAATCACCAAACCCTAACTCACTTCCAACACAACTTCCAAATAAGTAAAGAAAACAAAAGATTACTTACTTAAAAAGAAGAAATTTCACAAATCCCTTGTCAAATCCTTTAATTATTTCTTCAATTTGCTCCTAGCATCAAGAACACCTTTCTTGCTCTCTCTTCTCTTCAATGGCCGGCCACCTCTTGAAAGAAAAAAGGAAATAATGAAGACACCAAGTCAAATTTTGCTTTTAATCTCCACCAAGTGATTTAATCCAAGCAATTACCAAAATGCCCTCAAACATAAAACTAACCTTTTGTCTTATATAAGCCCTCATATGTAATTACACACTTAACACAAAAATATCTCCCTTCCTTTGACTCTTCCTTTGACCCAATTATATGTTATATATATCATCATATACACAACATATACCATTCTCTCTAAACCCTAAATCTTTCCCAATACACATATACACAAGCATTCTCCTCCCAATTTCTTTTCTTATCCCATCATATACATTCAATCCAATATATAACAATAACAACAACAATAACAACATCAACAATATGCAAAACTTCTAGGGCATAAATGAGGATATTACAATTCTCCCCCTCTAAAAAGAAATTTCGTCCTCGAAATTACCTGTTATCAAAGCTGAAACAACTGCGGATACTGCTCTTGCATAAATTGCTCACTTTCCCAAGTTGCTTCTTCTTTTCCATGATTCTTCCATAGCACTTTCACCAATGGTACACTCTTGTTCCTCAACTCTTTCACTTCTCGTGCCAAGATAGCAACTGGTTCCTCTTCAAAAGTCAAGTCTGGGCTCACTTCAATAGATTCAAATGGCAACACATGAGATGGATCCGACCTATATCTCCTCAACATAGAAACATGAAACACATTATGAATACGATCCAACTCAGGTGGTAAAGCAAGTCGATACGCCACTGGCCCAACTCTTTCTAATACTTCATACGGTCCAATGAAACGAGGACTCAATTTCCCTTTCCGACCGAATCTCAAAATATTCTTCCAAGGAGATACTTTCAAAAATACCTTATTTCCAACATCAAACTCTATGTCTCTTCTTTTCAGATCTGCATAAGACTTCTGTCGGTCTGAAGCTGCTTTTAACTTGCCTCGAATCAACTTTACTTTCTCTTCCGTTTCTTGAATCAAATCAGGGCCAATTATTTTACCTTCACCAAGTTCACTCCAACAAAGAGGTGTCCTGCACCGTCTACCATACAATGCTTCAAATGGTGCCATACCAATGCTGGATTGGTGACTGTTGTTATAAGCAAACTCCACAAGCGGTAGAAATCTATCCCAACTTCCAGAGAAATCGATGACACAGCTTCTCAACATATCTTCAACAATCTGTATCACCCTCTCTGACTGTCCATCCGTCTGTGGATGAAAAGCAGTACTGAAGTGCAGTCTAGAACCCAAAGCACTATGCAAACTCTTCCAAAACTTTGAAGTAAACCTGGGATCTCTATCAGACACTAAAGAAGTTGGAACACCATGCAATTTCACAATCTCATGGATATACAGTTCAGCCAACCTCTCCAAAGAGTAATCCATCCGCACTGGAAGGAAATGAGCTGTCTTAGTTAATCTATCCACAATCACCCATATGGCATCATGTTTCCTTTGTGTCAATGGCAATCCAGACACAAAGTCCATTGTCACTCTTTCCCACTTCCATTCAGGCACTGACAACGGCTGAAGCAACCCGGTTGGAACTTGATGCTCTGCTTTAACCTTCTGACAAGTGAGACATTTTGATACAAACCCAGCAATGTCTCTCTTCAACCCAATCCACCAGTAATGTTGTCTTAAATCATGATACATCTTGGTATTACCCGGATGCATAGCAAACATTGACTGATGAGCTTCTTCCAAAATAACCCTTTTCAAATCAGCATCATCGGGTACACACAATCTGCTCTTGAACCAAAGACTCCCATCACTCTTCACAATAAAATCTCTACCTTTTCCACTCTGACAATCTGAAACAATCTTCTGTATCTTCTTATCAGCCAACTGAGCTTCTTTGATCTGATCTAACAAAACCGGTTCCAAATGCAACTGTGCCAACAATGCACCATCATCACAAGATACAAAACTGGCACACAATGCTCTCAACTCAACAAGCAACGAGAGCGAGTAAACTGTCAAACCTGCTAAAGACTTCCGACTCAAGGGATCAGCAACAACATTTGCTTTACCTGGATGATAGTCAATCAAGCAGTCATAGTCTTTAATCAATTCTAACCATCTCCTCTGACGAAGATTGAGCTCTTTCTGGACACCCAAATACTTCAAACTCTTGTGATCAGTGTAGATGAAACATTTCTCTCCAAACAGATAGTGGCGCCAAATCTTCAATGCAAACACAATGGCAGCCAATTCCAAATCATGGGTTGGATAGTTAAGCTCATGCGGTTTCAACTGTCGGGATGCATAAGCTATAACTTTCCCTTCCTGCATCAATACACACCCTAAACCTCTATGTGAAGCATCACTGTAGATCACATATGGTTTGCCTTCAACAGGTAAAGTAAGAACAGGCGCTTGAGTTAACATATCTCTCAACTGCTCAAAGCTCGCCTGACACTGATCTGTCCACAAAAACCTCACTCCCTTACGAAGCAATCTGGTGAGTGGAGTAGCTATCAAAGAAAATCCTTTCACAAACCGCCGGTAATATCCTGCCAAACCCAGAAAACTTCTAACCTCTGTCACCGACTTGGGTGGACTCCAATTCAAAATGGCTTCAACTTTGCTCGGATCAACTCTAATGCCTTCTGCTGAAACTATATGTCCGAGAAAAGCTACTTGATCCAACCAGAACTCACACTTCGACAACTTGGCAAACAACTGCTTCTCTCTCAAAATCTGTAACACAATCCGCAGATGCTTATCATGTTCCTCTTCATTCCGCGAATACACCAGAATGTCATCGATGAAGACCACTACAAACTGATCCAAATAGGGCCTAAACACCCTATTCATCAAATCCATAAAAGCTGCCGGTGCATTCGTCAGACCAAAAGGCATAACTAAAAACTCATAATGCCCATACCTGGTCCGAAAAGCTATTTTAGGAACATCTTCTGCTTTGACTCTCAGCTGATGGTACCCAGATCTCAGATCAATTTTAGAAAATACAGCTGCATCCTTCAACTGATCAAAGAGGTCATCAATTCTAGGCAACGGATATTTATTTTTAATGGTCACTTTGTTCAATTGCCTATAGTCGATACACAACCTCATAGTACCATCTTTCTTTTTCACAAATAGCACAGGAGCTCCCACGGAGAAACACTGGGGCGAATAAATCCTTTGTCCAATAACTCCTGTAATTGCACTTTCAATTCCCTCAATTCTGCTGGTGCCATTCTGTAAGGAGTAATCGAGATAGGAGTGGTACCAGGCAATAATTCAATACCAAACTCCACCTCTCTCTCCGGAGGCAATCCTGGCAATTCCTCTAGAAATACATCCGGAAACTCAGCAACTGTGGCAATGCTATCAATAGGGGAACCCTTCACTCTAGTATCTACCACATGAGCAAGATAAGCTTCACATCCCTTTCTAATCAACCTCCTAGCTGCAACAGCTGAAACAAATAAGGAGGCTAGTTGTTCCTGCTCATTAGATACTATCACCTCTCTACCATCACCCGTTCTCAGAGAAACAATTTTCTTTTTACAATCCACCACAGCTCCATGTCGAGATAGCCAATCCATTCCTAAGATCACATCATATTCCTTAAATGGCATCTCAATCAAGTCTCCAAGGAACTCCTCACCTTGCACCCTCACTGCACTATCTCGGTGCACCTTACTCACAACCACACTATGCCCTAACGGGTTTGTCACTAACACATCAAATCCTAGGGACTCAGCATACACATCAAAACAGGCAAAATAGATGCACTAATATAAGAATGGGTGGAACCCGGATCAATCAAAGCAAGTACTGGGGTATCAAATAAAGAAAAAGTACCAGCTATGACTGCCGATGCATCAGGCTGCCTCTGCATAACATACATCCTCTGGGAAGAACCAACCTCCTCTGGTCTACTCTCCCTGGATGTAGCACCTCCTCTAGCACTGTACCTCGGTCTACCTCCTCTACTGGCACCTCTGTCTCCTCGGCCTCCCCTCGCACTAGGTCGAGAAGTTGTTGTATCCACTGACATATGCTCTTGCCTCTCAGGGCAATCTCTCACAAAGTGATCAGGTGAACCACACCTGAAACATACCCCTGCAACACCAGCCTTCCAGCAAGGACCACCATGCGGCCTACCACAATGGATGCAGATGGGTAAGGTAGATCTCTGAACCATAGGGGTTGGAGCACTCGCCACTGAAGCTGCAGGTCTAAATCTCTGCCTCTGTAACTGCACTGACCTACCCGCTGGTCTCTGGCTCCTACTACTCCGAGGAACAAAACTCCCTTTTCCTCTCTTCGCAAAAGAAGACCCTGCCTCGAACTGGGGCCTCCTAACTCTAGTCTCTTCCTCTGAAGCAGCTGCAATAACTTGAGCTCTCTCCACACTGCGAGCTGCTGCCACAAGCTGGGAAAAATCAGTATATCTTGAACCAGCCACATGACACATAAGAGAAGGCCGCAATCCCTCCTCAAATCTCCTGCATCTATCAATCTCATCAACTATAATTCCCCCAGCATACTCACTCAACCGGATAAATTCAACCTCATACTCTGTCACGGTCCGGTGATCCTGCCTCAAATCTAAAAACTCTCTTTTCTTCCCATCTTTATACTCCCTTGGAGTATACTTCAATTCAAATTCTCTCAAAAAGTCAGCATATGACAAAGTTGGTGGATCATCCATAGAATGGGGCACTGTCTTCCACCAACTATATGCATCCTTTTGTAGCAAAGATCTTGCATAGTCAAACTTTTCCTCAGGGGTGGCTTGCAACTGAACAAATACCCTCTGAACTCTATCAAGCCACTGTTCTGCTACAGCCGGATCAACTGTACCAAAGAAATCCTCTGCTCCATATTTCCTTAGCTTATCATAGTGCCTCACTGATACTGAAGGCTGAGGGGGTGGTGGCACTGGTTGCACAGGTGCTGGTCTCATAACTTCCATCATATTCCTGAACCAAGCTAGCGGAACCTCATCACCTACTGGTCTACCCGACACCGAAGCAGGTGCCTCCTCAACACTATCAACCCTAGCTCCATCATCAGGAGCAACGCTCTCCTCACTACCCTCAACTGACTGTCTCAAATGAGGATCCATCAACACCTAACACTGCAAACACAAAAGGACACACCTTATTAAAGATCAGAGATTGCCAATCCCAAACATGTATTTTTATTCAAAAACCACTTTTTAAAATCAAAATATTCTTTTTTATTACATTTTACCTAGGTTGAGAATCTCAAACCTAGGCTCTGATACCAAAACAATTGTAACACCCCCATATCCAATGCACACACACCACAACCACAACAATGTAGCATATGTGCACCAAACATAGGAATGCTACATTTCTCTTAACATTTAAAACACTTTAAGACTTGATACAATACCCTTATCATCATACATTATAGAAAAATAGATCATTTACTTATAAAACAAAACATATTAGTTATGTATATATATATTTAAATAAGTACACAGCGGAAGTTATAAATTAATTACGTATTTACACATTAAACATTTCTTTACAAAATATAAAGAAGTATACATGATTGGCAAGTCTGCTTTGATCTTTAAGCTCCCAAAAATGGATTCCTCAAGGTCTACTCTCACTTGGTCTTGAAGAACTACCGGGTTCAACTCTATCAACTCTATTACCTGCGCGATTAAACACTATCGCGCTAAGCCAACGACTTAGTAAGATAATCATGCAAATGATATGACTTAGTGCAATGCAATGTCATTTCTCAATCCATATTATACATGTAACATCATATATGCAAAACTAACCACATACTTTCACATTACAAATCACATTTCAATATCTTTCCATATACTTCATTTGTATCCATTTAATCATTCATAATCAACACTAAACAAAGACAAGCATGGTCTCATTATTCAAACATTTCACCATTCAACAATTACATCTAAACAAACACATAAATGGGCCCAAAACACACTAATATGCCATTCAATTTTCAGAGTTAATGTTTTGGTTCAATCATCACATTTATCAATATCATAAACCCAACTAGGCTTCAAGGATTAAGTTCAACCAAGCTTCAAGGGGAGCAAAGCATGCTAAGCTTCAACCCAACTTGGCTTCAAGAACAAAACCCAACCTAGCTTCAAGGGTGGTAACATCTCAATTAGGCTTCAAGGATTCAATCCAACCTAACTTCAAGAGATTGTTACACTCATTAGGCATGCCACCAACAACAAACTCTGAAAATGGAATAACACATTAGCCACACAATTCATTTAGATTTCATTCTCAATTCTCATTATCATTTAGGCAAACATGCCTCATTTATCTCCATTGAATCACATTAGCCAATAACAATGGCTTCACATTTTATTTCACAATATAACACTTCATTATTCAAGTGTATATTTATATCATCCATGATCACATTATATCTCATATAGCATCATTCATCATAGCCAAACACAATGGCATTGTCTCATATCATGTCTTATTTGAATTATCATTTCATCTTTGATACAACATTTCAATATACATTACTCATGAAACACATTACCATTCAAAGTGCATAACAACATTGCTAAATCTCAACAATGCAATTAGGGCAAAACACAATTGATATGATTCATAGCTTTATGATCTTCCACATTCATTTGATTAGATCATTCTTGTGTTTGAAACATGTTTATAATGTTCATATTTAAGTTTGGAAACAATAGAACCTTTGAAGAATCAAAACAATGTAAAAAGAAACAAAGTATAAAACAATATGTAATTCATTTGTAGGACACGCCCAACTCACTTGATTGACACGCCCAACCAGTTTGAGTGACACGCCCGTGTCCTTAAAAAGAAAAGAGGTAGTAGCTTCCTCAAATAAATGACACGCCCGTGTCTCTTTAAATGCACTTGGCCGTGTCACCCACAAACACAAACTCAACTAAAACCAACACTTTCTCAATTTCACTCAAACACAATATTCATCATATAACATGTTTCAAATGGACAAAATCAATGTTCTAACACATTTTCATCACAAGAAACACTTCACAATACATTAATATAACAATTAAACACACACATCATCTCAAAACCCTAAAACCAACATCCTTCTCCATCCTTCCAAATCAACATCTACCACTTCTAACAACAACAACTATATAAACTATTAACTTAAACCAATTTAATACTTGAGAACACAACACAACACATCTCAAATCCATCAAATCATAAAATCACCAAACCCTAACTCACTTCCAACACAACTTCCAAATAAGTAAAGAAAACAAAAGATTACTTACTTAAAAAGAAGAAATTTCACAAATCCCTTGTCAAATCCTTTAATTATTTCTTCAATTTGCTCCTAGCATCAAGAACACCTTTCTTGCTCTCTCTTCTCTTCAATGGCCGGCCACCTCTTGAAAGAAAAAAGGAAATAATGAAGACACCAAGTCAAATTTTGCTTTTAATCTCCACCAAGTGATTTAATCCAAGCAATTACCAAAATGCCCTCAAACATAAAACTAACCTTTTGTCTTATATAAGCCCTCATATGTAATTACACACTTAACACAAAAATATCTCCCTTCCTTTGACTCTTCCTTTGACCCAATTATATGTTATATATATCATCATATACACAACATATACCATTCTCTCTAAACCCTAAATCTTTCCCAATACACATATACACAAGCATTCTCCTCCCAATTTCTTTTCTTATCCCATCATATACATTAAATCCAATATATAACAATAACAACAACAATAACAACATCAATAATATGCAAAACTTCTAGGGCATAAATGAGGATATTACACCACTTCCCAAACACTTGTAGCATTTAATTTCCCTACTTGGAGTAGGTCTATAAGGTGTTTCCTTGGCTGTTTTTGCATCCCCATCATTCGGCTTCTTGAAATTAGGATTGTAGGAAGAATTCCTTTGGAAAGAACCCTTGTAATCCCCTTTGTAGGAACCTCCACTCGAACTTGAACCCTTGAAGTTTGAAAATTTTCCACTAGCTTTAGAGTAGCCAGTTTTCGAAATAGCTTTATTCTTAAATCTTCTCTCTATCTTCATGGCCTTTTGAACTAACTCTTCCATTGTGTTGAATTCATACATCTCCAATTCATTGGATATGTTCAAATTCAATCCCCCAAGAAATTGTGACATCTTCTTGTCTTTGTAACACCCCTATACCCTGTATACGTACACAGCATGCTAATACGATCGTAATATACGTATACTGAATATAGAAATGCCACGGTTTAAAATTTCACTCGTATATATAATGTAAACAAATTAAAAACTTTTAAAAGAGTTTATAAAAACCAAATAAATAGAAAGTTCATTCAAAACGCAGCGGAAAATAGAACAAATATTTACAAATACTTATATATCAAAATAAGAATACACAAATATAAAATATATACATGATTGGCAGCTCTTCTCTGATCTTTAAGTCCAAACTCAACTCTTCAATGTCTAGACTCACTCGGTCTTGAAGAACTCTCGGGTTCAACTCTGTTACCTGCGCGATGAACCACAATCACGCTGAGCTAACAGCTCAGTAGTACAACTCATACTAACATTATGCTTTAATGCGATGCAAATGTCACAATTCTATATTTCATAAACCATACATAATCATATCACATTTCATATTTGTACATTAGATCTTATTATTCAATTGTTTCTTCATTCATGAATCACTTTTACAACTAAGACAGACACGGGCCTGAAACACACTAATATGTTATTCAAAGTTCAGAGTTACTGCTTTGGTCCATATTGACACCTTGTGTCTAGCCCCGTAGGCAATATCTATCCATGGATAATCAACTAGATTTGAGTTTACGACCCGGCCATTTCACTCAATCTAGTTTCAATAATTTGTTTTTGAGGTTTACGACCCAGTCATTTCACCCCAAAAACATCACATTTCACATTTATCAACTGGAATCGGCTTACGACCCGGTCATTTCACCTATCCAGTTATTCATAGGCATGCCGCCAAACTCAGAACTCTGAAAATTTAATAGACATATTTAGGTACACAATGATTTCGTTTAATTCTTTATCAATTTCTTTCTCAATTCATTTCTCATTTCATAATCCATAATCAATTAGGCAACCATGCCTTAATTATCTCGTTTTCATTATCATAGCCAACAATCATGGCCTCATATCTTTCACATTATATTTCATCATCACATAAATATCATCAATGATATTAACACATATTTTACATGCTCATCACAACATATAACCAATTATGTCTCAATTCTCAATATCATATGAATGTATGCAACAATGTAGTTTGTACTTATCTCAAAAGTGACCCACACAACTCTAAACACTTACTTTTCAAGAATCTATCACCACTTGAGTTAGGGTAAATCACCTTCTTCACAACCTATTTCAAAAAAATGAGGAAACTCTCATGAGATCATAAGGTTAAGAATCAACTAGGGAAAAATCTAAACTTGACACGCTCACACACACGGGCGTGTCCCTAACCGTGCCCTAACTCCACAACACAGAAGCATTGACACGCTCAGAACCACGGGCGTGTCACTGGGCATGTAATACATTCTGTGTCTCAGAAATATCGACACGTCCAACATCATGAGCGTGCTCCTGGCCGTGTAAATTTTCAAAACTCACAGTAGCTATGACACGCTCAATAACACGGGCGTGTTATTGGTCGTGTCAATCCTACTACCACACAGAACATTCGACACGTCCACAGTCCTGGCCGTGCTCATGGGCGTGTCAGGCCAAAAACCCAGATTCCGGCCAAAACAACACCACAACCAACAAATCACTTCTATCCACCAACATCTACTTCAACCAAACTTAGCAAAACATACCCAAAAACCATCTCAAACTTACAAAAACACCAAACCAAGCCAACACACACATCAAACACAAGTCACAACATCATCAAAAACTCTAGACACAACCTCAACTCAATCTATACCAACCAACTTACTCTTTTCTTCAATCCAACCCCAAAATCCAAAACCACTTAAACCAAATACTCTTAAACACAACATAATCAACCCAACACATTCTCAAACACAACTTCAACTCACAAACCCATATAACCTCAAAAACAACACAAGAAATCAAGAGAGAACTTACCAAAGATGAAGAACTCTTAAACCTCCAACTTGATCTCTTGAAAACTCTCTTCAATCTTGAACTTGGAAGAACAAATCTCTATCTTGCTCTCTTTCTTCTTGATGGCCGGATAACACAGAAAAACAAAGAGAAGGAAAGGAAATGGAGGAGAACCACGCAGGAAAAGAAAGAAAGAAAACCAAACAACCCAAGTCAAACCCACTTTTTCCTTAAAATCCTCCCATCCAAGTATTTAATATAAAATATTAAAATATCTACTTCCACTTACTCTAACTCAAATTCAAATAATTAAATAATCCTTTAAACACAATTAATCAATAATTAATCTCTTTCTTTGACTTTCCCATTGACTTGTGTGTATGTTATATATATTTACATATATACAACATATAAACTCTCTCTTCACTAAATTTTCTCTTTTCCAATAAAACACAATTACACTTAATTCAATTACAACAACTATTATACCAAACTTCTAGGGTATATTTTGAGATATTACAATTCTCCCCCTCTAAAAAGAAATTTCGTCCTCAAAATTACTTGATATCAAGTCCGAAACAATTGAGGATATTGGTCTCGCATTGCTTTCTCACTCTCCCAAGTTGCTTCTTCCCTTGCATGATTTTTCCACAAAACCTTCACAAGTGGCACTTTCTTATTTCTCAACTCATTCACTTCATGTGCCAAAATAGCAATTGGTTCCTCTTCCAAAGTCAGATCCGGACTCACCTCAATAGATTCAACTGATAACACATGAGATGGATCTGATCTGTACCTTCTCAACATAGAAACATGGAAGACATTATGAATCCTATCCAAATCAGGTGGCAAAGCAAGCCGATAAGCAACTGGCCCAATTCTTTCCAATACTTCATAAGGTCCAATGAAACGCGGACTCAGCTTCCCTCTTCGACCAAATCTCAATATCTTTTTCCAAGGAGACACTTTTAAAAATACCTTATCTCCCACATTATACTCAATGTCTCTCCTCTTCAAATCTGAATAAGTCTTCTGTCGGTCTGAAGCTATTTTCAATCTATCTCGAATCACTTTCACTTTCTCTTCAGTTTCTTTAACCAAATCAGGACCAATTAACTTACCTTCTCCAAGTTCATTCCAACATAGAGGCATTCTACACCGTCTACCATACAATGCCTCAAATGGTGCCATTCCAATGCTGGATTGATGACTGTTATTATAGGCAAATTTCACAAGTGGCAAAAATCTGTCCCAACTACCAGAGAAATCAATGACACAGCTCCTCAACATATCCTCTATAATCTGTATCACTCTCTCTGACTGCCCATCTGTCTGCGGATGGAAAGCAGTACTAAAGTGTAACCGAGAACCCAAAGCACCATGTAAACTCTTCCAAAACCTTGAAGTAAACCGGGGATCTCGATCAGACACTAAAGAAATTGGGACACCATGCAACTTTACAATCTCCTGGATATACAGCTCAGCCAATCTCTCGAGAGAATAATCCATCCGAACCGGAAGAAAATGAGCTATCTTTGTCAACCTATCAACAATCACCCAAATAGCATCATATTTCTCTGAGTCAAAGGCAAACCAGATACAAAATCCATTGTAACTCTTTCCCATTCTGGTAATCTGAAACAATCTTCTGAATTTTCTCATCAACCAACTGGGCCTTTTTAATCTGATCCAATAATACCGGCCTCAACTGTAATTGTGCCAACAATGCACCATCATCACAAGATACAAAACTAGCATGCAATGCTCTCAACTCAACAAGCAACGAGAGCAAATAAACAGTCAAACCTGCTAAAGATTTCTGACTCAAAGCATCAGCAACAACATTTGCCTTACCAGGATGATAATTAATCAAACAGTCGTAGTCTTTAATCAACTCCAACCAACGTCTTTGCCGAAGATTAAGCTCTCTCTGAACCCCCAAATATTTCAAACTTTTATGATCAGTATATATAAAACACTTCTCCCCATACAAGTAGTGTCGCCAAATCTTCAATGCAAACACAATGGCTGCTAACTCTAGATCATGGGTCGGATAATTAAGCTCATGCGGTTTCAACTGTCGAGAAGCATAAGCTATCACTTTACCTTCTTGCATCAAGACACAACCCAAACCACTATGTGAAGCATCACTGTAGATCACATATGGTTTTTCTTCCACAGGTAAAGTAAGAACAGGTGCTTGAGTCAACATTTCCTTTAACTGATCAAAGCTAGCCTAACACTGATCTGTCCACACAAATCTAACTCCCTTCCGAAGTAATCTGGTATGTGGAGTAGCTATCAAAGAAAATCCTTTCACAAAGCACCGATAATAGCCTGCCAAACCCAGAAAACTTCTAACTTCTGTCACAGACTTTGGTGGACTCCAATTCATAACAGCTTCCACTTTATTCGGATCAACTCTAATGCCATCTGTTGAAACTATATGACCGAGAAAAGTCACTTGGTCTAGCCAAAATTCACACTTCGACAGTTTCGCATACAATTGCTTCTCTCTCAAAATCTGCAGCACAATCCGCAGATGCTTGTCATGCTCCTCTTCATTGCATGAATACACCAAAATATCATCAATAAAAACCACTACAAACTGATCTAGATAGGTCCTAAACACCCTATTCATCAGATCCATAAAAGCTGCAGGTGCATTCGTCAACCCAAAGGGCATCACTAGAAACTCATAATGCCTATACCTTGTACGAAAGGCTGTCTTAGGAACATCTTCATCCCTGACTCTCAACTGATGGTACCCTGATCTCAAATCAATCTTGAAAAATACTGTTGCTCCCTTCAATTGATCAAAGAGATCATCAATTCTAGGCAAGGGATATTTATGTAAATGTGTGGAATTGATAACTAAGTGATGATATGTTGAGAAAATTGTGAGGATGATGATGAATGGTTGAGTTAGGGTTTAGAATAAATGAATTGGTACTTTGAGTAATTGATTATAGTGAGGTATATATATTGATTAGTATGATGATATAATGAGGTTATATAAATGTTAAGGTGATAGAAAATTGATAAATATAAACAAAGATAATGGTTAAGAGGGTGGTGGTGTGAATTTTGAGGGGTTTGGATGAATTTTGAAGTGTTTGGTCTTTAAATCAATGATGGACACGGCCAAGTTTTAAGAGACAAGGCCAAGTTAGGGCAAACTTGGCCGTGTTGGATGAGTTTTGGAGAGACACGGCCACTGGCTTGGCCGTGTCCCTTGCCTGTGTTTGTTACTGTTGGATTTTTGTTGAGAGACACGGCCGTGTCCCTTGCCCGTGTCTGCCTCGGATGATTTGGTGTTGAGTGACACGGCCATAAGCTTGGCTGTGTCCCTTGAGTGTGTTGGCTACTAGATGTTTGTGTTGGGAGACACGGCCACAAGCTTGGCCGTGTCCCTTGAGGGTGTTAACTTTTGTGTTTGTTATTTGTTCTTCATACATTGTTGGATCTTCAAATGTCTTTTGTACCTAAACACACTTAAAACAATAATGATCCAACCAAATATATATGGAAGATTCTAAAGCTATGAATAATGTAAGTTGTTATGTATATATATCAATGATGATATAGGAAATGTAGAAGATATAATGATCATTGAAAAAGTATATGCAATGCCATTGATTATGTATACTTGAGTGATGAATTGATCAATATGATTTGATGATAATGATGATGCATATGATACTATATGAATAATGTTATGTCTTATGCATTGTGAATCTTGTGAATTGCAATGATGCTATATATATATGTATATAATGTGAAGGATATGATGAAGTAATTGCTTATGTACAATTGAATAATGAAATATTATGATGTGATTTGAGATATAATATGATGTGAAGTCATTGTTATTGACTATGAGGATTCAAATATGATATGAAGCCATTGTTATGGGTTATGATAATTCAATTGTGAATGAAATTGGTAAATGAATTGTATAGCTAATGTTTTATTCCATTTTCAGAGTTTGTTGTTGGTGGCATGCCTAATATGAGTAACAATCTCTTGAAGTTAGGTTGGATTTGATCCTTGAAGCCAAGTTGGGTTGAAGTTTAACATGTTTTACTCCCCTTGAAGCTTGGTTGGGTCTAATCCTTGAAGCCTAATTGAGATGTTACAACCCTTGAAGCTAGGTTGGATTGGTTCTTGAAGCCAAGTTGGGTTGAAGCTTAGCATGCTTTGCTCCCCTTGAAGCTTGGTTGAACCTAATCCTTGAAGCCTAGTTGGGATAATGATAATGATAAATATGATGATTAAACCAAAGCATTACTCTGAAAATTGAATGGCATATTAGTGCGTTGTTTGGGCCCGAGTCTGTCTTTGTTGCCAATGTGATATATAAATGTTGAAATAAATGAGTAATGAGATCTATGGCTGCCTTTGTTGAAAGTGTGATCCATGATTGATGAATTATGAATAAAATGATGTTATGAAGTATGATTTTGTAATATATGTATTGATATATTGAAAGTGAATATGGCTTGAGGAGGTTTGTTGAGATATGAGTTTATGAAAATGTAATATGATGTGTAAAATGTATATAAATGTGGAATTTGTGAGAATTGTTTCATTAAAGTTTGGATAGGTCATTGAATGGTATTTTATTGAAATGATGTATATGTATATGTATATGAGATAAAAAGGGTAAGTATTGTGTTGTGAATGTTCTATGTAAATATGTATCTAATTCATGAAATTAGTGGGAGATATGAAGAATGCATTGAGAAAGGAAAACATGGTAAAAGAGAACAATAAAACATGATGCATAAAAATATGAGGTATGATTCTTTTGTGTAGTATATTTTAATATTTATTTGTACTACTAAGCTCTCGGGCTTAGCGCGGTTGTGTAATCGCGCAGGTATTTATGCAGTTGATCTGGAAGTCCAGCTGTAGGCCACGAGAGGGTAAGAGTGTCTCGAGACCAACTAGAAGGTGATGCATACATATGTGATTTTAATTATGTTGTATTTTTATAAGAATGATGGTTTTTCGTAAAGGTTCTTTAAATTAATGTAATATTGCTTGAACTCGAATAAAGATCTTTAAATTTAAACGAAAAGTGACATTCTTATACTTTATATACGTATTGTATGTATACCAGGTATATGTATAGTACTTATATAGAGTATAGGGGTCTTACATGGCCTCTGACTCCTACTGATCCTAGGAACAAAACTTTCCCTGCTTCTCTTCACTGATGAAGAACCTGCCTCAAACTGGGGTCTCCTAACCCTGGTCTCTTCCTCTGAAGCAGCTGCTGCAATATCCTGAGCTCTCTCCACACTCCTAGCTGCTGCCACAAGATGGGAAAAATCCTGATACCGAGAACCAGTGACATGGCACATAAGAGAGGGCCTCAATCCCCCCACAAATCTCTGGCACCTATCAATCTCATCAGAGATAATACCCCCAGCATAATGGCTCAACCGGATAAACTCAACCTCGTATTCTGTTACAGTCCGGTGGTCTTGCTTCAAGCTCAGAAACTCCATCTTCTTCACATCTTTATACTCTCTAGGAGTATACTTCAATTCAAACTCTCTTAGAAAATCAGGATAGGACAATGTAGGTGGATCATCCATAGCATGGGGCACTGTCTTCCACCAATCATATGCATCCTTCTGCAATAATGATCTTGCATAGTCAAATTTTTCTTCTGGAGTGGCCTGTAACTGAACAAATATCCTCTGTATCTTATCTAGCCACTATTCAGCTACTGCTGGATCTATGGTACCCAGAAAATCTTCTGCTCCATACTTCCTTAATTTGTCATAGTGTCTAACTGGCACTTGAGGCTGGGGTGGTGGTGGTGGCTGCTGTACTGGGGCTTGCCTCATCAATTCTACCATATGCCTAAGCCAAACTGGCGGAACCTCATCACCAGCTGGTCTCCCTGACACGGAAGCAGGTATCTCTCCAGCACTAACCACTCTAGCTCCCTCTCTAACCTCATCCGGAGCTACACTCTCCGCACTACCCTCAACTGACTGACGCAAATGAGAATCCATCACAACCTATATCTGCAAACACAGCAGAATACATCTAATTAAAGATCAGAGACTGCCAATATTAAGTATATATCTTATTCAAAAACCAACTTTTAAAATCAAAATATCCTTTTTCCTTACAATATACCTAGGTTGAGAATCTCAAACCTAGGCTCTGATACCAAAACAATTGTAACACCCCTATACCCTGTATATGTACACAACATGCTAATACGATCGTAATATATGTATACTGAATATAGAAATGCCACGGTTTAAAATTTCACTCGTATATATAATGTAAACAAATTAAAAACTTTTAAAAGAGTTTATAAAAACCAAATAAATAGAAAGTTCATTCAAAACGCTGCGGAAAATAGAACAAATATTTACAAATACTTATACATCAAAATCAGAATACACAAATATAAAATATATACATGATTGGTTGTTCTTCTCTGATCTTTAAGTCCAAACTCAACTCTTCAATGTCTAGACTCACTCGGTCTTGAAGAACTCTCGGGTTCAACTCTGTTACCTGCGCGATGAACCACAATCGCGCTGAGCTAACAGCTCAGTAGTACAACTCATACTAACATTATGCTTTAATGCGATGCAAATGTCACAATTCTATATTTCATAAACCATACATAATCATATCACATTTCATATTTGTACATTAGATCTTATTATTCAATTGTTTCTTCATTCATGAATCACTTTTACAACTAAGACAGACACGGGCTCGAAACACACTAATATGTTATTCAAAGTTCAGAGTTACTGCTTTGGTCCATATTGACACCTTGTGTCTAGCCCCGTAGGCAATATCTATCCACGGATAATCAACTAGATTTGAGTTTACGACCCGGTCATTTCACTCAATCTAGTTTCAATAATTTGTTTTTGAGGTTTACGACCCAGTCATTTCACCCCAAAAACATCACATTTCACATTTATCAACTGGAATCGGCTTACGACCCGGTCATTTCACCTATCCAGTTATTCATAGGCATGCCGCCAAACTCAGAACTCTGAAAATTGAATAGACATATTAGGTACACAATGATTTCATTTATTTCTTTATCAATTTCTTTCTCAATTCATTTCTCATTTCATAATCCATAATCAATTAGGCAACCATGCCTTAATTATCTCATTTTCATTATCATAGCCAACAATCATGGCCTCATATCTTTCACATTATATTTCATCATCACATAAATATCATCAATGATATTAACACATATTTTACATGCTCATCACAACATATAACCAATTATGTCTCAATTCTCAATATCATATGAATGTATACAACAATGTAGTTTGTACTTATCTCAAAAGTGACCCACACAACTCTAAACACTTACTTTTCAAGAATCTATCACCACTTGAGTTAGGGTAAATCACCTTCTTCACAACCTATTTCAAAAAAATGAGGAAACTCTCATGAGATCATAAGGTTAAGAATCAACTACGGCAAAATCTAAACTTGACACGCTCACACACACGGGCGTGTCCCTAACCGTGCCCTAACTCCACAACACAGAAGCATTGACACGCTCAGAACCACGGGCGTGTCATTGGGCATGTAATACATTCTGTGTCTCAGAAATATCGACACGTCCAACATCATGAGCGTGCTCCTGGCCGTGTAAATTTTCAAAACTCACAGTAGCTATGACACGCTCAATAACACGGGCATGTTATTGGTCGTGTCAATCCTACTGCCACACAGAACATTCGACACATCCACAGTCCTGGCCGTGCTCATGGGCGTGTAAGGCCAAAAACCCAGATTCCGACCAAAACAACACCACAACCAACAAATCACTTCTATCCACCAACATCTACTTCAACCAAACTTAACAAAACATACCCAAAAACCATCTCAAACTTACAACAACACCAAACCAAGCCAACACACACATCAAACACAAGTCACAACATCATCAAAAACTCTAGACACAACCTCAACTCAATCTATACCAACCAACTTACTCTTTTCTTCAATCCAACCCCAAAATCCAAAACCACTTAAACCATGATGTAAACCAGCATGGCAAGGATCCTTTGGTGCTACAACAAGGACCATTGACAAGGAATAAAGCAAGGAAGTATGGCGTCACTCTTGGATTGCATGTTCAAGACTTTGTTACAAGGGAGGTGACTGAATTAGCAATAAACAAGTGCAGTATGGAGCTGGAAGACCAACAAAGGCTGATTGTGATGCTGAATGTTTATATGGAAGATAAGGCTTTAAAAATGGGCTAGAGGAGCAAGAAAGGAGTAAGGAAGGCAGCCCACATGCAAGCACATGGGCCTTGGACGAAATTAGGTTTTTTGGGACCACTTTTGTCACATGGGCAGCCTATTCTTTCATGCACATGGGCTGTGTTCACACCCATGCACATGGGATGTGGTTCCCTTCTTTCCTTAGTTGGTTAGGATGATATTTTCCTTATTTGACAAGGATCCTTCTTTCCTTAGTTGGTTAGGATGATATTTTCCTTATTTGACAAGGATCCTTCTTTCCTTAGTTGGTTAGGATGATATTTTCCTTATTTGACAAGGATTTTGACTTTGTAATTTTCCTTTTTCACTAGGGTTAGGATAGTTACGAATTTTAATTTGTTTTTCTATAAATAGGGCCTTATTTTCTTGTAAGAGGAACTTTTGACAAAATTATATTCAGATTGCTTTTTATGCAAATTTCGGCCATCTTTGAGAGAGTGAGAGATTTTGCTTCTTTCATTGATTGCATCACGAATCAGACTAACTTATCAATTTCGATTGTGGCGTTCTTCTGATCCGTCCTTCCAAATCCTTCCGTCATTAGTGTTCTTGCTTCGCTAAGCATTGGGTGCTATAGAGGGTGGTTTATCCTTGTTCTTGGATTCCTATATCGAAGCGTGCGTTGGGGTTTGAGGCCTTCATTGCCATAGGGTTCCACGTCATTTGGTATCAGAGCCAATTATAGGTAAATCTTTATCTATCTATCTTTCTAGGGCTTGTTTTTATTTCCTTTAGAGTCTTCATTTGTTCAATTCATTTTTTTTAGGGTTCTTTTATTTTATTCGAAATTTCTTCTTTCCCCATACCCCAATTCGTTTGTGTCCCCTTTTCATCATAGTCCAAATCGTTTTTCACCTACTTCACAATAGTCAATTCATTTTCAATTTTTAAAGTATACGGATCTTTCCGTTTGAGTTTGCAATAATTCATGTGCTGTTTAAGCTTCTATTTCTTGATTTTCATTTAGTATTTTGGGGGGGGTGATCTAGAGATAGTGATCTATCCCTAAAAAAAAAAAGTACTCCAACAAAAATTTTTCTGTTTCTTAGTAATTAAAGGTTCCGTGGTTGGTTTGAAGTGGGTTAGAAGCAATCAAAATTTTTAGGCCACAAAATTTCCATTTTTTTTGGGGCTGTTTTTTTATTCGAATTGTGGGGGCTGCCATTGCAAAGGGGAATTCGAAATTCTCTTTAGTTTAGGAAGACTTGACACTAGCTTTCTTGGGTAGAATCGATAGGTCCATAAATCAGCTTGCTAAAGGTGGGTTGGTTTTGATACATCTTGGCCAGAATTGTCATATTTTTACCTCTTTGTTTCTAATTCTTGATTGAGCTACCGTTTTTTGGATTCCGTTACGTTGCTGGAGTGTTATTTGCTTGTTCCAACACTCTGGTTTATGATAATAGTGTGACACAAATTTCCTTGTGTCGCCTCCAAATCGTCGAGTTTCTTTTCTAGGTGTCTAGGAATTAGGTTTCTAGCTTCCTTGAATGTGCTTGGCAGATTGATTTGTGAGCCTCGATTCTGAAGTGCAATCGAAGAATCAGCAAAGGTGAGGTAAGAGCGAAACACTTTGAGTGAATTTTGTTTATTACTAATCTTTTCTTTGTGAGTTTGTGTTTGTGATCATAAGTAGTGGGAGAAACCAGAACTTGCAAGATGGGGAGGAAAATGTCCAAGAAGGTTCTAGCAATTTTGAGACATATATGCAGCAAAGTAATGAAAGGATGAATGAGATGGCAAGAATGATGGCTACTCTACAAGAGAGCATGAATCTAATGATGAGAGAAAGAGAGCAGCAACCAGCAGCTCAAGTGAGGTTACCACAAAGGGTTCTACTAAGAATCGGTGAAGGAGATCGTAGAGCACCTAGAGGTAATAAAGAGGTTGGTGAAAATAACCCAGCAAATGACAATGACCTTACTTCCATAAAGATGAAGGTACCTTCCTTTGAAGGGAGAAACAATGCTGAAGAGTACATTGAATGGGAGAGAAAGGTGAAGCAGATTTTTGAATGCCATAATTATTCAGAAGAGAAGAAGTCCCACATTGCAGCCGTGGAATTTAATGGATATGCTACATTCTGGTGGGATCAACTCAAATCTAATAGGAGAGGAAAGGGATTGAGACCCGTACCTTATTGGGAGACTTTGAAAGACTTAATGAGAACAAGGTTTGTCCCTTCTCATTACTATAGGGATTTGTATAATAGGTTGGCAAGGCTGATCCAAGGTGGTAAGAGTGTTGAAGAATACCACAAGGAGATGGAGATGATCATGGCAAGAGCTGATATTGAAGAGGATGAGCAGAGGTTGATGTCTAGATTCCTTGGGGGTCTAAATTCAAACATAGCAAATGAGCTGGAAATGTATGATTACAATTCCATGGGAGAATTGGTTGAAAAGGCCATGAAAATAGAAAGGAGACTAAAGAGAAAGAATTACACCAAGTCTGGTTCTAGCAAATTTCAGAATATGGGTGGAAGTAGTTCGACCTACAGAGGACCTCAAAACACTAGTAGCAATTCATCCTCAAGAAGTGGAGATTTCAAGAATTCCTTCCAAAGGAACAATCCTCCACCAACAAGTGGAAAAGAGACGAATGGTGGTCCAAATAGGCAGCAATCAGGTATTTCTAATACTACTCCTAGTAGAGATATTAAATGTTTCAAATGTTTAGGGAATGGGCATATTGCTTCTGAATGTCCAAATAGGAGAGTTATGATTGCTACTAATGATGGGGGTATAATTTCTGATTCTGATCATAGTGATGTTGATAATGATGTGAATGACATGTATGATGATGATGATGAGTGTAGTGAGCAAGTTGAAAATGTGTTGATGGCTGAACATGGTGAAATGTTAGTTGCTAGGCGTGCTTTGAATATGCAGGTGAAGGGAGAGGGTCTTGAGCAGCGAGATAACATATTTTATTCTAGATGTTTAGTGGATGGTAAGGTTTGTATGCTCATCATTGACAGCGGTAGTTGTACTAATGCCGCAAGTGAGACCATGGTGGAGAAGCTGAAATTGACTTGTTTAAAACATCCCAATCCATACAGACTACAATGGTTTAATGATAGTGGAGAGGTGAAGGTTACTAAACAAGTGAGAATACCATTCTCTATAGGCTGGTATAAAGATGAAGTGTTGTGTGATGTAGTTCCTATGCAAGCAGGCCATATGTTATTGGGAAGACCTTGGCAATTTGGTAGGAAAGCACAGCATGATGGGCATTCAAATAGGTACACGTTTACCTATGAGGGAAATCTGGTTACTCTTGTTCCATTATCACCATTGGAGGTTTATGAAGATCATCGAAAGATGCTTGAGAAAGCAAAGCAAGATTCGGCCAAAGTAGTGGTTGGGGCTGTTTCTTCCAAAAACAAGGGGAGTGCGAGAGAACATGATAAGGTGAGTGAAAGTGAGAAGAAAATGGGAAAAGAGGCCAGAAAAGAAACTAATCAAATTAATGGCCCATTGGTGAGAGAAAACAAGAAAGAAGGGAAGGCAAAACAAACTTTTTATGCAAGAGCGAGATAATTAAATGTTGGGCAGCTTGTGTTACTCATTAGATACAAGGAAACTTTGTTTGCTAACATTGATGTTTCACTTGAACATTTGCCTTCTAGTTTTGTGTCTTTATTGCAGGATTTCCAAGATGTGTTTCCGAAGGAGTTGCCTAGTGGTTTGCCACCATTAAGAGGAATCGAACATCAAATTGACTTCATACCTGGTTCTACCATTCCAAATAGACCAGCATATCGAAGTAATCTGATGGAGACCAAGGAGATGCAGAGACAAGTGGAAGAGTTGTTGGAGAAAGGGTTGATTCGAGAGAGTTTAAGTCCGTGTGCCGTTCCTATTTTGTTGGTTCCAAAGAAAGATGGCACGTGGAGAATGTGTGTTGATTGTAGGGCTATAAATAAGATCACCGTGAAGTATCGGCATCCTATACCACGTCTTGATGACATGTTGGACAAATTACATGGTGCAAGGTATTTTACTAAAATTGATCTTATGAGTGGATATCATCAAATTCGTATGAAACCTGGGGATGAATGGAAAACAGCTTTTAAAACAAAATATGGGTTGTATGAGTGGTTGGTAATGCCTTTTGGGTTGTCTAATGCACCTAGTACTTTTATGAGGTTGATGAACCATGTTTTGAGGGCTTATTTAGGCAGATTTGTGGTTGTTTATTTTGATGATATTTTGATCTATAGTAAGACTGAGGAAGAGCATATAGAACATGGTAGGTTGGTTTTAGAAGCTTTGAGAAAAGAGAACTTATATGCAAAGCTTAAGAAGTGCACATTTTGCATGGATAGGCTTGTTTTTCTTGGTTTTGTTGTTAGTGCGCAGGGATTGGAAGTTGATGAAGAGAAAGTGAATGCTATAAGGGAATGGCCTGTTCCTAAGAGTGTGATGGAAGTGAGGAGCTTCCATGGGCTGGCGAGTTTTTATAGGAGATTCGTGAAGGATTTTTCTACCATCGTCGCACCACTCACAAGTATTGTCAAGAAGGAAGTTGGATTTCAATGGGGTGAACAGCAACAACGATCGTTTGAAAGTTTGAAAGAAAAACTCACTACTGCGCCTGTTTTAGCTTTACTTAACTTTGATTCTATTTTTGAGATTGAATGTGATGCTTCAGGTATAGGTATTGGGGCTGTTTTGATGCAAGAAAAGAAGCCAATAGCATATTTTAGTGAGAAGCTCAATGGTGCGCAACTGAATTATTCTACCTATGACAAGGATTTGCATGCTTTGGTAAGGGCATTGAATGTGTGGGAGCATTATTTGCTGCCAAAGGATTTCATTATTCACACTGACCATGAATCCCTCAAGCATTTGAAGGGCCAAGGTAAGTTGAACAAAAGACATGGTAAGTGGATTGAACAAATTGAGAAATTTCCTTATGTCATTAAGTATAAGCAAGGTAAGGATAATGTTGTTGCTGATGCGTTGTCTAGGAGATATACATTGCTATCTGTTTTGAGTTCTAAATTGCTTGGTTTTGAGTATATTAAGGACTTATATATTGGTGATATTGATTTTGGCAATGTTTATGTCGCATGTGAACAAGGAGCTTTTAATTCATTTTTTAGGCAGGATGGTTATTTGTTTAAGGGAAGTAAACTATGTGTGCCTAGATGTTCCATGCGTAATTTGCTTGTTTTGGAATCTCATTGTGGTGGTTTGATGGGGCATTTTGGTGTGTCTAAGACTTATGATATTCTGTTTGAGCATTTTTATTGGCCGTCTATGCATAAAGATGTTGGGAGATTATGTTATGCTTGTATTGCATGTAGACAGGCGAAATCTAAGTCTATGCCTCATGGTCTTTATATGCCATTACCTGTACCTAGTTCACCTTGGGTTGATATTAGTATGGATTTTGTGCTTGGTTTGCCTAGGACTAGGAAAGGTAGAGATAGCATTTTTGTGGTTGTTGATAGGTTTAGTAAGATGGCACATTTTATTCCATGTCACAAAGCTGATGATGCCAAAGTTGTGGCTGATTTGTTCTTTAGAGATGTTGTTCGTTTACATGGGGTGCCTCAGACAATATTTTCTGATAGAGATACTAAGTTTTTGTCCCATTTTTGGCGTGTGTTATGGAGTAGATTAGGAACTAACCTTTTGTTTTCTACTACTTGTCATCCACAAACAGATGGGCAAACTGAAGTAGTGAATCGTACACTTGGTACGTTGTTGAGAGCTTTGGTGAGGAAGAATTTGGTCACTTGGGAAGATTGTTTACCTTTCATTGAATTTGCTTATAATCGTTCAATTCATTCTTCTACAGGTTATTCTCCATTTGAGATTGTTTATGGTTTTAATCCACTAACTGTACTTGATCTTGCTCCTTTGCCTTTACATGAGCTTGCTAGTTTGGATGGTGAGAAGAAGGCTGATTTTGTAAAGTCTTTGCATGAAAAGGTTCGAGCAAATATAGAGAAAAAGAACAAGTCATATGCTGATAGGGCAAATAAGGGACGAAAGAAAATGGCATTTGCTCCTGGCGATTGGGTTTCGGTACACTTCCGAAAGGAGAGGTTTCCAAATCAAAGGAAGAGTAAGCTTGATGCATGTGGTGATGGTCCATTCCAAGTATTGGAGAAAATCAATGACAATGCATACAAGATCGACTTGCCTAGTGAGTATGGTGTTAGTACTACTTTTAATGTGACTGATTTATCTCCTTATGATGATGCAGATTTGAGGACAAATCTTTTTAAAGAAGGGGAGAATAATGTAAACCAGCATGGCAAGGATCCTTTGGTGCTACAACAAGGACCATTGACAAGGAATAAAGCAAGGAAGTATGGCGTCACTCTTGGATTGCATGTTCAAGACTTTGTTACAAGGGAGGTGACTGAATTAGCAATAAACAAGTGCAGTATGGAGCTGGAAGACCAACAAAGGCTGATTGTGATGCTGAATGTTTATATGGAAGATAAGGCTTTAAAAATGGGCTAGAGGAGCAAGAAAGGAGTAAGGAAGGCAGCCCACATGCAAGCACATGGGCCTTGGACGAAATTAGGTTTTTTGGGACCACTTTTGTCACATGGGCAGCCTATTCTTTCATGCACATGGGCTGTGTTCACACCCATGCACATGGGATGTGGTTCCCTTCTTTCCTTAGTTGGTTAGGATGATATTTTCCTTATTTGACAAGGATCCTTCTTTCCTTAGTTGGTTAGGATGATATTTTCCTTATTTGACAAGGATTTTGACTTTGTAATTTTCCTTTTTTCACTAGGGTTAGGATAGTTATGAATTTTAATTTGTTTTTCTATAAATAGGGCCTTATTTTCTTGTAAGAGGAACTTTTGACAAAATTATATTCAGATTGCTTTTTATGCAAATTTCGGCCATCTTTGAGAGAGTGAGAGATTTTGCTTCTTTCATTGATTGCATCACGAATCAGACTAACTTATCAATTTCGATTGTGGCGTTCTTCTGATCCGTCCTTCCAAATCCTTCCGTCATTAGTGTTCTTGCTTCGCTAAGCATTGGGTGCTATAGAGGGTGGTTTATCCTTGTTCTTGGATTCCTATATCGAAGCGTGCGTTGGGGTTTGAGGCCTTCATTGCCATAGGGTTCCGCATCAAACCAAATACTCTTAAACACAACATAATCAACCCAACACATTCTCAAACATAACTTCAACTCACAAACCCATATAACCTCAAAAACAACACAAGAAATCAAGAGAGAACTTACCAAAGATGAAGAACTCTTAAACCTCCAACTTGATCTCTTGAAAACTCTCTTCAATCTTGAACTTGGAAGAACAAATCTCTATCTTGCTCTATTTCTTCTTGATGGCCGGATAACACAGAAAAACAAAGAGAAGGAAAGGAAATGGAGGAGAACCACGCAGGAAAAGAAAGAAAGAAAACCAAACAACCCAAGTCAAACCCACTATTTCCTTAAAATCCTCCCATCCAAGTATTTAATATAAAATATTAAAATATCTACTTCCACTTACTCTAACTCAAATTCAAATAATTAAATAATCCTTTAAACACAATTAATCAATAATTAATCTCTTTCTTTGACTTTCCCATTGACTTGTGTGTATGTTATATATATTTACATATATACAACATATAAACTCTCTCTTCACTAAATTTTCTCTTTTCCAATAAAACACAATTACACTTAATTCAATTACAACAACTATTATACCAAACTTCTAGGTATATTTTGAGATATTACAGTCTTCATCTTCATCAATATTTGCCCTAGCCACGATCATCTCCATCTCTTTGTGGTACTCTTCCACACTTCTTCCACCTTGAACTAGTCTTGCTAGTCGATTGTACAAATCCCGAATGTAGTGAGATGGTACAAATCGGCTTCTCATTAGTTCTTTCAAGGTTGACCATTCAGGAATAGGCCTCATACCTTTCCCTCTTCTATTAGCTTTCAATTGATCCCACCAAAAGGTAGCATACCCTTTGAACTCTACGGCTGCCAAAACTAATTTCTTCTCTTCGGTGTAGTTATGGCATTCGAAAATCTGCTCAACTTTCCTCTCCCATTCTATGAAATCTTCTGCATTGTTCTTCCCTTCGAAGGAAGGAATCTTCATCTTGATGGAAGTAAGGTCACCATCAGTGGTAGGTTGATTTCCACCTTCATCTTCATCTTCTACCCTTTTGGCCGCTTCTAGGGCTTCAAGATTTCCTTGCCCTTCTCTCCTAAGCACTCTTCTAGCTCGCATTATGGGATTTGGATGTGCGGCTAGCTGCGCTTGTTGCACTTGCTAAATTTGTTGCACTTGTTGCATTTGTTGTGCTTGCCGTACTGCATTCTCTTGCAATCTAGTATCCATCATCTCCATTCGACCAAGCATTGCTGCCAAAGTGTCATTAAGCCTAGCCAAGCTTTTGGCCATAGCTCCTTCTTTCCTAGTCTCTTCTCCTTTTCTAGCCATGTTAACAAACAAACAAACTCAAAGAAACAAGATTAGTAATAATCGAAATTCACTCAAGTGTTTAGAATTACCTCACTTTTCTTGTCTTCCTTGATTGCACTTCAGAACCAAGCTCACCAACCAACAATTGTCAAGTCGTTCAAGAAACTAGAACCTAAATCCTAGAACTAGATTGAAAACAAGACAAGTATCCGGAGGCAATGCAAGGTAATTTGCACTACACGATATAAAACCAAGTATCGACATAAGCAAATGATACTTAGCAATGTAATGGAATTAAAAGCTAGATAAAGAAATTAGAAACAATGAAGCCAATAAACAAGACCAATTTGGATATAATGAATAAAAAACAACCCACACTTGGCAAGCTGCTTTATGGACCAAATCAATTCTACCCATAACGCTAGCTTCTAGACTCTAATTCCCACCTATAACACTCAAATAATATGAATATTAAGGTCTGATTTTCGAATTCCAAAAGCCCCTCAAAAGGTGAAATTTTTCACCCCAAAAATTTTATTACTTCTAACCCACCTAGATCTGATCTTTAGCACCCAAATAGCAAGAATATTAAACAATTTTTGTTGAAGTGGTTTTGTACTCTTTTTTTTTTTTGCTTCCTATCACTATCCCCTTGATTCAAAACTTAATTTACTCATAAGAACTTTTCGAAATCTGGACTTAATTTGCAACACAGAATTCACCCACAAAACAAATGGAGGGAATACCCAACAACACAAAACAATTTTCAAATTTCAATCAGATTAACTCCCTAGGTTTCAAATCCAATTCAGATGTAAGGCCTAGGTTTCCAAATTCGATCAGACTCCTTTTCCTAGGTTTTGAATAATCTTCAGGCTTTTCAAATTTTGATATATGACTCTTTTTCGAAAATTAAAGACTAGACTCTCTAAGAACCCTAAAAAGCAGAAATTTAAAAGACCTAAATTAACAAACCCTAGAAAGACAAAGTAGATAAAAATTACCTTGTAGCAAGGCTCTGATACCAAATGACGCGGACCCTTAGCAACGATGGCAGCAACCCCAACGTATAACAATGGTAGAGAACTCCTTGAAACTTGATAATCACCTCCTAAGGAACCCAACGCCTATAAAGAGATGCGAACTCACTATGATTGAAGGATTTAGTTGGTAAGAAGAAGGAAAATGCCACAACTCTCGTTGATAAGTAAACCTAATTCTTGATGCAAAGAAAGAATTAAAGAATCCACTCTAATCTCTCTCACACGAAAATTCACAAGAAGAACTTGTAGAAGAATTCAAAATTTTCTTTAATAATAATGGTGTCCCCAATTTAGCCTAATAGTGCCCTTAAATAAGGGTTACAAAATTCCTAATTGCATATGGAAAATTAAGACTAAAACATTCTAGAAGGATCCTAGGCTTGTATGGGAAAACACTTCCAAAAACCCAACAAGAATAGGATTTGACAAAGTCAAAACAACTTAACTAATTAAAATAAAAGGATGGGGCCAAAAAATAACAAAAATATCCCTCTAACTAACTATGAAGATTCGGCCAAGGGGTGCAACAAACTCCCTTGGAATTCGGCCAACTTGCATCCATGAATGTGCATGCATGTGCATGGAAATAAAATTGACCAAGCTTTGACTCTTCCTTGGTAGTTTCAGCCTAGTATTAAAAATAGCTTTCAAAGGCTCCTTCTTGGCTTCCATTGCATGCTTCTAGAACCATGATATATTTAGGCCTTCCTTGCAGCTCCATCTCCATCTTCTTGAATGATAATTCTTAAAGCTCTTTGGAAATCTCTTCTTGAATATGCAAAGCCATGCTAGCTTGATATCTCTTTGCCTTGCTCCTAGTGATTGGTCCACTTGCTAGCTTCAAGGGGTCCTTTCTTGCATCACCATTTCTGATACGAACTAGCCACGAGGTAAGGATCCATTGGGGCTTCCAAATGGGCCATTGACTAGGAGCAGAGCTAAGAAGTTTGGAGCAGCTATGGGATTGCATATTCAAGATCAAATTTCAAAGGAAGTGACTGAAATGGCAATGGAAAAGTGAATAATAGAGCTTGAAGAAGGCACACCAAAGCTGATTATGATGCTTAGTGTGGAAGCTAAAGGCTAGCTAAAGAGGTCTAACGTGCAAGAAAGGTCCAAGGGGGTTCAAATAAAGCCTTGGGAAGTAATTTAAGGCCCATGGACAGTCCAAATAGTGTGGGACATGTTCTTATGTTGAAGGGATTTAGTTTGGTTGTTTCCATACTTTATATTTTCCTTAGTGGATTAGGATTTTGTTTCCATACTTTATATTTTCCTTAGTGGATTAGGATTTTGTTTCCATACTTTATATTTTCCTTAATGGGTTAGGATTTTGACTTTGTAGCTTTCCTTTTCCCATTAGAATTAGGGTGTCGGATTTATGTGCCTTTTAGTATAAATAGGGTCTTATTTTTCTTCTAAGGGGACTTTTGACACATTATTATTAAAAATTTTCGAATTCTTCTACAAGTTCTTGTGAATTTTCGTGTGAGAGAGATTAGAGTGGATTCTTTTATTCTTTCTTTGCATCAAGAATTAGGTTTACTTATCAACGAGAGTTGTGGCGTTTTCTTCTTCTTACCAACTAAATTCTTCAATCATAGTGAGTTCGTGTCTCTTTATAGGCGTTGGGTTCCTTAGGAGGTGATTATCAAGTTTCAAGGAGTTCTCTACCATTGTTATATGTTGGGTTTGCTGCCATCGTTGCTAAGGGTCCGCGTCAATTGGTATCAGAGCCTTGCTATAAGGTAATTTTTATCTACTTTATCTTTCTAGGGTTTGTTAATTTAGGTCTTTTAAGTTTCTGCGTTTTAGGGTTCTTAGAGAGTCTAGTCTTTAATTTTGGAAAAAAAGAGTCATCTATCAAAATTCGAAAGGTCTAAAGATTGTTCAAAGAGTAATTCGAAACCTAGGAAAAGGAATCTGATTGAAATTCGAAACCTAGGCCTTGCATCTGAATTGGATTCGAAACCAAGATTAGGGTTCTTGAAAGAAAGCAAAAGCTAGAGTTTTTGTTCAAGTTTGATTTCAATTTGATTTTGAGTGAATCTGGGGTTGCGAATTAAGTCCAGATTTTGAAAAGTTCTTGGGAGTAAATTAAGTCCCGAATCAAGGGGATAGTGAGAGGAAGAAAAAAAAATTGTTTCATATTCTTGCTATTTGGGTGCTAAGGATCAGTTCTAGGTGGGTCAGAAGTAATAAAAAAAATTTTGGGCAAAAAATTTCACCTTTTGAGGGGCTTTTGGAATTTGAAAATCATACCTTAATATTCATATTATTTGAGTGTTATAGGTGGAAATTAGAGTCTAGAAACTAGCGTTTTGGGTAGAATTGATTAGGTCCATAAAGCAGCTTGCCAAGTGTGGGTTGTTTTTGATTCATTATATCCAAATTTGTCTTGTTTATTGGCTTCATTGTTTCTGATTTCTTTATCTAGCTTTTAATTCCATTACATTGCTAAGTATCATTTGCTTGTGTCGATACTTGGTTTTATATCGTGTAGTGCAAATTACCTTGCATTGCCTTCAGATACTTGTCTTGTTTCCTATCTAGTTCTTGGATTTAGGTTCTAGTTTCTTGAACGACTTGACAATTGTTGGTTGGTGAGCTTGGTTCTGAAGTGCAATCAAGGAAAACAAGAAAAGTGAGGTAATTCTAAACACTTGAGTGAATTTTGATTATTACTAATCTTGTTTCTTTGAGTTTGTTTGTTTGTTAACATGGCTGGAAAAGGAGAAGAGACTAGCAAAGAAGGAGTTATGGCCGAAAGCTTGGCTAGGCTTAATGAGACTTTGGCAGCAATGCTTGGTCGAATAGAGATGATGGATGCTAGATTGCAAGAGAATGCAGCATGACAAGTGCAACAAGGGTAGCCAGCCGCACATCCAAATCCCATAATGCAAGCTAGAAGAGTGCTTAGGAGAGGAGGGCAACGAAATCTTGAAGCCCTAGAAGCAGCCGAAAGGGTAGAAGATGAAGATGAAGCCGAAAGGGTGACCTTACTTCCATCAAGATGAAGATTCCTTCCTTTGAAGGGAAGAACAATGCAGAAGAGTTCATAGAATGGGAGAGGAAAGTTGAGCAGGTTTTCGAATGCCATAACTACACCGAAGAGAAGAAATCAGTTTTGGCAGCCGTAGAGTTCAAAGGGTATGCTACCTTTTGGTGATATCAATTGAAAGCTAATAGAAGAGGGAAAGGTATGAGGCCTATTCCTGAATGGTCAACCTTGAAAGAACTAATGAGAAGCCGATTTGTACCATCTCACTACATTCGGGATTTGTACAATCGACTAGCAAGACCAGTTCAAGGTGGAAGAAGTGTGGAAGAGTACCACAAAGAGATGGAGATGATCATGGCTAGGGCAAATATTGATGAAGATGAAGACAAGAAGAAGTCACAATTTCTTGGGGGATTGAATTTGAACATAGCCAATGAATTGGAGATGTATGAATTCAACACAATGGAAGAGTTAGTTCAAAAGGCCATGAAGATAGAGAGAAGATTGAAGAGTAAAGCTATTTCAAAAATTGGCTACTCTAAAGCTAGTGGAAAATTTTCAAACTTCAAGGGTTCAAGTTTGAGTGGAGGTTCCTACAAAGGGGATTACAAGGGTTCTTTCCAAAAGAATTCTTCCTACAATCCTAATTTCAAGAAGCCGAATGATGGGGATGCAAAAATAGCCAAGGAAACACCTTCTAGACCTACTCCAAGTAGGGAAATTAAATACTACAAGTGTTTCAGAAGTGGACACATTACTTCTCAATGTTCGAATAAGAGGGTGATGATTGCTACCCATGAAGGGGAAATTGAACCGAATCTGAACATGAAGAAGAAGAGGAGGCCGAATGTGGTGATAGGGCCGAATATGATGAAGAGGCTTGGGAGAATCAAGGATTGAATGCTGAACACAGAGAGATGCTTGTTACTAGAAGAGCCTTGAATATTCAAGTCAAGGAAGAAGGCTTGGAACAAAGGGAGAATCTTTTCCACTCTAGGTGTTTGGTGAATGGTAAGGTTTGTACACTTATCATTGATGGTGGAAGTTGTACCAATGCTGCTAGTACTACAATGGTGGATAAATTGGGGTTAGCTTGTTTTAAACATCCCAATCCTTACAAGTTGCAATGGTTCAATGACGCTGGGGAAGTAAAAGTGTTGAAGAAAGTCAAGGTACCATTCTCCATTGGGTGGTATAAAGATGATGTTTTGTGTGATGTAGTGCCAATGCAAGCTGGACATTTGCTATTAGGAAGACCATGGCAGCATGATAGAAGGGCACAAAATGATGACTTTTCTAATAAGTATACCTTTACTTATGAAGGAAAAAAGGTTGTTCTAGCTCCATTATCACCTCAAGAGGTGTATGAAGATCAAAACAGGATGCTAGAGAGGGAGAAAGAAGTTTCGGCCAACATGAACCAAGGGGGTTCAAATTCGGCCAATGATGTTTCTTCAACACCCAAGGGTAATTCTAAGGGTAGGGGGAGAGAAAATAATAAAGTGAGTGAGTGCAGAAAGGGAAAAGAGACCGAGAGTCAAAAGAAAGTAAGCAAATAAATAAATGGCCCATTGGTGAGAGAAAATAAGCAAGGAGAAAAAGAAAAACATACTTTTTATGCAAGAGCAAGATAGATAGATTTAGGGCAGCCTGTACTCATTATTATGTATAAAGAATCGTTACTTGCTGACAGTGAAGAATCTCTTGATTCTTTACCTTCTAGTTTTGTGTCTTTGTTGTAGGATTTTAAGGATGTGTTTCCTGAAGACCTTCCTAGTGGTTTGCCGCCATTAAGAGGGATTGAACATCAAATTGACTTCATACCCGGTTCTACAATTCCAAACCGGGCAGTATATAGGAGCAATCCTATGGAGACAAAAGAGATGCAAAGACAAGTTGAAGAACTTTTGGAGAAAGGCTTGGTTCACGAGAGCCTTAGTCCTTGTGTCGTTCCAGTCTTATTAGTACCCAAGAAAGATGGTTCTTGGAGGATTTGTGTTGATTGTAGGGCTGTGAACAAGATTACTGTGAAGTATAGACATCCCATTGTTAGACTTGATGACATGTTGGACGAATTGCATGGGGCGAAATATTTCACAAAGATTGATCTTATGAGTGGTTATCATCAAATTCGCATGACGCCTGGAGATGAATGGAAGACTGCCTTCAAAATGAAATATGGTTTGTATGAATGGTTAGTTATGCCTTTTGGTTTATCTAATGCACCTAGTACTTTCATGAGATTAATGAACCATGTTTTGAGAGCTTATTTAGGTAAGTTTGTGGTAGTTTACTTTGATGATATTCTGATTTATAGCAAAACTGAGGAAGAACATGTTGAACATGTTAGGAAAGTGCTTGAAATCCTTAGGGAACAAAACCTTTATGCTAAGCTTAAGAAGTGTTCTTTTTGCCTAGATAGGGTTGTTTTTCTTGGTTTTGTTATAAGTATGCAGGAAATTGAAGTTGATCAAGAGAAGGTGAAAGCTATCCAAGAGTGGCCGAATCCTTCAAGTGTGACAGAATTGAGGAGTTTTCACGGATTGGCAAGCTTCTATAGGAAATTTGTCCCTAATTTCTCTACATTGGCAGCCCCCTTGACTAGCATAATCAAGAAAGAAGTGGGATTCGTTTGGGGCAAGGAGCAACAAGAAGCATTTGATGCTTTGAAAGAGAAGCTTTCTACTACACCCGTTTTAGCTTTACCTAACTTTGATTCTACTTTTGAAATTGAATGTGATGCTTCTGGTATAGGTATTGGAGCTGTTTTGATGCAAGAGAAGAAGCCCATTGCATACTTTAGTGAAAAGCTTAATGGGGCAAAGCTGAATTATTCAACTTATGACAAGGAGCTATGTGCTTTGGTGAGAGCATTGGAAGTGTGGGAGCATTATTTGCTGCCCAAGGAATTCGTGATCCATTCAAACCATGAATAATTGAAGCATTTGAGAGGGCAAGGCAAGTTGAATAAAAGACATGCAAAATGGGTTGTGAAGATTGAGAAGTTTCCTTATGTGATCAAATACAAGCAAGGTAAAGACAATGTAGTGGCAGATGCACTTTCAAGGAGGTACGCTTTACTTAATGTTTTGAGTACTAAATTGCTTGGATTTGAATGTATAAAGGACTTATATGTTGGTGATTCTGATTTCGGCAATGTTTATGATGCTTGTGAGCATGGTGCTTTTAATTCTTTCTATAGACATGATGGGTTTTTATTTAAGGGTTCAAAATTATGCATGCCTAGATGTTCTATGAGAGATTTGCTAGTATTAGAATCACATTGTGGGGGTTTGATGGGGCATTTTGGAGTTGATAAGACTTTAGACATGCTGAATGAAACTTTTATTGGCCGAATATGAAAAGGGATGTAATTCGGATTCGTAAGGCTTGTTTGGCTTGTAGGCAAGCTAGGTCTAAGTATGTGCCTCATGGTTTGTATATGCCATTACCTGTTCCTAGTTCTCCTTAGATGGACATTAGTATGGACTTTGTTTTAGGATTACCACGTACTAAGAGGGGGAGAGATAGCATATTTGTGGTTGTTGACAGGTTTAGTAAGATGGCACACTTTATCCCATGTCATAAGAGTGATGATGCTAGTTTAGTGGCCGAACTCTTCTTTAAGGAGGTGGTTCAAATTCATGGGATACCAAAATCCATAGTTTCTGATAGAGACACCAAGTTTTTGTTTCACTTTTGGCGTGTGCTTTGGGGAAAGTTAGGTACCAAGTTGTTATTTTCCACCACTTGTCATCCTCAAACGGATGGACAAACAGAAGTAGTAAACAAAACTTTAGGTACCATGTTGAGAGCTTTAGTGGGTAAGAATTTGAGTTCTTATGAAGATTGTTTGCCATTTATTGAGTTTGCTTATAATCGTGCTATTCATTCTTCTATAGGATATTCACCTTTTGAGCTTGTTTATGGTTTTAACCCACTAACAGTTTTGGATCTTGTTTCTTTACCTTCTCATGAGCTTGTTAGTTTAGATGGTGAGAAGAAAGCTAAATTGGTGAAAGAGATGCATGAGAAAGCAAGGGCGAATATTGAGAAAAGGAACAAGAGATATGCTGATTCTGCAAATAGAGGGAGACGTGACATTAAGTTTCAAGTAGGAGATTGGGTTTGGGTACACTTCCGAAAGGAGAGGTTTCCAAATCAAAGGAAGAATAAGCTTGATGCACATGGTGATGGTCCATTTCAAGTGTTGGCAAAGATCAATGATAATGCATACAAGATAGACTTGCCTGGTGAGTATAGTGTTAGTACTACTTTTAATGTGTCTGATTTATCTCCTTATGATACGAACCAGCCACGAGGTAAGGATCCATTGGTGCTTCCAAATGGGCCATTGACTAGGAGTAGAGCTAAGAAATTTGGAGCAGCTATGGGATTGCATATTCAAGATCAAATTTCAAAGGAAGTGACTGGAAAAGTGCACAATAGAGCTTGAAGAAGGCATACCAAAGCTGATTATGATGCTTAGTGTGGAAGCTAAAGGCTAGCTAAAGAGGTCCAACGTGCAAGAAAGGTCCAAGGGGTTCATATAAAGCCTTGGGAAGTAATTTAAGGCCCATGGACAGCCCAAATAGTGTGGGGCGTGTTCTTATGTTGAAGGGATTTAGTTTGGTTGTTTCCATACTTTATATTTTACTTAGTGGATTAGGATTTTTTTTCCATACTTTATATTTTCCTTAGTGGATTAGGATTTTGTTTCCATACTTTATATTTTCCTTAATGGGTTAGGATTTTGAATTTGTAGCTTTCCTTTTCCCATTAGAATTAGGGTTTCGGATTTGTGTGCCTTTTAGTATAAATAGGGCCTTATTTTTCTTGTAAGGGGACTTTTGACACATTATTATTAAAAATTTTTGAATTCTTCTACAAGTTCTTCTTGTGAATTTTCGTGTGAGAGAGATTAGAGTGGATTCTTTAATTCTTTCTTTGCATCAAGAATTAGGTTTACTTATCAACGAGAGTTGTGGCGTTTTCCTTCTTCTTACCAACTAAATCCTTCAATCATAGTGAGTTCGTGTCTCTTTATAGGCGTTGGGTTCCTTAGGAGGTGATTATCAAGTTTCAAGGAGTTCTCTACCATTGTTATACGTTGGGTTTGCTTCCATCGTTGCTAAGGGTCCGCGTAAATTTCAAGCCTATCAAAGACCTGTTGATCTCTCTTGATAGGTAGTGTCTATTAGTGGAGATAGTGTGGATAAGCATGCATATGAGATAGACAATATTTAAACTCAAATAAGACCTTTGGCCAAGTAATGTGTATGTGCCTATCTGAAGTGCAATTGCTTAATTAGAAATGATTCCCGAGTTTAGTACGGTAACTAGGGTTGTCATGTTATAGATATGTTAATTTGGAAAAACCAAGTCCTGAAGTACATTGACATTAATTTGGTAAAGCCAACATTTGATTTCAAAATAAAAATTAAAAAAAAGTATTTTATCATACAAAGCCTTTAAGTTAAGGGAAGTATGTTGAACCTCCAAAGGACACATTGGGCAAAGGAAATTATTATTGGTAAAGTTATGAAGAAACTACCAACCGACATGCTGAAATATAGTTTGAAATGGATACATCCCTGACTCTGCTGCTTAGGGTCTCCACCACTCATGTTTTCAACATCTTGAAGATAAAAGCCACAAATGCAAAGCTTTCAATCATTCCAATGCAAGACTTGAACAAGCGTCAAAAGGGAACCAATGAGAACACTTCTGCTGATCACCCCGGTCTGTGAGTCAATGGAACGACTATAAGTATCATTCATGCATATCATGCATACATAAGCATATCACATTGCACTTTCTTGTCTTGTGTTGGCTATTCCTTGGCAAAATGAACAGCAAACACCCTGCGAAGTAAAGAATCAAAAGAAGATATCAAATCAGGGGGACATAGAAAGCCCATTACTTGAGAAAGCCCCAGTAATCTTGCAAAGAGAAGAAATACGTGCTTGTGCGAAGAACAAGACAACAACAACATCAATCAGAGTCTGCATAGAAAAATCATGGGTTTGAGCCTACACAAGGGGCAAAGTTTCTCCTTTTCAATTTTTTGAGTTTATATATAAAATAATTTCAAACTCACTTACAAATATTTTGCCACGCAGGGGGAAAAGGAGAGGATATGAAGGCTAGCTAAAAAGGGCTGAATTTTTTGTAAAAGTGCAAAGGAAGAACAAAAAAGAATGGAATAAATAAGAAAATTAGAATTCTCAAAATAATGAAGATGCAAAAGACAAAAGATCAGTCCAGTTAAAAGAGCTGAAGCTAGGGAAAAAACCCGATTTAAAGGATGAAGATCCAATTTCAAGGGTGAAGACCCGATCTCAAAGAAGGAAGATCCATTTTCAAAGGTGAAGAACCACAATGTATAGAACGGCCAGAGCAGTCAAACTTCTCAACTGATAAAAGGATAGTCAAAATCATTCTCGGGTCCAAGTACCCAAATCAAATCAATCCTAGGTCCAAGTACCCAAATTCAATCCAATCTCGGGTCCAAGTACCCAAATCAAATCAATCTCGGGTCCAAGTACCCATTCTCGGGTCCAAGTACCCAAATCAATTCAAGCTCGGGTCCAAGTACCCAATCTCGAGTTTAAGTATCCAAATCAATCCAAGCTTGGGTCCAAGTACCCAATCTCGGTCCAAGCACCCATTCCCGAGTCCAAGTACCCAAATCAATTCAAGCTCGGGTCCAAGTACCCAATCTCAGGGTCCAAGCACCCATTTTTGGGTCCAAGTACCTAAATCAAATTCAATCCAATCTCGGGTCCAAGTACCCAATCTCGGGTCCAAGTACCCAAATCAAATCAATTTCGGGTCCAAGTACCCAAATCAAATCTAATCTTGGGTCCAAGTACCCAAATCAAATCAATCTCAGGTCCAAGTACCCAAATCAATTCAAGCTCGGGTCCAAGTATCCAATCTCGGGTCCAAGCACCTATTCTCAGGTCCAAGTACCCAAATCAATTCAAGCTCGGGTCCAAGTATCCAACTCGGGTCCAAGCACCCATTTTCGGGTCCAAGTACCCAAATCCAATTCAAGCTCGGGTCCAAGTATCCAAATCAAATCAATCTTGGGTTCAAGTACCCAATCCTGGGTCCAAGCATCCAAATTCAATCCAATCTCGGGTCCAAGTACCAAAATCCAATTCAAGCTCGGGTCCAAGTACCCAAATCAAATCAATCTCGGGTCCAAGTACCCAATCCTGAGTCCAAGTATCCAAATTCAATCCAATCTCGGGTCCAAGCACCCAAATTCAACCCAATCTCGGGTCCACGTATCCAATCCCGGGTTCAAGTACCCAAATTCAATCCGATCTCGAGTCTAAGTACCCAAATCAAGTCCAGAACTCGAACTGGGTCCAGAACCCAAAATAAATTCAAATAATCATCTCATCAAAAATTAAGTCTTATTGCTTTTCACTCTCTTTCACTAAAGTTTTAGATCATTCAAGCAGGGGGCAAACTGTAGACCCTTAATTTTGACCCGGTCTGGTCCAATATATTTTAATTAGTCCAAAATATTTTTTTTGTTGTCCAATATATTTTAGTTAGTCCAAAATAATTTTTATGGTATCTTAATTAATTTTAATATTTATTTTAGTAAAAAATGGTGAAATGAATAAAAATTCAAAAATAAAAAAAAATAAAAAATAACAAAAAAAATCGGCGACGGAAAAATCGGCAATGAAAAAATTATTGCCGAAAGTCAGCGCGGGCTCGTGGGCATTTCGCCCGCAGGAAACTCCTGCGGGCGAAATGGCCTATAGGCCCATTCCGCGTGTGCTGCAGCAGCCAGCTGCGGCAGTTTTTTTGCCAGTGCAGTTTTTCTACAGCAGTTTTTTTTTGCTAGCAAAATTTTTCTGACGCAAATTTTTCAAAACCTAATGCAATTAGGTTTCGGTTTCCTTTTCTTATTGAATATTGTGTGCTGTTAATAATTAGAATTACCCATAGAATTCTTCTATAAATATGGACTAAACAACACAAAAAAGGTGGAGAAATTATGGTGGTGGGATGGCTGGTCTCTTTGCTAAGCTAAAATCCTTGAAAGTGGCCATTCGAGATTGGAATCACAATTCTTTTGGGAATATTTTTTCTAATGTCAAGAAAGCGGAACAGGAGGCTTTGGAAGCTGAAGTTATGTATACTAATAACTCTTCGCCTGAAAACTTGAATAATTGGAAGGTAGCGAAAAATGCCTTGCTTCAGAAACTTAAATTAGAGGAATCTTTTTGGAAGCAAAAAGCACATATTTCCTGGATTTCTGATGGGGATAGCAACACCAAGTTCTATCATACCTATGTTAGAATGAGATGGAAGATCCAGCGTATTGTTTCTATCAAAACTAGTGATGATTCTGTGATAACAGATCAAGATGCTATGGGTTCAGAAGCTGTTTCTTATTTTCAATCTTTATTTGATAAAGACTCTGATTCTCCTGTTGATTGTTCGACTCAGCTTTTAGATTATATTCCATCAGTTGTTTCGGCTGAGGATAATATTTTACTGGAGCATGTTCCCGATGATTCTGAAATTAAGGCTGCAGTTTGGCAACTAAATCCTAATAGCCCTCCAGGCCCTGATGGTTTTGATGGGTTCTTTTTTCGCAGTTGTTGGGACATTGTCAGATGGGATGTCTGTAGTGCCGTCAAAGAGTTCTTCCTTAGGCTTCCTATTCCTTGAGCTTTTAGCTCTACTCAGATTATTCTCATTCCCAAGGTTGACCGGCCTGTTAATTTTACACAATTTCGGCCTATATGTTTATCCACTTTCATTAGCAAGGTTTGTACTCGAATTTTGGCTAATCGTATGGCTCCTCTTATGGATAAACTTATTTCTCCAGAACAGGTTGGCTTTTTAAAAGGAAGATCAATTCATGCTCAAATCATGCTTGCCAATGAAGTGATTCATGATATCGACAAAAAGACGAGAGGGCATAATTTGGCCATCAAATTAGATATGGCGAAAGCTTTTGACAGGGTCTCCTGGGAGTTCTTGCAGTCTGTTCTTCAGAGGTTTGCTTTCTCCTCCAGAATTTTTCAGTTAATCATGGCTAATTTATCTGTAACTCACCTTTCTATTTTGGTTAATGGAGTAAGCTATGGCTTTTTTAAACCTAAGAGGGGTGTTAAGCAAGGTGATCCTCTATCACCATTTTTGTTCATCCTTGCTTCTGAAGCTTTTTCTCATGGTCTTAATTCTCTTATTCATCAGAATTCTATTGCTGCTTATAAGCTCAACAGGAATTGTCCAGTTGTTTCTCATTTTGCTTTTGCAGATGATTTGCTTGTCTTCATTAATGGTGATGTCAAGTCCATTAAGCATTTCAGAAAATTTTTGCTTGCTTATCAAGCTGCTTCGGGTCAGCTTATCAATTTTGAGAAGAGTGCCTTCTATTGCTCCAAAAAAGCTACGCTGACTTCAATTAAAGATCTTCTTTCCATCAAGCGTTGTTCTCTGCCTTTCACTTACCTTGGAGCACCGATTTATCAAGGTATCAATAGAGCTGTTTACTGTAAAGATCTCATGAAAAAAATTGATGCTAAATTGTTTGGTTGGATGAAGAAACTTTTGACTCCTGGTGGTAGATTGATTCTTATTAAACATGTTTTAAGTGCTATTCCTATACATGCCATGGGTGCTATGATATTACCTAAATCTGTGATTACGGCCATTGATCGTCGTTGTGCTCAATTTTTCTGGAGTCAGGATCTTTCTTTGCCTAAGCATCATTGGATTCGGTATTCAGAGATGCAGTTTCCTACCTCGGAAGGGGGTTTAGGTATACGTTCTCTTTCTGTTGTTCAAGATGCTTTTTCTTTAAAGTTACTATGGTTGTATCTCTCTGGTAACTCTCTTTGGGCCGCTTATATGTTTAAGAAGTATCATAGGAAAGGGTTGATGAAATTTGTTCAGTCGGATACTTGTACATGGAAGCGTGTTTGTCGTACTTATGATATTCATTCTGATGTTTTGTTCAAAGATGGAGAATTTGTTGTATGGAAAGGGAATCTTCGGGAGCTTTCAGTCTATCTTCAACTCATGAATTGGTTAGGCCGAAACGGAGTTCCACGCTCTCTCATCAGTCTATATGGGATGCGGCTATTCCGGTTAAACTGTCGGTTTTCACTTGGAAACTTTTGAATAATGGTCTCCCTCTCCCACACAGACTGCAGGCTATGGGTGTTCAGCTTGCTTCTATTTGCCCTTTCTGTTTACATACATCGGGCTCTCTGGATCATATTTTCTTCTCTTGTCCGATTATTCTTAAAATATGGCGCTATTATTCTGCTCACTTGCTTTCCTTTGTTAGTCGTCGCCCTTCAACATTGAGGCAAGAGCTTTTGCTGTGGTGGTTGTTAACTAAGAGAAGCTCCACTAGAGGGGTTCTTTGCAAATTAGTTCCTCAAATCATAATTTTTTCAGTCTGGTGTGGCTACTGCAAGTCGGTTTGGGGAAATGAAAAGGTCTCTTCTCAATTTATTGAATTGCAAATATCAAAGTTTTTGCTTAATTGGGGAGTTGCCCATTCACAGGACAAATTTGCATCTCCATTAGAGTCTTTCTCGGAACACCTGCCAAGCAATTTTGGGGTTAGGAAGGTTGCAATAAAGCTTGTTCGTTGGTCCAATCCGCCGGCGGGTTCATATAAATTAAATATTGATGCTTCCTTCACCATATCAAAATCTTTGGGTGGTGCGATTTTAAGGAATGATAATGGCCATTTTATTGCTGCTAATGCTTTTCTTTTACAGGCGTGCAGTTCTTTGGAAGCAGAATTTCAAGCAGTAACAGTTGGCTTGCATTGGTGCCTTGCTTTGGTTTGTACACTTATCATTGATGGTGGAAGTTGTACCAATGCTGCTAGTACTACAATGGTGGATAAATTGGGGTTAACTTGTTTTAAACATCCCAATCCTTACAAGTTGCAATGGTTCAATGATGTTGGGGAAGTAAAAGTGTTGAAGAAAGTCAAGGTACCATTCTCCATTGGGTGGTATAAAGATGAGGTTTTGTGTGATGTAGTGCCAATGCAAGCTGGACATTTGCTATTAGAAAGACCATGGCAGCATGATAGAAGGGCGCAACATGATGGCTTTTTTAATAAGTATACCTTTACTTATGAAGGAAAGAAGGCTTTTCTAGCACCATTATCACCTCAAGAGGTGTATGAAGATCAGAAGAGGATGCTAGAGAGGGAGAAAGAAGTTTCGGCCAACATGAACCAAGGGGGTTCAAATTTTGCCAATGATGTTTCTTCAACACCCAAGGGTAATTCTAAGGGTAGGGAGAGAGAAAATAATAAAATGAGTGAGTGCAGAAAGGGAAAAGAGGCCGAGAGTCAAAAGAAAGTAAGCAAACAAATAAATGGTCCATTGGTGAGAGAAAATAAGCAAGGAGAAAAAGCAAAACATACTTTTTATGCAAGAGCAAGAGAGATAGATGTAGGGTAGCCTGTACTCATTATTATGTATAAAGAATTGTTACTTGCTGACAGTGAAGAATCTCTTGATTCTTTACCTTTTAGTTTTGTGTCTTTGTTGCAGGATTTTAAGGATGTGTTTTCTGAAGACCTTCCTAGTGGTTTGCCGCCATTAAGAGGGATTGAACATCAAATTGATTTCATACCAGGTTCTACAATTCCAAACCAGCCAGCATATAGGAGCAATCCTATGAAGACAAAAGAGATGCAAAGACAAGTTGAAGAGCTTTTGGAGAAAGGCTTGGTTCGCGAGAGCCTTAGTCCTTGTGTCGTTTCAGTCTTATTAGTACCCAAGAAAGATGGTTCTTGGAGGATGTGTGTTGATTGTAGGGCTGTGAACAAGATTACTGTGAAGTATAGACATCCCATTCCTAGACTTGATGACATGTTGGACGAATTGCATGGGGCGAAATATTTCACAAAGATTGATCTTATGAGTGGTTATCATCAAATTCGCATTAAGCCGGGAGATGAATGGAAGACTGCCTTCAAAATGAAATATGGTTTGTATGAATGGTTAGTTATGCCTTTTGGTTTATCTAATGCACCTAGTACTTTCATGAGATTAATGAACCATGTTTTGAGAGCTTATTTAGGTAAGTTTGTGGTAGTTTACTTTGATGATATTCTGATTTATAGTAAAACTGAGGAAGAACATGTTGAACATGTTAGGAAAGTGCTTGAAATCCTGAAGGAGCATGTAATATCCCAAAGTGTGCCCTAAGAGTTTTGATATAATTGTTGTTTTATTTGAATTAAAATGTATATGTGTAATTGGAAAGAGAAAAGAATTTAAAAGAGAGTGTATATGTTGTATATATGGAAATATATATAACATATATACAAGTCAAATGGATGGTCAAAGGAAGAAGATATTTATTTTGTTAATTATGAAATTACTAAAAAGGGCATGTAAGTGAAAGGAAGTTAAAATAAATAGATGAGGGTATTTAAGTAATTTTCTTTTTGAAATGCTTGGTGGAGGTTTAAAGAGATGAGAAGTTTGACTTTGTCTCTTTCACTTGTTCATTTTCTTCTCTTTCCCTTTTGTTGGTCGGCCATCCAAAGCAAGAGAGCAAGAGTGAGTTTTGTTTGTTCCAAACTCAAAATTGAAGGAGTTTTCAAGAGATTAAGTTGGAAATTCAAGAAGTTCATCATTTTTGGTAAGTTTTCTCTTGATTTCTCTTGTTCTATTTGGAATTTTGTTTAAGTTTGATGGAGTGTTGTTGATGGTTGGAGTGTGTTTGTGTATGGTGTGTGTAAAAGTGTTGAAATGGAATTAAAGATAAGAAGTTAGGTTGGTGTTGGTGATGGAAGAGTAAGAGTTGTGTTTAGTGAAGTTGGAATTTTTCTGTTTTAAAATTAGTAAATGCTGTGACTTGTATGATTTTTAATTAAATATAGAAAAATGTTCTTGAAGTGAATTTTTGATATGTTGTGTCTCTATGAGTCTAGAATGACTGAAAAATATGTTGATTCGATTTTGGAATGGTTATGATTTTGGAAAGATTATTTTTATTAGACCTGTTCCAGCAGGTACTTTAACTGAGACAGCTATCTTTCAGGATTTTTAATAAAATGTAGAAAAATAATATCCAATTGAATTTTGGATATGTTGTTTCTTAGTGAGTCTAGTATTTGAGAAAAATAATTTGGAACCACGTTGATTGAATTTAATTTATGGAATTCACAAAGTTCAGAACTGCTGCCAGGATGCAGGGCAATTGGGGCAGTCTGGTTGGGTGAACTATTTGACCAAGATTTTGTGTTCAGTTTGATCTGAAATTTTAAAGGAATGATTTTAAGATGTACAATTAAGTTCTGTAAAATATTTAGAGTTTTTAGTCAAGTATATTATTTTATACAATTTTTCAAAATAAGGATAAAGTTGAGTCTAAAACCAGAATTTACTATTCATATGGTCATTTTGCTAATATTCCTTTTGGATTAGGTTGTGAAAAGGTTGAGTTGCCCTAACCTAAGTGTTGAGGATTCTTGGAAAAGTAAGTGTATAGATTGGTGTGAGTTGGTTTTAAGGTAAGTACAAACTACACTATTGCATACATTCATGTGATGTTGAGACTTGACACACATTTGATTGTAAAATGTGATAAGGAACCTAATGCATTGTTGATGGATATTAAAAATCACATTATGTTTGGTAATATGTGAATGTTGTGATGAGCATGTAAAATATGTGTTAATGCCATTGATTATATTCATTTGAATAATGAACTGATTAATGTGATTTGAAATATAATATGAGATGATTGAAACATATTTGCTTATATGATGATGAAATGAAATATGGAAATGAAATGTGAAAGATATGATGTTATGAAGAATTGTTTTATTGTGATTTGAGATCATATGAGATATGATGCCATGGTTGTTGGCTATGATGATGCAAATGAGATATATAATGGAGGCATGGTTGCCTAATTAATTATGAGAAATGAAATGAAAAGAGATTGAAAAAAAAAGATAAATAAAATGATTGTGTGCCTAATATGTTTATTCAATTTTCAGAGTTCTGGTTTTGGCGGCATGCCTATGAATCACTGGATTGGTGAAATGACCGGGTCGTAAGCCGATTCCAGTTAGAAAATGTGAAATGTGATGTTTTTGGGGTGAAATGACCGGGTCGTAAACCTCAAAAACAAATTATTGAAACTAGATTGAGTGAAATGACTGGGTCGTAAGCTCAAATCTAGTTGATTATCCATGGATAAATGTATTGATGATTGTGAGTATGGACCAAAGCAGTAACTCTGAACTTTGAATAACATATTAGTGTATTTTGGGCCCATGCTTGTCTTTGTTTTCAATGTGAATCATGAATGTTTTGATTAATTATTAAATAATGTAAGATTGTGAAATATAATATCTTTTGAATTTTTTTATGAAACTTGATTGTGTGACATTGGCATTGCATTAAGACATAATATTATGGTTGTTTGTATCAATAAGCCATGGGCTTAGCGCGATTGTGGTTCATCGCGCAAGTAACAGGGAAGAACCAGAGAGTTCCTCTGGGCCGAGTCGAGTCTAGATTTTGAAGTGTGAATAGTGGGCTTAAAGATCGAAGACTGACTGCCAAACATGTATAAATTTTATGTTTTGTAAAACTGAAGTTTTGATGTATATGAATTTGTAAATATTGTTACTTTCCGCTGCATAGTGAACAAATATTTTATCTACTGTGTTTCATAATAAACCTTTACTTTATTTTGTACTATAAGTGTAAATCCTTTTTGCAGGTTGTAGTTGAGGTTATAAGGGGGATTTATTGGGAGTGTACTGAGAATGATTTTGTTTGCATTGGTTTGTGTAAAAATATTTTCAAAAATCAGAAAAAAAACCAGTTTTGTCGACACTTGGGATTCAATTTCTAGGCGAAACTATGGAAAAATTTCTGTAAAAATCGAAAATAAAATTTGACTAAGTAAAATTGGTAGCAACATTAGGATAGTGTGGCGCCTCTACTCAGCTTACACACGTAGGTCGGGAAGGGGTGTTACAGAGCAAAACCTTTATGCTAAGCTTAAGAAGTGTTCTTTTTGCCCAAATAGGGTTATTTTCCTTGGTTTTGTTGTAAGTATGTAAGGAATTGAAGTTGATCAAGAGAAGGTGAAAGCTATCCAAGAGTGGCCGAATCCTTCAAGTGTGATAGAAGTGAGGAGTTTTCACGGATTGGCAAGCTTCTATAGGAGATTTGTCCCTAATTTCTCTACATTGGCAGCCCCCTTGACTAGCATAATCAAGAAAGAAGTGGGATTCATTTGGGGCAAGGAGCAATAAGATGCATTTGATGCTCTGAAAGAGAAGCTTTCTACTACACCCGTTTTAGCTTTACCTAACTTTGATTCTACTTTTGAAATTGAATGTGATACTTCTGGTGTAGGTATTCGAGCTGTTTTGATGCAAGAGAAGAAGCCCATTGCATACTTTAGTGAAAAGCTTAATGGAGCAAAGCTGAATTATTCAACTTATGACAAGGAGCTATATGCTTTGGTGAGAGCATTGGAAGTATGGGAGCATTATTTGCTGCCCAAGGAATTCGTGATCCATTCGGACCATGAATCATTGAAGCATTTGAGAGGGCAAGGCAAGTTGAATAAAAGACATGCAAAATGGGTTGTGAAGATTGAGAAGTTTCCTTATGTGATCAAATACAAGCAAGGTAAAGACAATGTAGTGGCAGATGCACTTTCAAGGAGGTATGCTTTACTTAATATTTTGAGTACTAAATTGCATGGATTTGAATGTATAAAGGACGTATATGTTGGTGATTCTGATTTCGGCAATGTTTATGATGCTTGTGAGCATGGTGCTTTTAATTCTTTCTATAGACATGATGGGTTTTTGTTTAAGGGTTTGAAATTATGCATGCCTAGATGTTCTATGAGAGATTTGCTAGTATTAGAATCACATTGTGGCGGTTTGATGGGGGCATTTTGGAGTTGATAAGACTTTAGACATGCTGAATGAACACTTTTATTGGCCAAATATGAAAAGGGATGTAATTCAGATTTGTAAGGTTTGCTTGGCTTGTAGGCAAGCTAAGTCTAAATCTATGCCTCATTGTTTGTATATGCCATTACCCGTTCCTAGTTCTCCTTGGATGGACATTAGTATGGACTTTGTTTTAGGATTACCAAGGACTAAGAGGGGGAGAGATAGCATATTTGTGGTTATTGATAGGTTTAGTAAGATGGCACACTTTATCCCATGTCATAAGAGTGATGATGCTAGTTTAGTGGCCGAACTCTTCTTTAGGGAGGTGGTTCGAATTCATGGGATACCAAAATCCATAGTTTCTGATAGAGACACCAAGTTTTTGTCTCACTTTTGGCGTGTGCTTTGGGGAAAGTTAGGTACCAAGTTGTTATTTTCCACCACTTGTCATCCTCAAACGGATGGACAAACAGAAGTAGTAAACATAACTTTAGGTACCATGTTGAGAGCTTTAGTGGGTAAGAATTTGAGTTCTTGGGAAGATTGTTTGCCATTTATTGAGTTTGCTTATAATCGTGCTATTCATTCTTCTACAGGATATTCACCTTTTGAGCTTGTTTATGGTTTTAACCCACTAACAGTTTTGGATCTTGTTTCTTTACCTTCTCATGAGCTTGTTAGTTTAGATGGTGAGAAGAAAGATAAATTGGTGAAAGAGATGCATGAGAAAGCAAGGGCGAATATTGAGAAAAGGAACAAGAGATATGCTGATTCTGCAAATAGAGGGAGACGTGAGATTAAGTTTCAAGTAGGAGATTGGGTTTGGGTGCATTTTCGAAAAGAGAGGTTTGCTAACCAAAGGAAGAACAAGTTACAAGCAAGGGGAGATGGCCCATTCCAAGTGCTGGAGAAGATTAATGACAATGCCTATAAGATCAACTTACCAGGTATGTATAATGTTAGTGCTACTTTCAATGTAAGTGATCTTTCTCCTTTTGGTGATGCAGATTTGAGGACAAATCTTTTTGAAGTGGGGGAGAATGATGCAAGAAAGGATCCCTTGAAGCTAGCAAGTGGACCAATCACTAGGAGCAAGGCAAAGAGATATCAAGCTAGTATGGCTTTGCATATTCAAGAAGAAATTTCCAAAGAGCTTCAAGAATTATCATTCAAGAAGATGGAGATAGAGCTTGAAGAAGGCACACCAAAGCTGATTATGATGCTTAGTGTGGAAGCTAAAGGCTAGCTAAAGAGAGGTCCAACGTGCAAGAAAGGTCCATGGGGGTTCATATAAAGCCTTGGGAAGTAATTTAAGGCCCATGGACAGCCCAAATAGTGTGGGGTGTTTCTTATGTTGAAGGGATTAGTTTGGTTGTTTCCATACTTTATATTTTCCTTATTGGATTAGGATTTTGTTTCCATACTTTATATTTTCCTTAGTGGATTAGGATTTTGTTTCCATACTTAATGTTTTCCTTATGCAATTAGGAATATTTTCCTTATGCAGTTAGGAATGTTTTTGTCTTAATTTTCCATATGCAATTAGGAATTTTGTAACCCTTATTTAAGGGCACTATTAGGCCGAATTTCAGACAACAACAATTAATAAAAATTTTTGAATTCTTCTACAAGTTCTTCTTATGAATTTTCGTGTGAGAGAGATTAGAGTGGATTCTTTAATTCTTTCTTTGCATCAAGAATTAGGTTTACTTATCAACAAGAGTTGTGGCGTTTTCCTTCTTCTTACCAACTAAATCCTTCAATCATAGTGAGTTCGCGTCTCTTTATAGGCGTTGGGTTCCTTAGGAGGTGATTATCAAGTTTCAAGGAGTTCTCTACCATTGTCATTGCTAAGGGTCCGCGTATGTTGGGGATTCCTTAGGAATAGAGTCATCCACCCCTTTCTTTTTCCCAGCCCGTCCGGGTGGCGACTTCATTTTCTCCGGACTTAGGTCCGTGTTCTCTAAGGCCCCGAGCCTAAACAGTGCTGAAGTCGCAAGAACCATTCCACCGGGAGTGGGGGCAAAAATTCCCGCTCATAGTGTCACTATTTTATGAATAGTGTCGCTATTGATTTTTTTAAAATTTTATAGTGTCACTGTTGATGAATAGTGAATGTACTATTTCCAATAGTAAATACTATTTGATACTATTTGCAAATAGTAAATTTACTATTTATGAATAATAAATAGTGCATAAACAGTGATTACACAGTAAATAAACAGTAAATTCATTTATTCATTTTAATTATTCAAATAATTGCAGATCTATAAATATTTTACACCCAGGGGGAAATAAGAAGACAAATGCATAAAAATTAGCCAAACTTTTTGAAATAAAAAATTATTATTAGCTCGGGTCCAGAACCCAAACTTGCATTAGGTCTAGAACCTAGAATTATTTCTAAGTCCAGAACTTAGCTCGGGTCCAGAATCCAAGTTTTTCTTACGTTCAGAACCTAGAATTTATTTCTAAGTCCAAGAACTTAGCTCGGGTCCAGAACCCAAATTTTCCTTAGGTCCAGAACCTAGAATTTATTTCTAAGTCCTAGAATCTTCCTTGAGTCCAGAACTCGAACCGGGTCCAGAATCCAAATTTTTCTTAGGTCCAGAACCTAGAATCTTCCTTGAGTTCAGAACTCGAACCGGGTCCAGAACCCAAATTTTCCTTAGGTCCAGAACCTACAATTTATTTCTAAGTCCAAGAACTTAGCTCGGGTCCAGAACCCAAATTTTACCATTAGGTCCAGAACCTAGAATTATTTCTAAGTCCAGAACTTAGCTCAGGTCCAGAACCCAAATTTCCCTTAGGTCCAGAACCTAGAATTATCCTTGAGTCCAGAACTCAAACCGGGTCCAGAACCCAAAAACTCCACCATCTCAACTGATACGCCACGAGGTAAGGATCCATTGGTGCTTCCAAATGGGCCATTGACTAGGAGCAGAGCTAAGAAGTTTGGAGCAGCTATGGGATTGCATATTCAAGATCAAATTTCAAAGGAAGTGACTGAAATGGCAATGGAAAAGTACACAATAGAGCTTGAAGAAGGCACACCAAAGCTGATTATGATGCTTAGTTTGGAAGCTAAAGGCTAGCTAAAGAGGTCCAACGTGCAAGAAAGGTCCATGGGGGTTCATATAAAGCCTTGGGAAGTAATTTAAGGCCCATGGACAACCCAAATAGTGTGGGGCATGTTCTTATGTTGAAGGGATTTAATTTGGTTGTTTCCATACTTTATATTTTCCTTAGTGGATTAGGATTTTGTTTCCATACTTTATATTTTCCTTAGTGGATTAGGATTTTGTTTCCATACTTTATATTTTCCTTAATGGGTTAGGATTTTGACTTTATAGCTTTCCTTTTCACATTAGAATTAGGGTTTCGGATTTATGTGTGCCTTTTAGTATAAATAGGGCCTTATTTTTCTTGTAAGGGGACTTTTGACATGTTATTATTAAAGATTTTTGAATTCTTCTACAAGTTCTTCTTGTGAATTTTCGTGTGAGAGAGATTAGAGTGGATTCTTTAATTCTTTCTTTGCATCAAGAATTAGGTTTACTTATCAACGAGAGTTGTGGTGTTTTCCTTCTTCTTACCAACTAAATCCTTCAATCATAGTGAGTTCGTGTCTCTTTATAGGCGTTGGGTTCCTTAGGAGGTGATTATCAAGTTTCAAGGCGTTCTCTACCATTGTTATACGTTGGGTTTGCTGCCATCGTTGCTAAGGGTCCGCGTCATTTGGTATCAGAGCCTTGCTACAAGGTAATTTTTATCTACTTTGTCTTTCTACTACACCCGTTTTAGCTTTAGCTAACTTTGATTCTACTTTTGAAATTGAATGTGATACTTCTGGTGTAGGTATTGGAGCTGTTTTGATGCAAGAGAAGAAGCCCATTGTATACTTTAGTGAAAAACTTAATGGAGCAAAGCTGAATTATTCAACTTATGACAAGGAGCTATATGCTTTAGTGAGAGCATTAGAAGTATGGGAGCATTATTTGCTGCCCAAGGAATTCGTGATCCATTCGGACCATGAATCATTGAAGCATTTGAGAGGGCAAGGCAAGTTGAATAAAAGACATGCAAAATGGGTTGTGAAGATTGAGAAGTTTCCTTATGTGATCAAATACAAGCAAGGTAAAGACAATGTAGTGGCAGATGCACTTTCAAGGAGGTACGCTTTACTTAATGTTTTGAGTACTAAATTGCTTGGATTTGAATGTATAAAGGACTTATATGTTGGTGATTCTGATTTCGGCAATGTTTATGATGCTTGTGAGCATGGTGCTTTTAATTCTTTCTATAGACATGATGGGTTTTTGTTTAAGGGTTCAAAATTATGCATGCCTAGATGTTCTATGAGAGATTTGCTAGTATTAGAATCACATTGTGGGGGTTTGATGGGGCATTTTGGAATTGATAAGACTTTAGACATGCTGATTGAACACTTTTATTGGCCGAATATGAAAAGGGATGTAATTCGGATTTGCAAGGCTTGTTTGGCTTGTAGGCAAGCTAAGTCTAAGTCTATGCCTCATGGTTTGTATATGCCATTACCCGTTCCTAGTTCTCCTTGGATGGACATTAGTATGGACTTTGTTTTAGGATTACCAAGGACTAAGTGGGGGAGAGATAGCATATTTGTGGTTGTTGATAGGTTTAGTAAGATGGCACACTTTATCCCATGTCATAAGAGTGATGATGCTAGTTTAGTGGCCGAACTCTTCTTTAGGGAGGTGGTTCGAATTCATGGGATACCAAAATCCATAGTTTCTGATAGAGACACCAAGTTTTTGTCTCACTTTTGGTGTGTGCTTTGGGGAAAGTTAGGTACCAAGTTGTTATTTTCCACCACTTGTCATCCTCAAACGGATGGACAAACAGAAGTAGTAAACATAACTTTAGGTACCATGTTGAGAGCTTTAGTGGGTAAGAATTTGAGTTCTTGGGAAGATTGTTTGCCATTTATTGAGTTTGCTTATAATCGTGCTATTCATTCTTCTACAGGATATTCACCTTTTGAGCTTGTTTATGGTTTTAACCCACTAACAGTTTTGGATCTTGTTTCTTTACCTTCTCATGAGCTTGTTAGTTTAGATGGTGAGAAGAAAGCTAAATTGGTGAAAGAGATGCATGAGAAAGCAAGGGCGAATATTGAGAAAAGGAACAAGAGATATGCTGATTCTGCAAATAGAGGGAGATGTGAGATGAAGTTTCAAGTAGGAGATTGGATTTGGGTACACTTCCGAAAGGAGAGGTTTCCAAATCAAAGGAAGAATAAGCTTGATGCACGTGGTGACGGTTCATTTCAAGTGTTGGCAAAGATCAATGATAATGCATACAAGATATACTTGCCTGGTGAGTATAGTGTTAGTACTACTTTTAATGTGTCTGATTTATCTCCTTATGACGATGCAGATTTGAGGACAAATCTTTTTAAAGAGGGGGAGAATGATACGAACCAGCCACGAGGTAAGGATCCATTGGTGCTTCCAAATGGGTCATTGACTAGGAGCAGAGCTAAGAAATTTGGAGCAGCTATGGGATTGCATATTCAAGATCAAATTTCAAAGGAAGTGACTGAAATGGCAATGGAAAAGTGCGCAATAGAGCTTGAAGAAGGCACACTAAAGCTGATTATGATGCTTAGTATGGAAGCTAAAGGCTAGCTAAAGAGGTCCAACATGCAAGAAAGGTCCATGGGGGTTCATATAAAGCCTTGGGAAGTAATTTAAGGCCCATGGATAGCCCAAATAGTGTGGGGCGTGTTCTTATGTTGAAGGGATTTAATTTGGTTGTTTCCATACTTTATATTTTCCTTAGTGGATTAGGATTTTGTTTCCATACTTTATATTTTCTTTAGTGGATTAGGATTTTATTTCCATACTTTATATTTTCCTCAGTGGATTAGGATTTTGTTTCCATACTTTATATTTTCCTTAATGGGTTAGGATTTTGACTTTGTAGCTTTCCTTTTCCCATTAGAATTAGGGTTTCGGATTTATGTATGCCTTTTAGTATAAATAGGGCCTTATTTTTCTTGTAAGGGGACTTTTGACATATTATTATTAAAGATTTTCGAATTCTTCTACAAGTTCTTCTTGTGAATTTTCGTGTGAGAGAGATTAGAGTGGATTCTTTAATTCTTTCTTTGCATCAAGAATTAGGTTTACTTATCAACGAGAGTTGTGGCATTTTCCTTCTTCTTACCAACTAAATCCTTCAATCATTGTGAGTTTGCGTCTCTTTATAGGCGTTGGGTTCCTTAGGAGGTGATTATCAAGTTTCAAGGAGTTCTCTACCATTGTTATACGTTGGGTTTGCTGCCATCGTTGCTAAGGGTCCGCGTCATCAACAATCAAGTCTTATTGTTTTTCACTCTCTTTCACTAAAGTTTCAGATCATTCAAGCAGGGGGCAAACTGTAGACCCTTAATTTTTGACCCAGTCCGGTCCAATATATTTTGTTCAGTCTAAAATAATTTTTGTGTTGTCTAATATATTTTAATTGGTCCAAAATGATTTTGTTATCTTAATTAAATATTTTTTGCTTTATTATCTAATTTTTATTAATAAAAAATCAAAATCAAAAATCAAAATCAAAAAATAAAAATAAAAATAAAAATTGGCGACGGAAAAATTCCAGCGCGGGCTTGGCCGTGGGCCATTTCTCCCGCAGGAGTTTCCAGCGGGCGAAATGGCCAGCAGGCTGATTCCCCACCCCCCTGCCGTAGCCAACTGCGGCAAATTATTTCGCCAGGGCAATTTTTCCTGCGGCAAATTTTTTTGCCAGCGCAGTTTTTCCGCAGCAGTTTTTTTTTTGCCAACGAAATTTTTCCGACGTAAATTTTTCGAAACCTAATGCAATTAGGTTTTGGTTTCCTTTTCTTATTGAATATTGTATGTCGTGAATAATTAGAAGTACCCATAGAATTCTTCTATAAATATGGACTAAACAACACAAAAAAAAGGGGAGGAAAAAAGGAAGAAAATTGGATAGAAACTTGAACAAAAGTGGAAACCGAATCTGTGAAGGAAAAGCTTGAACGAAGCTGATTTTTTTAGAGAGGAGAAAAACAATTCAAGCAATTCAAAGGCAAAAAGGCTTGTCTTTGACCTTGTTAATCCAAGAAGCAATTTTTGGTGAAACTTACAAAATAAGATTTGAATTCTTATTTTCTTTTACTTGGTCACAGTAGCTAAATTATCAAATTGTGTCTTTTAATTCAAAAACCTTAGAACATCAATTCACTTTTTCTAAAGTTTAAAAACCTTAATTCGTTGCTTTGTTTTCCAAAAAGTTTAAAGTTGTTAGTTTTGTTTCTTCAAAACCCCAAAACCAAAATTTGTTTTCCAAATTTTCAAAACTCTAAATTGTATTCTGTTTCCTTCCAAAAGACTTAAAAACATCTTTTTTGCATTTATAAATTTTAAATCGTGTTGTTTATCTTCATAAAACTTCATAAAATTATCAATTGATTTTCCAAATCCTAAAAATAACTCATTACCCGAAACCCTAAATTCAAAAATCCTAAAATCCTAATTAAACTCCAAAACCTAAAATAGTGAACCCTAACCTCCTTAAAACCTTAATTTTTTCTAAACCCTAATCCTTTAAAACTTTAAAAAACCATATAAACACAAATATTTAATTTTACACAGTAAGCTTGAAACCATAATTCAATGAATAGCCATAAACAACAAATCAAAAATGTTTTAAAGTGTCCAAATCCTAGTTTCATGATTTCACCATTCAAATATTAATTTAGTTAATCAAAGAGCTTTATCAACCTTTTAAAACATAAAACCTTAACCTATTTTAATTTCTTAAAAAACTCACAATAGCCATAATTTAGACTTTTATTTGCTTTATTCAATTATGTATTTGATTATGCTTTGATTTATTTTATATGCTTTAATTTATTTAAGTTCAATGCTTGGTTTATTTAATTTATCATGGGTGGATGTTTACTTTCTATTGATATTTAATATCTTTGATGAATGATTTATTTATTATGAATGGTTATTTACTTTTATCAATTTATTTAGATTTCCAAATGTTGTAAGAGGTATGTTTCCACTTGGTGGGTACCTCATTAGTTGAATATCATGTAATTTAAATTGCTTTTCTATTTTAGAACTAATGTAAATGGCATGTTTCTACCTTTCGGTGGGTGTCCTATATAGGCTTGTGATGTAAGGACATGTTTCCATCTTCGGATGGGTGTCCATTTATTTGTTTTGCTTGGACCTTGCTTTAATTTTAATATATTGATGCTTTCTTTCAATTATTGTGTGTAATATGGATAATATTTTTATACTTAAGAATTTTATAATATTAAGACCTGTAAAGGAGGCCGGTTCCAATGAACCGGGCGTTGTGGGGGTGTTGGGCCATTTCTCACCTTCCTCACACGTACCCAACTTTCCGAACCCATTAGGGGGTTAGGGATTCCTTAGGAATCAAGTCATCCACCCCTTTCTTTTTTTCCGGCCCGTCCGGGTGGTGGCTCCATTTTCTCTGACTTAGGTCCATGTTCTCTAAGGCCCCGAGCCTAAACAATGCCGAAGTCGCAAGAACCATTCCACCGGGAGTGGGGCAAAAATCTCCGCTCACACCATCCTCATGACCAAATGAGCCAGTAGCCTACAATAATCATTGAAATAGTTAAAACAAGTTAAGAAAGAAGTAATTGCAATGGCAAAATGGCAAAAGTTTACCTGAGAGGTGCTAGCCCCGAGATAAGGGATGGACCCTCCTCCCTCTCTGTAATACTCTTCTTCATCGCTATCCTCCTTTTCCTCGGGAACCTCCCATACGCCAACAGGAGATACATCAAATTTCAAGAGTCTTACTCAAATAAACTGGGTATATGATGAAGTTGTTGGATAGAGAAAGGTTTTAACATCATAACCACACTAGGCCAACCACCACGCATTTTTCGGCATTGATACGATATTTAAAGTATACTCCGGGAAACTCATTGGGATCCTATGTTGCTCGGGACCAAGGAACCACTCATACACTGTAACATCCTCTGACAATTCTTATATAAAAACTATCAGAGAATGTTATTCGATATACTGTCCATGCTCTAATCAATTCTTATAAAACTCTCATCATAAATAAAAATTTTCAAATAATAATACAATTTGTATATCACAACACTTATACGTCCAACATTTAGACCAATTTCCAATAACTCCAATAATCCGAATAGACAATATCAATCAGATAAACTTCATAAGTTCATCAAATCAAATAAATAAACAATACATTTCTTTCATGGTACTCATTCACTAGTAACTCAAACTTCATTCTCTAAATACATATATCCTTTTATGTTTACAAATTTATCCAATCTCTAAAATGGCCAAACTGAAGTATCTCTATACATTTTATAACTTATGAATAAAATAAACACAAGATCTTCTTCTGTTCTTAACTTGCTCCGATGTCATGATACCTATGTATCAAAAAACAATTCTAACACGCTAAGCAAAGCTTAGTGGTGCTTGTATACACATATTTTATCACTTAATATTAAAGAAATATATTTATAAAAATATAGTAATAACACTTAGTTTTAAGAAGTAATTCAATAAATGAACTAATTTCAGTAACAAATCAACATACTATACGGACTACACAAAATAATAGTTGTACCTGTATAAATGGTATCATGTAATACAATACTTTCGGTACTACAACTTGTCTTGTTAAGAATCATTTCAATTAATATTTGTTTTCTCATTTGATAACACTATTTACAATACGATTATTTTATTTTTCCATAAGTCTTCCTTTTCACGTTCACATATAGGATCATTTCATTGAATCTATACTTTTTCATCACTTAATTTTTAGTACTATACTTTGGAGCACTTTGTATCTCACATCATTATATACACTTTCAATCATTTGATATACTTTGGAGCACTTTGTATCTCACAGCATTATATACACTTTCACTCATTTGATTAATTCAATACATTGAGCATAACATTTCCATTACGTGTATTAGAACTGTCACTTGTAAACATTAATATATATATTAACACTCACTTTTACACTGTAACACAATAGTTCAATTTCAAGTAATTTAGTTATATTATTATTTTACATTTCTTTCATTAGTCACAACTATCATGTTCACATATATTTCATTAATTATGCCCATACATACTAAACTTAGATCATAGGTTTGGATAACATGTTAGTGTAGCAATCTCAAGAATTTATAATGGCAATTATGCCCACTATCACTGATAACACAATGTGCCCATTAAAGGCACGAGGTGCCCACTATCACTGTGACTATCCATCCTTTGTTTAGCCATTCAATCCAAAGCTAGATATAAATTTAATATGATTTGGGCAATTCATTAATTTTGATGAACACTACATTTTTTATTTCCTTTCATTGATACTATACTCTTATCAACATTTGGTAGGATATATATGTGTGTCACGTATCTAAAGTTTATCACTCGTTTTCATACATTTAACATATTAACTATACACATATTAGTCTCATGTCATTGATTAACACTTACTTGTTTATATAAACACTCACTTGTTTATATAAACACTTGTTTATATCATTTCACTCGTTTATATCATTTCACTTGTTTATATCATTTCACTTGTTTATATCCTGTCATTGGTACATTACTCTTAGCAACATTTAGTATGATATATATATATATGTCACTTATCTAAAGTTTCTCACTCTTTTTCATACATTTAACACATACACATGAATTCTCAATGCAAAAGTATGAATTATTCACATATTAGTCTCATACTAAGCCCGTAGATAACAAAATACAAGCCAAAAACACTATTGAGGTCCCCACGGTCCACGACCGTGGGATAACATTTGAATCTGTCAAATTTTCTTTAAAACCCCCACGGTCGTGGCATTTAGAACTGCTCTGTTTTATCGAAAGTTTTGAAGGCACAGTCACACTTTCAATCCCACGGTCGTGGCCCCCCATTGCCACTACCATGGAATTCATTTTGGGTCTGTTTCAGAGTAAACTCATGTATTATGTACTTTTAATTTCATTAAACACAAACATATTGAAGATCTAAGATAATAATGTATCAAACTCAATATTTTGACATAAAAAGAATTCATATCAAATACCTTCACTTAATTAAACTTTTAACCATTTCATATGGATAAAAACGTGATCAAACCCTTCACTTGTCATAAATATATCATTATACATAACTCAATCATTCAATTAATCATTTAAACTCATAAAAAGTCATATTTTTGTAAAGTATAAATCAAAAGCACATACCTTGTTGATAATCACCACTTTTCCAACTTAATCTTAAGTTTTGATTTAAATCATGGAAAGAAGGAAGAAGAAAGGAGTGAAGATGGTGATGATGGCGTGGAGAGAAGAAGGAAATCAGAAATTTCCACACACTTACACATACACACACACACACACATATATATATATATATATAATATTTTTAATCTAGTGAGGGAATGCTCATAATAACTATGGTGCACCCTCATTCTTAACCGTTGATTTTAAATCGAGTTTTAATCTCGTAAAACAGTAAAAATACTCTTTTTAGTAAAGGTTTAAGATATACAATGTATTATTCTTTACGTATAGCATTTATCCATAATACTTTTGTCACTATACACTATCAATTTTTCATTATTAGTTAAAACGTTCTTGTTTAACATATTGACCATTACAATTCTCCCCCACTAAAGAAATTTCGTCCTCGAAATTTACATGCTATTGCAATAAGCTATTTCATTTTAAAATAATTTCACATGTCACATAAAATCAAAGATTTTATTAACTTAAATAATATTTTTTTTATCTAATATCAATCAATATAACACTTTCAGAATAATCATCTTATAGAACTGTAGAAGATTCAGCTCTACACACATACACTTTTCAAGTTCAATTTTGGATTTGCTCTTTAGATTTTTTTTCTATAATTTGTATCATTACATTCCACTGTTATATATATATATATATCTCATTCTTTCTCTTATATACCGAACATTAAATCCTAGTTTCGGATAGCGGGTCATTGATGGCAAGTAAATGCCCACTGTATCAATATAGCCAAAGGCCCACTATGGCATAAATGCCCACTGTATATGATGTCACAGAGTGACCACTGAGTGAAAGGAACCATAGGTCCGCTATGACGCAAAGCGTCCACTGATGGCATAGATTTCAATATCACTGGGACATATATAAAAAAAATGTCCTCTATGGCACAAAGTGCCCACTTTTGATATGGGACATAAGCGTCCTCTATGGCACAGAGTGCCCACTTTCAATATGGGACATAAGTGTCCTCTATGGCACAAAGTGCCCACTTTCAATATGGCATAAAATGCCCACTATCACTTTGAATATTTACCCTTTAGCTAATCCAGAAACTAGATTTAACATCAGTATCATTTCTTTCAATGGTACAAAGTATTGTCAATTATAATATCCTTTGAAATATAACTTTCTCTTTGAATGGAATATAACACTTTCGCTTTGAAATGTTTGTTTCTTACTGTAAGTTTATAAGATATAAGCAATTATTTCAAACACATGTATCATATGCTCATATATACAAAGCATATGTATTTTCAATTAGTTCGACTGATTTTATTTATTCATCAATCTTCATCTTTTTCAAATCATTTTCATGTTTCCACTGTAATAATGAAATCTACAAAGATTTCCACTCTTTTTACTTGTTTAATTCTTTTCTTAACATATTAAGAATTTATAACTATTCTTTCACTTTAAGAGTACATGTACATTTATAATTTATTCGCTATGTCTCATACACCCATTCACACACACACACACATATATATAGATATATATATATATATATTTCTACCTTGTTCTACCATACATCATTTCACTAGAAGGGTTAAACTACCTTCAAATCTCACTACATTTTTTTTCTTTTTACATTATCAATTCCTTTCTTTCTATTGTAATCAATTAATATCAGTTAACTCTTTAACACTGCTATATATAATCTATAAATTGTTTTTACTCACTAAATAATGTTACTATCACATATTTCATAAGTACACAATATGTAAATCTCACATTCTTACTTTCATTACTCAATCACTTTGTATATACTTCTTTAGTTTCTTTAACTTGCTCTTCAAATTATGTACAATCATTACTGATTTATCAATATATCATTCTTCTCACATTACTTCGAAAATTATCTTATTTCATCATGAAGATGTTAAATCTACTAATCATTGATAATTGTCTTTTATCTTTTCTCTACCTTTACACTTCTTTCACCTATCCAATTACATTTATTCATACTTTCCTCACGTTCTCTTCACATTTCAGTTTCATCATTTAATGGATTGATTTCATTTCAATCTTATAAGCAATCTTTTGTCACTTATAACTATTTCCAAGATGTATTCATTAAATCACTACTAATTCCACCGATAAACTCTACTCTGTGAAAATATACACATTACTAAAATTTTGTAGAACAGAAGTATGCATAGCCAGATACATGACCATGCGAATGGTCTTACAAGTCTTTACTGAAATTTATTTTCAATGTTTTAAGGGCACCAATATATGCATGTCCATATAAATGATCATGCACCTCAATATTGGAATTTCTTCTCAAAGTTTAAAGAATAGAAATTTACACAAGCATATGCTAATCATGCGTATCACTACTAGAATTTCTTTTCATGATTTAATCAATAAGTTTAGAAGAATGCAACTCATACACTTTAAGGAAACAAGATCCAACTCTTCAAAGCACAATCAAATTCAAATCTCAATTTCCATAACCCTAAAATCTTTCAACCTTATTTTCTTTCATAACTTTATATTAACTCATAAATGATTCAATGATAGTTTGAATCATTGTTCCAGTTAAATACACATTTACATATTGCAAACTTTACTATCACAGAAGTAAAATTTTATACTCATATTTTTCACAATTATTTAATACACCATATCTTTACAAGTAATAGTGTTTTATCAATTCACAAATTTCTTTTCAAAGTAAAAATCAAGATCATTTCACTAACGAGTAAAATAAATAGTATACAAGCACTAACCTCTTTAACAATACCCTTCCATCACTTTCCTTTTCAATCTTTTGTTTTGATGATGTTTTAGAAAACACTAGAAATCTTTAAATAAGTTTTCAGACTTTTATACAATACACTCACTTATACAATAGTTTCGATGCATTCACTTTCTTTAATTTAACTATCACTTCAATTCTTAACGTTGAAACATTATAAAAATAATATTTTTGACACTTTAAAACTCCATTATCCATATTGCACATTCAAATACAGCTCGAATTCATTTCGAACTATGAAGGTATTTTCATATTTCTTACCTCTTCGAAATCTTTTTCCACTATACGGATATTATCCATACTCGGATTTAATGTTACTCTTATTAAGGCTTATTTAACCTTATCACTATCAGTTCCAAATGCTCTCATATCATAATCAATCTAATTTGACACTCATATATTCACTTAATGTAGAACATCAATACTTAATGTTGTACAACATGACAATTCTCATTCTCGTAAGAAATTTCATGCTCGAAATTTATCTATCTATCATAATTCATTCCTCAAATTCCAATAAATTATTACACTTCCACTGTGTTACTTTGACATATCTTTTTGGCTACTCATATCTTGTTATCTTTTCACATCCTTCTTTATCACAAATAGATCTAGTGCACTCCATACAATACACTACGAATGCTCAATCAATTCTTAGTAAATGTTCTACTACCATAAACATATGGCATATCAATTGTATCGCAACACATATCCACTTATTCATTTCACATAACTTAGAAAATTACATTTCACTTCTCCCATAACTCCACATGCCAGAAACGCCTAAACCACGCTCTGATACCACTAAATGTAACATCCTCTGACAATTCTTATATAAAAACTATCAGAGAATGTTATTCGATATACTGTCCATGCTCCAATCAATTCTTATAAAACTCTCATCATAAATAAAAATTTTCAAATAATAATGCAATCTGTATATCACAACACTTATAGGCCCAACATTTAGACCAATTTCCAATAACTCCAATAATCCAAATAGAAATTATCAATCAGATAAACTTCATAAGTTCATCAAATCAAATAAATAAATGATACATTTCTTTAAGATACTCATTTACTAGTAACTCAAACTTCATTCTCTAAATACATATATCCTTTTATGTTTACAAATTTATCCAATCTCTCAAATTGCCAAACTGAAGTATCTACATACATTTTATAAGTTATGAATACAATAAACACAAGATCTTCATCTGTTCTTAACTTGCTCCGATGTCCTGATACCTGCGAGTCAGAAAATAATTCTAATACGCTAAGCAAAGCTTAGTGGTGCTTGTATACACATATTTTATCACTTAATATTAAAGAAATATATTTATGAAAATATAGTAATAACACTTAGTTTTAAGAATTAATTCAATAAATGAACTAATTTCAATAACAAATCAACATACCATGCGGACTACACAAAATAATAGTTGTACCTTTATAAAAGTTATCATGTAATACAATACTTTCGGTACTGCAACTTGTCTTGTTAAGAATCATTTTAATTAAGATTTGTTTTCTCATTTGATAACATTATTCACAATACGATTATTTTGTTTTTCCATAAGTCTTCCTTTTCACGTTCACATATAGGATCATTTCATTAAATCTATACTTTTTCAGCACTTAATTTTTAGTACTATACTTTGGAGCACTTTGTATCTCACATCATTATATACACTTTCAATCATTTGATATACTTTGGAGCACTTTGTATCTCACAACATTATATACACTTTCACTCATTTGATTAATTCAATACATTGAGCATAACATTTCCATTACGTGTATTACAACTGTCACTTGTAAACATTAATATATATATTAACACTCACTTTTACACTGTAATACAATACTTCAATTTCAAGTAATTGACTTATATTATTGTTTTACATTTCTTTCATTAGTCACAACTATCATGTTCACATATATTTTCATTAATTATGTACATACATACTAAACTTAGATCATAGGTTTGGATAACATGTTAGTGTAGCAATCTCAAGAATTTATAATGGCAATTATGCCCATTATCACTGATAACACAAATGTGTCCATTAAAGGCACGAGGTGCCCACTATCACTGTGGCTATCCATCCTCTGGTTAGCCATTCTGACGCGGACCCTTAGCAACGATGGCAGCAAACCCAACGTATAACAATGGTAGAGAACTCCTTGAAACTTGATAATCACCTCCTAAGGAACCCAATGCCTATAAAGAGACGCGAACTCACTATGATTGAAGGATTTAGTTGGTAAGAAGAAGGAAAACGCCACAACTCTTGTTGATAAGTAAACCTAATTCTTGATGAAAAGAAAGAATTAAAGAATCCACTCTAATCTCTCTCACACGAAAATTCACAAGAAGAACTTGTAGAAGAATTCAAAAATTTTTATTAATTATTATATGTGAAATTCGGCCTAATAGTGCCCTTAAATAAGGGTTACAAAATTCCTAATTGCATATGGAAAATTAAGACTAAAACATTCCTAATTGCATAAGGAAAACATTCCTAATTGCATAAGGAAAACATTAAGTATGGAAACAAAATCCTAATCCACTAAGGAAAATTTAAAGTATGGAAACAACCAAACTAATCCCTTCAACATAAGAAATGCCCCACACTATTTGGGCTATCCATGGGCCTTAAATTACTTCCCAAGGCTTTATATGAACCCCCATGGACCTTTCTTGCACGTTGAACCTTTCTTTAGCTAGTGTAATATCCCAAAATGTACCCTAGAAGTTTTGAGATAATTGTTGTTTTGTTTGAATCATAAGTATATGTGTATTTGGAAAGGGAAGAGTGTATGGAGAGAATGTATATGTTGTGTATATGGTAATATATAGAACATATCTGCAAGTCAAAATGGAGGGTCAAGGGAAGTAGATATTTATTTTGTTAAGTATGAAATTACTAATAAGGGTATGTAAGTGAAAGGAAGTTAAAACAAATGAGAAGAGGGTGTTTGGTTAATTGTCTTTTTAGAAATGCTTGGTGGAGGTTTAAAGAGATGCAAAGTTTGACTTTGTCTCTAATTTCATTTTCATTTCTTTTCTTTTCCTTTCTTGGCCGGCTATCAAGAAGACAAAGGAGAGCAAGAGAGGTTTTGAGTTTTAAAACCAAATTGAAGGAGATTTCAAGAAGATAAGTTGAAATTCAAGAAGTTCCTCTTGAAGTTGTGTTTGAGTTGATAGATTATTGTTGATTGTAAAAGTGTGTTGTTTGATTTTGATATGTTTAAGAGTGTTTGGTTGAATTGATGATGGATTTTGAGGATGGATTGAAGGAAAGGGTAAGGTTGTTGGAAGAGATGGTGTTGAAGGTGTGTTTAGGGTTTGTGATGATATTGATGATTTGTGGTTAATGTATATTTTGCTTTGTTTTGGTGTTTGTGCAAGTTTAAGATGGTTTTTGGATGTGTGTAGTTGAGTTTGTTTGAAGTGGATGTTGGTGGAAAAAGTGATTTGTTGGGTGTTCTATTGTTTTGGCCGGAATATGTGTTTTTGGCCTGACACGCCCATGAGCACGACCAGGATTTTGGACGTGTCGATGGTTTGGTGTTCTGGATGGGTGACACGAGCAGTGACACGCCCATGTCACTGAGCGTGTCATAACTACTGTGTTGGTGAGGAATTGACACGACCATGAACATGCCCATGTTGTTGGACGTGTAAATGTTTCTGTGAGACAGAATGTATTACACGTTCGGTGACACGCCCGTGGTTCTAAGCGTGTCAAAGCTTCTATGTTGTGAGTTTAGGGCACGGTCAGGGACACGCCCGTGTTGGTGAGCGTGTCATGTCTAGGGTTTGACCTAGTTAGCCTTATCTATTTTATCTCATATGTATTATTCTTTTGGATTAGGTTGTGAAGAGGTTGATTTGCCCTAACTTATGTGGTGAAGGAGTGTTGGGAAGGAGGTGTATACATTTGTATAAGTGGTGCTTAAGGTAAGTACAAACCCTAAATCTATGTCTACTTTGATATGATCTTAAGACTTAACATCTATGATTATAAATGTGATAAATGGTCTATTGCATTGTTGATGCATATTAATAATGTTATGTTTTACATAATGCCAATTGAGATGATTGAGACATGATAAGATATGAGGCCATCTTAAATGGGTTATGATGATTCAAATGAGATATGAAGCCATTTTAATTGGCTATGTTGATTCAATTGAGATAAGTGGGGCATGTTTGCCTAGATGATGATGAGAATTGAGAATGAAATTGATAATGAAATAATAAATGAATTGTGTGTCTAATATATTATTCATTTTCAGAGTTTTGTTGTTGGTGGCATGCCTAATAGTAACAATCTCTTGAAGTTAGGTTGGCTTGATCCTTGAAGCCAAGTTGGGTTGAAGTTTAACATGTTTTACTCCCCTTGAAGCTTGGTTGGGTCTAGTCCTTGAAGCCTAATTGAGATGTTACACCCCTTGAAGCTAGGTTGGGTTTGGTTCTTGAAGCCAAGTTGGGTTGATACTTAGCATGCTTTGTTCCCCTTGAAGCTTGGTTGAACCTAATCCTTGAAGCCTAGTTGGGATAATGATAATGATAAATGAAATAATTAAACCAAAGCATTAACTCTGAAAGTTGAATGGCATATTAGTGTCTTTGGGCCCATGCTTGTCTTTGTTTAAATGTGATTAATAAATAATGAGATTCAATGTAAGACTATGATAAGTGATATTCTTATGTATAATGAATAATGGTTGAAAATATTATATTGGCATTGCATTGCATCAAAGCATAGTATTGTTATAGTTTGTACCACTAAGCCATTGGCTTAGCGCGATTATTATTTATCACGTAGGTAACAGGGAAGAACCGGAGAGTTCCTCTAGACCGGGTAAAGGCTAGATCTTGAGGTGTTGCTAGTGAAGCTTTCAGATCGAAGACCACTGCCAAACATGTATATACTTATGTTTTGTAAAACTTGTGTTTTATTGTTTATGTAATTATAAACATTTATTACGTTTTCCGCTGTGTATTTAATAAGCATTGAGTCTATTGTGTTTCATAAATTCTTTTAAATGTTTTGGATTTCTTTATATTATTGAAAAGGGATAGTTTGTTTGTTTTATAAACAGTAGCATACCTATATTTAGTATATGTATATTACGATCGTATTAGCATGCTGTATACATATACTGGGTATAGGGGTGTTACAATTATTTTGGTATCAGAGCCTAGGTTTGAGATTCTCCACTTAGGTGAATTGTAAGAAAAAGAATGTTTTGATTTTAAAATTTGGTTTTGAGTAAAATACATGTTTTGGTATGGCAGTCTTTGATCTTTAATGAGGTATATTCTGCTGTGTTTGCAGATATAGGTAGAGATGGCATCTCATTCACGACAGTTTGTTGAGGGTAGTGTGGAAAGTGTAGCTCCATGAGAGAGTAGAGAGGGAGCTAGGGATGAGAGAGTTAGTGAGGCACTTGTTTCTGTGCCAGAGAGACCAGCTGCAGATGAGGCTCCGCCGGGTTGGTTAAGGCATGTGGTGGAATTATTTAGACAAGCTCCAGTGCAGCCACCACCACCGCAGCCTCAGGCACTGGTAAGACATTATGACAAGTTGAGGAAGTATGGGGCTGAAGATTTTCTAGGCACTATCAACCCTGCAGTGGCTGAGCAATGGTTGGATAAGGTACATAGGATATTCATTCAGTTGCAAGCCACTTCGGATGAGAAGTTTGATTATGCCAGATCCCTCCTGCAGAAAGATGCCTATGACTGGTGGAAGACAGTCCCTCATGCTATGGATGATCCACCTACACTATCATATGATGATTTCTTGATATTTTTTGGATTTCTTTATATTATTGAAAAGGGATAGTTTCATTTTCATTTCTTTTCTTTTCCTTTCTTGGCCGGCTATCAAGAAGACAAAGGAGAGCAAGAGAGGTTTTGAGTTTTAAAACTAAATTGAAGGAGATTTCAAGAAGATAAGTTGAAATTCAAGAAGTTCCTCTTTGTTGGTAAGTTTTCTCTTGATTTCTCTTGAATTTATTGAAGTTGTGTTTGAGTTAATAGATTATTGTTGATTGTAAAAGTGTGTTGTTTGATTTTGATATGTTTAAGAGTGTTTGGTTGAATTAATGATGGATTTTGAGGATGGATTGAAGGAAAGGGTAAGGTTGTTGGAAGAGATGGTGTTGAAGGTGTGTTTTGGGTTTGTGATGATATTGATGATTTGTGGTTAATGTATATTTTGCTTTGTTTTGGTGTTTGTGCAAGTTTAAGATGGTTTTGGATGTGTCTAGTTGAGTTTGTTTGAAGTGGATGTTGGTGGAAAAAGTGATTTGTTGGGTGTTCTATTGTTTTGGCCGGAATATGTGTTTTTGGCCTGACACGCCCATGAGCACGACCAGGATTTTGGACGTGTCGATGGTTTGGTGTTTTGGATGGGTGACACGAGCAGTGACACTCCCATGTCACTGAGCGTGTCATAGCTACTGTGTTGGTGAGGAATTGACCCGACCATGACCACACCCATGTTGTTGGACGTGTAAATGTTTCTGTGAGACAGAATGTATTACACGTTCGGTGACACGCCCGTGGTTCTGAGCATGTCAAAGCTTCTGTGTTGTGAGTTTAGGGCACGGTCAGGGACACGCCCGTGTTGGTGAGCGTGTCATGTCTAGGGTTTGTCCTAGTTAGCCTTTTCTATTTTATTTCATATGTATTATTCTTTTGGATTAGGTTGTGAAGAGGTTGATTTGCCCTAACTTATGTGGTGAAGGAGTGTTGGGAAGGAGGTGTATACATTTGTATAAGTGGTGCTTAAGTTAAGTACAAACCCTAAATCTATGTCTACTTTGATATGATCTTAAGACTTAACATCTATGATTATAAATGTGATAAATGGTCTATTGCATTGCTGATGCATATTAATAATGTTATGTTTTACATAATGCCAATTGAGATGATTGAGACATGATAAGATATGAGGCCATCGTAAATGGGTTATGATGATTCAAATGAGATATGAAGCCATTGTAATTGGCTATGTTGATTTAATTGAGATAAGTAGGGCATGTTTGCCTAGATGATGATGAGAATTGAGAATGAAATTGATAATGAAATAATAAATGAATTGTGTGTCTAATATGTTATTCATTTTCAGAGTTTTGTTGTTGGTGGCATGCCTAATAGTAACAATCTCTTGAAGTTAGGTTGGCTTGATCCTTGAAGCCAAGTTGGGTTGAAGTTTAACATGTTTTACTCCCCTTGAAGCTTGGTTGGGTCTAGTCCTTGAAGCCTAATTGAGATGTTACACCCCTTGAAGCTAGGTTGGGTTTGGTTCTTGAAGCCAAGTTGGGTTGATACTTAGCATGCTTTGTTCCTCTTGAAGCTTAGTTGAACCTAATCCTTGAATCCTAGTTGGGATAATGATAATGATAAATGAGATAATTAAACCAAAGCATTAACTCTGAAAGTTGAATGGCATATTAGTGTCTTTGGCCCATGATTGTCTTTGTTTAAATGTGATTAATAAATAATGAGATTCAATGTAAGACTATGATAAGTGATATTCTTATGTATAAAGAATAATGGTTGAAAATATTATATTGGCATTGCATTGCATCAAAGCATAGTATTGTTATAGTTTGTACAACTAAGCCGTTGGCTTAGCGCAATTATGATTTATCGCGCAGGTAACAGGGAAGAACCGGAGAGTTCCTCTAGACCGGGTAAAGGCTAGATCTTGAGGTGTTGCTAGTGAAGCTTTCAGATCGAAGACCACTGCCAAACATGTATATACTTATGTTTTGTAAAACTTGTGTTTTATTGTTTATGTAATTATAAACATTTATTACGTTTTCCGTTGTGTATTTAATAAGCATTGAGTCTATTGTGTTTCATAAATTCTTTTAAATGTTTTGGATTTCTTTATATTATTGAAAAGGGATAGTTTGTTTGTTTTATAAACAGTAGCATACCTATATTTAGTATATGTATATTACGATCGTATTAGCATGCTGTATACATATACTGGGTATAGGGGTGTTACAATTATTTTGGTATCAGAGCCTAGGTTTGAGATTCTCCACTTAGGTGAATTGTAAGAAAAAGAATGTTTTGATTTTAAAATTTGGTTTTGAGTAAAATACATGTTTTGGTATGGCAGTCTTTGATCTTTAATGAGGTATATTCTGCTGTGTTTGCAGATATAGGTAGAGATGGCATCTCATTCACGACAGTTTGTTGAGGGTAGTGTGGAAAGTGTAGCTCCATGAGAGAGTAGAGAGGGAGCTAGGGATGAGAGAGTTAGTGAGGCACTTGTTTCTGTGCCAGAGAGACCAGCTGCAGATGAGGCTCCGCCGGGTTGGTTAAGACATGTGGTGGAATTATTTAGACAAGCTCCAGTGCAGCCACCACCACCGCAGCCTCAGGCACTGGTAAGACATTATGACAAGTTGAGGAAGTATGGGGCTGAAGATTTTCTAGGCACTATCAACCCTGCAGTGGCTGAGCAATGGTTGGATAAGGTACATAGGATATTCATTCAGTTGCAAGCCACTTCGGATGAGAAGTTTGATTATGCCAGATCCCTCCTGCAGAAAGATGCCTATGACTGGTGGAAGACAGTCCCTCATGCTATGGATGATCCACCTACACTATCATATGATGATTTCTTGATATTTTTTGGATTTCTTTATATTATTGAAAAGGGATAGTTTCATTTTCATTTCTTTTCTTTTCCTTTCTTGGCCTGCTATCAAGAAGACAAAGGAGAGCAAGAGAGGTTTTGAGTTTTAAAACCAAATTGAAGGAGATTTCAAGAAGATAAGTTGAAATTCAAGAAGTTCCTCTTTGTTGGTAAGTTTTCTCTTGATTTCTCTTGAATTTATTGAAGTTGTGTTTGAGTTAATAGATTATTGTTGATTGTAAAAGTGTGTTGTTTGATTTTGATATGTTTAAGAGTGTTTGGTTGAATTAATGATGGATTTTGAGGATGGATTGAAGGAAAGGGTAAGGTTGTTGGAAGAGATGGTGTTGAAGGTGTGTTTAGGGTTTGTGATGATATTGATGATTTGTGGTTAATGTATATTTTGCTTTGTTTTGGTGTTTGTGCAAGTTTAAGATGGTTTTGGATGTGTCTAGTTGAGTTTGTTTGAAGTGGATGTTGGTGGAAAAAGTGATTTGTTGGGTGTTCTATTGTTTTGGCCGGAATATGTGTTTTTGGCCTGACACGCCCATGAGCACGACCAGGATTTTGGACGTGTCGATGGTTTGGTGTTTTGGATGGGTGACACGAGCAGTGACACTCCCATGTCACTGAGCGTGTCATAGCTACTGTGTTGGTGAGGAATTGACCCGACCATGACCACACCCATGTTGTTGGACGTGTAAATGTTTCTGTGAGACAGAATGTATTACACATTCGGTGACACGCCCATGGTTCTAAGCATGTCAAAGCTTCTGTGTTGTGAGTTTAGGGCACGGTCAGGGACACGCCCGTGTTGGTGAGCGTGTCATGTCTAGGGTTTGTCCTAGTTAGCCTTTTCTATTTTATCTCATATGTATTATTCTTTTGGATTAGGTTGTGAAGAGGTTGATTTGCCCTAACTTATGTGGTGAAGGAGTGTTGGGAAGGAGGTGTATACATTTGTATAAGTGGTGCTTAAGTTAAGTACAAACCCTAAATTTATGTCTACTTTGATATGATCTTAAGACTTAACATCTATGATTATAAATGTGATAAATGGTCTATTGCATTGCTGATGCATATTAATAATGTTATGTTTTACATAATGCCAATTGAGATGATTGAGACATGATAAGATATGAGGCCATCGTAAATGGGTTATGATGATTCAAATGAGATATGAAGCCATTGTAATTGGCTATGTTGATTTAATTGAGATAAGTAGGGCATGTTTGCCTAGATGATGATGAGAATTGAGAATGAAATTGATAATGAAATAATAAATGAATTGTGTGTCTAATATGTTATTCATTTTCAGAGTTTTGTTGTTGGTGGCATGCCTAATAGTAACAATCTCTTGAAGTTAGGTTGGCTTGATCCTTGAAGCCAAGTTGGGTTGAAGTTTAACATGTTTTACTCCCCTTGAAGCTTGGTTGGGTCTAGTCCTTGAAGCCTAATTGAGATGTTACACCCCTTGAAGCTAGGTTGGGTTTGGTTCTTGAAGCCAAGTTGGGTTGATACTTAGCATGCTTTGTTCCTCTTGAAGCTTGGTTGAACCTAATCCTTGAAGCCTAGTTGGGATAATGATAATGATAAATGAGATAATTAAACCAAAGCATTAACTCTGAAAGTTGAATGGCATATTAGTGTCTTTGGGCCCATGATTGTCTTTGTTTAAATGTGATTAATAAATAATGAGATTCAATGTAAGACTATGATAAGTGATATTCTTATGTATAAAGAATAATGGTTGAAAATATTATATTGGCATTGCATTGCATCAAAGCATAGTATTGTTATAGTTTGTACCACTAAGCCGTTGGCTTAGCGCGATTATGATTTATCGCGCAGGTAACAGGGAAGAACCGGAGAGTTCCTCTAGACCGGGTAAAGGCTAGATCTTGAGGTGTTGCTAGTGAAGCTTTCAGATCGAAGACCACTGCCAAACATGTATATACTTATGTTTTGTAAAACTTGTGTTTTATTGTTTATGTAATTATAAACATTTATTACGTTTTCCGCTGTGTATTTAATAAGCATTGAGTCTATTGTGTTTCATAAATTCTTTTAAATGTTTTGGATTTCTTTATATTATTGAAAAGGGATAGTTTGTTTGTTTTATAAACAGTAGCATACCTATATTTAGTATATGTATATTACGATCGTATTAGCATGCTGTATACATATACTGGGTATAGGGGTGTTACAATTATTTTGGTATCAGAGCCTAGGTTTGAGATTCTCCACTTAGGTGAATTGTAAGAAAAAGAATGTTTTGATTTTAAAATTTGGTTTTGAGTAAAATACATGTTTTGGTATGGCAGTCTTTGATCTTTAATGAGGTATATTCTGCTGTGTTTGCAGATATAGGTAGAGATGGCATCTCATTCACGACAGTTTGTTGAGGGTAGTGTGGAAAGTGTAGCTCCATGAGAGAGCAGAGAGGGAGCTAGGGATGAGAGAGTTAGTGAGGCACTTGTTTCTGTGCCAGAGAGACCAGCTGCAGATGAGGCTCCGCCGGGTTGGTTAAGGCATGTGGTGGAATTATTTAGACAAGCTCCAGTGCAGCCACCACCACCGCAGCCTCAGGCACTGGTAAGACATTATGACAAGTTGAGGAAGTATGGGGCTGAAGTTTTCTAGGCACTATCAACCCTGCAGTGGCTGAGCAATGGTTGGATAAGGTACATAGGATATTCATTCAGTTGCAAGCCATTTCGGATGAGAAGTTTGATTATGCCAGATCCCTCCTGCAGAAAGATGCCTATGACTGGTGGAAGACAGTTCCTCATTCTATGGATGATCCACCTACACTATCATATGATGATTTCTTGAGGGAATTCGAACAGAAATATACTCCGAGGGAGTATAAAGATCTTAAGAAGATGGAATTTTTGAACTTGAGGCAAGACAACCGGACGGTAACAGAATACGAGATTGAGTACATTCGGTTGAGTTGTTATGCTGGGGGAATTATTTCTGATGAGATAGATAAATGCAGGAGATTTGAGGAGGGATTGAGGCCCTCTATTATGTGCCTGGTGGCTGGTTCTAGATACCAGGATTTCTCTCAGCTTGTTGCAGCAGCTAGGAGTGTGGAGAGAGCCCAGAGTATAGCTGCAGCTGCTACTGAGGAGGAGACTAAGGTAAGGAGATCCCAGTTTGAGGCAGGATCTTCATCTATAAAGAGGGTTAGAGGAAGTTTTACTCCGAGGTTCAGTAGGAGCCAGAGACAGCCGGGTAGGTCAGTGCAGTATCCGAGACAGAGATCGATACCTACAGCTTCTGTAGCTAGTGCCCCGACTCTTGTGATGCAAAGGTCTACCCCACCTGTATGTGTTCACTGTGGTAGGCCTCATGGAGGTGCTTGTTGGAGGACTGGTGTATCCGGAGTATGTTATAAATGTGGGTCACCAGATCATTTTATTAGAGATTGCCCGGAGATACAAGATGATAGGCAGATTGATACTGCAGTTTCTCGACCCAGTGTCAGTAGAGGTGGTCGAGGAGGCATGGGTTTCAGTAGGGGTGGTCAATCCGGGTATAGTCAGAGAGGAGGATCATCATCCGCAGGCAGTAGGCCAGAGGAGACCGGATCTTCTCAGCGAGTATATGTGATGCAAAGACAACCCGATGCTTTTGCAGTTATTGCTGGTACTTTCTCTTTATTTGGCATTTCAGTTCTTGCTTTAATTGATCCAGGCTCTACTCATTCATATATTAGTGCATCTATTTTGCCTGTGTCTGAATTGCATTCTGAGTCCCTAGGATTTGATGTGTTGGTGACAAATCCTTTAGGGCATAGTGTGATTTTTAGCAAGGTGCACCGAGATAGTACAGTTGCCATGCAAGGTGAGGAGTTTCCTGGAGATTTGATTGAAATGCCTTTTAAAGAGTATGATTTGATTTTGGGCATGGACTGGTTGTCTAGGCATGGAGCTGTGGTAGATTATCAAAAGAAATGTCACTTTGAGAACTAGTGATGGTAGGAGTGTGATGGTATCTAGTGAGTAGAGATAGCTTGCATCCTTGTTTGTATCAGCTGTAACAGCTAGAAGGTTGATTAGAAAAGGGTGTGATGCTTACCTTGCTCATGTGGTGGATACTAGAGTAAGGGGTTCTCAACTTGATGATATAGCCACAGTTGCAGATTTTCCAAACGTGTTTCCAAAGGAGTAGCCAGGGTTGCCCCCTGAGAGAGAGGTTGAGTTTGGTATCGAGTTGTTACCTGGTACCACTCCCATCTCTATCACTCCTTATCGTATGGCACCTGTTGAATTGAGAGAGTTGAAGGTGCAGTTACAGGAGTTGTTGGATAAAGGGTTTATTCGCCCCAGTGTTTCTCCTTGGGGAGCTCCTGTGTTGTTTGTGAAAAAGAAGGATGGTACTATGAGGTTATGTATCGATTATAGGCAATTGAACAAAGTGACTATAAAGAATAAATATCCTTTGCCTAGAATTGATGATCTCTTTGATCAATTGAAGGGAGCATCACTGTTTTCTAAGATTGATTTGAGATCAGGGTACCATCAATTGAGGGTTAGAGCCGAAGATGTTTCTAAGACAGCTTTCCGCACCAGGTATGGGCATTATGAGTTTTTAGTAATGCCTTTTGGGTTGACGAATGCACCTGCAGCTTTCATGGATTTGATGAATAGGGTGTTTTGGCCCTATCTGGATCAGTTTGTGGTAGTTTTTATCGATGATATTTTGGTGTATTCACGTAATGAGGAGGAGGATGACAAACATTTGCGGATTGTGTTGCAAATCCTGAGAGAGAAGCAGTTGTATGCTAAGCTGTCAAAGTGTGAGTTTTGGCTTGACCAAGTTACTTTTCTAGGGCATATAGTTTCAGTGGATGGCATTCGAGTTGATCCAAGTAAAGTTTAAGCTATTTTGAATTGGAGTCCACCAAAATCTGTGACTGAAGTTAGAAGTTTTCTAGGTTTGGCAGGCTATTACCGACGGTTTGTGAAAGGTTTTTCTTTGATAGCTACTCCACTCACCAGATTGCTTCGAAAGGGAGTTAGATTTGTGTGGATGGATCAGTGTCAAGCTAGTTTTGAGCAGTTGAAAGAAATTTTGACACAAGCACCTGTTCTTACTTTACCCGTGGAAAATAAACCATATGTGATTTATAGTGATGCTTCACATAATGGTTTAGGTTGTGTTTTGATGCAAGAGGGTAAAGTCATAGCTTATGCTTCTCGGCAGTTTAAGCCGCATGAGCTTAATTATCCGACCCATGATTTGGAGTTGGCAGCAATAGTGTTTGCTTTGAAGATTTGGCGACACCACTTATATGGGGAGAAATGTTTTATCTATACGGATCATAAAAGTTTGAAATATTTGGGTGTTCAGAAGGAGCTGAATCTTCGGCAAAGGCGATGATTAGAACTGATTAAAGACTACGACTGTCTGATTGATTATCATCCTGGTAAGGCGAATGTGGTTGCGGATGCCTTGAGTCGGAAGTCTTTAGCAGGTTTGGCTGTGTATTTGCTCTCGTTGCTTATTGAATTAAGAGCATTGCATGCAAATTTTGAAGTTTGTGATGATGGTACATTGTTGGCTCAGCTGCAGTTAAGACTAGTATTATTAGATCAGATTAAAGAAGCTCAGTTGGCTGATGAGAAAATTCAACAGATTGTATTAGTTGCCAAAATGGGGAGAGCCGAGATTTCTTTATGAAGAGTGATAGTAGTCTTTGGTTCAAGGATAGGTTGTGTGTACCTGATGATGGTAATCTGAGAAAAACCATTTTAGAGGAAGCACACCAATCTGTTTTTGCTATGCATCCGGGTAGTACAAAGATGTACCATGATTTGAGACAGCATTATTGGTGGTCTGGTATGAAAAGAGACATAGCAGAATTTGTGTCTAAGTGTCTCACTTGTCAGAAGGTGAAAGCTAAGCATCAGGTTCCAACAGGGTTGGTTCAACCTTTAACAATGCCTGAATGGAAATGGGAGAGAGTGACAATGGATTTTGTATCAGGGTTACCATTAACTCAGAAGAAACATGATGCTATTTGGGTGATTGTTGATCGGTTAACAAAGACTGCTCATTTCCTTCCTTTTAGAATGGATTATTCTCTTGAAAGGTTGGTTGAGCTGTATATTAGAGAGATAGTGAAGTTGCATGGAGTCCCAATCTCTTTAGTGTCTGATCGAGATCCCCGGTTTACTTCAAGGTTTTGGAAGAGTTTACATGGTGCTTTGGGTTCTCGATTGCACTTTAGTACTGCTTTTCATCCACAGACCGATGGGCAGTCAGAGAGAGTGATACAGATTATTGAAGATATGTTGAGAAGCCGTGTCATTGATTTCTCTGGAAGTTGGGACAGTTTTTGCCACTTGTGAAATTTGCTTACAACAACAGTCATCAATCCAGTATTGGTATGGCACCATTTGAGGCATTGTATGGTAGAAGATGCAGAACTCCTTTATGTTGGAATGAAATGGGAGAGGGCAAGTTAATTGGTCCTGATTTAGTAAAAGAGACTGAAGAGAAAGTGAAGATAATTCGGGATCGGTTAAAAACAGCTTCAGATCGACAGAAATCTTATTCAGATTTGAAAAGGAGAGACATAGAGTTTGATGTTGGAGATAAGGTATTTTTGAAAGTATCTCCTTGGAAGAAGATCTTGAGGTTTGGTCGGAAAGGGAAATTAAGTCCTCGTTTTATTGGACCATATGAAGTTTTGGAGAAAATTGGACCAGTTGCTTATCGTCTTGCCTTGCCGCCTGAATTGGATAGAATCCATAATGTCTTCCATGTTTCTATGTTGAGAAGGTATAGATCAGATCCATCTCATATCTTGCCAGTTGAATCCATTGAAGTGAGTTCGGATCTGACATTTGAAGAAGAACCAGTTGCTATTTTGGCACATGAAGTGAAAGAGTTAAGAAATAAGAGAGTGCCATTAGTAAAGGTTCTATGGAAGAATCATGGGAGAGAAGAGGCAACTTGGGAGAGCGAGCAAGCAATGCAAGATCAATATCCTCAACTGTTTCAGAGATAATATCAGGTAATTTTGAGGACGAAATTTCTTTTTAGAGGGGGAGAATTGTAATATCCCAAAATGTACCCTAGAAGTTTTGAGATAATTGTTGTTTTGTTTGAATCATAAGTATATGTGTATTTGGAAAGGGAAGAGTGTATGGAGAGAATTTACATGTTGTGTATATGGTAATATATAGAACATATATGCAAGTCAAAATGGAGGATCAAGGGAAGTAGATATTTATTTTGTTAAGTATGAAATTACTAAGAAGGGTATGTAAGTGAAAGGAAGTTAAAACAAATGAGAAGAGGGTGTTTGGGTAATTATCTTTTTAGAAATGCTTGGTGGAGGTTTAAAGAGATGCAAAGTTTGACTTTGTCTCTAATTTCATTTTCATTTCTTTTCTTTTCCTTTCTTGGCCGGCTATCAAGAAGACAAAGGAGAGCAAGAGAGGTTTTGAGTTTTAAAACAAAATTGAAGGAGATTTCAAGAAGATAAGTTGAAATTCAAGAAGTTCCTCTTGAAGTTGTGTTTGAGTTGATAGATTATTGTTGATTGTAAAAGTGTGTTGTTTGATTTTGATATGTTTAAGAGTGTTTGGTTGAATTGATGATGGATTTTGAGGATGGATTGAAGGAAAGGGTAAGGTTGTTGGAAGAGATGGTGTTGAAGGTGTGTTTAGGGTTTGTGATGATATTGATGATTTGTGGTTAATGTATATTTTGCTTTTTTTTGGTGTTTGTGCAAGTTTAAGATGGTTTTTGGATGTGTATAGTTGAGTTTGTTTGAAGTGGATGTTGGTGGAAAAAGTGATTTGTTGGGTGTTCTATTGTTTTGGCCGGAATCTGTGTTTTTGGCCTGACACGCCCATGAGCACGACCATGATTTTGGACGTGTCGATGGTTTGGTGTTTTGATGGGTGACACGAGCAGTGACACGCCCATGTCACTGAGCGTGTCATAGCTACTGTGTTGGTGAGGAATTGACACGACCATGAACATGCCCATGTTGTTGGACGTGTAAATGTTTCTGTGAGACAGAATGTATTACACGTTCGGTGACACGCCCGTGGTTCTAAGCGTGTCAAAGCTTATATGTTGTGAGTTTAGGGAACGGTCAGGGACACGCCCGTGTTGGTGAGCGTGTCATGTCTAGGGTTTGACCTAGTTAGCCTTATCTATTTTATCTCATATGTATTATTCTTTTGGATTAGGTTGTGAAGAGGTTGATTTGCCCTAACTTATGTGGTGAAGGAGTGTTGGGAAGGAGGTGTATACATTTGTATAAGTGGTGCTTAAGGTAAGTACAAACCCTAAATCTATGTCTACTTTGATATGATCTTAAGACTTAACATCTATGATTATAAATGTGATAAATGGTCTATTGCATTGTTGATGCATATTAATAATGTTATGTTTTACATAATGCCAATTGAGATGATTGAGACATGATAAGATATGAGGCCATCTTAAATGGGTTATGATGATTCAAATGAGATATGAAGCCATTTTAATTGGCTATGTTGATTCAATTGAGATAAGTGGGGCATGTTTGCCTAGATGATGATGAGAATTGAGAATGAAATTGATAATGAAATAATAAATGAATTGTGTGTCTAATATATTATTCATTTTCAGAGTTTTGTTGTTGGTGGCATGCCTAATAGTAACAATCTCTTGAAGTTAGGTTGGCTTGATCCTTGAAGCCAAGTTGGGTTGAAGTTTAACATGTTTTACTCCCCTTGAAGCTTGGTTGGGTCTAGTCCTTGAAGCCTAATTGAGATGTTACACCCCTTGAAGCTAGGTTGGGTTTGGTTCTTGAAGCCAAGTTGGGTTGATACTTAGCATGCTTTGTTCCCCTTGAAGCTTGGTTGAACCTAATCCTTGAAGCCTAGTTGGGATAATGATAATGATAAATGAAATAATTAAACCAAAGCATTAACTCTGAAAGTTGAATGGCATATTAGTGTCTTTGGGCCCATGCTTGTCTTTGTTTAAATGTGATTAATAAATAATGAGATTCAATGTAAGACTATGATAAGTGATATTCTTATGTATAATGAATAATGGTTGAAAATATTATATTGGCATTGCATTGCATCAAAGCATAGTATTGTTATAGTTTGTACCACTAAGCCATTGGCTTAGCGCGATTATTATTTATCACGTAGGTAACAGGGAAGAACCGGAGAGTTCCTCTAGACCGGGTAAAGGCTAGATCTTGAGGTGTTGCTAGTGAAGCTTTCAGATCGAAGACCACTCCCAAACATGTATATACTTATGTTTTGTAAAACTTGTGTTTTATTGTTTATGTAATTATAAACATTTATTACGTTTTCCGCTGTGTATTTAATAAGCATTGAGTCTATTGTGTTTCATAAATTCTTTTAAATGTTTTGGATTTCTTTATATTATTGAAAAGGGATAGTTTGTTTGTTTTATAAACAGTAGCATACCTATATTTAGTATATGTATATTACGATCGTATTAGCATGCTGTATACGTATACTGGATATAGGGGTGTTACAGCTAGCCTTTAGCTTCCACACTAAACATCATAATCAGCTTTGGTGTGCCTTCTTCAAGCTCTATCTCCATCTTCTTGAATGATAATTCTTGAAGCTCTTTGAAAATCTCTTCTTGAATATGCAAAGCCATACTAGCTTGATATCTCTTTGCCTTGCTCCTAGTGATTGGTCCACTTGCTAGCTTCAAGGGATCCTTTCTTGCATCATTCTCCCCCTCTTCAAAAAGATTTGTCCTCAAATCTGCATCATCAAAAGGAGAAAGATCACTTACATTGAAAGTAGTACTAACATTATACGTACCTAGTAAGTCGATCTTGTAGGCATTGTCATTAATCTTCTCTAGCACTTGGAATGGGCCATCTCCCCTTGCTTGCAAATTATTCTTCCTTTGGTTAGGAAACCTCTCTTTTCGAAAATGCACCCAAACCCAATCTCCTACTTGAAACTTAATCTCACGTCTCCCTCTATTTGCAGAATCAGCATATCTCTTGTTCCTTTTCTCAATATTCGCCCTTGCTTTCTCATGCATCTCTTTCACCAATTTAGCTTTCTTCTCACCATCTAAACTAACAAGCTCATGATAAGGTAAAGAAACAAGATCCAAAACTGTTAGTGGGTTAAAACCATAAACAAGCTCAAAAGGTGAATATTCTGTAGAAGAATGAATAGCACGATTATAAGCAAACTCAATAAATGGCAAACAATCTTCCCAATAACTCAAATTCTTACCCACTAAAGCTCTCAACATGGTACCTAAAGTTCTGTTTACTACTTCTGTTTGTCCATCCGTTTGAGGATGACAAGTGGTGGAAAATAACAACTTGGTACCTAACTTTCCCCAAAGCACACGCCAAAAGTGAGACAAAAATTTGGTGTCTCTATCAGAAACTATGCATTTTGGTATCCCATGAATTCGAACCACCTCCCTAAAGAAGAGTTCGGCCACTAAATTAGCATCATCACTCTTATGACATGGGATAAATTGTGCCATCTTGCTAAACCTATCAACAACCACAAATATGCTATCTCTCCCCCTCTTAGTCCTTGGTAATCCTAAAACAAAGTCCATACTAATGTCCATCCAAGGAGAACTAGGAACGGGTAATGGCATATACAAACCATGAGGCATAGATTTAGACTTAGCTTGCCTACAAGCCAAATAAGCCTTATAAATCCGAATTACATCCCTTTTCATATTTGGCCAATAAAAGTGTTCATTCAGCATGTCTAAAGTCTTATCAACTCCAAAATGCCCCATCAAACCCCCACAATGTGATTCTAATACTAGCAAATCTCTCATAGAACATCAAGGCATGCACAATTTCGAACCCTTAAACAAAAACCCATCATGTCTAAAGAAAGAATTAAAAGCACCATGCTCATAAGCATCATAAACATTGCCGAAATCAGAATCACCAACATATAAGTCCTTTATACATTCAAATCCAAGCAATTTAGTACTCAAAACATTAAGTAAAGCGTACCTCCTTGAAAGTGCATCTGCCACTACATTGTCTTTACCTTGCTTGTATTTGATCACATAAGGAAACTTCTCAATCTTCATAACCCATTTTGCATGTCTTTTATTCAACTTGCCTTGCCCTCTCAAATGCTTCAATGATTCATGCTCTGAATGGATCACGAATTCCTTGGGCAGCAAATAATGCTCCCATACTTCCAATGCTCTCACCAAAGCATATAGCTCCTTGTCATAAGTTGAATAATTCAGCTTTGCTCCATTAAGATTTTCACTAAAGTATGCAATGGGCTTCTTCTCTTGCATAAAAAAAGCTCCAATACCTACACCAGAAGCATCACATTCAATTTCAAAAGTAGAATCAAAGTTAGGTAAAGCTAAAATGGGTGTAGTAGAAAGCTTCTCTTTCAAAGCATCAAATGCTTCTTGTTGCTCCTTGCCCCAAACGAACCCCACTTCTTTCTTGATTATGCTAGTCAAGGGGGCTGCCAGTGTAGAGAAATTAGGGACAAATCTCCTATAGAAGCTTGCCAATCAGTGAAAACTCCTCACTTCTGTCACACTTGAAGGATTCGGCTACTCTTGGATATCTTTCACCTTCTCTTGATCAACTTCAATTCCCTACATACTCACAACAAAACCAAGAAAAACAACCCTATCTAGACAAAAAGAACACTTCTTAAGCTTAGCATAAAGGTTTTGCTCCCAAAGGATTTCAAGCACATTCCTAACATGCTTAACATGTTCTTCCTCAGTTTTGCTATAAATCAGAATATCATCAAAGTAAACTACCACAAACTTACCTAAATAAGCTCTCAAAACATGGTTCATTAATCTCATGAAAGTACTAGGTGCATTCGATAAACCAAAAGGCATAACTAACCATTCATACAAACCATATTTGGTTTTGAAGGCAGTCTTCCATTCATCTCCAGGCTTCATGCGAATTTGATGATATCCACTCATAAGATCAATCTTTGTGAAATATCTCGCCCCATGCAATTCGTCCAACATGTCATCAAGTCTAGGAATGGGATGTTTATACTTCACAGTAATCTTGTTCACAGCCCTACAATCAACACACATCCTCCAAGAACCATCTTTCTTGGGTACTAATAAGACTGGAACGGCACAAGGACTAAGGCTCTCGCGAACCAAGCCTTTCTCCAAAAGCTCTTCAACTTGTCTTTGCATCTCTTTTGTCTCCATAGGATTGCTCCTGTATGCTGGCCGGTTTGGAATTGTAGAACCGGGTATGAAGTCAATTTGATGTTCAATCCCTCTTAATGGCGGCAAACCACTAGGAAGGTCTTTAGGAAACACATCCTTACTAGAAGGTAAAGAATCAAGAGATTCTTCACTGTCAGCACGTAACAATTCTTTATACATAATAATGAGTACAGGCTGCCCTACATCTATCTCTCTTGCTCTTGCATAAAAAGTATGTTTTGCTTTTTCTCCTTGCTTATTTTCTCTCACCAATGGGCCATTTATTTGTTTGCTTACTTTCTTTTGACTCTCGGCCTCTTTTCCCTTTCTGCACTCACTCACTTTATTATTTTCTCTCTCCCTACCCTTAGAATTACCCTTGGGTGTTGAAGAAACATCATTGGCCGAATTTGAACCCCCTTGGTTCATGTTGGCCGAAACTTTTTTCTCCCTCTCTAGCATCCTCTTTTGATCTTCATACACCTCTTGAGGTGATAATGGTGCTAGAACAACCTTCTTTCCTTCATAAGTAAAGGTATACTTATTAGAAAAGCCATCATATTGTGCCCTTCTATCATGCTGCCATGGTCTTCCTAATAGCAAATGTCCAGCTTGCATTGGCACTACATCACACAAAACCTCATCTTTATACCACCCAATGGAGAATGGTACCTTGACTTGCTTCAACACTTTTACTTCCCCAGCGTCATTGAACCATTGCAACTTGTAAGGATTGGGATGTTTAAAACAAGCTAACCCCAATTTATCCACCATTGTAGTACTAGCAGCATTGGTACAACTTCCACCATTAATGATAAATGTACAAACCTTACCATTCACCAAACACCTAGAGTGGAAAAGATTCTCCCTTTGATCCAAGCCTTCTTCCTCGACTTTAATATTCAAGGCTCTTCTAGTAACAAGCATCTCTCCGTGTTCAGCATTCAATACTTAATTCTCCCAAGCCTCTTCATCATATTCGGCCCTATCACCACATTCGGCCTCCTCTTCTTCTTCATGTTCAGATTCTGATTCAATTTCCCCTTCATGGGTAGCAATCATCACCCTCTTATTCAGACATTGAGAAGCAATGTGTCCACTTCCCAAATACTTGTAGCATTTAATTTCCCTACTTGGAGTAGGTCTAGAAGGTGTTTCCTTGGCGGTTTTTGCATCCCCATCATTCAGCTTCTTGAAATTAGGATTGTAGGAAGTAGATAAAAATTACCTTGTAGCAAGGCTCTTATACCAAATGACGCAGACCCTTAGCAACGATGGCAGCAAACTCAACGTATAACAATGGTAGAGAACTCCTTGAAACTTGATAATCACCTCCTAAGGAACCCAACGCCTATAAAGAGACACGAACTCACTATGATTGAAGGATTTAGTTGGTAAGAAGAAAGAAAACGCCACAACTCTTGTTGATAAGTAAACCTAATTCTTGATGCAAAGAAAGAATTAAAGAATCCACTCTAATCTCTCTCACACGAAAATTCACAAGAAGAACTTGTAGAAGAATTCAAAATTTTTTATTAATTGTTGTATATCAAATTCAGCCTAATAGTGCCCTTAAATAAGGGTTACAAAATTCCTAATTGCATATGGAAAACTAAAACATTCCTAATTGCATAAGGAAAACATTCCTAATTGCATAAGGAAAACATAAAGTATGGAAACAAAATCCTAATCCACTAAGGAAAATATAAAGTATGGAAACAAAATCGTAATCCACTAAGGAAAATATAAAGTATGGAAACAAAATCCTAATCCAATAAGGAAAATATAAAGTATGGAAACAACCAAAGTAATCCCTTCAACATAAGAAACGCCCCACACTATTTGGGCTGTCCATGGGCCTTAAATTACTTCCCAAGGCTTTATATGAACCCCCATTGACCTTTCTTGCACGTTGGACCTTTCTTTAGCTAGCCTTTAGCTTCCACACTAAGCTTCATAATCAGCTTTGGTGTGCCTTCTTCAAGCTCTATCTCCATCTTCTTGAATGATAATTCTTGAAGCTCTTTGGAAATCTCTTCTTGAATATGCAAAGCCATACTAGCTTGATATCTCTTTGCCTTTCTCCTAGTGATTGGTCCACTTGGTAGCTTCAAGTGATCCTTTCTTGCATCAAAATAGGAGGGAAAGAATAGAAAGATGATGCTATTCTTAAGCAGTTGAAAAGAACTTAAGCTAGTATTAGTATCTAGGATTTACTAGCTACATCCAAGAAGCATCGAGAGACTATGGCCAAAGCCATAGCAAGCATGAAGATTCCTACTTCTGCAATACCAGACGAGCTATTCAATTTTATGGGGGGCTGATGCAAGAAAGGATCCCTTAAAGCTAGCAAGTGGACCAATCACTAGGAGCAAAGCAAAGAGATGTCAAGCTAGTATGGCTTTGCATATTCAAGAAGAGATTTCCAAAGAGCTTCAAGAATTATCATTCAACAAGATGGAGATAGAGCTTGAAGAAGGCACACCAAAGCTGATTATGATGCTTAGTGTGGAAGCTAAAGGCTAGCTAAAGAAAGGTCCAAAGTGCAAGAAAGGTCCATGGGGGTTCATATAAAGCCTTGGGAAGTAATTTAAGGCCCATGGACAGCCTAAATAGTGTGGGGCGTTTCTTATGTTGAAGGGATTAGTTTGGTTGTTTCCATACTTTATATTTTCCTTAGTGGATTAGGATTTTGTTTCCATACTTAATGTTTTCCTTATGCAATTAGGAATGTTTTCCCTATGCAATTAGGAATGTTTTAGTCTTAATTTTCCATATGCAATTAGGAATTTTGTAACCCTTATTTAAGGGCACTATTAGGCCAAATTTCATAAACAACAATTAATAAAAATTTTTGCATTCTTCTACAAGTTCTTCTTGTGAATTTTCGTGTGAGAGAGATTAGAGTGGATTCTTTAATCCTTTCTTTGCATCAAGAATTAGGTTTACTTATCAACAAGAGTTGTGGCGTTTTCCTTCTTCTTACCAACTAAATCTTTCAATCATAGTGAGTTCGCATCTCTTAGGAGTTGGGTTCCTTAGGAGGTGATTATCAAGTTTCAAGGAGTTCTCTACCATTGTTATACGTTGGGCTTGCTGCCATCGTTGCTAAGGGTCCGCGTCATTTAGTATCAGAGCCTTGCTACAAGGTAATTTTTGTCTACTTTGTCTTTCTAGGGTTTGTTAATTTAGGTCTTTTAAATTTCTGCGTTTTAGGGTTCTTAGAGAGTCTTGTCTTTAATTTTCAAAAAAGAGTCATATATCAATTCTGATCAAGGCCGACTTGAAGGAGGGTATTCTTAGGGTGAAAACGAAACCTAGGAAAGGATTCTTGAAGAATTTTGAAACCAAGAATTAGGGTTCTTGAAAGAAAGCAAAAGCTAGAGTTTGTGTTCAAGTTTAATTTCAATTTGGTCTTGAGTGAATCTGGGGTTGCGAATTAAGTCCAGATTTCAAAAAGTCCTTGGGAGTAAATTAAGTCCCGAATAAAGGGGATAGTGAGAGGAAGCAAAAAAAAAAAGAGTACAAAACCACCTCAACAAAAATTGTTTGATATTCTTGCTATTTGGCTGCTAAGGATCAGATCTAGGTGGGTGAGAAGTAATAAAATTTTTAGGCGAAAAATTTCACCTTTTGAGGAGCTTTTGGAATTCGAAAATCAGACCTTAATATTCATGTTATTTGAGTGTTATAGGTGGGAATTAGAGTCTAGAAGCTAGCATTTTGGGTAGAATTGATTAGGTCCATAAAGCAGCTTGCCAAGTGTGGGTTGTTTTTTATTCATTATATACAAATTTGTCTTGTTTATTGGCTTCATTGTTTCTAATTTCTTTATCTAGCTTTTAATTCCATTACATTGCTAAGTATCATTTGCTTGTGTTGATACTTGGTTTTATATCATGTAGTGCAAATTACCTTGCATTGCCTCCGGACACTTGTCTTGTTTTCTATCTAGTTCTAGGATTTAGGTTCTAGTTTCTTGAACGACTTGACAATTGTTGGTTGGTGAGCTTGGTTCTGAAGTGCAATCAAGGAAGATAAGAAAAGTGAGGTAATTCTAAACACTTGAGTGAATTTCGATTATTACTAATCTTGTTTCTTTAAGTTTGTTTGTTTGTTAACATGGCTGGAAAAGGAGAAGAGACTAGCAAAGAAGGAGCTATGGCGGAAAGCTTGGCTAGGCTTAATGAGACTCTGGTAGTAATGCTTGGTCGAATGGAGATGATGGATACTAGATTGCAAGAGAATGCAGCACGATAAGCACAACAAATTCAGCAAGTGCAACAAGGGCAGCCAGCCGCACATCCAAATCCCATAATGCGAGCTAGAAGAGTGCTTAGGAGAGAAGGGCAAGGAAATCTTGAAGCCCTAGAAGCAGCCGAAAGGGTAGAAGATGAAGATGAAGGTGGAAATCAACCTACTATTGCGCTCAAATTAACTCTACCACAAAGCGTCACTCGCAAGTATACGAGGTAGCTGTAGCAAAGGTGATTGCCCCAAGGTTGTCTCACAAGGAAGCTAAAGTGGCTAATTGATTATCAGATTATAAATAAAAAGTAATAAAGAAATTTAAATTGCTAAATAATGAAGAAGTTTGATTAAAGTTTAAAACAAATAAAAGTAAACTAGAACTGATGTTTTGATTCACTTGATAAAAAGGTCTAGGGTTTGCACTTCTCTACTACTTGTATGTATGAATGGTTATTTCTCTTAACTAATTCAATTTCAAAGATTAAATCTCAAACAACTTAATTAATTGAGTCAAGGAAATAAGCTCTCGCATTCAAACCTCTTACAACTAATCTTGTTAGAATTGAAACAATCTTTTTAATAGGTTATATCTCTAATTCACCTAAGTCCCTAATTGAATTGATCCAGCATTAGACTTCATCTCTCAATCCATCATCTAATACCTAAAACACATAATTGGTGGCCAATCAATTATATATTAAAATATTTCATTCAATCAAGGCTAAAGAAATTATTAGCTAAGAGAATAACCAATTCATACAATCATAGCAGATCCATACAAACCCTAGACTAGATCAAATTAGTTCATAATGCAATCAAACATATTCATCTCATTAATGTTCAAAGAAATCAAAATAGACATGATAATATCCATTCAATGAAATTAAAGAGAATAAGTTCGAGAAAAAAACGGAGTTACAAACTCCTTGAAGTTTCTGAAGAATCTCTTGTTCAATCTTGCAAGAAGGATGTCTCGTTGGCTAGAACAAATCTAATCTAAGCTAGATTAATCAAAGTGAAATCAAAATCAAAGAAAACAAATGTTAAAACCCTAACTTTGCTCTCTGACTGCTCAAACAACTCTCCAAATCATCAACAGTCCCTCAAACCCTAACTTCCTTTTCCTTTTATATGAATCGTCAGTTTAAAATTCGCTGCGTGTTTGGTTCATGAGGGACACGGCCAAGTCAGAAGTGACTTGGCCGTGTGAGTGCTTTTTGGAGGGACACGGCCAGTGACTTGGCCGTGTCCCTTGCATGTGTTCACTTCTGTCTGCTTTCGATCCTTTTTCTTCTTTGGTTGAGTGACACGGCCAAGTCAGAGGTGACTTGGCCGTGTTGCACCATTTTGGAGTGACACGGCCACAAGACTTGGCTGTGTCCCTTGCCTGTGTCTTCCACTGTGAGTTTTTGATCTTCTTTGCTTTGGACTTTGGTGAGACACGGCCAGGTCAGAGTGACTTAGCCGTGTCTGGGCTTCATTGGAGGGACACGGCCACTGACTTGGCCGTGTCCCTTGAGTGTGTTCCTCTCTGTGCTTGATTTCCATCTTTAGCTTGGTATGGGACACGGCCAGTGGCTTGGCCGTGTCCTCTGCCTGTGTCAGCTACTGTCCATTTTTCCTTCAGTCTTGGTTCCTTGGCTTTTTTAACCTAAAACAAAACTTGAACAAACTTTAAACAAGAATTAAATAAACAATAACCAACAAAACATAAACACACACTAAAAACTAGGACAAAAATGACAAAAACACTGAAATAAACTAAAATACCACAATTAATGAAAACACTAAACAAACCGATTAAAACTAACAAAATACCTAAATAAAACAATAATTATCATAATAAACAAGACACAAATCTATAACAAAAACTAATAAAACAACTACCCCACACTTAAAACTTTGCTTTTCCTCAAGCAAATTCACATGGCATAAATTAAAAACTCAAACAACCTTAACTATAATTCCAGCATATAGATGAAATACTTTAAGAGTCAAACATAAATAATTGCAATTTCCTTCAATCAAGGATTTTCTTAACTCATTCATTAATCCAAACATACAAATCTTATCTCTCATCTAAGTGTTTCACTCGATTTCAAAGGTTAATCACTCAAACCACTCATGAGTGCATACTGCCATAAACTTGCTTAATTATCCAATCTCCCTCACTGATTTTCTCAAGAAATAATCCGAAGGTCTTTTATTTGGATGTAATGGGGCTAAGGTGCAGGTGTGAGAAAAGGCATTTAAGCTGGAGCATCAAGAAATAGAGTATCTAAATTAGACAATACTATTGCTAAGAAACTCACAACTCCCTCAAATGGCATACTCACCAATCCTTAATAATCTTACATACTTGCACACTAAAAGAAAAGTACGAGTCAACATTCCTCTAATGCTAGAAAATATATGAATTTTGTATATATATATATATATCTCTTCTTTTTTTTTATTTTATCATCATTTTTTTTATATATACAAAATATAAACTTGCATAGAACATCTAGCTTAAAATGTAGAGGAAAAGAATAATCAACTCTTAATCCAACACAATGTGCAAAGTATGCATTTCAACCCCAAATAGCAATACCATTTTTTTTTATTTTTACTTACCCCACACTTTGAAATAAACTACCCTATTGTCAAATCATAAAACTCCATTCCTTAATGCATAGGTATGATGATAATAAGAACAAGTTAAGTTGAGAATTGTGTTGATCAAACAAGAAACGGTCAATGGCTCAACTTGGCTCACTAAGGAAATCAATATTAAGGGAAGTCTTTTTAAGCTAAAGGGGCTAACCTAATTTGCCTTCATCATTTTAAAACTTGAGATTAAATCATAATGTGAGTTCAATTAGTATGCAAAAGCAAACTCTAGAGATGCAAAATCATGAAGGTGCACACTTAAGAAAAGAACATCAATTGACAATAATATCAAATTTATGAGGCTCAAAACTCACATAGGTGGGTTCTCAAAGATTTATATGTCATGAATTGCAAAATGTGAAAATTGATCCTGAATGAATTCAAATGCTCATTTCTATGCTGATACTAAAGTCTCAACTATAATGTTAGAATCAAAGAAAAGATCAATAAGATTTCAACAATTATGCCATGCACAACACAATAAAACACACCAAGACAAACAAAACAAGAATTAAGGAATAGCTAAAAGATTACCCCACACTTTAGAATTTCCATTGTCCTCAATGGAAAACAAGAATAATAAAGAGAAAGAGTTAAAGGACAACCTGTCTTCCATCGTACTCTGGTGAGGCAAAACTCTACCTTTTTATCACAGACACAAATGTTCAAAAACAAGATGCAAGAGAGCTTTAGGGTTTCCATTTATTTAAAATAAACATAAAATCAAAATTGCAAAATATAAAATTATAACTATGAAAAAGAAATTCAAACTAATGGGTTGCCTCCCATTTAGCGCTTCTTTAATGTCATAAAGCTGGACATACTACAAGGTCTAGGAATCATGGATCAAAGTGTTGTCAATGATCCTCACTTCATGAAATCCTTCTTTATATGGTTTAACTCTATGTTCATTTACTTTAAAACTCTTATTGGTTCGAGAGTTAAGCAATTCAATAGCACCAGAAGGACATACCTTAGTTACCTCGAAGGGACCACTCCATCGAGATTTGAGTTTACCTTGAAACAGACTGAGTCGAGAATTAAAAAGTAAAACTTTCATACCTAGACTCAATGTCTGTCGCACAATAAATCTATCATGAATTGCCTTAGTGCGATCCTTGTAAACTCTCGAGCTCTCATATGCCTTCGGGTTAAAGCACCTTTGGGTCTCCCTCACTGATTTAGCCCCCTCTTCTAAAGTCAGTGTCAGCTCCAATTTATCTGGGGAGTTTGTCTGCAACACAACATCTGAAACAACTGCTTCAACACAATTAATTAAAGAATATTCCTCATATAAAAGCAGTTGTAGGAATGGGAGAAGTGTTAAAAATAGAAAAATCAACAGTTTGACCCAAGACAGTCATTGATAGTTTACCATTTTTAACATCTATTAAGGTGTTGGTAGTAGCCATGAAAGGCCTACCCAGCAAAATAGTGTGTGCTGATGGTGCAGGGTTACTCCCTTCCATATCAAGTACTATGAAATCCACAGGTACTATCAACCCTCCAACTTTAACTAACACATCTTCTATAACCCCTTTCGGGAATCTAAAAGACCTATCAGCTAATTGCAACACCATTTTTGTCAGTTTAAGCTCCCCTAGTTCTAATTCTTTAAACACAGAATAAGGCATTAAATTCACACTAGCTCCTAGATCACACATGCCTTCAGTCCCCTTTCCATTCCCTACAGTAATTTGAATTATAAAACTTCCAGGATCCTTTAGTTTGGGAGGTAGTTTATGCTGCAGAACAGCACTAGCTACCTCTGAAACTATCACCTTTTCATTCGTCTCATACCTCTTTTCTTGGTGATCAGTTCTTTGAAGAACTTGGCATAAGCTGGTATGTTCTTTATTGCCTCAAGTAAAGGTAAGTTAATACTTACCTTAGACAGCATGTTGAAGATGTTAGAAAATTTCTTATCTAGTTTATCATCCTTCAACCTGCTGGGGAATGGTATAGGTGGCCGGTATGGATTGCTTGCCTTATGTAAATCTTCTGAAAGGGATTTCTCCCTTGATTTATCTCCAGCACCTTGGTCCTCTGATTCTCCTTCCTTCTTGTTCCCTTGGTCACCTGCATTCACAGAGTCATTTTCAACATTAGTGTTAATTACCTTACCACTTCTAAGAACAGTCACTGAATGTGCCTGCTCAGGTTGACTTGGAAATTTCCCCTTCTGTTGAATTTGCACCTGTTGTGCAAGTTGTCCTACTTGAGTCTCCACCTTTTTAAAAGATGCTTCTAATGAATCCAGCCTCTTATTAGTCATCTCTTGATTTTGAGCACTGACTTTGATGAAAGCTTGTAAACTTTCCTCCAAGCTCTCTATCCTAGACTGCCCTTGATTTGAGGATTGACCCTGCTCTTGGTTCTGTCTTTGGAGCAAATGGAAAGGCTGCTGAGAATTATTTGTTGCCCAAGAAAAATTTGGGTGATTCTTCCAACCAGGGTTGTAAGTGTTGGAGTAAGGATCATTTTTGGCCCTTGGTTGGAATCCTCCCATAACATTGACTTGCTCAGCATTACCAAAAGACTCATATGCAGAGGGACAAATATTTGGTCCATTCCCAAAAGTCCCACAGATTCCACACACTTCTTGAGTAGATGAAGAAATATTATTCTTCATATTCAGCATCTGCACTTGCTTTGTCAATTCAGCTATCTGATTGGCTATCTCACTATTGGCTTCTAATTGATTCACCCCTTTACTTCTTCCCCTTACACTCTTTTGTTGAGAATTAGCTCCCAACATCTCAAAGATCTCATAAGTCTCATCAGCTGTCTTTTCTCCCATGGCTCCCCCCAGCTGCATTGTCAATAGTGTTCTGAAATTGCTGGGTTAGACCATCATAGAAAAACTAATTAAGGAGTTGAAGTGGGTAGAGATGATGTGGACACTGGATCAATAGCATCTTGAATCTGTCCCAAGCCTCATGAAATGGCTCTCCTTCAAATTGAGAGAATGTGGCAATCTTCCCTCTCAACTCAGCTGTCTTTTGATGTGAATAGAACTTGCCCATGAACTTGTTATAAACTTGCTCCCAAGTTGTCAGTGAGTTTTCGGGCAACATCATAAGCCAGCTCTTTGCCCTATCCTTCAAAGTATATGGAAAACACCGCATCCTCAACTGATCCTCTGTTAATCCTCCCAATGGAAAAGTGTTGAGGGTGGAGTAGAAATCCCGAATAAAGTTCAAAGGATCTTCATTTGGAACTCCATAGAATGATGGCAGCATGTTGTAGTGAATGTTATTCAACTCATAATTCCTTGCTGCATCTGTCAACCTTATACAAGATGTGGAAGTCCCAATGACAGGTCTAGCAAAATCTCTCATGGTTCTTTGTCTTTCTTCAGCCATTTTAACTGATTCTGCAAAATCTGACTCAAATTCAGAAGTGTCCTCCTCTGTATCAAATCCGGTGTAGAGCTCAAACTCTTATCTGCTCCTTTTCACCCTCTGAATTTCTGGAATGAATGGATGTAGCTCTCCTTCGAGTGATCTCCTGCCTAGCATAAACAAAATTTTCTAGAAAAAGAAACAGTTAAAAGCAAAAGACAAAATAAAATAAAATGAAAATAGTGAAAAATAATCTAATATATATATATATATTTTTTAATAAACAATTACGCCAATTAGCTTCCCCGGCAGTAGCGCCAAAAACTTGTTGCGCTCAAATTAACTCTACCACAAAGCGTCACTCGCAAGTATACCCGCTGTAGCAAAGGTGATTGCCCCAAGGTCGTCTCACAAGGAAGCTAAAGTGGCTAATTGATTATCAGATTATAAATAAAAAGTAATAAAGAAATTTAAATTGCTAAATAATGAAGAAGTTTGATTAAAGTTTAAACGAATAAAAGTAAACTAGAACTGATGTTTTGATTCACTTGATAAAAAGGTCTAGGGTTTGCACTTCTCTACTACTTGTATGTATGAATGGTTATTTCTCTTAACTAATTCAATTTCAAAGATTAAATCTCAAACAACTTAATTAATTGAGTCAAGGAAATAAGCTCTCGCATTCAAACCTCTTACAACTAATCTTGTTATAATTGAAACAATCTTTTTAATAGGTTATATCTCTAATTCACCTAAGTCCCTAATTGAATTGATCCAGCATTAGACTTCATCCCTCAATCCATCATCTAATACCTAAAACACATAATTGGTGGCCAATCAATTATATATTAAAATATTTCATTCAATCAAGGCTAAAGAAATTATTAGCTAAGAGAATAACCAATTCATACAATCATAGCAGATCCATACAAACCCTAGACTAGATCAAATTAGTTCATAATGCAACCAAACATATTCATCTCATTAATGTTCAAAGAAATCAAAATAGACATGATAATATCCATTCAATGAAATTAAAGAGAATAAGTTCGAGAACAAAACCGAGTTACAAACTCCTTGAAGTTTCTGAAGAATCTCTTGTTCAATCTTGCAAGAAGGATGTCTCGTTGGCTAGAACAAATCTAATCTAAGCTATATTAATCAAAGTGAAATCAAAATCAAAGAAAACAAACGTTAAAACCCTAACTTTGCTCTCTGACTGCTCAAACAACTCTCCAAATCATCAACAGTCCCTCAAACCCTAACTTCCTTTTCCTTTTATATGAATCGTCAGTTTAAAATCCGCTGCGTGTTTGGTTCATGAGGGACACGGCCAAGTCAGAAGTGACTTGGCCGTGTGAGTGCTTTTTGGAGTGTCCCTTGCATGTGTTCACTTCTGTCTGCTTTCGATATTTTTTCTTCTTTGGTTGAGTGACACGGCCAAGTCAGAGGTGACTTGGCCGTGTTGCACCATTTTGGAAGGACACGGCCACAAGATTTGGCCGTGTCCCTTGCCTGTGTCTTCCACTGTGAGTTTTTGATCTTCTTTGCTTTGGACTTTGGTGAGACACGGCCAGGTCAGAGTGACTTGGCCGTGTCTGGGCTTCATTGGAGGGACACGGCCACTGACTTTGCGTGTCCCTTGAGTGTGTTCCTCTCTGTGCTTGATTTCCATCTTTAGCTTGGTATGGGACACGGCCAGTGACTTGGCCGTGTCCTCTGCCTGTGTCAGCTACTGTCCATTTTTCCTTCAGTCTTGGTTCCTTGGCTTTTTTAACCTAAAACAAAACTTGAACAAACTTTAAAAAAGAATTAAATAAACAATAACCAACAAAACATAAACACACTAAAAACTAGGACAAAAACGACAAAAACACTGAAATAAACTAAAATACCACAATTAATGAAAACACTAAACAAACCGATTAAAACTAACAAAATACCTAAATAAAACAATAATTATCATAATAAACAAGACACAAATCTATAACAAAAACTAATAAAACACCTACCACTGATGGTGACCTTACTTCCATCAAGATGAAGATTCCTTCCTTTGAAGGGAAGAACAATGCAGAAGAGTTCATAGAATGGGAGAGGAAAGTTGAGCAGATTTTCGAATGCCATAACTACACCGAAGAGAAGAAATCAGTTTTGGCAGCCGTAGAGTTCAAGGGGGTATGCCACCTTTTGGTGGGATCAATTGAAAGCTAATAGAAGAGGGAAAGGTATGAGGCCTATTCCTGAATGGTCAACCTTGAAAGAACTAATGAGGAGCCGATTTGTACCATCTCACTACATTCGGGGTTTGTACAATCGACTAGCAAGACTAGTTCAAGGTGGAAGAAGTGTGGAAGAGTACCACAAAGAGATGGAGATGATCATGGCTAGGGCAAATATTGATGAAGATGAAGACAAGAAGATGTCACGATTTCTTGGGGGATTGAATTTGAACATAGCCAATGAATTGGAGATGTATGAATTCAACACAATGGAAGAGTTAGTTCAAAAGGCCATGAAGATAGAGAGAAGATTGAAGAATAAAGCTATTTCGAAAACTGGCTACTCTAAAGCTAGTGGAAAATTTTCAAACTTCAAGGGTTCAAGTTCGAGTGGAGGTTCCTACAAAGGGGATTACAAGGGTTCTTTCCAAAAGAATTCTTCCTACAATCCTAATTTCAAGAAGCCGAATGATGGGGATGCAAAAACAGCCAAGGAAACACCTTCTAGACCTACTCCAAGTAGGGAAATTAAATGCTACAAGTGTTTGGGAAGTGGACACATTGCTTCTCAATGTCCGAATAAGAGGGTGATGATTGCTACCCATGAAGGGGAAATTGAATCAAAATCTGAACATGAAGAAGAAGAGGAGGCCGAATGTGGTGATAGGGCCGAATATGATGGAGAGGCTTGGGAGAATCAAGTCTTGAATGTTGAACAGGGAGAGATGCTTGTTACTAGAAGAGCCTTGAATATTCAAGTCAAGGAAGAAGGCTTGGATCAAAGGGAGAATCTTTTCCACTCTAGGTGTTTGGTGAATGGTAAGGTTTGTACACTTATCATTGATGGTGGAAGTTGTTCCAATGCTGCTAGTGTAACACCCATATGCCCCGTATACATACACAGCATGCTATTACGATCGTAATTTACTTATACTGAATATAGTAATCCCACGGTTTACTAACAAACGACTCACTTCTTTTAAAATATTATAAGCAGACTCAAAACATTTAAGTTATATTATAAAACACAATAGATAAAATATTTATTCAAAATACAGTGGAAAGTATAACAAATATTTACAAATACATATACATCAAAACTCAAGTTAAAAAAAAACATAAAATATATACATGTTTGGCAGTATGTCTATGATCTTTAAGCTCCACTATCAACACCTCAAAATCTAGACTCTACTCGGCCTAAAGGAACTCTCCGGTTCTTCCCTGTCACCTGCGCGATGAATCACACTCGCGCTAAGCCAACGACTTAGTGGTACAAACTATGATAATACTATGCTTCAATGCAATGCCAATGTCACACAATCAATTTTCATACACCATAAAAAAATATTATATTTTAAAACCTTACATTGTTCCATATCATATCAAAACATTCATGTTGTATCTTCATAGTTTCATTACTCAACATAGCTTCCCATGCCACATTCATAAACATATTACACATCATGTATCTCATTATTCATTGGTTTCACAATGCAAGAATCACATTAAAAACAAAGACAAGCATGGGCCCAAAAGACACTAATATGCCATTCAACTTTCAGAGTTAATGTTTTGGTTTAATTATCACATTCATCTTTATCATTATCCCAACTAGGCTTCAAGGATTTAGGTTCAACCAAGCTTCAAGGGGAACAAAGCATGCTAAGTATCAACCCAACGTGGCTTCAAGAACCAAACCCAACCTAGTTTCAAGGGTTGTAAAATCTCAATTAGGCTTCAAGGACTAGACCCAACCAAGCTTCAAGGGGAGTTAAGCATGTTAAACTTCAACCCAACTTGGCTTCAAGGATCAAGCCCAACCTAACTTCAAGAGATTGTTACTATAGGCATGCCACCAACAACAAAACTCTGAAAATGGAATAACACATTAGACACACAATTCATTCATTATTTCATTATCAATTTCATTATCATTTTCTCATCATCACTTAGGCAACCATGCCTCAATCATCTCATTTGCATCATTATCATTATAGCCAACAACCATGGCTCCTCATCTCATCAATAAAGTATACATAATTAAATGCATTGAATATCATCATCTAGGCAAACATGCCCCACTTATTTCATTTGACTCATCATAACCAATCACATTGACTTCACAATTCATTATATCTCAATTCATCATTCAATTGTACACAACCAATTGCATTAACATATATTTTAAAGGCTCATCAATCATTCACATTATACAAATCATAACATTCATCAAATATATTAACAATGTAATCAATTACTTAACATATGTACAACCAAATATGTTAAGTATCAAAATCATGTAAATGTATGCAACCATGTAGTTTGTACTTACCTCGAAACCAAGTCACACCAATCTATACACTTCCTCCTCCAAGAATCCTCAACACTTAGGTTAGGGAAATTCCACTTCTTCACAACCTAAACCAAAGGTAATCATACACACTCACTTAGAAATACATATAAGATAATAAAGCTAAGAACCAACTAGGGCAAACTCTAACCATGACACGCTCAACAACACGGGCGTGTCCCGGACCGTGTCCTAACTCCACAACACAGAATCTTTGACACGCTCAAAACCACGGGCGTGTCACTGAACATGTAATACATTCTGTCTCACAGAAACATTGACACGTCCAACAACATGGGCGTGCTCATGGCCGTGTCAATCCTTCACCCACACAGTAGCTATGACACGCTCAGTGACATGGGCATGTCACTGGACATGTAAATGCTACTGCAACACAGAACCATTGACACGCCCAAAGACTTGGTCGTGCTCATGGGCATGTCAGACCAAAAATACATATTCTGGCAATAACAACCTCACATCCAACAATCCTCTTACTTCCACCATTTTCCACTTTAAACAAACTTAACTAAACACACCCAAAAATCATAACAAACTTGCAAAAACACAAAAACAACTCAAAACATACATCAACCACAAATCATAATCATCACCACAAACCCAAAACACAACCACAACACTTTCTCTTCCCACAAGCTTACTCTTTCCTTCAATCCAACCCCAAAATCCAAAAATCAATAGAACCAAACACTCTTAAACACACCACACCACACCACAATCAAACAAACATATATCAACCCCAAACTCAACTCACAAACTCAAAGAAAATCAAACAATCAAGTGGAAAACTTACCAAAGATGAAGAAACTCTTAAATTTCCAACTTGATCACTTGAATCTTCCTTCAAGCTTGAGTTTGGATGATCAAATCTCTCTCTTGCTCTCTTGCTATGAAGTGCCGCCAAACAAAAGAAAAGGAAAGAAAAGAAAAGGAAAGCAAGTGAACCACGATGAAGAAAGAAGGAAAGAAGAAAACCAAGAAAGCAAAGTCAACTTTCTTCCTCAAAACCCTCTCCACCAAGCAAAATACAATAAAATATTTAAATATCTTCTTCCACTTCCACTAACTTAAATTTTAATTAATTAATTTAATCAATTACAAATAATTAATTATCTTCTTTTGACCGTCACATATTGACTTGTATATGCTGTATATATTTCCATATATACAACATATACACTCTCTCTTTAATTCTTTTCTCTTTCTAATTTATCATATACCTTAAATCCAAATTCAACAATAATTACTTCAAAACTTCTAAGGCATATTTTGGGATATTACATCTAGTACTACAATGGTGGATAAATTGGGGTTAACTTGTTTTAAACATCCCAATCCTTACAAGTTGCAGTGGTTCAATGATGCTGGGGAAGTAAAAGTGTTAAAGCAAGTCAAGGTACCATTCTCCATTGGGTGGTATAAAGATGAGGTTTTGTGTGATGTAGTGCCAATGCAAGCTGGACATTTGCTATTAGGAAGACCATGGCAGCATGATAGAAGGGCACAACATGATGGCTTTTCTAATAAGTATACCATTACTTATGAAGGAAAGAAGGTTGTTCTAGCACCATTATCACCTCAAGAGGTGTATAAAGATCAAAAGAGGATGCTAGAGAGGGAGAAAGAAGTTTCGGCCAGCAAGAAACAAGGGGGTTCAAATTCGGCCAATGATGTTTCTTCAACACCCAAGGGTAAGGGTAGGGAAAGAGAAAATAATAAAGTGAGTGAGTGCAGAAAGGGAAAAGAGGCCAAGAGTCAAAAGAAAGTAAGCAAACAAATAAATGCCCATTAGTGAGAGAAAATAAGCAAAGAGAAAAAGCAAAACATACTTTATATGCAAGAGCAAGAGAGATAGATGTAGGGCAGCCTATACTCATTATTATGTATAAAGAATCATTACTTGCTGACAGTGAAGAATCTCTTGATTCTTTACCTTCTACTTTTGTGTCTTTGTTTTAGGATTTTGAGGATGTGTTTCCTGAATACCTTCCTAGTGGTTTGCCACCATTAAGAGGGATTGAACATCATATTGACTTCATACCCGGTTCTAAAATTCCAAACCGGCCAGCATATAGGAGCAATCCTATGGAGACAAAAGAGATGCAAAGACAAGTTGAAGAGCTTTTAGAGAAAGGCTTGGTTCGCGAGAGCCTTAGTCCTTGTGCCGTTCCAGTCTTATTAGTACCCAAGAAAGATGATTCTTGGAGGATGTGTATTGATTGTAGGGCTGTGAACAAGATTACTGTGAAGTATAGACATCCCATTCCTAGACTTGATGACATGTTGGACGAATTGCATGGGGCGAAATATTTCACAAAGATTGATCTTACGAGTGGTTATCATCAAATTCGCATGAAGCCTGGAGATGAATGGAAGACTGCCTTCAAAACGAAATATGGTTTGTATGAATGGTTAGTTATGCCTTTTGGTTTATCTAATGCACCTAGTACTTTCATGAGATTAATGAACCATGTTTTGAGAGCTTATTTAGGTAAGTTTGTGGTAGTTTACTTTGATGATATTCTGATTTATAGCAAAACTGAGGAAGAACATGTTGAACATGTTAGGAAAGTGCTTGAAATCCTTAGGGAGCAAAACCTTTATGCTAAGCTTAAGAAGAGTTCTTTTTGTCTAGATAGGGTTGTTTTCTTGGTTTTGTTGTAAGTATGAAGGGAATTGAAGTTGATCAAGAGAAGGTGAAAGCTATCCAAGAGTGGCCGAATCCTTCAAGTGTGACAGAAGTGAGGAGTTTTCACGGATTGGCAAGCTTCTATAGGAGATTTGTCCCTAATTTCTCTACATTGGCAGCCCCCTTGACTAGCATAATCAAGAAAGAAGTGGGATTCGTTTGGGGCAAGGAGCAACAAGAAGCATTTGATGCTTTGAAAGAGAAGCTTTCTACTACACTCGTTTTAGCTTTACCTAACTTTGATTCTACTTTTGAAATTGAACGTGATTCTTCTGGTACGTATTGGAGCTGTTTTGATGCAAGAGAAGAAGCCCATTGCATACTTTAGTGAAAAACTTAATGGAGCAAAGCTGAATTATTCAACTTATGACAAGGAGCTATATGCTTTGGTGATAGCATTGGAAGTATGGGAGCATTATTTGCTGCCCAAGGAATTCGTGATCCATTCAGACCATGAATCATTGAAGCATTTGAGAGGGCAAGGCAAGTTGAATAAAAGACATGCAAAATGGGTTGTGAAGATTGAGAAGTTTCCTTATGTGATCAAATACAAACAAGGTAAAGACAATGTAGTGGCAGATGCACTTTCAAGGAGGTACGCTTTACTTAATGTTTTGAGTACTAAATTGCTTGGATTTGAATGTATAAAGGACTTATATGTTGGTGATTCTGATTTTGTCAATGTTTATGATGCTTGTGAGCATGGTGCTTTTAATTCTTTCTATAGACATGATGGGTTTTTATTTAAGGGTTTGAAATTATGCATGCCTAGATGTTCTATGAGAGATTTGCTAGTATTAGAATCACATTATGGGGGTTTTATGGGGCATTTTGGAGTTGATAAGACTTTAGACATGTTGAATGAACACTTTTATTGGCCAAATATGAAAAGGGATGTAATTCAGAGTTGTAAGGCTTGTTTGGCTTGTAGGCAAGCTAAGTCTAAGTCTATGCCTCATGGTTTGTATATGCCATTACCCGTTCCTAGTTCTCCTTGGATGGATATTAGTATGGACTGTAATATCCTCATTTATGCCCTAGAAGTTTTGCATATTGTTGTTGTTGTTATTGTTATATATTGGATTGAATATATGTGTTAAATTGTAAGAGAAAAGAAATTGAGAAGAGAAAGTATATGTATATGTATTTTGGGAAGAAATAGGGTTTAGAGACAAATTTATATGTTGTGTATATGTTAATATATATGACATATAAAGTGGTCAAAAGGCTTGGTCAATGCAAGAGAAGATATTTATTTGAGATTGGTAAATTACTTAATTGGGCACATATAAGACAAAAAGATAATTATGTGAATAAGGGCACTTTGGTAATTGCTTGGATAAAATCACATGGTGGATATTTAAAGAAGGTTTGATTTGTGTTTTCTTCATCATTTCTTCTTCTTCTTCTTGTTGATGGCCGGCCCTCCATAGCCAAAGAGAAAGAAAGAGACAAGTGATGGTTTTGATGATTTCAAGCTTAAATTGAAGAAAGATTAAGTGTTCAAGTGTTGATTTAAGAAGTTTTTAACTAAGGTAAGATCTTTTCTCTAATTTCTTCAATTCTTTTGAAGTGCTATGATTAAGTTGCTTATGGTATGATTGTAAGTATTGATTTTGCTTGATAGAAGAGAAGTTGGGTTGGTGTGGGTGATGGAAGAGTAAGATTGGTGTTTAGTGAAATTGTTTCTGTTTTAGGATTAGTAAAGGCTGTGACTTGTATGATTTTTAATTAATTTTAGAAAAATGTTCTTGAAGTGAATTTTTGCTATGTTGTGCCTCTATGAGTCTAGAATGACTGAAAAATATGTTGATTCGATTTTGGAATGGTTATGAGTTTAGAAAAATTATTTTCATTAGACCTGTTCCAGCAGGTACCTTAACTGGGACAGCTATATTTCGGGATTTTTAATAAAATGTAGAAAAATCATATTCAATTGAATTTTGGATATGTTGTTGCTTAGTGAGTCTAGTATTTGAGAAAAATAATTTGGAACCACGTTGATTGAATTTGATTTATGGAATTCACAAAGTTCAGAACTGCTGCCAGGATGCAGGGCAATTGGGGCAGTCTGGTTAGGTGAGCTATTTGACCAAGATTTTGTGTTCAGTTTGATCTGAAATTTTAAAGGGATGATTTTAAGATACAAAACTAAATTCTGTAAAAATTTTAGAATTTTTAGTCAAGTAGATTATTTTATACAAGTTTTCAAAATAAGGATAAAATGGAGTTTAAAACCAGAATGTACTATTTATGGTTAGGGTTTTAATTCTTTGTTCTTCTTGCATTGCTTTGGTTCTCCAAAGGTAGGTTGGTCCTTAAACCTAACCCTAAACACTTTAAACACACTTGAATCAATGAATGTTATAATCAATTGTTCTTTGCCCTAATTGCATTGTTGAGATTGAACAATGTTATGTTGTGCATTGTGAATGGTAATGTGTTTCATGAGTAATGTGGAATGAAATGTTGATATTTATGAATGATGCTATGTGAGATATAATGTGATCATGGATGAGATATATATATATATATACTTGAATAATGAGATGTTATATTATGAAATGAAATGTGAAGCCATTGTTATTGGCTAAGATGATGTAATTGAAAGAAAGAAGGCATGTTTGCCTAAATGTGATGAGAATTGAGAATGGAAATGAATTGTTTGTTTAATATGTTATTCAGTTTCAGAGTTCTGGATTTGGGTGGCATGCCTAAGAAATGATGAAAGGTAACAGTCTTGCCGGGTTGAGGACCTCCTCATAGGTGTTGAGTTGATGGTCCAAGAGACTGGGTCTGTTACACTATGAGATACATGATTTGTAACAGTCTTGCCAGGTTGAGGATCTCCTCATATGTATTGAGTTGATGATCCAAGAGATTGGGTCTGTTACACTATCCATGGATAGAGATACATGTATATACATTGCCTACGGGCGTGATTATTGTGACTATGAACCAAAGTAGTAACTCTGAACTCTGAATATCGTATTAAATACTTGTTGGGCCCATAGGTGTCAAGGTTATATGAATGTCCTAAATAATGTTATGAGTTTAATGAAATGAGATGTTGGTTATGGAGTATGATTGATTAATGTTGAATGTGAAAAGATGTTGAAATGTGGTATGCTCATATGACTATGATTTGTGAAATGCATAATTGTGTGGTTAACTTTATATTTATGATGTTGATCTTATCAATAACATATGTGGCATTGCATTTCATTAAAGCATACCGTTAGCATGTTTTATCTTACTAAGCCGTTGGCTTAGCGCGATAGTGTTTAATCGCGCAGGTAGTAGAGTGGATAGAGTTGAACCCGAGAGTTCATCAAGACCTAGTGAGAGTAGACCTTGAAGAATCCATTTTGGGAGCTTAAAGATCAGAGCAGACTTGCCAATCATGTATAAATTTTATGTGTTGTAAAACTTGAGTTTTGATGTATATGAATTTGTAAATATGTAAATATTTTATAACTTCCGCTGTGTAATATTTAAATATGGGAGTTGTCCCAAAACCTTTATTTTATGTTGTACTAGAAGTGTAAATCCTTTTTGCAGGTTGTAGTTGAGGTTACAAGGGGGATTTATTGGGAGTGTACTGAGAATGATTTTGTTTGCATTGGTTTGTGTAAAATGTTTTTAAAAATAAGAAAAAAAAACCGGTTTTGTCGACACTTGGGACTCAATTTTTAGGCGAAACTATGGCAAAAATTTTGTAAAAATCGGAACTAAAATTTGACTAAGTAAAATTGGTAGCAACATTAGGTTAGTGTGGCGCTTCTACTCAGCTTACATATGTAGGTTGGGAAGGGGTGTTACAATTGTTTTGGTATCAGAGCCTAGGTTTGAGATTCTCAACCTAGGTAAAATGTAATAAAAAGAATATTTTTACTTAAAAAGTGGTTTTGAATAACATATACGTTTGAGATTGGCAGTCTTTGATCTTTAATAAGATATAATCTGCTGTGTTTGCAGTGTTAGGTTGTGATGGATTTTCACTCACGTCAGTCGATTGAGGGTAGTGCCGAGAGTATTGCTCCTGCTGAGGGAGCTAGGGTTGATAGTGTTGAGGAGGCACCTGTTTCGGTGTCGGGTAGACCAGCTGGGGAGGAGGTTCCGCCAGCCTGGTTTAGGCCTATGATGGAAGCTATGAGACAAGCACCTGTGCAACCACAGCCACCGCCACCGCCCCCTCAGCCTTCAGTACCAGTAAGGCACTATGATAAGCTAAGGAAATATGGAGCAGAGGATTTCTTTGGTACAGTTGATCCGGCTGTAGCAGAACAGTGGCTTGATAGAGTTCAGAGGGTATTTGTGCAGTTGCAAGCCACTTCAGAGGAGAAGTTTGACTATGCAAGATCTTTGCTACAGAAGGATGCCTACGACTGGTGGAAGACAGTGCCCCATTCTATGGATGATCCTCCAACACTGTCTTACACTGATTTTCTGAGGGAATTTGAGTTGAAGTATACTCCTAGGGAGTATAAAGATGGGAAGAAAAGAGAGTTTCTAGATTTGAAGCAAGATCATCGGACCGTAACTGAATATGAAGTTGAGTTTATTCGACTGAGTCAGTATGATGGGGGTATCATTGCTGATGAGATTGATAGATGTCGGCGATTTCAGGAGGGATTGAGACCCTCGATCATGTGCTTAGTGGCTGGATCCAGATATCAGGATTTCTCACAGCTTGTGGCAGCAGCTCGAAGTGCAGAGCGAGCTCAAGTTATTGCAGCTGTTTCAGAGGAGGAGGTTAGGGTTAGAAGGCCCCAGTTAGAGGCAGGGTCTTCTTCTGCGAAGAGGGGTTGAGGAAGTTTTGTTCCTCGGAGTAGTAGGAGCCAGAGACCAGCGGGTAGGTCAGTGCAGTTCCAGAGGCAGAGATTTAGACCTGCAGCTTCAGTAGCGAGTGCTCCTACTCTTGGAATTCAGAGATCCACCTTACCTGTGTGTGACCAGTGTGGTGGAAGACATGGGGGCGTTTGTTGGAGGTACAGTAGATCAGCTGTATGCTTCAGGTGTGGATCACCTGACCACTTTGTGAGAGACTGTCCTGAGAGGCAGGAGCTGATGCCAGTGGATTCTGCTGCTTCTCGAGCTAGTGTGAGGGGAGGCAGAGGAGGCAGAGGTGCCAGTCGGGGAGGTAGATCAGGATTCAGTTCTAGAGGAGGTGCTACATCCAGGGAGGGTAGATCAGAGGAGGTTGGATTTTCCCATAGGATGTATGTTATGCAGAGGCAGCCAGATACATCGGCAGTCATAGCTGGTACTTTTTCTTTATTTAATACTCCAGTACTTGCTTTGATTGATCCGGGTTCCACGCATTCATATGTTAGTGTATCTGTTTTGCCTGTCTCTGATTTGCATGCTGAGTCCCTAGGATTTGATGTGTTGGTGACAAATCCGTTAGGGCATAGTGTGGTTGTGAGTAAGGTGCATAGAGATAGTGCAGTAGTGGTGCAGGGTGAGGAGTTCTTAGGGGATTTGATTGAGATGCCATTTAAGGAATATGATGTGATCTTAGGTATGGATTGGCTATCTCGACATGGAGCGGTGGTAGATTGTAAGAAGAAAATTGCTTCTTTGAAAACTGTTGATGGTAGAGAGGTGATAGTATCTAATGAGCAGGAACAGCTAGCCTCCTTATTTGTTTCAGCTGTTGCAGCCAGGAGGTTGATTAGAAAGGGATGTGAAGCCTATCTTGCTCATGTGGTAGATACTAGAGTAAGAAGTTCTCCCATTGATAGCATTGCCACAGTTGCAGAGTTCCCAGATGTGTTTCCAGAGGAGTTGCCAGGATTGCCTCCTGAGAGAGAGGTGGAGTTCGGTATTGAATTGTTGCCTGGTACCACTCCTATCTCTATTACTCCTTATAGAATGGCACCAGCAGAATTGAGGGAGTTGAAAGTGCAATTACAGGAGTTGTTGGACAAAGGATTTATTCGCCCCAGTGTTTCTCCTTGGGGAGCTCCTGTGCTATTTGTGAAGAAGAAAGATGGTACTATGAGGTTGTGTATTGATTATAGGCAATGAAACAAGGTGTCTATTAAAAATAAATATCCTTTGCCTAGAATCGATGATCTCTTTGATCAGTTGAAGGGAGCGTCAGTGTTCTCCAAAATTGATTTGAGATCTGGGTATCATCAGTTGAGAGTCAAAGCTGAAGATGTTCCTAAGACCGCTTTTCGGACCAGGTATGGGCATTATGAATTTTTAGTTATGCCTTTTGGTCTGACGAATGCACCTGCAGCTTTAATGGATTTGATGAATAGGGTGTTTAGGCCCTATTTGGATCAGTTTGTAGTGGTCTTCATTGATGATATACTGGTGTATTCGCGGAATGAGGAGGAACATGATATGCATCTGTGGATTGTGTTGCAGATTTTGAGAGAGAGGTAGTTGTTTGCTAAATTGTCGAAGTGTGAGTTCTGGTTGGATCAGGTAGCTTTTCTCGGACATGTTGTTTCAGCAGAAGGCATTAAAGTTGATCCGAGCAAAGTTGAAGCTGTATTGAATTGGAATCCACCTAAATCAGTGACAGAGGTTAGAAGTTTTCTGGGTTTGGCAGGCTATTACCGGCGGTTTGTGAAAGGATTTTCTTTGATAGCTACTCCACTCACCAGATTGCTTCGTAAGGGAGTGAGATTTGTGTGGACGGATCAGTGTCAGGCTAGCTTTGAGCAGTTGAGAGAAATGTTGACTCAAGCGCCTGTTCTAACTTTACCTGTTGAAGGCAAACCATATGTGATCTACAGTGATGCTTCACATAGAGGTTTGGGGTGTGTATTGATGCAAGAAGGTAAAGTTATAGCTTATGCATCTCGACAGTTGAAACCGCATGAGCTTAACTATCCGACCCATGATTTGGAATTGGCTGCCATTGTTTTTGCATTGAAGATTTGGCGCCATTATCTGTTAGGGGAGAAATGTTTCATCTACACTGATCACAAGAGTTTGAAGTATTTGGGTGTCCAGAAAGAACTCAATCTTCGTCAGAGGAGATGGTTAGAATTGATTAAAGACTACGATTGCTTGATTGACTATCATCCAGGTAAAGCAAATGTTGTTGCTGATGCCTTGAGTCGGAAGTCTTTAGCTGGTTTAACAGTTTACTCGCTCTCGTTACTTGTTGAGTTGAGAGCATTGCATGCCAGTTTTGTACCTTGTGTTGATGGTGCATTATTGGCACAGTTGCAATTGAAGCCGATTTTGTTGGATCAGATCAAAGAGGCTCAATTGGCTGATAAGAAAATTCAGAAGATTATTTCAGATTGTCAGAATGGGAAGACTAGAGATTTTGTTGTGAAAGATGATGGGAGTCTCTGGTTTAAGAACCGATTGTGTGTACCCGATGATGCTGATTTGAGAAGAGTCATTTTAGAAGAAGCTCATCAGTCAATGTTTGCTATGCATCCGGGTAATACGAAGATGTATCATGATTTGAGACAACATTATTGGTGGATTGGTTTGAAGAGAGACATTGCAGATTTTGTGTCGAAATGTCTCACTTGTCAGAAGGTTAAAGCAGAGCATCAAGTTCCAACCGGGTTGCTTCAACCATTGTCAGTGCCAGAATGGAAGTGGGAAAGAGTGACAATGGATTTTGTGTCTGGTTTGCCATTGACACAAAAGAAGCATGATGCCATATGGGTGATTGTGGATAGATTGACTAAAACAGCTCATTTCCTTCCGGTTCAAATGGATTACTCTTTGGAGAGATTGGCTGAGCTGTATATCCATGAGATTGTGAAACTGCATGGTGTTCCAACTTCTTTAGTGTCTGATCGAGATCCCAGGTTTACTTCCAGATTTTGGAAGAGTTTGCATAGTGCTTTAGGTTCTCGACTGCACTTCAGCACTGCTTTTCATCCACAGATGGATGGACAGTCAGAGAGGGTGATACAGATTATTGAGGAACAAGAAAGTGCCATTGGTGAAGATTCTTTGGAAGAATCATGGAAAAGAAGAAGCAACTTGGGAAAGTGAACAATCCATGCGAGAACAGTATCCGCAGTTGTTTCAGAGTTGATATCAGGTAATTTCGAGGACGAAATTTTCTTTTTAGAGGGGGAGAATTGTAATATCCTCATTTATGCCCTAGAAGTTTTGCATATTGTTGTTGTTGTTATTGTTATATATTGGATTGAATATATGTGTTAAATTGTAAGAGAAAAGAAATTGAGAAGAGAAAGTATATGTATATGTATTTTGGGAAGAAATAGGGTTTAGAGACAAATTTATATGTTGTGTATATGTTAATATATATGACATATAAAGTGGTCAAAAGGCTTGGTCAATGCAAGAGAAGATATTTATTTGAGATTGGTAAATTACTTAATTGGGCACATATAAGACAAAAAGATAATTATGTGAATAAGGGCACTTTGGTAATTGCTTGGATAAAATCACATGGTGGATATTTAAAGAAGGTTTGATTTGTGTTTTCTTCATCATTTCTTCTTCTTCTTCTTGTTGATGGCCGGCCCTCCATAGCCAAAGAGAAAGAAAGAGACAAGTGATGGTTTTGATGATTTCAAGCTTAAATTGAAGAAAGATTAAGTGTTCAAGTGTTGATTTAAGAAGTTTTTAACTAAGGTAAGATCTTTTCTCTAATTTCTTCAATTCTTTTGAAGTGGTATGATTAAGTTGCTTATGGTATGATTGTAAGTATTGATTTTGCTTGATAGAAGAGAAGTTGGGTTGGTGTGGGTGATGGAAGAGTAAGATTGGTGTTTAGTGAAATTGTTTCTGTTTTAGGATTAGTAAAGGCTGTGACTTGTATGATTTTTAATTAATTTTAGAAAAATGTTCTTGAAGTGAATTTTTGCTATGTTGTGCCTCTATGAGTCTAGAATGACTGAAAAATATGTTGATTCGATTTTGGAATGGTTATGAGTTTAGAAAAATTATTTTCATTAGACCTGTTCCAGCAGGTACCTTAACTGGGACAGCTATATTTCGGGATTTTTAATAAAATGTAGAAAAATCATATTCAATTGAATTTTGGATATGTTGTTGATTAGTGAGTCTAGTATTTGAGAAAAATAATTTGGAACCACGTTGATTGAATTTGATTTATGGAATTCACAAAATTCAGAACTGCTGCCAGGATGCAGGGCAATTGGGGCAGTCTGGTTAGGTGAGCTATTTGACCAAGATTTTGTGTTCAGTTTGATCTGAAATTTTAAAGGGATGATTTTAAGATACAAAACTAAATTCTGTAAAAATTTTAGAATTTTTAGTCAAGTAGATTATTTTATACAATTTTTCAAAATAAGGATAAAATGGAGTTTAAAACCAGAATGTACTATTTATGGTTAGGGTTTTAATTCTTTGTTCTTCTTGCATTGCTTTGGTTCTCCAAAGGTAGGTTGGTCCTTAAACCTAACCCTAAACACTTTAAACACACTTGAATCAATGAATGTTATAATCAATTGTTCTTTGCCCTAATTGCATTGTTGAGATTGAACAATGTTATGTTGTGCATTGTGAATGGTAATGTGTTTCATGAGTAATGTGGAATGAAATGTTGATATTTATGAATGATGCTATGTGAGATATAATGTGATCATGGATGAGATATATATATATATACTTGAATAATGAGATGTTATATTATGAAATGAAATGTGAAGCCATTGTTATTGGCTAAGATGATGTAATTGAAAGAAAGTAGGCATGTTTGCCTAAATGTGATGAGAATTGAGAATGGAAATGAATTGTTTGTTTAATATGTTATTCAGTTTCAGAGTTCTGGATTTGGGTGGCATGCCTAAGAAATGATGAAAGGTAACAGTCTTGCCGGGTTGAGGACCTCCTCATAGGTGTTGAGTTGATGGTCCAAGAGACTGGGTCTGTTACACTATGAGATACATGATTTGTAACAGTCTTGCCAGGTTGAGGATCTCCTCATATGTATTGAGTTGATGATCCAAGAGACTGGGTCTGTTACACTATCCATGGATAGAGATACATGTATATACATTGCCTACGGGCGTGATTATTGTGACTATGAACCAAAGCAGTAACTCTGAACTCTGAATATCGTATTAAATACTTGTTGGGCCCATAGGTGTCAAGGTTATATGAATGTCCTAAATAATGTTATGAGTTTAATGAAATGAGATGTTGGTTATGGAGTATGATTGATTAATGTTGAATGTGAAAAGATGTTGAAATGTGGTATGCTCATATGACTATGATTTGTGAAATGCATAATTGTGTGGTTAACTTTATATTTATGATGTTGATCTTATCAATGACATATGTGGCATTGCATTTCATTAAAGCATACCGTTAGCATGTTTTATCTTACTAAGCCGTTGGCTTAGCGCGATAGTGTTTAATCGCGCAGGTAGTAGAGTGGATAGAGTTGAACCCGAGAGTTCATCAAGACCTAGTGAGAGTAGACCTTGAAGAATCCATTTTGGGAGCTTAAAGATCAGAGAAGACTTGCCAATCATGTATAAATTTTATGTGTTGTAAAACTTGAGTTTTGATGTATATGAATTTGTAAATATGTAAATATTTTATAACTTCCGCTGTGTAATATTTAAATATGGGAGTTGTCCCAAAACCTTTATTTTATGTTGTACTAGAAGTGTAAATCCTTTTTGCAGGTTGTAGTTGAGGTTACAAGGGGGATTTATTGGGAGTGTACTGAGAATGATTTTGTTTGCATTGGTTTGTGTAAAATGTTTTTAAAAATAAGAAAAAAAAACCGGTTTTGTCGACACTTGGGACTCAATTTTTAGGCGAAACTATGGCAAAAATTTTGTAAAAATCGGAACTAAAATTTGACTAAGTAAAATTGGTAGCAACATTAGGTTAGTGTGGCGCTTCTACTCAGCTTACATATGTAGGTTGGGAAGGGGTGTTACATGGACTTTGTTTTAGGATTACCAAGGACTAAGAGGGGGAGAGATAGCATATTTGGGGTTGTTGATAGGTTTAGTAAGATGGCACACTTTATCCCATGTCATAATAGTGATGATGCTAGTTTAGTGGCCGAACTCTTCTTTAGAGAGGTTGTTCGAATTCATGGGATACCAAAATCCATAGTTTCTGATAGAGACACCAAGTTTTTGTCTCACTTTTGGCGTGTGCTTTGGGGAAAGTTAGGTACCAAGTTTTTATTTTCCACCACTTATCATCCTCAAATGGATGGACAAACAGAAGTAGTAAACAGAACTTTAGGTACCATGTTGAGAGCTTTAGTAGGTAAGAATTTGAGTTCTTGAGAAGATTGTTTACCATTTATTGAGTTTTCTTATAATCATGCTATTCATTCTTCTACAGGATATTCACCTTTTGAGCTTGTTTATGGTTTTAACCAACTAACAGTTTTGGATCTTGTTTCTTTACCTTCTCATGAGCTTGTTAGTTTAGATGGTGAGAAGAAAGCTAAATTGGTGAAAGAGATGCATGAGAAAGCAAGGGAGAATATTGAGAAAAGGAACAAGAGATATGCTGATTCTGCAAATAGAGGGAGACGTGAGATGAAGTTTCAAGTAGGAGATTGGGTTTGGGTGCATTTTTGAAAATAGAGGTTTCCTAACCAAAGGAAAAACAAGTTGCAAGCAAGGGGATATGGCCCATTCTAAGTGCTGGAGAAGATTAATGACAATGCCTACAAGATCGACTTACCAGGTACGTATAATGTTAGTGCTACTTTCAATGTAAGTGATCTTTCTCCTTTTAATGATGCAGATTTGAGGACAAATCTTTTTGAAGAGGAGGAGAATGATGCAAGGAAGGATCCCTTGAAGCTAGCAAGTGGACCAATAACTAAGAGCAAAGCAAAGAGATATCAAGCTAGTATGGCTTTGCATATTCAAGAAGAGATTTCCAAAGAGCTTCAAGAATTATCATTCAAGAAGATGGAGATAGAGCTTGAAGAAGGCACACCAAAGCTGATTATGATGCTTAGTGTGGAAGCTAAAGGCTAGCTAAAGAAAGGTCCAACGTGCAAGAAAGGTCCATGGGGGTTCATATAAAGCCTTGGGAAGTAATATAAGGCCCATGGACAGCCCAAATAATGTGTGGCATTTCTTATGTTGAAGTGATTAGTTTGGTTGTTTCCATACTTTATATTTTCCTTAGTGGATAAGGATTACTTTATATTTTCCTTAGTGGATTAGGATTTTGTTTCCATACTTTATATTTTCCTTAGTGGATTAGGATTTTGTTTCCATACTTAATGTTTTCCTTATGCAATTAGGAATGTTTTCCTTATGCAATTAGGAATGTTTTAGTCTTAATTTTCCATATGCAATTAGGAATTTTGTAACCCTTATTTAAGGGCACTGTTAGGCCGAATTTCAAACAACAACAATTAATAAAAATTTTTGAATTCTTCTACAAGTTCTTCTTGTGAATTTTCGTGTGAGAGAGATTAGAGTGGATTCTTTAATTCTTTCTTTGCATCAAGAATTAGGTTTACTTATCAACAAGAGTTGTGGCGTTTTCCTTCTTCTTACCAACTAAATCCTTCAATAATAGTGAGTTCACGTCTCTTTATAGGCGTTGGGTTCCTTAGGAGATGATTATCAAGTTTCAAGGAGTTCTCTATCATTGTTATACGTTGGGTTTGCTGCCATCGTTGCTAAGGGTCCGCGTCATTTGGTATCAGAGCCTTGCTACAAGGTAATTTTTATCTACTTTGTCTTTCTAGGGTTTGTTAATTTAGGTCTTTTAAATTTCTGCGTTTTAAGGTTCTTAGAGAGTCTAGTCTTTAATTTTCGAAAAAGGGTCATATATCAATTCTGATCAAGGCCGAATTGAAGGAGGGTATTCTTAGGGTGAAAACGAAACCTAGGAAAGGATTCTTGGAGAATTTTGAAACCAAGAATTAGGGTTCTTGAAAGAAAGCAAAAGCTAGAGTTTGTGTTCAAGTTTAATTTTGATTTAGTCTTGAGTGAATCTGGGGTTGCGAATTAAGTCCAGATTTTGAAAAGTCCTTGGGAGTTAATTAAGTCCCGAATCAAGGGGATAGTGAGAGGAAGCAAAAAAAAAGAGTACAAAACCACCTCAACAAAAATTGTTTGATATTCTTGCTATTTGGGTGCTAAGCATCAGATCTAGGTGGGTGAGAAGTAATAAAATTTTTGGGCAAAAAATTTCACCTTTTGAGGGGCTTTTGGAATTCGAAAATCATACCTTAATATTCATGTTATTTGAGTGTTATAGGTGGGAATTAGAGTCTAGAAGCTAGCGTTTTGGGTAGAATTTATTAGGTCCATAAAGCAGCTTGCCAAGTGTGGGCTGTTTTTGATTCATTATATCCAAATTTGTCTTGTTTATTATCTTCATTGTTTCTAATTTCTTTATCTAGCATTTAATTCCATTACATTGCTAAGTATCATTTGCTTATGTCGATACTTGGTTTTATATCGTGTAGTGCAAATTACCTTGAATTGCCTCCGGATAGTTGTCTTGTTTTCTATCTAGTTCTAGGATTTAGGTTCTAGTTTCTTGAACGACTTGACAATTGTTGGTTGGTGAGCTTGGTTCTGAAGTGCAATCAAGGAAGACAAGAAAAGTGAGGTAATTCTAAACACTTGAGTGAATTTCGATTATTACTAATCTTGTTTCTTTGAGTTTGTTCATTTGTTAACATGGCTGGAAAAGGAGAAGAGACTAGCAAAGAAGGAGCTATGGCGGAAAGCTTGGCTAGGCTTAATGAGACTTTGGTAGCAATGCTTGGTCGAATGGAGATGATGGATACTATATTGCAAGAGAATGCATCACGACAAGCACAACAAATTAAGCAAGTGCAACAAGGGCAGCCAGCCGCACATCCAAATCCCATTATGCGAGCTAGAAGAGTTCTTAGGAGAGAAGGGCAAGGAAATCTTGAAGCCCTAGAAGCAGCCGAAAGGGTAGAAGATGAAGATGAAGGTGGAAATCAACCTACCACTGATGGTGACCTTACTTCCATCAAGATGAAGATTCCTTCCTTTGAAGGGAAGAACAATGTAGAAGAGTTCATAGAATGGGAGAGGAAAGTTGAGCAGATTTTCGAATGCCATAACTACACCGAAGAGAAGAAATCAGTTTTGGTAGCCGTAGAGTTCAAGGGGGTATGCTACCTTTTGGTGGGATCGATTGAAAGCTAATAGAAGAGGGAATGGTATGAGGCCTATTTGATACGGAACCTCCAAGAATAAGCCTGAGAACCCCTTGATTTCGAACCCCCACAGCATTAACTTGAAAACCCCTAGTCGAATTCGGTACAACCCCCAAGGATTAGGTTAGATTTCAGATTACCTTGAATTGATCAAAGATCCAAGATTTTGAAACAAGTCAGTTCCTAAATCCCATATTCGAAACACTCCATAAGAAAGTTGATCAAACTACTTGAATGTTTCTGAAGCATGTATTCAAGCAAGAACACAAAGATAAAAGCAATTCGGCTTTAGGTTAATTAATTCGTCCAAAACTTCAAAACTGATCTCTTACAACTCTAAATGAGATATAAATAGCTAAACCCTGATTAGGGTTATTAAGTAGCGTTTGGCTTTCTAATCAGAATATAAGAAATAATAAAGTAATCAAAGTCCTAATTTAATACCAAACAAACAGGGCCCTTACTTTTTAAATGAGCATAACTAGTGGGCCTTAATACATAACTAGTGGGCCTTAATACAAGCCTCATTCGTGAATTAAAACTTGTAGCAAGTTGTAATTGACTTCCTTTGGTCTTGTCTCCAAGCTTGTAATTCCTTGCAAACCATAGTTAGCCAAATTCACCAAATCTTGCAAATGGCAAATTAGTGCTTGCTGAATCTTTTTGGCTCGCGATCTAGTTATAGGACCTTGTGGCAGAATAATTGGATTGATGATCTCCTCAACTTGGTCCTCACGTCCTAGGCCTTGCTCATTCTTGCGGTGTGCTGGTTGTTCCACAACACTATTCCTGAATGGTCAACCTTGAAAGAACTAATGAGGAGCCGATTTGTACCATCTCACAACATTCGAGGTTTGTACAATCAACTAGCAAGACTAGTTCAAGGTGAAAGAAGTGTGGAAGAGTACCACAAAGAGATGGAGATGATCATGGCTAGGGAAAATATTGATGAAGATGAAGACAAGAAGATGTCACGATTTCTTGGTGGATTGAATTTGAACATAGCCAATGAATTGGAGATGTATGAATTCAACACAATGGAAGAGTTAGTTCAAAAGGCCATGAAGATAGAGAGAAGATTGAAGAATAAAGCTATTTCAAAAACTGGCTACTCTAAAGCTAGTGGAAAATTTTCAAACTTCAAGGGTTCAAGTTCGAGTGGAGGTTCCTACAAAGGGGATTACAAGGGTTCTTTCCAAAAGAATTCTTCCTACAATCCTAATTTCAAGAAGCCGAATGATGGGGATGCAAAAACAGCCAAGGAAACACCTTCTAGACCAACTCCAAGTAGGGAAATTAAATGCTACAAGTGTTTGGGAAGTGGACACATTGCTTCTCAATGTCCGAATAAGAGGGTGATGATTGCTACCCATGAAGGGGAAATTGAATCAGAATCTGAACATGAAGAAGAAGAGGAGGCCGAATGTGGTGATAGGGCCGAATATGATGAAGAGTCTTGGGAGAATCAAGTCTTGAATGCTGAACAGGGAGAGATGCTTGTTACTAGAAGAGCCTTGAATATTCAAGTCAAGGAAGAAGGCTTGGATCAAAGGGAGAATCTTTTCCACTCTAGGTGTTTGGTGAATGGTAAGGTTTGTACACTTATCATTGATGGTGGAAGTTGTACAAATGCTACTAGTACTACAATGGTGGATAAATTGGTTCAATTACGCTGGGGAAGTAAAAGTGTTGAAGCAAGTCAAGGTACCATTCTTCATTGGGTGGTATAAAGATGAGGTTTTGTGTGATGTAGTGCCAATGCAAGCTGGACATTTGTAATAAGTATACCTTTACTTATGAAGGAAAGAAGGTTGTTCTAGCACCATTATCACCTTAAGAGGTGTATGATGATCAAAAGAGGATGCTAGAGAGGGAGAAAAAAGTTTCGGCCAGCAAGAACCAAGGGGGTTCAAATTCGGCCAATGATGTTTTTTCAACACCCAAGGGTAATTCTAAGGGTAGGGAAAGAGAAAATAATAAAGTGAGTGAGTGCAGAAAGGGAAAAGAGGCAGAGAGTCAAAAGAAAGTAAGCAAACAAATAAATGGCCCATTGGTGAGAGAAAATAAGCAAAGAGAAAAAGCAAAACATACTTTTTATGCAAGAGCAAGAGAGATAGATGTAGGGCAACCTGTACTCATTATTATGTATAAAGAATCGTTACTTGCTGACAGTGAAGAATCTCTTAATTCTTTACCTTCTAGTTTTGTGTCTTTGTTTCAGGATTTTGAGGATGTGTTTCTTGAAGACCTTCCTCGTGGTTTGCCACCATTAAGAGGGATTGAACATCAAATTGACTTCATACCCGGTTCTACAATTCCAAACCGGCCAGCATATAGGAGCAATCCTATGGAGACAAAAGAGATGCAAAGACATGTTGAAGAGCTTTTGGAGAAAGGCTTGGTTCACGAGAGCCTTAGTCCTTGTGCCGTTCCAGTCTTATTAGTACCCAAGAAAGATGGTTCTTGGAGGATGTGTGTTGATTGTAGGGCTGTGAATAAGATTACTGTGAAGTATAGACATCCCATTCCTAGACTTGATGACATGTTGGACGAATTGCATGGGGCGAAATATTTCACAAAGATTGATCTTATGAGTGGTTATCATCAAATTCGCATGAAGCCTGGAGATGAATGGAAGACTGCCTTCAAAACGAAATATGGTTTGTATGAATGGTTAGTTATGCCTTTTGGTTTATCTAATGCACCTAGTACTTTCATGAGATTAATGAACCATATTTTGAGAGCTTATTTAGGTAAGTTTGTGTTAGTTTACTTTGATGATATTCTGATTTATAGCAAAACTGAGGAAGAACATGTTAAACATGTTAGGAAAGTGCTTGAAATTCTTAGGGAGCAAAACCTTTATGCTAAGCTTAAGAAGTGTAATATCCTCATATATGCCCTAGAAGTTGTGATTATGTTGTTGTTGTTGTTATATAATTGGATTGAATATATGTGTTAAATTACAAGAGAAAAGAAATAGAGAAAAGAATGTTTATGTATATGTGATTTGGGAAAGAATTTAGGGTTTAGAGAGAATGGTATATGTTGTGTATATGATGATATATATAACATATAAGTTGGTCAAAATGAAGAGTCAAGGAAAGAAGATATTTATTTTTGTTAAGTGTGAAGTTACTATAAAGGGCATGTAATGAATGGTAATCAAGACAAATGGTATAAGGGTGTTTAGGTAATTACTCTTGTTGAATCACTTGGTGGAGATTTAAAGAGGTGATATTTTGTCTTTTCTTCATTTCCTTCTTCTTCTTCTTCTTCTCTTCTCCACATTGGTTGGCTCTTCCTTAGACAAGAGAGAGCAAAGTGAGATTTGTTTAATTCTAACATCAAATTGAAGGGAGAATCAAAGGATTTAATTGAAGATTTGTGGAATTCAACAACTTAGGTAAGTTCTTTCTCTTGATTTTCCTTTGTTCTTTTGAAATTGTGTTTGGGATTGGTGAGTTGATATGGATGGTTGATTAAGTGTGTTTGTGATGTGTTTTTAAGCATTAAGTTTTGAAGGAAGTGAATTGTCATTGATTTGGGAAGTGAAGAAGTCTTGGAAAAGGAAGTGTTTAGAAGTGGTGCTTAAGGTAAGTACACACTTTTTTCTCTTGCTAATTGAAGTTGTTTGAAGGTTTAATTGTTATATGTTGGTGATGAAAATGTTGTGATGAGTATGTAAAATAATTGTTAATAATGTTGATTATGTCCATTTGAATGAGGTTATGTTGTGTACAATGTGTTTTAAGTTAACCAAAAGAAGTTTGGCTACATTTAGGGTTTATGTATGAGAAACGTAATTTGGGACGGTCGCTATTAGTCTTGGGCGGTCGCTATTTAGTCATGTGCGGTCGCGACTTAGGTCGGACTTCTGACCGCGAAACCTACTGTGATAGGGTTTCATCTTTTGATTGTGAAGTGCGGTCGCGACTTAGGTCGGACTTCTGATCGCGAAATCTACTGTGATAAGGTTTCATCGTGTAACTGTATGGCGCGGTCGTATTCAGGTGAGGCGCGACCGCTAGAAGTGTTTTTTTCTGCTTTATTTGAAGCAATTTAATTTTGTAACAAGATTCTCAAATACATGTTAAATAGATCATCCATATGAGTTGTCAAGGATCAAAATAGAGATCATTTGTCTAACATCATTGTTGAGATTGAACAATGTTATATTATGTATTGTGAATGGTAATGTATTATATTGTTTGCATAACGTGACTAGTGTTATGACTTATATAGCGCGAAAGAGGTGATGATCATTCAAAAAGGTACATACAATGTAATTTGTTATGATAAACGTTTTAATAATGAATGATGTTAATGTGTCTTGAGAAATGGTTGAAATGAAATAAATAGACATATTGTTTATATGACGATGAATTTAAGATACATATGCAATGAAATTAATGATGTATGTTCGAATAATGTCATGTTCGTGTAGTTAATGTAATTGGTGTTGTATATATATATATATATATCAATAATGATGTGTATGATGTGAAGCCATTGTGATTGGCTATGATGATTCAAATGTGATATAATTAATGAAATGTGATATGATGATTCAAATGTGCAATGATGATTTAAATGTGATATAAAGCCATTGTGATTGGCAATGATGATTCAAATGAGATGTGAAGCCATTGTGATTGGCTATGATGATTCAATTATGATAAATGAGGCATGTTTGCCTAGATAATGATTCAATTGAGAATGAAATGGATAATGAAATAATAAATGAATTGTGTAACTAATGTGTTATTCGATTTCAGAGTTCTGGGTTTGGAGGCATGCCTATATAAAAAAAAAAGAAGTAACAGTCTTGCCGGGTTGAGGATCTCTTCATTTTGAGTTGAATTGAGATCCAAGAGACTGGGTCTGTTACACTATGAGAAATTGTGATTATGAGATATATGATTGGTAACAGTCTTGCCGGGATGAGGATCACCTCGAGTTTAGCCGAGTTGATGATCCAAGAGACTGGGTCTGTTACGCTATCCATGGATAGAGATATTGATATATGATGCCTACGGGCTTGATAATTATGATTATAGACCAAAGCAGTAACTCTGAACTTTGAATAACATATTAGTGTTTTGGGCCCGAGTCTGTCTTTATTGTCAATGTGAAATGCAAGTATTGAAATATTGATTGTGAGTATTAATACTGAATTATGCTTGGTGAATTGTGAATAATATAATTTTATTAAGTGTAATATGTAAATGAATTGTGATTTATGATTTGTATGATATGTAATTTGTGTATTGCAATAATGAGTGATATGATGTGTAATGTGTGTATTGCAATAATGAGTGGTATGATAGGTAAAGTGTGTATTGCAATAATGATTGGTATGGTATATATATAATGTAGGGGTATTAATATATTGGTTTTGAGTATTGGTGATGCATTGGGGTTGGTGATAATATTATGTATATATGTACATCATATATGAAATTAGCTATGATATATTAAAGATGAAATTAAAAAGAAAAGAAGATATGATAAGAACTAATTATATATTGAATTGATGTATCATTATATGTCAATACTTCTATACTATATGTTTATATCTTTATAGTTGGACCACTAAGCTCTCGGGCTTAGCGCGGGTGTTTATTCGCGCAGGTTTATAGATGGAAGATATGAAGTCTTTTATTATGCCACAAGAAGAGTAAAGTTTGTCGAGACCAACTAGAGGGTAATGCATACATGTATAAATTTTTAATTATCATGTATTTCTGACGAGAGAGTATTTATATGTATAAATGAAGTTTTGATAAAGATAATGATTTTGTAAATGTTATTTAAATTAATGTATTATGGTTTGAACTCTGTTACAGGTTTTTAAAAGGTAACGAAAAGTGACATCCTTATACTTTATATATTTACTGTATGTATACTAGGTATACGTATAGTACTTATATAGGGTATCGGGGTGTTACAATTATTTTGGTATCAGAGCTTAGGTTCGAGATTCTCGGCCTAAGTGAAAAAAAAATTTGAAAAGTTTAAATAAAAGTAAAAAGGAAAAGTTTTGAAATGAAATTTGTAATACATGCATATGCATTGACACCTAGGTTGGTCTCGGATGTGGCATTATATGAATTATAGAATATTTGTGTTATATGAGATGTTCAATATAGTTGATGATATATGTGTATACTATTTTGATGTGATGAGAAATTATGATTGTTGACAATGATGTTGGAAATGAATTATAATTGAGGCATAATGCCTAATTGATTATGAGAAACTAATTGTGAAATGTAATATGATATATGTATATTGATGATGCATATGAAAATGTCATGTTGTGTGCAACATGGAATGTAATGTTGATGTTTATGAGCAATATTATGTAGGACATAATATGAATTGAAACATAAAGAAATGAAAAGGAGAATAAATTTGAAAATGAGTTGAAAATCAAATCAAGATAAGAGTATGTACTTTTTCTTCTATACTTTAAACCTCTTTATAATAAAGTTTATGTTGGTTTTGCTAATGTTGAATTTACTAGACAGCGGAAATTATATCGAATTGTTAAAATTGAAAGTTATGTTATTTAAATGAGGAGAGTATGGTGGAATGTTGAATGAATTGTTTAGTAGAGACAAAGTGTGATTATGTAAAGTTGGGATGTGTATACAGTTAAGGTTGTGTTTAAAGGAAAAAGAGATGATAGTGGTTAAGTAAGAATATAACTTAGTATTGTTACTATAATGCGAGCATAGTAAATTCAATGTTAGAAATGTGAGATGCTTGGATTTTGTGAAAGCTCATGATAATGGTGATAATATGTGATATTTGAGATTTTTTTTAAGTGAGCTTTATGATTGTGGAAATTATATGCTTTAATATTGCTTTGTGATATTTGTAAGATGTTCTTAAAGAAAAAAAAAAGATGAGTTTGGCGAGTTGAAGCTTGAGCGAATTAATAGGTTGAAAAGTTAAAATTTTAGTGGAAATTGTTAAAGATTATTGGGATGTTGATGGTTTAATGTATATACCATACATGGGCTAGGTGAAATGACTAATGTTGCACATGAAAGTATAGTGAATTGAGTAATGTGATTGATAGTATGAGAATTGGTTCTGAAGTAAAAAGGGAAGAGGATGAGTAAACGAAATTGAACCATTTTAAATCATTTTATTGTAAAGAGTAAAAATGGATACGAAAGTATATTAAATGCTTTTAAAGACGAAAGTGAAAGAGATGTCACCTTGAGAATATGACCAAGATGGATGTGAAATATTATTATAGTCAATATATATGTATATATGTTGTGTGAATAAATACTTTACATTATACGGGAAGAATTAGTACTGTAGCAGCTCAGCCCAAAGGCTCTGGGGGTTTCCCCGGATAGGAATGGCTCAGCAGGTGGACTAGGACGGCTGTTACAGTTATAAAGGAACATTTTTAGTGAATGTATGAAAAAGGAAAATAAAACAAGAGTATATAATTAAGTATATACATTTATATGATATGTAAACTGAGTTTCTCAATGTGAATGAAATTATGACATGAATGTGATCTATGAATTTGTATGTGGTATAATTATAGAATTAGTGTTATGGAAATGATGTAGTATGTATTAGTGGACCTAAGAGAGACTAGGACTTGAACTGGGTACAGCTAGATGAGTGATGTGATGGAAGTGAAAATGGAATGGACTTGAGTATTATGGAACAGTGGAGTTTGTGATAGTGAGCATTGAACTTAATTATCATATGATATTTAGAGTTCCAAAGTATTCATATATGGAAAGTTTTATGCAATTATAAATTACAAGAAATTGTAAATGGGTTAGAAATGAAGTGACGAATAAAATTGTATAGCAGCTGCATATGATTGAATATGTATAAAGTAATATTGTTGAAACATGAATTAAGTGGATAAAGATCATATAATCGAGTGCAAATTGGTTTGAAACGGAGTTGGAATGTATTAACTTCTGATATAGCAAAAATGTAAAGAAGGAATGTGTAATTCTTGAAATACATCTTAACCTTGTATTTGTATAGATCGAGAATAAAATTATGAGAAAAACAGTATTGATCTGAAAGTCCTAGGCTTGAATATTAATCTTTTAAAGCCATGTGTTTTGTTTAGTATATTTGATCGGTTAATTTGTTATCCCTGGATTTGGATCTTAGATATAATGATTGTAATACGGATTTGGTGAGGTTGACGATTTTGTTTGAGAAGTATAGTTAAAAGTTATGATGGTTAAAGTTGTACCTTATTATTTTTTTTTATGTTAAGAATTTGGTTATAACTGTGAAGGTAAAGAGAGGAAAAAAAAAATTTTGGAAATGTGTTGAGTTATGGATAATATGACAAAAAGGTAAACAATATATATATATATATATACCAATGATAGGAAATGTGAAGAGATATTAAAAGGGAGAAATTATATTATATGAATGAAAGTTATACTGAATATGTTTATGGTATGTAACTTGAGGTTTAAGGGAATGAACTCAAAGTTTGAGTGAATGAATTATAGATATTAAGTATGATATAACATTTTTATGAAAATTGGTGGAAATTATACTAAGATAATAAAGAATAAACTATGTGTATATTAAAAGATAATTGGAAGTAATTTGTTATCATGATGAATTGGCTGAAAATGGATCGGAAGAGTTCAGGAATTGAAAATAAGTTTGCCCTAATGGAATTAAGTTATATATATACATATATGAATATGGTGAAATTTTATGATGAGTCAAATACATTAATTGTTGGTTGGAGTTGAATAAGATTTGAATATGGATATATTGTGACAGATAGATCAATGGATCTAGAATTGGCTAAGATTATGAATCATTATTGAAATTTATTGTGTATAGTTGTATTAAGAAAATAGTTATTTACATGATAATGTATATGATGTAAATTTTAAAGTATGATTGGACATGAATGAGTGGAGTATAGTAATTGTTAATCATGATAAGAAGAGAAAAAGATTGGTTATCTATAAAATAAGTTGAAAGATAATGTATTAATATGTAAGTTAAGTGAAAAGCATGCTAAAGAAATAACTCCATTTATGAAAAATCAGGATTTTGTTATCTATTGAGAGTGATAAATGTCTATTTAGACAGTGATTGTAATGAAGGGATAATTAATGTTCAGATATAAGTCAATGGTTTTTAATGTTAAAGTTAAGAGAGTAATTATACAGAGGTGAAATAACAAAATATATTAAATATAAAGTTTTGACAAAGTATTATTGTGCTATATGATGATCTGATTCTGGTATAAAGATATTAATAGGAAATGTAATGTGATCTTTTGAATGTTTGATTAAGAAAGTAACCAGATGTATAAACATGTAGAATGATGAGTTATAGAATTTAAAGAAGGTGGTTGATTCTAAAAAGGAGAGTTGGAGTTATATGATTTGATGATATAATGACTTAAGCGTATAATTAACTTCATATGGGAGTTAAGATAGTATTTTGTTAAGAATAAATTGTTATGGTACTGATAATTTCGAGGACGAAATTATTTAAGGGGGAGAGAATTGTAATATCCTCATATATGCCCTAGAAGTTGTGATTATGTTGTTGTTGTTGTTATATAATTGGATTGAATATATGTGTTAAATTACAAGAGAAAAGAAATAGAGAAAAGAATGTTTATGTATATGTGATTTGGGAAAGAATTTAGGATTTAGAGAGAATGGTATATGTTGTGTATATGATGATATATATAACATATAAGTTGGTCAAAATGAAGAGTCAAGGAAAGAAGATATTTATTTTTGTTAAGTGTGAAGTTACTATAAAGGGCATGTAATGAATGGTAATCAAGACAAATGGTATAAGGGTGTTTAGGTAATTACTCTTGTTGAATCACTTGGTGGAGATTTAAAGAGGTGATATTTTGTCTTTTCTTCATTTCCTTCTTCTTCTTCTTCTTCTCTTCTCCACGTTGGTTGGCTCCTCCTTAGACAAGAGAGAGCAAAGTGAGATTTGTTTAATTCTAACATCAAATTGAAGGGAGAATCAAAGGATTTAATTGAAGATTTGTGGAATTCAACAACTTAGGTAAGTTCTTTCTCTTGATTTTCCTTTGTTCTTTTGAAATTGTGTTTGGGATTGGTGAGTTGATATGGATGGTTGATTAAGTGTGTTTGTGATGTGTTTTTAAGCATTAAGTTTTGAAGGAAGTGAATTGTCATTGATTTGGGAAGTGAAGAAGTCTTGGAAAAGGAAGTGTTTAGAAGTGGTGCTTAAGGTAAGTACACACTTGTTTCTCTTGCTAATTGAAGTTGTTTGAAGGTTTAATTGTTATATGTTGGTGATGAAAATGTTGTGATGAGTATGTAAAATAATTGTTAATAATGTTGATTATGTCCATTTGAATGAGGTTATGTTGTGTACAATGTGTTTTAAGTTAACCAAAAGAAGTTTGGCTACATTTAGGGTTTATGTATGAGAAACGTAATTTGGGACGGTCGCTATTAGTCTTGGGCGGTCGCTATTTAGTCATGTGCGGTCACGACTTAGGTCGGACTTCTGACCGCGAAACCTACTGTGATAGGGTTTCATCTTTTGATTGTGAAGTGCGGTCGCGACTTAGGTCGGACTTCTGACCGCGAAATCTACTGTGATAAGGTTTCATCGTGTAACTGTATGGCGCGGTCGTATTCAGGTGAGGCGCGACCGCTAGAAGTGTTTTGTTCTGCTTTATTTGAAGCAATTTAATTTTGTAACAAGATTCTCAAATACATGTTAAATAGATCATCCATATGAGTTGTCAAGGATCAAAATAGAGATCATTTGTCTAACATCATTGTTGAGATTGAACAATGTTATATTATGTATTGTGAATGGTAATGTATTATATTGTTTGCATAACGTGACTAGTGTTATGACTTATATAGCGCGAAAGAGGTGATGATCATTCAAAAAGGTACGTACAATGTAATTTGTTATGATAAACGTTTTAATAATGAATGATGTTAATGTGTCTTGAGAAATGGTTGAAATGAAATAAATAGACATATTGTTTATATGACGATGAATTTAAGATACATATGCAATGAAATTAATGATGTATGTTCGAATAATGTCATGTTCGTGTAGTTAATGTAATTGGTGTTGTATATATATATATATATATATCAATAATGATGTGTATGATGTGAAGCCATTGTGATTGGCTATGATGATTCAAATGTGATATAATGAATGAAATGTGATATGATGATTCAAATGTGCAATGATGATTTAAATGTGATATAAAGCCATTGTGATTGGCAATGATGATTCAAATGAGATGTGAAGCCATTGTGATTGGCTATGATGATTCAATTATGATAAATGAGGCATGTTTGCCTAGATAATGATTCAATTGAGAATGAAATGGATAATGAAATAATAAATGAATTGTGTAACTAATGTGTTATTCGATTTCAGAGTTCTGGGTTTGGAGGCATGCCTATATAAAAAAAAAAGAAGTAACAGTCTTGCCGGGTTGAGGATCTCTTCATTTTGAGTTGAATTGAGATCCAAGAGACTGGGTCTGTTACACTATGAGAAATTGTGATTATGAGATATATGATTGGTAACAGTCTTGCCGGGTTGAGGATCACCTCGAGTTTAGCCGAGTTGATGATCCAAGAGATTGGGTCTGTTACGCTATCCATGGATAGAGATATTGATATATGATGCCTACGGGCTTGATAATTATGATTATAGACCAAAGCAGTAACTCTGAACTTTGAATAACATATTAGTGTTTTGGGCCCGAGTCTGTCTTTATTGTCAATGTGAAATGCAAGTATTGAAATATTGATTGTGAGTATTAATACTGAATTATGCTTGGTGAATTGTGAATAATATAATGTTATTAAGTGTAATATGTAAATGAATTGTGATTTATGATTTGTATGATATGTAATTTGTGTATTGCAATAATGAGTGATATGATGTGTAATGTGTGTATTGCAATAATGAGTGGTATGATAGGTAAAGTGTGTATTGCAATAATGATTGGTATGGTATATATATAATGTAGGGGTATTAATATATTGGTTTTGAGTATTGGTGATGCATTGGGGTTGGTGATAATATTATGTATATATGTACATCATATATGAAATTAGCTATGATATATTAAAGATGAAATTAAAAAGAAAAGAAGATATGATAAGAACTAATTATATATTGAATTGATGTATCATTATATGTCAATACTTCTATACTATATGTTTATATCTTTATAGTTGGACCACTAAGCTCTCGGGCTTAGCGCGGGTGTTTATTCGCGCAGGTTTATAGATGGAAGATATGAAGTCTTTTATTATGCCACAAGAAGAGTAAAGTTTGTCGAGACCAACTAGAGGGTAATGCATACATGTATAAATTTTTAATTATCATGTATTTCTGACGGGAGAGTATTTATATGTATAAATGAAGTTTTGATAAAGATAATGATTTTGTAAATGTTATTTAAATTAATGTATTATGGTTTGAACTCTGTTACAGGTTTTTAAAAGGTAACGAAAAGTGACATCCTTATACTTTATATATTTACTGTATGTATACTAGGTATACGTATAGTACTTATATAGGGTATCAGGGTGTTACAAGAAGTGTTCTTTTTGTCTAGATAGGGTTGTTTTTCTTGGTTTTGTTGTAAGTATGCAGGGAATTGAAGTTGATCAAGAGAAGGTGAAAGCTATCCATGAGTGGCCGAATCCTTCAAGTGTGACAGAAGTGAGGAGTTTTCACGGATTGGCAAGCTTCTATAAGAGATTTGTCCCTAATTTCTCTACATTGGAAGCCCCCTTAACTAGCATAATCAAGAAAGAAGTGGGATTCATTTGGGGCAAGGAGCAACAAGAAGCATTTGATGCTTTGAAAGAGAAGCTTTCTAATAAACCCGTTTTAGCTTTACCTAACTTTGATTCTACTTTTGAAATTGAACGTGATTCTTCTGGTGAATGTATTGGAGCTATTTTGATGCAAGAGAAGAAGCCCATTGCATACTTTAGTGAAAAGCTTAATGGAGCAAAGCTAAATTATTCAACTTATGACAAGGAGCTATATGCTTTGGTTAGAGCATTGGAAGTATGGGAGCATTATTTGCTGCCCAAGGAATTCGTGATCCATTCAGACCATGAATCATTGAAGCATTTGAGAAGGCAAGGCAAGTTGAATAAAAGACATGCAAAAAGGGTAATGAAGATTGAGAAGTTTCCTTATGTGATCAAATACAAGCAAGGTAAAGACAATGTAGTGGAAGATGCACTTTTAAGGAGGTACGCTTTACTTAATGTTTTGAGTACTAAATTGCTTGGATTTGAATGTATAAAGGACTTATATGTTGGTGATTCTGATTTTGGCAATGTTTATGATGCTTGTGAGCTTGGTGCTTTTAATTCTTTCTATAGACATGATGGGTTTTTATTTAAGGGTTCGAAATTATGCATGCCTAGATGTTCTATGAGAGATTTGCTAGTATTAGAATCACATTGTGGGGGTTTGATGGGGGCATTTTGGAGTTGATAAGACTTTAGACATGTTGAATGAACACTTTTATTGGCTGAATATGAAAAGGGATGTAATTCGGATTTGTAAGGCTTGTTTGGCTTATAGGCAAGCTATGTCTAAGTCTATGCCTCATGGTTTGTATATGCCATTGCCCGTTCCTAGTTCTCCTTGGATGGACATTAGTATGGACTTTGTTTTAGGATTACTAAGGACTAAGAGGGGGAGAGATAGCATATTTGTGGTTGTTGATAGGTTTAGTAAGATGGCACACTTTATCCCATGTCATAAGAGTGATGATGCTAGTTTAGTGGCCGAACTCTTCTTTAGGGAGGTGGTTCGAATTCATGGGATACCAAAATCCATAGTTTCTGATAGAGACACCAAGTTTTTGTCTCACTTTTGGCGTGTGCTTTGGGGAAAGTTAGGTATGAAGTTGTTATTTTCCACCACGTGTCATCCTCAAATGGATGGACAAACAGAAGTAGTAAACAGAACTTTAGGTACAATGTTGAGAGCTTTAGTGGGTAAGAATTTGAGTTCTTGGGAAGATTGTTTACCATTTATTGAGTTTACTTATAATCGTGCTATTCATTCTTCTACAGGATATTCACCTTTTGAGCTTGTTTATGGTTTTAACCCACTAACAGTTTTGGATGTTGTTTCTTTACCTTCTCATGAGCTTGTTAGTTTAGATGGTGAGAAGAAAGCTAAATTGGTGAAAGAGATGCATGTGAAAGCAAGGGTGAATATTGAGAAAAGGAACAAGAGATATGATGATTCTACAAATAGAGGGAGACGTGAAATAAAGTTTCAAGTAGGAGATTGGGTTTGGGTGCATTTTCAAAAAGGTAGGTTTCCTAACCAAAGGAAAAACAAGTTGCAAGCAAGGGGAGATGGTCCATTCCAAGTGCTGGAGAAGATTAATGGCAATGCCTACAAGATCGACTTACCAGGTATGTATAATGTTAGTGCTACTTTCAATGTAAGTGATCTTTCTCCTTTTGATGATGCAGATTTGAGGACAAATCTTTTTGAAGAGGGGAGAATGATGCAAGAAAGGATCCCTTGAAGCTAGCAAGTGGACCAATCACTAGGAGCAAAGCAAAGAGATATCAAGCTAGTATGGCTTTGCATATTCAAGAAGAGAATTTCAAAGAGCTTCTGATGCAAGAAAGGATCCCTTAAAGCTTTCAAGTGGACCAATCACTAGGAGCAAGGCAAAGAGATATCAAGCTAGTATGGCTTTGCATATTCAAGAAGAGATTTCCAAAGAGCATCAAGAATTATCATTCAAGAAGATGGAGATAGAGCTTGAAGAAGGCACACCAAAGCTGATTATGATGCTTAGTGTGGAAGCTAAAGGCTAGCTAAAGAAAGGTCCAACGTGCAAGAAAGGTCAATGGGGGTTCATATAAAGCCTTGGGAAGTAATTTAAGGCCCATGGATAGCCCAAATAGTGTGGGGCGTTTCTTATGTTGAAGGGATTAGTTTGGTTGTTTCCATACTTTATATTTTCCTTAGTGGATTAGGATTTTGTTTCCATACTTTATATTTTCCTTAGTGGATTAGGATTTTGTTTCCATACTTTTATGTTTTCCTTATGCAATTAGGAATGTTTTCCTTATGCAATTAGAAATGTTTTCCTTATGCAATTAGGAATGTTTTAGTTTTCCATATGCAATTAGGAATTTTGTAACCCTTATTTAAGGGCACATTAGGCCGAATTTCAGACAACAACAATTAATAAAAATTTTCGAATTCTTCTACAAGTTATTCTTGTGAATTTTCGTGTGAGAGAGATTAGAGTGGATTCTTTAATTATTTCTTTGCATCAAGAATTAGGTTTACTTATCAACAAGAGTTGTGGCGTTTTCCTTCTTCTTACCAACTAAATCCTTCAATCATAGTGAGTTCGCATCTCTTTATAGGCTTTGGGTTCCTTAGGAGGTGATTATCAAGTTTTAAGGAGTTCTCTACCAATGTTATACGTTGGGTTTGCTGCCATTGTTGCTAAGGGTCCGCGTCATTTGGTATCAGAGCCTTGCTACAAGGTAATTTTTATCTACTATGTCTTTCTAGGGTTTGTTAATTTAGGTCTTTTAAATTTCTGCGTTTTAGGGTTCTTAGATTGTCTAGTCTTTAATTTTAAAAAAAGGGTCATATATCAATTCTGATCAAGGCCGAATTGAAGGAGGGTATTCTTAGGGTGAAAACAAAACCTAGGAAAGGATTCTTGGAGAATTTTGAAACCAAGAAATAGGGTTCTTGAAAGAAAGCAAATGCTAGAGTTTGTGTTCAAGTTTTATTTCGATTTGGTCTTAAGTGAATTTGGGGTTGCGAATTAAGTCCAGATTTTGAAAAGTCCTTGGGAGTAAATTAAGTCCCGAATCAAGGGGATAGTGAGAGGAAGCAAAAAAAAAAAAGAGTACAAAACCACCTCAACAAAAATTGTTTGATATTCTTGCTATTTGGGTGCTAAGGATCAGATCTAGGTGGGTGAGAAGTAATAAAATTTTTGGGCTAAAAATTTCACCTTTTGAGGGGCTTTTGGAATTCGAAAATCAGACCTTAATATTCATGTTATTTGAGTGTTACAGGTGGGAATTAGAGTCTAGAAGCTAGCGTTTTGGGAAGAATTGATTAGGTCCATAAAGCAGCTTACCAAGTGTGGGTTGTTTTTGATTCATTATATCCAAAATTTTCTTGTTTATTGTCTTCATTGTTTTTAATTTCTTTATCTAGTTTTTAATTCCATTACATTGCTAAGTATCATTTGCTTGTGTCGATTTCTTGGTTTTATATCATGTAGTGCAAATTACCTTGCATTGCCTCCGGATACTTGTCTTGTTTTCTATCTAGTTCTAGGATTTAGGTTCTAGTTTCTTGAACGACTTGGAAATTGTTGTTTGGTGAGCTTGGTTCTGAAGTGCAATCAAGGAAGACAAGAAAAGTGAGGTAATTCTAAACACTTGAGTGAATTTCAATTATTACTAATCTTGTTTCTTTGAGTTTGTTTGTTTGTTAACATGGCTGGAAAAGGAGAAGAGACTAGCAAAGAAGGAGCTATGGCGGAAAGCTTGGCTAGGCTTAATGAGACTTTGGCAGCAATGCTTGGTCGAATGGAGATGATGGATACTATATTGTAAGAGAATGCAGCACGACAAGCACAACAAATTCAGCAAGTGCAACAAGGGCAGCCAACTGCACATCCAAATCCCATAATGCGAGCTAGAAGAGTGCTTAGGAGAGAAGGGCAAGGAAATCTTGAAGCCCTAGAAGCAGTCGAAAGGGTAGAAGATGAAGATGAAGGTGGAAATCAACCTACCACTGATGGTGACCTTACTTCCATCAAGATGAAGATTCCTTCCTTTAAAGGGAAGAACAATGCAGAAGAGTTCATAGAATGGGAGAGGAAAGTTCAGTAGATTTTCGAATGCCATAATTACACCGAAGAGAAGAAATCAGTTTTGGCAGCCGTAGAGTTCAAGGGGTATGCTACCTTTTGGTGGGATCAATTGAAAGCTAATAGAAGAGGGAAAGGTATGAGGCCTATTCCTGAATGGGCAACCTTGAAAGAACTAATGAGGAGCCGATTTGTACCATCTCACTGCATTCGGGATTCGTACAATCGACTAGCAAGACTAGTTCAAGGTGGAAGAAGTGTGGAAGAGTACTACAAAGAGATGGAGATGATCATGGCTAGGGCAAATATTGATGAAGATGAAGACAAGAAGATGTCACGATTTCTTGGGGGATTGAATTTGAACATAGCCAATGAATTGGAGATGTATGAATTCAACACAATGGAAGAGTTAGTTCAAAAGGCCATGAAGATAGAGAGAAGATTGAAGAATAAAGCTATTTCGAAAACTGGCTACTCTAAAGCTAGTGGAAATTTTTCAAACTTCAAGGGTTCAAGTTCGAGTGGAAGTTCCTACAAAGGGGATTATAAGGGTTCTTTCCAAAAGAATTCTTCCTACAATCCTAATTTCTAGAAGCCGAATGATGGGGATGCAAAAACAGCCAAGGAAACACCTTCTAGACCTACTCCGAGTAGGGAAATTAAATGCTACAAGTGTTTGGGAAGTGGACACATTGCTTCTCAATGTCCGAATAAGAGGGTGATGATTGCTACCCATGAAGGGGAAATTGAATTAGAATCTGAGCATGAAGAAGAAGAGGAGGCCGAATGTGGTGATAGGGCTGAGTATGATGAAGAGGCTTGGGAGAATCAAGTCGTGAATGCTGAACATGGAGAGATGCTTGTTACTAGAAGAGCCTTGAATATTCAAGTCAAGGAAGAAGGCTTGGATCAAAGGGAGAATCTTTTCCACTCTAGGTGTTTGGTGAATGGTAAGGTTTGTACACTTATCATTGATGGTGGAAGTTGTACCAATGGTTCTAGTACTACAATGGTGGACAAATTAGGGTTAACTTGTTTTAAACATCCCAATCCTTACAAGTTGCAATGGTTCAATGACGCTGGGGAAGTAAAAGTGTTGAAGCAAGTCAAGGTACCATTCTCCATTGGGTGGTATAAAGATGAGGTTTAGTGTGATGTAGTGCCAATGCAAACTAGACATTTGCTATTAGGAAGACCATGGCAGCATGATAGAAGGGCACAACATGATGGATTTTCTAATAAGTTTACCTTTACTTATGATGGAAAGAAGGTTGTTCTAGCACCATTATCACCTCAAGAGGTGTATGAAGATCAGAAGAGGATGCTAGAGAGGGAGAAAGAAGTTTCGGCCAACATGAACCAAGTGAGTGAAGTGCAGAAAGGGAAAAGAGACCGAGAGTCAAAAGAAAGTAAGCAAACAAATAAATGGCCCATTCCAAGTGCTGGAGAAGATTAATGACAATGCCTACAAGATTGACTTACCAGGTACGTATAATGTTAGTGCTACTTTCAATGTAAGTGATCTTTCTCCTTTTGATGATGCAGATTTGAGGACAAATCTTTTTGAAGAGGGGGAGAATGATGCAAGAAAGGATCCCTTGAAGCTAGCAAGTGGACCAATCACTAGGAGCAAGGCAAAGAGATATCAAGCTAGTATGGCTTTGCATATTCAAGAGGAGATTTCCAAAGAGCTTCAAGAATTATCATTCAAGAAGATAGAGATAGAGCTTGAAGAAGGCACACCAAAGCTGATTATGATGCTTAGTGTGGAAGCTAAAGGCTAGCTAAAGAAAGGTCCAACGTGCAAGAAAGATCCATGGGGGTTCATATAAAGCCTTGGAAAGTAATTTAAGGCCCATGGACAGCCCAAATAGTGTGGGGCATTTCTTATGTTGAAGGGATTAGTTTGGTTGTTTCCATACTTTATATTTTCTTTAGTGGATTAGGATTTTGTTTCCATACTTTATATTTTCCTTAGTGGATTAGGATTTTGTTTCCATACTTTATGTTGTCCTTATGCAATTAGGAATGTTTTCCTTATGCAATTAGGAATGTTTTCCTTATACAATTAGGAATGTTTTAGTTTTCCATATGCAATTAGAAATTTTGTAACCCTTATTTAAGGGCACTATTAGGCCAAATTTCAGACAACAACAATTAATAAAATTTTTTGAATTCTTCTACAAGTTCTTCTTGTGAATTTTCGTGTGAGTGAGATTAGAGTGGATTCTTTAATTCTTTCTTTGCATCAAGAATTAGGTTTACTTATCAACAAGAGTTGTGGCGTTTTCCTTCTTCTTACTAACTAAATCCTTCAATCATAGTGAGTTCGCGTCTCTTTATAGGCGTTGGGTTCCTTAGGAGGTGATTATCAAGTTTCAAGGAGTTCTCTACCATTGTTATATGTTGGGTTTGTTGTCATCGTTGCTAAGGGTTCGCGTCAGCTTCAAGAATTATCATTCAAGAAGATGGAGATAGAGCTTGAAGAAGGCACACCAAAGCTGATTATGATGCTTAGTGTTGAAGCTAAAGGCTAGCTAAAGAAAGGTCCAACGTGCAAGAAAGGTCCATGGGGGTTCATATAAAGCCTTGGGAAGTAATTTAAGGCCCATGGACAGCCCAAATAGTGTGGGGCATTTCTTATGTTGAAGAGATTAGTTTGGTTGTTTCCATACTTTATATTTTCCTTAGTGGATTAGGATTACTTTATATTTTCCTTAGTGGATTAGGATTTTGTTTCCATACTTTATATTTTCCTTAGTGGATTAGGATTTTGTTTCCATACTTAATGTTTTCCTTATGCAATTAGGAATGTTTTAGTCTTAATTTTCCATATTTAATTAATAATTTTGTAACCCTTATTTAAGGGCACTATTAGGCCAAATTTAATATACAACAATTAATAAAAATTTTCGAATTCTTCTACAAGTTCTTCTTGTGAATTTTCATGTGAGAGAGATTAGAGTGGATTCTTTAATTCTTTCTTTGCATCAAGAATTAGGTTTACTTATCAACAAGAGTTGTGGCATTTTCCTTCTTCTTACCAACTAAATCCTTCAATCATAGTGAGTTCGCATCTCTTTATAGGTGTTGGGTTTCTAGAAAAAAGTTTAGGACACAAGGAAGGTACTAGAGGAGTTCTACTTAAAAAGAATGAGAAGATGATTTTTTCTTCACTTGAAGAGGTGTTTATCAAAGCTCTAGTCATGAGACTACTCCAAGGGAAGCCGGAGTTGATCATGTTCATAGGGAAGCTAATTCTATATTTCAAGATCTTTGCTGATGTTACTGAGCTGGTGAAATAGGTAAAGAAGAGCCTTGTCTTGCCAGCTGACAAGGAATCCAACCAAGAATAAAAGAAGGAAGTTATCTTGAAGATTTAGAAGGCCGCAGAGGAGATTGCTGCTCTCATTGAAGAACAGTTTGAAAGTCTTATAATTTATGATTATGAGAATAATTACTCTATTTTTTATTTTGATTTGTCTACTCTTGTGAGGATTATGATGTTTTTCATTTCCAAAATGAATGTAATAAAGTCTGATTTTGCTTACTTGTGTGATATTTTTCCTGATGGTTACATACATTCGTGTGGTGATTACATGAGCATTTTTAATATTAACTCTGTTAATAGACAATCATTAAATTTTGAAATAACCAATAATCCTAAAAATATTAGCATGGCATCCAACCTTACTCCTGAAGAGAGAGATATTTTAAAAAATATTCAAAAAATATGAAGAAGTCTTTGCTTGGTCTTATGAGGATATGCCTGAAATTGATAGAGATACTGTAACATTTGTAATTTTTAAAAATAAATTAAATAAATGAAATGAATAATTTAAATGGAAAATTGAAGGATTTTAAGTGAAAAAAATAAAGTGTATATATGAAATATATATTAAATAAATACAACATATACAAAAGTCAAAAGTCAAATGGCAAAATGGTAATTATACTTTGTAAAATTAAAATTATGTAAATAAATTAATTTTGAATGGAGAAGGGAAATTATGGTTTTTTAAATAAATAAATAATTAAGTAATTAATTAAAAATATAATAAAATAATATATATATATATATATATAAAGTCATTTTTGAAAGTAGAAAGAGAGGTAAATTCAAAAGTCTTCTTCATCTTCTTCTTCTTCCTTAGGAGGCCGAACCTGCATGTGAGTGTAAGAGAGATTTCTTCATCTTCCAAGCTTCATCAATTGAAGGAATTAACAAGATTTAAGTGGAATTTTGGTGATTTCCTCTTGAAATAGTAAGTTTCCAACTTATTTCTTTGGATTTCCATGAAGTTTTGGATATGTTGAGTTTGGAATTTTGTCTTAGCATGATTTAATGGCTTGAATGGATATATATGAAGTTATTTTGATTAGTTATTAATGATTTTAAAGTTGGATTGAAGAAATGAGTAAGTTTGCATTGAGTTTGGTGGAAGAGCTAATTTAGGGTTATGTAAATTTTGGATTTGTGAAATCATAGTATTTTAATTGTGCAAATTGATTCTTAATGTGTTTTTTTAATGCATAAACAAGGATTTTTGATGCATAAAGTCAAGGATTTTTTTGGATAAGGTAGTGTTGAATTTAGGGTTTTGGAAGGGAATTTTCAAAGAATTGGTACTTATTTTATTTTAATGTTTAAATCATGTTATTTAATGATATAAGTGATGGAAATAAGCTTGAATTAATAATTGGAATGAGTTGGAATGAAGAACCTCAAATGATGAAGGTTATGGCATTTTAGGGTTTTATTTAAAGTATATGTGTTTATTTAATGTAATTAATTAAAACATGTTATAATATGTTTTGAATGATATAAATAATCTTAAAACACCAATTTAATTGGATTAACATGGTTTTCCAATGTTAAAATAAGATTAGGCATAATTTTGGAATTTTTTTTGGAGGGAGATTTAATTAGGGTTTTATGCTTGTAATGCCTTAAAATATGATTTTAAATGATAGTATTTATTCACATTTTGATTAGGCATTAAGGAGAAGTGGATTTCCCAACCCTAGTATTGAAGGTCAAGTTGGAAGTGAAGGTTGGAGGAAGATTTTTAGCTTGCATTTGAGTGCTTGTTAAGGTATGTACAAGCTTTTGATAAATGGGATATGTTTGCATTACATTTGGCCTAACACGTTTTGGATGGAAAATGTGTTAAGCTACTTGGTGGCTTGAACATTCATGAATATTGAGTTATAACATGTGAATTGTTATGTATGCATTATATGCATTATGAGAAGCCATTATTAATGGCTAAATTGAATAAAATGTGATTTATGTGCATTATGTGAGAATGACCCAAAAATATTTGGGTGATGTGATTTTAATGTGAAATGAGATACATTGTGATGAAATCATGAGATATGATGAATTAAAATAAATTGACATTGATGTGAATAAGAAAAATGAGAAAATAAGGCAATGTGATGAGAAAAATAAGAAATTGAGACAATGTGATAAGAAAAGTTGATTATGGGAAACATGTATTATTTGTGTGCCTATTATGTTATTCAATTTCTAGAGTTTTGTGTTTTGCGGCATGCCTTTGAGGTTATCCTCATTATTTGCCTTCAAGGCTAGATGCTATGCATCACTAATATATGATTTACCTTCCGGGCTAGATGCTAGGCGTCACTGATATATGATTTGTCTTCGGGCCTAGATGATAGGTGTCACTGATAAATGATTTGCCTTCGGGGTTAGACACTTAGTGTCAATATGGACCAAAACAGTAACTCTGAAATTGAATGATATATTAGTCTGTTTGGGCCCATGTTTGTATATGCGTTAATGTGAATTATAAAATGATTAAAGATTATGTTTTAAATGTAATTGTATGCCACATTGTGACATCACATACAAAAGCTTTATGCATTGGCATTATATTAAAGTTTTATTATTATTAAGGTTTGTACCGCTACACTTTTAGCTTAGTGCAATTATAATTCATCGCACAGGTGACATGGATGATCTGGTAGATCCTGAGGGTTCTTATAGGACTGGTAGGGTCTAGCTATGTGGTGATTTTGCTACTTTGGGATATATTCATTTGCCACCATGTATATATTTTAAATTATAATACATTTTGATATTTTATGGTTATGTTTTGAGTACTTTGTAAATTATAAAGAATATTTTGGACAAATTGTATAATGTGGGTTGTATATATATGTGTTTGATATATATATATATATATATGCATATGAAGGAAATTGAGAAGTTGGGGTGAAGTGTGTGATTTGTTTTATTGGGAGTGTGTTTTTATGTAGGTCGAGTAATTGTTGAATTTTTGGGATGCCCTATTTACAGATAAAACTCTGGCAAATTTTTCTCTGAGATTTTCATATAAAATGCTTATTTTGTAATTTATAACTAATAAAAAATATTTTATTACTATTTAAATATACATTTTAATGTGTTTGAGAATTTAAATTGGAAATATGAAAATTTTTATTAAATTGGGTTATGGCATTCTTATAATTTCTGTGCATATTTTATTTATATTGGATATATGTATTATACATATATAGGGTATAAGGGTGTTACAGATATCCAACATATGATTCCTACTTATACTCATATGAAACTTGGTAAACAAAAGTTGAGGCATTTAAGGCTAGAATGGGTAGAGTTTATCAAAGAAGAAGTCACCAAGCAGATACAAGTTAAATTCCTTTAAGTGATAGATGGTTCCCGTGCCAAAGAAAGATGGGAGATTTAGGGTTTGTGTAGGCTATAATAATTTGAACAAGGCTTCCCCTAAAGATGACTTTCCTTTACCCCACATAGATGACCTTATCGATAGTGCAAACTCTAGTGTGCTACACTCATTTGTAGATGGATTTTCTAGATATAATCTAGTGTTCATGGCCTAAGAGGATAAAGCTAAAACTGCTTTCATTACTATATGGGGTATATTTTGTTATAGGGTAATGCCGTTTGAATTAAAGAATGCTGGAACAACCTATTAGAGAATGGCCACTACCTTGTTTCATGATATAATGCATAAGGAGTTTGAAGTTTATGTTGATGATATGATGGTGAAGTTAGATACAAGAGAACAATATTTTTGAAACTTAGAGATCTTCTTTGAGAAAGTAGCAAAGTATAATCTAAGGTTAAACCCAAAGAAGTATGTGTTTGGGGTTATTCGGGTAAGATGCTGGGGCATATGATTGACCCAAATGACAATGAGATTGACCTTGATATGGTTAACGCAATCAGGGATATGACAGCCCCTAAAATGGAGAAAGAAGTTCAGGGGTTTATTGAAAGGTTATAATATATCAGTAGATTCATCGCAAAGCTCACCACAATTTGTGAACCTATCTTTAAATTGCTTAGAAAGAACCAATCGATACTGTAGAATGAGGAGTGTCATAAAGCCTTTGAGTGCATAAAAGAATATTTATTGAGTCCACCTGTCTTGAAACCACCTAAACATGGTAGACCATTGATCCTAGAGTTAGTAGTAGAAGAACAGTCAATAGGGGCAATTCTGGCCCAAGCTGATGAATCAGGAGTCAAGTATGTGATTTATTATTTGAGTAGAAAGCTTTTGCCTTATGAAATTAAGTATAATATCATTGAAAAGACTTGTATGGTGTGGTGTGGTCGTCTAAGAAGTTAAGACATTACTTTTAGTCTTATAGTGTGCAAGTAATTTCTAGGATGGATCCAGATAAATATTTTAGAGAGACACTCTTATTGATTGAAAAGTATGGCCGATGGTTGATAATTTTAAAAGAATTTGAGATTGAGTATATAACCAGGATAACCATCAAAGGTAGAACATTAGCAGAATTCTTGATTCAACAAACATTGTCGGATAATAAGAAAGTGGTTTTAGAATTTCCATATGAACATTTAAAGGCCATAGAACTACAAGGATGGAAGATGTATTTTGATGGAACAATAAATAGAAAGGGAGCTGGTTTGGGAGTGATATTAGAATCACCTAAAGGAGAACTCATCCCTCAAGCTAAGAAGTTAGGGTTCAGGGCAACTAACAATATGGTAGAGCATGAAGCATGCATTTTTTGTTCAGAAACCTTGATGATTATGAGGATTGATAAAGTATAAGTTTTTTGTGATTCATTGCTAGTGGTATCCCAAGAAAATGGAGAGTAAGAGGTAAAGGAAGAAACGTTGAAGGCATACCATAATTACTTAACCATAGTGAGGAAGAACTTCAAGGATTGTAAGTTTATACACCTGCGGAGAGAAGAAAACCAGATGGCTGATGCCCTAGCCATACTAGCTTAGTATGGGAAGATCCTGTCAAATTATTCCTTAAAACTCTAGTTTTGACTAGTTCAATAGCTCCTTGCTATGAGTATGCAACAGTCATAGAAACTAATGCAGACCATGATGCATGGTATGGACCATAAGACAATTCTTGAAAAATAGAAAATACCCGTTAGGGGCAACAAGGGAAGAAATGAGAGATATAAGGCAGTGGTCTTTGCAATACATCACATTTCAAGGAGAGTTGTATCAAAGATGGCCCGACTGAGTGCATTTAATTTGTTTAAGAAGTCTAAAGTTGGGCATATCATGTCAGAAATACATGCGAGAAGCTGTAGGCCCCATATGAGTGGTTTTGCTTTGGTTAGGAAGATAATTTGGCAAGGTTATTATTGGTTGACCATAGAAAAGGATTGCATTGTTTTCATGAAGAAGTGCTAGCATGTTGTAGACCCTTAATTTTTGACCCAGTCCGGTCCGTTATTTTTTATATAGTCCAAAATAATTTTTATGGTATTTTAATTAAATAATATTTATTTTAGTATTTATTTTTATAAGTTTTAATAAAATAAAAATAATAATAATAATAATAATAAATAAATAAATAAAAATCGGGCCCATGCTTATGTATGCATTTATGTGAATTAGTAAATGATGAAAAAATATGTTTAAAAGTGAGCTTGGATGCCACATTGTGACATAGCATAAAAGCATTATGCATTGGCATTGTATTTAAATTTTATTGTTATCAAAGTTTGTACCGCTAGGCTTTTAGCTTAGTGCGATTGTAACTTATTGCGTAAGTGATAGAGGTGATCTGGTTGAGCCAGAGAGTTCTTCTAGATCGGGTCGGGACTAGATTTGAGTTGATTATAGAGTTAATTTTTGGAGCATCAAGATCAGAGACACTACCAGCATGTATATATTTTATATTATAGAGTACATTGTGATATTATGTACATTATGCTATATTTTTGAAGTATATAATGTAGATTATAAAGAATATTTTGGATAAATTATATAATGTAGGTTTTACATATGTTTTGATAAATATATATGTATATATATGTATAAATGTTTGAGAAATATGGAGAACTTAAGAAGTGTTGGGGAAATGTGAGATGTAGTGTATATTGCGAGTGTTTTTGGTGCAGGTTGTGTTTTGTTGGAATTCGAAAATATCCAAATTACAGATAAAATTCTGACGAATTTTTTTCAGAGATTTTTATGAAAAATACTTATTTTGGAACCTATGATTTATTAAGAATATTTTATTTGTTATTATAATACACATTTTATAGTATTTGGGATTTTTAAATTTGAAATGTGAATTTTTATTAAACCGGATTGTGGCATTTTTATACCGTATATGTATGTTTTACATATATGAGGTATATGTATTATACGTATATAGGATATAAGGGTGTTACAAATATAACACATTCAATTCATACAATGTGTTATGCTAAAGAGAAACCAATGCAATTAAATATCTTATATACTAAATGTCACGGGATTTCTTTCTCACAAGCTCAAAACCCATGTGGCACTAGCAAACTTTACCCAATACTTGAAAGAATACTAGTCATCCTTCCCTCGAAATGCTTGCCTAACTTAGACAAGTTAAATGTGAAAGCTAAGTAATAAAGAAAGCAACTCAACAACAAGAGAAGAAGAGAGAATTGGGAGAATGCTTGAAAGCTCTTATTACTCAAAGAACTTGGATTTCTTGGATGGTTACAACAAATGAATCCTACCCCTATTTATACTACTCCATCCCCTCAATGGACGGTGGTGATCAATTTGATCCAACGACCTATATTAAAGTTATGCGTAATTCCTAGCATATTCCTTTGAATATTCTATGGCATCTTCCTAAGACATTATGATATGTCTGAGGGTTTGGAGGGTTGTGGATCTGGTTCGACAAGGTGGCACATAAAGTCGAAAAAGACTAATGAGCCCATATTTGATCCAAATAAAGGAAATGGGTGCACCTCTGCTGACAGCTTAAGCTTTTGGTAGAAATGGTTAGCGTTCTTTTCGGTTAAGTGAGCTGGTGTAGAGTAAGTACCAGGATGGGTGACCTCCTGGGAAGGGCTTGGCCCAGCCGCATCATTTGGTATTAGAGCCTGGTTATCGGGTCTGGTCCCACTGCTCCAGGTTCGAGAATGAACCTCCTTAAAGAGGGAGGGAATGATATGTCCAAGGGTTAGGAGAATTGTGGAACAGGTTCGACAATGTGGCACATAAAGTCGAAAGAGACTGGTTGATACGAATTAGCCACGAGGCAAGGATCCATTGGTGCTTCTAAATGGGCCATTGACTAGGAGCAGAGCTAAGAAGTTTGGAGCAGCTATGGGATTGCATATTCAATATCAAATTTCAAAGGAAGTTGTAATATCCTCATGTATGCCCTAGAAGTCTTGGTTATGTTGTTGTTATTGTTGTTGTTTTATATTGCAAGAGAAAGAAATGAGGGAAGATGTTTGTGTATATGTGTTTTGAGAAAGAATTTAGGGTTTAGAGAGAGTGGTATATGTTGTGTATATGATGATATATATAACATATACATTGGTCAAAAGGGTTGGTCAATGCAAGAGGATATTTTATGTGGAATGTGCAATTACTTAATTGGGCTTATAAGAGACAAAAGCTAAGTTAAATGATGAGGGGTATTTGAGTAATTGCTTGAAGTGGAATGCATGGTGGAGATTAAAAGAAGAAAAGGTGTTTGACTTGTGCATTTTCTTCTTTCTTTCTTGAAGAGGCCGGCCATTGAAGAGAAGAGAGAGCAAGAGAGGTATTCATGGTGCTAGAAGCAAATTGAAGAAGCAATCAAAGGATTTGACAAGAGAATTGTGGAATTTCTTTATCTTATGTAAGAAATCTCTTGAATTCCTTTGTTAATTTTGAGGTTATGTCTAAATTGAATTGTGATTTGTTGATGTGATGATTTGGTGTGTTTGATATGTGTTTGTAAGTGTTGGAATTGATTTAAAGTTAAAAGATTGAATTGGTATTAATTTGGTTGTGAATATGGTTAGATATGTGAAGGTTAATTGTGAAAGATCAAGTGGGAAGTTGGTTTTAGGGTTTGGTATTGGTGAATGTTTTAATGTAATGTTTATGGGTTGTTTAAGTGGTTAATGTGATGAATATGTAAGATATGTGTTAATAACATTGATTAAAATCAATTGAATGAAGTTATTGTTGTGCAAAGGGTGTGAAAATGCATTTGGAAAAGTGTTGGTTTTGATTAGGGTTGTGTTCTTGAGTGACACGGCCAGAATCAATGAGAGACAAATTTGGGTGACACGGCCAAGGTGGAGGGATTTTGGCCGTGTTGGATAGGTTTTGGGGTGACACGGCCACTGGCTTGGCCGTGTCCCTTGAATGTGTTTGCTACTGCCTAAGTTGGATTGAGAGACACGGCCGTGTCATCTGCCCGTGTTGGCTACTGGATTTTATGGTTGAGAGACACGGCCACAAGCTTGGCCGTGTCCCTCAAATGTGCTGCCTGTGTCCCTCAAATGTATTGGTTAATGTTTTTATTTTTGGTTCTTTTTGCATTACTTTGATTCTTTAAAGGTTGTATTGCTCCTAAACCTAAACATAAACACTTTAAACATACTTCAAACACAAGAATGACCTAATCAAACATATGTGGAAGATCCCAAAGCTATGAATGATGTAGATTGTTCTTTGCCCTAATTGCATTGTTGAGATTGAACAATGGTATGTTATATGTAATGTGAATCTTGTAAATGATAATGTGTGTTATGAATAATGTATGTTGAGATGCTATATGCAAAATATGAATTGGGATGTGAAATGTGATGTAAAGCCATTGTGATTGGCTATGATGATATAATTGAATGATCTATGGCATGTTTGCCTAATTGATGAGGAAGATTGAGAAAGAGTTTGATAAAGAGAATAATGAAATAAGTGTATGCTTAGTATGATATTCAGTTTCAGAGTTCTGGTTTTTGGAGGCATGCCTATTTAATGAAAGGTAACAGTCTTGCCGGGTTGAGGACCTCTTCAAATTGAATTGAATTGAGGTCCAAGAGACTGGGTCTGTTACACAATGATAATTGATATTACGAGATATTTGATTTGTAACAGTCTTTCCGGGTTGAGGATCTTCTCGAATTAGATGAGTTGATGATCCAAGAGACCGGGTCTGTTACGCTATCCATGGATAGAGATATATATGTATTTGTTGCCTACGGGCTTGATAACTGTGTTTATGAACCAAAGCAGTAACTCTGAATTCTGAATATCGTATTAAGTACTTGATGGGCCCATAGGTGTCTAGGTTTTATGTATATCATAAATGATGTTCTAATGTAATGAAATGTTAATGTTACATAAATGATAAAATGAACTATTCACGGAATATGATCTTTATTGATTGAGTGTGTATCATTGATGTTGATTTGTTAATACATATATGAAACATTGCATTGCACTAAAGCATAATATTAGCATGAATTGTCTTACTAAGCCCTTGGCTTAGCGCGATAGTGTTTGATCGCGCAGGTAATAGAGTTGAACCCGAGAGTTCTTCGAGACCCAGTGAGAGTAGACATTGAAGAGTGGATATTGGGACTTAAAGATCAGAGGAGATTTGCCAATCATGTACTACTTCTTTATATTTTGAAAAGTTTTTGTTTATAATGTAAATATATGTATAATTGTAAATATGTATTCAAATGTTTTCATATATGTACCTATTTTATATCTTCCGCTGTGTAATATTTAAATGTATATATATATATATCTAATATGTTTTATTTATAAGTAAATGATTTACTTTTCTATAATATATAATGATAAAGATTATGGTAGTATATAAAATGTTTTGAATGTAAAGAAAATCCGTAGCATTCCTATGTTCAGTGCACGTATACTGCATTGGGGTGTTTGTAGTGTGTGTGTATTGGATGTGGGGGTGTTACAGAAGTGACTGAAATGGCAATGGAAAAGTGCACAACAGAGCTTGAAGAAGGCACACCAAAGCTGATTATGATGCTTAGTGTGAATATGGAAGCTAAAGGCTAGCTAAAGAGGTCCAACGTGCAAGAAAGGTCCATGGGGGTTCATATACAGCCTTGGGAAGTAATTTAAGGCCCATGGACAACCCAAATAGTGTGGGGCATGTTCTTATTTTGAAGGGATTTAGTTTGGCTGAATTTTGGCATCTTTTTGGCACATGGGATGTTTGGTCTCCTATTTAGTTATTTCAGAATATTAGTTTGTTTCCATACTTTCTATTTTCCTTAATGGGTTAGGATTTTGACTTTGTAGCTTTCTTTTTCCCATTAGAATTAGGGATTCGGATTTTATTGGCCTTTTAGTATAAATAGGGCCTTATTTTCTTGTAAGCACACTTTTATTTGACAAATTATATTCTCAATTTTCTTATTGAAAATTTTGGCCATTATAGAACAAGAGCGGATTCTCTTTTTCTTCTGATTGCATCAAGAATTAGAATTACTTATCAATTTTGATTGTGGCGTTCTTCTAATTCGAGCTTCTGAAATCCTTCCGTTATAAGTGTTCGTGCTTTGCTAAGAAATTGGGTGCTTTAGAAGGTGGTTTTTCCTTTGATGCGGCCGGGCCAAGCACTTTCCAGGAGGACACCCATTCTGGTACTGACCCTGCACCAGCACGGCTGGGCCAAGCACTTCCGAGAAGGTCACCACTCCTGGTACTGACCCTGCACCAACACGGCTAGGCCAAGCACTTTCCAGAAGGTCACCCATCCTGGTACTGACCCTGCACCAACACGCTTAACCAGAAAGAACGCTAACCATTTCTACCAAAAGCTTAAGCTGTCAGCAGAGGCGCAACCATTTCCTTTATTTGGATCAAACATGGGCTCACCGCCACCTTTTTTCGAACCTGATCCACAACCCTTCAGACCCTCGGACATATCATTCCCTCCCTCTTTAAGGAGGTTCGTCCTCGAACCTGGAGCAGTGGGACTAGACCCGATAAATAGGCTCTGATACCAAATGATGCGGCTGGGCCAAGCACTTCCCAGGAGGACACCCATTCTGGTACTGACCCTGCACCAACACGGCTAGGCCAAGCACTTCCCAGAAGGTCACCCATCCTGGTACTAACCCTGCACCAGCACGCTTAACCAAAAAGAATGCTAACCATTTCTACCAAAAACTTAAGCTGTCAGCAGAGGCGCACCCATTTCCTTTATTTGCATCAAACATGGGCTCACCGCCACCTTTTGTCCAACCTGATCCACAACCCTCCAGACCCTTGGACATATCACTAGGTTTAGCTTATGGTTTGGTCAATAGGTATTTTAAGGCTGTATGGTCCGAAAATACTATGACTTTAGAACCTATCAAGTAAGATCTAAATTTGTCCAGTGCAAATACCACATCTAACATTTCCCTTTTAGTGGCTGTATAATTCACTTGTGCATCATTTAAAGATAAACTTGCATAATAAATTACACACATCAATTTATTCACTCTTTGGCCCAAAACAGCTCCAATGGCATAATTTGATGCATCACACATGATTTCAAATAGCAAATCCCAATTTGGGGCAACAATTATAGGAGCAAAAGTTAATTTTTCTTTCAAAATTTTGAAAACTTCTAAGTACTTGTCATAAAAAAACAAATGGGACATCTCTTTTCCTAGCAAATGACACAAAGGACATGAAATTTTTGAAAAATCTTTTATAAACCTCCAATAAAATTCAACATATCCCAAAAAACTTCTAATTCCCTTAATAGATGTGGGTGGAGGTAGATTCATGATTAATTCAACCTTAGCCTTGTCTACCTCAATCCCTTTGTGAGAAAAAACATGACCCAAAATAATCCCATGATCAACCATGAATTGACTCTTTTCCCAACTCAAGCACGAGAGTCAACTTTTGCAAACAATCATCAAAAAAATTACCAAAAATAGAGAAGTCATCCATAAATACCTCAATGCATTTGTCCAACATATCAAAAAAAATTGAAAGCATACATCTTTGAAATGTACCCGGTGCATTGGAAAGTTTGAATGACATCCTCCGAAAGGCAAATGTCCTAAAGGGACAAGTAAAAGTTGTCTTTGGTTGATCTTTTGGTGCTGTCAGGACTTGGTAGTAACCTGAAAAACCATCAAGAAAATAGTAAAAAGTATGTCCAGATAACCTATCAAGCATTTGATCAATAAATGGTAAAGGAAAGTGATCTTTCTTGGTGACATTATTTAATTTCCTATAATAATCTATGCACATTCGCCACCCAGTTTGTGTTCGTGTAGGTACCAACTATCCTTTCTCACTCTGGACCACAGTCAAACCTGCCTTCTTTTGCACGACATGTACGGGACTAACCCATTCACTATCAGCAATAGGTAGATTACCCCTTCATCAAGCAATTTTAGAACCTCCTTTTTCACTACTTCACTCATATTAGGGTTAAGCCTCCTTTAAGCCTCTCTCATCGGTTTAGCCCTTCATCTAAACTATCTTGTGCATGCACATAGAGGGACTAATACCCTTGATATCACTCAACCCCCGACCAATAGCTCTCTTGGATTTTTTTCAACATTCTCACAAGTTTATCTTCCTTCTCACTACTAAGATTTGCAAAAATTATCACTGGTTGTGAGTTGTTCTCCCTAATAAAAATATGCTTTAAGTGCTTTGAAAGTTCTTTAAGTTCAACCCCCTTTGGTTGAATCTCCTCATTTGAACCTCGACTTCTTCCTCCAAATTTAGAGCCCTTTCTAACTTATCTTCACCATTCTCTTGCAAGAAAACTTCTTCAACAACATTATCAGTAAAATCAATGAAAGAGCAGTCCTCATACAAAGCAGTAGTGGGAATAGGAAAAGTGTTAAAATTAAAAATTCTACAGTTTGACCTAAAACAGTCATGGTCAATTTCCCATTTTTAACATCAATAAATGTGTTAGTTGTGGCCATAAAAGGTCTCTCTAATAAAATTGTATGTTCAGAATCTCTAAAAATTTCCTCCCCCATATTTAAGACAATGAAATAAATAGGTACAATCAAATCACCTACCTTAACTAGAACATCTTCTATGATTCCCTTAGGGTATCTAAGAGTTCTATCCTCAAATTGCAAATCCATTTTAGTTTGTTTGAGTTCCCCTAGCTCTAATTTCAAGTAAACGGAGTATGGCATTAAATTAATACTTACTCCTAAATCACACATACCAATAGTTTCTTTCCCATTCTCTACAGAGATGCTAACTATAAAGCTTTCAGGATCCTTTAGTTTTGGAGGTAACCTGTGTTGTAAAACAACACTTGTTACTTCTGAGACTATCACCTTCTCATTCAACTCAAACTTTTTCTTTTTTATGTTAAGCTCTTTAAAGAATTTGGCATATGATGGCATGTTTTTAATCACCTCAATTAAGGGAAGGTTAATACTTACCTTTGAGAGCATATTATAAATTTCAAAACATTGCTTATCATGCTTCTCATTTTTTAACCTGCTTGAAAAAGAAATTGGTGGTCTATATGGATTTGGAGATTTATGTAGCTTTAGTGCAACTGATGACTCCTCACTATCTTCCTTCAACTCACTTGGTTAAGTTTTGCCTTCTTGTATTTTCTTGATATCTTCTTCAAATGTTCCTACATCCAAAGATTCACCAATGTTATTATCGCCGATTTTATTATCAAGTACCTTACCAATTCTTAAGACTGTGATTGCTTTGGCTTGATCTGGTTGGCTTGGAAATTTTTGTTTTTGATTAGTTTGCAGTTGATTAGCCAATTGACCCACTTGAGTTTCTACCTTCTTAAGTGAGGCTTCCAAAGAGTCGAATCGTTTGTTATTCGCCTCTTGATTTTGAGTGCTTATTTGAATGAAAGCATTCAAATTGTCTTCAAGTGAAGGTTTCTTGATTTGCTCATGATTTAAACTTTGCCCTTGAAATTGGGTCCCCTTTTATAAGGTTGGAATGAATGTTGAGGCGGAACTTGTTGTTGGTTCTCCCATGAAAAATTAGGGTGATTTCTCCAATCGGGGTTATGAGAATTTGAGTATGGGTCATTCCTTCCCCTTTGTTGTAACCCTTTAAATGCAAAAGTTTGTTCTTGCCCTTTTTGGAATTGTTCAAAGTTTGAAGGACATGCATTTGCATTGTGGCCTACCACACCACATGATGCACATGATTCTTGGCCTAGCACCGACAAGTTTTTCCTCTAGCATTCAACAATTTAACTTGTCTTGCCATTTTTGAGTTTGGATTTAGCTCATATGCTCCTCTTCTCCTTCCCCAATACTCTTTTGTTGAGAATTTGCTCCTGATATTTAAAATAATGCAACCATTTTAGCAGCTATTTTCTCACCCATTGCCCCTCCTGCAACATTATCCACTTTGTTTGACATTGTTAAGTTAGCCCATCATAGAACAACTGATTGAGTAATTATTGTGGATAATAAAGATGAGGGCATTGAAACAATAAAGATTTGAAGCGATCCCATGCCTTATGAAATGGTTCCCCATCAAATTGGGTGAAAGTTGCAATACTCCCCCTAAACTCCTTTGTCTTTTGGTGTGAATAAAAATTTCCCATGAATTTGTTATACACTTCGGTCCAAGAGGTCAAGGAGTTCTCCTGTAAGGTCATCAACCACACTTTTGCCCTATCTTTCAAACTATATGGGAAACATCTCATTTTGAGTTCATCCTCTATTAATGCTTGCGAAGGGAAAGTATGTAGGGTTGTGAAAAAATCTCGAATGAAGTTGTAACCCGGACCCTTAGCAACGATGGCAGCAAACCCAACGTATAACAATGGTAGAGAACTCCTTGAAACTTGATAATCACCTCCTAAGGAACCCAACGCCTATAAAGAGACGCGAACTCACTATGATTGAAGGATTTAGTTGGTAAGAAGAAGGAAAACGCCACAACTCTTGTTGATAAGTAAACCTAATTCTTGATGCAAAGAAAGAATTAAAGAATCCACTCTAATCTCTCTCACACGAAAATTCACAAGAAGAACTTGTAGAAGAATTCAAAATTTTTTATTAATTGTTGTTTTTTGAAATTTTGCCTAATAGTGCCCTTATATAAGGGTTACAAAATTCCTAATTGCATATGGAAAACTATAACATTCCTAATTGCATAAGGAAAACATTCCTAATCCACTAAGGAAAATATAAAGTATGGAAACAAAATCCTAATCCACTAAGGAAAATATAAAGTATGGAAACAAAATCCTAATCCAATAAGGAAAATATAAAGTATGGAAACAACCAAACTAATCCCTTCAACATAAGAAATGCCCCACACTATTTGGGCTGTCCATGGGCCTTAAATTACTTCCCAAGGCTTTATATGAACCCCCATGGACCTTTCTTGCACGTTGGACCTTTCTTTAGCTAGCCTTTAGCTTCCACACTAAGCATCATAATCAGCTTTGGTGTGCCTTCTTCAAGCTCTATCTCCATCTTCTTGAATGATAATTCTTGAAGCTCTTTGGAAATCTCTTCATGAATATGCAAAGCCATACTAGCTTGATATCTCTTTGCCTTGCTCCTAGTGATTGGTCCACTTGCTAGCTTCAAGGGATCCTTTCTTACATCAAATTGAGAGGATCTTCATTTGATAATCCATGGAAGGATGGCAGCATACTATAATGTGTGGTTTTGAGTTAATAATTTCTTGTTGCATTGCTCAACTGGATACATGGTGTGGTTACACCAATGATCAGCTGGGCAAACTCCTTCATAGGTGGTTCCTCTACGTCACCCATTTCTACTTCTGTGTCCTCCTCAAATTGCTCGTCTATTTCTTCTCCTTCTTGTCCCAAGGGATCTACTCCTTTGGTTCTTGGGAGTCTATAAATATCTTCTATATATGAAACAAGTTCATTTCCTTGAGACTTTCATCCTTGCATAAATCACCTAGGCAATTCAAAAAGGAATACTTTAAACAATTAAACAATTAAAATAAAAGAGTCAAACTATTAACAACAATTGCCTTCCCCGGCAGCAGTGCCAAAAACTTATTGCGCTCGACTAACACTACAACAAGCAATACTCTCAAGTATACAAGGTTATTGTAGTAACGGTGATTGCCCCAAGGTCGTCTCACAATGAAGGTATTATTTTGCAATAGTTTGATTAACAAATAAATTAAAATTGAGTGTGTGTTGTTGAATTAGTGAGTTGTAATTAAAATTTGAAAGTAAAAATGAGTAGTAGTGTATAAGATTAATTCAATGCTAGGAATGGTGCCTAGGGTTGTAGATCAATTTAATTAAATCTTGATTCTCAAATTATCCATTAATATAACCTTGTATTTTAATTTATTCATTGAGTTTAATTAGTAATTACCAATTCATTAGTTTTCACATTCCTGAATTAACAACAACCAATTATTTTGAAATTGCAAATTAAATAAACCCTAGAACTTATATTTCTAATTCATTCTTAGGGTGGTTGATTACATAGCTCTGATATAGAATTTCACCTCTAGGTCCATCGTTCAATATTGAGTGATTAATAGGTGGCCAATCTATCAAACTAACTTTAAGTCCAATACAATCAACCAATAACAAGGCATACTAATGAAATTATCAAATCAAGTCATTTAATCAAATCTACTACAACCCAAGGCATGATTAAATTATCTCATCATCAATTTAAAATAAATATCCATCTCAATATTCATCAAATCAAAATTATACATTGTAATATTAATGTTCATAATAAAATAATAACAATCTAGAAATGAATTAAAAGAGAGAATATGAAAAATCCCTTGTAGACGCCAAGAGTTGAACCACTTGTCTTCCTCCTAGCTTCCTCCTTGATGTATGATAAACAACTTCCAAGCCCTCTTCAATCAATGGCTTGCCTCTTGAAAGATGGAATGGTAACTCTCTCAAGCTTACAACTCCAATTAAGCTTTTGATGCAATAAAGGTTCCCTTGAAGATAGCAAGTGGACCAATCACTAGGAGCAAGGCAAAGAGATATCAAGCTAGTATGGCTTTGCATATTCAAGAAGAGATTTCCAAAGAGCTTCAAGAATTATCATTCAAGAAGATGGAGATAGAGCTTGAAGAAGGCACACCAAAGCTGATTATGATGCTTAGTATGGAAGCTAAAGGCTAGCTAAAGAAAGGTCCAAGGTGCAAGAAAGGTCCATGGGGGTTCATATAAAGCCTTGGGAAGTAATTTAAGGCCCATGGACAGCCCAAATAGTGTGGGGCATTTCTTATGTTGAAGGGATTAGTTTGGTTGTTTCCATACTTTATATTTTCCTTAGTGGATTAGGATTTTGTTTCCATACTTAATGTTTTCATTATGCAATTAGGAATGTTTTCCTTATGCAATTAGGAATGTTTTCCTTTGGGGAAAGCTAGTGGAAAATTTTCAAACTTCAAGGGTTCAAGTTCGAGTGGAGATTCCTAAAAAGGGGATTACAAGTATTCTTTCCAAAAGAATTCATCCTACAATCCTAATTTCAAGAAGCTGAATGATGGGGATGCAAAAACAGCCAAGGAAACACCTTCTAGACCTACTCCAAGTAGGGAAATTAAATGCTACAAGTGTTTGGGAAGTGGACACATTGCTTCTCAATGTCCGAATAAGAGGGTGATGATTGCTACCCATGAAGGGGAAATTGAATCAGAATCTGAACATGAAGAAGAAGAGGAGGCCGAATGTGGTGATAGGGCCGAATATGATGAAGAGGCTTGGGAGAATCAAGTCTTGAATGCTGAACACGGAGAAATGCTTGTTACTAGAAGAGCCTTGAATATTCAAGTCAAGGAAGAAGGCTTGGATCAAAGGGAGAATCTTTTCCACTCTAGGTGTTTGGTGAATGGTAAGGTTTGTACACTTATCATTGATGGTGGAAGTTGTACCAATGCTGCTAGTACTACAATGGTGGATAAATTGGGGTTAACTTGTTTTAAACATCCCAATCCTTACAAGTTGCAATGGTTCAATGACACTGGGGAAGTAAAAGTGTTGAAGCAAGTCAAGGTACCATTCTCCATTGGGTGGTATAGAGATGAGGTTTTGTGTGATGTAGTGCCAATGCAAGCTGGACATTTGCTATTAGGAAGACCATGGCAGCATGATAGAAGGGCACAACATGATGGCTTTTCTAATAAGTATACCTTTACTTATGAAGGAAAGAAGGTTGTTCTAGCACCATTATCACCTCAAGAGGTGTATGAAGATCAGAAGAGGATGCTAGAAAGGGAGAAAGAAGTTTCGACCAACATGAACCAAGGGGTTTCAAATTCGGCCAATGATGTTTCTTCAACACCCAAGGGTAATTCTAAGGGTAGGGAGAGAGAAAATAATAAAGTGAGTGAGTGCAGAAAGGGAAAAGAGGCCGAGAGTCAAAAGAAAGTAAGCAAACAAATAAATGGCCCATTGGTGAGAGAAAATAAGCTAGGAGAAAAAGCAAAACATACTTTTTATGCAAGAGCAAGAGAGATAGATGTAGGGCAGCTTGTACTCATTATTATGTATAAAGAATTGTTACTTGCTGACAGTGAAGAATCTCTTGATTCTTTACCTTCTAGTTTTGTGTCTTTGTTGCAGGATTTTAAGGATGTGTTTCCTGAAGACCTTCCTAGTGGTTTGCCGCCATTAAGAGGGATTGAACATCAAATAGATTTCATACCCGGTTCTACAATTCCAAACCGGCCAGCATATAGGAGCAATCCTATGAAGACAAAAGAGATGCAAAGACAAGTTGAAGAGCTTTTGGAGAAAGGCTTGGTTCGCGAGAGCCTTAGTCCTTATGCCGTTCCAGTCTTATTAGTACCCAAGAAAGATGGTTCTTGGAGGATGTGTGTTGATTGTAGGGCTGTGAACAAGATTACTGTGAAGTATAGACATCCCATTCCTAGACTTGATGATATGTTGGACGAATTGCATGGGGTGAAATATTTCACAAAGATTGATCTTATGAGTGGTTATCATCAAATTCGCATGAAGCCTGGAGATGAATGGAAGACTGCCTTGAAAATGAAATATGGTTTGTATGAATGGTTAGTTATGCCTTTTGGTTTATCTAATGCACCTAGTACTTTCATGAGATTAATGAACCATGTTTTGAGAGCTTATATAGGTAAGTTTGTGGTAATTTACTTTGATGATATTCTAATTTATAGCAAAACTGAGGAAGAACATATTGAATATGTTAGGAAAGTGCTTGAAATCCTTAGGGAGCAAAACCTTTATGCTAAGCTTAAGAAGGGTTTTTTTTTATCTAGATAGGGTTGTTTTCTTGGTTTTGTTGTAAGTATGCAGGGGATTGAAGTTGATCAAGAGAAGGTGAAAGCTATCCAAGAGTGGCCGAATCCTTCAAGTGTGATAGAAGTGAGGAGTTTTCACAGATTGGCAAGCTTCTATAGGAGATTTGTCCCTAATTTCTCTACATTGGCAGCCCCCTTGACTAGCATAATCAAGAAAGAAGTGGGATTCGTTTGGGGCAAGGAGCAACAAGAAGCATTTGATGCTTTGAAAGAGAAGCTTTCTACTACACCCGTTTTAGCTTTACCTAACTTTGATTCTACTTTTGAAATTGAATGTGATGCTTCTGGTGTAGGTATTGGAGCTGTTTTGCAAGAGAAGAAGCCCATTGCATACTTTAGTGAAAAGCTTAATGGAGCAAAGCTGAATTATTCAACTTATGACAAGGAGCTATATGCTTTTGTGAGAGCATTGGAAGTATGGGAGCATTATTTGCTGCCCAAGGAATTCGTGATCCATTCAGACCATGAATCATTGAAGCATTTGAGAGGGCAAGGCAAGTTGAATAAAAGACATGCAAAATGGGTTATGAAGATTGAGAAGTTTCCTTATGTGATCAAATACAAGCAAGGTAAAGACAATGTAGTGGCAGATGCACTTTCAAGGAGGTATGCTTTACTTAATGTTTTGAGTACTAAATTGCTTGGATTTGAATGTATAAAGGACTTATATGTTGGTGATTCTGATTTCGGCAATGTTTATGATGCTTGTGAGCATGATGCTTGTGAGCATGGTGCTTTTAGTTCTTTCTATAGACATGATGGGTTTTTGTTTAAGGGTTCGAAATTATGCATGCCTAGATGTTCTATGAGAGATTTGCTAGTATTAGAATCACATTGTGAGGGGTTTGATGGGGCATTTTGGAGTTGATAAGACTTTAGACATGCTGAATGAACACTTTTATTGGCCAAATATGAAAAGAGATGTAATTCAGATTTGTAAGGCTTGTTTGGCTTATAGGCAAGCTAAGTCTAAATCTATGCCTCATGGTTTGTATATGCCATTACCCGTTCCTAGTTCTCCTTGGATGGACATTAGTATGGACTTTGTTTTAGGATTACCAAGGACTAAGAGGGGGAGAGATAGCATATTTGTGGTTGTTGATAGGTTTAGTAAGATGGCACACTTTATCCCATGTCATAAGAGTGATGATGCTAGTTTAGTGGCCGAACTCTTCTTTAGGGAGGTGGTTCGAATTCATGCGATACCAAAATCCATAGTTTCTGATAGAGACACCAAGTTTTTGTCTCACTTTTGGCGTGTGCTTTGGGGAAAGTTAGGTACCAAGTTGTTATTTTCCACCACTTGTCTTCCTCAAACGGATGGACAAATAGAAGTAGTAAACAGAACTTTAGGTACCATGTTGAGAGCTTTAGTAGGTAAGAATTTCATTTCTTGGAAAGATTGTTTGTCATTTATTGAGTTTGCTTATAATCGTGCTATTCATTCTTCTACAGGATATTCACCTTTTGAGCCTGTTTATGGTTTTAACCCACTAATAGTTTTGGATCTTGTTTCTTTACCTTCTCATGAGCTTGTTAGTTTAGATGGTGAGAAGAAAGCTAAATTGGTGAAAGAGATGCATGAGAAAGCAAGGACAAATATTGAGAAAAGGAACAAGAGATATGATAATTCTGCAAATAGAGGGAAACGTGAGATTAAGTTTCATGTAGGAGATTGGGTTTGGGTGCATTTTCGAAAAGAGAGGTTTCCTAACCAAAGGAAGAACAAGTTGCAAGCAAGGGGAGATGGCCCATTCCAAGTGCTGGAGAAGATTAATGCTACAAGATCGACTTACCAGGTGCGTATAATGTTAGTGCTACTTTCAATGTAAGTGATCTTTCTCCTTTTGATGATGCAGATTTGAGGACAAATCTTTTTGAAGAGGGGGAGAATGATGCAAGAAAGGATCCCTTGAAGCTAGCAAGTGGACCAATCACTAGGAGCAAGGCAAAGAGATATCAAGCTAGTATGGCTTTGCATATTCAAGAAGAGATTTCCAAAGAGCTTCAAGAATTATCATTCAAGAAGATGGAGATAGAGCTTGAAGAAGGCACACCAAAGCTGATTATGATGCTTAGTGTGGAAGCTAAAGGCTAGCTAAAAAAAGGTCCAACGTGCAAGAAAGGTCCATGGGGGTTCATATAAAGCCTTGGGAAGTAATTTAAGGCCCATTGACAGCCCAAATAGTGTGGGGCGTTTCTTATGTTGAAGGGATTAGTTTGGTTGTTTCCATACTTTATATTTTCCTTAGTGGATTAGGATTTTGTTTCCATACTTTATATTTTCCTTAGTGGATTAGGATTTTGTTTCCATACTTTATGTTTTCCTTATGCAATTAGGAATGTTTTCCTTATGCAATTAGGAATGTTTTAGTTTTCCATATGCAATTAGGAATTTTGTAACCCTTATTTAAGGGCACTATTAGGCCGAATTTGATATAAAACAATTAATAAAAATTTTCGAATTCTTCTACAAGTTCTTCTTGTTAATTTTCGTGTGAGAGAGATTAGAGTGGATTCTTTGATTCTTTCTTTGCATCAAGAATTAGGTTTACTTATCAACAAGTGTTGTGGCATTTTCCTTCTTCTTACCAACTAAATCCTTCAATCATAGTGAGTTCGTGTCTCTTTATAGGCGTTGGGTTCCTTAGGAGGTGATTATCAAGTTTCAAGGAGTTCTCTACCATTGTTATACGTTGGGTTTGCTGCCATCGTTGCTAAGGGTTCACGTCACTTAGCCATCAGAACTGAGCACGAGCTGACCATACCAAACCCGAGCTAAGGCCTCATAACTTTCAGAGAAGCTCACGGCTAGTGGTACTTCAAAAACTTCAGCATATCGAGCAAAGACCGACTAGACCAAGCATAATCTGACCATACCAACCTCGAGCCAAAAATCTCAGCGTTTCTAATAGAAATCACGGACACTAGTACTCTGAGAATTTCAGTATACCACGAGCAGGGAGACTGGACTGAGCTCATTTCTATCGGATTGTGAGAATAGGATTTAAAAATTATAGTCGTTACTTATCCACTCAATTATTTAATGCCATGTGTACTAGCCATTGAAGAATTTTTATCAGAAATTCAAACACCATGACTGGACCACAGTAAGTCCAATTAGACTATGGCCAAGCCGACCGGACAAAATGGAATCTAACCATGAGATTGCTCCAGATAATGATTAAAGTGGGAGACAAAGTCCAAACATGTAGGCACCCACTTTAAACGGATAGTTCAAGACTTGAAGGCTATAAATACCTCAAGAAACCTCATTTTTCATAGTGATTGTGATTGTAATAGCCAAGATAAATAACTTTCATTTCTTTACATCAAAATTTATATTTGTATTCATTGAGTGTTGGGTATGAACATTAAACACCATTGTAAGTTTGAGTGTAAGATTTGAAACACTTAGGTTTTAGAGTGAGCCTGAGAAAACTCTTGATTGGGTTGTGAGAATATTACTCAAACCTTGTAGAAGTTCGGTGTGAGCTTGTGAAAATACTAAGTTAGGATTAAGCTTGTAAAAATCCAAGGTTAGTGAAATTCTTAACTTGAAGTTGGGGAGTGGACATAGGATTGATTTGATCCGAACCACTATAAATCCTTGGTGTTCTTTCTTCTCTACTCTACTTCATCTTCATCTTGCTTTTCTAGTTATTTTAATTTTTAATTTTCCATTACTTCTTCAAGATAACCAATTCACCCCCTCTTGGTTGCCATCTTGGGATAACAATTAGTATTAGAGTTTCAAAATTTAAAGAATCTTAATTGTAAAATTTTATCCATAATGGCAACCACACCAATAAACACTTCTACATCAACTTCTTCTTCCACCACTATTGCTTCTTCTCATGGAAATTTAAACTCTCATCTTAAACCTTATTTTGATGGAACTAATTACTCCTATTGGAAATACAAAATGTATTTGTTTCTTGATAGTGAGGGAATTAAGTTTTGGAAATGTGTGCTAAATGAGTGGAAACCTCCTACTCATGAGGTTGATGGTGTTTAATTACCTCTTCCTAGAGCACAATGAAGTGATGCTCAAGAAAGATCTCTTTATAAAAATAATAGGGCACCCTCCATATTGATGAATTCCATGTCAAGAGAAGAAGGTGGAAGAGATCAACATCTTACTTGTGCATATAGCATTTGGAAAGCTCTTGAAAATTATTATGAAGGCACCACCCAAGTGAGTTTCACCAAGACCCAAATGCTTGTACATAAGTATGAACTCTTTAAGATGAAGCCAAACAAAAATATCACCAAAATGATATATCATTTACTTGCTATTGTCAACAATTTGAAAAAATTTGGAAAGTTGTATGATCAAGGTGATGTCAATAGCAAAATATTAAGAGCACTTAGAGCTAAGAAGAACTTTGAATCAAAACTATCTTCAATTAAAGAAGCTCATGACCTTAGCACACTAAGGACTGATGATCTAGTTAAAAAGCATATTAACTTTGAATTGTACACTAAAAAGGAAGATGAAAAGGGTGAGAAGGACAAATGAAAGACAATAGCTCTTAAAGCCATCAAAGAAGTTGAAAGCTTAAGTGAAGAAGATAGTGATGATGATGAAGAAATGGCAATGCTATCCAAAAGAGTAAATGATTGGAAGAGAAAGAGAAGAATGCAAGCTGAAGGTAACTTCTCTAAATTTTCTCTCAAAGATAAAGAAAAGAAAAATGAAGTTAAATGCTATGAATATGAAAAATCGGGTCATATCAAAATGGAGTGTCCCAAATTGAAGAACAAAAAAAAATGAGACAAGGAAAAGAAGAAATCTCTCAAAGATACATAGGATGATATACCTCAAGTGAAGAAGAGGAAGAAGAGGAGCAAGGAATTATAAATCTTTATCTCATGGCTATGGGAGATGATGATACTCCAATGAGGTAGGTACTCCTTCTTTAAACTTTGATTATGATAATATTGATGATGCATTAGATGATAGTGATTTAATTAGGTATATGAATCTTAGGGTACAAAAATATTTTTCAAAAATGAAATTCTATAAAGAAAAATACTCCAAGTTAGAAAAAGATTTTATTTCACTTAAGAATACTACTTTATATTTAATGACTTCAAATGAACAATTGATGAAATCTTTAAATGAAGTACCAATAAATTCATCTAGCTTAGATAATGTTGTTAAATAAAATAAGATCTTGAAAGAAGAAATAAATGAATTAAAGAAATAAAGAATTTAATTTTAAATTTTCAAAAAGGAAAGGAAGCATTAGATACATTAATTAGTGACGCGGAACCCTATGGCAATGAAGGCCTCAAACCCCAATGCACGCTTCGATATAGGAATCCAAGAACAAGGATAAACCACCCTCTATAGCACCCAATGCTTAGCGAAGCAAGAACACTAATGACGGAAGGATTTGGAAGGACGGATCAGAAGAACGCCACAATTGAAATTGATAAGTTAGTCTGATTCGTGATGCAATCAATGAAAGAAGCAAAATCTCTCACTCTCTCAAAGATGGCCGAAATTTGCATAAAGAGCAATCTGAATATAATTGTCAAAAAAAAATCCTCTTACAAGAAAATAAGGCCCTATTTATAGAAAAATAAATTAAAAATTTGTAACTATCCTAACCCTAGTGGAAAAAGGAAAATTACAAAGTCAAAATCCTTGTCAAATAAGGAAAATATCATCCTAACCAACTAAGGAAAGAAGGGAACCACATCCTAACCCTAGTGGAAAAAGGAAAATTACAAAGTCAAAATCCTTGACAAATAAGGAAAATATCATCCTAACCAACTAAGGAAAGAAGGGAACCACATCCCATGTGCATGGGTGTGAACACAGCCCATGTGCAAGAAAGAATAGGCTGCCCATGTGACAAAAGTGGTCCCAAAAACCTAATTTCGTCCAAGGCCCATGTGCTTGCATGTGGCCTGCCTTCCTTACTCCTTTCTTGCTCCTCTAGCCCATTTTTAAAGCCTTATCTTCCATATAGACATTCAGCATCACAATCAGCCTTTGTTGGTCTTCTAGCTCCATACTGCACTTGTTTATTGCTAATTCAGTCACCTCCCTTGTAACAAAGTCTTGAACATGCAATCCAAGAATGACGCCATACTTCCTTGCTTTATTCCTTGTCAATGGTCCTTGTTGTAGCACCAAAGGATCCTTGCCATGCTGGTTTACATCATTCTCCCCTTCTTTAAAAAGATGTGTCCTCAAATTTGCATCATCATAAGGAGATAAATCAGTCACATTAAAAGTAGCACTAACACCATACTCACCAGGCAAGTCGATCTTGTATGCATTGTCATTGATTTTCTCCAATACTTGGAATGGACCATCACCATGTGCATCAAGCTTACTCTTCCTTTGATTTGGAAACCTCTCCTTTCGGAAGTGTACCCAAACCCAATCGCCAGGAGCAAATGCCATTTTCTTTCGTCCCTTATTTTCCCTATCAGCATATGACTTGTTCTTTTTCTCTATATTTGCTCGAACCTTTTCATGCAAAGACTTTACCAAATCAGCCTTCTTCTCACCATCTAAACTAGCAAGCTCATGTAAAGGCAAAGGAACAAGATCAAGTACAGTTAGTGGATTAAAACCATAAACAATCTCAAATGGTGAATAACCTGTAGAAGAATGAATTGAACGATTATAAGCAAATTCAATGAAAGGTAAACAATCTTCCCAAGTGACCAAGTTCTTCCCCACTAAAGCTCTCAACAACGTACAAAGTGTACGATTCACTACTTCAGTTTTCACATCTGTTTATGGATGACAAGTAGTAGAAAACAAAAGCTTAGTTCCTAATCTACTCCATAAAACGCGCCAAAAATGGGACAAAAACTTAGTATCTCTATCAGAAACAATTGTCCTAGGCACCCCATGTAAACGAACAACATCTCTAAAGAACAAATCAGCCACAACTTTTGCATCATCAGCTTTGTGACATGGAATAAAATGTGCCATCTTACTAAACCTATCAACAACCACAAAAATGCTATCTCTACCTTTCCTAGTCCTAGGCAAACCAAGCACAAAATCTATACTAATATCAACCCAAGGTGAACTAGGTACAGGTAATGGCATATAAAGACCATGAGGCATAGAATTAGATTTTGCCTGTCTACATGCAATACAAGCAGAACATAATCTCCCAACATCTTTACGCATAGACGGCCAATAAAAATGCTCAAACAGAATATCATAAGTCTTAGACACACCAAAATGCCCCATCAAACCACCACAATGAGATTCCAAAACAAGCAAATTACGCATGGAACATCTAGGCACACATAGTTTACTTCCCTTAAAAAAATAACCATCCTGCCTAAAAAATGAATTAATAGCTCCTTGTTCACATGCGACATAAACATTGCCAAAATCAATATCACCAATATATAAGTCCTTAATATACTCAAAACCAAGCAATTTAGAACTCAAAACAGACAGCAATGTATATCTCCTAGACAACGCATCAGCAACAACATTATCTTTACCTTGCTTATACTTAATGACATAAGGAAATTTCTCAATTTGTTCAATACACTTACCATGTCTTTTGTTCAACTTACCTTGGCCCTTCAAATGCTTGAGGGATTCATGGTCAGTGTGAATAATGAACTCCTTTAGCAGCAAATAATGCTCCCACACATTCAATGCCCTTACCAAAGCATGCAACTCCTTGTCATAGGTAGAATAATTCAGTTGCGCACCATTGAGCTTCTGTAACACCCCATCTTAGCCTACGTTTATAGACCAAGATGGACTGTTATCTCCTGGTAGTTGTGTCTTAATATTTTACTTAGCCAATTTTAAGTGCATATTTTAAAAAAAAATTTTGCCAGAGTTTCCCCTATAATTGGTGGTCCCAAGTGTCGACAAAACTGATTTTTCTTATTTTTGAAAACATTTTACACAGACCAATATGAATACCATCAAATTTAATGCACTCCCAATGAATTCACCTTATACCCTCAACTACAAATCTGCAAGAAGAGTTCACACTTCTAATACAACATAAAGTAAAGGTTTATGATTATTACACACTACTAACATACCATTGTAACATAGAAATTCTCTTTTATATTTATTTATATACATGCCACAACTAGCTAACTCATAATGGATCTAAAAGATCTACCCCTGAGATTTGCTGTGGTCTGGTCGTTGCTTCCCCAAGATTTATCTACTGCTCCGAACCTACGAGTCAAGGAAAACTTAACTCGCTGAGCGTTGTTGCTCAGTGGGTACTTTACCAATAAAAATAAAAGTAGTATATGAAAGTATTCGCAATAAAAGGAAATAATTAAATCATAATTCAACCAACCTTAAACCAATGGAAGTTTCTGTACATTCAGTGTAAATATGCTTCCAACAAATGTAAAAAAAAACCATAAATCAACTCATTTTGCAATACGTAGTTTAACGAAAAATAATATGTCTTTGATTCAGGCTCTACTGGTATATAGGGAACCATAGTGATAAGGCAGTGGGCCTCCCCACTGTAACATAGGTGGGCCTCCCCACCGATATCAAATCACAGGAATGGGCCTCCCCATCCTGGTTAACCAATGGGCCTCCCCATTGGCTTCAGTGGCCACCGATATCAGATCACAGGAATGGGCCTCCCCATCCTGGTTAACCAATGGGCCTCCCCATTGGCTTCAGTGGCCTCACCACTAAATAAAATATCATATCACAATGATGAGCAGTACTGCTGTTAGTATAGTGCACCATACCCTTATCTACCACTCCCACTATCCAGTAGAGCAAAAAGATTTAAATGATTCAATTTAAGTCTCAACTTCATTTTATAATGATTCAAGAAATCAATTTAATTCCTATCGCACTTTGCCATTTATGCCGCGCAACACATTCTTTAGTCAAACCATTCCCCTTTTTCGCATATTTAATATCCACAATAAACATATTAAACATTTCAAAGCATTCCTCAAAATATCCCAAATTGACCAAATGAATAGTGTTGCGGCGAGAAAAATCGGCAACGCAAAATGGCATGACCAAATGAATAGTAAAATCTGGATTTTCGTCAAAATTTCAGTCCACTTCAGTCATGCATTTGACCAAGTAAATGACCTTATTTTTGGCTGAAATTTTACAGAAAACTTATTTCATATGTTGACTAATTTCATGTAAAATTTCGTTTAAAAATTCATTCGTTTGCTGCCCCAAACAATTTCCACAAAAATAGTCCAAAAGCTGTCACTTTGGGACCATTTCGGCCCAAACATTTGAAATGCATAGGATAGTTTATTTTTCTTTTGCAAATCAATATTAAGGCTTCTTTAATAGTAAAGTGAAGATTCAAACACTTCCTTTTAACAATTTTTGCATGTTTAACTCAAATCAAACTAATTAAAGTCCAAACAACTTACCAAATCAACTTTCCAAATTTTCTCAAAACATTTGGTTTCAATTAAATTTTACAACCCAAATTGCCATAAGAAAACAAGAACATAACTCAAATATTTAATTTAAACTCAATCAATATATTTAAACATCAACTTCAAAACTTCCATAAACCAAAGTTTGTAAGCAAATAGAGTTTCTTTTATGGTAAAGCACCAAATCAAAAGTAATTATTCAAAGGTAAAGTACCAAACCTTGCTTTTCCTTGCTCTTCTTATCTATTTCACTTCCTTTCCTCTCTAATCTCCTTGATTTCCTATGAATTTAATATGTCACATATGTAAGAACAAACCCTAGATATGAACATGATGCTACCTTATGATTTTCTAACAATCCTTTACTTATTCTTACTAATAATCACCATTTTCATCATTTCCTTTAAGTAGTTTATCATTTTTCACCATAATCATCAACTTACTAATTCTTTCCCAACATGAACATAATATCAAATCTTCCTAAACATAGCCTAATACCTAATTCTAATGAAAGAATAAGACTTTGGATGGTATCTTACCTTATTTCCTATTGAATTTCACTTGAGAAATGGCTTGGACTTGAAACTTGTCTCCTTGAAAATGGAAGGGAGGGGGAGCACGACTTAAAGAAGAAGAAAAGTGGTGATGGTGGTGTCTTTTTGATCCTTACTTGTGTTTGGAAGACCATAATTAGTTATTTATAATTTAATTTCCATTTAATTAATTTATTTATTTTCAATGGCCATGATTTGTCCAACACATTTGGATTTAATGGCTAGGATTTGGTTTATTTTCAATGGCCATGATTTGTCCAACACATTTGGATTTAATGGCTAGGATTTGGTTTATTTTCAATGGCCATGATTTGTCCAACACATTTGGATTTAATGGCTAGGATTTGGCCACTTGAAAGTGGTTTTTTGTTCTTTTAATATTTTGCCCCCAAAGTTATATTTAATTACAAAATCGCCCCTCCAGTGGAAATGTCCAAAATGTCCTTATCGGAAAATCGCCCGTAACTTACAAACCGTGCATTTTCAGGAAAAATTGAAACCCACGGTTATGACCCGATTAATCTCGAGAATATTCTTCCGGGGTCGGATATGGACACTATTAAGAACTTTCGACACTTAATTTTTAAGTTTACATAGTTGCCCCTAACTTTTGAGAAATTTCCACTTAGGTCCTTTTGATATCCCTTCTTGACCTTGCTGTCTTTCTTTATTAATATCTTTTTACTCACAACTCCAAATTAAGTAATTCTTATTCCCACTGAAACTAGACATCCGGGGATATATTGTATCAAAATTTGAGGTCGATCCGAGCTATATCTCATTTTTGACGGTCCTTCGACGTCAAGACTACTATGCTGTCCTGAGGCAGCTTGCACATTGTCTACTAAATCCATCATATCTTATTCCGTACAACTCCAAATTGAGTAATTTCAAGTTATAAATCTAGCTAAGACACAAATAAAAAATTAATTCTTCTTTGAGACTCTCTAATTCTATCATTAACTTGGATGAAATTCGAGCTCAAGTTATAGGTCATGTTCTAAACTCCTTTGTTCTGAGCCTAAATCATATCCGCAATGTCTGTTTCTTACCAATCTGGAATTCGGGATGTTACAGCTTCTCACTAAAATATGCTATTGGCTTATTTTCTTACATCAAAACAGCCCCAATACCTATACCTGAAGCATCACATTCAATCTAAAAAATAGAATCAAAATTAGGTAAAGCTAAAACAGGCGTAGTAGTGAGTTTTTCTTTCAAACTTTCAAACGATCGTTGTTGCTGTTCACCCCATTGAAATCCAACTTCCTTCTTGACAATACTTGTGAGTGGTGCGGTGATGGTAGAAAACTCCTTCATGAATTTCCTATAAAAACTCGCCAGCCCATGGAAGCTCCTCACTTCTGTCACACTATTAGGAACAGGCCATTCACTAAGAAATAGAACAATTTTTGTTGGAGCACTTTTGTACTCTTTTTTTTTTTAGGGATAGATCACTATCTCTAGATCACCCCCCCCCCCCAAAAAAAATACTAAATGAATATCAATAAATAGAAGCTTAAACAACAAACGAATTATTGCAAGCTCAAACGGAAAGATCCGTATACTTTAAAAATTGAAAACGAATTGACTATGGTGAAGTAGGTGAAAATGATTTGGACTGTAATTGGCTCTGATACCAAATGACGCGGAACCCTATGGAAATGAAGGCCTTAAACCCCAACGCACGCTTCGATATAAGAATCCAAGAACAAGGATAAACCACACTCTATAGCACCCAATGCTTAGCAAAGCAAGAACACTAATGACGGAAGGATTTGGAAGGACGGATCAGAAGAACGCCACAATTGAAATTGATAAGTTAGTCTGATTCATGATGCAATCAATGAAAGAAGCAAAATCTCTCACTCTCTCAAAGATGGCCGAAATTTGCATAAAGAGTAATCTGAATATAATTGTCAAAAAAAGTCCTCTTATAAGAAAATAAGGCCCTATTTATAGAAAAACAAATTAAAAATTTGTAACTATCCTAACCCTAGTGGAAAAAGGAAAATTACAAAGTCAAAATCCTTGTCAAATAAGGAAAATATCATCCTAACCAACTAAGGAAAGAAGGGATTCACATCCTAACCCTAGTGGAAAAAGGAAAATTACAAAGTCAAAATCCTTTTCAAATAAGGAAAATATCATCCTAACCAACTAAGGAAAGAAGGGAACCACATCCCATGTGCATGGGTGTGAACACAGCCCATGTGCATGAAAGAATAGGCTGCCCATGTGACAAAAGTGGTCCCAAAAACCTAATTTCGTCCAAGGCCCATGTGCTTGCATGTGGCATGCCTTCCTTACTCCTTTCTTGCTCCTCTAGCCCATTTTTAAAGCCTTATCTTCCATATAGACATTCAGCATCACAATCAGCCTTTGTTGGTCTTCCAGCTCCATACTGCACTTGTTTATTGCTAATTCAGTCACCTCCCTTGTAACAAAGTCTTGAACATGCAATCCAAGAGTGACGCCATACTTCCTTGCTTTATTCCTTGTCAATGGTCCTTGTTGTAGCACCAAAGGATCCTTGCCATGCTGGTTTACATCAATTAGTGCCCAAAAATACCCTCTTCTAAATATGGTGTAGGATTCAATAGCTCAACTACTACTACATCTAATGCACCAACATTTGTTAAAGCTTCTACTACTCAAAATTCTAGTGTTGAGGTTGTAAAGAATATAAATGCACACACAAAGCCTAAGAGTCCAAACAAGACAATTCAAGGCTAGGCTCTTGAATAAAACTTCAAAAGCAAATTATGCATATATATATATATATGAACACAAGCTTAAGCATGTACAAAAACAAGCAAATGTCAAACATACTTGTAATTGCCAATACATCCAACATAATTCTTCTAAAGTGAATAAAAGAAGAATGCAAAGACATTAGCCTTTATATCAATGTCATTATGTCATGAAATATGGTCACATATACACATTTTGTTACATTAGAAAGGCACTCCTCAAATTATAGGATCCTTCAATAACTAACCTTCAAGGACCCAAGTACATTTGGGTACCTAAGAAAAGATAAATATTGTTGTATTGTAGGTATGTCTAAAGTCTACAATCCATAAAAGTGTTTGGCTTATTGATAGTGGTTGTTCAAAACATAAGAATGAAAATGTGAAGATCTTCACAACCATCACATAGACACAAGTAGGAGATGTAACCTTTGGAAATAATGCAAAAGGTAAGATTATTAGTATTGGTTCCATTGGTATGATTGGTAAGCATCAAATTGATAATATTTGGTTGGTTTATGGTTTGAAGCATAATTTACTAAGTCTTAGTCAATTATGTGATAAATGATATAGCGTTAACTTTAATTCCAAAGAATATAAGATTATTTCACCAAATGGAGAATTATATTCAAAGAAGGAAGAATTGAGAACACATATAAACTTGATCTTCATTCTAACATTGTTTTTGAATGTTTAGTCACCATTAACAGTGATGCTCGGCTTTGGCATAAAAGATTAAGACATGCTCGTATGAACTAATTACAATGTTTGTACATGGAAGATGATGCAAGAAAGGATCCCTTGAAGCTAGCAAGTGGACCAATCACTAGGAGCAAGGCAAAGAGATATCAAGCTAGTATGGCTTTGCATATCTAAGAAGAGATTTCCAAAGAGCTTCAAGAATTATCATTCAAGAAGATGGAGATAGAGCTTGAAGAAGGCACACCAAAGTTGATTATGATGCTTAGTGTGGAAGCTAAAAGCTAGCTAAAGAAAGGTCCAACGTGCAAGAAAGGTCCATGGGGGTTCATATAAAGCCTTGGGAAGTAATTTAAGGCCCATGGACAGCCCAAATAGTGTGGGGTGTTTCTTATGTTGAAGGGATTAGTTTGGTTGTTTCCATACTTTATATTTTCCTTAGTGGATTAGGATTTTGTTTTCCATACTTTATGTTTTCCTTATGCAATTAGGAATGTTTTCCTTATGCAATTATGAATATTTTAGTTTTCCATATGCAATTAGGAATTTTGTAACCCTTATTTAAGGGCACTATTATGCCGAATTTCAAAACAACAATTAATAAAAATTTTCGAATTCTTCTACAAGTTCTTCTTGTGAATTTTCGTGTGAGAGAGATTAGAGTGGATTCTTTAATTCTTTCTTTGCATCAAGAATTAGGTTTACTTATCAACAAGAGTTGTGGCGTTTTCCTTCTTCTTACCAACTAAATCCTTCAATCATAGTGAGTTTGCATCTCTTTATAGGCGTTGGGTTCCTTAGGAGGTGATTATCAAGTTTCAAGGAGTTCTCTACCATTGTTATACGTTGGGTTTGCTGCCATCGTTGCTAAGGGTCCACGTCATTTGGTATCAGAGCCTTGCTACAAGGTAATTTTTATCTACTTTGTCTTTCTAGGGTTTGTTAATTTGGGCCTTTTAAATTTCTACGTTTTAGGATTCTTAGAGAGTCTAGTCTTTAATTTTCGAAAAAGAGTCATATATCAATTCTGATCAAGGCCGAATTGAAGGAGGGTATTCTTAGGGTGAAAATAAAACCTAGGAAAGGATTCTTGGAGAATTTCGAAACCAAGAATTAGGGTTCTTGAAAGAAAGCAAAAGCTAGAGTTTGTGTTCAAGTTTGATTTCGATTTGGTCTTGAGTGAATCTGCAGTTGTGAATTAAGTCCAGATTTCGAAAAGTCCTTGGGAGTAAATTAAGTCCCGAATCAAGGGGATAGTGAGAGGAAGCAAAAAAAAAAGAGTACAAAACCACCTCAACAAAAATTGTTTGATATTCTTGCTATTTGAGTGCTAAGGATTAGATCTAGGTGGGTGAGAAGTAATAAAATTTTTGGGCGAAAAAGTTCACCTTTTGAGGAGCTTTTGGAATTCGAAAATCAGACCTTAATATTCATGTTATTTGAGTGTTATAGGTGGGAATTAGAGTCTAGAAGCTAGCGTTTTAGGTAGAATTGATTAGGTCCAAAAGCCAGCTTACCAAGTGATACAAGAAAGGATCCCTTGAAGCTAGCAAGTGGACCAATAACTAGGAGCAAGGTAAAGAGATATCAAGCTAGTATGGCTTGGCATATTAAAGAACAGATTTCCAAAGAGCTTCAAGAATTATCATTCAAGAAGCTGATTATGATGCTTAGTGTGGAAGCTAAAGGCTAGTTAAAGAAAGGTCCAACGTGCAAGAAAGGTCCATGGGGGTTCATATAAAGCCTTGGGAAATAATTTAAGGCCCATGGACAGCCCAAATAGTGTGGGGCATTTCTTATGTTAAAGGGATTAGTTTGGTTGTTTCCATACTTTATATTTTCCTTAGTGGATTAGGATTTTGTTTCCATACTTTATATTTTCCTTAGCGGATTAGGATTTTGTTTCCATACTTAATGTTTTCCTTATGCAATTAGGAATGTTTTCCTTATGCAATTAGGAATGTTTTAGTCTTAATTTTCCATATGCTATTAGGAATTTTGTAACCCTTATTTAATGGCACTATTAGGCCGAATTTCATAAACAACAATTAATAAAAATTTTTGAATTCTTCTACAAGTTCTTCTTGTGAATTTTTGTGTGAGAGAGATTAGAGTGGATTCTTTAATTCTTTCTTTGCATCAAGAATTAGGTTTACTTATCAACAAGAGTTGTGGCATTTTCCTTACTAAATCCTTTAATCATAGTGAGTTCGCATCTCTTTATAGGCATTGGGTTCCTTAGGAGGTGATTATCAAGTTTCAAGGAGTTCTCTACCATTGTTATAAGTTGGGTTTGCTGCCATCGTTGCTAAGGGTCCGCGTCATTTGGTATCAGAGCAAAGGAACCCAACATTTGCCATTTATTGAGTTTGCTTATAATCGTGCTATTCATTCTTCTACAGGATATTAACCTTTTGAGCTTGTTTATGGTTTTAACCCACTAACAATTTTGGATATTGTTTCTTTACCTTCTCATGAGCTTGTTAGTTTAGATTTTGAGAAGAAAGCTAAATTGTCGAAAGAGATGCATGAGAAAGCAAGGGCGAATATTGAGAAAAGGAACAAGAGATATGCTGATTCTGCAAATAGAGGGAGACGTGAGATGAAGTTTCAAGTAGGAGATTGGTTTTGGGTGCATTTTCGAAAAGAGAGGTTTCCTAACTAAAGGAAGAACAAGTTGCAAGCAAGGGGAGATGACCCTTTCCATTTACTGGAGAAGATTAATGACAATGCCTACAAGATCGACTTACCAGGTACATATAATGTTGTGCTACTTTCAATGTAAGTGATCTTTCTCCTTTTGATGATGCAGATTTGAGGACAAATCTTTTTGAAGAGGGGGAGAATGATGCAAGAAAGGATCCCTTGAAGCTAGCAAGTGGACCAATCACTAGGAGCAAGGCAAAGAGATATCAAGCTAGTATGGCTTTGCATATTCAAGAAGAGATTTCCAAAGAGCTTCAAGAATTATCATTCAAGAAGATGGAGATAGAGCTTGAAGAAGGCACACCAAAGTTGATTATGATGCTTAGTGTGGAAGCTAAAGGCTAGCTAAAGAAAGGTCCATGGGGGTTCATATAAAGCCTTGAGAAGTAATTTAAGGCCCATGGACAGCCCAAATAGTGTGGGGCGTTTCTTATGTTGAAGGGATTAGTTTGGTTGTTTCCATACTTTATATTTTCCTTAGTGGATTAGGATTTTATTTCCATAATTTATATTTTCCTTAGTGGATTTGGATTTTGTTTCCATACTTAATGTTTTCCTTATGCAATTAGGAATGTTTTCCTTCTGCAATTAGGAATGTTTTAGTCTTAATTTTCCATATGCAATTAGGAATTTTATAACCCTTATTTAAGGGCACTATTAGACCGAATTTCATAAACAACAATTAATAAAAATTTTTGAATTCTTATACAAGTTCTTGTGAATTTTCGTGTGAGAGAGATTAGAGTGGATTCTTTAATTCTTTCTTTGCATCAAGAATTAGGTTTACCTATCAACAAGAGTTGTGGCATTTTCCTTCTTCTTACCAACTAAATCCTTCAATCATAGTGAGTTCGCGTCTCTTTATAGGCGTTGGGTTCCTTAGGAGGTGATTATCAAGTTTCAAGGAGTTCTCTACCATTGTTATACGTTGGGTTTGCTGCCATCATTGCTAAGGGTCCGCGTCACCAAGTGTGGGTTGTTTTTGATTCATTATATCCAAATTTGTCTTGTTTATTGTCTTCATTGTTTTTTATTTCTTTATCTAGCTTTTAATTCCATTACATTGCTAAGTATCATTTGCTTGTGTCGATACTTGGTTTTATATCGTGTAGTGCAAATTACCTTGCATTGCCTCCGGATACTTGTATTGTTTTCCATCTGGTTCTAGGATTTAGGTTCTAGTTTCTTGAACGACTTGATAATTGTTGGTTGGTGAGCTTGGTTCTGAAGTGCAATCAAGGAAGACAAGAAAAGTGAGGTAATTCTAAACACTTGAGTGAATTTCAATTATTACTAATCTTGTTTCTTTGAGTTTGTTTGTTTGTTAACATGGCTGGAAAAGGAGAAGAGACTAGCAAAGAAGGAGCTATGGTCGAAAGCTTGGCTAGACTTAATGAGACTTTGGCAGCAATGCTTGGTCGAATGGAGATGATGGATACTAGATTGCAAGAGAATGCAGCACGACAAGCACAACAAATTCAACGAGTGCACAAGGGAAGCCAGCCGCACATCCAAATCCCATAATGTGAGCTAGAAGAGTGCTTAGGAGAGAAGGGCAAGGAAATCTTGAAGCCCTAGAAGCAGCCGAAAGGGTAGAAGATGAAGATGAAGGTGGAAATCAACCTACCACTGATGGTGACCTTACTTTCATCAAGATGAAGATTCCTTCCTTTGAAGGGAAGAATAATGCAGAAGAGTTCATAGAATGGGAGAGGAAAATTGAGCAGATTTTTGAATGCCATAACTACACCGAAGAGAAGAAATCAGTTTTGGCAGCCGTAGAGTTCAAAGGGTATGCAACCTTTTGGTGGGATCAATTGAAAGCTAATAGAAGAGGGAAATGTATGAGGCATATTCCTGAATGGTCAACCTTGAAAGAACTAATGAGAAGCCGATTTGTACCATCTCACTACATTCGGGATTTGTACAATCGACTAGCAAGACTAGCTCAAGGTGCAAGAAGTGTGGAAGAGTACCACAAAGAGATGGAGATGATCATGGCTAGGGCAAATATTGATGAAGATGAAGACAAGAAGATGTCACGATTTCTTGGGGGAATGAATTTGAACATAGCCAATGTATTAGAGATGTATTGACGCGGACCCTTAGCAACGATGGCAGCAAACCCAACGTATAACAATGGTAGAGAACTCCTTGAAACTTGATAATCACCTCCTAAGGAACCCAACGCCTATAAAAAGACGCGAACTCACTATGATTGAAGGATTTAGTTGGTAAGAAGAAGGAAAATGCCACAACTCTTCTTGATAAGTAAACCTAATTCTTGATGCAAAGAAAGAATTAAAGAATCCACTCTAATCTCTCTCACACGAAAATTCACAAGAAGAACTTGTAGAAGAATTCGAAATTTTTTTTATTAAATGTTGTATCCTGAAATTCAGCCTAATAGTGCCCTTAAATAAGGGTTACAAAATTCCTAATTGCATATGGAAAACTAAAACATTCCTAATTACATAAGGAAAACATTCCTAATTGCATAAGGAAAACTAAAACATTCCTAATTGCATAAGGAAAACATTAAAGTAATCCTAATCCACTAAGGAAAATATAAAGTATGGAAACAAAATCCTAATCCACTAAGGAAAATATAAAGTATGGAAACAAAATCCTATTTTTAAGCCATCCATATCGATATAAAATGTGGCCCATTAAACAGAATTAATAATCTTTAAGCAGTGGGTCCATCCAGCTATTCTCACAGGGCTTCAGAAATCTCACAGGTACGTGTGAAACTGGCTGCACTCCAAGCTTTTCTTCCAATCACTTCCATCATCTTACTAAGGCCTTAAATTACTTCCCAAGGCTTTATATGAATCCCCATGGACCTTTCTTGCATGTTGGACCTCTTTAGCTAGCCTTTAGCTTCCATTTTCACACTAAACATCATAATCAGCTTTGGTGTGCCTTCTTCAAGCTCTATCTCCATCTTCTTGAATGATAATTCTTGAAGCTCTTTGGAAATCTCTTCTTGAATATGCAAAGCCATACTAGCTTGATATCTCTTTACCTTGCTCCTAGTGATTGGTCCACTTGCTAGCTTCAAGGGATCCTTTCTTGCATCATTCTTCCCCTCTTCAAAAAGATTTGTCCTCAAATTTGCATCATCAAAAGGGTAAAGCTAAAACGTGTGTAGTAGAAAGCTTCTCTTTCAAAGCATCAAATGCTTCTTGCTGCTCCTTGCCCCAAACGAACCCCACTTCTTTCTTGATTATGCTAGTCAAGGGGGCTACCAATGTAGAGAAATTAGGGACAAATCTCCTATAGAAGCTTGCCAATCCGTGAAAACTCCTCACTTCTGTCACACTTGAAGGATTCGGCCACTCTTGGATAGCTTTCACCTTCTCTTGACCAACTTCAATTCCCTGCATACTTACAACAAAACCAAGAAAAACAACCCTATCTAGACAAAAAGAACACTTCTTAAGCTTAGCATAAAGGTTTTGCTCTCTAAGGATTTCAAGCACTTTCCTAACATGTTCAACATGTTCTTCCTCAGTTTTGCTATAAATCAGAATATCATCAAAGTAAACTACCACAAACTTACCTAAATAAGCTCTCAAAACATGGTTCATTAATCTCATGAAAGTACTAGGTGCATTAGATAAACCAAAAGGCATAACTAACCATTCATACAAACCATATTTCGTTTTGAAGGCAGTCTTCCATTCATCTCCAGGCTTCATGCGAATTTGATGATAACCACTCATAAGATCAATCTTTGTGAAATATTTCGCCCCATACAATTCGTCTAACATGTCATCAAGTCTAGGAATGGGATGTCTATACTTCACAGTAATCTTGTTCACATCCCTACAATCAACACACATCCTCCAAGAACCATCTTTCTTGGGCACTAATAAGACTGGAATGGAACAAGGACTAAGGCTCTCGCGAACTAAGCCTTTCTCCAAAAGCTCTTCAACTTGTCTTTGCATCTCTTTTGTCTCCATAGGATTGCTCCTATATGCTGGCCAGTTTGGAATTGTAGAACCGGGTATGAAGTCAATTTGATGTTCAATCCCTCTTAATGGTGGCAAACCACTAGGAAGGTCTTCAGGAAACACATCCTCAAAATCCTGCAACAAAGACACAAAACTAAAAGGTAAAGAATCAAGAGATTCTTCATTGTCAGCAAGTAACAATTCTTTATACATAATAATGAGTACAGGCTGCCCTACATCTATCTCTCTTGATCTTCCATAAAAAGTATGTTTTGCTTTTTCTCCTTGCTTATTTTCTCTCACCAATGGGCCATTTATTTGTTTGCTTACTTTCTTTTGACTCTCGGCCTCTTTTCCCTTTCTGTACTACTTACTTTATTATTTTCTCTCTCCCTACCCTTAGAATTACCCTTGGGTGTTGAAGAAACATCATTATCTGAATTTGAACCCCCTTGGTTCATGTTGGCTGAAACTTCTTTCTCCCTCTCTAGCATCCTCTTCTGATCTTCATAGACCTCTTGAGATGATAATGGTGCTAGAACAACCTTCTTTCCCTCATAAGTAAAGGTATACTTATTAGAAAAGCCATCATGTTGTGCCCTTCTATCATGATGCTATGGTCTTCCTAATAGCAAATGTCCAGCTTGCATTGGCACTACATCACACAAAACCTCATCTTTATACCACCCAATGGAGAATGGTACCTTGACTTGCTTCAACACTTTTACTTCCCCAGCGTCATTGAACCATTGCAACTTGTAAGGATTGGGATGTTTAAAACAATCTAACCCCAATTTATCCACCATTGTAGTACTAGCAGCATTGGTACAACTTCCACCATCAATGATAAGTGTACAAACCTTACCATTCACCAAACACCTAGAGTGGAAAAGATTCTCCCTTTGATCCAAGCCTTCTTCCTTGACTTGAATATTCAAGGCTCTTCTAGTAACAAGCATCTCTCCATGTTCAGTATTCAAGACTTGATTCTCCCAAGCCTCTTCATCATATTTTGCCCTATCACCACATTCGGCCTCCTCTTCTTCTTCATGTTCAGATTCTGATTCAATTTCCCCTTCATGGGTTGCAATCATCACCCTCTTATTCGGACATTGAGAAGCAATGTGTCCACTTCCCAAACACTTGTAGCATTTAATTTCCCTACTTGGAGTAGGTCTAGAAGGTGTTTCCTTGGCTGTTTTTGCATCCCCATCACTCGGCTTCTTGAAATTAGGATTGTAGGAAGAATTCTTTTGGAAAGAACCCTTGTAATCCCCTTTGTAGGAACCTCGACTCGAACTTGAACCCTTGAAGTTTGAAAATTTTCCACTAGCTTTAGAGTAGCCAGTTTTCAAAATAGCTTTATTCTTCAATCTTCTCTCTATCTTCATGGCCTTTTGAACTAACTCTTCCATTGTGTTGAATTCATACATCTCCAATTCATTGGCTATGTTCAAATTCAATCCCCCCAGAAATCGTGACATCTTCTTGTCTTCATCTTCATCAATATTTGCCCTAGCCATGATCATCTCCATCCCTTTGTGGTACTCTTCCACACTTCTTCCACCTTGAACTAATCTTGCTAGTCAATTGTACAAATCCCAAATTTAGTGAGATGGTACAAATCGGCTCCTCATTAGTTCTTTCAAGGTTGACCATTCAGGAATAGGCCTCATACCTTTCCCTCTTCTATTAGCTTTCAATTGATCCCACCAAAAGGTAGCATACCCTTTGAACTCTACGGCTGCCAAAACTGATTTCTTCTCTTCGGTGTAGTTATGGTATTCAAAAATCTGCTCAACTTTCCTCTCCCATTCTATGAACTCTTCTGCATTGTTCTTCCCTTCAAAGGAAGGAATCTTCATCTTGATGGAAGTAAGGTCACCATCAGTGGTAGGTTGATTTCCACCTTCATCTTCATCTTCTACCCTTTCGGCTGCTTCTAGGGCTTCAAGATTTCCTTGCCCTTCTCTCCTAAGCACTCTTCTAGCTCGCATTATGGGATTTGGATGTGCGGCTGGCTACCCTTGTTGCAGTTGCTGAATTTGTTGTGCTTGCCGTGCTGCATTCTCTTTCAATCTAGTATCCATCATCTCCATTCGACCAAGCATTGCTGCCAAAGTCTCATTAAGCCTAGCCAAGCTTTCGGCCATAACTCCTTCTTTGCTAGTCTCTTCTCCTTTTCCAGCCATGTTAACAAACAAACAAACTCAAAGAAACAAGATTAGTAATAATCGAAATTCACTCAAGTGTTTAGAATTACCTCACTTTTCTTGTCTTCCTTGATTGCACTTCAGAACCAAGCTCACCAACCAACAATTGTCAAGTCGTTCAAGAAACTAGAACCTAAATCCTAGAACTAGATAGAAAACAAGACAAGTATCCGGAGGCAATGCAAGGTAATTTGCACTACTCGATATAGAACCAAGTATCGACACAAGCAAATGATACTTAGCAATGTAATGGAATTAAAAGCTAGATAAAGAAATTAGAAACAATGAAGACTATAACAAGACAAATTTGGATATAATGAATCAAAAACAACCCACACTTGGCAAGCTGCTTTATGGACCTAATCAATTCTACCCAAAATGCTAGCTTCTAGACTCTAATTCCCACCTATAACACTCAAATAACATGAATATTAAGGGTCTGATTTTCGAATTCCAAAAGCCAAATAGCAAGAATATCAAACAATTTTTGTTGAGGTGATTTTGTACTCTTTTTTTTTCCTCTTACTATCCCCTTGATTCGGGACTTAATTTACTCCCAAGAGCTTTTCGAAATCTGGACTTAATTCGCAACCCCAGATTCACTCAAAATCAAATCGAAATCAAACTTGAACAAAAACTCTAGCTTTTGCTTTCTTTCAAGAACGCTTATCTTGGTTTCGAATCCAATTCAGATGCAAGGCTTAGGTTTCAAAATTCAATCAGACTCCTTTTCCTAGGTTTCGAATTACTCTTTGAACAATCTTTAGACTTTTTGAATTTTGATATATGACTCTTTTTCGAAAATTAAAGACTAGACTCTCTAAGAACCCTAAATCGCAGAAATTTAAAAGACCTAAATTAACAAACCCAAGAAAGACAAAGTAGATAAAAATTACCTTGTAGCAAGGCTCTGATACCAAATGACGCGGACCCTTAGCAACGATGGCAGCAAACCCAACATATAACAATGGTAGAGAACTCCTTGAAACTTGATAATCACCTCCTAAGGAACCCAACGCCTATAAAGAGACGCGAACTCACTATGATTGAAGGATTTAGTTGGTAAGAAGAAGGAAAATGCCACAACTCTTGTTGATAAGTAAACCTAATTCTTGGTGCAAAGAAAGAATTAAAGAATCCACTCTAATCTCTCTCACAAAAAAATTCACAAGAAGAACTTGTAGAAGAATTCGAAAATTGTTTTATTAAATGTTGTATCCTGAAATTCAGCCTAATAGTGCCCTTAAATAAGGGTTAAAAAATTCCTAATTGCATATGGAAAACTAAAACATTCCTAATTGCATAAGGAAAACATTCCTAATTGCATAAGGAAAACTAAAACATTCCTAATTGCATAAGGAAAACATTAAAGTAATCCTAATCCACTAAGGAAAATATAAAGTATGGAAACAAAATCCTAATCCACTAAGGAAAATATAAAGTATGGAAACAAAATCCTATTTTTAAGCCTTCCATAATGATATAAAATGTGGCCCATTAAAAAGAATTAATAATCTTTAAGCAGTGGGTCCATCCAGCTATTCTCACAGGGCTTCAGAAATCTCACAGGTACGTGTGAAACTGGCTGCACTCCAAGCTTTTCTTCCAATCACTTCCATCATCTTACTAAGGCCTTAAATTACTTCCCAAGGCTTTATATGAATCCCCATGGACCTTTCTTGCACGTTGGACCTCTTTAGCTAGCCTTTAGCTTCCATTTTCACACTAAGCATCATAATCAGCTTTGGTGTGCCTTCTTCAAGCTCTATCTCCATCTTCTTGAATGATAATTCTTAAAGCTCTTTGGAAATCTCTTCTTGAATATGCAAAGCCATACTAGCTTGATATCTCTTTTCCTTGCTCCTAGTGATTGGTCCACTTGCTAGCTTCAAGGGATCCTTTCTTGCATCATGTATGAATTCAACACAATGGAAGAGTTAGTTCAAAAGGCCATGAAGATAGAGAGAAGATTGAAGAATAAAGCTATTTCGAAAACTGGCTACTCTAAAGCTAGTGGAAATTTTTCAAACTTCAAGGGTTCAAGTTCGAGTGGAGGTTCCTACAAAGGAGATTACAAGGGTTCTTTCCAAAAGAATTCTTCCTACAATCCTAATTTCAAGAAGCCTAATGATGGGGATGCAAAAACCGCCAAGGAAACACCTTCTAGACCTACTCCAAGTAGGGAAATTAAATGCTACAAGTATTTGGGAAGTGGACACATTGCTTCTCAATGTCCGAATAAGAGGGTGATGATTGCTACCCATGAAGGGGAAATTGAATCAGAATCTGAACATGAAGAAGAAGAGGAGGCCGAATGTGGTGATAGGGCCGAATATGTTGAAGAGGCTTGGGAGAATCAAGTCTTGAATGCTAAACATGGAGAGATGCTTGTTACTAGAAGAGCCTTGAATATTCAAGTCAAGGAAGAAGGCATGGATCAAAGGGAGAATCTTTTCCACTCTAGGTGTTTGGTGAATGGTAAGGTTTGTACACTTATCATTGATGGTGGAAGTTGTACCAATGCTGCTAGTACTACAATGGTGGATAAATTGGGGTTGGCTTGTTTTAAATATCCCAATCCTTACAAGTTGCAATGGTTCAATGACGCTGGGGAAGTAAAAGTGTTGAAGCAAGTCAAGGTACCATTCTCCATTGGGTGGTATAAAGATGAGGTTTTGTGTGATGTAGTGCCAATGCAAGCTGGATATTTGCTATTAGGAAGACCATGGCAGCATGATAGAAGGGCACAACATGATGGCTTTTCTAATAAGTATACCTTTACTTATGAAGAAAAGAAGGTTGTTCTAGCGCTATTATCACCTCAAGAGGTGTATGAAGATCAAAAGAGGATGCTAGAGAGGGAAAGAAGTTTCGGCCAGCAAGAACCAAGGGGGTTCAAATTCAGCCAATGATGTTTCTTCAACACCCAAGGGTAATTCTAAGGGTAGGGAAAGAGAAAATAATAAAGTGAGTAAGTGCAGAAAGGAAAAAGAGGTCGAGAGTCAAAAGAAAGTAAGAAAACAAATAAATGGCCCATTGGTGAGAGAAAATAAGCAAGGAGAAAAAGCAAAACATACTTTTTATGCAAGAGCAAGAGAGATAGATGTAGGGCAGCCTGTACTCATTATTATGTCTTTGTTGCAGGATTTTGAGGATGTGTTTCTTGAAGACCTTCCTAGTGGTTTGCCACCATTAAGAGGGATTGAACATCAAATTGACTTCTTACCCGGTTCTACAATTCCAAACCGGCCAGCATATAGGAGCAATCCTATGGAGACAAAAGAGATGCAAAGAAAAGTTGAAGAGCTTTTGGAGAAAGGCTTGGTTCGCGAGAGCCTTAGTCCTTGTGCCGTTCCAGTCTTATTAGTACCCAAGAAAGATGGTTCTTGGAGGATTTGTGTTGATTGTAGGGCTGTGAACAAGATTATTGTGAAGTATAGACATCCTATTCCTAGACTTGATGACATGTTGGATGAATTGCATGGGGCGAAATATTTCACAAAGATTGATCTTATGAGTGGTTATCATCAAATTCGCATGAAGCCTGGAGATGAATGGAAGACTGCGTTCAAAACGAAATATGGTTTGTATGAATGGTTAGTTATGTCTTTTGGTTTATCTAATACACCTAGTACTTTCATGAGATTAATGAACCATGTTTTGAGAGCTTATTTAGGTAAGTTTGTGGTAGTTTACTTTGATGATATTCTGATTTATAGCAAAACTGAGGAAGAACATGTTGAACATGTTAGGAAAGTGCTTGAAATCCTTAGGGAGCAAAACCTTTATGCTAAGCTTAAGAAATGTTCTTTTTGTCTAGATAGGGTTGTTTTTCTTGGTTTTGTTGTAAGTATGCAGGGAATTGAAGTTGATCAAGAGAAGGTGAAAGCTATCAAAGATTGGCCGAATCCTTCAAGTGTGACAGAAGTGAGGAGTTTTCACGGATTGGCAAGCTTCTATAGGAGATTTTTCCCTAATTTCTCTACATTGGCAGCCCCCTTGACTAGCATAATCAAGAAAGAAGTGGGATTCGTTTGGGGCAAGGAGCAACAAGAAGCATTTGATGCTTTAAAAGAGAAGCTTTCTACTACACCCGTTTTAGCTTTACCTAACTTTGATTCTACTTTTGAAATTGAATGTGATGCTTCTGGTGTAGGTATTGGAGCTGTTTTGATGCAAGAGAAGAAGCTCATTGCATACTTTAGTGAAAAGCTTAATGGAGCAAAGCTGAATTATTCAACTTATGACAAGGAGCTATATGCTTTGGTGAGAGCATTGGAAGTATGGGTGCATTATTTGCTGCCTAAGGAATTCGTGATCCATTTAGACCATGAATCATTGAAGCATTTGAGAGGGCAAGGCAAGTTGAATAAAAGACATGCAAAATGGGTTGTGAAGATTGAGAAGTTTCCTTATGTGATCAAATACAAGCAAGGTAAAGACAATGTAGTGGCAGATGCACTTTCAAGGAGGTACGCTTTACTTAATGTTTTGAGTACTAAATTGCGACTTGTATGTTGGTGATTCTGATTTTGGCAATGTTTATGATGCTTGTGAGCATGGTGCTTTTAATTCTTTCTATAGACATGATGGGTTTTTATTTAAGGGTTCGAAATTATGAGATGTTCTATGAGAGATTTGCTAGTATTAGAATCACATTGTGGGGGGTTTGATGGGGCAATTTGGAGTTGATAAGACTTTAGACATGTTGAATGAACACTTTTATTGGCCAAATATGAAAAGGGATGTAATTCGGATTTGTAAGGCTTGTTTGGCTTGTAGGCAAGCTAAGTCTAAATCTATGCCTCATGGTTTGTATATGCCATTACCCGTTCCTAGTTCTCCTTGGATGGACATTAGTATGGACTTTGTTTTACGATTAGCAAGGACTAAGAGGGGGGGAGATAGCATATTTGTGGTTGTTGATAGGTTTAGTAAGATGGCACACTTTATCCCATGTCATAAGAGTGATGATGCTAGTTTAGTGGCCAAACTCTTCTTTAGGGAGGTGGTTCGAATTCATGGGATACCAAAATCCATAGTTTCTGATAGAGACACCAAGTTTTTGTCTCACTTTTGGCGAGTGCTTTGGGGAAGGTTAGGTACCAGGTTGTTATTTTCCACCACTTGTCATCCTCAAACAGATGGACAAACAAAACTAGTAAACAGAACTTTAAGTACCATGTTGAGAGCTTTAGTGGGTAAAAATTTGAGTTCTTGGGAAGATTGTTTGCCATTTATTGAGTTTGCTTATAATCGTGCTATTCATTCTTCTACAGGATATTCACCTTTTGAGCTTGTTTATGGTTTTAACCAACTAATAGTTTTGGATCTTGTTTCTTTACCTTCTCATGAGCTTGTTAGTTTAGATGGTGAGAAGAAAGCTAAATTGGTGAAAGAGATGCATGAGAAAGCAAGGGCGAATATTGAGAAAAGGAACAAGAGATATGCTGATTCTGCAAATAGAGGGAGACCTGAGATGAAGTTTCAAGTAGGAGATTGGGTTTGGGTGCATTTTCGAAAAGAGAGGTTTCCTAACCAAAGGAAGAATAAGTTGCAAGTAAGGGGAGATGGTCCATTCCAAGTACTGGAGAAGATTAATGACAATGCCTACAAGATCGACTTACCAGGTACGTATAATGTTAGTGCTACTTTCAATGTAAGTGATCTTTCTCCTTTTGATCATGCAGATTTGAGGACAAAACTTTTTGAAGAGGGGGAGAATGATGCAAGAAAGGATCCCTTGAAGCTAGCAAGTGGACCAATCACTAGGAGCAAGGCAAAGAGATATCAAGCTAGTATGGCTTTGCATATTCAAGAAGAGATTTTCAAAGAGCTTCAAGAATTATCATTCAAGAAGATGGAGATAGAGCTTGAAGAAGGCACACCAAAGCTGATTATGATTCTTAGTGTGGAAGCTAAAGGCTAGCAAAAGAAAGGTCCAACGTGCAAGAAAGGTCCATGGGGGTTCATATAAAGCCTTGGGAAGTAATTTAAGGCCCATGGACAGCCCAAATAGTGTGGGGCATTTCTTATGTTGAAGGGATTAGTTTGGTTGTTTCCATACTTTATATTTTCCTTAGTGGATTAGGATTTTGTTTCCATACTTTATGTTTTTCTTATGCAATTAGGAATGTTTTCCTTATGCAATTAGGAATGTTTTAGTTTTCCATATGCAATTAGGAATTTTGTAACCCTTATTTAAGGGCACTATTAGGCCGAATTTCAAAACAACAATTAATAAAAATTTTCGAATTCTTCTACAAGTTCTTGTGAATTTTTGTGTGAGAGAGATTAGAGTGGATTCTTTAATTCTTTCTTTGCATCAAGAATTAGGTTTACTTATCAACAAGAGTTGTGGCATTTTCCTTCTTCTTACCAACTAAATCCTTCAATCATAGTGAGTTCGCGTCTCTTTATAGGCGTTGGGTTCCTTAGGAGGTGATTATCAAGTTTCAAGGAGTTCTCTACCATTGTTATACGTTGGGTTTGCTGCCATTGTTGCTAAGGGTCCGCGTCAGAAGAACTTGTTGATGGGCTACCCAAAATAAAAATTCACAAGGACAGAGTATGTGAGCCTTGTCAACTTGAAAAGCAACACAAAAGCTCTTTCAAAACCAAAAATATTGTAAGTACATCTAAACCTCTAGAATTAATTCATTTAGACTTGTTTGGTCCAAATAGAATTGCTAGTCTAAGTGTTAAATGACGCAGACCCTTAGCAATGATAACAACAAACCCAACGTATAACAATGGTAGAGAACTCCTTGAAACTTGATAATCACCTCCTAAGGAACCCAATGCCTATAAAGAGACGCGAACTCACTATGATTGAAGGATTTAGTTGGTAAGAAGAAGGAAAACGCCACAACTCTTGTTGACAAGTAAACCTAATTCTTGATGCAAAGAAAGAATTAAAGAATCCACTCTAACCTCTCTAGCACGAAAATTCACAAGAAGAACTTGTAGAAGAATTCAAAATTTTTTATTAATTGTTGTTTATGAAATTCGGCCTAATAGTGCCCTTAAATAAGGGTTACAAAATTCCTAATTGCATATGGAAAATTAAGACTAAAACATTCCTAATTCCATAAGGAAAACATTCCTAATTGCATAAGGAAAACATTCCTAATTGCATAAGGAAAACATTAAGTATGGAAACAAAATCCTAATCCACTAAGGAAAATATAAAGTATGGAAACAAAATCCTAATCCAATAAGGAAAATATAAAGTATGGAAACAACCAAACTAATCCCTTCAACATAAGAAACGCCCCACACTATTTAGGCTGTCCATGGGCCTTAAATTACTTCCCAAGGCTTTATATGAACCCCCATGGACCTTTCTTGCACGTTGGACCTTTCTTTAGCTAGCCTTTAGCTTCCACACTAAGCATCATAATCAGCTTTGGTGTGCCTTCTTCAAGCTCTATCTCCATCTTCTTGAATGATAATTCTTGAAGCTCTTCGGAAATCTCTTCTTGAATATGCAAAGCCATACTAGCTTGATATCTCTTTGCCTTGCTCCTAGTGATTGGTCCACTTGCTAGCTTCAAGGGATCCTTTCTTGCATCAGTAAACTATATGCATTTGTACTTGTTGATGACTACTCAAGGTTTACATGTGTTAATTTCTTGGCTCATAAGAATGATGCTTTTGATCCTTTTAAAATTTTTGCAAAATGAGTTCGAAATGAAAAGGGCTATGTAACCTCTATTAGAATTGATCATGGCAAAGAATTTGAAAATGAACATTTTTGAAAATTTTTGCAATGAAATTGGTATATCACACAACTTTTCAGCTCCTAGAACGCCATAACAAAATGGAGTGGTGGAAAGAAAAAATAGAACTTTGGTTGAAATGTGTAGAATAATGCTCAATGAGTATAACTTACCCTCTTACTTTTGGGCGGAAGCCATGAATACCACTTGCTATGTTTCAAATAGAGTTTTCAAAAGACTTTTATTAAACAAAACATCTTATGAGCTTTGGAATGGAAGAAAATCCAAAATTTCATTTATTACAGTATTTGGATGTGAATGCTTCGTACTAAACATCAAGGATAACCTTGGAAAATTTTTATCCAAATCAGATTAAGGCATATTTTTAGGATATTCATCTTCTAGTAAAGCATATAGGATTTTAATAAAAAGAACATTAACTATTAAAGAGTCAATGCATATTATATTTAATGAAAATTCAAAGCTTGATCAGGGAAATATAGCTCTCTTGATGATTTTGTCGGTACATTTGAAGAACTTAAGATATACAAAGAAAACAATGGTGAGCTAAAATAAATAGTGGAATGAGAAGAAGCTAAAATGGAAGAGAATCAATAACTATCCAAAGATTGACATTTTCAAAAAGATCATCCAAAAGAACTCATCATTGGTGACATGTCTAAGGGAGTAAGCACTAGATCAAAATTTAAAAATCTAAATTCTAATGTTGTCTTTATTTCTCAAATTGAGCCAAAGACCATTAAAGACGCTTTGAGTGTAACACCTGTAAATTTTATATATTATTAAATAATTATTTTAGAGGGTAGTTAGCATATTGGATGAAAGAAATATAAGATATATACATAATATATAAAAGATGTACATAATGTATATCATAAATATACATTACATATATATACCTAAATGTCAAAGAAGTAGGCACCAACCATTTTTGACAAAAAATGGAGGTGCCTAATTAAGGGGATTGTCAAAAATGGAGGTGCCTAATTTAGGACATTGTCAAAAGTGGAGGTGCCTAAATTTGGGGAATTGTTAAAGTCAAAAATGGAGGTGCCTAATTTATTGACTAATTTCACCAACCCATGTTTTTGAAGCCTATATAAACCCATCCACTTCATTTGGAAGATACACCTCAAAAATTGAAGAAGTAAAGAGAAGAGAGTGTCTTTGAGAGAATTTTGTGAGGAAAAATTCTTGTTCATAATTGAGTGAGGGTTGTGAGTGTTTGTAAACACATTGTATTTTCTCCTTAATAGAAGTCTGCAGCAGCTCCGGAGACGTAGGCATAATTGGCCGAACTCCGTTATCAAATTCTGTGTTATTATTCCGCATTTATTTTCGCTCTCTTACTAATCTGGTCTAAGGGAATAGAGTGGTAATCACCATAATATCCCAACAACTGGTATCAGAGCTTTGGGTGATAAATTCTGTCAATTTTTTGCAAGATTACTATTCACATAAATAGTGAATTTCGTGAATAGTGAAATTTTGTCGGCCGTTCTGATTTGTCGACAAAGGTGTCCTAGTACACAGTGGTTTGCAGAAACAGTCAGAAACGATCCAAAGGAGTCCAGATTCGAGTAGGAGCGATGGCTGCAGATGAAGGAAAAGTGAGAATTGAAAAGTTCGACGGTACGGACTTTGGCTTCTGGAAGATGCAGATTGAAGATTATCTGTACCAGAAAAAGTTATATCAACCTCTCTCAGGAATAAAGCCAGAAGGCATGAAAGATGAAGAATGGAATCTTCTCGACAGACAAGCCCTTGGAGTTATTCGATTGACATTATCACGAAATGTTGCTTTCAACATCGCCAAAGAAAAGACCACAGCAGGTCTAATGGCGGCTCTCTCCAACATGTATGAAAAGCCATCAGCTTCAAACAAAATTCATTTGATGAAGCGGTTATTCAATTTGCAAATGGCAAAAGGGGCATCAGTGGCCCAACATCTGAATGAATTCAACACAATCACAACCCAGTTGAGTTCAGTAGAAATTGAATTTGATGCTGAAATTCGGGCTTTAATTCTCTTATCATCTCTACCAGATAGTTGGAATGCTACCGTTACAGCGGTCAGCAGCTCATCGGGAAAAACCAAATTAAAATTCGATGATGTTCGGGATCTGGTGTTGAGTGAAGAAATTCGACGAAGAGAATTGGGTGAAGCATCTACCTCTTCAGCTTTACACATAGAATCTAGAGGGAGAACTTTAGAAAAAAGTTCAAATCGTGGCAGATCAAAATCTAGAAGAGACAAATCTAGATCGGGGAAGAAAGATTTCAAGTGTTATAACTGCGGCAAGAAGGGTCATTTTAAGAAAGATTGCCGAGCGCCAAAGAAAGATAGCGGTACACAGGGATCTGCAAATGTGACCGAGGAAGCAGGTGATGCCATGATTCTAAGTGTCAACAGTCCAATTGAATCATGGATTTTAGATTCTGGGGCATCTTTTCACGCCACTCCATGCCAAGAAATCATGGACAACTATGTCAGTAGTGATTTCGGGAAGGTTCATCTAGCTGATGATGAAACCTTAAAGATCGTAGGAAAAGGGGATGTCCGATTAAAGTTGTCAAACGGGAATACCTGGAAGCTGCAAGGAGTAAGACATATTCCTGGTCTTAAAAGGAATTTGCTCTCTGTAGGACAACTTGATGAAGATGGTTATGGTACAACCTTCAAAAGCGGTGAATGGAAGATTACCAAAGGAGCACTTGTCATTGCTCGTGGTAAGAAAACTGGCACTCTCTATGTAACCTCAAACTTAGAGAATGTTATTTCAGTAGCAGATGCAGATGAAAAATCAAACCTATGGCACCAAAGGCTTGGTCATATGAGCGAGAAAGGGATGAAGACGCTTTTGTCAAAAGGAAAGTTGCCGGAACTGAAAAGTATCAATGTCGGCCTATGTGAAGATTGTATCTTTGGAAAACAAAAGAAGGTCAGTTTTTCAAAAATTGGCAAGACACCCAAGGCAGAAAAATTAGAGTTGGTCCATACCGATGTATGGGGACCGTCTCCAATTCCATCTCTTGCAGGCTCATTGTATTACGTCACATTCATTGACGATTCAACAAGAAAGGTATGGGTGTATTTTCTGAAGAAGAAATCAGAAGTCTTTGATACATTCAGAAAATGGAAGGCCATGGTAGAAAATGAAACTGGTTTGAAAGTCAAACGATTGAGGTCTGACAATGGAGGAGAGTACAGAGATAGAAGATTCAGAGAATTTTGCGCAAACAGCGGAATCAAGATGGAGAAAACAGTTCCCATGACACCGCAACAGAATGGCGTAGCTGAGCGCATGAACAGAACTCTGAATGAACGTGCCAGAAGCATGAGGATACATGCTGACTTGCCCAAGAATTTATGGGCTGAAGCTGTCAACACCGCTGCCTACCTAATCAACCGTGGGCCTTCAGTACCTCTGGATGGTGGAATACCAGAGAAAGCATGGAGCAAAAAAGAGGTAAACCTTTCACACTTAAGAGTGTTTGGTTGTATCTCTTACATACATATAGATTCTGCTGGAAGAAGTAAATTGGATGCCAAGTCAAACAAATGTGTCTTTGTTGGATATGGTGGTGATGAGTTCGGTTATCGGTTTTGGGATTATGAAAATCACAAGATCATTAGAAGTCGGGATGTCATATTCAATGAGAATGTGATGTACAAAGACAGATTAAATGCAGAATCAAATAGCTCCAAGATAGATGTTGAAAATAAGGAATTTGCTGAGTTCGAGGATATTTCTGGAAATGATGTTCAGAATAGTCCTGAAGTAGAGGAGCCAAGCACGCCGGAATTGAGGCGCTCCTCCAGAATTACAAGACCAATCCAACGTTACTCGCCTTCTTTGCATTACTTGTTGCTGACAGACAATGGTGAACCAGAGTGCTACGATGAAGCAATACAAGTAAAGGATTTAATCAAGTGGGAGTCTGCCATGAAAGATGAGATGGACTCACTCATGTCAAATCATACATGGGAATTAGTTGAACTACCACAAGGTAAGAAAGCACTTCACAACAAGTGGATTTACAGGATCAAAGAAGAGCATGATGGAAGTAAACGCTACAAAGCAAGATTGGTTGTAAAAGGTTTTCAACAAAAGGAAGGTGTTGATTATACTGAAATTTTCTCTCCAGTCGTGAAGCTTACGACAATTAGACTGGTATTGAAAATTGTAGCCGTAGAAAATTTACATCTTGAACAATTAGATGTAAAGACAGCATTCCTTCATGGAGATTTGGAGGAAGAGATCTACATGAAGCAACCAGAAGGCTTCATTAAGGCAGACAAGAAAAATCTAGTGTGCAAGTTGAAAAAGAGTTTATATGGTCTGAAACAAGCTCCTAGACAGTGGTACAGAAAGTTTGATAGTTTTATGAGCAGCAGCGGTTTCACAAGATGCCAAGCAGATCATTGTTGCTACATCAAGAAGTTTGACAATAGCTTTATTATTTTATTGTTATACGTCGATGATATGCTCGTTGCAGGTTCAGACATGCAAGAGATTAAAAATTTAAAGCAGGAATTGTCAAAACAGTTTGCAATGAAAGATCTGGGTGCTGCAAAGCAGATTCTTGGAATGAGGATCAAGAGAGACATGAAGTCGGGAACTTTGATGTTATCACAGGCTGAGTACATAACCAAAGTACTAGCCAGATTCAACATGCAAGATGCTAAATCAGTGAGCACACCTTTAGGTGTTCATTTCAGACTCTCCAAAGAACAGTCACCGAAGACGGAGGAGGAACGTACACACATGGCAAAGGTGCCATATGCCTCAGCAATTGGGAGTTTGATGTATGTCATGGTTTGTACCAGACCAGATATTGCTCAAGCAGTGGGAGCTGTTAGCAGGTACATGAATAATCCAGGCAAGGCACACTGGGAAGCAGTCAAATGGATTTTCAGATATCTTCGAGGTACCACAGATAAGGCGCTTTGTTTTAAAAGTGGAGATACGACACTAGCAGGTTATGTGGATGCTGACTTAGCTGGAAATGTTGACGTTAGAAAGAGCACTACAGGGTATGTCTATACTCTAGGAGGTACCGCAGTGAGCTGGGTCTCTCAATTACAGAAGATAGTTGCTCTCTCCACAACTGAAGCAGAATATGTCGCTGTCACGGAAGCCAGCAAAGAAATGGTTTGGCTCCAAGGTTTCTTGGAGGAGTTGGGCAAGAAGCAAGAAAATAATGTCTTGTATTGTGACAGTCAGAGTGCCATACATCTAGCGAAGAATCCGTCTTTTCATGCCAGAACAAAGCACATACAGTTGCGGTATCACTTTATCAGGTCACTTCTGGAAGATGGGATTTTGAAACTTGAGAAGATTAGTGGAACTCAAAATCCGGCAGACATGTTGACGAAGACGGTGACTATTGATAAACTGAAGTTGTGCTCAGCTTCAGTTGGCCTACACTAGTATCAAGGTCGTAGAAGAGCTGTTGCATTGATCAAGGTGTGAAGACAGATTGAAATCAGTCTTCAAGTGGGAGATTGTCAAAGAAGTAGGCACCAACCATTTTTGACAAAAAATGGAGGTGCCTAATTAAGGGGATTGTCAAAAATGGAGGTGCCTAATTTAGGACATTGTCAAAAGTGGAGGTGCCTAAATTTGGGGAATTGTTAAAGTCAAAAATGGAGGTGCCTAATTTATTGACTAATTTCACCAACCCATGTTTTTGAAGCCTATATAAACCCATCCACTTCATTTGGAAGATACACCTCAAAAATTGAAGAAGTAAAGAGAAGAGAGTGTCTTTGAGAGAATTTTGTGAGGAAAAATTCTTGTTCATAATTGAGTGAGGGTTGTGAGTGTTTGTAAACACATTGTATTTTCTCCTTAATAGAAGTCTGCAGCAGCTCCGGAGACGTAGGCATAATTGGCCGAACTCCGTTATCAAATTCTGTGTTATTATTCCGCATTTATTTTCGCTCTCTTACTAATCTGGTCTAAGGGAATAGAGTGGTAATCACCATAATATCCCAACACTAAAATATATACAACATATTAATGAAATAGAAATATTTATACATATATATGTATAAATATGGATGGAAGATGGGAATTAAATTTTAAAAAAAAGAAAAGAAAAGAAAGTCAAAAACAAGAAAGAAAATATCTTATTATTTTAATAATTATTATTTAGTAATTATATAATTAAAAGAGGGGTAAAATTGGAAATTTGGTATATAAAAAGCCATCTTCTTCCTTTTTTGGCTATGGTGGCCAAAATTTTCATGGGAAAAGAAGAGGGAGGAGTTTCTTCATCAAATTTCTTAAAGATTTCAAAGAATTCAAGAATGTTTTGAGAAATAATCAAGTAATAGCTAAGCTTTCTTCCATCTAAGCTTGGTTTTTCTTAGTTTTAGATTATATAATGATATGGTTGGTGATAGATTGATTAAAATTGATGGTAATGAAGCTAATATAATGGATAAAAAAATGATTTGATGACTAATTGATTAAAGTGAGCATGATTAGTGAAGTTAGAATTTTGTAGAGATTAGGTGTAAATTAGGATTTTGGTATGCATAGATTTAATTATTGTAATGAAGTGATTTAATAGTGTTTTAATATATATATATATATATGAAGATTTTAAGGTTAGATGATGGATTTATTTAGGTTTGGTGTAAGCTTGGAAGAAGAAGAATGTGGATTAGGTGTTTTGGTGAAAAGTTTGTAAAGAATTGGTGTTAATTGAATTTAGTTGTTTTAATTGTGTTGTAATGGTTCTAAAGACATAATTGAGCTTAAAATCCAATTTAGAATTGTTTAGAATAATTTTCTAGAATTAAGGTATATTAGAGAAAAAAATTTAGAAAATTTGATAGAATTGTGGAATATAAAGTTTAAATTGTTAAAATGAGTAGAATTATGATTTTAATGATAGAAATTAACTTAAAATGTAATTTGAAATTCGTTAATATGGAATTCCAAAGTTAAAGTGCATTAGGGTAAGAAAAATAGAAATTTGAAGGAAATGTGTTAAATTGAATTTTATTAACTAAAATACATAAAAATGTGATGCTAATAAAGCATTTACATTCAAATTGTGATTAGGTGTTGAGTAGATAATATTTGCCTAATTCAAGTGGTAAAGAATACATAGAAAAAGTGAAGGGAAAAGTGTGTATTTAGCTTGGGAGTGTTATTGGTTAAAGGTATGTGCATACTTTTGATTTTGTATATTTAAAATACATTTGGTTGACCTGGCACATTTTGATGTAATTAATGTGCTAGGCTACTTTGATTTTGATTTTTGTATGTGATGCATTATTGTTGCAAAAAAAAGGTATTAAATGCATTAATTATATTATGTTAAGTCATTGTAAATGGCTAAAATGATTAATATGTGTTAAATATGAAAAAAGTGAAAAATGCCCAAAGTATATGAGTAATGAAGTCATATTGTAGATGTGACATATATTGTTGAAAATGTGATGAGTTTTGGATAAATTAAAAGAATTATGAATGATTATGGAAAAAGAAAAGAGTAAAAGGAACAATGTGTTAGAATATGGATTATGAAGATGTGAAATGATCTGTGTGTCAACTTGTATAGTATCTTGTTCCAGAGAATTATTGTTGGTGTTATTGATGTGATTTTCCTTCGGGCTAGAAGCTGAATGTCACTATTATTTGCCTTCGGGCCAGATGTTGGGCATTACTAATATTTACTTTTGGGCTAGACACTGGTGTCACCTTTGATAATATTTGCCTTTAGGGTTAGACATAGTGGTATCAATAGGGGATGGATGCGACACTTAGATCCCCGATGTCGCAATAGACCATGACAATATCTCTAGAATTAGAATACTGTAAAAGGTTATTTGGGCCCAATGCTTGCATTTGCAATGTTTCGATGAAATCTGTATAAATATATGAACATAAAGACATCATTTATGTTGTGTTAAAGAGGTCAATAATGTATTGTTTTTAAGTTATTGATATTATCAAAATATGTACTATTAGGTTGTTAGCTTAGCAAGATTTGTCTATCACGCAGGTAGCAGGTGAGAAGCAGATAGTCTAGAAGTATAGCAATTTGCCACTAGACCAATGCTATTGTATAGCATGTTGATGCAAGAAAGGATCCCTTGAAGCTAGCAAGTGGACCAATCACTAGGAGCAAGGCAAAGAGATATCGAGCTAGTATGGCTTTGCATATTCAAGAAGAGATTTCCAAAGAGCTTCAAGAATTATCATTCAATAAGATGGAGATAGAGCTTGAAGAAGGCACACCAAAGATGATTATGATGCTTAGTGTGGAAGCTAAAGGCTAGCTAAAGAAAGGTCCAACGTGCAAGAAAGGTCCATGGGGGGTTCATGATGTAAACCAGCATGGCAAGGATCCTTTGGTGCTACAACAAGGACCATTGACAAGGAATAAAGCAAGGAAGTATGGCGTCACTCTTGGATTGCATGTTCAAGACTTTGTTACAAGGGAGGTGACTGAATTAGCAATAAACAGGTGCAGTATGGAGCTGGAAGACCAACAAAGGCTGATTGTGATGCTGAATATTTATATGGAAGATAAGGCTTTAAAAATGGGCTAGAGGAGCAAGAAAGGAGTAAGGAAGGCAGCCCACATGCAAGCACATGGGCCTTGGACGAAATTAGGTTTTTTGGGACCACTTTTGTCACATGGGCAGCCTATTCCCATGCACATGGGCTGTGTTCACACCCATGCACATGGGATGTGGTTCCCTTCTTTCCTTAGTTGGTTAGGATGATATTTTCCTTATTTGACAAGGATCCTTCTTTCCTTAGTTGGTTAGGATGATATTTTCCTTATTTGACAAGGATTTTGACTTTGTAATTTTCCTTTTTTCACTAGGGTTAGGATAGTTACGAATTTTAATTTATTTTTCTATAAATAGGGCCTTATTTTCTTGTAAGAGAAAACTTTTGACATATTATATTCAGATTGCTCTTATGCAAAATTTGGCCATCTTTGAGAGAGTGAGAGATTTTGCTTCTTTCATTGATTGCATCACGAATCAGACTAACTTATCAATTTTGATTGTGGCGTTCTTCTAATCTGTCCTTCCAAATCCTTCCGTCATTAGTGTTCTTGCTTCGCTAAGCATTGGGTGCTATAGAGGGTGGTTTATCCTTGTTCTTGGATTCCTATATCGAAGCGTGCGTTGGGGTTAGAGGCCTTCATTGCCATAGGGTTCCGCGTCATTTGGTATCAGAGCCAATTACAGGTAAATCTTTATCTATCTGTCTTTCTAGGGCTTATTTTTATTTCCGTTAGAGTCTTCATTTGTTCAATTTGTTTTTTTTAGGGTTCTTTTATTTTATTCATAATTTCTTCTTTCCCCATACCCCAATTTGTTTGTGTCCCCTTTTCATTATAGTCCAAATCGTTTTTCACCTACTTCACCATAGTCAATTCGTTTTCAATTTTTAAAGTATACGGATCTTTCCGTTTGAGTTTGCAATAATTCGTGTGCTGTTTAAGCTTCTATTTCTTGATTTTCGTTTAGTATTTTGGGGGGGTGATCTAGAGATAGTGATCTATCCCTAAAAAAAAAAGAGTACAAAAGTACTCCAACAAAAATTTTTCTGTTTCTTAGTAATTAAAGGTTCCGTGGTTGGTTTAAAGTGGGTTAGAAGCAATCAAAATTTTTAGGCCACAAAATTTCCATTTTTATTTGGGCTATTTTTTTGTTCGAATTGTGGGGGCTGCCATTGCAAAGGGGAATTCAAAATTCTCTTTAGTTTAGGAAGACTTGACACTAGCTTTCTTGGGTAGAATCAATAGGTCCATAAATCAGCTTGCTAAAGGTGGGTTGGTTTTGATACATCTTGGCCAGAATTGTCATATTTTTACTTCTTTGTTTCTAATTCTTGATTGAGCTACCATTTTTTGGATTCCGTTACGTTGCTGGATTGTTATTTGCTTGTTCCAACACTCTGGTTTATGATAGTAGTGTGACACAAATTTCCTTGTGTCGCCTCCAAATCGTCGAGTTTCTTTTTCTAGGTGTCTAGGAATTAGGTTTCTAGCTTCCTTGAACGTGCTTGACAGATTGATTTGTGAGCCTCGATTCTGAAGTGCAATCGAAGAATCAGCAAAGGTGAGGTAAGAGCGAAACACTTTGAGTGAATTTTGTTTATTACTAATCTTTTCTTTGTGAGTTTGTGTTTGTGATCATGAGTAGTGGGAGAAACTAGAACTTGCAAGATGGGGAGGAAAATGTCCAAGAAGGTTCTAGCAATTTTGAGACATATATGCAGCAAAGTAATGAAAGGATGAATGAGATGGCAAGAATGATGCCTACTCTACAAGAGAGCATGAATCTAATGATGAGAGAAAGAGAGCAGCAACCAGCAGCTCAAGTGAGGTTACCACAAAGGGTTCTACTAAGAATTGGTGAAGGAGATCGTAGAGCACCTAGAGGTAATGAAGAGGTTGGTGAAAATAACCCAGCAAATGACAATGACCTTACTTCCACAAAGATGAAGGTACCTTCCTTTGAAGGGAGAAACAGTGCTGAAGAGTACATTGAATGGGAGAGAAAGGTGGAGCAAATTTTTGAATGCCATAATTATTTAGAAGAGAAGAAGTCCCACATTGCAGCCGTGGAATTTAAGGGATATGCTACATTCTGGTGGGATCAACTCAAATCTAATAGGAGAGGAAAGGGATTGAGACCCGTACCTGATTGGGAGAATTTGAAAGACTTAATGAGAATAATGTTTGTCCCTTCTCATTACTATAGGGATTTGTATAATAGGTTGGCAAGGCTGATCCAAGGTGGTAAGAGTGTTGAAGAATACCACAAGGAGATGGAGATGATCATGGCAAGAGCTGATATTGAAGAGGATGAGCAGAGGTTGATGTCTAGATTCCTTGGGGGTCTAAATTCAAACATAGCAAATGAGCTGGAAATGTATGATTACAATTCCATGGGAGAATTGGTTGAAAAGGCCATGAAGATAGAAAGGAGACTAAAGAGCAAGAATTACACCAAGTCTGGTTCTAGCAAATTTTAGAATATGGGTGGAAGTAGTTCGACCTACAGAGGACCTCAAAACACTAGTAGCAATTCGTCCTCAAGAAGTGGAGATTTCAAGAATTCCTTCCAAAGGAACAATCCTCCACCTACAAGTGGAAAAGGGACGAATGGTGGTCCAAATAGGCAGCAATCAGGTATTTCTAATACTACTCCTAATAGAGATATTAAATGTTTCAAATGTTTAGGGAATGGGCATATTGCTTCTGAATGTCCAAATAGGAGAGTTATGATTGCTACTAATGATGGGGGTATAATTTCTGATTCTAATCATAGTGATGTTGATAATGATGTGAATGACATGTATGATGATGATGATGAGTGTAGTGAGCAAGTTGAAAATGTGTTAATGGCTGAACATGGTGAAATGTTAGTTGCTAGGCGTGCTTTGAATATGCAGGTGAAGGGAGAGGGTCTTGAGCAGCGAGATAACATATTTTATTCTAGATGTTTAGTTGATGGTAAGGTTTGTATGCTCATCATTGACAGCGGTAGTAGTACTAATGCCGCAAGTGAGACCATGGTGGAGAAGCTGAAATTGACTTGTTTAAAACATCCCAATCCATATAGACTACAATGGTTTAATGATAGTGGAGAGGTGAAGGTTACTAAACAAGTGAGAATACCATTCTCTATAGGCTGGTATAAAGATGAAGTGTTGTGTGATGTAGTTCCTATGCAAGCAGGCCATATGTTATTGGGAAGACCTTGGCAATTTGATAGGAAAGCACAGCATGATGGGCATTCAAATAGGTACACGTTTACCTATGAGGGAAAGATGGTTACTCTTGTTCCATTATCACCATTGGAGGTTTATGAAGATCATCAAAAGATGCTTGAGAAAGCAAAGCAAGATTCGGCCAAAGTAGTGGTTGGGGCTGTTTCTTCCAAAAACAAGGGGAGTGCGAGAGAACATGATAAGGTGAGTGAAAGTGAGAAGAAAATGGGAAAAGAGGCCAGAAAACAAACTAATCAAATTAATGGCCCATTGGTGAGAGAAAACAAGAAAGAAGGGAAGGCAAAACAAACTTTTTATGCAAGAGCGAGAGAATTAAATGTTGGGCAGCCTGTGTTGCTCATTAGATACAAGGAAACTTTGTTTGGTAACATTGATGTTTCACTTGAACATTTGCCTTCTAGTTTTGTGTCTTTATTGCAGGATTTCCAAGATGTGTTTCCGGAGGAGTTGCCTAGTGGTTTGCCACCATTAAGAGGAATCGAACATCAAATTGACTTCATACCTGGTTCTACCATTCCAAATAGACCAGCATATCGAAGTAATCCGATGGAGACCAAGGAGATGCAGAGACAAGTAGAAGAGTTGTTGGAGAAAGGGTTGATTCGAGAGAGTTTAAGTCCGTGTGCCATTCCTGTTTTGTTGGTTCCAAAGAAAGATGGCACGTGGAGAATGTGTGTTGATTGTAGGGCTGTAAATAAGATCACCATGAAGTATCGACATCCTATACCGCGTCTTGATGACATGTTGGACGAATTACATGGTGCAAGGTATTTTACTAAAATTGATCTTATGAGTGGATATCATCAAATTCGTATGAAACCTGGGGATGAATGGAAAACAACTTTTAAAACAAAATATGGGTTGTATGAGTGGTTGGTAATGCCTTTTGGGTTGTCTAATGCACCTAGTACTTTTATGAGGTTGATGAAGAATGTTTTGAGGGCTTATTTGGGCAGATTTGTAGTTGTTTATTTTGATGATATTTTGATCTATAGTAAGACTGAGGAAGAGCATATAGAACATGTTAGGTCGGTTTTAGAAGCTTTGAGAAAAGAGAACTTATATGCAAAGCTTAAGAAGTGCACATTTTGCATGGATAGGCTTGTTTTTCTTGGTTTTGTTGTTAGTGGCAGGGATTGGAAGTTGATGAAGAGAAAGTGAAAGCTATAAGGGAATGGCCTGTTCCTAAGAGTGTGACGGAAGTGAGGAGCTTCCATGGGCTGGCAAGCTTTTATAGGAGATTCGTGAAGGATTTTTCTACCATCGCCGCACCACTCACAAGTATTGTCAAGAAGGAAGTTGGATTTCAATGGGGTGAACAGCAACAACGATCGTTTGAAAGTTTGAAAGAAAAACTCACTACTGCGCCTGTTTTAGCTTTACCTAACTTTGATTCTATTTTTGAGATTGAATGTGATGCTTCAGGTATAGGTATTGGGGCTGTTTTGATGCAAGAAAAGAAGCCAATAGCATATTTTAGTGAGAAGCTCAATGGTGCGCAACTGAATTATTCTACCTATGACAAGGAGTTGCATGCTTTGGTAAGGGCATTGAATGTGTGGGAGCATTATTTGCTGCCAAAGGAGTTCATTATTCACACTGACCATGAATCCCTCAAGCATTTGAAGGGCCAAGGTAAATTGAACAAAAGACATGGTAAGTGGATTGAACAAATTGAGAAATTTCCTTATGTCATTAAGTATAAGCAAGGTAAGGATAATGTTGTTGCTGATCCGTTGTCTAGGAGATATACATTGCTGTCTATTTTGAGTTCTAAATTGCTTGGTTTTGAGTATATTAAGGACTTATATATTGGTGATATTGATTTTGGCAATGTTTATGTCGCATGTGAACAAGGAGCTTTTAATTCATTTTTTAGGCAGGATGGTTATTTGTTTAAGGGAAGTAAACTATGTGTGCCTAGATGTTCCATGCGTAATTTGCTTGTTTTGGAATCTCATTGTGGTGGTTTGATGGGGCATTTTGGTGTGTCTAAGACTTATGATATTCTATTTGAGCATTTTTATTGGTCGTCTATGCGTAAAGATGTTGGGAGATTATGTTCTGCTTGTATTGCATGTAGACTGGCGAAATCTAAGTCTATGCCTCATGGTCTTTATATGCCATTACCTGTACCTAGTTCACCTTGGGTTGATATTAGTATGGATTTTGTGCTTGGTTTGCCTAGGACTAGGAAAGGTAGAGATAGCATTTTTGTGGTTGTTGATAGGTTTAGTAAGATGGCACATTTTATTCCATGTCACAAAGCTGATGATGCCAAAGTTGTGGCTGATTTGTTCTTTAGAGATGTTGTTCGTTTACATGGGGTGCCTCGGACAATTGTTTCTAATAGAGATACTAAGTTTTTGTCCCATTTTTGGCATGTGTTATGGAGTAGATTAGGAACTAAGCTTTTGTTTTCTACTACTTGTCATCCACAAACAAATGGGCAAACTAAAGTAGTGAATCGTACACTCGGTACGTTGTTGAGAGATTTAGTGGGGAAGAATTTGGTCACTTGGGAAGATTGTTTACCTTTCATTGAATTTGCTTATAATCGTTTAATTCATTCTTCTACAGGTTATTCGCCATTTGAGGTTGTTTATGGTTTTAATCCACTAACTGTACTTGATCTTGTTCCTTTGCCTTTACATGAGCTTGCTAGTTTGGATGGTGAGAAGAAGGCTGATTTGGTAAAGTCTTTGCATGAAAAGGTTCGAGCAAATATAGAGAAAAAGAACAAGTCATATGCTGATAGGGCAAATAAGGGACGAAAGAAAATGGCATTTGCTCCTGGCGATTGGGTTTGGGTACACTTCCGAAAGGAGAGGTGTCCAAATCAAAGGAAGAGTAAGCTTGATGCACGTGGTGATGGTCCATTCCAAGTATTGGAGAAAATCAATGACAATGCATACAAGATCGACTTGCCTGGTGAGTATGGTGTTAGTGCTACTTTTAATGTGACTGATTTATCTCCTTATGATGATGCAGATTTGAGGACAAATCTTTTTAAAGAAGGGGAGAATGATGTAAACCAGCATGGCAAGGATCCTTTGGTGCTACAACAAGGACCATTGACAAAGAATAAAGCAAGGAAGTATGGCGTCACTCTTGGATTGCATGTTCAAGACTTTGTTACAAGGGAGGTGACTGAATTAGCAATAAACAAGTGTAGTATGGAGCTGGAAGACCAACAAAGGCTGATTGTGATGCTGAATGTTTATATGGAAGATAAGGCTTTAAAAATGGGCTAGAGGAGCAAGAAAGGAGTAAGGAAGGCAGCCCACATGCAAGCACATGGGCCTTGGACGAAATTAGGTTTTTTGGGACCACTTTTGTCACATGGGCAGCCTATTCTTTCATGCACATGGGCTGTGTTCACACCCATGCACATGGGATGTGGTTCCCTTCTTTCCTTAGTTGGTTAGGATGATATTTTCCTTATTTGACAAGGATCCTTCTTTCCTTAGTTGGTTAGGATGATATTTTCCTTATTTGACAAGGATCCTTCTTTCCTTAGTTGGTTAGGATGATATTTTCCTTATTTGACAAGGATTTTGACTTTGTAATTTTCCTTTTTTTCACTAGGGTTAGGATAGTTACGAATTTTAATTTGTTTTTCTATAAATAGGGCCTTATTTTCTTGTAAGAGAAAACTTTTGACATATTATATTCAGATTGCTCTTATGCAAATTTCGGCCATCTTTGAGAGAGTGAGAGATTTTGCTTCTTTCATTGATTGCATCACGAATCAGACTAACTTATCAATTTCGATTGTGGCGTTCTTCTGATCCGTCCTTCCAAATCCTTCTGTCATTAGTGTTCTTGCTTCGCTAAGCATTGGGTGCTATAGAGGGTGGTTTATCCTTGTTCTTGGATTCCTATATCGAAGCGTACGTTGGGGTTTGAGGCCTTCATTGCCATAGGGTTCCACGTCAGTTCATATAAAGCCTTGGGAAGTAATTTAAGGCCCATGGACAGCCCAAATAGTGTGGGGCATTTCTTGTGTTGAAGGGATTAGTTTGGTTGTTTCCATACTTTATATTTTCCTTAGTGGATTAGGATTTTGTTCCCATACTTTATATTTTACTTAGTGGTTTAGGATTTTGTTTCCATACTTTATATTTTCCTTAGTGGATTAGGATTTTGTTTCCATACTTAATGTTTTCCTTAGTGGATTAGGATTTTGTTTCCATACTTAATGTTTTCCTTATGCAATCAGGAATGTTTTCCTTATGCAATTAGGAATGTTTTAGTCTTAATTTTCCATATGCAATTAGGAATTTTGTAACCCTTATTTAAGGGCACTATTAGGCCGAATTTGATATACAACAATTAATAAAAAATTTTGAATTCTTCTACAAGTTCTTCTTGTGAATTTTCGTGTGAGAGAGATTAGAGTGGATTCTTTAATTCTTTCTTTGCATCAAGAATTAGGTTTACTTATCAACAAGAGTTGTGGCGTTTTCCTTCTTCTTACCAACTAAATCCTTCAATCATAGTGAGTTCGCGTCTCTTTATAGGCGTTGGGTTCCTTAGGAGGTGATTATCAAGTTTCAAGGAGTTCTCTACCATTGTTATACGTTGGGTTTGCTGCCATCGTTGCTAAGGGTCCGCGTCATTTGGTATCAGAGCCTTGCTACAAGGTAATTTTTATCTACTTTGTCTTTCTAGGATTTATTAATTTAGGTCTTTTAAGTTTCTGCGTTTTAGGGTTCTTAGAGAGTCTAGTCTTTAATTTTCGAAAAAAAGAGTCATATATCAAAATTCGAAAAGCCTAAAGATTGTTCAAAGAGTAATTCGAAACCTAGGAAAAGGAGTCTGATTGAATTTCAAAACCTAGGCCTTGCATCTGAATTGGATTCAAAACCAAGATTAGGGTTCTTGAAAGAAAGCAAAAGCTAGAGTTTTTGTTCAAGTTTGATTTCGATTTGATTTTGAGTGAATCTGGGGTTGCGAATTAAGTCCAGATTTTGAAAAGTTCTTGGGAGTAAATTAAGTCCCGAATCAAGGGGATAGTGAGAGGAAGCAAAAAAAGAAAAAGATTACAAAACCACCTCAACAAAAGTTGTTTGATATTCTTGCTATTTGGGTGCTAAGGATCAGATCTTGGTGGGTCAGAAGTAATAAAATTTTTTGGGCGAAAAACTTCACCTTTTGAGGGGCTTTTGGAATTCGAAAATCAGACCTTAATATTCATATTATTTTAGTGTTATAGGTGGGAATTAGAGTCTAGAAGCTAGCGTTTTGGGTAGAATTGATTAGGTCCATAAAGCAGCTTGCCAAGTGTAGGTTGTTTTTGATCCATTATATCCAAATTTGTCTTGTTTATTGGCTTCATTGTTTCTGATTTCTTTATCTAACTTTTAATTCCATTACATTGCTTAGTATCATTTGCTTGTGTCGATACTTGATTTTATATCGTGTAGTGCAAATTACCTTGCATTGCCTCCGGATACTTGTCTTGTTTTCTATCTAGTTCTAGGATTTAGGTTCTAGTTTCTTGAACGACTTGACAATTGTTGGTTGGTGAGCTTGGTTCTGAAGTGCAATCAAGGAAGACAAGAAAAGTGAGGTAATTCTAAACACTTGAGTGAATTTCGATTATTACTAATCTTGTTTCTTTGATTTTGTTTGTTTGTTAACATGGTTGGAAAGGGAGAAGAGACTAGCAAGGAAGGAGCTATGGCCGAAAGCTTGGCTAGGCTTAATGAGACTTGGACAGCAATGCTTGGTCGAATGGAGATGATGGATGCTAGATTGTAAGAGAATGCAGCATGACAAGTGCAACAAGGGCAACCAGCCGCACATCCAAATCCCATAATGCAAGCTAGAGGAGTGCTTAGGAGAGAAGGGCAAGGAAATCTTGAAGCCCTAGAAGCAGCCGAAAGGGTAGAAGATGAAGATGAAGGTGGAAATCAACCTACCACTGATGGTGACCTTACTTCCATCAAGATGAAGATTCCTTCCTTTGAAGGGAAGAACAATGCAGAAGAGTTCATAGAATGGGAGAGGAAAGTTGAGCAGATTTTTGAATGCCATAACTACATCGAAGAGAAGAAATCAGTTTTGGCAGCCGTAGAGTTCAAGGGTATGCTACCTTTTGGTGGGATCAATTGAAAGCTAATAGAAGAGGGAAAGGTATGAGGCCTATTATTGAATGGTCAACCTTGAAAGAACTAATGAGGAGCCGATTTGTACCATCTCACTACATTCGGGATTTGTACAATCGACTAGCAAGACTAGTTCAAGGTGGAAGAAGTGTGGAAGAGTACCACAAAGAGATGGAGATGATCATACCCAATGAATTGGAGATGTATGAATTCAACACAATGGAAGAGTTAGTTCAAAAGGCCATGAAGATAGAGAGAAGATTGAAGAATAAAGCTATTTCAAAAACTAGCTACTCTAAAGCTAGTGGAAAATTTTCAAACTTCAAGGGTTTAAGTTCGAGTGGAGGTTCCTATAAAGGCGATTACAAGGGTTCTTTCCAAAAGAATTCTTCCTACAATCCTAATTTCAAGAAGCCGAATGATGGGGATGCAAAAACAGCCAAGGAAACACCTTCTAGACCTACTCCAAGTAGGGAAATTAAATGCTACAAGTGTTTGGGAAGTGGACACATTGCTTCTCAATGTCCGAATAAGAGGGTGATGATTGCTACCCATGAAGGGGAAATTGAATCAGAATCTGAACATGAAGAAGAAGAGGAGGCCGAATGTGGTGATAGGGCAAAATATGATGAAAAGGCTTGGGAGAATCAAGTCTTGAATGCTGAACATGGAGAGATGCTTGTTACTAGAAGAGCCTTGAATATTCAAGTCAAGGAAGAAGGCTTGGATCAAAGGGAGAATCATTTCCACTCTAGGTGTTTGGTGAATGGTAAGGTTTGTACACTTATCATTGATGGTGGAAGTTGTACCAATGCTGCTAGTACTACAATGGTGGATAAATTGGGGTTAACTTGTTTTAAACATCCCAATCCTTACAAGTTCCAATGGTTCAATGACACTGGGGAAGTAAAAGTGTTGAAGCAAGTCAAGGTACTATTCTCCATTGGGTGGTATAAAGATGAGGTTTTATGTGATGTAGTGCCAATGCAAGCTGGACATTTGCTATTAGAAAGACCATGGCAGCATGATAGAAGGGCACAACATGATGGCTTTTCTAATAAGTATACCTTTACTTATGAAGGAAAGAAGGTTGTTCTAGCACCATTATCACCTCAAGAGGTGTATGAAGATTAGAAGAGGATGCTAGAGGGGGAGAAAGAAGTTTCGGCCAACATGAATCAAGGGGGTTCAAATTTAGCCAATGATGTTTCTTCAACACCCAAGGGTAATTCTAAGGGTAGGGAGAGAGAAAATAATAAAGTGAGTGAGTGCAGAAAGGGAAAAGAGGCCGAGAGTCAAAAGAAAGTAAGCAAACAAATAAATGGCCCATTGGTGAGAGAAAATAAGCAAGGCGAAAAAGCAAAACATACTTTTTATGCAAGAGCAAGAGAGATAGATGTAGGGCAGCCTGTACTCATTATTATGTATAAAGAATTGTTACTTGCTGACAGTGAAGAATCTCTTGATTCTTTACCTTCTAGTTTTGTGTCTTTGTTGTAGGATTTTAAGGATGTGTTTCCTGAAGACCTTCCTAGTGGTTTGCCGCCATTAAGAGGGATTGAACATCAAATTGATTTCATACCCGGTTCTATAATTCCAAACCGGCCAGCATATAGGAGTAGCCCTATGGAGCTAAAAGAGATGCATGAGAAAGCAAGGGCGAATATTGAGAAAAGGAACAAGAGATATGCTGATTCTGCAAATAGAGGGAGATGTGAGATTAAGTTTCAAGTAGGAGATTGGGTTTGGGTGCATTTTCGAAAAGAGAGGTTTCCTAACCAAAGGAAGAACAAGTTGCAAGCAAGGGGAGATGGCCCATTCCAAGTGCTGGAGAAGATTAATGACAATGCCTACAAGATCGACTTACCAGGTACGTATAATGTTAGTGCTACTTTCAATGTAAGTGATCTTTCTCCTTTTGATGATGTAGATTTGAGGACAAATCTTTTTGAAGAGGGGGAGAATGATGCAAGAAAGGATCCCTTGAAGCTAGCAAGTGGACCAATCACTAGGAGCAAGGCAAACTAGGAGCAAGGCAAAGAGATATCAAGCTAGTATGGCTTTGCATATTCAAGAAGAGATTTCCAAAGAGCTTCAAGAATTATCATTCAAGAAGATGGAGATAGAGCTTGAAGAAGGCACACCAAAGCTGATTATGATGCTTAGTGTGGAAGCTAAAGGCTAGCTAAAGAAAGGTCCAACGTGCAAGAAAGGTCCATGGGGGGTTCATATAAAGCCTTGGGAAGTAATTTAAGGCCCATGGACAGCCCAAATAGTGTGGGGCGTTTCTTATGTTGAAGGGATTAGTTTGGTTGTTTCCATACTTTATATTTTCCTTAGTGGATTAGGATTTTATTTCCACACTTTATATTTTCCTTAGTGGATTAGGATTTTGTTTTCATACTTTATATTTTCCTTAGTGGATTAGGATTTTATTTCCATACTTAATGTTTTCCTTAGTGGATTAGGATTTTGTTTCCATACTTAATGTTTTCCTTATGCAATTAGGAATGTTTTAGTCTTAATTTTCCATATGCAATTAGGAATTTTGTAACCCTTATTTAAGGGCACTATTAGGCCGAATTTGATATACAACAATTAATAAAAATTTTCGAATTCTTCTACAAGTTCTTCTTGTGAATTTTCGTGTGAGAGAGATTAGAGTGGATTCTTTAATTATTTCTTTGCATCAAGAATTAGGTTTACTTATCAACAAGAGTTGTGGTGTTTTCCTTCTTCTTACCAACTAAATCCTTCAATCATAGTGAGTACGCGTCTCTTTATAGGCGTTGGGTTGCTTAGGAGGTGATAATCAAGTTTCAAAGAGTTCTCTACCATTGTTATACATTGGGTTTGCTGCCATCGTTGCTAAGAGTCCGCGTCACATGTAGATATGTAATTTTGGTTAATCTTATAATGTTTGTAAAATTATATATGTACATGATGTAAATTTTATGGTTTTTGGATAAATGTTGTAAACTTGGAGTATTTTCGTATGTAAATATATGTACATGATATAAATTTTATGGTTTTTGGATAAATGTTGTAAATTTAGAGTATTTTAGTATATAAATATATATTTGCATATATTTGAGTATTTTGGAGAAATAGATGATTTAATATTTTTAGGAGTGTAAAATCTTTTGCAGGTTGTACTATTTATATTTTTAGGAATGACAAAAATACAGATAAAACCCTGGCAAAATTTTTTCAAAAGTTTTCTTTATAAATTTGTATTTTAACAACTTACTATTTAAGCATACATATTATTTATTAGTACTTATCTATATTAAGTAAAAAGAGAATTTTTATTATGAGATTTATTGTGGCACTTTTATATTTTGTATGCGTACTTTATATATACGGGATATATGTACTATATGTATATAGGGTATAAGGGTGTTATATTTATTTTGGTATTAGAGCCTAGGTTTGAGGTTCTCAGCCTAGGTAGATTTTTAAGAAAAAGAGAAAGTGAATTTTAAATATGATTTTAAAGTGTGATACTTACATATGCATTGGCATATAAATTGGTCTCTGATGTGGCAATAGTTATAAGCAGAGAGTGAAGCTTCGAGTAAAAATAAAGTTAAGTCTACATTGAGAGTACGTAAAGACGATTTTGGAAAAGTTTATTAGTCCAATTGATTGTTTAAAAGAAGTAGTGTTTTGACTAAACATAATTAATCATGAAGAAATTATTTATGAAGTGAATTGAGTAGAAGATGGTTGAGCTTGTTTCTTTGAAGTAAATTATTATTATTATAATACATGAATAGTGTTTATGGTATAAGTTATTGGAAATCAACTTTGGGAATAAAAATAGAATTGATTTATAAAATTATGAAAGAAAATGAATGTGGAGTTAAGTGGCCTATGGAGGTATTTTTGTTACTTATGATTTAAACAGTTTATGTTTAAAGTCAATATCAATTGTAGTAGAGGTTATTAAGTTATATTTTTAAAGTATACTTAAGAATCTAAAAATGAAAGAGACAAAGAAAATGAAATCAAGGTACGATTAAAGTGAAAAATAAAATAATTACTATTATTACTATTTAGAGAATTGAAATATGAATTATTTGTTTATGGCAGAAAATATATATAAAATTAGATGGCTAATATATATATATATATATATATGAGATAATATTGGATTAAATGAGTTATTTCTAAAGTTAAAGGTCATAGTGATTATATTATTATATAGTTAACGCATGTATAAAAAAGAGATTGGAGGAAAAAAATGTTGTGAATGAGGATTGAAGATAAGGATGACTGGTATTTAATTTAGTGAAGATTTAATATAAAAGTATTGAATGGTAATTGGTTGATTAATTTATGAAAGTATATAGTAAAATTAAATTGAGTACTTGGTATGTTAAATATTATTCATCTGATTTAAGTGGATGGAAGTAATAAAGACATGATGAGTATAAGGGTTGCTGAAAATTTTATTTTTGTTTTGTAAAGTGATTTTGTCCAAATTTTTAGGCTAATTTAGAGATGTTAAATGAGCTTAAAATTTTAAATAAAAGTTTATCTATGTGCTAGTATTTGGTGTATGGAATTTCATAATTTTTAAAGATGGTTTACTATTGAAGAAAAATAGAAGAAAACAAATTATTAGAGTTATTCCAACAATTCAGAATCTGTAGAAGTTGTGAAAATTTAAAAACTATAGCAAATGAACCCCAACAAAATCTAAAAATTTATATAAAATATAATATGTATTTCTAAGATATATAGGTAAAATTTCATAAATTTTTATCAAGGTTTAGTACCTAAAAAAAATAGATAAATAAGTACTACCAGATAAATTATTAAAGAAACAAAATCTATAGGTTTGAAAAACTTGATTTTTAAATATAGTAAATCAACTAAGAAAAATCTAAAATTTTAAATACAAGGCCATGTATGTCTCTAGTACACATGGTTATAAGCTTATAATTTCTAATGAAGATTTAATGATGAATGAAAAGTTGAAAAGTGAGATTAGCAGGAAATTAGGAAATCAGACAAATTTGTGGAATTGGGGAACAATCTAAATTTTATGTAGCAAACGAATGAAAAAAAATTATAAAAATTTTCATATGGATTTATAAATATATCAAAATGAATATGTAGTTTTAAATAAATTAGAACTAAGAGTTTAATCGTAAAGTGAATGGAAGAATTAGTTTATGGTAACAATTTTTGTTTGTTATGGGAATATATAAATGGTTCATTAAAGTGATTTATAGTATTGGTTAAGATTTACTATAAGTGTATAAAAATTAAATAATATTTCTAATCATAAGCAATTATCTATATTGAGTATTTTCTAAGTTATAAATGAATATAAGCAATTAAGATATGATTATGCATAAATGGTTATTTGAGATATGTAAGTTAAAGAGTTGAGATATTGCACTATTTATTTGATTATATAGAATTTATGAGAAGTTACATGAATAATGAATTAAAGAATAACTTTGGATTAAGTAAGTTATACGTAAAGTTAATGATAACAATATTTGAATTATAAGGAATGGAAGAACAACTAAATGAAAAATAAAAGTTTAAATTTTACTATGACTCTAAGAAATAAGATATTAAGTTTATGATTCAATAAGTGAATATAGTATTGAATTGTTGAGTTATTTGGTTGGAGATTATATATATGTTAGTTTTGAAAAGGAATTTATAGATACACAGTTTATTTGTTATATAATTATGTATGGATGAAACTTTAAGGATTGATTAAAATTGTGGGTGTTAGAAGGAGAAATGAGGAGAATTGAAGTGAGTATAATTATATATGTGTTAAGAATGTAATATTTATGAGTTGTGTATACAAATAAGATGGAAATAGTGATAGTTAAAATTATATGGGCATGTTTTATCGACAGAACCTGATTTAAGAATTGCAGTATAAAGGATTGGGTGGTTGTTTCTAATAATTTATATGCAGGGTGATTAAAGTGTAAATGGTGGTTTAAATCTAAAAGAATTGCCAATAAAGTTAATTGTTGGAAAAAAAATAGAAATAATCTATGATGGAAGTTAGATATTGTAAATAATATATTTATACATTCATACTGTATACTTATGGTATATCTAATAATGACACTATGTGGTGATTTAAGTTAATTGATGAATTATATATGAAAATATTTGAGAACATAAAATAATTGATTTAATAAATATAGATGGGTGAGATAAATTAAATTATATTAATGGTAAATGATTAAGAAAAAAAGAATTATTATTAGTAAAGGAAATTTGGTGAAAGATTAAATTTAATTTTGTGTTAATATTAGTGAGCAGGAAGAGATATGGAATGGAAATAATTATACATAGGTATAAATATTAGAGATAAATTTTGATGAATCAGTACTTAAGTTTGAAGATGTAATTAGATATTTCTTAATTTTATGGTTATATAATTATAAGGGTCAGAAAAAAAAAATAGCACCTGTGAGCATATGAGAAAAAACTAAAATTTTGAAGATGGGTTATATGATATAAAAGGATTAGAAAATTTTAAGCATGAATAATGGTAAATTCTTTTATATTCGATATAATTATTTATGCATACAATATTTACTTTATTTGGAATGAATTATCTATTTTATGTTGACACGGTTGGAGATAAGGAAATTTAAGTGTTGTTGTGAGAATTTACCAAGACGATTAAGAAGATTCATAAGGAGGAGAGTAAGGATTATTTAATTAAATGGTAATAATTGTATTTAAAAGCAAATTTTGTGAAATGGATATTATGGAAAGTTGAAAATTTTATGTTGGTGTTAAAGAAGTCTGTTTATTTTAATATATAATTTTGAGAACGAAATTCTTTAAGGGGGAAAGAATTGTAATACCTGTAAATTTTATATATCATTAAATGATTAATTTGGAGGGTAGTTAGTATATTGGATGAGTGAAATATAAGATCTATATATAATATATATAAAAAATAAACATAATGCATATCTTAAATATACATTACATATACATTACATAAATATATAAAAGATGTTGAATAGGTGTTGAGTAGATAATATTTTCCTAATTCAAATCATAAAGAACACATAGAAAAAGTGAAGGGAAAGGTATGTATTTAGCTTGGGACTTTGGTATCCTAGAAACACATCATTTAATATTTTAGATTTTCCAAATGTGAATTTTGCCAGTAGCCTATTAGATAGGAAGAGCATGACCGGTGCATGCCACTTTCTTGGTGATTTCCTAGTTTCTTGGTTTAACAAGAAATAGGTGTGAGTTGCTTTATCTACCACGGAAGTCGAATATGTTGCGACTTGCTTTTGTTGCACACAAGTTTTATGGATGAAACATCAACTGCTAGATTATGGTATATTATTGGAACACATTCCCATTAAATGTGATAAAACTACTGTCATTAATCTATCCAAAAATCTCATTCAATATTCTAGGTTAAAATAAATAGATATTAGGCATCATTTCTTAAGAGACAATATTCAAAATCAAAATGTTATCTTAAAAATCGTTGACACTCAAAATCAAGCTGCTGGCATTTTTACAAAACCTTTAAATGAAGAAAGGCTAAACTATATAAAACAAAACCTTGGGATGATAGATGAAAGTACTTCATGATTAAGGAATATGCATATTGACTCACATATTACATGATATAATCCTTCATTCACATCTATTCTGATCATTTATCTAGGCTACAAATTGAGATCTATACAAATTGTTTTAAAAAAAAAACCTTTAGTTTCACTCAATCAGCTCGGACTAGAATCTGGTCCGACTGGACCTTAGGTCTTTTTTCTTAAAAATTCCAATTTTAAGTTGAACCAAGCATATTATGCCTTGGTTTGTCTATGCCTTTTAAAATTTTTTGACCATTATGATCCATCCGCTTGGACTCCATTAAGCATGCTCGAACTCTCCAAACTTGAAGCAGTCTGACCAGGTAGACCAAAAATTTTAAAAAAATAGCCATTGGATAGTTTGAAAATCATGCATTCTTGACCTCCAGCAACTATAAATAGCTAGTTTTTCCCAAAACATTATAAATACCCTTTAATATTAGATTTTATGATACTTCATCAATCTTTCAACTTCCAAACACTCAAATTCCATCAAATCTCTCATCATCTTTTCTATTTTAAGCATCTCTCTTCAATAACTCCCAAAGAATCTAAGAAGAAAGCCTCTAGAAAGGAGAAAGGAAAAGGTTTAGCTACATCCTCCACTCCTATGGAAGAAACAAGAATAAGAACTCATAGACTAAGGCACCTTAATGAAGAAGAGAAGAAAAGGTACAATCTTATCTTAGAAAGAAAACTGAACCAAATAGGATTCCTTCTCTTTTTTTAGAGTTTTTTTTTTCTATAGAAAATGAGATTAGAGCTTATATTTCTAATCTTGGGTGGGAAACCTTTATTTTTCTTGAGCAAGATTATTTGGGATGTGAATCTTTAACCAAGAAATTTCTTGCAACCTTGGTTGTTGAAAAGAAGGATGTTGAACCATTAGGCTACTATGGCATAACCTTCAGGCTTTTCAATCAATAATACCAAATGACCCTAGAAGATTTTGCTTCCATTTGGGGATTCAACACTGAAGGTATATCTCACTCTTCTAACCCCAAAAATTCCAATGAAATTCTCCTAAACTTTTGGAAAGAAATTTATATCAAAACCAACTTTCACAAACTTTCCAATGCTAAGCATCTTAGAACCCTCACATCTTAGATTTTATATAGAATACTCACTTACACTATTAATGCTAGAGGATGAAAGTAATGAAAAATTTACCCATATGGATCTTGTCTTCCTCTATTGTTTAATTAAGGGGGAGCAAATTCAAACTACAAAGTTCTTAATTGATTCATTTCTTATACTTAGAAACAAATCAACCTGAACTATCATGATCACCTCCTACATTACTCAAATTACCAAAAATGTAGATGCACTCATTCCTCAAAATAGAGCCACTCTCTATAATCCACTTGTTCCATCCAAAAATTCAATTAGCATTCGATATTTGAAACACTCAAAAAATATAATTGAAGTTGATGGAACATATCATTATACTTTTGGAGCTCAAGGTATTAGAGCTCAACAAAGGAAAAGACCAAGGCTGGTTGATGAAAGCCAAAAGTCTTTCCAAGTAAAAGTTCCTAGACCTCAAACCTCTAGAGGCCAAAGCTCTATCCTTTCCATTCTTCAAGAGATTCAAGGAAAAATTTCCTCTCAAACCTCTAAGGTTGATACAATTTCAAAAAGACTCTCCTATCTTCACATGGATATTAGGGATATTCAAGTTGCCATGGCTTCCCTCAATGTATGATTTGAGATGAATATGAAGACGGAGATGAAGAAGCCAAACTTGAAGAAGAACAAGTTGAGGGAGAAATGGAAGGAGAAGAAGAAAGGGACAAAAATGAGGAAGAAGGAGATAGAAATGGAAATGATGATGATGACTTTGATACCCCTCCTTACTCTCCTCTACATTGATTCTATTTTGTTCTTTCCATGTTTTGTTTATCTAGTGTATGATCTCCTTATTTTGTTGGCTATATCATAAAAATGATCATATATGCATATTTCATTTTATTTATTTTGAATAAACATATTTTTCTTTTTCATATCTTTTTCTTTTTGCTTTTTCAAAGGGAGAGAAGAATATTTGAATTGAAATTGAACTATAAATCAAAAACCATAAATCAAAAACCATAGCGTATGTTAAGGGGGAGCAATTGTAAATTTGAAAGAATGGATAAGCAACTATGAAGTAATTTTTGAAGTCTTTTTAAATCATCAATTCAATTTAATTGTCAAAGTCAAAAAAGGATGAGATGTTAGCCAAAACCTTGGCCTAATTACTTTTATTTTTTTATCTTAGGCAATCAAATTGAATAGGACTAATGTTTGTACTAAGTCATTCTATGCAGGAATTTAATTTTTGAAGAAAATTTCAAAGAGCCTGATCGGATCAACAACTAGTCCAACCGAATTGAAGTTAGGCAGATAAGCTCATGGTGGCCAGTACTCTCACTTCTTCGGAGTATGGCACAAAGTTTGTGCGGACTAAAAAAAGTATGCCTAGATCGAGCCTCAGCCACTAGAATCGAGCACGAGCTAACAGAACAAAACCCAAGCTGATACCTTATAACTTTTAGAGAAGTTCATGACTAGTGGTACTAAAAAAACTTCAACATACCGAGCAGAGACCCACCGAACTAAGCATAGTTCGACCATACTGAGCCTGAGCAAAAAATCTCAGCATTTTTAGTAGAGATCATGGTCACTAACACTCTGAGAATTTCAGCATACCACAAGCAGGTTGACTAGACCAAGCTCATTTCGACTAGACTATAAGAATGGGATTAAAAAATTATAGTTGTTACTTATCCACTCAATTATTAAATGCCACGTGTACTAGCCATTGAAGAATTTTTGTTAGAAATTCAAACACCACAACTAAACTAAATGGAGTCTGACCATGAGATTGCTTGACAATGATTAAAATGGGAGACAAAGTCTAAACATATAGGTATCCACTTCAAAAGGCTAGTTCAATACTTGATTGCTATAAATACCTTAAGAAACCTTATTTTTCATAACGATTGTGATTGTAAAAACCAAGATAAACAACTTTTATTTCTTTTCATCAAAATATACATTTATTTTCATTGAGTGTTGGGTGTGAGTATTAAACACTATTATAAGTTTGAGTGTAAGCTTTGAAACACTTAGGCTTTAGAGTGAGCCTGAGAAAACTCCTGATTGGTTGTGAGCATATTACTCAAACGTTATAGAATTATGGTGTGAGCTTGTGAAAACACAAAGTTAGGATTGAGCTTGTAAAAATCCAAGGTCAGTGAAATTCTCAACTTGAAGTTGGGGAGTGGACGTAGGATTAATTTGATCCTAACCACCATAAATCTTTGGTGTTCTTTCTTCTCTACTTTACTTCATCTTCATCTTAATTTTTTAATTATTTTAATTTTTAATTTATCATTACTTATTTAAGACAACCAATTCACCCCCTCCCCTCTTGGTTATCATCTTGGGACAATAATTTTTATATCCTCCTTTCAATAAATTTTCACTAAGACGATTATAATACATTCACCTTGATTATTTTATTAAACAGACTTCTTAGGAATATTTACATGCATCTAGCATTTTAAATCTTTCAGGGATTTTAACATATGTTTCACTATCAAGCGAGCCATATAAATAGTCTGTAATAACATCCATTAGACGCATGTCAAGCTTTTTATAAATGATGTCAAATTAATCAAATATATAAAGGTGATTGCATCCATCACAAAAGAATATGTCTCATTATAGTCAATGTCAAACCTTTGCGAAATTTTTTGTGCAACTAATCATGCTTTATAACTTACAAATTCACTTTTTTCATTGTATTTTCCCATAAATACCCATTTATACTCTACTGGTATTATAACACCCTTATACTTTATATATATATAATATATACACCAGGTATATGTAAAATACATATATAGAATATAAAAATATCATAGTACGGTCTTTCCAAAAACTTCCATAATTTCATGTTAACCATTTAAAATACTTAAAATGTATTTTAATAAATAAATAAAAGTAGTCATTAGTGATTTGAAGAGTAAAAAGATATATTAAAAAGAAAATCTCTGAAAAAAATTGCCAGATTTTTGTCTCTATTTTGAATAATTCCAAATTTTAAATATTACAACTTGCAATTAAAATACACTCCTAATTATTTATTTAATACATACATTTCTTCAAAATAGCATGTCGGCTCAATCCACCAATATTTTACCAAAATACATATCCATATATATATACAAATATAAGTCCCATTTTTTCCAACATTTTACACAAAAGAAAAACCTTATAACTTACACCACATACATGGTTATATATATAATGTACATACTCAAATACATTTCAAAAAGTTTAAAGTATATACATGATATGCAAGTGGCACTGGTCCGCGGCAGCTCAAATTCTTCACACACAACCAATTATAACCTAGATCTGGGGTAGTCTAGCAGCACTCTCCGAATCTCCAGGATCTGCCACGTCACCTGCTCGATGAATTTTACTCGCGCTAAGCATTTTGCCTAGTGGTACATACTTTGATATAAAATAAATTACATTTTATATGTAATCCCATAAATGCACTATACTACAAATGTCAAACATATACACACTGTTATCAACATATCAATCATCCACACACATTGGGCCCAAAATCCATATATAAAGGTTTAGTTCTAGAAACATTAACTTGGGCTAACTCAATTATCTATGACACCAGTGTCTCTCACCTGAAGGCATAATAACTTTGTGATACCAGTGTGTCTCACCCGAATTGTAATATCCTCATATATGCCCTAGAAGTCTTGGTTATGATGTTTTTATTGTTGTTGTTGTTATATTGGATTGTATATATATGATAATTGCAAGAGAAAAGAAATTGGGAAAGAAAATAGGGTTTAGAGAGAATGGTATATGTTGTGTATATGTTGATATATATAACATATAAATGGGTCAAAGGAAGAGTCAAAGGAAAAGAGATATTTTTGTGTTGAGTGTGTAATTACTTATATGGGCTTATATGAGACAAAAGGTGAGTTATATGGTTAAGGGTATTGAGGTAATTTACCTTTAGAAATCTCTTGGTGGAGATTAAAAGATGGAAAAGTGTTTGACTTGTGGCTATTTTGTTTTCTTTTCATTTTGGGTGCCGGTGATTGAAGGAGAGAAAGAGGAAGAGAAGTGTTCTTGATGCTAGAGTTCAATTGAAGAGGCAATCAAAGAGTTTGGTTAGAGATTTGTGAAATTTCTTCATCTAAGGTAAGAAATCTCTTGTTTTTCCTTTGTAAATTTTGAAGTTATGTTTAAAGTGAAGTGTGATTTGTTGATGTAATGATTTGGTGTATTTAATATGTGTTTGCAAGTGTTAGAATTGATTTAAAGTAAAAAAAATTGGAATTGGTGTTGGTTTGGTTGTGATTATGGAAAAATAAGTGAAGATTGATAGTGGAAAATCAAGAGTAAAGTTTGAGTTAGGATTTTGAGATGGTTTGTGTTCAAATGTGTTGTTTAAGTGGTTATTGTGATGAATATGTGTTATGACATGAGTTATATCCATTTGAGTGAGTTTGTGTTGGGAATTATATGTTAAAATGCATTTGGAAGAGGGTTGGTTACATTTAGGGTTTATGCATGAGAGACACGTAATTTGGGGCGGTCGTTATTATTCAAGTGCGGTCGCGACTTAGGTCGGGCTTCTGGCCGCGAAACCTACTGTAATAATGTTTTATCTTTTGATTGTGAGGTGCGGTCGCGACTTAGGTCGGGCTTCTGGCCGCGAAACCTACTGTAATAAGGTTTTATCTTGTAATTGTATGGGGCGGTCGTATTCAGGTGAGGCGCGACCGCTAGAAAGGTTCTGTTCACCTTATTGGAAGCAATCTAATCCTACAACAAGATTTTCATATACATGTTAAAATAGATCATCCATTTGAGTTGTCAAGGATCAAAATAGATATCATTTGTCTAACATCATTGTTGAATCATGAAATGTGAGATGATATGGAATTGATAATGCATATGATATTACATGAATAAGGTTATGTATTGTGTATTGTGAGGCTTGTGAATGGTGATGTGTATTATGAATAATGTACTTTGAAATGTGATACTAATAATGCTATATACACAATATGAATTGAGATATGAAATGCTATAAAGTCATTGTGATTGGCTATGATGATATAATTGAATGATGTATGGCATGTTTGCCTAATTGATGAGAAAGATTGATAAAGAGTTTGAAATAAGTGTATGTTTAATATGATATTCAGTTCAGAGTTCTGGTTTTTTTGGAGGCATGCCTATTTAATGAAAGTTAACAGTCTTGCCGGGTTGAGGATCTCTTCAAATTGAGTTGAATTGAGGTCCAAGAGACTGGGTCTGTTACACTATGATAATTGATATTATGAAATATTAGATTTGTAACAGTCTTGCCGGGTTGAGGATCTCCTCGAGTTAGATGAGTTGATGATCCAAGAGACTGGGTCTGTTACACTATCCATGGATAGAGATATATATGTATATGTTGCCTACGGGCGTGATAATGGTGTTTATGAACTGAAGCAGTAACTCTGAATTCTGAATATCGTATTAAATACTTGATGGGCCCATAGGTGTCTAGGTTTTATGTATAACATAAATGTTGTTCTAATGTAATGAAATGTTAATATTACTTATATGATGAAATGGACTATTCACGGAATATTGTTTATTGAGTATGATCTTTACTAATTGTGTGTGTATCATTGATGTTGATTTATTAATACTAATGTGAAACATTGCATTGCACTAAAGCATAACATTAGCATGAATTGTCTTACTAAGCCCTTGGCTTAGCGCGATAGTGTTTAATCGCGCAGGTAATAGAGTTGAACCCGAGAGCTCTTCTAGACCGAGTGAGAGTAGACATTGAAGAGTTGATTTTGGGAACTTAAAGATCAGAGGAGATTTGCCAATCATGTATAACTCTTTTATATTTTGTAAAGATTTTGTTTATATTGTAAATATATATATGTAATGATAAATAAGTACTCAAATGTTTTCATATGTGTAAATATTTTATAACTTCCGCTGTGTACTACTTAAATGTATTAATATATCTATAATGTATATTGAGAAAGATGATGGTATTATATAAAAATGTTTTGAATGTTGATAAAAAGCCGTAGCACTCCTATATTCGGTGCACATATGCTACATTGTGGTGTTGTAGTGTGTGTGTACTGAATGTGGGGGTGTTACAATTGTTTTGGTATCAGAGCCTAGGTTTGAGATTCTCAACCTAGGTAAAATGTAAGAAAAAGACTATTTTGATTTTAAAAAGTGGTTTTTGAATAAAAAATATGTTGGGATTGGCAATCTCTGATCTTTAATAAGATGTATTCTGCTGTGTTTGCAGAAATAGGTTGTGATGGATTCTCACTCACGTCAGTCGATTGAGGGTAGTGCCGAGAGTATTGCTCCTGCTGAGGGAGCTAGAGTTGATAGTGTTGAGGAGGCACCTGCTTCGATGTCGGGTAGACCAGCTGGAGAGGAGGTTCCGCCAGCCTGGTTTAGACATATGATGGAAGTTATGAGGCAAGCACCAGTGCAACCAGTGCCACCACCCCCTCAGCCTGTGGTACCAGTAAGGCACTATGATAAACTAAGGAAGTATGGAGCGGAGGATTTCCTTGGTACTACTGATTCAGCTGTAGCAGAACAGTGGCTTGACAAATTACAGAGGATTTTTATTCAGTTGCAAGCCACATCGGAGGAAAAGTTTGATTATGTAAGATCTTTGCTACAGAAGGATGCATACGACTGGTGGAGGACAGTGCCCCATTCTATGGATGATCCACCGACCTTGTCATATGCAGATTTTCTGAGAGAGTTTGAATTGAAGTATACTCCTAGGGAGTACAAAGACATGAAGAAGATGGAGTTCTTAAGCTTGAAGCAAGATAGCAAGACGGTAACTGAGTATGAGGTTGAGTTTATCCGATTGAGCCAGTATGCTGGGGGCATTATAGCTGATGAGATAGATAGATGCAGGAGATTTGAGGAGGGATTGAGGCCCTCTATCATGCGTCTAGTGGCTGGATCTAGATATCACGATTTCTCCCAGCTAGTGGCAGCAGCTCGGAGTGTGGAGCGAGCTCAAGTTATTGCAGCTGCTTCAGAGGAAGAGGTTAGGGTTAGGAGGCCCCAGTTTGAGGCAGGGTCTTCTTCTGTTAAGAGAGATAAAGGAAGCTTTGTTCCTAGAGTTAGTAGGAGTCAGAGGTCAACTGGTAGGTCAGTGCAGTTCCAGAGGCAGAGATTTAGACCTGCAGCTTCAGCGGCGAGTGCTCCAACCCCAGTGACTCAGAGATCCGCTCTACCTGTGTGTGCTCAGTGTGGTGGATCACATAGGGGTGCTTGTTGGAGGTATAGTGGGTCAGCTGTGTGCTTCAGATGTGGATCTCCTGAGCATTTTATTAGAGATTGTCCAGAGAGACAGGAGCGGATGTCAGTTGATACTGCAGCTTCTCGACCTAGTGTGAGGGGAGGTCGAGCAGGCAGAGGTAGCAGCCGGGGAGGCAGATCTGGGTTCAGTGTTAGAGGAGGTGTTACATCCAGGGAGAGTAGACCAGAGGAGGTTGGATCTTCCCAGAGGATGTATGTTATGCAGAGGCAGCCAGATGCTTCGGCAGTCATAGCTGGTACTTTTTCTTTATTTGATACTTCAGTACTTGCTTTGATTGATCCGGGTTCCACACATTCTTATATTAGTGCATCTGTTTTGCCTGTGTCTGATATGCATGCTAAGTCCCTAGGATTTGATGTTTTGGTGACAAATCCGTTAGGGCATAGTGTGATTGTGAGTAAGGTGCACCGAGACAGTGCAGTGAGGGTGCAAGGTGAGGAGTTCCTTGGAGATTTGATTGAGATGCCATTTAAGGAATATGATGTGATCCTAGGTATGGATTGGCTATCTAGACATGGAGCTGTGGTAGACTGTAAAAGGAAAATTGTTTCTTTGAGAACTGCTGATGGTAGAGAGGTGATAGTATCTAATGAGCAGGAACAGCTAGCCTCCTTATTTGTTTCAGCTGTTGCAGCCAGGAGGTTGATTAGAAAGGGGTGTGAAGCTTATCTTGCTCATGTGATAGATACTAGAGTGAAGGGTTCTCCCATTGATAGTATTGCCACAGTTGCAGAGTTCCCAGATGTATTCCCAGAGGAGTTGCCAGGATTGCCTCCTGAGAGAGAGGTGGAGTTTGGTATTGAATTGTTGCCTGGTACCACTCCTATCTCTATTACTCCTTATAGAATGGCACCAGCAGAATTGAGGGAATTGAAAGTGCAATTACAGGAGTTGTTGGATAAAGGATTTATTCGCCCCAGTGTTTCTCCTTGGGGAGCTCCTGTGCTATTTGTGAAAAAGAAAGATGGTACTATGAGATTGTGCATCGATTATAGGCAATTGAACAAGGTGACTATTAAAAATAAATATCCTTTGCCTAGAATCGATGATCTCTTTGATCAATTGAAGGGTGCAGCTGTGTTTTCTAAAATTGATTTGAGATCTGGGTACCATCAATTGAGAGTTAAAGCTGAAGACATTTCCAAGACCGCCTTTCGGACCAGGTATGGACATTATGAGTTTCTAGTTATGCCTTTTGGCTTGACGAATGCACCTGCAGCTTTTATGGATTTGATGAATAGGGTGTTCAGGCCCTATCTGGATCAGTTTGTAGTGGTCTTCATCGATGACATTCTGGTGTATTCGCGGAATGAAGAGGAACATGACAAGCATTTGCGGATTGTGTTGCAGATTTTGAGAGAGAAGCAGTTGTTTGCCAAATTGTCGAAGTGTGAGTTCTGGTTGGATCAAGTCGCTTTTCTCGGACATATTGTCTTAGCAGAAGGCATTAGAGTTGATCCGAGTAAAGTTGAAGCCATTTTAAATTGGAGTCCACCCAAGTCTGTGACAGAGGTTAGAAGTTTTCTGGGTTTGGCAGGCTATTACCGGCGGTTTGTGAAAGGGTTTTCTTTGATAGCTACTCCACTCACCAGATTGCTTCGTAAGGGAGTGAGATTTGTGTGGACAGATCAGTGTCAGGCTAGCTTTTAGCAGTTGAGAGATATGTTGACTCAAGCGCCTGTTCTTACTTTACCTGTTGAAAGCAAACCATATGTGATCTACAGTGATGCTTCACATAGTGGTTTGGGGTGTGTTCTGATGCAAGAAGGTAAGGTTATAGCTTATGCATCTCGACAGTTGAAACCACATGAGCTTAACTATCCGACCCATGATTTGGAGCTAGCAGCCATTGTGTTTGCATTGAAGATTTGGCGACACTATCTGTTTGGGGAGAAATGTTTTATCTACACTGATCACAAAAGTTTGAAATATTTGGGTGTTCAAAAAGAGCTCAATCTTCGGCAGAGGAGATGGTTGGAATTGATTAAAGACTACGACTGTTTGATTGATTATCATCCAGGTAAAGCAAATGTTGTTGCTGATGCCTTGAGTCGGAAGTCTTTAGCTGGTTTAACTGTTTACTCGCTCTCGTTGCTTGTTGAGTTGAGAGCTTTGCATGCCAGTTTTGTACCTTGTGATGATGGTGCATTGTTGGCACAGTTGCTTTTGAAACTAGTTTTGTTAGATCAGATAAAAGAGGCTCAGTTGATTGATATGAAGATTCAGAAGATTATTTCAGATTGCAAGAATGGGAAGACTAGAGATTTTATTGTGAAAGGTGATGGGAGTCTCTAGTTTAAGAACCGATTGTGTGTACCCGATGATGCTGTTTTGAAAAGAGTCATTTTAGAAGAAGCACATCAGTCAGTGTTTGCTATGCATCCGGGTAATACAAAGATGTATCATGATTTGAGACAACATTACTGGTGGATTGGTTTGAAGAGAGATATTGCAGATTTTGTGTCGAAATGTCTCACCTGTCAGAAGGTTAAAGCAGAGCATCAAGTTCCAACTGGATTACTACAACCATTATCAGTACCAGAATGGAAGTGGGATAGAGTGACGATGGATTTTGTGTCTGGGTTGCCATTGACACAAAAGAGGCATGATGCCATATGGGTAATTGTGGATAGATTGACTAAGACAGCTCATTTCCTTCCGGTTCGGATGGATTATTCTTTGGAAAGGTTAGCTGAGCTGTATATCCATGAGATTGTGAAGTTGCATGGGGTTCCAACTTCTTTAGTGTCTGATCGAGATCCCAGGTTTACTTCAAGATTTTGGAAGAGTTTGCATAGTGCTTTGGGTTCTCAATTACACTTCAGCACTGCTTTTCATCCACAGACGGATGGACAGTCAGAGAGGGTGATACAGATTATTGAAGATATGTTGAGAAGTTGTGTCATTGATTTCTCTAGAAGTTGGGATAGATTTTTACCTCTTGTGGAGTTTGATTACAACAACAGTCACTAATCTAGCATTGGTATGGCACCATTCGAAGCATTGTATGGCAGACGGTGTAGGACACCTCTTTGTTGGAATGAGCTTGGAGATAATAAGTTGATTGGTCCTGATTTGATTCAAGAAACTGAAGAGAAAGTAAAAGTGATACGAGGCAGGTTGAAAACAGCTTCAGACCGACAGAAGTCTTATGCAGATCTGAAAAGGAGAGACATAGAGTTTGATGTTGGGGATAAGGTATTTCTGAAAGTTTCTCCTTGGAAGAAGATTTTGAGGTTCGGTCGGAAAGGGAAATTGAGTCCTCGTTTCATTGGACAGTATGAAGTTTTGGAAAGAGTTGGGCTAGTTGCGTATCGACTTGCTTTGCCACCTGAGTTGGATCGTATTCATAATGTATTTCATATTTCTATGTTGAGGAGGTACAGATCGGATCCATCTCATGTATTGCAAATTGAATCAATCGAAGTGAGCCCAGATTTGACTTTTGAAGAGGAACCATTTGCTATTTTGGCACATGATGTGAAAGAGCTGAGAAACAAGAGAGTGCCATTGGTGAAGGTTCTATGGAAGAATCATGCAAAAGAAGAAGCAACTTGGGAAAGTGAACAATCCATGCGAGAGCAATATCCTCAGTTGTTTCAAAGTTGATATCAGGTAATTTCGAGGACGAAATTTTCTTTTTAGAGGGGGAGAATTGTAATATCCTCATATATGCCCTAGAAGTCTTGGTTATGATGTTTTTATTGTTATTGTTGTTATATTGGATTGTATATATATGATAATTGCAAGAGAAAAGAAATTGGGAAAGAAAATAGGGTTTAGAGAGAATGGTATATGTTGTGTATATGTTGATATATAAAACATATAAATGGGTCAAAGGAAGAGTCAAAGGAAAAGAGATATTTTTGTGTTGAGTGTGTAATTACTTATATGGGCTTATATGAGACAAAAGGTGAGTTATATGGTTAAGGGTATTGAGGTAATTTACCTTTAGAAATCTCTTGGTGGAGATTAAAAGATGGAAAAGTGTTTGACTTGTGGCTATTTTGTTTTCTTTTCATTTTGGGTGTCGGTGATTGAAGGAGAGAAAGAGGAAGAGAAGTGTTCTTGATGCTAGAGTTCAATTGAAGAGGCAATCAAAGAGTTTGGTTAGAGATTTGTGAAATTTCTTCATCTAAGGTAAGAAATCTCTTGTTTTTCCTTTGTAAATTTTGAAGTTATGTTTAAAGTGAAGTGTGATTTGTTGATGTAATGATTTGGTGTATTTGATATGTGTTTGCAAGTGTTAGAATTGATTTAAAGTAAAAAAAATTGGAATTGGTGTTGGTTTGGTTGTGATTATGGAAAAATAAGTGAAGATTGATAGTGGAAAATCAAGAGTAAAGTTTGAGTTAGGATTTTGGGATGGTTTGTGTTCAAATGTGTTGTTTAAGTGGTTATTGTGATGAATATGTGTTATGACATGAGTTATATCCATTTGAGTGAGTTTGTGTTGGGAATTATATGTTAAAATGCATTTGGAAGAGGGTTGGTTACATTTAGGGTTTATGCATGAGAGACACGTAATTTGGGGCGGTCGTTATTATTCAAGTGCGATCGCGACTTAGGTTGGGCTTCTGGCCGCGAAACCTACTGTAATAATGTTTTATCTTTTGATTGTGAGGTGCGGTCGCGACTTAGGTCGGGCTTCTGGCCGCGAAACCTACTGTAATAAGGTTTTATCTTGTAATTGTATGGGGCGGTCGTATTCAAGTGAGGCGCGACCGCTAGAAAGGTTCTGTTCACCTTATTGGAAGCAATCTAATCCTACAACAAGATTTTCATATACATGTTAAAATAGATCATCCATTTGAGTTGTCAAGGATCAAAATAGATATCATTTGTCTAACATCATTGTTGAATCATGAAATGTGAGATGATATGGAATTGATAATGCATATGATATTACATGAATAAGGTTATGTATTGTGTATTGTGAGGCTTGTGAATGGTGATGTGTATTATGAATAATGTACTTTGAAATGTGATACTAATAATGCTATATACACAATATGAATTGAGATATGAAATGCTATAAAGCCATTGTGATTGGCTATGATGATATAATTGAATGATGTATGGCATGTTTGCCTAATTGATGAGAAAGATTGATAAAGAGTTTGAAATAAGTGTATGTTTAATATGATATTCAGTTCAGAGTTCTGGTTTTTTTGGAGGCATGCCTATTTAATGAAAGTTAACAGTCTTGCCGGGTTGAGGATCTCTTCAAATTGAGTTGAATTGAGATCCAAGAGACTGGGTCTGTTACACTATGATAATTGATATTATGAAATATTAGATTTGTAACAGTCTTGCCGGGTTGAGGATCTCCTCGAGTTAGATGAGTTGATGATCCAAGAGACTGGGTCTGTTACACTATCCATGGATAGAGATATATATGTATATGTTGCCTATGGGCGTGATAATGGTGTTTATGAACTGAAGCAGTAACTCTGAATTCTGAATATCGTATTAAATACTTGATGGGCCCATAGGTGTCTAGGTTTTATGTATAACATAAATGTTGTTCTAATGTAATGAAATGTTAATATTACTTATATGATGAAACGGACTATTCACGGAATATTGTTTATTGAGTATGATCTTTACTAATTGTGTGTGTATCATTGATGTTGATTTATTAATACTAATGTGAAACATTGCATTGCACTAAAGCATAACATTAGCATGAATTGTCTTACTAAGCCCTTGGCTTAGCGCGATAGTGTTTAATCGCGCAGGTAATAGAGTTGAACCCGAGAGCTCTTCTAGACCGAGTGAGAGTAGACATTGAAGAGTTGATTTTGGGAACTTAAAGATCAGAGGAGATTTTCCAATCATGTATAACTCTTTTATATTTTGTAAAGATTTTGTTTATATTGTAAATATATATGTAATGATAAATAAGTACTCAAATGTTTTCATATGTGTAAATATTTTATAACTTCCGTTGTGTACTACTTAAATGTATTAATATATCTATAATGTATATTGAGAAAGATGATGGTATTATATAAAAATGTTTTGAATGTTGATAAAAAGCCGTAGCACTCCTATATTCGGTGCACATATGCTACATTGTGGTGTTGTAGTGTGTGTGTACTGAATGTGGGGGTGTTACACGAATGCTTAATAACTCTATGATAGTAGCATGTCTCACCCGAAGGTGTAATAAATATATGACACCAATTGTGTCTCGCCCGAAGGCGTATAAGATTTCCAACAATTATATTCTGGAACTAAAGTCTACATAAGGTAACATACAATCACATTTTCTCATATTTCTCTTTTCTCTTGTTTATCCACATTTTTCATTCATTTTCATTATTTTCAATCTATTATTAACATCATCATCACATAGAATACAATGTGGCACTCTTCCATATTTTAAAGCAATAATTGCACTTTTCCCATAATACACATAATGTTACTAATAGCCATTTTATAATGGCTTAACATATCATAAGCAATACAACCCAAGCATTGTTACTTCAAACAATGCCACACACATATATTCATAAATACCAAGTAACATTGTAATGTCACTAACTTTTGAAAATTCGATAAAATAAATTAAAATTAAATTAAATTAAAGATTTAAATAAAAAATTGAATAATTTTAAGTGAAAAAATAGAATGTATATGTAAAATATACATGAAATATACATAATATATACAAGTTAACCAAAAGTCAACTCTTTTAAAAGAAAAGTCAAAGGTCAAAAGGTATTTTTGTAATTATACTTTGATGCGGCTGGGCCAAGCCCTTCCCAGGAGGTCATCCATCCTAGTACTTACCCTACACCAGCAAGCTTAATCGGAAAGAACGCTAACCATTTCTACCAAAAGCTTAAGCTGTCAATAAAGGTGCACCCATTTTCTTTATTTGGATCAAACATGGGCTCACCAGTGACGCGGAACCCTATGGCAATGAAGGCCTCAAACCCCAATGCACGATTGATAGAAGAAAACCAAGAATGAAGGAAAAACCACCTTCTAAAGCACCCAATTGCTTAGCAAAGCACGAACACTTATAACGGAAGGATTTAGGAAGCTCGAATTAGAAGAATGCCACAATCAAAATTGATAAGTAATTCTAATTCTTGATGAAATTAGAAGAAAAAGAGAATCCACTCTTGTTATATGATGACTGAAATTTTCAATAAGAAAATTGAGAATATAATTTGTCAAATAAAAATGTGCTTACAAGAAAATAAGGCCCTATTTATACTAAAAGGCCAATAAAATCCGAATCCCTAATTCTAATGGGAAAAGGAAAGCTACAAAGTCAAAATCCTAATCCATTAAGAAAAATAGAAAGTATGGAAATAAACTAATATTCTGAAATAACTAAATAGGGGACCACACATCCCATGTGCCAAAAAGATGCCTAAATTCGGCCAAACTAAATCCCTTCAAAATAAGAACACTCCCCACACTATTTGGGCTGTCCATGGGCCTTAAATTACTTCCCAAGACTGTATATGAACCCCCATGGACCTTTCTTGCACGTTGGACCTCTTTAGCTAGCCTTTAGCTTCCATATTCACATTAAGCATCATAATCAGCTTTGGTGTGCCTTCTTCAAGCTCTATTGTGCACTTTTCCATTACCATTTCAGTCACTTCCTTTGAAATTTGATCTTGAATATGCAATCCCATAGCTGCTCCAAACTTCTTAGCTCTGCTCCTAGTCAATGGCCCATTTGGAAGCACCAATGGATCCTTGCCTCGTGGCTGGTTCGTATCATTCTCCCCCTCTTCAAAAAGATTTGTCCTCAAATTTACATCATCATAAGGAGATAAATCAGACACATTAAAAGTAGCACTAACACCATACTCAACAGGCAAGTCTATCTTGTATGCATTATCATTGATCTTTGCCAACACTTGAAATGGACCATCACCACGTGCATTAAGCTTATTCTTCCTTTGATTTGGAAACCTCTCCTTTCGGAAGTGTACCCAAACTCAATCCCCAGGAGCAAACACTATCTTCTTGCATCCTCTATTCGCTCGATTAGCATATGGCTTGTTCTTTTTCTCCATATTAACTCGAGCTTTCTCATGCATAGCCTTCAGCAATTCTGCTTTCCTATCTCCATCTAAACTAACAAGCTCATGTGAAGGTAAAGGAATAAGATCAAGTACAGTTAATGGGTTAAAACCATAAACAAGCTCAAATGGCGAATAACCTGTAGAAGAATGAATAGAACAATTATAAGCAAACTCAATAAAAGGTAAACAATCTTCCCTAGCAGCCAAATTCTTTCCCACTATAGCTCTCAACAATGTACCAAGTGTACGATTAACTACCTCTGTTTGCCCATCTGTTTGTGGATGACAAGTAGTAGAAAACAAAAGCTTAATTCCTAATCTACCCCACAAAATTCTCCAAAAATGGGACAAAAACTTAGCATCTCTATCTGACACAATAGTCATAGGCACCACATGTAGTCGAACCACTTCTCTAAAGAACAAATCAGCTACAACAATCGCATCATCAGCTTTTTGACAAGGAATAAAATGTGCCATCTTACTAAACCTGTTAACAACTACAAAAATGTTATCCCTACCTTTTCTAGTTCTAGGCAATCCAAGCACAAAATCCATGCTAATATCAATCCAAGGTGAACTAGGTACAGGTAAAGGCATTATAGACTATGAGGCATAGACTTAGATTTCGCCTGTCTACAAGCAATACAAGCAGAACACAATCTCTCAACATCCTTACGCATAGAAGACCAATAAAAATGCTCAAACAAGATATCATAAGTCTTAGCTACCCCAAAATGTCCCATCAATCTCCCACAATGAGATTCTAACACAAGCAAATCACGCATGGAACATTTAGGCACACATAATTTATTTCCCTTAAACAAGTATCCATCATGCCTATAAAATGAATTAAAAGCTCCATGTTCACATGCAACATACACATTGCCAAAATCAACATCACCTACATATAAGTCCTTAACGTACTCAAAACCAAGCAATTTAGAACTCAACACAGATAGTAATGTATATCTTCTAGACAACACATCAGCCACTATATTATCCTTTCCTTGCTTGTATTTAACAACATAAGGGAATTGTTCTATAAATTCTATCCACTTACCATGCCTCTTGTTCAACTTACCTTGTCCCTTCATGATACGGAACCTCCAAGAATAAGCCTGAGAACCCCTTGATTTCGAACCCCACAACATTAACTTGAAAACCCCTAGTCGAATTCGGTACAACCCCCAAGGATTAGGTTAGATTTCAGATTACCTTGAATTGATCAAAGATCCAAGATTTCGAAACAAGTCAGTTCCTAAATCCCAGATTCGAAACACTCCACAAGAAAGTTGATCAAACTACTTGAATGTTTCTGAAGCATGTATTCAAGCAAGAACACAAAGATATAAGCAATTCGGTTTTAGGTTAATTAATTCATCCAAAACTTCAAAACTGATGTCTTACAACCCTAAATGAGATATAAATAGCTAAACCCTAATTAGGGTTATTAAGTAGCATTTGGCTTTCTAATCAAATTTTAAGAAATAATAAAGTAATCAAAGTCCTAATTTAATGCCAAACAAACAGGGCCCTTACTTTTTAAATGAGCATAACTAGTGGGCCTTAATACATATTAATTACAAGCCTCATTCGTGAATTACAACTTGTAGCAAGTTGTAATTGACTTCCTTTGGTCTTGTCTCCAAGCTTGTAATTCCTTGCAAACCATAGTTAGCCAAATTCACCAAATCTTGCAAATGGCAAATTAGTGCTTGTTGAATCTTTTTGGCTCGCGATCTAGTTATAGGACCTTGTGGCAGAATAATTGGATTGATGATCTCCTCAACTTGGTCCTCACATCCTAGGCCTTGCTAGTCCTTGTGGTGTGCTCGTTGTTCCACAACATTTCCCCTCTCCTCAAAAGGATTCGTCCTCGAATCATAAGCATCACCTACATCAAAAGGACTTAAATCAGCAACATTAAACGAAGCACTCACATTATACTCACCTGGCAAATCCACTTTATACGCATTATCATTAATCCTTTCAAGTATTTGAAAAGGACCATCTCCTCGTCGATTTAACTTAGACTTGTGTTGCTGTGGGAACCTTGCTTTGCGAAAATGTACCCAAACCCAATCACCAGGCTGAAAAAGCATTGGCTTTCTTCCTTTATTCACTCTAGAAGCTACTTTGGCATTTTGCTTCTCAATCCTTTCCTTAACCTGCTTATGTAACTTCCTCATGAAATCTGCCTTTGAACTAGCATCAACACTCATAAAATCATTAGATGGCAATGGCAAAACATCCAAAGGAGTAAGCGGATTAAAACCATAAACAATTTCAAATGGAGAACAATTAGTAGTGCTATGAATAGCCCTATTGTAAGCAAACTCCACAAATGGTAAACAATCCTCCCACATCCTAATATTCTTTTCTATTACTGCCCTAAGCAAAGTAATCAATGTTCGATTCACAACCTCAATTTGACCATCGGTTTGAGGATGGCAAGTAGTAGAAAACAACAACTTAGTTCCCAACTTTGCCCACAAAACACGCCAAAAATGACTCAAAAACTTAACATCTCGATCACTAACAATGCTTTTGGGTATGCCATGCAAAAGCATAACCTCTTTAAAGAACAAATCAGCAATCAATTTTGCATCATCAGTTTTATGACATGGTATAAAATGAGCCATTTTACTAAATCTATCAACCACAACAAATATACTATCACGACCTCTCCTAGTTTTAGGCAAACCAAGCACAAAATCCATAGACAAATCAGTCCAAGGTCCATTAGGAACAGGTAATGGCGTGTACAAACCATGCGGTTTCATCCTAGACTTAGCTTCTCTACATGTTATGCAAAGCTCACAAACTTTATGCACATCATGTTTCATACCAGGCCAATAAAAATGTTCTATCAACACATCATAGGTCTTACTTACCCCAAAATGACCCATCAAGCCTCCTCCATGGGCTTCCTTAACTAACAACTCTCTCATGGAACACTTAGGAATACACAATCTACTTTTCTTGAACAAAAAATCATCAAACAAATGAAAGTCTTTCAAAATAGCCACATCACCACACGAATTATATATGTCACCAAAATCCACATCACTAACATATAATCCCTTAATATGCTCAAAACCCAACAATCTAGCACTAAGAGAATTAAGTAAAACATACCTTCGCGACAACGCATCAGCCACTACATTCTCCTTACCTCGCTTGTATTTAATCACATATGGGAATGTTTCTATGAACTCCACCCATTTGGCATGCCTACGATTCAGCTTATCTTGACCCTTCAAATGCTTTAAACTCTCATGGTCAGTATGTATCACAAACTCTTTTGACCACAAATAATGCTGCCATGTATGCAAAGCTCGAAACAATGCATATAACTCCTTATCATATGTCGGATACTTCAAAGCCGCTCCACTTAGCTTTTCACTAAAGTACATCAATGGCCTTTGATCCTGTATCAAAACAGCTCCAATTCCCATGCCACGTGCATCACATTCAATCTCAAAAGTCTTATCAAAATTAGGCAAAGCAAGCAAGGGTGCATTACACAATTTATCCTTAAGTTCATTAAATGCATGTTCTTGTGCATCTCCCCAAAAAAATCCGACATTTTTCTTAACTAACTCATTCAAAGGTGCAGCTATAGTACTGAAATTTCTAATGAATCTCCTATAAAAACCAGCAAGTCCATGAAAACTCCTCACCTCACTAGCATTCTTAGGTTTCGCCCAGTCCCTAATAGCCTTTACCTTTTCCTCATCAACCTCAATACCTTGACTAGACACCACAAAACCAAGAAAATGAACCTTATCCATGCAAAAACTACACTTCTTAAGGTTAGCATATAACTTCTCACGCCTAAGAATGTCTAACACAAGACGCACATGCATGACATGATCATCCAAACACTTAGAGTAAACAAGAATATCATCAATGTAAACAACAACAAATTTACCCAAGTGCTCATGCAACACATGATTCATCAAACGCATGAATGTGCTAGGTGCATTAGTAAGACCAAACGGCATAACCAACCACTCATACAGCCATATTTAGTCTTAAATGTTGTTTTCCACTCATCACCCACACTCATTCTAATTTGATAATAACCAGATTTCAAATCAATTTTGGTGAACAAACAAGAACCATGTAACTCATCAAGCATATCATCTAGTCTAGGAATAGGATAACGATACTTTACAGTGATTTTATTGATGGCTCTACAATCCACGCACATCCTCCATGTCCCATCCTTCTTTGGCACAAGAATAACAGGAACTAAACAAGGACTCAAGCTTTCCCTCACATATCCCTTAGCTAGCAATTCCTCCACTTGCTTTTGTATCTCCTTTGTCTCAAAAGGATTAGCTCGATACGCTGGCCTATTGGGAATGGAAGCTCCAGGAATGAAATCAATTTGATGCTCTATGCCTCTGATTGGCGGCAATTCATCAGGCATTTCTTCGGGAAACAAATCTGCATATTCCTGCAAAAGATCAACAAACACACTAGGCAAAGATTGGTTAGAAACAGTAGTATCTAAACGAGCCTCTTTGCACAAAAGCACAAACATAGGCTGTTTAGTGTATAAAGCATGTTTAACCTCACTTGTACTAGCTAACAAACTCACATTCTTCTCTCCTTCTCTATTTTTCTCAAACTGAATTTGTTTTGATTTTTCTTTTCTCTCTTTCTTTTCATTTGCAATCTGATTTTTTTCACTCATTTTTTGTCACTCTCTCTTTCTTTCTTTTCAAATTCAAGTCTCATTCTTTCCATTTTACATTGGTCTTCATACACTTCTTTTGGAGAGAGTGGTGTCAGAATTGTCTTTCGTCCATCCTTAGTGAATGAATACCGATTGAGATATCCATCATGCTTAGCTCGCCTATCATACTGCCATGGACGTCCAAGTAGAATCTCTCCAGCATGCATTGGCACCACATCACACAACACCTCATCATGATACTTACCAATGGAAAAAGAAATGATAGATTGTCGATTTACCTTAACCTCTCCACAATCATTCAGCCATTGAAGTTTGTAAGGATGTGGGTGAAGTTTCATAGGCAGCCCCAATTGATCAACCAAAAATGTACTTACCACATTGGTACAGCTTCCACCATCCACAATCATACTACAAGCCTTGCCTTGAATGTGACACCTTGTATGGAACAAGTTGTCTCATTGTTCTTCATGGTTTTCCTCCTTCAATTGCATATTAAGAGCACGCCTAGTAACCAGCAAGTCACCCTTAATTGGTTCTTCAATGCTCCCATCACTACAACTTTCCAATGCTGGCATCTCACCATCATCACTCTCATTGTCGTCTTCCTCTTCATCAGTCACTATCTCACCATTTCTCATGGTCATAACTCTCTTGTTTGGACATTCTTTGCTGATATGTCCCACACCTTGGCACTTCCAACACTTAATATCTCGATTTCGCAGCTTAGGCTCTTCAACTTTGGACTTGTCTTTAGAACTTGATTCGGCCTTCACTTTCCCACTATCTTGACCAGCCTTGTTTCTTTCCTTGTAATCACGCCTTCCTTCCCTATTCCAAGGAGAAAAAGAATTAGAAACAGGTTTTGAATAATACCTTGATGGTCGTCTTCCTTGGAGTTGTTTTTCCACCTTGATGGCAATATGCACCATCTCTTCTAACTCCACATATGGCTGCAAATCAACCTGGTCAGCAATATCTGAATTCAAACCAGCCAAGAAACGTGCCATAGTAGCCTCTACATCCTCATCTAGGTTAGCTCTAGTCATCAACATCTCCATCTCTTTGTAGTAGTCATCAACACTTTTACTTCCTTGCTTGAGAACCTGAAGTCTCTGCATGATTTCCCTATGGAAATGTCTAGGCACAAACCTCTTCCTCATGACTGATTTAAGATCAGCCCAAGTCTCAATAGGATACTCCAAATTCCTTCTTCTACTAGTCACTAACTGATCCCACCAAGCTATAGCATAATCTGTAAATTGAGTAACAATAAGCTCGACCTTCTTTTCCTCAGTACATCGATGGCAATCAAATATGAGGTCAACCTGCTTCTCCCATTGCAAATAAGCTTCTGGATCTGATTTACCACGAAAATTAGGAATTTTCAGCTTGATGCTTCCCAAGCTCCTATCAACGACTTCATCATCACCATGATTTCTACCATAGAAAGGATTATTATTCATCCTTCCTCTACCTCTACCAGCACCACGTCCTCCTCTACCTCCACCTCTATGTAGAGCTCCTCCAACCAGACTTGCATTATCCTCCTCAAGCTCATTTTCATCTTCCAAATGTTTAGGCTGTTGCATTCGTTTCTGCCACCTCTTTGCCTCTCAATGCGCTTCGGTGTGGCTCTTTCAACACTCTGCAACCTCAAATCCATGAGCTCCAATGTTTCTATTATGTTCTCTATAGTGCGGTATAAACGTGTAAATTCAGCTTGCTGCGCCTCCCGCAATCGAGCTGGATCAATCGGAACACCCCTGCTATCACTTTCATCTCTCCCAAACATTTTTCCTGCAATAAAAGGTTAGCACAAAACAAATAAAAGGCCTCACAACACTCCCTCACGTGTTTACACTCAATAGATGAAGGTTGGTCTCTCGTGTTTCACTCAATATATGAAATCACTCACGGTTCAGCTCACACCTCTCAAGCTGATATCTTTTACGTTCTTAGGTGAATCACACTTTATGAAACAACTCAAATAGCCTTCCGTGTGTAGTATCCCAAAATCTGAAATTTCGTGAAAAAAAAATTCAGTTACTTCTAACCCACCTAGATTCGACCCTTAGCACCTAAATAACAAGGAAAACGAAAAAGTTTTCTTGAAGTGATTCATCCTTTTGAAACTTGTTTGAAACACTTTCTTGGAAATTCGAAACAGAATCAGAATGATTAACAAGAATAAGATTCGGATTTAGAACACTTTCGAATCAACAAATTTTGAATCAACAATTAAGAACACAATTTTGAATTTGAACAAAGCAACCTAAATTCCCAATTCGGAAATCCACAATAGAACAAATCCAATTCAGGATAGATAGAACAAACCAATTTGGAACAAATCAACCAACCCAATTTCAGAATAAGAAAAATGATTTGGACTAAAAAGGCAAATTGAATTCGAAATTGAAATAAGACTCTAAACACAAAATGAAAACTAAATTAGAACCCTAACGGAATTTTTTTTTTAATTTTCGACTTTGAAAGAAAAATGAAAATGATTCAAGGATCAATAACAAAGAAACAAAACGAAACTAACAAGAGAAGAAACGAAAAAGAAAGTAACCCCCAAAGGAAACAAAAATGCAAATAGCAGGTGAAGAAAATGAAAACGAAAATAACCCACAAAGAAAATAGTTCAGAGGAACAATTGAAACAAAGCAACAAAAATGCAAATAACAAAAGAAGGAATGAAAACGAATTGATAGGGATAAAACCTGATCTAGAGCGTTGGCTCTGATACCAAATGATACGGAACCTCCAAGAATAAGCCTAAGAACCCCTTGATTTCGAACCCCCACAGCATTAACTTGAAAACCCCTAGTCGAATTCGGTACAACCCCCAAGGATTAGGTTAGATTTCAGAATACCTTGAATTGATCAAAGATCCAAGATTTTGAAACAAGTCAGTTCCTAAATCCCAGATTTGAAACACTCCACAAGAAAGTTGATCAAACTACTTGAATGTTTCTGAAGCATGTATTCAAGCAAGAACACAAAGTATAAGCAATTCAGCTTTAGGTTAATTAATTAGTCCAAAACTTCAAAACTGTTGTCTTACAACCCTAAATGAGATATAAATAGCTAAACCCTAATTAGGGTTATTAAGTAGCGTTTGGCTTTCTAATCAAATTTTAAGAAATAATAAAGTAATCAAAGTCCTAATTTAATGCCAAACAAACAGGGCCCTTACGTTTTAAATGAGCATAACTAGTGGGCCTTAATACATATTAATTACAAGCCTCATTCATGAATTACAACTTGTAGCAAGTTATAATTGACTTCCTTTGGTCTTGTCTCCAAGCTTGTAATTCCTTGCAAACCATAGTTAGCCAAATTCACCAAATCTTGCAAATGGCAAATTATTGCTTGCTGAATCTTTTTGGCTCGCGATCTAGTTATAGGACCTTGTGGTAGAATAATTGGATTGATGATCTCCTCAACTTGGTCCTCACGTCCTAGGCCTTGCTCGTCCTTGTGGTGTGCTCGTTGTTCCACAACACTTCAAGTGTTTGAGGGACTCATGATTCGTATTTATCACGAACTCCTTTAGAAGGAGGTAGTGCTGCCACACGTCCAATGCTCTCACCAAGGCATACAACTCCTTATCATAAGTGGAATAGTTCAATTGCACACCATTGAGTTTCTCACTAAAATAGGCTATGGGCTTTTTCTCTTGCATCAATACAGCTCCAATACCTACACCAGAATCTCAAATGTACTCTCAAAATTAGGTAATGATAAAATAGGAGCGGATGTCAACTTCCCTTTCAGGCAGTCGAAGGCTTTTTGTTGCTCCTCTCCCCATTGGAACCCAACTTCCTTTTTGATTATGCTAGTTAACGATGCTGCAATAGTAGAAAAGTCCTTCATGAACCTCCTATAGAAACTAGCCAATCCATGAAAGCTCCTCACGTCCGTCACACTCTTTGGAGTAGGCCACTCCTTTATAGCTTTCACTTTCTCTTCATCTACTTTAACACCCTGCGCACTCACAACAAAACCAAGAAACACAAGCCTATCTATGCAAAATGTGCATTTCTTAAGCTTGGCATATAAGTTTTCATTTCTCAATACTTCCAAAACTAGCCTAGCATGCTCAACATGGTCATCCAAAGTCTTACTATAAATCAGAATATCATCAAAATAGACTACAACAAATTTGCTCAAATAAGCTCTCAAAACATGGTTCATTAGTCTCATAAAAGTACTAGGTGCATTAGACAACCCAAAAGGCATTACTAACCACTCATATAGACCATATTTAGTTTTAAATGCTGTTTTCCATTCATCACCAGGTTTCATACGAATTTGATGATATCCACTCATAAGATCAATTTTAGAAAAATACCTGGCACCATGCAGCTCATCCAACATATCATCAAGTCGTGGTATAGGATGCCGATACTTCACTGTGATCTTATTTGCAGCCCTACAATCAACACACATTCTCCACGTGCCATCCTTCTTTGGAACCAACAACACAGGAACAGTACACGGACTCAAACTCTCTCTAATCAGCCCTTTCTCTAGTAACTCATCTACTTGCTTTTGCATCTCTTTCATTTCCATGGGATTACTCAGGTAAGCTGGTCTATTTGGGATGGTAGAACCAGGCGAAGTCTATTTGATGCTCAATTCCTCTTAGTGGTGGCAATCCACTGGGTAATTCATCTGGAAACACTTCCTGAAAATCCTGCAACAAAGACACAAAACTAGAAGGCAAACTATTAAGCGAAACATTAGTGTCAGCAAACAAAGTTTCTTTGTATCTAATGAGCAATAATGGCTGCCCAATAGACATTGCAAAATTAACCTCTCTCGCTTTTGCATAAAAAGTTTATTTTGCTGTCCCTTCTTTCTTATTTTCTCTCACCAATGGGCCATTTATTTGTTTTGTTTCTTTTTTGGCCTCTTTTCCCATTTGCTTTTTCACTCTCACTCACCTTATCATGTTCTCTCAAACTCCCCTTAATTTTTGAATTGGTAGCCCCAACTTGCCTCTCTGTCTCAATCATCTTTCTTTGATCTTCATACACTTCTAGGGGTGATAATGAAACAAGAGTGACTTGTTTTCCTTCATAGGTAAATGTGTACCTATTAGAAAACCCATCATGTTGCGCTCTCCGATCATATTGCCACGGTCTGCCCAACAACATATGTCCAGCTTGCATAGGAACTACATCACAATCAACTTCATCTTTGTACCAGCCTATTGAAAATGGTACCCTCACTCACTTAGTTACTTTCACCTCACCACTATCATTAAACTACTGCAACTTATAAGGATTGGGATGCTTCATACATTCTAACCCCAATTTTTCAACCATAGTAGTACTTGCAGCATTAGTACAGCTCCCACTATCAATAATAAGTGTACAAACCCTATTATTCACTAAGCATCTAGTATGAAAAATATTATCACGCTGTACTAGACTTTCCTATTTCACCTGCATATTCAATGCATGCCTAGCAACTAATAATTCACCATGCTCAGCTAACAAAGTACAATTAACATGCTCATCACAACCAACATCATCATATATAGGAGAATCAAAGTTCCCAACATCATCATTATCATTATCACTAGGTTCAGAATCAAACACAACATCACCATCAGCTGTAGCAATCATAACTCTTCTATTTGGACATTGGGATGCAATATGCCCATTCCCTAAACACTTAAAACATTTAATCTCCCTACTAGGAGTGGTAGTGTTAGGCGTACCTATTTGCTTGTTTGGACCACTAGATGGCCCTTTTCCATTGGAGGTTGCAGCATTGCTTTTCTGGAATGAATTCTTGAACTCCCCTTTCTCTTCACCCCTATTGGCTGAATTTGCCCCACCAATAAATTGGGGTCCTCTATAGGCCGAATTACTCCTAAACACATTTTGTGGTCTCCTATAGCCAAGTTTGGTGGAACTCTTGCTCTTTAACCTCTTCTCTATCTTCATAGCTTTATCAACCATCTCCTTCATGGTATTGTAATCATACATGTCCAACTCACTTGCAATATTCTGATTAAGTCCTCCAAGAAATCTAGACATCATTCGTTGTTCATCTTCCTCAATATTAGCTCTAGCCGTTGACGCGGACCCTTAGCAATGATGCCAGCAAACCCAACGTATAACAATGGTAGAGAACTCCTTGAAACTTGATAATCACCTCCTAAGGAACCCAACGCCTATAAAGAGATGCGAACTCACTATGATTGAAGGATTTAGTTGGTAAGAAGAAGGAAAATGCCACAACTCTTGTTGATAAGTAAACCTAATTCTTGATGCAAAGAAAGAATTAAAGAATCCACTCTAATCTCTCTCACACGAAAATTCACAAGAAGAACTTGTAAAAGAATTCGAAATTTTTTTTTAATTGTTGTTGTCTGAAATTTTGCCTAATAGTGCCCTTAAATAAGGGTTACAAAATTCCTAATTGCATAAGGAAAACATAAAGTATGGAAACAAAATGCTAATCCACTAAGGAAAATATAAAGTATGGAAACAAAATCCTAATCCACTAAGGAAAATATAAAGTATGGAAACAAAATCCTAATCCAATAAGGAAAATATAAAGTATGGAAACAACCAAACTAATCCCTTCAACATAAGAAACGCCCCACACTATTTGGGCTGGCCATGGGCCTTAAATTACTTCCCAAGGCTTTATATGAACCCCCATGGACCTTTCTTGCACGTTGGACCTTTCTTTAGCTAGCCTTTAGGTTCTACACTAAGCATCATAATCAGCTTTGGTGTGCCTTCTTCAAGCTCTATCTCCATCTTCTTGAATGATAATTCTTGAAGCTCTTTGGAAATCTCTTCTTGAATATGCAAAGCCATACTAGCTTGATATCTCTTTGCCTTGTTCCTAGTGATTGGTCCACTTGCTAGCTTCAAGGGATCCTTTCTTGCATCATTCTCCCCATCTTCAAAAAGATTTGTCCTCAAATCTGCATCATCAAAAGGAGAAAGATCACTTACATTGAAAGTAGCACTAACATTATACGTACCTGGTAAGTCGATCTTGTAGGCATTATCATTAATCTTTTCCAGCACTTGGAATGGGCCATCTCCCCTTGCTTGCAACTTGTTCTTCCTTTGGTTAGGAAACCTCTCTTTTCGAAAATGCACCCAAACCCAATCTCGTACTTGAAGCTTAATCTCACGTCTCCCTCTATTTGCAGAATCAGCATATCTCTTGTTCCTTTTCTCAATATTTGCCCTTGCTTTCTCATGCATCTCTTTCACCAATTTAGCTTTCTTCTCACCATCTAAACTAACAAGCTCATGAGAAGGTAAAGAAACAAGATCCAAAACTGTTAGTGGGTTAAAACCATAAACAAGCTCAAAAGGTGAATATCCTGTAGAGGAATGAATAGCACGATTATAAGCAAACTCAATAAATGGCAAACAATCTTCCCAAGAACTCAAATTCTTACCCACTAAAGCTCTCAACATGGCACCTAAAGTTATGTTTACTACTTCTGTTTGTCCATCCGTTTGAGGATGACAAGTGGTGGAAAATAACAACTTGGTACCTAACTTTCCCCAAAGCACACGCCAAAAGTGAGACAAAAACTTGGTGTCTCTATCAGAAACTATGGATTTTGGTATCCCATGAATTCGAACCACCTCCCTAAAGAAGAGTTCGGCCACTAAACTAGCATCATCACTCTTATGACATGGGATAAAGTGTGCCATCTTACTAAACCTATCAACAACCACAAATATGCTATCTCTCCCCCTCTTAGTCCTTGGTAATCCTAAAACAAAGTCCATACTAATGTCCATCCAAGGATAACTAGGAACGGGTAATGGCATATACAAACCATGAGGCATAGATTCAGACTTAGCTTGCCTACAAGCCAAACAAGCCTTACAAATTCGAATTACATCGCTTTTCATATTTGTCCAATAAAAGTGTTCATTCAGCATGTCTAAAGTCTTATCAACTCCAAAATGCCCCATCAAACCCCCACAATGTGATTCTAATACTAGCAAATCTCTCATAGAACATCTAGGCATGCATAATTTCGAACCCTTAAACAAAAACCCATCATGTCTATAGAAAGAATTAAAAGCACCATGCTCACAAGCATCATAAACATTGTCAAAATCAGAATCACCAACATATAAGTCCTTTATACATTGAAATCCAAGCAATTTAGTACTCAAAACATTAAGTAAAGCGTACCTCCATGAAAGTACATTTGCCACTACATTGTCTTTACCTTGCTTGTATTTTATCACATAAGGAAACTTCTCAATCTTCATAACCCATTTTGCATGTCTTTTATTCAACTTGCCTTGCCCTCTCAAATGCTTCAATGATTCATGGTCTGAATGGATCACGAATTCATTGGGCAGCAAATAATGCTCCCATACTTCCAATGCTCTCACCAAAGCATATAGCTCCTTGTCATAAGTTGAATAATTCAGCTTTGCTCCATTAAGCTTTTCACTAAAGTATGCAATGGGCTTCTTCTCTTGCATCAAAACAGCTCCAATACCTACACCAGAAGCATCACATTCAATTTCAAAAGTAGAATCAAAGTTAGGTAAAGCTAAAACGGGTGTAGTAGAAAGCTTCTCTTTCAAAGAATCAAATGCTTCTTGTTGCTCCTTGCCCCAAACGAATCCCACTTCTTTCTTGATTATGCTAGTCAAGGGGGCTGCCAATGTAGAGAAATTAGGGACAAATCTCCTATAGAAGCTTGCCAATCCGTGAAAACTCCTCACTTCTGTCACACTTGAAGGATTCGGCCACTCTTGGATAGCTTTCACCTTCTCTTGATCAACTTCAATTCCCTGCATACTTACAACAAAACCAAGAAAAACAACCCTATCTAGACAAAAAGAACACTTCTTAAGCTTAGCATAAAGGTTTTGCTCCCTAAGGATTTCAAGCACTTTCCTAACATGTTCAACATGTTCTTCCTCAGTTTTGCTATAAATCAGAATATCATCAAAGTAAACTACCACAAACTTACCTAAATAAGCTCTCAAAACATGGTTCATTAATCTCATGAAAGTACTAGGTGCATTAGATAAACCAAAAGGCATAACTAGCCATTCATACAAACCATATTTCATTTTGAAGGCAGTCTTCCATTCATCTCCAGGCTTCATGCGAATTTGATGATAACCACTCATAAGATCAATCTTTGTGAAATATTTCGCCCCATGCAATTCGTCCAACATGTCATCAAGTCTAGGAATGGGATGTCTATACTTCACAGTAATCTTGTTCACAGCCCTACAATCAACACACATCCTCCAAGAACCATCTTTCTTGGGTACTAATAAGACTGGAACAGCACAAGGACTAAGGCTCTCGCGAACCAATCCTTTCTCCAAAAGCTCTTCAACTTGTCTTTGCATCTCTTTTGTCTCCATAGGATTGCTCCTATATGCTGCCCGGTTTGGAATTGTAGAACTGGGTATGAAATCAATTTGATGTTCAATCCCTCTTAATGGCGGCAAACCACTAGGAAGGTCTTCAAGAAACACATCCTTAAAAACCTGCAACAAAGACACAAAACTAGAAGGTAAAGAATCAAGAGACTCTTCACTGTCAGCAAGTAACAATTCTTTATACATAATAATGAGTACAGGCTGCCCTACATCTATCTCTCTTGCTCTTGCATAAAAAGTATGTTTTGCCTTTTCTCCTTGCTTATTTTCTCTCACCAATGGGCCATTTATTTGTTTGCTTACTTTCTTTTGACTCTTGGCCTCTTTTCCCTTTCTGCACTCACTCACTTTATTATTTTCTCTCTCCCTACCCTTAGAATTACCCTTGGGTGTTGAAGAAACATCATTGGCCCAATTTGAACCCCCTTGGTTCATGTTGGCCGAAACTTCTTTCTCCCTCTCTAGCATCCTCTTCTAATCTTCATACACCTCTTGAGGTGATAATGGTGCTAGAACAACCTTCTTTCCTTCATAAGTAAAGGTATACTTATTAGAAAAGCCATCATGTTGTGCCCTTCTATCATGCTGCCATGGTCTTCCTAATAGCAAATGTCCAGCTTGCATTGGCACTACATCACACAAAACCTCATCTTTAGACCACCCAATGGAGAATGGTACCTTGACTTGCTTCAACACTTTTACTTCCCCAGCGTCATTGAACCATTGCAACTTGTAAGGATTGAGATGTTTAAAACAAGCTAACCCCAATTTATCCACCATTGTGGTACTAGCAGCATTGGTACAACTTCCACCATCAATGATAAGTGTATAAACCTTACCATTCACCAAACACCTAGAGTGGAAAAGATTCTCCCTTTGATCCAAGCCTTCTTCTTTGACTTGAATATTCAAGGCTCTTCTAGTAACAAGCATCTCTCCATGTTTAGCATTCAAGACTTGATTCTCCCAAGCCTCTTCATCATATTCGGCCCTATCACCACATTCGGCCTCCTCTTCTTCTTCATGTTCAGATTCTGATTCAATTTTCCCTTCATGGGTTGCAATCATCACCCTCTTATTCGGACATTGAGAAACAATGTGTCCACTTCCCAAACACTTGTAGTATTTAATTTCCTTACTTGGAGTAGGTCTAGAAGGTGTTTCCTTGGCTGTTTTTGCATCCCCATCATTCGGCTTCTTGAAATTAGGATTGTAGGAAGAATTCTTTTGGAAAGAACCCTTGTAATCCCCTTTGTAGGAACCTCCACTCGAACTTGAACCCTTGAAGTTTGAAAATTTTCCACTAGCTTTAGAGTAGCCAGTTTTCGAAATAGCTTTATTCTTTAATCTTCTCTCTATCTTCATGGCCTTTTGAACTAACTCTTCCATTGTGTTGAATTCATACATCTCCAATTCATTGGCTATGTTCAAATTCAATCCCCCAAGAAATCGTGACATCTTCTTGTCTTTATCTTCATCAATATTTGCCCTAGCCATGATCATCTCCATCTCTTTGTGGTACTCTTCCACACTTCTTCCACCTTGAACTATTCTTGCTAGTCGATTGTACAAATCCCGAATATAGTGAGATGGTACAAATTGGCTCCTCATTAGTTCTTTCAAGGTTGACCATTCAGGAATAGGCCTCATACCTTTCCCTCTTCTATTAGCTTTCAATTGTTCCCACCAAAAGGTAGCATACCCCTTGAACTCTACGGCTGCCAAAACTGATTTCTTCTCTTCGGTGTAGTTATGGCATTCAAAAATCTGCTCAACTTTCCTCTCCCATTCTATGAACTCTTCTGCATTGTTCTTCCCTTTAAAGGAAGGAATCTTCATCTTGATGGAAGTAAGTTCACCATCAGTGGTAGGTTGATTTCCACCTTCATCTTCATCTTCTACCCTTTCGGTTGCTTCTAGGGCTTCAAGATTTCCTTGCCCTTCTCTCCTAAGCACTCTTCTAGCTCGCATTATGGGATTTGGATGTGCGGCTGGCTGCCCTTGTTGCACTTGCTGAATTTGTTGTGCTTGTCGTGCTGCATTCTCTTGCAATCTAGTATCCATCATCTCCATTCGACCAAGCATTGCTGCCAAAGTCTCATTAAGCCTAGCCAAGCTTTCAGCCATAGCTCCTTCTTTGCTAGTCTCTTCTCCTTTTCCAGCCATGTTAACAAACAAACAAACTCAAAGAAACAAGATTAGTAATAATCGAAATTCACTCAAGTGTTTAGAATTACCTCACTTTTCTTGTCTTCCTTGATTGCACTTCAGAACCAAGCTCACCAACCAATAATTGTCAAGTCATTCAAGAAACTAGAACCTAAATCCTAGAACTAGATAGAAAACAAGACAAGTATCCGGAGGCAATGCAAGGTAATTTGCACAACACGATACTTGGTTTTATATCGTGTAGTGCAAATTACCTTGCATTGCCTCCAGATACTTGTCTTGTTTTCTATCTAGTTCTAGGATTTAGGTTCTAGTTTCTTGAACGACTTGACAATTGTTGGTTGGTGAGCTTGGTTCTGAAGTGCAATCAAGGAAGACAAGAAAAGTGAGGTAATTCTAAACACTTGAGTGAATTTCGATTATTACTAATCTTGTTTCTTTGAGTTTGTTTATTTGTTAACATGGCTGGAAAAGGAGAAGAGACTAGCAAAGAAGGAGCTATGGCCAAAATGTAATATCCTCATTTATGCCCTAGAAGTTTTGAGTATGTTGTTGTTATTGTGGTTGTTGATATATATATTGGGAAGTGAATGTTTGTGTATATATGTGTTAAATTGTAAGAGAAAAGATATGGGAAGAGAATGTATATGTATATGTGTTTTGGAGAAGAAATTTAGGGTTTAGAGACAAATGTATATGTTGTTTATATGATGATATAATTAACATATACATTGGTCAAATGAAGAGTCAAGGTGATGGTTAAGTGGAAGAAGATATTTTTGGTTGTTAATGAAATTACTATAAAGGGCTTATATGAGACAAAAGCTTAGTTAAATGGATGAGGGTATTATAGTAATTTTCTTTTGGATGGGTATTTAATGCCTATTGACTTTGTGTTTCTTCATCATTCCTTCTTCTTCTTGTTGTTGTGTGGCCGGCCATTGAAGAGAAGAGAGAGCAAGAGAGGTATTCATGGTGCTAGAAGCAAATTGAAGGAAGATTAAGTGTTCAAGTGTGGATTCAAGAAGTTTTTGACTAAGGTAAGATCTTTTCTCTAATTTCTTCAATTCTTTTGAAGTGGTATGATTAAGTTGCTTATGGTATGATTGTAAGTATTGATTTTGCTTGATAGATGAGAAGTTGGGTTGGTGTTGGTGATGGAAGAGTAAGATTGGTGTTTAGTGAAATTGTTTCTGTTTTAGGATTAGTAAAGGCTGTGACTTGTATGATTTTTAATTAATTTTAGAAAAATGTTCTTGAAGTGAATTTTTGATATGTTGTGCCTCTATGAGTCTAGAATGACTGAAAAATATGTTGATTCGATTTTGGAATGGTTATGAGTTTAGAAAGATTATTTTCATTAGACCTGTTCCAGCAGGTACCTTAACTGGGACAGCTATATTTCGTGATTTTTAATAAAATGTAGAAAAATCATATCCAATCGAATTTTGGATATGTTGTTGCTTAGTGAGTCTAGTATTTGAGAAAAATAATTTGGAACCACGTTGATTGAATTTGATTTATGGAATTCACAAAGTTCAGAACTGCTGCCAGGATGCAGGGCAATTGGGGCAGTCTGGTTAGGTGAACTATTTGACCAAGATTTTGTGTTCAGTTTGATCTGAAATTTTAAAGGGATGATTTTAAGATACAAAACTAAATTCTGTAAAAATTTTAGAATTTTTAGTCAAGTATCTTATTTTATACAATTTTTCAAAATAAGGATAAAATGGAGTTTAAAACCAGAATGTACTATTTATGGTTAGGGTCTTAATTCTTTGTTCTTCTTGCATTGCTTTGGTTTTCCAAAGGTAGGTTGGTCCTTAAACCTAACCCTAAACACTTTAAACACACTTGAATCAATGAATGTTATAATCAATTGTTCTTTGCCCTAATTGCATTGTTGAGATTGAACAATGTTATGTTGTGCATTGTGAATGGTAATGTGTTTTATGAGTAATGTGGAATGAAATGTTGATATTTATGAATGATGCTATGTGAGATATAATGTGATCATGGATGAGATATATATATATACTTGAATAATGAGATGTTATATTGTGAAATGAAATGTGAAGCCATTGTTATTGGCTAAGATGATGTAATTGAAAGAAAGAAGGCATGTTTGCCTAAATGTGATGAGAATTGAGAATGGAAATGAATTGTTTGTTTAATATGTTATTCAGTTTCAGAGTTCTGGATTTGGGTGGCATGCCTAAGAAATGATGAAAGGTAACAGTCTTGCCGGGTTGAGGACCTCCTCATAGGTGTTGAGTTGATGGTCCAAGAGACTGGGTCTGTTACACTATGAGATTTATGATTTGTAACAGTCTTGCCGGGTTGAGGATCTCCTCATATGTGTTGAGTTGATGATCCAAGAGACTGGGTCTGTTACACTTGCCTACGGGCGTGATTATTGTGACTATGAACCAAAGCAGTAACTCTGAACTCTGAATATCGTATTAAATACTTGTTGGGCCCATAGGTGTTAAAGGTTATATGAATGTCCTAAATAATGTTATGAGTTTAATGAAATGAGATGTTGGTTATGGAGTATGATTGATTAATGTTGAATGTGAAAAGATGTTGAAATGTGGTATGCTCATATGACTATGATTTGTGAAATGCATAATTGTGTGGTTAACTTTATATTTATGATGTTGATCTTATCAATAACATATGTGGCATTGTATTGCATTAAAGCATACTATTAGCATGTTTTATCTTACTAAGCCGTTGGCTTAGCGCGATAGTGTTTAATCGCGCAGGTAATAGAGTGGATAGAGTTGAACCCGAGAGTTCATCAAGACCTAGTGAGAGTAGACCTTGAAGAATCCATTTTGGGAGCTTAAAGATCAGAGCAGACTTGCCAATCATGTATAAATTTTATGTGTTGTAAAACTTGGGTTTTGATGTATATGAATTTGTAAATATGTAAATATTTTATAACTTCCGCTGTGTAATATTTAAATATGGGGGTTGTCACAAAACCTTTATTTTATGTTGTACTAGAAGTGTAAATCCTTTTTGCAGGTTGTAGTTGAGGTTACAAGGGGGATTTATTGGGAGTGTACTGAGAATGATTTTGTTTGCATTGGTTTGTGTAAAATGTTTTTAAAAATAAGAAAAAAACCGGTTTTGTCGACACTTGGGACTCAATTTTTAGGCGAAACTATGGCAAAATTTTTGTAAAAATCGGAACTAAAATTTGACTAAGTAAAATTGGTAGCAACATTAGGTTAGTGTGGCGCCTCTACTCAGCTTACACATGTAGGTCGGGAAGGGGTGTTACACAAAAGCTTGGCTAGGCTTAATGAGACTTTGGCAGCAATGCTTGGTCGAATGGAGATGATGGATACTAGATTGCAAGAGAATGCAGCACGACAAGCACAACAAATTCAGCAAGTGCAACAAGGGCAGCCAGCCGCACATCCAAATTCCATAATGCGAGCTAGAAGAGTGCTTATGAGAGAAGGGCAAGGAAATCTTGAAGCCTTAGAAGTAGCCGAAAGGGTAGAAGATGAAGATGAAGGTGGAAATCAACCTACCACTGATGGTGACCTTACTTCCATCAAGATGAAGATTCCTTCCTTTGAAGGGAAGAACAATGCAGAAGAGTTCATAGAATGGGAGAGGAAAGTGGAGCAGATTTTCAAATGCCATAACTACACCGAAGAGAAGAAATCAGTTTTGGCAGCCGTAGAGTTCAAGGGGTATGCTACCTTTTGGTGGGATCAATTGAAAGCTAATAGAAGAGGGAAAGGTATGAGGCCTATTCCTGAATGGTCAACCTTGAAAGAACTAATGAGGAGCCAATTTGATGTAAGAAAGGATCCCTTGAAGCTAGCAAGTGGACCAATCACTGGGAGCAAGGCAAAGAGATATCAAGCTAGTATGGCTTTGCATATTCAAGAAGAGATTTCCAAAGAGCTTCAAGAATTATCATTCAAGAAGATGGAGATAGAGCTTGAAGAAGGCACACCAAAGCTGATTATGATGCTTAGTGTGGAAGCTAAAGGCTAGCTAAAGAAAGGTCCTACGTGCAAGAAAGGTCCATGGGGGTTCATATAAAGCCTTGGAAAGTAATTTAAGGCCCATGGAGAGCCCAAATAGTGTGGGGCGTTTCTTATGTTGAAGGGATTAGTTTGGTTGTCTCCATACTTTATATTTTCCTTATTGGATTAGGATTTTATTTCCATACTTTATATTTTCCTTAGTGGATTAGGATTTTGTTTCCATACTCTATATTTTCCTTAGTGGATTAGGATTTTGTTTCCATACTTTATGTTTTCCTTATGCAATTAGGAATGTTTTAGTTTTCCATATGCAATTAGGAATTTTGTAACCCTTATTTAAGGGAACTATTAGGCCGAATTTTAAACAACAACAATTAATAAAAATTTTCAAATTCTTCTACAAGTTCTTCTTGTGAATTTTCGTGTGAGAGAGATTAGAGTGGATTCTTTAATTCTTTATTTGCATCAAGAATTAGGTTTACTTATCAACAAGAGTTGTGGCGTTTTCCTTCTTCTTACCAACTAAATCCTTCAATTATAGTGAGTTCGCATCTCTTTATAGGCGTTAGGTTCCTTAGGAGGTGATTATCAAGTTTCAAGGAGTTCTCTACTATCGTTATACGTTGGGTTTGCTGCCATCGTTACTAAGGGTCCGCGTCACGATTTGTACCATCTCACTACATTCGGGATTTGTACAATCAACTAGCAAGACTAGTTCAAGGTGGAAGAAGTGTGGAAGAGTACCATAAAGAGATGGAGATGATCATGGCTAGGGAAAATATTGATGAAGATGAAGACAAGAAGATGTCACGATTTCTTGGGGGATTGAATTTGAACATAGCCAATGAATTGGAGATGTATGAATTCAACACAATGGAAGAGTTAGTTCAAAAGGCCATGAAGATAGAGAGAAGATTGAAGAATAAAGCTATTTCGAAAACTGGCTACTCTAAAGCTAGTGGAAAATTTTCAAACTTCAAGGGTTCAAGTTCGAGTGGAGGTTCCTACAAAGGGGATTACAAGGGTTCTTTCCAAAAGAATTCTTCCTACAATCCTAATTTCAAGAACCCGAATGATGGGATGCAAAAACAGCCAAGGAAACACCTTCTAGACCTACTCCAAGTAGGGAAATTAAATGCTACAAGTGTTTGGGAAGTGGACACATTGCTTCTCAATGTCCGGATAAGAGGGTGATGATTACTACCCATGAAGGGGAAATTGAATCAGAATCTGAACATGAAGAAGAAGAGGAGGCCGAATGTGGTGATAGGGCCGAATATGATGAAGAGGCTTGGGAGAATCAAGTCTTGAATGCTGAACATGAAGAGATGCTTGTTACTAGAAGAGCCTTGAATATTCAAGTCAAGGAAGAAGGCTTGGATCAAAGGGAAAATCTTTTCCACTCTAGGTGTTTGGTGAATGGTAAGGTTTGTACACTTATCATTGATGGTGGAAGTTGTACCAATGCTGCTAGTACTACAATGGTGGATAAATTGGGGTTAGCTTGTTTTAAACATCCCAATCCTTACAAGTTGCAATGGTTCAATGACGCTGGGGAAGTAAAAGTGTTGAAGCAAGTCAAGATACCATTCTCCATTGGGTGGTATAAAGATGAGGTTTTGTATGATGTAGTGCCAATGCAAGCTGGACATTTGCTATTAGGAAGACCATGGCAGCATGATAGAAGGGCACAACATGATGGCTTTTCTAATAAGTATACCTTTACTTATGAAGGAAAGAAGGTTGTTCTAGCACCATTATCACCTCAAGAGGTGTATGAAGATCAAAAGAGGATGCTAGAAAGGGAGAAAGAAGTTTCGGCCAACATGAACCAAGGGGGTTCAAATTCGGCCAATGATGTTTCTTCAACACCCAAGGGTAATTCTAAGGGTAGGGAGAGAGAAAATAATAAAGTGAGTGAGTGCAGAAAGGGAAAAGAGGCCGAGAGTCAAAAGAAATTAAGCAAACAAATAAATGGCCCATTGGTGAGAGAAAATAAGCAAGGAGAAAAAGCAAAACATACTTTTTATACAAGAGCAAGAGAGATAGATGTAGGGCAGCCTGTACTCATTATTATGTATAAAGAATTGTTACTTGCTGACAGTGAAGAATCTCTTGATTCTTTACCTTCTAGTTTTGTGTCTTTGTTGCAGGATTTTAAGGATGTGTTTCCTGAAGACCTTCCTAGTGGTTTGCTGCCATTAAGAGGGATTGAACATCAAATTGATTTCATATCCTGTTCTACAATTCCAAGCCAGCCAGCATATAGGAGCAATCCTATGGAGACAAAAGAGATGCAAAGACAAGTTGAAGAGCTTTTGGAGAAAGGCTTGGTTCGCGAAAGCCTTAGTCCTTGTGCCGTTCCAGTCTTATTAGTACCCAAGAAAGATGGTTCTTGGAGGATGTGTGTTGATTGTAGGGCTATGAACAAGATTACTGTGAAGTATAGACATCCCATTCCTAGACTTTATGACATGTTGGACGAATTGCATAGGGCGAACTATTTCACAAAGATTGATCTTATGAGTGGTTATCATCAAATTCGCATGAAGCCTGGAGATGAATGGAAGACTGCCTTCAAAACGAAATATGGTTTGTATGAATGGTTAGTTATGCCTTTTGGTTTATCTAATGCACCTAGTACTTTCATGAGATTAATGAACCATGTTTTGAGAGCTTATTTAGATAAGTTTGTGGTAGTTTACTTTGATGATATTCTGATTTATAGCAAAACTGAGGAAGAACATGTTGAACATGTTAGGAAAGTGCTTGAAATCCTTAGGGAGCAAAACCTTTATGCTAAGCTTAAGAAGTGTTCTTTTTGTCTAAATAGGGTTGTTTTTCTTGGTTTTGTTGTATGTATGTAGGGAATTGAAGTTGATCAAGAGAAGGTGAAAGCTATCCAAGAGTGGCCGAATCCTTCAAGTGTGACAGAAGTGAGGAGTTTTCACGGATTGGCAAGCTTCTATAGGAGATTTGTCCCTAATTTCTCTACATTGGCAGCCCCCTTGACTATCATAATCAAGAAAGAAGTGGGATTCATTTGGGGCAAGGAGCAACAAGAAGCATTTGATGCTTTGAAAGAGAAGCTTTCTACTACACCCGTTTTAGCTTTACCTAACTTTGATTCTACTTTTGAAATTGAATGTGATGCTTCTGGTGTAGGTATTGGAGCTATTTTGATGCAAGAGAATAAGCCCATTGCATAATTTAGTGGAAAGCTTAATGGAGCAAAGCTGAATTATTCAACTTATGACAAGGAGCTATATGCTTTGGTGAGAGCATTGGAAGTATGGGAGCATGTTGAGAAATTGAGGTGATTACCACTCTATTCCCTTAAACCAGATTAGTAGGAGAGCGAAAATAAATGCGGAATATTGACACAGAATTTGATAACGGAGTTCAGCCAATTATGCCTACGTCTCCGGAGCTGCTGCAGACTTATATTAAGGAGAAAAATACAATATGTTTACAAACACTCACAACCCTCACTCAATTATGAACAAGAATTTTTCCTCACAAAATTCTCTCAAAGACACTCTCTTCTCTTTACTTCTTCAATTTTAAGGTGTATCTTCCAAATGAAGTGGATGGGTTTATATAGGCTTCAAAAACATGGGTTGGTGAAATTAGTCAATAAATTAGGCACCTCCATTTTTGACTTTAACAATTCCCCAAATTTAGGCACCTCCACTTTTGACAATGTCCTAAATTAGGCACCTCCATTTTTGACAATCCCCTTAATTAGGCACCTCCATTTTTGACAAAAAATGGTTGGTGCCTACTTCTTTGACAATCTCCCACTTGAAGACTGATTTCAATCTGTCTTCACACCTTGATCAATGCAACAGCTCTTCTACGACCTTGATACTAGTGTAGGCCAACTGAAGCTGAGCACAACTTCAGTTTATCAATAGTCACCGTCTTCGTCAACATGTCTGCCGGATTTTGAGTTCCATTAATCTTCTCAAGTTTCAAAATCCCATCTTCCAGAAGTGACCTGATAAAGTGATACCGCAACTGTATGTGCTTTGTTCTGGCATGAAAAGACGGATTCTTCGCTAGCTGTATGGCACTCTGACTGTCACAATATAAGACATTATTTTCTTGCTTCTTGCCCAACTCCTCCAAGAAACCTTGGAGCCAAACCATTTCTTTGCTGGCTTCCGTGACAGCGACATATTCTTCTTCAGTTGTGGAGAGAGCAACTATCTTCTGTAATTGAGAGACCCAGCTCACTGCGGTACCTCCTAGAGTATAGACATACCCTGTAGTGCTCTTTCTAACGTCAACATTTCCAGCTAAGTCAGCATCCACATAACCTGCTAGTGTCGTATCTCCACTTTTAAAACAAAGCGCCTTATATGTGGTACCTCGAAGATATCTGAGAATCCATTTGACTGCTTCCCAGTGTGCCTTGCCTGGATTATTCATGTACCTGCTAACAGCTCCCACTGCTTGAGCAATATCTGGTCTGGTACAAACCATGGCATACATCAAACTCCCAATTGCTGAGGCATATGGCACCTTCGTCATGTGTGCACGTTCCTCCTCCGTCTTCGGTGACTGTTCTTTGGAGAGTCTGAAATGAACACCTAAAGGTGTGCTCACTGATTTAGCATCTTGCATGTTGAATCTGGCTAGTACTTTGATTATGTACTCAGCCTATGATAACATCAAAGTCCCCGACTTCATGTCTCTCTTGATCCTCATTCCAAGAATCTGCTTTGCAGCACCCAAATCTTTCATTGCAAACTGTTTTGACAATTTCTGCTTTAAATTTTTAATCTCTTGCATGTCTGAACCTGCAACGAGCATATCATCGACGTATAACAATAAAATAATAAAGCTATTGTCAAACTTTTTGATGTAGCAACAATGATCTGCTTGGCATCTTGTGAAACCGCCGCTGCTCATAAAACTATCAAACTTTCTGTACCACTGTCTAGGAGCTTGTTTCAGACCATATAAACTCTTCTTCAACTTGCACACTAGATTTTTCTTGTCTGCCTTAATGAAGCCTTCTGGTTGCTTCATGTAGATCTCTTCCTCCAAATCTCCATGAAGGAATGCTGTCTTTACATCTAATTGTTCAAGATGTAAATTTTCTGCGGCTACAATTTTCAATACCAGTCTAATTATCGTAAGCTTCACGACTGGAGAGAAAATTTCAGTATAGTCAATACCTTCCTTTTGTTGAAAACCTTTTACAACCAATCTTGCTTTGTAGCGTTTACTTCCATCATGCTCTTCCTTGATCCTGTAAATCCACTTGTTGTGGAGTGCTTTCTTGCCTTGTGGTAGTTCAGCTAATTCCCATGTATGATTTGACATGAGTGAGTCCATCTCATCTTTCATGGCAGACTCCCACTTAATTGAATCCTCCACTTGTATTGCTTCATTGTAGCACTCTGGTTCACCATTGTCTGTCAGCAACAAGTAATGCAAAGAAGGCGAGTAACATTGGATTGGTCTTGTAATTCTGGAGGAGCGCCTCAATTCTGACGTGCTTGGCTCCTCTACTTCAGGACTATTCTGAACATCATTTCCAGAAATATCCTCGAACTCAGCAAATTCCTTATTTTCAACATCTATCTTGGAGCTATTTGATTCTGCATTTAATCTGTCTTTGTACATCACATTCTCATTGAATATGAAATCCCGGCTTCTAATGATCTTGTGATTTTCATAATCCCAAAACCGATAACCGAACTCATCACCACCATATCCAACAAAGACACATTTGTTTGACTTGGCATCCAATTTACTTCTTCCAGCAGAATCTATATGTATGTAAGAGATACAACCAAACACTCTTAAGTGTGAAAGGTTTACCTCTTTTTTGCTCCATGCTTCCTCTGGTATTCCACCATCCAGAGGTACTGAAGGCCCACGGTTGATTAGGTAGGCAGCGGTGTTGACAGCTTCAGCCCATAAATTCTTGGGCAAGTCAGCATGTATCCTCATGCTTCTGGCACGTTCATTCAGAGTTCTGTTCATGCGCTCAGCTACGCCATTCTGTTGCGGTGTCATGGGTACTGTTTTCTCCATCTTGATTCCGCTGTTTGCGCAAAATTCTCTGAATCTTCTATCTCTGTACTCTCCTCCATTGTCAGACCTCAATCGTTTGACTTTCAAACCAGTTTAATTTTCTACCATGACCTTCCATTTTCTAAATGTATCAAAGACTTCTGATTTCTTCTTCAGAAAATACACCCATACCTTTCTTGTTGAATCGTCAATGAATGTGACGTAATACAATGAGCCTGCAAGAGATGGAATTGGAGACGGTCCCCATACATCGGTATGGACCAACTCTAATTTTTCTGCTTTGGGTGTCTTGCCAATCTTTGAAAAACTGACCTTCTTTTGTTTTCCAAAGATACAATCTTCACATAGGCCGACATTGATACTTTTCAGTTCCGGCAACTTTCCTTTTGACAAAAGCGTCTTCATCCCTTTCTCGCTCATATGACCAAGCCTTTGGTGCCATAGGTTTGATTTTTCATCTGCATCTGCTACTGAAATAACATTCTCTAAGTTTGAGGTTACATAGAGAGTGCCAGTTTTCTTACCACGAGCAATGACAAGTGCTCCTTTGGTAATCTTCCATTCACCGTTTTTGAAGGTTGTACCATAACCATCTTCATCAAGTTGTCCTACAGAGAACAAATTCCTTTTAAGACCAGGAATATGTCTTACTCCTTGCAGCTTCCAAGTATTCCCGTTTGACAACTTTAATCGGACATCCCCTTTTCCTACGATCTTTAAGGTTTCATCATCAGCTAGATGAACCTTCCCGAAATCACCACTGACATAGTTGTCCATGATTTCTTAGCATGGAGTGGCGTGAAAAGATGCCCCAGAATCTAAAATCCATGATTCAATTGGACTATTGACACTTAGAATCATGGCATCACCTGCTTCCTCGGTCACATTTGCAGATCCCTGTGAACCGCTATCTTTCTTTGGCGCTCGGCAATCTTTCTTAAAATGACCCTTCTTGCCGCAGTTATAACACTTGAAATCTTTCTTCCCCAATCTAGATTTGTCTCTTCTAGATTTTGATCTGCCACGATTTGAACTTTTTTCTAAAGTTCTCCCTCTAGATTCTGTGTGTAAAGCTGAAGAGGTAGATGCTTCACCCAATTCTCTTCATCGAATTTCTTCACTCAACACCAGATCCCGAACATCATCGAATTTTAATTTGGTTTTTTCCGATGAGCTGTGACCGCTGTAACGGTAGCATTCCAACTATCTGGTAGAGATGATAAGAGAATTAAAGCCCGAATTTCAGCATCAAATTCAATTTCTACTGAACTCAACTGGGTTGTGATTGTGTTGAATTCATTCAGATGTTGGGCTACTGATGCCCCTTCTGCCATTTGCAAAGTGAATAACCGCTTCATCAAATGAACTTTGTTTGAAGCTGATGGCTTTTCATACATGTTGGAGAGAGCCGCCATTAGACCTGCTGTGGTCTTTTCTTTGGCGATGTTGAAAGCAACATTTCGTGATAATGTCAATCGAATAACTCCAAGGGCTTGTCTGTCGAGAAGATTCCATTCTTCATCTTTCATGCCTTCTGGCTTTATTCCTGAGAGAGGTTGATATAACTTTTTCTGGTACAGATAATCTTCAATCTGCATCTTCCAGAAGCCAAAGTCCGCACCGTCGAACTTTTCAATTCTCACTTTTCCTTCATCTGCAGCCATCACTCCTACTCGAATCTGGACTCCTTTGGATCGTTTCTGACTGTTTCTGCAAACCACTGTGTACTTGGACACCTTTGTCTACAAATCAGAACTGCCGACAAAATTTCACTATTCACGAAATTCACTATTCATGTGAATAGTAATCTTGCAAAAAATTGACAGAATTTATCACCCAAAGCTCTGATACCAGTTGTTGAGAAATTGAGGTGATTACCACTCTATTCCCTTAAACCAAATTAGTAGGAGAGCGAAAATAAATGCGGAATATTAACACAGAATTTGATAACGGAGTTCGGCCAATTATGCCTACGTCTCCGGAGCTGCTGCAGACTTATATTAAGGAGAAAAATACAATATGTTTACAAACACTCACAACCCTCACTCAATTATGAACAAGAATTTTTCCTCACAAAATTCTCTCAAAGACACTCTCTTCTCTTTACTTCTTCAATTTTAAGGTGTATCTTCCAAATGAAGTGGATGGGTTTATATAGGCTTCAAAAACATGGGTTGGTGAAATTAGTCAATAAATTAGGCACCTCCATTTTTGACTTTAACAATTCCCCAAATTTAGGCATCTCCACTTTTGACAATGTCCTAAATTAGGCACCTCCATTTTTGACAATCCCCTTAATTAGGCACCTCCATTTTTGACAAAAAATGGTTGGTGCCTACTTCTTTGACAGAGCATTATTTGCTGCCCAAGGAATTTGTGATCCATTCAGACCATGAATCATTGAAGCATTTGAGAGGGCAAGGCAAGTTGAATAAAAGACATGCAAAATGGGTTATGAAGATTGAGAAGTTTCCTTATGTGATCAAATACAAGCAAGGTAAAGACAATGTAGTGGCAGATGCACTTTCAAGGAGGTACGCTTTACTTAATGTTTTGAGTACTAAATTGCTTGGATTTGAATGTATAAAGGACTTATATGTTGGTGATTCTGATTTCGGCAATGTTTATGATGCTTGTGAGCATGGTGCTTTTAATTCTTTCTATAGACATGATGGGTTTTTGTTTAAGGGTTCAAAATTATGCATGCTTAGATATTCTATGAGAGATTTGCTAGTATTAGAATCACATTGTGGGGGTTTGATGGGGCATTTTGGAGTTGATAAGACTTTAGACATGCTGAATGAACACTTTTATTGGCCAAATATGAAAAGGGATGTAATTTGGATTTGTAAGGCTTGTTTGGCTTGTAGGCAAGCTAAGTCTAAATCTATGCCTCATGGTTTGTATATGCCATTATCCGTTCCTAGTTCTCCTTGGATGGACATTAGTATGGACTTTGTTTTAGGATTACCAAGGACTAAGAGGGGGAGAGATAGCATATTTGTGGTTGTTGATAGGTTTAGAAAGATGGCACACTTTATCCCATGTCATAAGAGTGATGATGCTAGTTTAGTGGCCGAACTCTTCTTTAGGGAGGTGGTTCGAATTCATGGGATACCAAAATCCATAGTTTCTGATAGAGACACCAAGTTTTTGTCTCACTTTTGGCGTGTGCTTTGGGGAAAGTTAGGTACCAAGTTGTTATTTTCCACCACTTGTCATCCTCAAACTGATGGACAAACAAAAGTAGTAAACAGAACTTTAGGTACCATGTTGAGAGCTTTAGTAGGTAAGAATTTGAGTTCTTGGGAAGATTGTTTGCCATTTATTGAGTTTGCTTATAATCGTGCTATTCATTCTTCTACAGGATATTTTCCTTTTGAGCTTGTTTATGGTTTTAACCCACTAACAGTTTTGGATCTTGTTTCTTTACCTTCTCATGAGCTTGTTAGTTTAGATGGTGAGAAGAAAGCTAAATTGGTGAAAGAGATGCATGAGAAAGCAAGGGTGAATATTGAGAAAAGGAACAAGAGATATGCTGATTCTACAAATAGAGGGAGATGTGAGATGAAGTTTCAAGTAGGAGATTGGGTTTGGGTGCATTTTTGAAAAGAGAGGTTTCCTAACCAAAGGAAGAACAAGTTGCAAGCAAGGGGAGATGGCCCATTCCAAGTGCTGGAGAAGATTAATGACAATGCCTACAAGATCGACTTACCAGGTACGTATAATGTTAGTGCTACTTTCAATGTAAGTGATCTTTCTCCTTTTGATGATGCAGATTTGAGGACAAATCTTTTTGAAGAGGGGGAGAATGATGCAAGAAAGGATCCCTTAAAGCTAGCAAGTGGACCAATCACTAGGAGCAAGGCAAAGAGATATCAAGCTAGTATGGCTTTGCATATTCAAAAAGAGATTTCCAAAGAGCTTCAAGAATTATCATTCAAGAAGATGGAGATAGAGCTTGAAGAAGGCACACCAAAGCTGATTATGATGCTTAGTGTGGAAGCTAAAGGCTAGCTAAAGAAAGGTCCAACGTGCAAGAAAGGTCCATGGGGGTTCATATAAAGCCTTGGGAAGAATTTAAGGCTCATGGACAGCCCAAATAGTGTGGGGCATTTCTTATGTTGAAGGGATTAGTTTGGTTGTTTCCATACTTTATATTTTCCTTAGTGGATTAGGATTTTGTTTCCATACTTTATATTTTCCTTAGTGGATTAGGATTTTGTTTCCATACTTAATGTTTTCCTTATGCAATTAGGAATGTTTTAGTCTTAATTTCCCATATGCAATTAGGAATTTTGTACCCTTATTTAAGGGCACTATTAGGCCAAATTTCATATACAACAACTAATAAAAATTTCCGAATTCTTCTACGAGTTCTTCTTGTGAATTTTCGTGTGAGAGAGATTAGAGTGGATTCTTTAATTCTTTCTTTGCATCAAGAATTAGGTTTACTTATCAACAAGAGTTGTGGCATTTTCCTTCTTCTTACCAACTAAATCCTTCAATCATAGTGAGTTCGCGTCTCGTTATAGGTGTTGGGTTCCTTAGGAGGTGATTATCAAGTTTCAAGGAGTTCTCTACCATTGTTATACGTTGGGTTTGCTACCATCATTACTAAGGGTCAGTGTCATTTGGTATATGATGCAAGAAAGGATCCCTTGAAGCTAGCAAGTGGACCAATCACTAGGAGCAAGGCAAAGAGATATCAAGTTAGTATGGCTTTGCATATTCAAGAAGAGATTTCCAAAGAGCTTCAAGAATTATCATTCAAGAAGATGGAGATAGAGCTTGAAGAAGGCACACCAAAGCTGATTATGATGCTTAGTGTGGAAGCTAAAGGCTAGCGAAAGAAAGGTCCAACGTGCAAGAAAGGTCCATGGGGGTTCATATAAACTTAGGAAGTAATTTAAGGCCCATGGACAGCCCAAATAGTGTGGGGCATTTCTTATGTTGAAGGGATTAGTTTGGTTGTTTCCATACTTTATATTTTCCTTAGTGGATTAGGATTTTATTTCCATACTTTATATTTTCCTTAGTGGATTAGGATTTTGTTTCCATACTTAATGTTTTCCTTATGCAATTAGGAATGTTTTAGTCTTAATTTCCCATATGCAATTAGGAATTTTGTACCCTTATTTAAGGGCACTATTAGGCCAAATTTCATATACAACAACTAATAAAAATTTCCGAATTCTTCTACGAGTTCTTCTTGTGAATTTTCGTGTGAGAGAGATTAGAGTGGATTCTTTAATTCTTTCTTTGCATCAAGAATTAGGTTTACTTATCAACAAGAGTTGTGGCATTTTCCTTCTTCTTACCAACTAAATCCTTCAATCATAGTGAGTTCGCGTCTCTTTATAGGCGTTGGGTTCCTTAGGAGATGATTATCAAGTTTCAAGGAGTTCTCTACCATTGTTATACGTTGGGTTTGTTGCCATCATTGCTAAGGATCCGCGTCATTTGGTATTTGATGCAAGAAAGGATCCCTTGAAGCTAGCAAGTGGACCAATCACTAGGAGCAAGGCAAAGAGATATCAAGCTAGTATGGCTTTTCATATTCAAGAAGAGATTTCCAAAGAGCTTCAAGAATTATCATTCAAGAAGATGGAGATAGAGCTTGAAGAAGGCACACCAAAGCTGATTATGACGCTTAGTGTGGAAGCTAAAGGCTAGCTAAAGAAAGGTCCAACGTGCAAGAAAGGTCCATGGGGGTTCATATAAACTTAGGAAGTAATTTAAGGCCCATGCACAGCCCAAATAGTGTGGGGCATTTCTTATGTTGAAGGGATTAGTTTGGTTGTTTCCGTACGTTATATTTTCCTTATTGGATTAGGATTTTGTTTCCATACTTTATATTTTCCTTAGTGGATTAGGATTTTGTTTCCATACTTTATATTTTCCTTAGTGGATTAGGATTTTGTTTCCATACTTAATGTTTTCCTTATGCAATTAGGAATGTTTTCCTTATGCAATTAGGAATGTTTTAGTTTTCCATATGCAATTAGGAATTTTGTAACCTTTATTTAAGGGCACTATTAGGCTGAATTTCAGACTACAACAATTAATAAAAATTTTCGAATTCTTTTACAAGTTCTTCTTGTGAATTTTCGTGTGAGAGAGATTAGAGTGGATTCTTTAATTCTTTCTTTGCATCAAGAATTAGGTTTACTTATCAACAAGAGTTGTGGCGTTTTCCTTCTTCTTACCAACTAAATCCTTCAATCATAGTGAGTTCACATCTCTTTATAGGCGTTGGGTTCCTTAGGAGGTGATTATCAAGTTTCAAGGAGTTCTCTACCATTGTTATGCGTTGGGTTTGCTGCCATCGTTGCTAAGGGTCCGCGTCAGATCTGGTCACTATCCTTTGATCACCAAGTAAACACAAAGCCTTCAGTCCAATTTATACCCAATTCGGAATAAGAAAAACGTATTTTGAATCAAAAGGCAAGAACACAATTTCAAAATTGAACAAAGAATTCTATAACCCAATTCTAAAATCTAATTAGAACCCTAACGGAACAATTAAAACAACCCTAGAAAGACAGATAGATAAAGATTTACCTGTAATTGGCTCTGATACCAAATGATGCGGAACCCTATGGCAATGAAGGCCTCAACCCAATGCACGATTGATAGAAGAAAACCAAGAACGAAGGATGATACGGAACCTCCAAGAATAAGCCTGAGAACTCCTTGATGTCGAACCCCCAAAACATTAACTTGAAAACCCCTAGTCGAATTTGGTACAACCTCCAAAGAATGAAGGTTAGATTTTAGATTTCTTTGAATTGATCCGAGATCCAAGATGTCGAAACAAACTAGTTCCCAAAATCCCAGATGTGAAACACTCCACAAGAAAGTTGATCAAACTACTTGAATGTCTCTTGAGCATGTATTCAAGCAAGAACACAAAGATAAAAGCAAAACGGCTTTAGGTTATTAATTCATCCAAAAACCAAAACTGATGTCTTACAACCATAAATGAGATATAAATAGCTAAACCCTAATTAGGGTTATTAAGTAGCATTTGGTTTTCTAATAAAATTTTAAGAAATAATAAAGTAAACAAAGTTCTAATTTAATACAAAACAAATAGGGCCCTTACTTTTTAAATAAGCATAACTAGTGGGCCTTAATACATATTAACTACAAGCCTCATTCATGAATTTCAACTTGTAGCAAGTTGTAATTGACTTCCTTTAGTCTTGTCTCCAAGCTTGTAATTCCTTGCAAACCATAGTTAGCCAAATTCACCAAATCTTGCAAATGACAAATTCGTGCTTGCTAAATCTTTTTGGCTCGCCATCTAGTTATAGGACCTTGTGGTAGAATAATTGGATTGATGATCTCCTCAACTTGTTCCTCATGTCCTAACTCTTGCTCATCCTTGTGGTGTGCTGGTTGTTCCACAACATTTCCCCTCTCCTCAAAAGGATTCGTCCTCGAATCAAAAGCATCACCTACATCAAAAGGACTTAAATCAGCAACATTAAACGAAGCACTTACATTATACTCACCTGGCAAATCCACTTTATATGCATTGTCATTAATCCTTTCAAGTATCTGAAAAGGACCATCTCCTCATGGATTTAACTTAGACTTTCTTTGGCATGGAAACCGTTCTTTGCGAAAATAAACCCAAACCCAATCACCAGGCTGAAAAATCATTGGCTTCCTTCCTTTATTCACTCGAGAAGCTACTTTAGCATATTGCCTTTCAGTCCTTTCCTTAACCTGTTTATGTAACTTCTTCACAAAATCTGCCTTTGAGCTAGCATCAACACTCACAAAATCATTAGATGGCAGTGGTAAAATATCCAAAGGAGTAAGCGGATTAAAACCATAAACAATTTCAAATGGAGAACAATTAGTAGTGCTATGAACAGCCCTATTATAAGCAAACTCTACAAATGGTAAACAATCCTCCCACATCCTAATATTCTTTTCTATCACTGCCCTAAGCAAAGTAATCAATGTTCGATTCACAATCTCAGTTTGACCATCGGTTTGAGGATGGCAAGTAGTAGAAAACAACAACTTAGTCCCCAATTTTCCCCGTAAAACACGCTAGAAATGACTCAAAAACTTAATATCTCTATCACTAACAATGCTTTTGGGTATGCCATGCAAACGAACAACCTCTTTAAAGAACAAATCAGCGATCAATTTAGCATCATCAGTTTTATGACATGGTATAAAATGAGCCATTTTACTAAATCTATCAACCTCTCCTAGTTTTAGGTAATCCATGGACAAATCAGTCCAAGGTCCATTAGGAACAGGTAATGGCGTGTACAAACCATGAAATTTCATCCTAGACTTAGCTTCTCTACATGTTATGCAATGCTCACAAACTTTATGCACATCATGTTTCATACTAGGCCAATAAAAATGTTCTATCAACACATAATAGGTCTTACTTACCTCAAAATGACCCATCAAACCTCCTCCATGTGCTTTCTTAACTAACAACTCTCTCATGGAACACTTAGGAATACACAATCTATTTCTCTTAAACAAGAAACCATCAAACAAATGAAAGTCTTTTGAAACAGCCACATCTCCACGCGAATTATATATGTCACCAAAATCCACATCACTAACATATAATTCCTTAATATGCTCAAAACCCAATAATCTAGCACTAAGAGAATTAAGTAAAACATACCTTCGCGACAACGCATCAGCCACTACATTCTCTTTACCTCGCTTGTATTTAATCACATATGGAAATGTTTCTATGAATTCCACCCATTTGGCATGTCTATGATTCAGCTTATCTTGACCTTTCAAATGCTTTAAACTTTCATGATCAGTATGTATCACAAACTCTTTTGACAACAAATAATGCTGCCATGTATGCAAAGCTCGAAACAATGCATATAACTCCTTATCATATGTCGGATACTTCAAAGCCGCTCCACTTAGTTTTCCGCTAAAGTACATCAATGGCCTTTGATCCTGTATCAAAACAGCTCCAATTCCTATGCCACTTGCATCACATTCAATCTCAAAAGTCTTATCAAAATTAGGCAAAGCAAGCAAGGGTGCATTACACAATTTATCCTTAAGTTCATTAAATGCATGTTCTTGTGCATCTCCCCAAACAAAACTGACATTTTTCTTAACTAACTCATTCAAAGGTGCAACTATAGTACTGGAATTTCTAATGAATCTCCTATAGAAACCAGCAAGTCCATGAAAACTCCTCACCTCACTAGCATTCTTAGGTTTCGGCCAGTCCCTAATAGCCTTTACCTTTTCCTCATCAACCTCAATACCTTGACTAGACACCACAAAACCAAGAAAATGAACCTTATCCATGCAAAAACTACACTTCTTAAGGTTAGCATACAACTTCTCAAGCCTAAGAATGTCTAACCTAAGATGCACATGTATGACATGATCATCCAAACACTTAGAGTAAACAAGAATATCATCAAAGTAAACAACAACAAATTTACCCGAGTGCTCACACAACACATGATTCATCAAACGCATGAATGTGCTAGGTGCATTAGTAAGACCAAACGGCATAACCAACCACTCATACAGCCCATATTTAGTCTTAAATGCTGTTTTCCACTCATCACCCACACTCATTCGAATTTGATAATAACTAGATCTCAAATCAATTTTCGTGAACAAACAAGAACCATGTAACTCATCAAGCATATCATCTAGTCTAGGAATAGGATGACGATACTTTACAGTGATTTTATTGATTGCTCTACAATCCACACACATCCTCCACGTCCCATCCTTCTTTGGCACAAGAAGAACAGGAACTGAATAAGGACTCAAATTTTCCCTCACATATCCCTTAGCTAGCAATTCCTCCACTTGCTTTTGTATCTCCTTTGTCTCGAAAGGGTTAGCTCGATACGCTGGCCTATTAGGAATGAAAGCTCCCGGAATGAAATCAATTTGATGCTCTATGCCTCTGATTGGCGGCAATTCATCAGGCATTTCTTCGGGAAACAAATCCGCATATTCCTGCAAAAGATCAACAAACACACTAGGCAATGATTGGTTAAAAACAGTAGTATCTAAATGAGCCTCTTTGCACAAAAGCACAAACATAGGCTGATTGGTGTAAAAAGCATGTTTAACCTCACTTGTACTAGCTAACAAACTCACATTCTTCTCTCCTTCTCTATTTTTCTCAAACTGAATTTGTTTTGATTTTTCTTCTCTTTCTTTTCATTTGCAATCTGATTTTTTTCACTCATTTTTTTGTCACTCTCTCTTTCTTTCTTTTCAAATTCAAGTCTCATTCTTTCCATTTTACATTGATCTTCATACACTTCTTTTGAAGAGAGTGGGGTCAGAATTGTCTTTTGTCCATCCTTAGTGAATGAATACCGGTTGAAGTATCCATCATGCATAGCTCGCCTATCATATTGCCATGGACGTCCAAGTAAAATCTCTCCAGCATGCATTGGCACCACATCACACAACACCTCATCATGATATTTACCAATGGAAAAAGAAATGTTAGATTGTCGATTTACCTTAACCTCTCCACATTCATTCAGTCACTGAAGTTTGTAAGGTCGGGGGTGAGGTTTGGTAGGCAGCCCCAATCGATCAACCAAAAGTGTACTTACCACATTGGTACAGCTTCCACCATCCACAATCACAATACAATCCTTGCCTTGAACGTGACACCTTGAATGGAACAAGTTGTCTCGTTGTTCTTCATGGTTTTCCTCCTTCAATTGCGTGTTAAGAGAATGCCTAGCAACCAGTAAGTCTCCCTTTATTGGTTCTTCAATGCTCCCATCACTACAACATTCCAAGTCTTGCTTTTCTCCATCTTCACTCTCATCGTCACCTTCTTCTTCATCAGTCACTATCTCACCATTTCTTACAGTCATAACTCTCTTGTTTGGACATTCTTTGCTGATATGTCCCACACCTTGGAACTTCCAACACTTAATATCTCGATTTCGTAGCTTAGGCTCTTCAACTTTGGATTTTTCTTTAGAACTTGTTTCGGCCTTTGCTTTCCCACTATCTTGACCAGCCTTGTTTCTTTCCTTGTAATCACGCCTTCCTTCCCTATTCCAAGGAGAAATAGAATTAGAAATAGGTTTCGAATGATACCTTGATGGTCGTCTTCCTTGGAGTTATTTTTCCACCTTGACGGCAATATGCACCATCTCTTCTAACTCCACATAAGGCTGCAAATCAACCTGATCAGCAATGTCCGAATTCAACCCAGCCAAGAAATGTGCCATAGTAGTCTCCATGTCTTCATCTATATTAGCTCTAGTCATTAACATCTCCATTTCTTTGTAGTAGTCATCAACACTTTTACTTCCTTGTTTGAGAACCTGAAGTCTCTGCATGATTTCCCTATGGAAATGTCTAGGCACAAACCTCTTCCTCATGACCGATTTAAGATCAGCCCAAGTCTCAATAGGATACTCCAAATTCCTTCTTCTACTAGTCACTAATTGATCCCACCAAGCTATAGCATAATCTGTAAATTGAGTAACAATAAGCTTGACCTTCTTTTCCTCAGTACATCGATGGCAATCAAATATGAGATCAACCTGCTTTTCCCATTACAAATAAGCTTCTGGATCTGATTTACCACGAAAGTTTGGAATTTTCAGCTTGATGCTTCCCATGCTCCTGTCAATGACTTAATCATCACCATGATTTCTACCATAGAAAGCATTATTATTCATCCTTCCTCTACCTCGACCAGTACCACGGCCTCCTCTACCTCCACCTCTATGTAGAGCTCCTCCAACCAGACTTGCATTATCATCCTCAAGCTCATTTTCATCTTCCAAATGTTCAGGCTGTTGCATTTGATTTCTGCCACCTTTTTGCCTCTCATTGCGCTCCGGTGTGGCTCTTTCAACATTTTTCAACCTCAAATCCATGCGCTCCAATGTTTCAATTATGTTCTCCATAGCACGGTATAAACGTGTAAATTTAGCTTGCTGCGCCTCACGCAATCGAGCTGGATCAATTTGAACACCCCTGTCACTGTCATCTCGGCCAGACATTTTTCCTGCAATAAAAGGTTAGAACAAAACAAATAAAAGGCCTCACAACACTCCCTCACGTGTTTACACTCAATAGATAGGGTTGGTCACTCGTGTTCCACTCAATATAATGTATTCACTCATGGTGATGTGAGCCTGCCTTGCTGGGATTTAATTCCTAAGGAAGCTCAAGCTACGGATCGTCTCCAAAACATAAGAACACCAACCAGCACCTTCAACCCAGCACCAACTTATGATGTAAAACTGAAGCTATATGGCTGGAAACCAAAGATTCAAGACCCAACCCCAACTTGTTAAGGAAAAACCTTGAATATAAGTTAAGACCTAGCAAACTTGGTTATTTTTGCAAGGAATTCGTGCAAGTTCTAACCAGAACTCAAAAGAAGGCTAAAAACCTCTCAAAGCTCTCAAAAATGGAGAGAAAACTCAGAATATTCATTAAGTTTTCAAAGTCTGCCATTACATCTATTTTTAAAGACTTAAAGAAAGCATAAAACAAGTGAAATGATGGAAAAATACAAATATAATGATGTTGTTACATAAAATAAATTGGGCAGCCATATAGCTTGTCTCCCACTAGCTTTTAAAAGGCATGGGCAGCCATATAGCTTGTCTCCAACTAGCTTTTAAAAGGCATCTTTGACTCCCAATGTGAGTTTCAACCACTCTTAATATATGGGAATCCAATGGTACGTGAATGGTATGTATTTAGCTCCCAAAGGTATAATGATGGATGCCAATATGTATTCTAACTCCTTTGGGTCAATTGACCTCTTGGGTAGATAGCAATTTGGACACGTGCAACCAAACAGCTTTTTAGCTCTTATTTTCTTCAATTCTTAACGTTCCAATTGTATTGAGAACATATAGATGTTTGGAAACTAATCCTTGAAGTTTTCTTGCCATTGATCGAGTAACAGGTCCTTGGTGTTGTATGCTAGCAATCAGATCCTCATCATCCTCTCCCTCTTCAAAAGAATTCGTCCTCGAATCTTCATCATCTGCATAGTAAGGAGCAAGATCAGAAACATTAAAAGTTGCACTTACACCATACTCACCTGGTAGATTAATCTTGTAGGCATTATCATTAATCCTTTCGAGTACTTCAAATGGTCCATCACTTCTCGGCTGCAATTTTGATTTCCTTTGTGTAGGAAACCTTTCTTTTCGCAAATGAACCCATACCAGATCACCAGGCTGGAACACCATCTTTTTCCTTCCTTTGTTTACTTTGGTTGCTCTATTCTCATTAATCTTCTCCATTTGTTGCTTGGCCCTTTGATGCATTTGCTTCACCAATTCAGCTTTCTTTTTACCATCAAAACTAGTAAGCTCATTAGTAGGAAGAGGCAACAAATCTAATGGAGTAAGTGGATTAAAACCATAGACAAGCTCAAAGGGTGAAAATCCAGTGGATGAATGCATTGATCTATTATATGCAAATTCAATAAATGGTATGCATTCCTCCCATGTCTTCAAATTTTGTTTAATCATGGTACAAAGAAGAGTGCCCACAGTCCTATTAACAACTTTCGTCTGCCCATTTGTTTGCGGATGGCATGTAGTAGAGAAACAAAGCTTTGTACCTAACTTTCCCTATAGGACTTTCCAAAAATGACTCAAAAATTTTACATCTCGATCACTTACTATGGTCCTAGGAATACCATGCAATCTCACTACTTCTCTAAAGAACAAATCATATATATGGCATGCATCATCAGTTTTATGACATGGAATGAAATGTGCCATTTTAGAAAATCTATCAACCACAACAAATAAACTATCATGACCCTTTTTTGTCCTAGGTAGCCCCAAAATAAAGTCCATAGATAAGTCTACCCAAGGTTCACTAGGTACACTTAAAGGCATATACAAACCATGTGGTCTTACTTTGGACTTTGCTTTCATACATGTCACGCATTTAGCACAAAATTTCTCTACATCTTTCCTCATATGTGGCCAATGTTCATTAAGAATTTCTAATGTTTTAGCCACCCCAAAATGTCCCATTAAACCTCCCCCATGTGACTCTCTTACAAGCAATCCTCTTATAGAGCTATTTGGAACACAAAGTCGTTTCTCTCTAAATAAGAAACCATCATGCTTATACAATTCTATCATATAGAGCTATTTGTCATGCTTATACAATTCTTATATATGCTCAAATCCTAGAAGTCTAGCATCAAGCATAGAGATTAGGGCATACCTCCTAGATAAGGCATCAGCAACAACATTTTCTTTTCCTTGCTTATATTGAATCACATATGGAAACGCTTCAATAAATTCACTCCATTTGGCATGGCGTTTGTTCAGCTTGCTTTGTCCTTTCAAGTATTTTAGTGATTCATGATCACTATGAAGAACAAACTCCTTTGGCCAAAGATAATGCTGCCACGTCTCCAACGCCCTAACTAATGCATACATCTCCTTGTCATAAGTATAGTAATTCAAAGGAGCTCCACTTAGCTTCTCACTAAAGTATGCAATTGGTCTTCTTTCCTGCATCAAAACAGCACCTATACCCACTCCGGAAGCATCACATTCAACTTCAAAAGTCTTAGAAAAATCAGGTAATGCAAGTAATGGTGCAGAACATAATTTTTCTTTCAGTAATCTAAATGCATGCTCCTGTTCCTCATTCCATCTGAACCCTACATTTTTCTTCACTATTTCATTCAATAGGGCTGCAATTGTGCTAAAATCTCTAACAAACCTCCTATAAAATCTAGCAAGACCATGAAAACTCCTAACATCAGTCACGGATTTTGGTGTAGGTCATTCTTTGATGGCTTTTACCTTATGCTCATCAACCTCAATTCCTTTCCCACTCACTACAAATCCTAAGAAAATGACTTTTTTCATGCAGAATGTACATTTCTTTAAATTTGCATACAATTTCTCTTTCCTAAGAACTTCAAGCACACATCTTAAATGCATTAAATGATCATTTAAACTTTGACTATACACTAAAATATCATCAAAATATACAACAACAAACTTTCCAAGAAAAGCATGCAAGACATGATTCATTAATCTCATGAAAGTACTAGGTGCATTGCTTAGTCCAAAAGGCATGACTAACCATTCATACAAACCATATTGAGTCTTAAAAGCTGTTTTCCATATTTCTCCTAATCTCATTCTTATTTGATGATAACCACTTTTAAGATCAATTTTCGAAAATATACATGCACCATGCAATTCATCAAGCATATCATCAAGTCTAGGGATTGGATGTCTATACTTTACAGTGATTTTGTTGACGGCGCGACAATCCACACACATTCTCATTGATCCATCCTTTTTGGGTGCCAAAAGTACTGGTACAGCGCATGGACTCATGCTCTCTCTGACATGACCCTTTGCAAGTAATTCTTCCACCTGTTTTTATAACTCTTTGGCCTCTTGAGGATTGGTTCTATATGCTGGCCGATTCAGAATTACAGCTCCAGGAACAAAATCAATTTGATGTTCTATTCCTCTGATAGGTGGTAGTCCGCTAGATACTTCATCGGGAAAGACATCTTCAAATTCCTGCAACAAAGTCAATGCAACACTAGGAATAGGATGATCAAGGTCAGTTACATTAAGAAAAGCTCCCTTACATAGTAAGAGTAGCATCACATTATTTGAAGAATAGGCTTGCCTCACATCTTTTCCCCTAGCAACTAAACTTACTTTCTTCTCACAACTCTCATTTTTATTGTAGATTTTTTTCTTTTTCTCATTTTCTTTTTCTTTCTCTTTTTTTATTCTTTGTTTTTCCTCTTGCTCTTTTCTTTCTCTCACTCTCTTTTCAGATTCTTTTTGCATTTTCTCTTCCATGGCAGCTTGTATTCATTTTTGTCTTCAAAAGCCTCCATCAGTGTCAAAGGTGCAAGCGTCAACTTTCGACCTTCAAAATCAAAAGAGTACCTATTTTTGAATCCATCATGTACAGCCCTTCTATCATATTGCCATGGCCTCCCAAGCAGAATATGACTAGCATGCATAGGAACAACATCACATAACACTTCATCCTTATACCTCCCAATGGAAAATGTTAGCAACACTTGCTTAGTCACCCTAACTTCACTACAATCATTAAACCATTGCAACCTATATGGCTTAGGATGTTTTGTTGTAAGGAAATCAAGTTTTTCCACTAGTAGAGTACTAGCCACATTCACGCAACTTCCACTATCTATTATCATGCTACAAACTCTATCTTTAACTAGACACCTAGTATGAAAGATATTTTCTCTTTGTAGCTCATCACCATCATCTGCCTTTACTTGGGTATTTAAAGCATGCATAACAACTAGAACGTTGCCATGTACAGCATGCTCTACATCACTATCATCACCCATAGGTTGAATGTCATCACTTGAATCATCATTAACAGCCTCATCATCTTCAAATTCTATCTCTCCACTTGGCCTCATCACCATTGCCCTTTTATTTGGACATTGTGCAGCATAATGTACCTTGCCTAAGCATCTAAAACATTGGATGTCTCTAGTTCTTCCGCTGGAGTTCATTGGTGCCTTACCCTTATCAATCACAATGGGTTTTTCTCCAGCCTTGTTTCCCTCTTTCTTCTCCTTTGAAACAAATTTACTCTCACTAGATTCCCTTTTCTTCCAATTTGGCTTCCATGGAACATTGTTGGTAGAATTCATTCCCATACCTGATCTGGTTATTTTCTTCTTCTTGAGTTGTTTTTCTACCTTGATTGCCATATTTAACATATCATCAAGCTCCACATAATGATGCAGCTCCACTATGTCGGCAATTTCATCTTTCAGCCCATGTAGGAACCGTGCCATAGTTGCTTCCCTTTCTTCTTCTATATTAGCTCGTATCATAGCCATTTCCATTTCTTGAAAATATTCTTCCACACTTTTATTGTCCTGCACCAGCCCTTGTAATCTTTGATGCAACTCTCTATAGTAGTGTTGTGGAACAAATCGATCTCTCATGACCTGTTTCAACTCATCCCAAGTCTGCACTCCTCTCATGCCATTTCTTCTTCGTTTAGTGAGTAATTGATCCCACCAAACTAATGCATAATCAGTAAACTCTACCACAGCAAGTGTCACCTTCTTTTGCTCACTATAGTTGTGGCAATCAAAGATGAGTTCGGTCTTTCTCTCCCATTCCAAATATGCATCTGGATTTGCTTTGTCTTGGAATGATGGAATTTTCATTTTAATTCCATTAACGTTGCTGTCTACTCTCCCTCTCCCTCTCCCTCTTGCATTTTCCATAGTTTCTTGCCTAATATTTCTGCCACCACCTCTACCACCCATATTACCTCTCATATATCTTGGTCTAATAACATCATCAAGTGCAACAGATTGCTGCCCATCATCATCATCAAGATTATCTTCATCTACATCCTCCAAGTCATTGAAAACTAGTAAATCATTTAGTCCAGCGCGCTTACCTCTATTCTGCCCCCTATTTGTGTTTTGCTCCCTATGAAAATTATCTCGTTCATCCCTTCCTAAATTCCTTTGATTTGTAGAGCTTGCTTGCTGCAATTCTTCAATTTTCTTTGAGTGTTTTTCCATCTGTTCTCTAATATCAACAAACAACACATTCATCCTTTGAAATTGAGATTGCAATGCCTTAAGAACATAAGAAGCTTCTGGCTCCTCTTGGGGCTGGTTGCTCTCTCGATCACTATCTCGTTTTGTTGACATACTGATTGCTGCAAAACAAATGTTAGAAATATTCTCTCACACACTCCCTCATGTGTTTCACTCTAATCTGGTAACACTCAATCTGTGTTTCACTCAAACTTTGGCCTTTACCCTCCAACAATCTCACCACTCTATGCCTTTTTTCACTCACTTCAGCCCCTTCCAAGTTCTAGCAAGAACTTAATATTTCCTCAACTAAATAACTAAATTGCAAGGTTTAAAACACATTCAGGAATGGAACAAGAGTAAAACAAGCTGGAAAAAAAAAACAGAATATCTGATATTTGAAACCTAAGGACGAAAGACACTGAAATTTTAGACAAACATTACTAAAGGGAAGAATTTGACAAAACTGGATTTAGGACAATATATTAAGACAAAATGGAAGAAGAAAAATGAATTTTTAGGTCTCTTATGAAATGTTTATGTTCTGGACCCAAAAATGGCTAACTAGCGGTAATATATGGACAACCAAGCAAACGAACGAATTTTGACATGAAATTTAATATGTAGGCTTAGCTGAATATCTAAAACATGCCTGTAAAATTTAAAAGGATTTGGACATGTTTACATACACATTCACTTTTGGACACAAAACTAGCTAAATTGGCTGCAATATATGGATAACTAGGCAAATGGAGGAATTTTCACTTAAAATTTGATTTCCAAGCTAAGTTTAGCATCTGAAACAAGCATATAAAATTTGAGAAGATTTGGTTATGTGCAAACCCAACTTCAGTTTCTAACCCACTAGCAAATTTGAGAGATTAGTTGTTGTTTCCTCTTTTTTTTTTCTTTTCTGTTCTTTTTTTTTTTAAAAAAATTAATCCAGTAACAACATTAAGGAAGAAGGACTCAAAGAAACAAGGAAGAATACAACTTGTAGAAATTAAACTAATGGTAGAAAATGACTCAAAGGAAGACAATATTTTTTTTTGACATAAACAAGAAGGAATGATGCTAAAAACCTGATTTGGAGAGCCTAAGCTCTGATACCAAATGATGTGAGCCTACCTTGCTGGGATTTAATTCCTAAGGAAGCTCAAGCTACAGATCATCTCCAAAACATAAGAACACCAACCAGCACCTTCAACCCAACACCAACTTGTGATGTAAAACTGAAGCTATATGGCTGGAAACCAAAGATTCAAGACCCAACCCCAACTTGTGAAGGAAAAACCTTGAATATAAGTTAAGACCTAGCAAACTTGGTTTTTTTTGCAAGGAATTCATGCAAGTTCTAACCAGAACTCAAAAGAAGGCTAAAAACCTCTCAAAGCTCTCAAAAATGGAGAGAAAACTCAAAATATTCATTAAGTTCAAAGTCTGCCATTACATCTGTTTTTAAAGACTTAAAGAAAGCATAAAACAAGTGAAATGATGGAAAAATACAAATATAATGATGTGGTTACATAAAACAAATTGGGCAGCCATATAGCTTGTCTCCCACTAGCTTTTAAAAGGCATCTTTGACTCCCAATGTGAGTTTCAGCCACTCTTAATATATGGGCATCCAATGGTACGTGAATGGTATGTATTTAGCTCCCAAAGGTATAATGATGGATGCCAATATCTATTCTAACTCCTTTGGGTCAATTGGCTTCTTGGGTAGATTGCAATTTGGACACGTGCAACCAAACAGCTTCTTTGCTCTTATTTTCTTCAAGTCTTAACATTCCAATTGTATTGAGAACATATAGATGTTTGGAAACTAATCCTTGAAGTTTTCTTGCCATTGATCGAGTAACAGGTCCTTGGTGTTGTATGCTAGCAATCAGATCCTCATCACAAGGCTTAGCTCACACCTCTCAAGCTAATTTCTTTTATGTTCTTAGGTGAATCACACTTTATGAAACAACTCAAATAGCCTTCCGTGTGTAGTATCCCAAGTCTGAAATTTCAAATGAATCACTAATGCAATTCGAATCAAAACAGCCCCTCAATGGTGAAAATTCCATGACCAGAAATTATATTGATTCTGACCTATCCAGATTCGACCCTTATCACCTAAATAACAAGGAGAATGAAAAAATTTTGTTGAAGTGGTTTTATACTCTCTTTTTTTTTGCTCCCTCTCACTATCTCTCTTGATGGGGGCGACCTTAGTTCACACCACACAAAACTTTTACCCAATTAAGTAATAAGAACAAGGTCGAATATAGAGTACTGTCTTTGAAACTCGAAATTGAATCAGAATGAATAATCAAGAGCAAGATTCAAATTTAGCACACTTTGTTGAATTTCGAATTTAAGGTTTTATAATTTTTTTTGAATTTTCGAATTTGAAAGAAAACAAAAATGATTCAAGGAACGTAACTTAGACGATCAAGAAACAAAGAAAACTATTCAAGAATCAAGAACAAAGAAACAGAATGAAAATAACAAGAGAAGAAACGAAAACGAAAATAACCCATAAAGAAAACAATTCAGAGGAATAAGGAAATAAGAGAACGAATTCAACAATTCAAGATCAAAGTAACGAAAACGAAAATAACAAGAGAAGAAACAAAAATGAATTTGATAGGGATAAAACCTGATCTAGAGCGTAGTCTCTGATACCAAATGATATGGAACCTCCAAGAATAAGCCTGAGAACTCCTTGATATCGAACCCCCAAAACATTAACTTAAAAACCCCTAGTCAAATTCGGTACAACCTCCAAAGAATAAAGGTTAGATTTCAAATTTCTTTGAATTGATCAGAGATCCAAGATGTCGAAACAAACTAGTTCTCAAAATCCCAGATGCGAAACACTCCACAAGAAAGTTGATCAAACTACTTGAATGTTTCTTGAGCATGTATTCAAGCAAAAGCACAAAGATAAAAGCAAAACGGCTTTAGGTTATTAATTCGTCCAAAAACCAAAACTGATGTCTTACAACCCTAAATGAGATATAAATAGCTAAACCCTAATTAGGGTTATTAAGTAGCATTTGGTTTTCTAATCAAATTTTAAGAAATAATAAAGTAAACAAAGTTCTAATTTAATACAAAACAAACAGGGCCCTTACTTTTTAAATAAGCATAACTAGTGGGCCTTGATACATATTAACTACAAGCCTCATTCGTGAATTTCAACTTGTAGCAAGTTGTAATTGACTTCCTTTGGTCTTGTCTCCAAGCTTGTAATTCCTTGCAAACAATAGTTAGCCAAATTCACCAAATCTTGCAAATGACAAATTAGTGCTTGCTGAATCTTTTTTTGGCTCGCGATCTAGTTATAGGACCTTGTGGCAGAATAATTGGATTGATGATCTCCTCAACTTGTTCCTCACGTCCTAACTCTTGCTCATCCTTGCGGTGTGCTGGTTATTCCACAACGCCTAGGCTCATTAGGTATCCAGATATTGCTAACTATCTTTTTTATGGGGTTATGAGAAAGAATTTGAATTTATAGGCAAAGAAGAGGTTCCTGCATTCATGTAAGTACTATTTTTGGGATGAGCCATATTTGTTTACAATTTGCAGGGATGAAATTATAAGAAGATGTGTACCGGAGGAAGAACAAAAACAAGTGCTGCAATTTTGCCACAACATGTATTGTGAAGCGCATTTTGGAGGAAAGAAGACTGTCGAAAAAGTTCTTCAAAGTGGTTTGTATTGGCCTACTCTTTTTAAGGATGCTTATAATTTCTGCACAAGATGTGATAAATGCCAAGAGTAGGGAATATTAGCAAAAAGGAATGAAATGCCTTTCAATATTTTTATTATGATTGAAATTTTTTATGTATGGGGAATAGACTTCATGGGGCCATTTCCTAAGTCCTTTAGTTTGAATATATTCTTCTTGCAGTGGATTATGTGTCTAAGTGGGTGGAGGCTATCCCCACTAGGACTAATGATACTAATGTTGTTTTGAAATTTTTGAAGGAGAATATTTTGAGCAGATTTGGAACCCCAAAGGCAATTGAGTGATGGAGGAAGCCACTTTTACAACAAAAGGTTCGAGAAGTTGATGTCCAAGATGGGCATCCGACACAAAGTGGCAACTCCATACCACCCTCAAACATCCAGACAAGCCAAGATCTCCAACAAGCAAATTAAGGATATCTTGGAAAAGACGGTGAGCACAATGAGAAAGGATTGGTCAATCCGACTCCCAAAAGCATTATGGGCTTATAGGACTGCTTTCAAAACACCATTGGGAATGAGTCCATATAGGTTGGTCTTTGGCAAGGTTTGCCACCTACCGGTGGAATTGGAGCATAAGGCTTATTGGGCAATAAAGACCATAAATATGGACTTAGAAGGAGCAAAGGAGCAAAGAATGTTGCAAATTTCTGAACTTGATGAGCTTAGGAATGAGGCCTATGAGAGTTCAAGAATCTATAAGGAAAAGACAAAAGCTATGCATGACAGGATGATCATTTGAAGGACTTTCGAACTGAGAATGAAAGTCCTCCTATTCAATTCTAGAATATGATTATTTTTAGGGAAATTGAAGTCTCGTTGGAGCGGACCATTTCAAGTAATTTAAAAATTCCCATATGGGTTTGTTGAGTAACTCAATTTGAAAACCAATGAGACATTTAAGGTAAATGGACAAAGGGAGAAGCCCTACTTTGAAGAAATCAATTTTGCAAAAACTGTTAAAAGTTTGGTGTTTATCGATAAATGATGCAACAATGTCCAGCTACACGACATTAAAAAAGCACTCAATAGGAGGCAACCCATCAGTTTGTATTTCTTTTCATAATTAAAATTTTCATGTTTTGCAATTTAAATGTCATTTTTTGTTTCAAGAGAATAAAATATGTGCTTTGATCAATTTTTATTTTTGATGGAGTTTCAGGGTAAAGCCAGGAAGAAATGTTTCATGTATTGACGGACACTACCATTTGACATGGCCAAGCCACTGGCCATGTCAAGGAAGCCCAGGCATGGACATGGCCAAAAGGCTTGGTTGTGTCCTTGGCCGTGTCACCCAGACATGACTAAGTAGCCCAGTCCGTCCCTATTTCCTTCCCCTACTGATAAAACCCAGTAGTGGACACGTTCACAAGACACGGCTAAGCCACTAGCTTTATCCCTCCTAAAGACTCAAACATGGCCAAGCCATTCCCATCTTGGCCGTGTTCCCCCTTTTAAAAACCCAAATTTTACCGATCGCATCACTTTCAAAACCCTCACCTTCATCTTCCTCTCTTCTTTCTCTCATCTCTCTCTCTAAAAGCCTCCATTTCCATCCCTAAAAACCTCAAAATTTCACCAAGTCTTCCATTCTTCTTAACCAAAAACTCAATTAAACCCATTAAATCTTTCAATTTTCTAATCCAAACTTAATAAAATCCATCAAAGCTTCACTTTTCACCAAAGAATCAAGATGCCTAGAACAAAAATGGTGTCCAAGCAACCTTCACCATCCTCTTCATCATCTTCAAAGAGATTGACTCTTCTAGCATGGGGTTTCTTTTCAATGAGATATGTAAGCGAAGAATCCCTTGATACTCTCCAAATTAGAGAAACTTTTACTAGATATGTTCAAAACCTTGGATGGGAGAAATTAGTTTCCTTTAAACCTTTGCAATTTGAAGAACTTACCATAGAATTTCTAACCTCTCTTAAGGTTGAAAGAAATGAAATGAAGATTTACACTAGGTATATCTTTAAATTGCTTGGAAAACCATGTGTTCTTGATCTTGAATAAATGAATGCTATTTTTGGTTTCCATCAACAAGGGAAAAAAATGTGTGTCTAAAGGTTTTAGACAATAATTTTCATGGGGAGCAATAGGCTGGGGTGGAATGTATGTGGCCAAATCGGCCAAGGCAACAAAATTAATAAATTCTGCCTTAAGGTATTTACATAGATTTGTCATGTGAGTTCTTTGCATGGAAAGAAAGTATGAGTGTGGTGAAACTAAGCAAGCTATTTTTCTTAGATTGTGCTAGCAATGCTATACTTGTGAGTACCGGCTATTGGTTAGCCGATTTTTTTGATAGAGTAGCAAATTGAAAAAGGGGCGCAATTTATATAGGTGGATTTGTGACCACCTTGCTATGACACTTGTTGATAATTTTGACCCGAGTGCTTGCCATATGACTAGAATTTCCGAAAGTGATTCCTTGCTACCATTGAGAAGATGCACATGGTTACAAAAGGGGGAGGGGCTTATGTGATGGCTTCAGATGAGCAAGTTACACAAGAGGACCAGCAAAAGAGACCATGAGTTAATGAGGAGTCCAACTCAGATTCATTCAGTTTAGATGAAGATGCTCCGGCTTCGAACAGTCAGGAGATTATTAGTAGGATTGAAGCATTGGAAAGCAAGGTAGATCATAATCATGCTGAAGTTCTTTCCCAGTTGGAGCAAATCAATAGCAACCTTGCCAAGATTCTTAGCCTCCACCCTTCATCAGCATCATCGTCACATCCTCCATCACTATAGATCATATCGGCTTCTACCTTTTGAGAACACTTATTTTTTTATTTTTAGTTTTTGAATATTTTAGTTGTTATTTTTTGTTACCACTGTTTGTTATTAAAACTTTATATTTTTGGTTATTTTATATTTATTATTTTTTAATCTTGAACAATTAATATTTTGTGGATGAAAGGTAGCACTTGCCTCACAAAGAAAATGATGGAAATCAGATTGTACTTTAACTCTTACTTCTTTTAAATTATCATAGTTTTCATTGAGGACAATGCCAATCTTAAAGTGTGGGGTGCTAAGTTTTTGTTCATAAATGCAAGCTTTTTATTTTTTGTAATTTAGTTATTTTTAAGTCTTTGTTTTAGTCTTTATTTTAGTCATTTTTGTTAAGTGTTTTGCCCTACTTTACATATTATTTTGAAGTGTATTTTTTTAAGTTCAATTGTTATAAGTTTCTTGATAGATGACCTTTTAATTTTTGAAGCATGAATTGGAGAATTGGATAAAATTGGTGCTTATTGTTGATTTAGTGGATATTCCTTGCATTGCCTTTTTAAACTTGTAAGAAATTGAGCCTATTAATTTCTTAGCCAACTTAATATTCTTTTTGTGTGTGAGCATTTTTGATTGATGAATTGATAGAATTTGCTTTGACATGCATTTTAAGACTACATAAAAATTTTAATTTGGTATCAATATGATTAAGGCAATTAGGTGAACCCATTTTAGATTAAAAAGCCAACCTTATATTCAACCTTAGTTAGCCAATTTTGAGCCTATTTCATTTTTCCTTTTCTTTCTTTTTCACAACTCTACTAGCTTTGAACCATGCTATTTTGTCTCTTACCCCTTCGTTAGGTCAAGAACATTTTAAGAACGTTTATAATTGAGTGTTGTGTTAAATATAGTGTGGAGTTAAATTTAGTGGGTTTAAAATTGCAAACCATTGTGTTCTTTAGTTGCAAATCATAATTTATATATAAAAAAAAGAAAATAAATAATAATAAATAAATAAAATATTAAAAGGAAAAAATTTTTTGTTCTTGTTGGAAGGGTTGAATTGAGTTTGGGAATAATCTTTGCAAATTTAATAAGTGGAGTTCCTAAAAAATTCTTTAACGTCTAGTGCTAAGTGATTAGGAGGTACATTGGGATTGCTGGTCATACTACATTGCTTACTTCACTCTTGAAGTGCTCTTGAACTTAGTAGATAAATTCACACTTTCAAATGTCATGCCCTTACCTTAGCCCTATTACAACCAAATGAAATACCTTATGATTGATGATTGATTGGAATTTAGTGGTGGAAGTTTGATTGATAAGCAAGCTTATGGTGATAATCTTTCATTGAATGTTATGAATGTAAACACTACCATATTAAACACTTCAAAGAGTTGGTGAGAGAGTGACAACATTGGTTATGCATGGAGAATCACTAAATTGCATGAGTAATGGTTTTGTTTGGTTTGATATTGATTGTGGATTTAAGAAATTGGAAGTCTTGATACATTCTTATAACTCTTGAACTTGGCTAAATTTTCTTATTTAGTTTGTTTTAATTTTAACTTTGCTTGCGGACAAGCAAAGGATTAAGTGTGGAGTAGTTATTTTGATCAAATATGTATACATGTTTAGGTTAATTTTATTGGCTTTAAGTTAATTTTTCTTTTAATTTGTGTTCGAAGTTTGCTTGAAGTGTTTGATTTAGATGGAAGTGCAAAAGAATAGATTGATGGATCAAAATGGTGGAAAAACATGAGACACGACTAAGACACTTCATGGCTTGGCCGTGTCCCTCATCCAAGGCAAGAAGCATGAACCACTCATATGATACCGGCTGAGGCAACTTGGCTTGGCCATGTCCTTCAGAAAAATTGGACAGAGGTAGATACTGGTAGAAGACACGTCCAAGCCATTGGTCGTGTCACATGACAAGGCCAAGGCCTTGGCCTTGTCACACTTGATGAAACCAAAGAGCAAAGCTCAGGGCAAGCGAATGGCAGAGGTGAACACAAGCAGAAGACACGACCAAGTCACCAGTGACTTGGCCCTGTCATACATGGAAAAGAAGAAGAAAGATTGGGCAGTTATGGACACAGCCTCGAGGCTTGGCTGTGTCCCAAGAAGAATGGGTGACACGACCAAATTACTCAAGTCTTAGCCTTGACTCATATGGTCCCTTTGAATTATTTTGCACGAAGTATGGGATAATTGGGGGACAAAAGACTTTTCCTTTTAAAAAGAAATATTAAAAATGAGTAAAAAGTGGATGGATTTATGGGAAGAAATGTAAAACAAAGAAAAAAAGGGAGACAAAGATTGGTGTGTGATTTGGTAAGACATGGTTGGTGTCTTAAAAAATAGGAAGGAATTGGAAGTGGACGTATGGAATGACATACACATTTGGGCTTATTTTGAGAGCTATCTAGTTCTTAGTTTTGTTCTTATTTTGAAAGGGAGACACCATTCTCTCTTCATCTTCATTTCCATTCATCTTTCATTTCTTCTATAGACAAGATTTAATCAAGTTTGGGAATCAAATTGAGTGAGCAAGCTCCTTAGAAGATTAGGATTTGAAGAAAGCTTGATTAGAGTTGTAAGCTTGAAAGAGTTACCATTCCATCTTTCAAGAGGAGAGCTATTGATTGAAGAGGGCTTAGAAGTTGTTCATCATACATCAAGGTGGAAGCTAGGAGGAAGATAAGTAGTTTAACTCTTGGCATCTACAAGGGCTTTTTTCATATTTTCTCTTTTAATTCATTTTTAGATTGTTGTTGTTTTATTATGAACATTAATATTACAATGTATAATTTTGATTTGATGAATATTGAGATGGATATTTATTTTAAATTGATGATGAGCTAATTTACTCATATTTTGGGTTGTAGTAGATGATACGAACCAGCCACGAAGTAAGGATCCATTGGTGCTTCCAAATGGGCCATTGACTAGGAGCAAAGCTAAGAAGTTTGGAGCAGCTATGGGATTGCATATTCAAGATCAAATTTCAAAGGAAGTGACTGAAATGGCAATGGAAAAGTGCACAATAGAGCTTGAAGAAGGCACACCAAAGTTGATTATGATGCTTAGTGTGAATATGGAAGCTAAAGGCTAGCTAAAAAGGTCCAACGTGCAAGAAAGGTCCATGGGGGTTCATATACAGCCTTGGGAAGTAATTTAAGGCCCATGGACAGCCCAAATAGTGTGGGGCGTGTTCTTATTTTAAAGGGCTTTAGTTTGGCCCTTTTTTATACTTTATATTTTCCTTAGTGGGTTAGGATGTGTGGTTTCCTATTTAGTTATTTCAGAATATTAATTTTGTTTCCATACTTTATATTTTCCTTAATGGCTTAGGATTTTGATCTTGTAGCTTTCCTTTTCCCATTAGAATTAGGGTTTCGGATTTATGTGTGCCTTTTAGTATAAATAGGGCCTTATTTTTCTTATAAGGACACTTTTATGACAAATTATATTCTCAATTTTCTTATTGAAAATTTCAGCCATCATAGAACAGGAGTGGATTCTCTTTTTCTTCTGATTGCATCAAGAATTAGATTTACTTATAAATTTCGATTGTGGCGTTCTTCTAATTCGAGCTTCCTAAATCCTTCCGTTATAAGTGATCGTGCTTTGCTAAGCAATTAGGTGCTTTAGAAGGTGGTTTTTCCTTCGTTCTTTGGTTTTTCTTCTATCAATCGTGCGTTGGGGTTTGAGGCCTTCATTGACATAGGGTTCCGCATGATTTGGTATCAGAGCCAATTACAGGTAAATCTTTATCTGTCTTTCTAGGGTTGTTTTAGTTGTTCCATTAGGGTTCTAATTGGATTTTCGAATTAGGGTTATAGAATTCTTTGTTCAATTTCAAAATTGTGTTCTTACCTTTTGATTCGAAATACATTTTTCTTATTCCGAATTGGGTATAAATTGGACTGAAGGTTTTGTGTTTCATTGGTGATCCAAGGATAGTGACCATATCCTAAAAAAAAAGAGTACAAAATCACTTCAACAAAAATTCTTTGCTTTTCTAGTAATTTAAGGTATTAGAATCGTTTTGAATCGGGTTGAAAGTAATTAAAATTTTGGCCACCAATTTCGGTCAATTGAGGGGCTATTTTATTACGTTTTTCTTGCTGATTTGGAAGTTTCCTTTTTCGAAATTGAATTCTTGGGGAGTCTTGATACTAGCTTTCTTAGGTAGAATTATTAGGTCCATAAACTAACTTGCTAAGAGTTGTTTTTGATACATTTTGACCAGATTCATCATAATTTTTGACCTCTTTGTTTCTATTACTTGTTTGAGCTACCGTTTTGATTCCGTGACATTGCTAGAGTATTATTTGTTTGATTCTATACTCTGGTTGATATAATTGTGTGACACAAAATTTTCTTGTGTTGCCTCCAAATTTGTCAAGTCTCTTTCTAGGTGTCATTCTAGGATTTAGGTTCTAGTTCCCTTGAATGTGCTTGGTGATTGATTTGTGAGCCTTTTTTCTAAAGTGCAATCGAAGAATTAGCGAAGGTGAGTTCTTTGTTTTGTGAGATAATGAGTGGCAATTCTAGTAGAGATAAAGGCATAGCTATTGAGAAAGAAGAGATGAGTATCCGGGATATTGCAGATGATCTTGAGACGTACAAGCAAGCAAATGAGGACAATATGGAAAGAATAGCAAATACGTTGGCTAGCTTGCAGCAGTCCATGGAACGCTTAATGCAAGCACAACAACCTGCTCCAATAAGGCTACCACAGAGAATTCTACAACCAGCAAGAGCTGAAGAGAGAGAAGAGCCAATTAGGAGGAGGGCACCAAGAGGTGCATATGAGAGAGGCCATGTGGCTGATTATGGATTTGAAGAAGGAGAAGCTGGAATTTATCAAGCACCTATCAATGATAATGATTTGACTTCCATTAAAATGAAGGTTCCTGAATTTAGAGGGAACAACAATGCTGAAGAATACATTGAATGGGAGCGCAAAGTAGAGCAAATTTTTTAGTGTCATAATTATTCTGAAGAAAAGAAGTCACACATTGCAGTTGTGGAGTTCAAGGGTTATGCAACATTCTGGTGGGATCAACTAAAATCTACTAGAAGAGGCAAGGGGTTGAGAGCCATACCCGCATGGGAGGAGTTGAGAGACCTGATGAGGCAGCATTTTATCCCTTCTCATTATTATAGGGATCTTTATAATCGCTTAGCACGACTGGTGCAAGGTGGCAAGAGTGTAGAAAAATACCACAAGGAGATGGAGATGATCATGGCTAGAGCCAATATTGAGGAAGATGAACAACGGATGATGTCTAGATTTCTTGGAGGACTTAATCAGAATATTGCAAGTGAGTTGGACATGTATGATTACAATACCATGGAGGAGATGGTTGATAAAGCTATGAAGATAGAGAGGAGGTTAAAAGCAAGAGTTCCACCAAACTTGGCTATGGGAGACCACAAAATGTGTTTGGGAGTAATTCGGCCTATAGAGGACCCCAATATAGTGGTGGGGAAAATTCAGCCAATAGGGGTGGAGAGAAAGGGGAGTTCAAGAATTCATTCCAGAAAAGCAATGTTGCAACCTCCAGTGGAAAAGGGCCATCTAGTAGTCCAAACAAGCAAACAGGTACGCCTAACACTACCACTCCAAGTAGGGAGATTAAATGTTTTAAGTGTTTAGGGAATGGGCATATTGCATCCCAATGTCCAAATAAAAGAGTTATGATTGCTACAGCTGATGGTGATGTTGTGTCTGATTCTGAACCTAGTGATAATGATAATGATGATGTTGGGAACTTTGATTCTCCTATATATGATGATGTTGGTAGTGATGAGCATGTTGATTGTACTTTGTTAGCTGAGTGTGGTGAATTGTTAGTTGCTAGGCGTGCATTGAATATGCATGTGAAAGAGGAAAGTCTAGTACAGCGTGATAATATTTTTCATACTAGATGCTTAGTGAATAATGAGGTTTGTACACTTATTATTGATAGTGAGAGCTGTACTAATGCTGCAAGTACTAATATGGTTGAAAAATTGGGGTTAGAATGTATGAAGCATCCCAATCCTTATAAGTTGCAGTGGTTTAATGATAGTTGTGAGGTGAAAGTAAATAAGTGAGTGAGGGTACCATTTTCAATAGGCTGGTACAAAGATGAAGTTGATTGTGATGTAATTCCTATGCAAGATGGACATATATTATTGGGCAGACCATGGCAATATGATCGGAGAGCGCAACATGATGGGTTTTCTAATAGGTACCCATTTACCTATGAAGGAAAATAGGTCACTCTTGTTCCATTATTACCCCTAGAAGTGTATGAAGATCAAAGAAAGATGATTGAGGTAGAGAGACAAGTTGGGGCTACCAATTCCAAAATTTAAGGGAGTTTGAGAGAACATGATAAGGTGAGTGAGAATGAAAAGAAAATGGGAAAAGAGGCCAGAAAAGAAGCAAAACAAATAAATGGCCCATTGGTGAGAGAAAATAAGAAAGAAGGGAGAGCAAAACAAACTTTTTATGCAAGAGCGAGAGAGGTTAATTTTGCAATGTCTATTGGGCAGCCATTATTGCTCATTAGATACAAAGAAACTTTGTTTGCTGACACTAATGTTTCGCTTGATAGTTTGCCTTCTAGTTTTGTGTCTTTGTTGCAGGATTTTCAGGATGTGTTTCCAGATGAATTACCTAGTGGATTGCCACCACTAAGAGGAATTGAGCATCAAATAGACTTCGTGCCTGGTTCTAACATCCCAAATAGATCAGCTTACCAGAGTAATCCCGTGGAAATGAAAGAGATGCAAAAGCAAGTAGATGAGTTACTGGAGAAAGGGCTGATTAGAGAGAGTTTGAGTCTGTGTGCTGTTCCTGTGATGCAAGAAAGGATCCCTTGAAGCTAGCAAGTGGACCAATCACTAGGAGCAAGGCAAAGAGATATCAAGCTAGTATGGCTTTGCATATTCAAGAAGAGATTTCCAAAGAGCTTCAAGAATTATCATTCAAGAAGATGGAGATAGAGCTTGAGGAAGGCACACCAAAGCTGATTATGATGCTTAGTGTGGAAGCTAAAGGCTAGCTAAAGAAAGGTCCAACGTGCAAGAATGGTCCATAGGGGTTCATATAAAGCCTTGGGAAGTAATTTAAGGCCCATGGACACCAAATAGTGTGGGACGTTTCTTATGTTGAAGGGATTAGTTTGGTTGTTTCCATACTTTATATTTTCCTTATTGGATTAGGATTTTGTTTCTATACTTTATATTTTCCTTAGTGGATTAGGATTTTGTTTCCATACTTTATATTTTCCTTAGTGGATTAGGAATGTTTTCCTTATGCAATTAGGAATGTTTTAGTTTTCCATATGCAATTAGGAATTTTGTAACCCTTATTTAAGGGCATTATTAGGCCGAATTTCAGACGACAACAATTAATAAAAATTTTCGAATTCTTCTACAAGTTCTTCTTGTGAATTTTCTTGTGAGAGAGATTAGAGTGGATTCTTTAATTCTTTCTTTGCATCAAGATTAGGTTTACTTATCAACAAGAGTTGTGGCATTTTCCTTCTTCTTATCAACTAAATCCTTCAATCATAGTGAGTTCGCGTCTCTTTATAGGCGTTGGGTTCCTTAGGAGGTGATTATCAAGTTTCAAGGAGTTCTCTACCATTGTTATACGTTGGGTTTGCTGCCATCGTTGCTAAGGGTCCGCGTCATTTGGTATCAGAGCCTTGTTACAAGGTAATTTTTATCTACTTTGTCTTTCTAGGGTTTGTTAATTTAGGTCTTTTAAATTTCTGCGTTTTAGGGTTCTTAGAGAGTCTAGTCTTTAATTTTCAAAAAAGAGTCATATATTAATTCTGATCAAGGCCGAATTGAAGGAGGGTATTCTTAGGGTGAAAATGAAACCTAAGAAAGGATTCTTGGAGAATTTTGAAACAAAAGAAAGCAAAAGCTAGAGTTTGTGTTCAAGTTTGATTTCGATTTGGTGTTGAGTGAATCTGGGGTTGCGAATTAAGTCCAGATTTCAAAAAGTCCTTGGGAGTAAATTAAGTCCCGAATCAAGGGGATAGTGAGAGGAAGCAAAAAAAACCACCTCAACAAAAATTGTTTGATATTCTTGCTATTTGGGTGCTAAGGATAAGATCTAGGTGGGTGAGAAGTAATAAAATTTTTGGGCGAAAAATTTCACCTTTAAGGGGCTTTTGGAATTCGAAAATCAGACCTTAATATTCATGTTATTTGAGTGTTATAAGTGGGAATTAGAGTCTAGAAGCTAGCGTTTTGGGTAGAATTGATTAGGTCTATAAAGCAGCTTGCCAAGTGTGGGTTGTTTTTTATTCATTATATCCAAATTTGTCTTGTTTATTGTCTTCATTGTTTCTGATTTCTTTATCTAGCTTTTAATTCCATTACATTGCTAAGTATCATTTGCTTGTGTCGATACTTGGTTTTATATCGTGTAGTGCAAATTACCTTGCATTACCTCTGGATACTTGTCTTGTTTTCTATCTAGTTCTAGGATTTAGGTTCTAGTTTCTTGAACGACTTAACAATTGTTGGTTGATGAGCTTGGTTCTGAAGTGCAATCAAGGAAGACAAGAAAAGTGAGGTAATTCTAAACACTTGAGTGAATTTCGATTATTACTAATCTTGTTTCTTTGAGTTTGTTTGTTTGTTAACATGGCTGGAAAAGGAGAAGAGACTAGCAAAGAAGGAGCTATGGCCGAAAGCTTGGCTAGGCTTAATGAAACTTTGGCAGCAATGCTTGGTCGAATGGAGATGATGGATACTAGATTGCAAGAGAATGCAGCACGACAAGCACAACAAATTCAGCAAGTGCAACAAGGGCAGCCAGCCGCACATCCAAATCCCATAATGCGAGCTAGAAGAGTGCTTAGGAGAGAAGGGCAAGGAAATCTTGAAGCCCTAGAAGCAGCCAAAAGGGTAGAAGATGAAGATGAAGGTGGAAATCAACCTACCACTGATGGTGACCTTACTTCCATCAAGATGAAGATTCCTTCCTTTGAAGGGAACAACAATGCAGAAGAGTTCATAGAATGGGAGAGGAAAGTTGAGTAGATTTTTGAATAACATAACTACACCGAAGAGAAGAAATCAGTTTTGGCAGCCGTAGAGTTCAAGGGGTATGCTACCTTTTGGTGGGATCAATTGAATGCTAATAGAAGAGGGAAAGGTATGAGGCCTATTCCTGAATGGTCAACCTTGAAAGAACTAATGAGGAGCCGATTTGTACCATCTCACTACATTCGGGATTTGTACAATCGACTAGCAAGACTAGTTCAAGGTGGAAGAAGTGTGAAAGAGTACCACAAAGAGATGGAGATGATCATGGCTAGGGCAAATATTGATGAAGATGAAGACAAGAAGATGTCACGATTTCTTAGGGGATTGAATTTGAACATAGCCAATGAATTGGAGATGTATGAATTCAACACAATGGAAGAGTTAGTTCAAAAGGCCATGAAGATAGAGAGAAGATTGAAGAATAAAGCTATTTCGAAAACTGGCTACTCTAAAGCTAGTGGAAAATTTTCAAACTTCAAGGGTTCAAGTTCGAGTGGAGGTTCCTACAAAGGGGATTACAAGGGTTCTTTCCAAAATAATTCTTCCTACAATCCTAATTTCAAGAAGCCGAATGATGGGGATGCAAAAACAGCCAAGGAAACACCTTCTAGACCTACTCCAAGTAGGGAAATTAAATGCTACAAGTGTTTGGGAAGTGGACACATTGCTTCTCAATGTCTGAATAAGAGGGTGATGATTGCTACCCATGAAGGGGAAATTGAATCAGAATCTGAACATGAAGAAGAAGAGGAGGTCGAATGTGGTGATAGGGCCGAATATGATGAAGAGGCTTGGGAGAATCAAGTCTTGAATGCTGAACATGGAGAGATGCTTGTTACTAGAAGAGCCTTGAATATTCAATTCAAGGAAGAAGGCTTGGATCAAAGGGAGAATCTTTTCCACTCTAGGTGTTTAGTGAATGGTAAGGTTTGTACACTTATCATTGATGGTGGAAGTTGTATCAATGCTGCTAGTACTACAATGGTGGATAAATTGGGGTTAACTTGTTTTAAACATCCCAATCCTTACAAGTTGCAATGGTTCAATGACGCTGGGGAAGTAAAAGTGTTAAAGCAAGTCAGGGTGCCATTCTCCATTGGGTGGTATAAAGATGAGGTTTTGTGTGATGTAGTGCCAATGCAAGCTGGACATTTGCTATTAGGAAGACCATGGCAGCATGATAGAAGGGCACAAAATGATGGCTTTTCTAATATGTATACCTTTACTTATGAAGGAAAGAAGGTTGTTCTAGCACCATTATCACCTCAAGAGGTGATGAAGATCAGAAGAGGATGCTAGAGAGGGAGAAAGAAGTTTCAGCCAACATGAACCAAGGGGGTTAAAATTCGGCCAATGATGTTTCTTCAACACCCAAGGGTAATTCTAAGGGTAGGGAGAGAGAAAATAATAAAGTGAGTGAGTGCAGAAAGGGAAAAGAGGCCGAGAGTCAAAAGAAAGTAAGCAAACAAATAAATGGCCCATTGGTGAGAGAAAAAAAGCAAGGAGAAAAAGCAAAACATACTTTTTATGCAAGAGCAAGAGAGATAGATGTAGGGCAAAGAGATATCAAGCTAGCAAGTGGACCAATCCCTAGGAGCAAGAGAGATAGATGTAGGGCAAGAAAGGATCCCTTGAAGCTAGCAAGTGGACCAATCACTAGGAGCAAGGCAAAGAGATATCAAGCTAGTATGGCTTTGCATATTCAAGAAGAGATTTCCAAAGAGCTTCAAGAATTATCATTCAAGAAGATGGAGATAGAGCTTGAAGAAGGCACAGCAAAGCTGATTATGATGCTTAGTGTGGAAGCTAAAGGCTAGCTAAAGAAAGGTCCAACTTGCAAGAATGGTCCATGGGGGTTCATATAAAGCCTTGGGAAGTAATTTAAGGCCCATGGACAGCCCAAATAGTGTGGGACGTTTCTTATGTTGAAGGGATTAGTTTGGTTGTTTCCATACTTTATATTTTCCTTATTGGATTAGGATTTTGTTTCCATACTTTATATTTTCCTTAGTGGATTAGGATTTTGTTTCCATACTTTATATTTTCCTTAGTGGATTAGGAATGTTTTCCTTATGCAATTAGGAATGTTTTCCTTATGCAATTAGGAATGTTTTAGTTTTCCATATGCAATTAGGAATTTTGTAACCCTTATTTAAGGGCACTATTAGGCCGAATTTCAGACGACAACAATTAATAAAAATTTTTGAATTCTTCTACAAGTTCTTCTTGTGAGTTTTCGTGTGAGAGAGATTAGAGTGGATTCTTTAATTCTTTCTTTGCATCAAGAATTAGATTTACTTATCAACAAGAGTTGTGGCATTTTCCTTCTACTTATCAACTAAATCCTTCAATCATAGTGAGTTCGCGTCTCTTTATAGGCGTTGGGTTCCTTAGGAGGTGATTATCAAGTTTCAAGGAGTTCTCTGCCATTGTTATGCGTTGGGTTTGCTGCCATCTTTGCTAAGGGTCCGCGTCATCCTGTGTTGTTGGTTCCAAAGAAGGATGGCACGTGGAGAATGTGTGTTGATTGTAGGGCTGTAAATAAGATCACATTGAAGTATTGGCATCCTATACCACGACTTGATGACATGTTGGATGAGCTGCATGGTGCCAGGTATTTTTTTAAAATTGATCTTATGAGTGGATATCATCAAATTCTTATGAAACCTAGTGATGAATGAAAAACAGCATTTAAAACTAAATATGGTCTATATGAGTGGTTAGTAATGCCTTTTGGGTTGTCTAATGCACCTAGTACTTTTATGAGACTAATGAGAGCTTATTTGGACAAATTTGTTGTAGTCTATTTTGATGATATTTTGATTTATAGTAAGACTTTGGATGACCATGTTGAGCATGCTAGGCTAGTTTTGGAAGTATTGAGAATTGAAAACTTATATGCCAAGCTTAAGAAATGCACATTTTACATAGATAGGCTTGTGTTTCTTGGTTTTGTTGTGAGTGCGTAGGGCATTGAAGTAGATGAAGAGAAAGTGAAAGCTATAAAGGAGTGGCCAACTCCAAAGAGTGTGACGGACATGAGGAGCTTTCATGGATTGGCTAGTTTCTATAGGAGGTTCGTGAAGGAATTTCTACTATTGCAGCACCGTTAACTAGCATAATCAAAAAGGATGTTGGGTTCCAATGGGGAGAGGAGCAACAAAAAGCCTTCGACTCCCTGAAAGGGAAGTTGACATCCGCTCCTATTTTATCATTACCTAATTTTGAGAGTACATTTGAGATTGAGTGTGATGCTTCTAGTGTAGGTATTGGAGCTGTATTGATGCAAGAGAAAAAGCCCATAGCCTATTTTAGTGAGAAACTCAATGGTGCACAATTGAACTATTCCACTTATGATAAGGAGTTGTATGCTTGGTGAGAGCATTGGACGTGTGGCAGCACTACCTCCTTCCAAAGGAGTTCGTGATACATACGGATCATGAGTCCCTCAAACACTTGAAGGGACAAGGTAAGTTGAACAAGAGGCATGGTAAGTGGATAGAATTTATAGAACAATTCCCATATGTTGTTAAATACAAGCAAGGAAAGGATAATATAGTGGCTGATGCATTGTCTAGAAGATATGTATTACTATATGTGTTGAGTTCTAAATTGCTTGGTTTTGAGTACGTTAAGGACTTATATGTAGGTGATGTTGATTTTGGCAATGTGTATGTTGCATGTGAACATGGAGCTTTTAATTCATTTTATAGGCATGATGGATACTTGTTTAAGGGAAATAAATTATGTGTGCCTAAATGTTCCATGCGTAATTTGCTTGTGTTAGAATCTCATTGTGGGGGATTGATGGGACATTTTGGGGTAGTTAAGACTTATGATATCTTGTTTGAGCATTTTTATTGGCCGTCTATGCATAAGAATGTTGAGAGATTGTGTTCTGCTTGTATTGCTTGTAGACAGGCAAAATCTAAGTCTATGCCTCATGGTCTATATATGCCTTTACCTGTACCTAGTTCACCTTAGATTGATATTAGCATGGATTTTGTGCTTGGATTGCCTAGAACTAGAAAAGGTAGGGATAGCATTTTTGTAGTTGTTGACAGGTTTAGTAAGATGGCACATTCTGATTATGCTATTGTTGTAGCTGATTTGTTCTTTAGAGAAGTAGTTCGACTACATGGGGTGCCTAGGACTATTGTGTCTGATAGAGATGCTAAGTTTTTGTGACACGGACCGTTAGCAACGATGGCAGCAAACCCAACGTATAACAATGGTAGAGAACTCCTTGAAACTTGATAATCACCTCCTAAGGAACCCAATGCCTATAAAGAGATGCGAACTCACTATGATTGAAGGATTTAGTTGGTAAGAAGAAGGAAAACGCCACAGCTCTTGTTGATAAGTAAACCTAATTCTTGATGCAAAGAAAGAATTAAAGAATCCACTCTAATCTCTCTCACACGAAAATTCACAAGAAGAACTTGTAGAAGAATTCAAAAATTTTTATTAATTGTTGTTGTCTGAAATTCGGCCTAATAGTGCCCTTAAATAAGGGTTACAAAATTCCTAATTGCATATGGAAAACTAAAACATTCCTAATTGCATAAGGAAAACATTCCTAATTGCATAAGGAAAACATAAAGTATGGAAACAAAATCCTAATCCACTAAGGAAAATATAAAGTATAGAAACAAAATCCTAATCTACTAAGGAAAATATAAAGTATGGAAACAAAATCCTAATCCAATAAGGAAAATATAAAGTATGGAAACAACCAAACTAATCCCTTCAACATAAGAAATGCCCCACACTATTTGGGTTGTCCATGGGCCTAAAATTACTTCCCAAGGCTTTATATGAACCCCCATGGACCTTTCTTGCACGTTGGACCTTTCTTTAGCTAGCCTTTAGCTTCCACACTAAGCATCATAATCAGCTTTGGTGTACCTTCTTCAAGCTCTATCTCCATCTTCTTGAATGATAATTCTTGAAGCTCTTTGGAAATCTCTTCTTGAATATGCAAAGCCATACTAGCTTGATATCTCTTTGCCTTGCTCCTAGTGATTGGTCTACTTGCTAGCTTCAAGGGATCCTTTCTTGCATCATTCTCCCCGTCTTCAAAAAGATTTGTCCTCAAATCTGCATCATCAAAAGGAGAAAGATCACTTACATTGAAAGTAGCACTAACATTATACGTACCTGGTAAGTCGATCTTGTAGGCATTGTCATTAATCTTCTCCAGCACTTGGAATGGGCCATCTCCCCTTGCTTGCAACTTGTTCTTCCTTTGGTTAGGAAACTTCTCTTTTCGAAAATGCACCCAAACCCAATCTCCTACTTGAAACTTAATCTCACGTCTCCCTCTATTTGCAAAATCAGCATATCTCTTGTTCCTTTTCTCAATATTCGCCCTTGCTTTCTCATGCATCTCTTTTATCTCCATAGGATTGCTCCTATATGCTGGCCGGTTTGGAATTGTAGAACCGGGTATGAAATCAATTTGATGTTCAATCCCTCTTAATGGCGGCAAACCACTAGGAAGGTCTTCAGGAAACACATCCTTAAAATCCTGCAACAAAGACACAAAACTAGAAGGTAAAGAATCAAGAGATTCTTCACTGTCAGCAAGTAACAATTCTTTATACATAATAATGAGTACAGGCTGCTCTGCATCTATCTCTCTTGCTCTTGCATAAAAAGTATGTTTTTATCCTTGCTTATTTTCTCTCACCAATGGGCCATTTATTTGTTTGCTTACTTTCTTTTGACTCTCGGCCTCTTTTCCCTTTCTGCACTCACTCACTTTATTATTTTCTCTCTCCCTACCCTTAGAATTACCCTTGGGTGTTGAAGAAACATCATTGGCCGAATTTGAACCCCCTTGGTTCATGTTGGCCGAAACTTCTTTCTCCCTCTCTAGCATCCTCTTCTGATCTTCATACACCTCTTGAGGTGATAATGGTGATAGAACAACCTTCTTTCCTTCATAAGTAAAGGTATACTTATTAGAAAAGCCATCATGTTGTGCCCTTCTATCATGCTGCCATGGTCTTCCTAATAGCAAATGTCCAGCTTGCATTGGCACTACATCACACAAAACCTCATCTTTATACCACCCAATGGAGAATGGTACCTTGACTTACTTCAACACTTTTACTTCCCCAGCGTCATTGAACCATTGCAACTTGTAAGGATTGGGATGTTTAAAACAAGTTAACCCCAATTTATCCACCATTGTAGTACTAGCAACATTGGTACAACTTCCACCATCAATGATAAGTGTACAAACCTTACCATTCACTAAACACCTAGAGTAGAAAAGATTCTCCCTTTGATCCAAGCCTTCTTCCTTGACTTTAATATTCAAGGCTCTTCTAGTAACAAGCATCTCTCCATGTTCAGCATTCAAGACTTGATTCTCCCAAGCCTCTTCATCATATTCGGCCCTATCACCACATTTGGCCTCCTCTTCTTCTTCATGTTCAGATTCTAATTCAATTTCCTCTTCATGGGTAGCAATCATCACCCTCTTATTCGGACATTGAGAAGCAATGTGTCCACTTCCCAAACACTTGTAGCATTTAATTTCCCTACTTGGAGTAGGTCTAGAAGGTGTTTCCTTGGCTGTTTTTGCATCCCCATCATTCGGCTTCTTGAAATTAGGATTGTAGGAAGAATTCTTTTGGAAAGAACCCTTGTAATCCCCTTTGTAGGAACCTCCACTCGAACTTGAACCCTTGAAGTTTGAAAATTTTCCACTAGCTTTAGAGTAGCCAGTTTTTGAAATAGCTTTATTCTTCAATCTTCTCTCTATCTTCATGGCCTTTTGTACTAACTTTTCCATTGTGTTGAATTCATACATCTCCAATTCATTGGTTATGTTCAAATTCAATCCCCTAAGAAATTGTGACATCTTCTTGTCTTCATCTTCATCAATATTTGCCCTAGCCATGATCATCTCCATCTCTTTGTGGTACTCTTCCACACTTCTTCCACCTTGAACTAGTCTTGCTAGTCGATTGTACAAATCCCGAATGTAGTGAGATGGTACAAATCGGCTCCTCATTAGTTCTTTCAAGGTTGACCATTCAGGAATAGGCCTCATACCTTTCCCTCTTCTATTAGCTTTCAATTGATCCCACCAAAAGGTAGCATACCCCTTGAACTCTACGGCTGCCAAAACTGATTTCTTCTCTTCGGTGTAGTTATGGCATTCAAAAATCTGCTCAACTTTCCTCTCCCATTCTATGAACTCTTCTGCATTGTTCTTCCCTTCAAAGGAAGGAATCTTCATCTTGATGGAAGTAAGGTTACCATCAGCGGTAGGTTGATTTCCACCTTCATCTTCATCTTCTACCCTTTCGGCTGCTTCTAGGGCTTCAAGATTTCCTTGCCCTTCTCTCCTAAGCACTCTTCTAGCTCGCATTATGGGATTTGGATGTGCGGCTGGCTGCCCTTGTTGCACTTGCTGAATTTGTTGTGCTTGTCGTACTGCATTCTCTTGCAATCTAGTATCCATCATCTCCATTCGACCAAGCATTGCTGCCAAAGTTTCATTAAGCCTAGCCAAGCTTTCGGCCATAGCTCCTTCTTTGCTAGTCTCTTCTCCTTTTCCAGCCATGTTAACAAACAAACAAACTCAAAGAAACAAGATTAGTAATAATTGAAATTCACTCAAGTGTTTAGAATTACCTCACTTTTCTTGTCTTCCTTGATTGCACTTCAGAACCAAGCTCACCAACCAACAATTGTGAAGTCATTCAAGAAACTAGAACCTAAATCCTAGAACTAGATAGTAAACAAGACAAGTATCCGGAGGCAATGCAAGGTAATTTGCACTACACGATATAAAAGCAAGTATCGACACAAGCAAATGATACTTAGCAATGTAATGGAATTAAAAGCTAGATAAAGAAATCAGAAACAATGAAGACAATAAACAAGACAAATTTGGATATAATGAATCAAAACAACCCACAATTGGCAAGCTGCTTTATGGACCTAATCAATTCTACCCAAAACGCTAGCTTCTAGACTCTAATTCCCACCTATAACACTCAAATAACATGAATATTAAGGTCTGATTTTCGAATTCCAAAAGCCCCTCAAAAGTTGAAATTTTTCGCCCAAAAATTTTATTACTTCTCACCCACCTAGATCTGATCCTTAGCACCCAAATAGCAAGAATATCAAACAATTTTTGTTGAGGTGGTTTTGTACTCTTTTTTATTTTTTTTTTGCTTCCTCTCACTATCCCCTTGATTCGGGACTTAATTTACTCCCAAGGACTTTTCGAAATCTGGACTTAATTCGCAACCCCAGATTCACTCAAGACCAAATCGAAATCAAACTTGAACACAAACTCTAGCTTTTGCTTTCTTTCAAGAACCCTAATTCTTGGTTTCAAAATTCTCCAAGAATCCTTTCCTAGGTTTCGTTTTCACCCTAAGAATACCCTCCTTCAATTCGGACTTGATCAGAATTGATATATGACTCTTTTTCGAAAATTAAAGACTAGACTCTCTAAGAACCCTAAAACGCAGAAATTTAAAAGACCTAAATTAACAAACCCTAGAAAGACAAAGTAGATAAAAATTACCTTGTAGCAAGGCTCTGATACCAAATGACGCGGACCCTTAGCAACGATGGCAGCAAACCCAACGTATAACAATGGTAGAGAACTCCTTGAAACTTGATAATCACCTCCTAAGGAACCCAACGCCTATAAAGAGACGCGAACTCACTATGATTGAAGGATTTAGTTGGTAAGAAGAAGGAAAATGCCACAACTCTTGTTGATAAGTAAACCTAATTCTTGATGCAAAGAAAGAATTAAAGAATCCACTCTAATCTCTCTCACACGAAAATTCACAAGAAGAACTTGTAGAAGAATTTGAAAATTTTTATTAATTGTTGTTGTCTGAAATTCGGCCTAATTGTGCCCTTAAATAAGGGTTACAAAATTCCTAATTGCATATGGAAAACTAAAACATTCCTAATTGCATAAGGAAAATATTCCTAATTGCATAAGGAAAACATAAAGTATGGAAACAAAATCCTAATCCACTAAGGAAAATATAAAGTATGGAAACAAAATCCTAATCCACTAAGGAAAATATAAAGTATGGAAACAAAATCCTAATCCAATAAGGAAAATATAAAGTATGGAAACAACCAAACTAATCCCTTCAACATAAGAAATGCCCCACACTATTTGGGCTGTCCATGGGCCTTAAATTACTTCCCAAGGCTTTATATGAACCCCCATGGACCTTTCTTACACGTTGGACCTTTCTTTAGCTAGCCTTTAGCTTCCACACTAAGCATCATAATCAGCTTTGGTGTGCCTTCTTCAAGCTCTATCTCCATCTTCTTGAATGATAATTCTTGAAGCTCTTTGGAAATCTCTTCTTGAATATGCAAAGCCATACTAGCTTGATATCTCTTTGCCTTGCTCCTAGTGATTGGTCCACTTGCTAGCTTCAAGGGATCCTTTCTTGCATCATTTTGTCCCATTTTTGGAGAGTTTTATGGGGTAGATTAGGAACTAAGCTTTTGCTTTCTACTACTTGTCATCCACAAATAGATGGGCAAACAGAGGTAGTTAATCGTACACTTGGTACATTGTTGAGAGCTATAGTGAAAAAGAATTTGGCTGCTAGGGAAGATTGTTTACCTTTTATTGAGTTTGCTTATAATCATTCTATTCATTCTTCTACAGGTTATTCGCCATTTGAGCTTGTTTATGGTTTTAACCCATTAACTGTACTTGATCTTATTCCTTTACCTTCACATGAGCTTGTTAGTTTAGATGGAGACAGGAAAGCAGAATTGGTGAAGGCTATGCATGAGAAAGCTCGAGTTAAAAGAACAAGTCATATGCTGATCGAGCGAATAGAGGACGCAAGAAGATAGTGTTTGCTCTTGGGGATTGGGTTTGGGCACACTTCCGAAAGGAGAGGTTTCCAAATCAAAGGAAGAATAAGCTTGATGCACATGGTGATGGTCCATTTCAAGTGTTGGCAAAGATCAATGATAATGCATACAAGATAGACTTGCCTGGTGAGTATGGTGTTAGTACTACTTTTAATGTGTCTGATTTATCTCCTTATGATGATGCAGATTTGAGGACAAATATTTTTGAAGAGGGGGAGAATGATACGAACCAGCCACGAGGTAAGGATCCATTGGTGCTTCCAAATGGGCCATTGACTAGGAGCAGAGCTAAGAAGTTTGGAGCAGCTATGGGATTGCATATTCAAGATCAAATTTCAAAGGAAGTGACTGAAATGGCAATGGAAAAGTGCACAATAGAGCTTGAAGAAGGCACACCAAAGCTGATTATGATGCTTAGTGTGAATATGGAAGCTAAAGGCTAGCTAAAGAGGTCCAACATGCAAGAAAGGTCCATGGGGTTTCATATACAGCCTTGGGAAGTAATTTAAGGCCCATGGACAGCCCAAATAGTGTGGGGCGTGTTCTTATTTTAAAGGGTTTTAGTTTGGCCCTTTTTTTATACTTTATATTTTCCTTAGTGGGTTAGGATGTGTGGTTTCCTATTTAGTTATTTCAGAATATTAATTTTGTTTTCATACTTTATATTTTCCTTAATGGGTTAGGATTTTAATTTTGTAGCTTTCCTTTTCCCATTAGAATTAGGGTTTCAGATTTATGTGTGCCTTTTAGTATAAATAGGGCCTTATTTTTCTTGTAAGGACACTTTTATGACAAATTATATTCTCAATTTTCTTATTGAAAATTTCGGCCATCATAGAACAGGAGTGGATTCTCTTTTTCTTCTGATTGCATCAAGAATTAGATTTACTTATCAATTTTGATTGTGGCATTCTTCTAATTCGAGCTTCTTAAATCCTTCCGTTATAAGTGTTCGTGCTTTGCTAAGCAATTGGGTGCTTTAGAAGGTGGTTTTTCCTTCGTTCTTGGTTTTTCTTCTATCAATCGTGTGTTGGGGTTTGAGGCCTTCATTGACATAGGGTTCTGCGTCAGTAGATTTGATTAAATGACTTGATTTGATAATTCCATTAGTATACCTTGTTATTGGTTGATTGTATTGGACTTAAAGTTAGTTTTATAGATTGGCCACTATTAATCACTTAATATTGAACGATGGATCGAGAGGTGAAATTTGATATCATAACTATATAATCAACCACCCTAAGAATGAATTAAAAATATAAGTTCTAGGGTTTATTTAATTTGTAATTTCAAAACAATTAGTTATTGTTAATTCATGAATGTGAAACTAATGAATTGGTAAGTACTAATTAAACTCAAGGAATAAATTAAAATAAAAGGTTATATTAATGGATAATTTGAGAATCAAGATTTAATTAAATTGATCTACAACCCTAGGCACCATTTCTAGCATTTAATTAATCTTACGCACTACTACTCATTTTTACTTTTAAATTTTAATTACAACTCATCAATTCAATAACACACACTCAATTTTAATTTATTTGTTAATCAAACTATTGCAAAACAATTTCTTTCTTGTGAGACGACCTTAGGGCGATCACTATTGCTACAATAACCTCGTATACTTGTGAGTGTCGCTTATAGTAGTGTTAGTCAAGTGCAACACTAATAATACAAGACCAGACATAACATTTATGTAAGTCTATTAGCAAGGTTTACTTATTATCCAACGCGAAGGCATTGGAATGAATTAAGTATATTTTTAGATATCTCCGAAGAATAATTGATATAAGTTTGTTTTATGCTAATGAATTTAAAATCATAATTAGTTGCTATACAGATGCATGATATTTATCTAATCCACATAAAGCACAATCCCAAATAAGGTATTTATTCACATGTGGAGGTACAACTATATCATGTCGATCCATAAAAGTAGACCTTAGTTGCTACTTCTTCAAACTATGCATAAATAATATTAATTCATGAAGCAAGTCAAGAATGTGTTTGGCTAAGGTTATTGAGCTGTAATATCCAGAAGATATGTAGCTTGCCGTTTTAAGAAAATATTTCAATAATATTATATGAAGATAATGCAGCATGTATAGTTCAACTAAAGATATAGTATTTCAAAGGTCATATAAAGAAATATATTTCACCAAAATTTTTCTTCATTCATGATATTCAAAAGAAGGGTGAAATAAATGTTCAACAAATTTGTTCAAGTAATAATCTAGAAGATTTGTTTACAAAGACACTACTTACTATAATATTTGAGAAGCTAAGTTATAGTATTGGAATACGCAGACTTAAAGATGTGAAGTGACATCTTCATAAGAGAGTAAAATACACATTGTACTCTTTTTTCATTAGCCCAAGTTTTTTTTCAACTGGATTTTTCTTGGCAAAGTTTTTACTGAGGCAGGATTTATGTGTATTAATAATGTATACTATTTTTCTTTCACTAGATTTTATCCTATAGGGTTTCTCCTAATTAGGTTTTAATGAGGTATATTCTTAATAAAGAAACATCCAAGGGAGAGTGTTACGAATAATAAAAAATATTAATGAGTAGATATTTCTCCTAATCTCTTTATCTCCCTATCTTTTATTCTGTTATTTCTTTATCTCTTTAATCATCTTGTCTCTTTGTTTCTTTAATCATCTTATCTCTATTATTATCTTATTAATGAATTATTAATGAACATGTAACGCTTTATTTAAATTCCAATCCTATAAATATAGAATGTTGTAAGATTTTTGTATATATAATAAAAGAGTTAATAATATAAGTGTTATTCCTCTCTAAATTGCTTCTTAAGATAGTTTTTGTTCTTAATTTCCTTTTATTTATTAACAATTTCACATTAACTTTGTACCACTTATAAAAATTTGGAGCAAAATTTTAAAAATATCTCATTTTTCACTAAAATAAGATTTTTTTTCCAAAAAAATATATTCTCACACTACAATAAATATTTTACTTTAATTTTCATATTTTGTTTTTCAAACTTCACTATTAAATAAAAACATTTTAATAAAATAATAAAAATTAGTATTCTAAATTATTTTTTCAGCATATAAAATTTATTAATTTTAAAAAATTAATTTTAGTTATAAAAAATACACGAAAAATAATAAAAAAGAAAATATATCAAAATATATTAATAAAATCATTAATTTTTTAAATTGAATAAAATTATTGATATATTGTAGATGTATTATAGATGTATTATAAATGTTTTCCATATGGAAAAAGACTAAAATAAAATTATTGATGTATTATAGATATATATTTTTTGTTTATGTTGGTTGTGTATATGTTATGTAGATTTTGTGTGAATATTGTGTGTAAGCAAAATTACTGATATATTATATGTTGTATGTGCTGGAAGAATACAAAATAAAACTATTGACATAGTGTTAATATATTGTAGATGTATTATAGATATTTAGATTATTGTAAATTTATTGTTTGGTAGATGTGTTAGATATTGTTTGTTTTATTGTGTGTATGTATTTATTGTGTATATATTGTGTATATATGTAACACCCTGACCTAGGAAATAGTCAAAACTACTATGAATTAACTATGTTTAGGGAAATTATATAAAATTATATTAGCTAGAACTTAGGGAAATTATGAACCATTATAGAATATATAAAAATTAACACATAGTAGTGTAATTGGCAAAAAGGGACATGCAACTGAACATGGCAATTATAAGTAAATGAAATAATGTTAATTCATCATAAAGTTATAACAACTAAAAATGAATAATTTATGATAAAATCATAAATATTTTAAAATGGCTAATAAATAAATTAAATCATAACACGATAGTAAATAGAGAAAATTTAAAAATAATTAAAAAATAGAAAGATACAAAATGCTATTTAAAAGTTAGCTAAGGGAAGGAATAATGACAAAGTATGGTAACCTTGTAATAGGGAAGAGATACCTATACAAAACTGAAGAGTTAAATTATTAATGTAAATAACACCAGTTAGAAGATGGCATTAGGCAGTCTTCGATTTTCCAAGTGTTGAGTGAATCATCTTCATTGAAGCTTGGTGGCAAGCTAAACTTTGGCCAGGTGCCAACCTCAAATTAAAGGGATAAGAAGAGTGAGCTCTTTCTTTATTTTTTTCTCTTGTTTTAACCAACACATAAAAGAGAATCAGAGAAAATAATTTTGTTTGCTTAGAAACACTATTAATTGAGAGCAAAGAGAGGTTGATTAAGTAAGCTATGCTCAAAGAATAAGAGAAGAAGAAGCTTACCTCTTGGTGAGTTAAAACTAAACTACATATCCAAGGTAAGAAGAACAACTTGAGTTTTAGTTGAGTTGCATTTTCTTTTAGAAAACTTAACAATTCCATCTATTATAGTAAAAACTCGTAGAAAGGAGAAAATTTAGCTAAACTTTTGATTAATTTAAGGAACAGATGTGAAACAATCATAATTAAATTGAATTATAGTCCTTCTTGATAAAAAAAAATTGACAAGAACAATTAAAATAGCAGGGAGGCTGTGTTATAAGAAGAAAAATAAAACATAAATAAAGATTACTTGAATGACTAGTTTAAGTTGGAAATTAAGAATGAAAATCTTGAATTTAGCTAGTAAACTAAGTTTGGAAAAAAGGGCAACATGATTAGTTTAATTTTAAAATAGAGACTCATAGGCCATAATGGACTTTGGTTGCTGTTGGAGTTATAAACCAACGCTGATATGTATGTATATATGTTGTAAGTTAATAACATAGGAAAATAAATTGTTGGGACAAGCATGGGATAAAGCAGGTGTTTGATTAATTATGTGAACACCAAACCAGTTAAAGAGAACAATGAAAGGTCAGTTATAAGTGTAACTATCATATAAATTAGTTAATTAGGCTATATATAACGAACTTTTAAATTGTATAATTTTGGTGTCAATCTGTTTTAGTTCAAACTATAAACATATAAATTGATTTGGTAAGCCTAGCTAACAATTGTTAATTATATAAACCCAATATGGACTCGAATTAATTATAAGTTATAAACATGTAGGTTAACTCCCTTAAATAAGTCAAAATCTTCAATTAATAAGTGAATATAAAAGAGTTAAAGCGATGAAAAACTTTAGAAAAAAAAATTTTGAACTTGGCTAAGATCAAGCTAAATGTAACACCCTATACCTTATATACATACCATACATATACCCCGTATATATACAATATGCATATAAAATATAAGAATGTTACATTACAGTGTTGTTTAAACCTCTACCTTAATTCTACATCTTTAAATATTTAATAAAAGAACATTTTATGTTACCAAGTCGCATTCTTTTAAAAGTAACATATCCAAAATCATTAAAATTTTCATTAAATTACATATATATATATATTTATACATTGTCTTTCTAAAATTCACTTATATACATTTAAATATGGTCAAACTACAAAATAACAAAATGTACATGCATGAACCACCTTCTAGTTGGTCTCTGGCACACCCTCAGTCTTCTCATGGCATAACTATCTGACTCTCATGTCAGCAATCTACTTACCTACGTGATTCATACAATCGCGCTAAGCTTCAAAGTTTAGTGGTACATATAAACAACATATACATAAAAATACATAAATACAAATATCATATCCTTATCCACATATAATATACACAAATACAATATTGGGATTCACATCCCACTTACACATCATAACCATACTGGAAATCACATTCCATACTCATACATAACTATTGGGATTCACATCCCACTCACACATCATTACAATTACTAAATTCAACTGTCACACTATTACTTTCTCGACCCAGCTCTGTTCGGGTCCATTTTCAATTTCAATCACATGACCTAGCTCTGCTCAAGTCAATAGTCATCTCAAACACATGACCTAGCTCTGCTCAGGTCTACCATCATCTTAAGCATGAGAACTAGCTCTGCTTAGGTCTACCGTCATCTTAAACACATGACCCAGCACTGCTCGGGTCAAGACTTAGCTCTGCTCAGGTCTACCTTCATCTTAAACACATGACCCAGCTATACTCAGGTCAAGACCTAGCTCTGCTTCGGTCTATTAACATATGCACATCTAGGCCTAGCTTTGCTTAGGACCTCTCGTGCATATCCGATCAATCTCAACACAATTAGACAAGTAATGGTATAGGCTATACATATTTAACATCACTTTGTTTATACCTTTCCAGTGATCACCATTATTTATGATCACATCACATTACCAGTTCACATCATTCATACATAAGTCACATGCATTTCCAATCTTAAACTTTCCACATTTAACATTAAAGCACATTACCTAAATATTTTGGGTATCTTCGCATAATTCACATACTTATGCAATTTAGCCATTGCTAATGGCTTTTCACAATGTATTTAATGCATACATGATGAATCGCATGTCATAGTACATTATTCATCAATATTCAATGTAGCAAATAGCTTAACACATTTTCCCATTTCATACTTTCATCATGCAAGCATGAGTCGCACTCACCATATAACTCATCAACATACCAATATTTAGCATAATCAACATATCTTATTATAATTCTTCAAGTGATACACTCAACTTATAGAAACTTTGACACGCCTAGGGACATGGGCGTGTCACTGCCAGTGTCCTTAATTCTACCTTACAGTAACTATGACATGCCTAGAGACATGGGCATGTCACTGTCAGTGTCCTTAGTCCTGCGTTACAGTAGCTACGACATGCCCAGAGACATGGGCGTATCAATCCTATATTACAGTGACTACAACATGCCTAGAGACATGGGCATGTCATTGGGCGTGTCAGGCTAAATCTCTAGGTATGTCCATGACATCGCAAAAACACTCTTTCACTCCATTTCATCAATACAATACTCACATATCACATAAGCAACTCCAAATCATGTTATATCAAATATGTACAACCTCAAGATCATATATATAAACTCAAGATCATGTGTATAAACTAAAGAGATTTTGTGCAAACCTTTGGTTATTCCAAGTTTACACTTCTTTACTTACTTCTTGTTAATCTAAACACAAAATTATAATGACAATCATCATATATTTCATTCATACCATCATCCATATATCAATTCACCCAATCCCCATTTCAACTTTATTGAACCCTTACTCTTTTTCTCAATTCCAACTACTCATCATTATCCCCAACATCTAACCATATTTACTTCATCTATGTATCAATTCAACATATATATACTTCAATATATCATTGTCATCATATTATTCAATGAATCATCACTTTCTCTCACTAACTATATCATACATATATATAATCCATAAAATAAGCTCAAGAAGAAAGTACTTACTTGAATTACTTGCCAAATCTTGACTAATTTCTTTAATCCCTCTTGAATCCCTTGTAAAATTTGATATGTAGTATGAAAAATTCACTCTTCCCACTCTCTCTCTATTTCACATTGAAGAAGAAGAAGAAGAAGACTTATCTCTTCTTTTCTCATCTTTATCTTTATATAATTAAAATATTATAAACAATTCCCACTTAAATTCTCCACCACTCATCTTCTTCCTTCTTTTGACTCTGTGCTTCACCTTTATTATTATTATTGTTATTATTATAGATTAAATAATTAAAATCAACTTTTTCTACAACCAAATATACCTCATGTATACATGGTGTATATGTTGGATATATGTACATGTCTTATATGTCATGTTTATTTAAATATGCTTTAAAATATATATAACATATACATACATATTACATCTATCATACATATTCATCTTATATTTTCTCTATCCATCACAACTATTTACACTCCCATATTTACTATTCCAAAATACAAAAAAAAATCAGGGTGTTACACTACATTTCCATTTGATGAACAAATATGGAGGGGCTCGGTGATATGAACATTTGTAAACGTATGGATTCAATCAAGAAGTTTAATTGGTAAGCATCTACAGGTAGTTTAAATGAATGTAGACATGTATGTATAAGTAGGAAGGAAACTAAATTGAGTTGTTAATTAATTAGGCCTTAAAAATAAAATAAGCATAAATCTAAGCAAGATATGGCTTGGTAGTCAAATTAGAAATATATATATATAAATATAATAAAAAAAGATTAAATGATTTACAAATGATAAATTAATTAATTGAGAAAATATGTAGGCAAGCAATTAAGTAGGCAATTAGGCTATTAATAGGGTTATAAACAAGCCGAGCCGAGCCGAGCTTTAACAAGCTCAGGCTCAGCTTGGTCATTAAAACTTGAGCTCAAGCTCAGTTTAAATGAATATTATTAAGTTGGAGCTCGTGTTCGGCTCATTAATTTGTTCAATTAGCTGAGCTTGAGTTCTAGCTTGATTTTACACTCATACATAGATAGAGCTTGTGATGAGCTCGGTCTCAGGCTCGAGCTCGTGATGAGCTCGGTCTTAGGCTTGAGCTCAAGATCAAACCATATATGAGTTAACTACAGTTATGCAATAAAAATAATAACTTTCATTTTTCTTTTCCTTTATAAAAATGGAACAACTGCTGTAACAATCAATTCAATGAAATAAATAAATAAACATTAAAATGGTGGAAAAATGAAAAAAAAAGAAGAAGAGATTTTGTCACCTTTCTATTTCTCTATGAAGAACCTAGTTTAGATATATTAAAAAAAGAGCGAAAGGACAAATAAACTTCAAGAAGACAAAGCAGTAGTTTTTCTTTAGGAACATAGTCTTAGATTGCAGATCAATAGGATATACAACTCAACATCACTAACATCAAAGGTATCTTTTTATGTTGATGCTGAAGAATAATGACAACATTATTACGCATCCAAACAAGTCTTTCATCCTCCATCATAAGGTTTGGGTCCACATCAGTCGATGATAGCACAAAGCTACATCATTAGACCAAAGGCATAATGTCACCTTAAGATTGATAAATATTGAATAATTCTTGTATGATAATTTTTCTTACCATTATCTTTATAATTTAACATGAGGCATAAGAAAAGTAATACCAAGAAGAAATACTCACTGAAGAGAGAGAGACTCTGAAGGGGAAAAATTAGACCAGAGTGATTGTCGATAAGAGAAGAGAAAGCAGCCTAGAAGGCGAGGAAATTTTGAGTTTTGAGAGAAAAGGTATAAATTTCTAGAGAGAGAAATTTGAGAGATGAAATGAAGCTGATGCACGGCTAAGGTTGCATTTCTTCAGATATTGTGATCTTTATATAGGAATATCAAATTGATGAAGAAACTATAAGCAAGCTTGATGAATCTACAAAAGGCAGCAAATATGTTGATGATATCATTATGCCAAGTGGACCAATCACAAGATCACAATCAAAGAAACTCCAGCATGTGTTCCAACACTTCATTCAAAGGTGGATTAATGAAGAGGGAGACTAACTTGTACTGAATATGAAAATCATGAAGGAAAAGTCAAAAACTCACTAAAAAGCATAAAGAATTTGCCCATAAATATGTTGATGGGCATTAGCACGAATTTACAATATAATATTGATGTGGTTTAGTGCTAGTGTGACTAGACACATGTGAACTAACACTAAAATGCATGTAGAATCTGCCCATCAATATTATCATAATTATGGGCTCTAATTTAGAATATAATATTGATGAGGATGGATAATTGATGCTAGTGTGACTAGATACATGTGAGCCTAGATTTCTAAGCTATTAATTCTTCATTTTCAGCTATATAGAGAGGGGTGGAAAGAACAAAAGGGGCTGATACGAATTTCCAGATTATGTTGATTGTAATTTATGTTTTTTCAAGTTTGAGAGGTTTTCTTCTTATTCTTGTTGCATGAATAATTGATTTTAACTTATCAAGTCTGACTTGTGGCATTTTAAATCAATTCATTTACTTTTTCCCAATCACCCAAGTTCTTAATTACAGGTTAGTTGTGGGTTTGGTAGGGATGATTTATTTTTGAGTTCTAAGATTCTATGCTAGGATTATATGTGGGGTTCTAGATGTAATATTCGATCCATGGGTTCCGCATCATTTGGTATCAGAGCTTTGGCTTGAAGATAGATCCCTAGGTATCTTTTATGTTTTAATTATCTCAGCTACTTTCTTGTTCTTGTTTATCATCTAAGTTTCCTCATTTTTCTGTTCTTATTGCAGCTTGTTCTTGTTCTTTAGATTCCGTGTTTTTATCTTTTCATTCTCTATTTTTGTTTACTCAAAGTTCAAAAAAAAAAAAGAAGGAAAAGTTCAAAAAGAAAAAAAAAAGAAAAAAGAAAAAAAAGAATCAGATTCAACTTTCTCAATATATATAAAAAGAAATAAATTCGTACCTGTTTCTGTCCAATATTTTTCTACACAAGTGTATAAGAGTTTTTACTTATTTATGCCATTAACAGCTCTTTATCTTATTATATTTGATAAAATTCCATTAATTCCTCATTATGCATTGATTTAACATTTAAAATCTGATATTTAGAGCATAGCTTACATTGGGAATAGATTTAGGTTGCATATTCAGATTGCTCATTGGGGTGATTTGAATTCTATTTTTTTAATATCCATAATTATTTTTCTTTGTACTCTTAGTTTCATTCTTTCATATACCTCTTGTTTCTTGTATGCATTAAGTAGCTAATTCTCAATCATTGTTACTTTGGTTTGATTAATACAAATACTTCTTGCCTTTAGTGTTAACTTTTAGTTCTTATTGATTTAAATTGAATTGCTTCTAGAATTGTTGAATTCAATTTGTTCATTATGTTTCTTGTAGAGTCTTTAAAATAACACTTGTTTTACTTGATTTAAGAGGATCCAGTTCTGAAATCCAATTTGATAAAAGAAGAATTGAGAGGTAAAAAGGCCAAGAATTTGAGATTATAAAAAAAACAGAAAAGGGACCAAGATTTGAGTGAAATACAAGAGTGGCAATCTGATCTTGAGTGAAACACGTATGGGAGTGTGGTGAGGAAATTTTTCTTTACTAACATTTTCTTACAGGTTCTTACACCATGTCAAATTCTGGAGGTGAAAAATGTGATATGACCATGAATGACATAGCCATCATGTTAGAGGCAATGCAAAGGAAATTTGAAAGGTTTGATTTGGTCATAAATAACATGAGAGGTGATATAGACAACATAATGCAAAGGCAACAAAATAATACTAATCGAAGGGGCAGAATAGAGGGAGAGGAAACATGATGAATGATGATGAGGTAGAAAGGGAAGATGATGAAGAAAGTGAGGAATCAATTGCCCAAATAAGACCTAAACAAAGGGACAGCAACATATCTTCCATAAAAATGAAGATACCATCATTCAAAGGGAGAAATGATGCTGAAGCTTACCTTGAATTGGAAAGAAAAGTTGAGTTGGTGTTTGATTGTCATAATTATAGTGAAATGAAAAAAAGTTAAACTTGCAGCAGTTGAATTCGCAGATTATGCACTAGTTTGGTGGGATCAACTAATGATTTCTAAGAGGAGAAATGGAGAAAGAACCATCACTACTTGGGCTAAAATGAAAACTGTGATGGGAAAGAGATTTATAACATCTTTCTACTATAAAGGGCTTCACCAAAAATTACAGCGGTTAACTCAAGGATCCATGTCAGTGGAGGATTACCATAAAGAAATGGAGATGATCATGAGTATAACTAATATAGAGGAGGATTCAAAAATCACTATGGCTTGATTTTTAAGTGGGATGAATAGGGAGATTGCCAACATAGTTGAGTTACATCATTATGTGGAGCTTGAAGATATGATACACATGGCCATGAAAGTGGAGAAGCAACTGAAACTAAAGGGAGCAGTAAAGGAATTTTCTAATTCCAAATCTAGTTTCACTTCAAAGTGGCCAAAGAAATATGATAATCCTCAAGGGAATGAGGCTGCCTGGAAAGGAAAGGAAAAGCAAGTTCCAGCCAACCTTAAAGGTAACTCTAAAACATCTAACTCTAATCAAAAGCATAGTACTATTAAATGCTTTAGGTGTTTTGGAGAGGGCATTTAGCATCTCAATGTCCAAATAAGAAAATCATGTTGATAAGAGATAATGGTGAAATTGATAGTGCTAGTGAACATGAAAGTGATGATGATGATAATGATAGCATACCACCATTAAAGGAAATTGAACATATCATTGAATATCCTGCACATAGTGAATCTTTGGTTATTACGAGAGCTTTAAACATGCAAATTAAAGATGAAGAAAGTAATCAAAGAGAGAACATTTTCCATACTCGTTGCATTGTGAATGGAAAAGTGTGCAGCATGATCATTGATGGGGGTACTTGTGCAAATGCTAGTATTGATTTTGTGGATAAATTAGGGATAACATGCACAAAACATCCTAGTCCCTACAAGCTACAATGGTTGAATGATTGTGGAGAGGTGAAGGTAACAAAGTAGGTTCTGTTTTCTTTTGCAAGGTGATACAAAAATGAAGTTTGTTGTGATGTTGTGCCTATGCATCTAGCCATATTCTTCTTGCTCGTCCATGGCAGTTTGATAGAAAGGCATTGCATGATGGCTTTAAGAATCATTATTCTTTCAGCCTAAATGGATTAAATTTTACTCTTGCTCCATTGTCACCTATACAAGTATATGAAGATCAGGTGAAGATTTTGAGCTCACTTGAAAGGAATTTTGGTGGTGAGGGTACAATAAATAAAAATGGGATAAAAGAGGCCAAGAGTGAGAAAAAGAATGATAAAAATGGCCCATTTCTGGGAGAAAAAGAGAAAGGGAGAGAAAATAAAAGAGTGTTTCTATGCAAAAGAAAGAGCTAAGAAGTGCTTTTTGTGAGAAAAGAAGTCCGATTGTACTTATGACGCAGACTCTTAGCAACGATGGCAGCAAACCCAACGTATAACAATGGTAGAGAACTCCTTGAAACTTGATAATCACCTCCTAAGGAACCCAACGCCTATAAAGAGACGCGAACTCACTATGATTGAAGGATTTAGTTGGTAAGAAGAAGGAAAATGCCACAACTCTCGTTGATAAGTAAACCTAATTCTTGATGCAAAGAAAGAATTAAAGAATCTACTCTAATCTCTCTCACACGAAAATTCACAAGAAGAACTTGTAGAAGAATTCGAAAATCTTTAATACTAATATGTCAAAAAAAGTCCCCTTACAAGAAAAATAAGGCCCTATTTATACTAAAAGGCACACATAAATCCAAAACCCTAATTCTAATGGAAAAAGGAAAGCTACAAAGTCAAAATCCTAACCCATTAAAGAAAATATAAAGTATGGAAACAAAATCCTAATCCACTAAGGAAAATATAAAGTATGGAAACAAAATCCTAATCCACTAAGGAAAATATAAAGTATGGAAACAAAATCCTAATCCACTAAGGAAAATATAAAGTATGGAAACAACCAAACTAAATCCCTTCAACATAAGAACACGCCCCACACTATTTGGGCTGTCCATGGGCCTTAAATTACTGCCCAAGGCTTTATATGAACCCCCATGGACCTTTCTTGCACGTTGGACCTTTCTTGCACGTTGGACCTCTTTAGCTAGCCTTTAGCTTCCACACTAAGCACCATAATTGTTTAGTCCATTTTTGTACTAGTTTTTAGTGTGATTTTATGTGCGTTTTAGTTAATGTTTTGATTAATTGTTGTTTTAAGTGTGTTTAAAGTGTTGTTTTTAGGTTTAGGTGGAAAAACACCCTTGGAAGATCAAAACAGTGGAAAACAGAGCAAAAATGAAGAAACAGTAGCTGACACGCCCAAGAGACACGGCCAAGCCTCTGGCCGTGTCTCACCTAATGAGCAAAACCAAAGAACAAGCAAGAAAGAGCAAAAATCAGGCAGAAGGTGACACAACCAGGGGACACGGCCGTGTCACTGGCCGTGTCCCTCCAAAAATGTCAGACACAGCCAAGCCAACTAAGGCATGGCCGTGTCACACTCCAAAGAGGAAGAGAGGAAAATCAAGCAGAGACGGACACACCCAGAGGACACGGCCGTGTCCTTGGCCGTGTCCTCCAATCCACATCAAACACGGCCAAGCCAATCAAGGCTTGGCCGTGTCGCCCTCTTGACAAGAAAGTAAGCAAAGAAACCAAGAAAGAAGCAGAAGCGAACACGGCCAGGAGACACGCCCAAGACACTGGCCGTGTCACATGACACGGCCGTGTCTTCTGGCCGTGTCTCACCCTGGATCAAACACAGTGAGGGACACGGCCAGGAGCTTGGCCGTGTCCCAAGGAAGAAAAACAAGAGACACGGCCAAGCTTGTTTTGGCTTGGCCGTGTCCCACCTGAAAAGTCAAATTTCTTTCAACAAAGTGGGGGAACAAGTGGGAGACAAAGACTTATTGCTTGCCAAAAGAAATATTAAACAAAGAAAAAGTGGGGGACAAAGGAAAATGGAATGAGTTGGAAGGCATGGGTGTTGATTTTTGAATGAATTAAAAGGGATTGAAGAGGAAAATGGAGGGGTTTTTGGTTCTTCTTCCACCATGGCCGCAAAAAAACGTGGGAGAGGGAGAGAGTGACACTCTCCCTTGTCCCTTCACCTCCAAACCTCCATTTCCATCCTCTCCACCTTCTCCATCTTCCATTGATAGGATCTTTGAGGTTCTTTGGGATAAATTGGGTTACAAGTTCTCAAAGGTTAAAGAAGCATCATTGAAGAGAGTGGTGACTTGAGAAAGCTCCATTCCATCTTCCAAAGGCAAATCAATTGAAGAGTTGGTGACTTGAGAAAGCTCCATCCAAAGGTTTAGTGACTTGAGAAAGCTCCATTCCACATTGCAAGGGGAATCATCCATTGAAGAGGGCTTGAGTTCTTCATCATACATCAAGTGGAGCTAGGAGGAAGACTAGCAATCCTACTCTTGGCATCTTCACAAGGGGTTTTTCTATTCTCTCTTTTAATTCATTTCTATTGTTGTTGTTGTATTAAGAATATTGATATTGCAATGGACAATTTGTATTTGTGTTATATTGAGTTGAATGGATATTATAAATTGATGATGATGAGCTAAATACCCATGTTTAGGGTTTGTAGCATATTTGGTTGAATGCTTTGATTTGATATTTACATTGATGTTCCTTGTTGATTGGTTGATTGTATTGCATTAAATGCTAGGTTGATAGATTAGCTACCTATTGATCTTTGAATATTGGATGATGGACCGAGAGGTGAAATCCGATATCGGAACTATATAATCGACCACCCTATGAATGAATTAGAAATATAAGTTCTAGGGTTTCATTAATTTGGTAATGTAAAAGAATTGGTCATTGTTAATTCATTAATGTGAGAACTAATGGATTGGTAATTGACTAATTAATCTTAAGGAACAAATTAATTTACAAGGTATTGTTAATGGACAATTGAGAATTGAGCTTTGATTGAATGGACCTATAACCCTAGGCTCCTTCCCAAGAATCGATTTGATCTTGAACAACCATCATACATCAACCCTACGCACATTAATTTTAGGTCTTAATTATTCTCGCACAATCCCAACACAACAAACACCCGCATTTAAATACTTGTCAATCAATCTATTACGAACCACACCTTCTTGGGGAAACGACCTTGGGGCGATCACCTTTGCTACAGCCACCTCGTATACTTGCGAGTGACGCTTTGTAGTAGTACTTAATTTGAGCGCAACAATAATTAGCTTTGGTGTGCCTTCTTCAAGCTCTATTGTGCACTTTTCCATTGCCATTTCAATCACTTCCTTTGAAATTTGATCTTGAATATGCAATCCCATAGCTGCTCCAAACTTCTTAGTTCTGCTCCTAGTCAATGGCCCATTTGGAAGCACCAATGGATCCTTACCTCTTGGCTGGTTCGTATCATTCTCCCCCTCTTCAAAAAGATTTGTCCTCAAATCTGCATCATCATAAGTAGATAAATTAGACACATTAAAAGTAGTACTAACGCCATACTCACCAGGCAAGTCTATCTTATATGCATTATCATTAATCTTTGCCAACACTTGAAATGGACCATCACCACGTGCATCAAGCTTATTCTTCCTTTGATTTGGAAACCTCTCCTTTCGGAAGAGTACCCAAACCCAATCTCCTACTTGAAACATCATCTCTCGTCTCCCTCTATTTGCAGAATCAGCATATCTCTTGTTCCTTTTCTCAATATTCGCTCTTGCTTTCTCATGCATCTCTTTCACCAATTTAGCTTTCTTCTCACCATCTAAACTAACAAGCTCATGAGAAGGTAAAGAAACAAGATCCAAAACTGTTAGTAGGTTAAAACCATAAACAAGCTCAAAAGGTGAATATCCTGTAGAAGAATGAATAGCACGATTATAAGCAAACTCAATACATGGCAAACAATCTTCCCAAGAACACAAAATCTTACCCACTAAAGCTCTCAACATGGTACCTAAAGTTCTGTTTACTACTTCTATTTGTCCATCAGTTTGAGGATGACAAGTGGTGGAAAATAATAACTTGGTACCTAACTTTCCCCAAAGCACACTCCAAAAGTGAGACAAAAACTTGGTGTCTCTATCAGAAACTATGGATTTTGGTATCCCATGAATTCGAACCACCTCCCTAAAGAAGAGTTCGGCCACTAAACTAGCATCATCACTCTTATGACATGGGATAAAGTATGCCATCTTACTAAACCTATCAACAACCACAAATATACTATCTCTCCCCCTCTTAGTCCTTGGTAATCCTAAAACAAAGTCCATACTAATGTCCATCCAAGGAAAACTAGGAATGGGTAATGGCATATACAAACCATGAGGCATAGACTTAGACTTAGCTTGCCTACAAGCCAAACAAGCCTTACAAATCCGAATTACATCCCTTTTCATATTCGGCTAATAAAAGTGTTCATTCAGCATGTCTAAAGTCTTATCAACTCCAAAATGCCCCATCAAACCCCCACAATGTGATTCTAATACTAGCAAATATCTCATAGAACATCTAGGCATGCATAATTTCGAACCCTTAAACAAAAACCCATCATGTCTATAGAAAGAATTAAAAGCACCATGCTCACAAGCATCATAAACATTGCCGAAATCAGAATCACCAACATATAAGTCCTTTATACATTCAAATCCAAGCAATTTAGTACTCAAAACATTAAGTAAAGCGTACCTCCTTGAAAGTGCGTCTGCCACTACATTGTCTTTACCTTGCTTGTATTTGATCACATAAGGAAACTTCTCAATCTTCACAACCCATTTTGCATGTCTTTTATTCAACTTGCCTTTCCCTCTCAAATGCTTCAATGATTCATGGTCCAAATGGATCACGAATTCCTTGGGCAGCAAATACTGCTCCCATACTTCCAATGCTCTCACCAAAGCATATAGCTCCTTGTCATAAGTTGAATAATTCAGCTTTGCTCCATTAAGCTTTTCACTAAAGTATGCAATGGGCTTCTTTCTTCTCTTGCATCAAAATAGCTCCAATACCTACACCAGAAGCATCACATTCAATTTCAAAAGTAGAATCAAAGTTAGGTAAAGCTAAAATTGGTGTAGTAGAAAGCTTCTCTTTCAAAGCATCAAATGCTTCTTGTTGCTCCTTGCTCCAAATGAACCCCACTTCTTTCTTGATTATGCTAGTCAAGGGGGCTGCTAATGTAGAGAAATTAGGGACAAATCTCCTATAGAAGCTTGCCAATCCGTGAAAACTCCTCACTTCTATCACACTTGAAGGATTCGGCCACTCTTGGATAGCTTTCACCTTCTCTTGATCAACTTCAATTCCCTGCATACTTACAACAAAACCAAGAAAAACAACACTATCTAGACAAAAAGAACACTTCTTAAGCTTATCATAAAGGATTTGCTCCCTAAGGATTTTAAGCACTTTCTTAACATGTTTAACATGTTCGTCCTCATTTTTGTTATAAATCAGAATATCATCAAAGTAAACTACTACAAACTTACATAAATAAGCTCTCAAAACATGGTTCATTAATCTCATGAAAGTACTAGGTGCATTAGATAAACCAAAAGGCATAACTAACCATTCATACAAACCATATTTCATTTTGAAGGCAGTCTTCCATTCATCTCCGGGCTTCATGCGAATTTGATGATAACCACTCATAAGATCAATCTTTGTGAAATATTTCGCCCCATGCAATTCGTCCAACATGTCATCAAGTCTAGGAATGGGATGTCTATACTTCACAGTAATCTTGTTCACAACCCTACAATCAACACACATCCTCCAAGAACCATCTTTCTTGGGTACTAATAAGACTGGAATGGCACAAGGACTAAGGCTCTCGCGAACCAAGCCTTTCTCCAAAAGCTCTTCAACTTATCTTTGCATCTCTTTTGTCTCTATAGGATTGCTCCTATATGCTGGCCGGTTTGGAATTGTAGAACCAGGTATGAAGCCAATTTGATGTTCAATCCCTCTTAATGGCGGCAAACCACTAGGAAGGTCTTCAGGAAACACATCCTTAAAATCCTGCAACAAAGACACAAAACTAGAAGGTAAAGATTCAAGAGATTCTTCACTGTCAGCAAGTAACGATTCTTTATACATAATAATGAGTACAGGCTGCCCTATATCTATCTCTCTTGCTCTTGCATAAAAAGTATGTTTTGCTTTTTCTCCTTGCTTATTTTCTCTCATCAATGGGCCATTTATTTGTTTGCTTACTTTCTTTTGACTCTCGTCCTCTTTTCCCTTTCTGCACTCACTCACTTTATTATTTTCTCTCTCCCTACCCTTAGAATTACCCTTGGGTGTTGAAGAAAAATCATTGGCCGAATTTGAACCCCCTTGGTTCATGTTGGCCGAAACTTCTTTCTCCCTCTCTAGCATCCTCTTTTGATCTTCATACACCTCTTGAGGTGATAATGGTTCTAGAACAACCTTCTTTCCTTCATAAGTAAAGGAATACTTATTAGAAAAGTCATCATGTTGTGCCCTTCTATCATACTGCCATGGTCTTCCTAATAGCAAATGTCCAGCTTGCATTGACACTACATCACACAAAACCTCATCTTTATACCACCCAATGCTTCAACACTTTTACTTCCCTAGCGTCATTGAACCATTGCAACTTGCAAGGATTGGGATGTTTAAAACAAGCTAACCCCAATTTATCCACCATTGTGGTACTAGCAGCATTGGTACAACTTCCACCATCAATGATAGGTGTACAAACCTTACCATTCACCAAACACCTAGAGTGGAAAAGATTCTCCCTTTGATCCAAGCCTTCTTCCTTGACTTGAATATTCAAGGCTCTTCTAGTAACAAGCATCTCTCCATGTTCAGCATTCAAGACTTGATTCTCCCAAGCCTCTTCATCATATTTTTCCCTATCACCACATTCGGCCTCCTCTTCTTCTTCATGTTCAAATTCTGATTCAATTTCCCCTTCATGGGTTGCAATCATCACCCTCTTATTCGGACATTGAGAAGCAATGTGTCCACTTCCCAAACACTTATAGCATTTAATTTCCCTACTTGGAGTAGGTCTATAAGATGTTTCCTTGGCTGTTGTTGCATCCCCATCATTCGGCTTCTTGAAATTAGGATTGTAGGAAGAATTCTTTTGGAAAGAACCCTTGTAATCCCCTTTGTAGGAACCTCCACTCAAACTTGAACCCTTGAAGTTTGAAAATTTTCCACTAGCTTTAGAGTAGCTAGTTTTTGAAATAGCTTTATTCTTCAATCTTCTCTCTATCTTCATGGCCTTTTGAACTAACTCTTCCATTGTGTTGAATTCATACATCTCCAATTCATTGGCTATGTTCAAATTCAATCTCCCAAGAAATCGTGACATCTTCTTGTCTTCATCTTCATCAATATTTGCCCTAGCCATGATCATCTCCATCTCTTTGTGGTACTCTTCCACACTTCTTCCATCTTGAACTAGTCTTGCTAGTTGATTGTACAAATCCTAAATGTAGTGAGATGGTACAAATCGGCTTCTCATTAGTTCTTTCAAGGTTGACCATTCACGAATAGGCCTCATACCTTTCCCTCTTCTATTAGCTTTCAATTGATCTCACCAAAAGGTAGCATACCCTTTGAACTCTACAGCTACCAAAACTGATTTCTTCTCTTCGGTGTAGTTATGGCATTCGCAAATCTGCTCAACTTTCCTCTCCCATTCTATGAACTCTTCTGCATTGTTCTTCCCTTCAAAGGAAGGAATCTTCATCTTGATGGAAGTAAGGTCACCATCAGTGGTAGGTTGATTTCCACCTTCATCTTCATCTTCTACCCCTTCGGCTACTTCTAGGGCTTTAAGATTTCCTTGCCCTTCTCTCCTAAGCACTCTTCTAGCTAGCATTATAGGATTTGCATGTGCGGCTGGCTGCCCTTGTTGCACTTACCGTGCTGCATTCTCTTGCAATCCAGCATCCATCATCTCCATTCGACCAAGCATTGCTGCCAAAATCTCATTAAGCCTAGCCAAGCTTTCGGCCATAGCTCCTTCCTTGCTAGTCTCTTCTCCTTTTCCGGCCATGTTAACAAACAAACAAACTCAAAGAAACAAGATTAGTAATAATCGAAATTCACTCAAGTGTTTAGAATTACCTCACTTTTCTTGTCTTCCTTGATTGCACTTCAGAACCAAGCTCACCAACCAACAATTGTCAAGTTGTTCAAGAAAATAGAACCTAAATCCTAGAACTAGATAGAAAACAAGACAAGTATCCGGAGGCAATGCAAGGTAATTTGCACTACACGATATAAAACCAAGTATCGACACAAGCAAATGATACTTAACAATGTAATGGAATTAAAAGCTAGATAAAGAAATCAGAAACAATGAAGCCAATAAACAAGACAAATTTGGATATAATGAATCAAAAACAACCCACACTTGGCAAGCTGCTTTATGGACCTAATCAATTTTACCCAAAACGCTAGCTTCTAGACTCTAATTCCCACCTATAACACTCAAATAACATGAATATTAAGGTCTGATTTTCAAATTCCAAAATCCCCTCAAAAGGTGAAATTTTTCGCCCAAAAAAATTTTATTACTTCCAACCCACCTAGATCTGATCCTTAGCACCCAAATAGCAAGAATATCAAACAATTTTTGTTGAGGTGGTTTTGTACTCTTTTTTTTTTGCTTCCTCTCACTATCCCCTTGATTTGGGACTTAATTTACTCCCAAGAACTTTTCAAAATCTGGACTTAATTCGCAACCTCAGATTCACTCAAAATCAAATCGAAATCAAACTTGAACAAAAACTCTAGCTTTCGCTTTCTTTCAAGAACCCTAATCTTGGTTTTGAATCCAATTCAGATGCAAGGCCTAGGTTTCGAAATTCAATCAGACTCCTTTTCCTAGGTTTTGAATTACTCTTTGAACAATCTTTAGGCTTTTCGAATTTTGATATATGACTCTTTTTTTTGAAAATTAAAGACTAGACTCTCTAAGAACCCTAAAACACAGAAACTTAAAAGACCTAAATTAACAAACCCTAGAAAGACAAAGTAGATAAAAATTACCTTGTAGCAAGGCTCTGATACCAAATGATGCGGACCCTTAGCAACGATGGCAGCAAACCCAACGTATAACAATGGTAGAGAACTCCTTGAAACTTGATAATCACCTCCTAAGGAACCCAACGCCTATAAAGAGACGCGAACTCACTATGATTGAAGGATTTAGTTGGTAAGAAGAAGGAAAACGCCACAACTCTCGTTGATAAGTAAACCTAATTCTTGATGCAAAGAAAGAATTAAAGAATCCACTCTAATCTCTCTTACACAAAAATTCACAAGAAGAACTTGTAGAAGAATTCAAAAATCTTTAATAATAATATGTCAAAAAAAAGTCCCCTTACAAGAAAAATAAGGCCCTATTTATACTAAAAGGCACACATAAATCCGAAACCCTAATTCTAATGGAAAAAGGAAAGCTACAAAGTCAAAATCCTGACCCATTAAGGAAAATACAAAGTATGGAAACAAAATCCTAATCCACTAAGGAAAATATAAAGTATGGAAACAAAATCCTAATCCACTAAGGAAAACATAAAGTATGGAAACAGCCAAACTAAATCCCTTCAACATAAGAACACGCCTCACACTATTTGGGCTGTCCATGGGCCTTAAATTACTTCCCAAGGCTTTATATGAACCCCCATGGACCTTTCTTGCACGTTGGACCTCTTTAACTAGCCTTTAGCTTCCACACTAAGCATCATAATCAGCTTTGGTGTGCCTTCTTCAAGCTCTATTGTGCACTTTTCCATTGCCATTTCAATCACTTCCTTTGAAATTTGATCTTGAATATGCAATCCCATAGCTGCTCCAAACTTCTTAGCTCTGCTCCTAGTCAATGGCCCATTTGGAAGCACCAATGGATCCTTACCTCTTGGCTGGTTCGTATCAACTTAGGTACAAAGAGAACTTGATTTCTATATCTGATCTTGACAATCCTTTGCCTAGTTGTGTTAGTTCTCTTTTACAGGAATTTAAAGATGTATTTCCAGAAGATGTGCCTAAGGGTTTACCACCTTTAAGAGGGATTAAGCATCAAATTGAATTCATTCCAGGCTCAACAATTCCTAACTGACTAGCTTATAGAAGTAATCTGGAGGAGACCAAGGAACTTCAAAGGCAGGTGGAGGAGTTGCTAGCAAAGGGAGATGTGCGTGAAAGTCTTAGTTCATGTGCTATTTCAGTTTTATTAGTTCCAAAAAAGGATGGATCATGGAGAATGTGTGTAGGCTGCCGAGCAATTAATAAAATCACGGTGAAGTATAAACATCCAATTCCTAGACTTGATGATATGCTTGATGAGTTGAGTGGTTCTTGCATTTTTACTAAGATTGATTTGAAAAGTGGTTACCAGCCTCTGTATGCAATTAGGGTTTTAGCATTTAATCAAACAAGATAAAACAAATCTGTTGATACCTGCATTGTTGGCTCCACCAAGTTAAATTTGTTGAATCACGCCTATTGCTTGATTTATTGAAAAGCCTAAATCAACTAGTTTCTTGGCTGGTTTAATCAATCCAAAGATTACGTATGATATTCAGAGATTGGCTATTGTCTCTGACTTTAGTTTTTGCTTCTGTTTCACTTTTGTTTATGATTTGCTAATTGTAGCCATATCTTTCTGTTTCTTATTAATTCAAGGTGGCTACTGTGTTCCTAAAAGGTGGCTCCTCATTTCTCTGTTTAATTTCCTAAAGGTCATTGCTAAAATATGGTTTTAAATTCTTAAAAGGTGGCTACTATTTGACAAAACTTGGTTGCTTAATTACAAATTATGGTCATCTTTTCATTTTTGGTTGATTTTATATTTATAGGCAATAATTAAGGTAAACCTTGGCTGATCAAACCCTAATCCTATTAGAAAAGTCCTCTGCTTTTTCGAGTCTTTTGTATTTTATCATAACTAGTCATTTGACCTTGAATTAAAAACCAAATTAGACTAGAATAAGGGCTTGGGCATGCCCAAATAGATATGAATGTGCTCATGTTGAATTTAGACATGTCCAATTCGACATGAGTGTGTGCATGTTGAATTGGACATGTCCAAATTTGATATGAGCATGACACATGTCAAATTAAGATGGTCCACCCCTTTTAAATTAGACTAGGGTTGATTTGGCTTTTTAAAATTGGATCAGATTTATTCAAGCTTTTAAAATTGGAATGGACAAGTTTTAAGATTTTTAAAATTGGATTGGGCTTAATTTGGGCCTCTTACTTAGAATTAAACTTATTCAGGGCCAAAATTAAGGATCTACATCTTTGCCCTCTGCATAAACTATCTGGACCTTTAGTAAAAGAGAGTGAAAAGCAATGATATAACTTCTGAAACTTGCATTAAGTATCTGTAAGACCAAAACACAGCGACAACAAACAAAATTCATGAATACCAAATATTGGGTATCGACATCTAACCATTGAACGACTCTAATATTTCAATGGATTATTGGGCAACTCTAATATCCCAATGGGTTCATAAAAATTCATGTAAAACATGACTCATAAGTCTCATGAATGTACTTGGTGCATTAGCTAGGCAAAAAGGCATGACTAGCCATTCATACAACCCATATTTAGTTTTAAAAGTGGTTTTCCATTCATCACTAGATTGCATCCTATTTAGTGATAACCACTCTTAGGGTCAATCTTAGTAAACATGCATGCACCACTTAGTTCTTTTAGCATATCATCAAGTCTAGGGATAGAATATCTATACTTTATAGTGATTTTATTAATAGTTTTGCAATCACCACACATCCTCTAAATACCTTCCTTCTTAGGAACAATTAGTACAGGTACAACACATGGGCTCCAGCTCTTTCTAATGTCTCCATTCTCCATTAGCTTTTCCACTTGCCTTTGAAGTTCCTTAATTTCCTTTGGATTACTCCTATAGGTTGGTCTATTAGGAATTGGAGCTCCCAGTATGAGGTTAATCTTATGATCGATCCCTCTCAAGGTTGGTAATCCCTTTAGCATCTCCTCAGAAAATACATCCTCAAAATCCTATAATAAAGAAATAACATTACTAGGTAAAGTGTCAATATCTGAAATATTAAGAAAATTCTTTTTATACATAAGTGTAATGAGAGATCTTTGTGTATTAAAAATACTCTTAAGTTATCTTTCTTTTGCATAAAAGTTCTGTTTTCTTTTGCTCTCAGCTATTTCTTTTCCCTCAAACTCTTATCTTTCTTTTGAGCTTTCTCCCTTCTCATTAATTTTAATTTTATTTTCTCTTTCTTTTCCCTCCTTTCTTTTGTATTTTTCATCTCTTTCTTACTTTTTTCACTCTCACTTTTACTTTCCTTTTCTCTCACCTTTTTTTTTGTATTTTTTCTTCATACACTTCCTTAGGTGGTAGAGGAACTAAAGTGATCTGCTTCCCATCCTTCTTGAAGGTATAGTGGTTAGTATATCTATTATATGTTACTCTCCTATTATATTGCCATGACCTTCCCAACAAAAGGTGTCCAGCTTACATAGGCACTACATCAAATAATATATCATCTCAATACTTGCTTATCTTGAAAGCCAAAGCACTGGCTTCATTACCTTAATTTCTCCACAATCATTGAGCCACTTCAACTTATAAGGTTGTGGATGCTTGATAGTATGTAGACCAATTTTCTTTACTAGGGTGGTACTAGCAATATTTATCACACTACCTCCATTTATGATCATCACACATTCTATCCTCCACTTCGCATCTTGTATGAAAAAGGCTTTCTCTTTGGTCAATTTCCTCATGATATCCTTGCAAGTTCAGGGCTCTTCTAACTACAAGAGCTCTTCCACTCTTTGCTATGGTGAGATCTTCATCCTCACTAATTTATTCTTTAGATTTCTCCATTTTCTCTCCCTTTTATTCATCACTGGTTGAAAAGTATTCCCCATCAATCACGTATATCTTGTAACACCTTTATATCATATATACACATAATACACTTAAAACATTATATATAAAATATGCATATACAGTATGAGAATGTCACAGTTCCATTTTTATAAACATTCCCATTTTCATAATAAAAATATTTTAAAATCATAACATACTTAAAAGATAAATAGAAAGATAGATTAATGTTTAAAAAAACAAAAAAAAACTACTTATTTTATATTAAAAATCTCTGGAAAAAAAAATTCGCTAGAGTTCTGTTTGTATTTTGAACAATCTCAAAATTTCAATTTACATAACCTGCAATGCAATACACTCCCAAATATCCTTTTAATACATACATTTCTCCAAAATGGCCTAACGACCCAAATCAACCAATATTTCAGAAAAATATTCAAACATTTTTAGATATTAACATATATATATCCCTTTTTCAACTTCCGACATGTAACCTAAAAGAAGAATTTTTATAATTTACATCATGTCCACATTTATAGATATAATGTACATACTTTACAAAATATCAAAACAAAGTTTAAAATATTTACATAAGATTCAAATGGCTCTGGTTCGTGGTGATCTCCAAAATGACCACTACAACCTAAACCTAGTGTGGTCTAGCAGCACTATTTGGAATCTCCAGATCAACCTTGTCACCTGCGCGATGAATTTTAACCGTGCTAAGCATATTGCTCAATAGTATATAATTTGGTATAAATGAACAAAAAATGATGTTATATATGTGATATCATAACATAAAGTATATCTCAATGCCAAGCAATATATATATACATATAATTTATTAACACACCAATCATCCATACATATGCAATGGGCCCATATAACCCTATATACTATTCTAATTCCAGAACTATTATCTTGGGCTATCTCATTCATTTGTGACACCAGTATGTCTAACTCGAAGGCATCATGCTATCAGTGACACTAGTGTGTCTCGCCCGAAGGCGTCATACTATCAAATAATAATATTCTAGAATCAGACTGTATATAAGGCAACATACAATCATATTTCATTATCTACTACTCATAATCAATATCATTTTCTCATACATTATAAATGTAGCTTATTTTACATCCTAATGCAATATTTGTACTTTTCTAATTTTTTTTATATCATCACTTTTATTCATTTTTAAAGGCCATATTATACAACATTAATTCAAAACAAGCATTATTACTTCAAACAAGCATTATTACTTCAAACAATGAAATATTAATCAAGTATCATAACATATTTTTCATATTCAATGTGTTATGACTAAAAACAATGCAATCAATGTTATTAAATGCCAAATTATGTACATACCTCTTTAATACACAAAAAGTGAGCCAAAGCTCCATTTCACTTCAAAATTCCTTATCACTCTTCACTACTAGGTTGGTGCAATGACTATTTACTCAATACCTACTCAAAATGTGAATGTATACCATATATTAGAATCACATTTTAAGGTGTTTAAAGCATAGGACATACATTAAAATAGATTCCACCATTTTTCTCTTTTCTTAGCCATATGTACTTTAACATTAGAACTACAATTCAATCAATTCCCAAATGAGTTTTAAGCTCAAACATGTCTATAACATCATATTTTAAGATAGTTCAAGCAATTAAACTCAATTTAGAAAACATTCCTTGCAAAACCCTAAAATGTGCCTTAAGCTTCTTCAATTCTAATTCTTCATTCCAACCCATTCCGAATATTAATCTAAGCTCATTTCCATCATTTAAATAAATTTTATAACATGATTTATACAATAAAATCAAATAAACATCCATGCTTTAAGAATACTTTTCCAAAACCCTAAATTCAACACTACTTCTCCCAAACTCCATCTAAACTTGATCAAATCCATCATTTAACTATATAATCCTTGTTTAAGTACCAAAACAACATCTTTTATACCCATTTGAACAATTAAAACACATAATTACAAAATCCCAAATCACACATAACCCTAAATAACATTCTTCATCCAAACTTCAACTTAACCCAAACTAATCAACTATCTAACCAAAAAATCATTGTTTACTCATCAAATAAACATCATTTCTACCCATTCAAGCAATTAAATCATGCTTATACAAAAACCCAAACAACACATTTTTCATAACTTCATACTTACTTGAAAATTTAAGTAAAAAACTTACTAATTTATGAAGAAATCACCAAAACTTCACTTGTTTCCTTGAAATCTCTTAGAAATTTGGTGTTGGTGAAGATGAGAGCTCACTCCCTTTCTCATCCATGGTGGCTGAACCTTGAAGGAAGAAGAAGAAGGTGAATAGTTTCTAATTTCCTTTCTTATTTTACTAACCACTCATATATATATATGAATAATATTTTATTATTTCAATTAATTATTTATTTATTTATTTTAAAAATACCAATATTCTTCTTCCATTCAAAAAGATTTTCATTTAAAATTATTTTATTAATTTTTAAATTTTACAAAATATATTTATGAAATTGCCCTTTTATTATTCATATTTTTGTCTTATTCTCTCTTATTTTTAATTTTATATATCATACATATATATTCAATATATACCTTACATATACAATTTATATTTCACTTCTAACCCTTCAATTATCCCTCAAATTTATTTATTTATTTAATTTTAATTTAATTTTCATAAATTAATAGATATTACATATCGTCCTTTGATTGGGGCACTCCCTCTTATATTGACCTATTCCACCACATTTTAAACATTTTGTCTTAGAGGTAGATTCAGCCTTACCCTTATCCTTACTAGTTTTAGGAAGTTTAGGAGCATCCTTATGGTCAATCATTGGTTTGTATGAGGAAGCCTTGTCTTCTCTCTTCTAAGAAAGCCTAAATGATGAAGTCATTGTTAGATATCGACTTGAACTACTCTTCCTCTGATGCGGCCAGCCAAGCACTTCCCAAGTGGACACCCATTCTGGTACTGACCCTGCACAAGCATGGCTGGGCCAAACACTTCCCAGAAGGTTACCCTTCCTGGTACTGACCCTGCACCAACACGGCTTCCCAGAAGGTCACCCATCCTGGTACTGACCCTGCACCAGCACGCTTAACCGGAAAGAACGCTAACCATTTCTACCAAAAGCTTAAGCTGTCAGCAGAGGCGCACCCATTTCTTTTATTTGGATCAAACATGGGCTCACTAGTCTCTTTCGACTATATGTGCCACCTTTATCGAACCTGATCCACAATCCTCCAAACCCTCGGACATATCATTCCCTCCCTCTTTAAGGAAGTTCATCCTCGAACTTGGAGCAGTGGGACCAGACCCGATAATAGGCTCTGATACCAAATGATGCGGAACCTCCAAGAATAAGCCTGAGAACTCCTTGATTTCGAACCCCCACAGCATTAACTTGAAAACCCCTAGTCGAATTCGGCACAACCTCCAAGGATTAGGTTAGATTTCAAATTACCTTGAATTGATCACAAACCTAAGATTTTGAAACAAACTAGTTCCTAAACCCCAGAATCGAAACACTCCACAAGAAAAGTTGATCAAACTACTTGAATGTTTCTAAGCATGCATTCTACTCAAGAACACAAAGATAAAAGCAAATTCGGCTTTTAGGTTAATAATTTGTCAAAAACTAAAACTGATGTCTTACAACCCTAAATGAGATATAAATAGCTAAACCTTAATTAGGGTTATTAAGTAGCATTTGGTTTTCTAATCAAAGTTTAAGAAATAATAAAGTAAACAAAGTTCTAATTTAATACAAAACAATTAGGGCCCTTACTTTTTAAATAAGCATAACTAGTGGGCCTTAATACATATTAATTACAAGCCTCATTCGTGAATTTCAACTTGTAGCAAGTTGTAATTGACTTCCTTTGGTCTTGTCTCCAAGCTTGTAATTCCTTACAAACCATAGTTAGCCAAATTCACCAAATCTTGCAAATGGCAAATTAGTGCTTGCTGAATCTTTTTGGCTCACGATCTAGTTATAGGACTTTGTGGTAGAATAATTGGATTGATGATCTCTTCAACTTGTTCCTCACGTCCTAACTCTTACTCATCCTTGCGGTGTGCTGGTTGTTCCACAACATTTCCCCTCTCCTCAAAAGGATTCGTCCTCGAATCAAAAGCATCACCTACATCAAAAGGACTTAAATCAGCAACATTAAACGAAGCACTTACATTATACTCACCTGGAAAATCCACTTTATATGCATTGTCATTAATCCTTTCAAGTATCTGAAAAGGACCATCTCCTCGTGGATTGAACTTGCACTTTCTTTGGTGTGGAAACCGTTCTTTGCGAAAATGAACCCAAACCCAATCACCAGGCTGAAAAATCATTGGCTTCCTTCCTTTATTCACTTGAGAAGCTACTTTAGCATTTTGCCTTTCAGTCCTTTCCTTAACCTGTTTATGTAACTTCTTCACAAAATCTGCCTTTGAGCTTCGCGACAACACATCAGCCACTACATTCTCTTTACCTCGCTTGTATTTAATCACATATGGAAATGTTTCTATGAATTCCACCCATTTGGCATGTCTAAGATTCAACTTATCTTGACCTTTCAAATGCTTTAAACTTTCATGATCAGTATGTATCACAAACTCTTTTGACCACAAATAATGCTGCCATGTATGCAAAGCTCAAAACAATGCATATAACTCCTTATCATATGTCGGATACTTCAAAGCCGCTCCACTTAGTTTTTCGCTAAAGTACATCAATGGCCTTTGATCCTGTATCAAAACAGCTCCAATTCCTATGCCACTTACATCACATTCAATCTCAAAAGTCTTATCAAAATTAGGCAAAGCAAGCAAGGGTGCATTACACAATTTATCCTTAAGTTCATTAAATGCATGTTCTTGTGCATCTCCCCAAACAAAATCGACATTTTTCTTAACTAACTCATTCAAAGGTGCAGCTATAGTACTGAAATTTCTAATGAATCTCCTATAGAAACTAGCAAGTCCATGAAAACTCCTCACCTCACTAGCATTCTTAGGTTTCGGCCAGTCCCTAATAGCCTTTACCTTTTCCTCATTAACCTTAATACCTTGACTAGACACCACAAAACCAAGAAAATGAACCTTATCCATGCAAAAACTACACTTCTTAAGGTTACCATACAACTTCTCACGCCTAAGAATGTCTAACACAAGACGCACATGTTTGACATGATCATCCAAACACTTAGAGTAAACAAGAATATCATCAAAGTAAACAACAACAAATTTACCCAAGTGCTCACGCAACACATGATTCATCAAACGCATGAATGTGCTAGGTGCATTAGTAAGACCAAACGGCATAACCAACCACTCATACAGCCCATATTTAGTCTTAAATGATGTTTTCCACTCATCACCCACACTCATTCGAATTTGATAATAACCAGATTTCAAATCAATTTTTGACGCGGATCCTTAGCAACGATGGCAGCAAACCCAACGTATAACAATGGTAGAGAACTCCTTGAAACTTGATAATCACCTCCTAAGGAACCCAACGCCTATAAAGAGACTCGAACCCACTATGATTGAAGGATTTAGTTGGTAAGAAGAAGGAAAACGCCACAAATCTTGTTGATAAGTAAACCTAATTCTTGATGCAAAGAAATAATTAAAGAATCCACTCTAATCTCTCTCACACGAAAATTCACAAGAAGAACTTGTAGAAGAATTCGAAAATTTTTATTAATTGTTGTCTGAAATTTGGCCTAATAGTGCCCTTAAATAAGGGTTACAAAATTCCTAATTGCTTATGGAAAACTAAAACATTCCTAATTGCATAAGGAAAACATTCCTAATTGCATAAGGAAAACATAAAGTATGGAAACAAAATCCTAATCCACTAAGGAAAATATAAAGTATGGAAACAAAATCCTAATCCAATAAAGAAAATATAAAGTATGGAAACAACCAAACTAATCCCTTCAACATAAGAAACGCCCCACACTATTTGGGCTATCCATGGGCCTTAAATTACTTCCCAAGGCTTTATATGAACCCCCATGGACCTTTCTTACACGTTGGACCTTTCTTTAGCTAGCCTTTAGCTTCCACACTAAGCATCATAATCAGCTTTGGTGTGCCTTCTTCAAGCTCTATCTCCATCTTCTTGAATGATAATTCTTGAAACTCTTTGGAAATCTCTTCTTGAATATGCAAAGTGATGTGATCCCACATCGGCCGTGTAAGGAGTTCCTGGCTACTATATAAGCATGGGCTAAACCTCCACTCTTGAGCTAGCTTTTGTGGTGGAGTTAGGGTCCTTGCTCGTATCAGTTGGTATCAGAGCCAACCTTGCACGCACCGGTGTGGTCCTTGTCCCTTCGTTCCTTGGCTCGGGTGCGGGTTAACGAGTGAGTTGGCACAAGCGACTCGTGTGTGGACTGCGGGTAAACGATTGAGTTGGCACGAGCACGAGGACGTGCAGTCTAAAGAAGGGGAGGATGATGTGATCCCACATCGGCCGTGTAAGGAGTTCCTGGCTACTATATAAGCATGGGCTAAACCTCCACTCTTGAGCTAGCTTTTGTGGTGGAGTTAGGGTCCTTGCTCGTATCAGTGGTCCTTGCTCGTATCAGTTGGTATCAGAGCCAACCTTGCACGCACCGGTGTGGTCCTTGTCCCTTCGTTCCTTGGCTCGGGTGCGGGTTAACGAGTGAGTTGGCACAAGCGACTCGTGTGTGGACTGCGGGTAAACGATTGAGTTGGCACGAGCACGAGGACGTGCAGTCTAAAGAAGGGGAGGATGATGTGATCCCACATCGGCCGTGTAAGGAGTTCCTGGCTACTATATAAGCATGGGCTAAACCTCCACTCTTGAGCTAGCTTTTGTGGTGGAGTTAGGGTCCTTGCTCGTATCAGTTGGTATCAGAGCTAACCTTGCACACACCGGTGTGGTCCTTGTCCCTTCGTTCCTTGGCTCGGGTGCGGGTTAACGAGTGAGTTGGCACAAGCGACTCGTGTGTGGACTGCGGGTAAACGATTGAGTTGGCACGAGCACGAGGACGTGCAGTCTAAAGAAGGGGAGGATGATGTGATCCCACATCGGCCGTGTAAGGAGTTCCTGGCTACTATATAAGCATGGGCTAAACCTCCACTCTTGAGCTAGCTTTTGTGGTGGAGTTAGGGTCCTTGCTCGTATCACAAAGCCATACTAGCTTGATATCTCTTTGCCTTGCTCCTAGTGATTGGTCCACTTGCTATCTTCAAGGGATCCTTTCTTGCATCATTCTCCCCTCTTCAAAAAGATTTGTCCTCAAATCTGCATCATCAAAAGGAGAAAGATCACTTACATTGAAAGTAGCACTAACATTATACGTACATGGTAAGTCGATCTTGTAGGCATTGTCATTAATCTTCTCCAGCACTTGGAATGGGCCATCTTCCCTTGCTTGCAACTTGTTCTTCCTTTGGTTAGGAAACCTCTCTTTTCGAAAATGCACCCAAACCCAATCTCCTACTTGAAACTTCATCTCATGTCTCCCTCTATTTGCAGAATCAGCATATCTCTTGCTCCTTTTCTCAATATTCGTCCTTGCTTTCTCATGCATCTTTTTCACTAATTTAGCTTTCTTCTCACCATCTAAACTAACAAGCTCATCAGAAGGTAAAGAAACAAGATCCAAAACTGTTAGTGGGTTAAACCATAAACAAGCTCAAAAGGAGATTATCCTATAGAAGAATGAATAGCACGATTATAAGCAAACTCAATAAATGGCAAACAATCTTCCCAAGAACTCAAATTTTTACCCACTAAAGCTCTTAACATGGTACCTAAAGTTCTGTTTACTACTTCTGTTTGTCCATCCGTTTGAGGATGACAAGTGGTGGAAAATAACAACTTGGTACCTAACTTTCCCCAAAGTACACGCCAAAAGTGAGACAAAAACTTGGTGTCTCTATAAGAAACTATGGATTTTGGTATCCCATGAATTTGAACCACCTCCCTAAAGAAGAGTTCGACCACTAAACTAGCATCATCACTCTTATGACATGGGATAAAGTGTGCCATCTTACTAAACCTATCAACAACCACAAATATGCTATGTCTCCCCCTCTTAGTCCTTGGTAATCCTAAAACAAAGTCCATACTAATGTCCATCCAAGGAGAACTAGGAATGGGTAATGGCATATACAAACCATGAGGCATAGACTTAGACTTAGCTTGCCTACAAGCCAAACAAGCCTTACAAATCTGAATTACATCCCTTTTCATATTCAGCCAATAAAAGTGTTCATTTAGCATGTCTAAAGTCTTATCAACTCCAAAATGCCTCCATCAAACCCCCAAAATGTGATTCTAATACTAGCAAATCTCTCATAGAACATCTAGGCATGCATAATTTCGAACCCTTAAATAAAAACCCATCATGTCTATAGAAAGAATTAAAAGCACCATGCTCACAAGCATCATAAACATTGCCAAAATCAGAATCACCAATATATAAGTCCTTTATACATTCAAATCCAAGCAATTTAGTACTCAAAACATTAAGTAAAGCGTACCTCCTTGAAAGTGCATCTGCCACTACATTGTCTTTACCTTGCTTGTATTTGATCACATAAGGAAACTTCTCAATCTTCACAACCCATTTTGCAGGTCTTTTATTCAACTTGCCTTGCCCTCTCAAATGCTTCAATGATTCATGGTCTGAATGGATCACGAATACCTTGGGCAGCAAATAATGCTCCCATACTTCCAATGCTCTTACCAAAGCATATAGCTCCTTGTCATAAGTTGAATAATTCAGCTTTGCTCCATTAAGCTTTTCACTAAAGTATGCAATGGGCTTCTTCTCTTGCATCAAAACAGCTCCAATACCTACACCAGAAGCATCACATTCAATTTCAAAAGTAGAATCAAAGTTAGGTAAAGCTAAAATGGGTGTAGTAGAAAGCTTCTCTTTCAAAGCATCAAATGCTTCTTGTTGCTCCTTGCCCCAAATGAATCCCACTTCTTTCTTGATTATGCTAGTCAAGGGGGCTGCCAATGTAGAGAAATTAGGGACAAATCTCCTATAGAAGCTTGCCAATCCGTGAAAACTCCTCACTTCTGTCACACTTGAAGGATTCGGCCACTCTTGGATACCTTTCACCTTCTCTTGATCAACTTCAATTCCCTGCATACTTACAACAAAACCAAGAAAAACAACCCTATCTAGACAAAAAGAACACTTCTTAAGCTTAGGATAAAGGTTTTGCTCCCTAAGGATTTTAAGCACTTTCTTCTTAAGCTTAGGATAAAGGTTTTGCTCCCTAAGGATTTCAAGCACTTTCCTAACATGTTCAACATGTTCTTCCTCAGTTTTGCTATAAATTAGAATATCATCAAAGTAAACTACCACAAACTTACCTAAATAAGCTCTCAAAACATGGTTCATTAATCTCATAAAAGTACTAGGTGCATTAGATAAACCAAAAGGCATAACTAACCATTAATACAAACCATATTTTGTTTTGAAGGCAGTCTTCCATTCATCTCCAGGCTTCATGCAAATTTGATGATAACCACTCATAAGATCAATCTTTGTGAAATATTTTGCCCCATGCAATTCGTCCAACATGTCATCAAGTCTAGGAATGGGATGTCTATACTTCACAGTAATCTTGTTCACAGCCCTACAATCAACACGCATCCTCCAAGAACCATCTTTCTTGGGTACTAATAAGACTGGAATGGCACAAGGACTAAGGCTCTCGCGAACCAAGCCTTTCTCCAAAAGCTCTTCAACTTGTCATTGCATCTCTTTTGTCTCTATAGGATTGCTTCTATATGCTGGCCGGTTTGGAATTGTAGAACTGGGTATGAAGTCAATTTGATGTTCAATCCCTCTTAATGGTGGCAAACCACTAGGAAGGTCTTCAGGAAACACATCCTTAAAATCCTGCAACAAAGACACAAAACTAGAAGGTAAAGAATCAAGAGATTCTTCACTGTCAGCAAGTAACAATTCTTTAAACATAATAATGAGTACAGGCTGCCCTACATCTATCTCTCTTGCTCTTGCATAAAAAGTATGTTTTGCTTTTTCTCCTTGCTTATTTTCTCTCACCAATGGGCCATTTATTTGTTTGCTTACTTTCTTTTGACTCTCGGCCTCTTTTCCCTTTCCGCACTCACTCACTTTATTATTTTCTCTCTCCCTACCCTTAGAATTACCCTTGGGTGTTGAAGAAACATCATTGGCCGAATTTGAACCCCCTTTGTTCATGTTGGCCAAAACTTCTTTCTCCCTCTCTAGCATCCTCTTTTGATCTTTATACACCTCTTGAGGTGATAATGGTGCTAGAACAACCTTCTTTCCTTCATAAGTAAAGGTATAGTTATTAGAAAAGCCATCATGTTGTGCCCTTCTATCATGCTGCCATGGTCTTCCTAATAGCAAATGTCCAGCTTTCATTGGAACTACATCACACAAAACCTCATCTTTATACCACCCATTGGAGAATGGTACCTTGACTTGCTTCAACACTTTTACTTCCCTAGCGTCATTGAACCATTGCAACTTGTAAGGATTGGGATGTTTAAAACAAGGTAACCCCAATTTATCCACCATTATGGTACTAGCAGCATTGGTACAACTTCCACCATCAGTGATAAGTGTACAAACCTTACCATTCACCAAACACCTAGAGTGGAAAAGATTCTCCCTTTGATCCAAGCCTTCTTCCTTGACTTGAATATTCAAGGCTCTTCTAGTAACAAGCATCTCTCCATGTTCAGCATTCAAGACTTGATTCTCCCAAGCCTCTTCATCATAGCAACGATGGCAGCAAACCCAACGTATAACAATGGTAGAGAATTCCTTGAAACTTGATAATCACCTACTAAGGAACCCAACACCTATAAAGAGACGCGAACTCACTATGATTGAAGGATTTAGTTGGTAAGAAGAAGGAAAACGCCACAACTTTTGTTGATAAGTAAACCTAATTCTTGATGCAAAGAAAGAATTAAAGAATCCACTCTAATCTCTCTCACATGAAAATTCACAAGAAGAAATTGTAGAAGAATTCGAAAATTTTTATTAATTGTTGTTTTTGAAATTCGGCATAATAGTGCCCTTAAATAAGGGTTACAAAATTCCTAATTGCATATGGAAAATTAAGACTAAAACATTCCTAATTGCATAAGGAAAACATTCCTAATTGCATAAGGAAAACATTAAGTATGGAAACAAAATCCTAATCCACTAAGGAAAATATAAAGGCCCTTCTAGTAACAAGTTCCACCATCAATGATAAGTGTACAAACCTTACCATTCACCAAACACCTAGAGTGGAAAAGATTCTCCCTTTGATCCAAGCCTTCTTCCTTGACTTGAATATTCAAGGCTCTTATAGTAACAAGCATCTTTCCATGTTCAGCATTCAAGACTTGATTCCCCCAAGCTTCTTCATCATATTCGGCCCTATCACCACATTCGGCCTCCTCTTCTTCTTCATGTTCAGATTCTGATTCAATTTTCCCTTCATGGGTTGCAATCATCACCCTCTTATTCGGACATTGAGAAGCAATGTGTCCGCTTCCCAAACACTTGTAGCATTTAATTTCCCTACTTGTAGTAGGTCTACAAGGTGTTTCCTTGGCTGTTTTTGCATCCCCATCATTTGGCTTCTTGAAATTAGGATTGTAGGAAGAATTCTTTTGTAAAAAACCCTTGTAATCCTCTTTGTAGGAACCTCCACTCGAACTTGAACCCTTGAAGTTTGAAAAATTTCCACTAGCTTTATTTAGAGTAGCCAGTTTTCGAAATAGCTTTATTCTTCAATCTTCTCTCTATCTTCATGGCCTTTTGAACTAACTCTTCCATTGTGTTGAATTCATACATCTCCAATTCATTGGCTATGTTCAAATTCAATCCCCCAAGAAATCGTGACATCTTCTTGTCTTAACCTTAGTCAATATTTGCCCTAGCCATGATCATCTCCATCTCTTTGTGGTACTCTTCCACACTTCTTCCACCTTGAACTAGTCTTGCTAGTCGATTGTACAAATCCCGAATGTAGTGAGATAGTACAAATTGGCTTCTCATTAGTTCTTTCAAGGTTGACCATTCAGGAATAGGCCTCATACCTTTCCCTCTTCTATTAGCTTTCAATTGATCCCACCAAAAGGTAGCATACCCTTTGAACTCTACAGCTGCCAAAACTGATTTCTTCTCTTCGGTGTAGTTATGGCATTCGAAAATCTGCTCAACTTTCCTCTCCCATTCTATGAACTCTTCTGCATTGTTCTTCCCTTCAAAGGAAGGAATCTTCATCTTGATGGAAGTAAGGTCACCATCAGTGGTAGGTTGATTTCCACTTTCATCTTCATCTTCTACCCTTTCGGCTGCTTCTAGGGCTTCAAGATTTCCTTGCCCTTCTCTCCTAAGCACTCTTCTAGCTCGCATTATGGGATTTGGATGTGTGGCTGGCTGCCCTTGTTGCACTTGCTGAATTTGTTGTGCTTGTCGTGCTGCATTCTCTAGCAATCTAGTATCCATCATCTCCATTCGACCAAGCATTGCTGCCAAAGTTTCATTAAGCCTAGCTAAGCTTTCAGCCATAGCTCCTTCTTTGCTAGTCTCTTCTCCTTTTCCAGCCATGTTAACAAACAAACAAACTCAAAGAAACAAGATTAGCAATAATTGAAATTCACTCAAGTGTTTAGAATTACCTCACTTTTCTTGTCTTCCTTGATTGCACTTCAGGACCAAGCTCACCAACCAACAATTGTCAAGTCGTTCAAGAAACCAGAACCTAAATCCTAGAACTAGATAGAAAACAAGACAAGTATTCGGAGGCAATGCAATGTAATTTACACTTGTAGCAAGGCTCTGACACCAAATAACACGGACCCTTAGCAACGATGGCAGCAAACCCAACGTATAACAATGGTAGAGAACTCCTTGAAACTTGATAATCACCTCCTAAGGAACCCAACACCTATAAAGAGACGCGAACTCACTATGATTGAAGGATTTAGTTGGTAAGAAGAAGGAAAATGCCACAACTCTTGTTGATAAGTAAACCTAATTCTTGATGCAAAGAAAGAATTAAAGAATCCACTCTAATCTCTCTCACACGAAAATTCACAAGAAGAACTTATAGAAGAATTCGAAAATTTTTATTAATTGTTGTCTGAAATTCGGCCTAATAGTGCCCTTAAATAAAGGTTACAAATTTCCTAATTGCATATGGAAAACTAAAACATTCCTAATTGCATAAGGAAATCATTCCTAATTGCATAAGGAAAACATAAAGTATGGAAACAAAATCCTAATCCACTAAGGAAAATATAAAGTATGGAAACAACATCCTAATCCACTAAGGAAAATATAAAGTATGGAAACAAAATCCTAATCCAATAAGGAAAATATTAAGTATGGAAACAACCAAACTAATCTCTTCAACATAAGAAACGCCCCACACTATTTGGGCTGTCCATGGGCCTTAAATTACTTTCCAAGGCTTTATATGAACCCCCATGGACCGTTCTTGCACATTGGACCTTTCTTTAGCTAGCCTTTAGCTTCCACACTAAGCATCATAATCAGCTTTGGTGTGCCTTCTTCAAGCTCTATCTCCATCTTCTTGAATGATAATTCTTGAAGCTCTTTGGAAATCTCTTCTTGAATATGCAAAGCCATACTAGCTTGATATCTCTTTGCCTTGCTCCTAGTAATTGGTCCACTTGCTAGCTTCAAGGGATCCTTTCTTGCATCAATTTTCGTGAACAAACAAGAACCATGTAACTCATCAAGCATATCATCTAGTCTAAAAATAGGATGATGATACTTTACAGTGATTTTATTGATGGCTCTGCAATCCACGCACATCCTTCACGTCCCATCCTTCTTTGGCACAAGAATGACAGGAACCGAACAAGGACTCAAACTTTCCCTCACGTATCCCTTAGCTAGCAATTCCTCCACTTGCTTTTGTATCTCCTTTGTCTCGAAAGGATTAGCTCGATACGTTGGCCTATTGGGAATGGAAGCTCCCGGAATGAAATCAATTTGATGCTCTATGCCTCTGATTGCCTCTGAAATCAAGAAAGGTCCAACGTGCAAGAAAGGTCCATGGGGGTTCATATAAAGCCTTGGGAAGTAATTTAAGGCCCATGGATAGCCCAAATAGTGTGGGGCGTGTTCTTATGTTAAAGGGATTTAGTTTGGTTGTTTCCATACTTTATATTTTCCTTAGTGAATTAGGATTTTGTTTCCATACTTTATATTTTCCTTAGTGGATTAGGATTTTATTTCCATACTTTATATTTTCCTTAGTGGATTAGGATTTTGTTTCCATACTTTATATTTTCCTTAATGGGTTAGGATTTTGACTTTGTAGCTTTCCTTTTCCCATTAGAATTAGGGTTTCAGATTTATGTGTGCCTTTTAGTATAAATAGGGCCTTATTTTTCTTGTAAGCGGACTTTTGACATATTATTATTAAAAATTTTCGAATTCTTCTACAAGTTCTTCTTGTGAATTTTCATGTGAGAGAGATTAGAGTGGATTCTTTAATTCTTTCTTTGCATCAAGAATTAGGTTTACTTATCAACGAGAGCTGTGGCATTTTCCTTCTTCTTACCAACTAAATCCTTCAATCATAGTGAGTTCGCATCTCTTTATAGGTGTTGGGTTCCTTAGGAGGTGATTATCAAGTTTAAAGGAGTTCTCTCCCATTGTTATACGTTGGGTTTGCTGCCATCGTTGCTAAGGGTCCGTGTCAGGTGAGGTTTTGTAGGCAGCCCCAATCGATCAACCAAGAGTGTACTTACCACATTGGTACAACTTCCACCATCCATAATCACAATACAAGCCTTGCCTTGAACGTGACACCTTGTATGGAACAAGTTGTCTCTTTGTTCTTCATGGTTTTTCTCCTTCAATTCCGTGTTAAGAGCACGCCTAGCAACCAGCAAGTCTCCCTTTATTGGTTCTTCAATGCTCCCATCACTACAACATTCCAAGTCTTGCTTTTCTCCATCTTCACTCTCATTGTCACCTTCTTTTTCATCAGTCACTACCTTACCATTTCTTACGGTCATAACTCTCTTGTTTGGACATTCCTTGCTGATATGTCCCACACCTTGGCACTTCCAACACTTAATATCTCGATTTTGCAGCTTAGGCTCTTCAAATTTGGATTTGTCTTTAGAACTTGTTTCGGCCTTTGCTTTCCCACTATCTTGACCAGCCTTGTTTCTGTCCTTGTAATCACGTCTTCCTTCCATATTCCAAGGAGAAATAGAATTAGAAACAGGTTTCGAATGATACCCTGATGGTCGTCTTCCTTGGAGTTGTTTTTCCACCTTGACGGTAATATGCACCATCTCTTCTAACTCCACATAAGGCTGCAAATCAACCTGATCAGCAATGTCCGAATTCAAACCAGCCAAGAAACGTGCCATAGTAGTCTCCATGTCTTCATCTATATTAGCTCTAGTCATTAACATTTCCATTTCTTTGTAGTAGTCATCAACACTTTTACTACCTTGTTTAAGAACCTGAAGTCTTTGTATAATTTCCCTATGGAAATGTCTAGGCACAAACCTCTTCCTCATGACTGATTTAAGATCAGCCCAAGTCTCAATTGGATACTCCAAATTCCTTCTTCTACTAGTCACTAATTGATCCCACCAAGCTATAGCATAATCTGTAAATTGAGTAACAATAAGCTTGACCTTCATTTCCTCAGTACATCGATGGCAATCAATTATGAGATCAACCTGCTTTTCCCATTGCAAATAAGCTTCTGGATCTGATTTACCACGAAAGTTAGGAATTTTCAGCTTGATGCATCCCAAGCTCCTATCAACGACTTCATCATCACCATGATTTCTACCATAGAAAGCATTATTATTCATCCTTCCTCTACCTCGACCAGTACCACGGTCTCCTCTACCTCCACCTCTATGTAGAGCTCCTCCAACCAGACTTGCATTATCATCCTCAAGCTCATTTTCATCTTCCAAATGTTCAGGCTGTTGCATTTGATTTCTGCCACCTCTTTGCCTCTCATTGCGCTCCGGTGTGGCTCTTTCAACATTTTGCAACCTCAAATCCCTGCGGTCCAATGTTTCTATTATGTTCTCCATAACACGGTATAAACGAGTAAATTTAGCTTGCTGCGCCTCACACAATCGAGTTGGATCAATTTGAACACCCCTGTCACTGTCATCTCGGCCAGACATTTTTCCTGCAATAAAAGGTTAGAACAGAACAAATAAAAGGCCTCACAACACTCCCTCATGTGTTTACACTCAATAGATGGGGTTGGTCACTCGTGTTCCACTCAATATAATGTATTCACTCACGGCTTAGCTCACACCTCTCAAGCTAATTTCTTTTATGTTCTTAGGTGAATCACACTTTATGAAACAAATCAAATAGTCTTCCGTGTGTAGTATCCCAAGTCTAAAATTTTGAATGAATCACTAATGCAATTCGAATCAAAACAGCCCCTCAATGGTGAAAATTTCGTGACCAAAAATTATATTGATTCTAACCTATCTAGATTCGACCCTTATCACCTTAATAACAAGGAGAATGAAAAAAAAAATTTGTTGAAGTGGTTTTATACTCTTTTTTTTTTGCTCTCTCTCACTATCTCTCTTGATGGGGGTGAAGATGAGGATCTGATTGTTAGCATACAACACCAAGGACCTGTTACTCGATCAATGGCAAGAAAACTTCAAGGATTAGTTCCAAACATCTATATGTTCTCAATACAATTGGAACATTAAGACTTGAAGAAAATAAGAGCAAAGAAGTTGTTTGGTTGCACGTGTCCAAATTGCAATCTACCCAAGAGGCCAATTGACCCAAAGGAGTTAGAATACATATTGGCATCTATCATTATACCTTTGGGAGCTAAATACATACCATTCACGTACCATTGGATGCCCATATATTAAGAGTGGCTGAAACTCACATTGGGAGTCAAAGATGCCTTTTAAAAGCTAGTGGGAGACAAGCTATATGGCTGCCCATGCCTTTTAAAAGCTAGTGGGAGACAAGCTATATGGCTGCCCATGCCTTTTAAAAGCTAGTGGGAGATAAGCTATATGGCTGCCCAATTTGTTTTATGTAACCACATCATTATATTTGTATTTTTCCATCATTTCACTTGTTTTATACTTTCTTTAAAGTCTTTAAAAACATATGTAATGGCAGACTTTGAACTTAATGAATATTCTGAGTTTTCTCTCCATTTTTGAGAGGTTTGAGAGGTTTTTAGCCTTCTTTTGAGTTCTGGTTAGAACTTGCATGAATTCCTTGCAAAAATAACCAAGTTTGCTAGGTCTTAACTTATATTCAAGGTTTTTCCTTCACAAGTTGGGGTTGGGTCTTGAATCTTTGGTTTCCAGCCATATAGCTTCAGTTTTACATCACAAGTTGGTGTTGGGTTGAAGGTGCTGGTTGGTGTTCTTATGTTTTGGAGACGATCCGTAGCTTGAGCTTCCTTAGGAATTAAATCCCAGCAAGGTAGGCTCACATCATTTGGTATCAGAGCTTAGGCTCTCCAAATCAGGTTTTTAGCATCATTCCTTCTTGTTTATGTCAAAAAAAATATTGTCTTCCTTTGAGTCATTTTTTGCCATTAGTTTAATTTCTACAAGATGTATGCTTTCTTGTTTCTTTGAGTCCTTCTTCCTTAATGTTGTTGCTGTATTAATTTTAAAAAAAAAAAGAAAGAAAGAAAGAACAGAAAAGAAAAGAAAAAAAAAAGAGGAAACAACAACTAATCTCTCAAATTTGCTAGTGGATTAGAAACTGAAGTTGGGTTTGCACATAACCAAATCTTCTCAAATTTTATATGCTTGTTTCAGATGCTAAACTTAGCTTGGAAATCAAATTTTAAGTTAAAATTCCTCCATTTGTCTAGTTATCCATATATTGCAGCCAATTTAGCTAGTTTTGTGTCCAAAAGTGAACGTGTATGTAAACATGTCCAAATCCTTTCAAATTTTACAGGCATGTTTTAGATATTCAGCTAAGCCTACATATTAAATTTCATGTCAAAATTTGTTCGTTTGCTTGGTTGTCCATATATTACCGCTAGTTAGCCATTTTTGGGTCCAGAACATAAACATTTCATAAGAGACCTAAAAATTCTTTTTTTCTTCTTCCATTTTGTCTCAATATATTGTCCTAAATCCAGTTTTGTCAAATTCTTCCCTTTAGTAATGTTTGTCTAAAATTTCACTGTCTTTCATCCTTAGGTTTCAAATATCAGATATTCTATTTTTTTTCCAGCTTGTTTTACTCTTATTCCATTCTTGAATGTGTTTTAAACCTTGCAATTTAGTTATTTAGTTGAGGAAATATTAAGTTCTTGCTAGAACTTGGAAGGGGCTGAAGTGAGTGAAAAAAAGGCATAGAGTGGTGAGATTGTTAGAGGGTAAAAGCCAAAGTTTGAGTGAAACACAGATTGAGTGTTACCAGATTAGAGTGAAACACATGAGGGAGTGTGTGAGAGAATATTTCTAACATTTGTTTTGCAGCAATCAGTATGTCAACAAAACGAGATAGTGATCGAGAGAGCAACCAGCCCCAAGAGGAGCCAGAAGCTTCTTATGTTCTTAAGGCATTGCAATCTCAATTTCAAAGGATGAATGTGTTGTTTGTTGATATTAGAGAACAGATGGAAAAACACTCAAAGCAAATTGAAGAATTGCAGCAAGCAAGCTCTACAAATCAAAGGAATTTAGAAAGGGATGAACGAGATAATTTTCATAGGGAGCAAAACACAAATAGGGGGCAGAATAGAGGTGGGCGCACTGGACTAAATGATTTACCAGTTGTCAATGACTTGGAGGATGTAGATGAAGATAATCTTGATGATGATGATGGGCAGTAATCTGTTGCACTTGATGATGTTATTAGACCAAGATATATGAGAGGTAATATGGGTGGTAGAGGTGGTGGCAGAAATATTAGGCAAGAAACTATGGAAAATGCAAGAGGGAGAGGGAGAGTAGACAGCAACGTTAATGGAATTAAAAAGAAAATTCCATCATTCCAAGGCAAAGTAAATCCAGATGCATATTTGGAATGGGAGAGAAAGACCGAACTCATCTTTGATTGCCACAACTATAGTGAGCAAAAGAAGGTGACACTTGCTGTTGTAGAGTTTACTGATTATGCATTAGTTTGGTGGGATCAATTACTCACTAAACGAAGAAGAAATGGCATGAGAGGAGTGCAGACTTGGGATGAGTTGAAACGCGGAACCCTATGGCAATGAAGGCCTCAAACCCCAACGCACGCTTCGATATAGGAATCCAAGAACAAGGATAAACCACCCTCTATAGCACCCAATGCTTAGCGAAGCAAGAACACTAATGACGGAAGGATTTGGAAGGACGGATCAGAAGAATGCCACAATCGAAATTGATAAGTTAGTCTGATCGTGATGCAATCAATGAAAGAAGCAAAATCTCTCACTCTCTCAAAGATGGCCGAAATTTGCATAAAAAGCAATCTGAATATAATTTTGTCAAAAGTTCCTCTTACAAGAAAATAAGGCCCTATTTATAGAAAAACAAATTAAAATTCGTAACTATCCTAACCCTAGTGAAAAAAGGAAAATTACAAAGTCAAAATCCTTGTCAAATAAGGAAAATATCATCCTAACCAACTAAGGAAAGAAGGATCCTTGTCAAATAAGGAAAATATCATCCTAACCAACTAAGGAAAGAAGGATCCTTGTCAAATAAGGAAAATATCATCCTAACCAACTAAGGAAAGAAGGATCCTTGTCAAATAAGGAAAATATCATCCTAACAAACTAAGGAAAGAAGGGAACCACATCCCATGTGCATGGGTGTGAACACAGCCCATGTGCATGAAAGAATAGGCTGCCCATGTGACAAAAGTGGTCCCAAAAAACCTAATTTCATCCAAGGCCCATGTGCTTGCATGTGGGCTGCCTTCCTTACTCCTTTCTTGCTCCTCTAGCCCATTTTTAAAGCCTTATCTTCCATATAAACATTCAGCATCACAATCAGCCTTTGTTGGTCTTCCAGCTCCATACTGCACTTGTTTATTGCTAATTCAGTCACCTCCCTTGTAACAAAGTCTTGAACATGCAATCCAAGAGTGACGCCATACTTCCTTGCTTTATTCCTTGTCAATGGTCCTTGTTGTAGCACCAAAGGATCCTTGCCATGCTGGTTTACATCATTCTCCCCTTCTTTAAAAAGATTTGTCCTCAAATCTGCATCATCATAAGGAGATAAATCAGTCACATTAAAAGTAGCACTAACACCATACTCACTAGGCAAGTCGATCTTGTATGCATTGACATTGATTTTCTCCAATACTTGGAATGGACCATCACCACGTGCATCAAGCTTACTCTTCCTTTGATTTGGAAACCTCTTCTTTCGGAAGTGTACCCAAACCCAATCGCCAGGAGCAAATGCCATTTTCTTTCGTCCCTTATTTGCCCTATCAGCATATGACTTGTTCTTTTTCTCTATATTTGCTCTAACCTTTTCATGCAAAGACTTTACCAAATCAGCCTTCTTCTCACCATCCAAACTAGCAAGCTCATGTAAAGGCAAAGGAACAAGATCAAGTACAGTTAGTGGATTAAAACCATAAACAATCTCAAATGGAGAATAACCTGTAGAAGAATGAATTGAACGATTATAAGCAAATTCAATGAAAGGTAAACAATCTTCCCAAGTGACCAAATTCTTCCCCACTAAAGCTCTCAACAACGTACCAAGTGTACGATTCACTTCTTCAGTTTGCCCATCTATTTGTGGATGACAAGTAGTAGAAAACAAAAGCTTAGTTCCTAATCTACTCCATAACACACGCCAAAAATGGGACAAAAACTTAGTATCTCTATCAAAAACAATTGTCCGAGGCACCCCATATAAACGAACAACATCTCTAAAGAACAAATCAGCCACAACTTTGGCATCATCAGCTTTGTGACATGGAATAAAATGTGCCATCTTACTAAACCTATCAACAACCACAAAAATGCTATCTCTACCTTTCCTAGTCCTAGGCAAACCAAGCACAAAATCCATACTAATATCAACCCAAGGTGAACTAGGTACAGGTAATGGCATATAAAGACCATGAGGCATAGACTTAGATTTCGCCTGTCTACATGCAATACAAGCAGAACATAATCTCCCAACATCTTTACGCATAGACGGCCAATAAAAATGCTCAAACAGAATATCATAAGTCTTAGACACACCAAAATGCCCCCATCAAACCACCACAATGAGATTCCAAAACAAGCAAATTACGCATGGAACATCTAGGCACACATAGTTTACTTCCCTTAAACAAATAACCATCCTGCCTAAAAAATGAATTAAAAGCTCCTTGTTCACATGCGACATAAACATTGCCAAAATCAATATCACCAATATATAAGTCCTTAATATACTCAAAACCAAGCAATTTAGAACTCAAAATAGACAGCAATGTATATCTCATAGACAACGCATCAGCAACAACATTATCCTTACCTTGCTTATGCTTAATGACATAAGGAAATTTCTCAATTTGTTCAATCCACTTACCATGTCTTTTGTTCAACTTACCTTGGCCCTTCAAATGCTTGAGGGATTCATGGTCAGTGTGAATAATGAACTCCTTTGGTAGCAAATAATGCTCCCACACATTCAATGCCCTTACCAAAGCATGCAACTCCTTGTCATAGGTAGAATAATTCAATTGCGCACCATTGAGCTTCTCACTAAAATATGCTATTGGCTTATTTTCTTGCATCAAAACAGCCCCAATACCTATACCTGAAGCATCACATTCAATCTCAAAAATAGAATCAAAGTTAGGTAAAGCTAAAATAGGCGCAGTAGTGAGTTTTTCTTTCAAACTTTCAAACGATCGTTGTTGCTGTTCACCCCATTGAAATCCAACTTCCTTCTTGACAATACTTGTGAGTGGTGCGGCGATGGTAGAAAAATCCTTCACGAATCTCCTATAAAAACTCGCCAGCCCATGGAAGCTCCTCACTTCCGTCACACTCTTAGGAACAAGCCATTCCCTTATAGCTTTCACTTTCTCTTCATCAACTTCCAATCCCTGCGCACTAACAACAAAACTAAGAAAAACAAGCCTATCCATGCAAAATGTGCACTTCTTAAGCTTTGCATATAAGTTCTCTTTTCTCAAAGCTTCTAAAACCAACCTAACATGTTCTATATGCTCTTCCTCAGTCTTACTATAGATCAAAATATCATCAAAATAAACAACTACAAATTGCCCAAATAAGCCCTCAAAACATGGTTCATCAACCTCATAAAAGTACTAGGTGCATTAGACAACCCAAAAGGCATTACCAACCACTCATACAACCCATATTTTGTTTTAAAAGCTGTTTTCCATTCATTCCCAGGTTTCATACGAATTTGATGATATCCACTCATAAGATCAATTTTAGTAAAATACCTTGCACCATGTAATTCGTCCAACATGTCATCAAGACGCGGTATAGGATGCCGATACTTCACGGTGATCTTATTTACAGCCCTACAATCAACACACATTCTCCACGTGCCATCTTTCTTTGGAACCAACAAAACAGGAAAGGCACACGGACTTAAACTCTCTCGAATCAACCCTTTCTCCAACAACTCTTCCACTTGTCTCTGCATCTACTTGGTCTCCATCGGATTACTTCGATATGCTGGTCTATTTGGAATGGTAGAACCAGGTATGAAGTCAATTTGATGTTCGATTCCTCTTAATGGTGGCAAACCACTAGGCAACTCCTCCGGAAACACATCTTGGAAATCCTGCAATAAAGACACAAAACTAGAAGGCAAATGTTCAAGTGAAACATCAATGTTAGCAAACAAAGTTTCCTTGTATCTAATGAGTAACACAGGCTGCCCAACATTTAATTCTCTCGCTCTTGCATAAAAAGTTTGTTTTGCCTTCCCTTCTTTCTTGTTTTCTCTCACCAATGGGCCATTAATTTGATTAGTTTCTTTTCTGGCCTCTTTTCCCATTTTCTTCTCACTTTCACTCACCTTATCATGTTCTCTCGCACTCCCCTTGTTTTTGGAAGAAACAGCCCCAACCACTACTTTGGCCGAATCTTGCTTTGCTTTCTCAAGCATCTTTCGATGATCTTCATAAACCTCCAATGGTGATAATGGAACAAGAGTAACCAGCTTTCCCTCATAGGTAAACGTGTACCTATTTGAATGCCCATCATGCTGTGCTTTCCTATCAAATTGCCAAGGTCTTCCCAATAACATATGGCCTGCTTGCATAGGAACTACATCACACAACACTTCATCTTTATACCAGCCTATAGAGAATGGTATTCTCACTTGTTTAGTAACCTTCACCTCTCCACTATCATTAAACCATTGTAGTCTATATGGATTGGGATGTTTTAAACAAGTCAATTTCAGCTTCTCCACCATGGTCTCACTTGCGGCATTAGTACAACTACCGATGTCAATGATGAGCATACAAACCTTACCATCAACTAAACATCTAGAATAAAATATGTTATCTCGCTGCTCAAGACCCTCTCCTTTCACCTGCATATTCAAAGCACGCCTAGCAACTAACATTTCACCATGTTCAGCCATCAACACATTTTCAACTTGCTCACTACACTCATCATCATCATCATACATGTCATTCACATCATTATCAACATCACTATGATCAGAATCAGAAATTATACCCCCATCATTAGTAGCAATCATAACTCTCCTATTTGGACATTCAGAAGCAATATGCCCATTCCCTAAACATTTGAAACATTTAATATCTCTACTAGGAGTAGTATTAGAAATACCTGATTGCTGCCTATTTGGACCACCATTCGTCCCTTTTCCACTTGTAGGTGGAGGATTGTTCCTTTGGAAGGAATTCTTGAAATCTCCACTTCTTGAGGACGAATTGCTACTAGTGTTTTGAGGTCCTTTGTAGGTCGAACTACTTCCACCCATATTCTGAAATTTGCAAGAACCAGACTTGGTGTAATTCTTGCTCTTTATTCTCCTTTCTATCTTCATGGCCTTTTCAAACAATTCTCCCATGGAATTGTAATCATACATTTCCAGCTCATTTGCTATGTTTGAATTTAGACCCCCAAGGAATCTAGACATCAACCTCTGCTCATCCTCTTCAATATCAGCTCTTGCCATGATCATATCCATCTCCTTGTGGTATTCTTCAACACTCTTACCACCTTGGATCAGCCTTGCCAACCTATTATACAAATCCCTATAGTAATGAGAAGGGACAAACCTTGTTCTCATTAAGTCTTTCAAAGTCTCCCAATCAGGTACGGGTCTCAATCCCTTTCCTCTCCTATTAGATTTGAGTTGATCCCACCAAAATGTAGCTTATCCCTTAAATTCCACGGCTGCAATGTGGGACTTCTTCTCTTCTGAATAATTATGGCATTCAAAAATCTGCTCCACCTTTCACTCCCATTCAATGTACTCTTCAGCATTGTTTCTCCCTTCAAAGGAAGGTACTGATGTGAGCCTGCCTTGCTGGGATTTAATTCCTAAGGAAGCTCAAGCTACGGATCGTCTCCAAAACATAAGAACACCAACCAGCACCTTCAATCCAATACCAACTTGTGATGTAAAACTGAAGCTATATGGCTGGAAACCAAAGATTCAAGACCCAACCCCAACTTGTGAAGGAAAAACCTTGAATATAAGTTAAGACCTAGCAAACTTGGTTATTTTTGCAAGGAATTCGTGCAAGTTCTAACCAGGACTCAAAAGAAGGCTAAAAACCTCTCAAAGCTCTCAAAAATGGAGAGAAAACTCAGAATATTCATTAAGTTCAAAGTCTGCCATTACATCTGTTTTTAAAGACTTAAAGAAAGCATAAAACAAGTGAAATGATGGAAAAATACAAATATAATGATGTGGTTACATAAAACAAATTAGGCAGCCATATAGCTTGTCTCCCACTAGCTTTTAAAAGGCATGGGCAGCCATATAGTTTGTCTCCCACTAGCTTTTAAAAGGCATCTTTGACTCCCAATGTGAGTTTCAGCCACTCTTTATATATGGGCATCCAATGGTACGTGAATGGTATGTATTTAGCTCCCAAAGGTATAATGATGGATGCCAATATGTATTCTAACTCCTTTGGGTCAATTGGCCTCTTGGGAAGATTGCAATTTGGACACGTGCAACCAAACAACTTCTTTGCTCTTATTTTCTTCAAGTCTTAACGTTCCAATTGTATTGAGAACATATAGATGTTTGGAAACTAATCCTTGAAGTTTTCTTGCCATTGATCGAGTAACAGGTCCTTGGTGTTGTATGCTAGCAATCAGATCCTCATCATCCTCTCCCTCTTCAAAAGAATTTGTCCTCGAATCTTCATCATCTGCATAGTAAGGAGCAAGATCAAAAACATTAAAAGTTGCACTTACACCATACTCACCTGGTAGATTAATCTTGTAGGCATTATCATTAATCCTTTCGAGTACTTCAAATGGTCCATCACTTCTCGGCTGCAATTTTGATTTCCTTTGTGTAGGAAACCTTTCTTTTCGCAAATGAACCCATACCAAATCACCAGGCTGGAACACCATCTTTTTCCTTCCTTTGTTTACTTTGGTTGCTCTATTCTCATTAATCTTCTCCATTTGTTGTTTGGCCCTTTGATGCATTTGCTTCACCAATTCAGCTTTCTTTTTACCATCAAAACTAGTAAACTCATTAGTAGGAAGAGGCAACAAATCTAATGGAGTAAGTGGATTAAAACCATAGACAAGCACAAAGGGTGAAAATCCAGTGGATGAATGCATTGATCTAAAGTCTACATTTTTCTTCACAATTTCATTTAATGGCGCTGCAATTGTACTAAAGTCTCTAACAAATCTCCTATAAAAACTAGCAAGACCATGAAAACTCCTAACATCAGTCACGGATTTTGGTGTAGGCCACTCTTTGATGGCTTTTACCTTATCCTCATCAACCTCAATTCCTTTCCCACTCACTACAAATCCTAAGAAAATGACTTTTTCCATGCAGAATGTACATTTCTTTAAATTTGCATACAATTTCTCTTTCCTAAGAACTTCAAGCACACATCTTAAATGCATTAAATGATCATTTAAACTTTGACTATACACTAAAATATCATCAAAATACACAACAACAAACTTTCCAAGAAAAGCACGCAATACATGATTCATTAATCTCATGAAAGTACTAGGTGCATTGCTTAGTCCAAAAGGCATGACTAACCATTCATACAAACCATATTGAGTCTTAAAAGCTGTTTTCCATTCATCTCCTAATCTCATTCTTATTTGATGATAACCACTTTTAAGATCAATTTTTGAAAATATACATGCGCCATGCAATTCATCAAGCATATCATCAAGTCTAGGAATTGGATGTCTATACTTTACAGTGATTTTATTGATAGCACGACAATCCACACACATTCGCATTGATCCATCCTTTTTAGGTACTAGAAGTACCGGCACAGCACATGGACTCATGCTCTCCCTAACATGACCTTTCGCAAGCAGCTCATCCACCTGTTTTTGCAACTCCTTGACCTCTTGAGGATTTGTCCTATATGCTGGACGATTTGGAATTACAGCTTCAGGAATGAAATCAATTTGATGTTCTATTCCTCTAATGGGTGGCAATCCACTCGGTACCTCATTTGGAAAAACATCTTCAAATTCCTGCAACAAAGTCAAAGCAACACTAGGAATAGATGTATCAAGGTCAGTTACATTAAGAAAAACTCCCTTACATATCAGAAGGAGCATCATACTATTAGAAGAGTATGCTTGCATCACATCTTTCCCCCTAGCAACTAAACTTACTTTCTTCTCTCCACTCTCATTTTTATTATGTAATTTCTTCTTTTTCTCTTTTTCTTTTTCTCTCTCAGTTTTTATTATTTGTTTTTCCTCTTGATCTTTCTTTTCTCTCTCCCTCTTTTCAACCTCTCTTTGCATTTTCTCTTGCATGGCAGCTTGTACTCGCTTTTGGTCTTCAAAAGCCTCCATAGGTGTTAAAGGTGCAAGAGTCACCTTTCGGCCTTCAAAATCAAATGAATACCTATTCTTAAACCAAACATGTGTTGCTTTTCTATCATATTGCCATGGCCTCCCAAGTAGGATATGACTAGCATGCATGGGAACTACATCACACAACACTTCTTCCTTATACCTCCCAATGGTAAATGACAATAATACTTGCTTGGTCACCTTAACTTCTCCACTATCATTCAACCACTGCAATCTGTATGGATTAGGATGTTTTGTAGTAGGAAATGCAAGTTTCTCTACTAGTAGAGTGCTAGCCACATTAACACAACTCCCACCATCTATGATCATACTACAAACTTTTTCTTTGACTAAACATCTAGTATGAAAAATATTTTCTCTTTGCAGTTCATCACCTTCATCTTCCTTTACCTGTATATTTAAAGCACGCATAACAACAAGAGCATTTCCATGCACAGCATGCTCTACATCACTATCTTCATCCAAAGGTGGAATGTTAACATCTGAATCTTCATCTACAACTTCATCTTCAGATTCAATATCACCACTCGGCCTCACCACCATCACCCTTTTATTTGGACATTCTCTAGCATAATGCCCTTTCCCTAAACATCGGAAACATTAGATGTCTCTTGTTCTTCCATTGGAGTTCATTGGTGCCTTACCCTTATCAATCACAATGGGTTTTTCTCCAGCCTTGTTCCCCTCTTTCTTCTCCTTTGAAACAAATTTATTCTCACTAGATTCACCTTTCTTCCAATTTGGCTTCCAAGGAACATTATTGGCAGAATTCATTCCCATTCCCGATCTGGTTGTTTTCTTCTTCTTGAGTTGTTTTTCTACCTTGATTGCCATATTTAACATGTCATCAAGCTCCACATAATGATGAAGCTCCACTATGTCGGCAATTTCATCTTTCAGCCCATGTAGAAACCGTGCCATAGTTGCTTCCCTTTCTTCTTCTATATTAGCTCGTATCATAGCCATTTCCATCTCTTGAAAATATTCTTCCACACTTTTATTGCCTTGTACCAGCCCTTGTAATCGTTGATGTAACTCCCTATAGTAGTGTTGTGGTACAAATCTATCTCTCATGACTTGTTTCAGCTCATCCCAAGTCTGCACTCCTCTCATGCCATTTCTTCTTCGTTTAGTGAGTAATTGATCCCACCAAACTAATGCACAATCAGTAAACTCTACCACAACAAGTGTCACCTTCTTTTGCTCACTATAGTTGTGGCAATCAAAGATGAGTTCGGTCTTTCTCTCCCATTCCAAGTATGCATCTGGATTTGCTTTGCCTTGGAATGATGGAATTCTCATTTTAATTCCATTAACATTGTTGTCTACTCTCCCTCTCCCTCTTGCATTTTCCATAGTTTCTTGCCTAATATTTCTGCCACCACCTCTACCACCCATATTACCTCTCATATATCTTGGTCTAATAACATCATCAAGTGCAACAGATTGCTGCCCATCGTCATCATCAAGATTATCTTCATCTACATCCTCCAATTCATTGAAAACTGGCAAATCATTTAGTCCAGCACGCCTACCTCTATTCTGCCCCCTATTTGTGTTTTGCTCCCTATGAAAATTATCTCTTTCATCCCTTCCTAAATTCCTTTGATTTGTAGAGCTTGCTTGCTACAATTCTTCAATTTGCTTTGAGTGTTTTTCCATCTGTTCTCTAATATCAACAAACAACACATTCATCCTTTGAAATTGAGATTGCAATGACTTAAGAACATAAGAAGCTTTTGGCTCCTCTTGGGGTTGGTTGCTTTCTCGATCACTATCTCGTTTTGTTGACATACTGATTGCTGCAAAATAAATGTTAGAAATATTTCCTCACACACTCCCTCACGTGTTTCACTCTAATTTGGTAACACTCAATCTGTGTTTCACTCAAACTTTGGCTTTTTACCCTCTAACAGTCTCACCACTCTATGCCTTTTTCTACTCACTTCAGCCCCTTCCAAGTTCTAGCAAGAACTTAATATTTCCTCAACTAAATAACTAAATTGCAAGGTTTAAAACACATTCAATAATGGAACAAGAGTAACACAAGCTGGAAAAAATAGAATATCTGATATTTGAAACCTAAGGACGAAAGACGCTGAAATTTTAGACAAACATCACCAAAGGGAAGAATTTGACAAAACTGGATTTAGGACAATATATTGAGACAAAATGGAAGAAGAAAAAATGAATTTTTAGGTCTCTTATGAAACATTTATATTCTGGACCCAAAAATGGCTAACTAGCGGTAATATATGGACAACCAAGCAAACGAACGAATTTTGACATGAAATTTAATACGTATGCTTAGCTTAATATCTAAAACATGCCTGTAAAATTTGAAAGGATTTGCACATGTTTACATACACGTTCACTTTTGGACACAAAACTAGCTAAATTGGCTGCAATATATGGATAACGAGGCAAATGGACGAATTTTGACTTAAAATTTGATTTCCAAGCTAATTTTAGCATCTGAAACAAGCATATAAAATTTAAGAAGATTTGGTTATGTGCAAACCCAACTTCAGTTTCTAACCCAATAGCAAATTTTAGAGATTAGTTGCTGTTTTTTTTTCTTTGATTTTTTTTCTTTTTTTTTCTTTCTTTCTTTTTTTTTTTAAATTAATCCAGCAACAACACTAAGGAAGAAGGACTCAAAGAAACAAGAAAGCATACAGCTTGTAGAAATTAAACTAATGGCAAAAAAAAAATGACTCAAAGGAAGACAATATTTTTTTGACATAAACAAGAAGGAATGATGCTAAAAACCTGATTTGGAGAGCCTAAGCTCTGATACCAAATGATGCGGCCGGGCCAAGCACTTTCCAGAAGGTCACCCATCCTGGTACTGACCCTGCACCAGCACGCTTAACCGGAAAGAACACTAACCATTTCTACCAAAAGCTTAAGCTGTCAGCAGAGGCGCACCCATTTCTTTTATTTAGATCAAACATGGGCTCACCAGTCTCTTTCGACTTTGTGTGCCACCTTTATCGAACCTGATCCACAACCCTCCAAACCCTCGGACATATCATTCCCTCCCTCTTTTAAGGAAGTTCGTCCTCGAACTTGGAGCAGTGGGACCAGACCCGATAATAGGCTCTGATACCAAATGATGTGAGCCTGCCTTGCTGGGATTTAATTCCTAAGGAAGCTCAAGCTACGGATCGTCTCCAAAACATAAGAACACCAACCAGCACCTTCAACCCAACACCAACTTGTGATGTAAAACTGAAGCTATATGGCTGGAAACCAAAGATTCAAGACCCAACCCCAACTTGTGAAGGAAAAACCTTGAATATAAGTTAAGACCTAGCAAACTTGGTTATTTTTGCAAGGAATTCATGCAAGTTCTAATCAGAACTCAAAAGAAGGCTAAAAACCTCTCAAAGCTCTCAAAAATGGAGAGAAAACTCAAAATATTCATTAAGTTCAAAGTCTGCCATTACATCTGTTTTTAAAGACTTAAAGAAAGCATAAAACAAGTGAAATGATGGAAAAATACAAATATAATGATGTGGTTACATAAAACAAATTAGGCAGCCATATAGCTTGTCTCCCACTAGCTTTTAAAAGGCATGGGCAGCCATATAGTTTGTCTCCCACTAGCTTTTAAAAGGCATCTTTGACTCCCAATGTGAGTTTCAGCCACTCTTTATATATGGGCATCCAATGGTACGTGAATGGTATGTATTTAGCTCCCAAAGGTATAATGATGGATGCCAATATGTATTCTAACTCCTTTGGGTCAATTGGCCTCTTGGGAAGATTGCAATTTGGACACGTGCAACCAAACAACTTCTTTGCTCTTATTTTCTTCAAGTCTTAACGTTCCAATTGTATTGAGAATATATAGATGTTTGGAAACTAATCCTTGAAGTTTTCTTGCCATTGATCGAGTAACAGGTCCTTGGTGTTGTATGCTAGCAATCAGATCCTCATCAGGTACCTTCATCTTTATGGAAGTAAGGTCATTGTTATTTGCTGGGTTATTTTCACCAACCTCTTCATTACCTCTAGGTGCTCTACGATCTCCTTCACCGATTCTTAGTAGAACCCTTTGTGGTAACCTCACTTGAGCTGCTGGTTGCTGCTCTCTTTCTCTCATCATTAGATTCATGCTCTCTTGTAGAGTAGCCATCATTCTTGCCTTCTCATTCATCCTTTCATTACTTTGCTGCATATATGTCTCAAAATTGCTAGAACCTTCTTGGACATTTTCCTCCCCATCTTGCAAGTTCTGGTTTCTCCCACTACTCATGATCACAAACACAAACTCACAAAGAAAAGATTAGTAATAAACAAAATTCACTCAAAGTGTTTCGCTCTTACCTCACCTTTGCTGATTCTCCGATTGCACTTTAGAATCGAGGCTCACAAATCAATCTGCCAAGCACGTTCAAGGAAGCTAGAAACCTAATTCCTAGACACCTAGAAAAGAAACTCGACGATTTGGAGGCGACACAAGAAAATTTGTGTCATACTATTATCATAAACCAGAGTGTTGGAACAAGCAAATAACACTCCAGCAACGTAACGGAATCCAAAAAAGGGTAGCTCAATCAAGAATTAGAAACAAAGAGGTAAAAATATGACAATTCTGGCCAAGATGTATCAAAACCAACCCACCTTTAGCAAGCTGATTTATGGACCTATTGATTCTACCCAAGAAAGCTAGTGTCAAGTCTTCCTAAACTAAAGAGAATTTCGAATTCCCCTTTGCAATGGCAGCCCCCACAATTCGAACAAAAAAACAGCCCCAAAAAAAATGGAAATTTTGTGGCCTAAAAATTTTGATTGCTTCTAACCCACTTCAAACCAACCACGGAACCTTTAATTACTAAGAAACAGAAAATTTTTTGTTGGAGTACTTTTGTACTCTTTTTTTTTTTTAGGGATAGATCACTATCTCTAGATCACCCCCCCCCCCCCAAAATACTAAACAAAAATCAAGAAATAGAAGCTTAAACAGCACACGAATTATTGCAAACTCAAACGGAAAGATATGTATACTTTAAAAATTGAAAACGAATTGACTATGGTGAAGTAGGTGAAAAATGATTTGGACTATGATGAAAAGGGGACACAAATGAATTGGGGTATGGGGAAAGAATAAATTTCGAATAAAATAAAAGAACCCTAAAAAAAACGAATTGAACAAATGAAGACTCTAACGAAAATAAAAACAAGCCCTAGAAAGACAGATAGATAAAGATTTACCTATAATTAGCTCTGATACCAAATGACGCAGAACCCTATGGCAATGAAGGCCTCAAACCCCAACACACGCTTCGATATAGGAATCCAAGAACAAGGATAAACCACCCTCTATAGCACCCAATGCTTAGCGAAGCAAGAACACTAATGACGGAAGGATTTGGAAGGATGGATCAGAAGAACGCCACAATCAAAATTGATAAGTTAGTCTGATTCGTGATGCAATCAATGAAAGAAGCAAAATCTCTCACTCTCTCAAAGATGGCCAAAATTTGCATAAAAAGCAATCTGAATATAATTTTGTCAAAAGTTCCTCTTACAAGAAAATAAGGCCCTATTTATAGAAAAACAAATTAAAATTCGTAACTATCCTAACCCTAGTGAAAAAAGGAAAATTACAAAGTCAAAATCCTTGTCAAATAAGGAAAATATCATCCTAACCAATTAAGGAAAGAAGGATCCTTGTCAAATAAGGAAAATATCATCCTAACCAACTAAGGAAAGAAGGATCCTTGTCAAATAAGGAAAATATCATCCTAACCAACTAAGGAAAGAAGGGAACCACATCCCATGTGCATGGGTGTGAACACAGCCCATGTGCATGAAAGAATAGGCTGCCCATGTGACAAAAGTGGTCCCAAAAAACCTAATTTCGTCCAAGGCCCATGTGCTTGCATGTGGGCTGCCTTCCTTACTCCTTTCTTGCTCCTCTAGCCCATTTTTAAAGCCTTATCTTCCATATAAACATTCAGCATCACAATCAGCCTTTGTTGGTCTTCCAGCTCCATACTGCACTTGTTTATTGCTAATTCAGTCACCTCCCTTGTAACAAAGTCTTGAAAATGCAATCCAAGAGTGACGCCATACTTCCTTGCTTTATTCCTTGTCAATAGTCCTTGTTGTAGCACCAAAGGATCCTTGCCATGCTGGTTTACATCACAGGTCATGAGAGATCGATTTATTCCACAACACTACTATAGAGAGTTGCATCAAAGATTACAAGGGCTGGTGCAGGGCAATAAAAGTGTGGAAGAATATTTTCAAGAAATGGAAATGGCTATGATACGAGCTAATATAGAAGAAGAAAGGGAAGCAACTATGGCACGGTTCCTACATGGGCTGAAAGATGAAATTGCCGACATAGTGGAGCTGCATCATTATGTGGAGCTTGATGATATGTTAAATATGGCAATCAAGGTAGAAAAATAACTCAAGAAGAAGAAAACAACAAGATCGGGTATGGGAATGAATTCTACCAACAATGTTCCATGGAAGCCAAATTGGAAGAAAGGGGAATCTAGTGAGAGTAAATTTGTTTCAAAGGAGAAGAAAGAGGGAAACAAGGCTGGAGAAAAACCCATTGTGATTGATAAGGGTAAGGCACCAATGAATTCCAGCGGAAGAACTAGAGACATCCAATGTTTTAGATGCTTAGGCAAGGGACATTATGCTGCACAATGTCCAAATAAAAGGGCAATGGTGATGAGGCCAAGTGGAGAGATAGAATCTGAAGATGATGAGGCTGTTAATGATGATTCAAGTGATGACATTCAACCTATGGGTGATGATAGTGATGTAGAGCATGTTGTACATGGCAACGTTTCTAGTTGTTATGCATGCTTTAAATACCCAAGTAAAGGCAGATGATGGTGATGAGCTACAAAGAGAAAATATCTTTCATACTAGGTGTCTAGTTAAAGATAAAGTTTGTAGCATGATAATAGACAGTGGAAGTTGCGTGAATGTTGCTAGTACTCTACTAGCGGAAAAACTTGATTTCCCTACTACAAAACATCCTAAGCCATATAGGTTGCAATGGTTTAATGATTGTGGTGAAGTTAGGGTGACTAAGCAAGTGCTGCTAACATTTTCCATTGGGAGGTATAAGGATGAAGTGTTATGTGATGTTGTTCCTATGCATGCTAGTCATATTCTGCTTGGGAGGCCATGGCAATATGATAGAAGGGTTGTACATGATGGATTCAAAAATAGGTACTCTTTTGATTTTAAAGGTCGAAAGTTGACGCTTGCACCTTTGACACCGATGGAGGCTTTTGAAGACCAAAAACAAATACAAGCTGCCATGGAAGAGAAAATGCAAAAAGAATCTGAAAAGAGAGTGAGAGAAAGAAAAGAGCAAGAGGAAAAACAAAGAATAAAAAAAGAGAAAGAAAAAGAAAATGAGAAAAAGAAAAAAAATCTACAATAAAAATGAGAGTTGTGAGAAGAAAGTAAGTTTAGTTGCTAGGGGAAAAGATGTGAGGCAAGCCTATTCTTCAAAGATGGTACCCAAAAAGGATGGATCAATGCGAATGTGTGTGGATTGTCGCGCCGTCAACAAAATCACTGTAAAGTATAGACATCCAATCCCTAGACTTGATGATATGCTTGATGAATTGCATGGTGCATGTATATTTTCAAAAATTGATCTTAAAAGTGGTTATCATCAAATAAGAATGAGATTAGGAGATGAATGGAAAACAACTTTTAAGACTCAATATGGTTTGTATGAATGGTTAGTCATGCCTTTTGGACTAAGCAATGCACCTAGTACTTTCATGAGATTAATGAATCATGTCTTGCGTGCTTTTCTTGGAAAGTTTGTTGTTGTGTATTTTGATGATATTTTAGTGTATAGCCAAAGTTTAAATGATCATTTAATGCATTTAAGATGTGTGCTTGAAGTTCTTAGGAAAGAGAAATTGTATGCAAATTTAAAGAAATGTACATTCTGCATGAAAAAAGTCATTTTCTTAGGATTTGTAGTGAGTGGGAAAGGAATTGAGGTTGATGAGGATAAGGTAAAAGTCATCAAAGAATGGCCTACCCCAAAATCCGTGACTGATGTTAGGAATTTTCATGGTCTTGCTAGTTTTTATAGGAGGTTTGTTAGAGATTTTAGCACAATTGCAGCCCCATTGAATGACATAGTGAAGAAAAATGTAGGGTTCAGATGGAATGAGGAACAGGAGCATGCATTTAGATTACTGAAAGAAAAATTATGTTCTGCACCATTACTTGCATTACCTGATTTTTCTAAGACTTTTGAAGTTGAATGTGATGCTTCCGGAGTGGGTATAGGTGCTATTTTGATGCAGGAAAGAAGACCAATTGCATACTTTAGTGAGAAGCTAAGTGGAGCTCCTTTGAATTACTCTACTTATGACAAGGAGATGTATGCATTAGTTAGGGCGTTGGAGATGTGGCAGCATTATCTTTGGCCAAAGGAGTTTGTTATTCATAGTGATCATGAATCACTAAAATACTTGAAAGAACAAAGCAAGCTGAACAAACGCCATGCCAAATGGAGTGAATTTATTGAAGCGTTTCCATATGTGATTCAATATAAGCAAGGAAAAGAAAATGTTGTTGCTGATGCCTTATCTAGGAGGTATGCCCTAATCTCTATGCTTGATGCTAGACTTCTAGGATTTGAGCATATGAAAGAATTGTATAAGCATGACTCTGAATTTGCACAAATATATGCCTCTTGTGAAAATGCTACCTTTGAAAAATTTTATAGGCATGATGGTTTCTTATTTAGAGAGAAATGACTTTGTGTTCCAAATAGCTCTATAAGAGGATTGCTTGTAAGAGAGTCACATGGGGAGGTTTAATGGGACATTTTGGGGTGGCTAAAACATTAGAAATTCTGAATGAACATTTTTATTGGCCACATATGAGGAAAGATGTAGAGAAATTTTGTGCTAAATGGGTGACATGTATGAAAGCAAAGTCCAAAGTAAGACCACATGGTTTGTATATGCCTTTAAGTGCACCTAGTGAACCTTGGGTAGACTTATCTATGGACTTTATTTTGGGGCTACCTAGGACAAAAAAGGGTCATGATAGTTTATTTGTTGTGGTTGATAGATTTTCTAAAATGACACATTTCATTCCATATCATAAAACTGATGATGCATGCCATATATCTGATTTGTTCTTTAGAGAAGTAGTGAGATTGTATGGTATTCCTAGGACCATAGTAAGTGATCGAGATGTAAAATTTTTGAGTCATTTTTGGAAAGTCCTATGGGGAAAGTTAGGTACAAAGCTTTGTTTCTCTACTACATGCCATCCGCAAATAGATGGGCAGACGGAAGTTGTTAATAGGACTGTGGGCACTCTTCTTCATACCATGATTAAACAAAATTTGAAGACATGGGAGGAATGCATACCATTTATTGAATTTGCATATAATAGATCAATGCATTCATCCACTGGATTTTCACCCTTTGAGCTTGTCTATGGTTTTAATTCACTTACTCCATTAGATTTGTTGCCTCTTCCTACTAATGAGCTCACTAGTTTTTATGGTAAAAATGATGCAAGAAAGGATCCCTTGAAGCTAGCAAGTGGACCAATCACTAGGAGCAAGGCAAAGAGATATCAAGCTAGTATGGCTTTGCATATTCAAGAAGAGATTTCCAAAGAGCTTCAAGAATTATCATTCAAGAAGATGGAGCTATAGCTTGAAGAAGGCACACCAAAGCTGATTATGATGCTTGGTGTGAATATGGAAGCTAAAGGCTAGCTAAAGAGGTCCAACGTGCAAGAAAGGTCCATGGGGATTCATATGAAGCCTTGGGAAGTAATTTAAGGCCTTAGTAAGATGATGGAAGTGATTGGAAGAAAAGCTTGGAGTGCAGCCAGTTTCACACGTACCTGTGAGAATTCTAAAGCCCTGTGAGAATAACTGGATGGACCCACTGCTTAAAGATTATTAATTCTGTTTAATAGGCCACGTTTTATATCATTATGGAAGGCTTAAAAATAGGATTTTGTTTCCATACTTTATATTTTCCTTAGTGGATTAGGATTTTGTTCCCATACTTTATATTTTCCTTAGTGGATTAGGATTACTTTATGTTTTTACTTATGCAATTAGGAATGTTTTCCTTATGCAATTAGCAATGTTTTAGTTTTCCTTATGCAATTAGGAATGTTTTCCTTATGCAATTAGGAATGTTTTAGTTTTCCATATGCAATTAGGAATTTTGTAACCCTTATTTAAGGGCACTATTAGGCTGAATTTCAGGAGACAACATTGAATAAAAATTTTCAAATTCTTCTACAAGTTCTTCTTGTGAATTTTCGTGTGAGAGAGATTAGAGTGGATTCTTTAATTCTTTCTTTGCATCAAGAATTAGGTTTACTTATCAACAAGAGTTGTGGCATTTTCCTTCTTCTTACCAACTAAATCCTTCAATCATAGTGAGTTCGCGTCTCTTTATAGGCGTTGGGTTCCTTAGGAGGTGATTATCAAGTTTCAAGGATTCTCTACCATTGTTATACGTTGGGTTTGCTGCCATCGTTGCTAAGGGTGTCATTTGGTATCAGAGCCTTGCTACAAGGTAATTTTTATCTACTTTGTCTTTCTTGGGTTTGTTAATTTAGGTCTTTTAAATTTCTGCGATTTAGGGTTCTTAGAGAGTCTAGTCTTTAATTTTCAAAAAATAGTCATATATCAAAATTCAAAAAGTCTAAAGATTGTTCAAAGAGTAATTCGAAACCTAGGAAAAGGAGTCTGATTGAATTTCAAAACCTAAGCCTTGCATCTGAAATGGATTCGAAACCAAGATTAGGGTTCTTGAAAGAAAGCAAAAGCTAGAGTTTTTGTTCAAGTTTGATTTTGATTTGATTTTGAGTGAATCTGGGGTTGCGAATTAAGTCCAGATGTTGAAAAGCTCTTGGAAGTAAATTAAGTCCCAAATCAAGGGGATAGTGAGAGGAAAAAAAAAGAAAAGAAAAAAAAGAGTACAAAATCACCTCAACAAAAATTGTTTGATATTCTTGCTATTTGGGTTTTGGAATTCGAAAATCAGACCTTAATATTCATGTTATTTGAGTGTTATAGGTGGGAATTAGAGTCTAGAAGCTAGTGTTTTGGGTAGAATTGATTAGGTCCATAAAGCAGCTTGCCAAGTGTGGGTTGTTTTTGATTTATTATATCCAAATTTGTCTTGTTGATTGTCTTCATTGTTTCTGATTTCTTTATCTAGCTTTTAATTCCATTACATTGCTAAGTATCATTTGCTTGTGTCGATACTTGGTTCTATATCTAGTAGTGCAAATTACCTTGCATTGCCTCCGGATACTTGTCTTGTTTTCTATCTAGTTCTAGGATTTAGGTTCTAGTTTCTTGAACGACTTGACAATTGTTGGTTGGTGAGCTTGGTTCTGAAGTGCAATCAAGGAAGACAAGAAAAGTGAGGTAATTCTAAACACTTGAGTGAATTTCGATTATTACTAATCTTGTTTCTTTGAGTTTGTTTGTTTGTTTGTTAACATGGCTGGAAAAGGAGAAGAGACTAGAAAAGAAGGAGCTATGGCCAAAAGCTTGGCTAGGCTTAATGAGACTTTGACAGCAATGCTTGGTCGAATGGAGATGATGGATACTAGATTGCAAGAGAATGCAGCACGGCAAGCACAACAAATTCAGCAAGTGCAACAAGGGCAGCCAGCCGCACATCCAAATCCCATAATGCGAGCTAGAAGAGTGCTTAGGAGAGAAGGGCAAGGAAATCTTGAAGCCCTAGAAGCAGCCGAAAGGGTAGAAGATGAAGATGAAGGTGGAAATCAACCTACCACTGATGGTGACCTTACTTCCATCAAGATGAAGATTCCTTCCTTTGAAGGGAAGAACAATGCAGAAGAGTTCATAGAATGGGAGAGGAAAGTTGAGCAGATTTTTGAATGCCATAACTACACCGAAGAGAAGAAATCAGTTTTGGCAGCCGTAGAGTTCAAAGGGTATGCTACCTTTTGGTGGGATCAATTGAAAGCTAATAGAAGAGGGAAAGGTATGAGGCCTATTCCTGAATGGTCAACCTTGAAAGAACTAATGAGGAGCCGATTTGTACCATCTCACTACATTCGGGATTTGTACAATCGACTAGCAAGATTAGTTCAAGGTGGAAGAAGTGTGGAAGAGTACCACAAAGAGATGGAGATGATCATGGCTAGGGCAAATATTGATGAAGATGAAGACAAGAAGATGTCACGATTTCTTGGGGGATTGAATTTGAACATAGCCAATGAATTGGAGATGTATGAATTCAACACAATGGAAGAGTTAGTTCAAAAGGCCATGAAGATAGAGAGAAGATTGAAGAATAAAGCTATTTCGAAAACTGGTTACTCTAAAGCTAGTGGAAATTTTTCAAACTTCAAGGGTTCAAGTTCGAGTGGGGTTCCTACAAAGGGGATTACAAGGGTTCTTTCCAAAAGAATTCTTCCTATAATCCTAATTTCAAGAAGCTGAATGATGGGGATGCAAAAACAGCCAAGGAAACACCTTCTAGACCTACTCCAAGTAGGGAAATTAAATGCTACAAGTGTTTAGGAAGTGGACACATTGCTTCTCAATGTCCGAATAAGAGGGTGATGCAACCCATGAAGGGGAAATTGAATCAGAATCTGAACATGAAGACGATGAGGAGGCCGAATGTGGTGATAGGGCCGAATATGATGAAGAGGCTTGGGAGAATCAAGTCTTGAATGCTGAACATGGAGAGATGCTTGTTACTAGAAGAGCCCTGAATATTCAAGTCAAGGAAGAAGGGTTGGATCAAAGGGAGAATCTTTTCTACTCTAGGTGTTTGGTGAATGGTAAGGTTTGTACACTTATCATTGATGGTGAAAGTTGTACCAATGCTGCTAGTACTACAATGGTGGATAAATTGGGGTTAGCTTTTTTTAAACATCCCAATCTTTACAAGTTGCAATGGTTCAATGACGCTGGGGAAGTAAAAGTATTGAAGCAAGTCAAGGTACCATTCTCCATTGGGTGGTATAAAGATGAGGTTTTGTGTGATGTAGTGCCAATGCAAGCTGGACATTTGCTATTAGGAAGACCATGGCAGCATGATAGAAGGGCACAACATGATGGCTTTTCTAATAAGTATACCTTTACTTATGAGGGAAAGAAGGTTGTTCTAGCACCATTATCACCTCAAGAGGTGTATGAAGATCAGAAGAGGATGCTAGAGAGGGAGAAAGAAGTTTCGGCCAACATGAACCAAGGGGGTTCAAATTCGGTCAATGATGTTTCTTCAACACCCAAGGGTAATTCTAAGGGTAGGGAGAGAGAAAATAATAAAGTGAGTGAGTGCAGAAAGGGAAAAGAGGCCGAGAGTCAAAAGAAAGTAAGCAAACAAATAAATGGCTCATTGGTGAGAGAAAATAAGCAAGGAGAAAAAGCAAAACATACTTTTTATGCAAGAGCAAGAGAGATAGATGTAGGGCAGCCTGTACTCATTATTATGTATAAAGAATTGTTACTTGCTGACAGTGAAGAATCTCTTGATTCTTTACCTTCTAGTTTTGTGTCTTTGTTGCAGGATTTTAAGGATGTGTTTCCTGAAGACCTTCCTAGTGGTTTGCCGCCATTAAGAGGGATTGAACATCAAATTGATTTCATACCCGGTTCTACAATTCCAAACCGGCCAGCATATAGGAGCAATCCTATGGAGACAAAAGAGATACATGAGAAAGCAAGGGCAAATATTAAGAAAAGGAACAAAAGATATGCTGATTCTGCAAATAGAGGGAGACGTGAGATGAAGTTTCAAGTAGGAGATTGGGTTTGGGTGCATTTTCGAAAAGAGAGGTTTCCTAACCAAAGGAAGAACAAGTTGCAAGCTAGAGGAGATGGCCCATTCCAAGTGCTGGAGAAGATTAATGGCAATGCCTACAAGATCGACTTACCAGGTACGTATAATATTAGTGCTACTTTCAATGTAAGTGATCTTTCTCCTTTTGATGATGCAGATTTGAGGACAAATCTTTTTGAAGAGGGGGAGAATGATGCAAGAAAGGATCCCTTGAAGCTAGCAAGTGGACCAATCACTAGGAGCAAGGCAAAGAGATATCAAGCTAGTATGGCTTTTTATATTCAAGAAGAGATTTCCAAAGAGCTTCAAGAATTATCATTCAAGAAGATGGAGATAGAGCTTGAAGAAGGCACACCAAAGCTGATTATGATGCTTAGTGTGAATATGGAAGCTAAAGGCTAGCTAAAGAGGTCCAACGTGCAAGAAAGGTCCATGGGGATTCATATGAAGCCTTGGGAAGTAATTTAAGGCCTTAGTAAGATGATGGAAGTGATTGGAAGAAAAGCTTGGAGTGCAGCCAGTTTCACACGTACCTGTGAGAATTCTAAAGCCCTGTGAGAATAGCTGGATGGACCCACTGCTTAAAGATTATTAATTCTGTTTAATGGGCCACATTTTATATCATTATGGAAGGCTTAAAAATAGGATTTTGTTTCCATACTTTATATTTTCCTTAGTGGATTAGGATTTTGTTTCCATACTTTATATTTTCCTTAGTGGATTAGGATTACTTTATGTTTTTCCTTATGCAATTAGGAATGTTTTTCCTTATGCAATTAGGAATGTTTTCCTTATGCAATTAGGAATGTTTTAGTTTTCCTTATGCAATTAGGAATATTTTCCTTATGCAATTAGGAATGTTTTAGTTTTCCATATGCAATTAGGAATTTTGTAACCCTTATTTAAGGGCACTATTAGGCTGAATTTCAGGAGACAACATTGAATAAAAATTTTCGAATTCTTCTACAAGTTCTTGTGAATTTTCGTGTGAGAGAGATTAGAGTGGATTCTTTAATTCTTTCTTTGCATCAAGAATTAGGTTTACTTATCAACAAGAGTTGTGGCGTTTTCCTTCTTCTTACCAACTAAATCCTTCAATCATATTGAGTTCGCGTCTCTTTATAGGCGTTGGGTTCCTTAGTAGGTGATTATCAAGTTTCAAGGAGTTCTCTACCATTGTTATACGTTGGGTTTGCTGCCATCGTTGCTAAGGGTCCGCGTTATAAAAAGAAAGCTGAATTGGTGAAGCAAATGCATCAAAGGGCCAAGCAACAAATGGAGAAGATTAATGAGAATAGAGCAACCAAAGTAAACAAAGGAAGGAAAAAGATGGTGTTCCAGCCTGGTGATATGGTATGGGTTCATTTGCGAAAAGAAAGGTTTCCTACACAAAGGAAATCAAAATTGCAGCCGAGAAGTGATGGACCATTTGAAGTACTCGAAAGGATTAATGATAATGCCTACAAGATTAATCTACCAGGTGAGTATGGTGTAAGTGCAACTTTTAGTGTTTCTGATCTTGCTCCTTACTATGCAGATGATGAAGATTCGAGGACGAATTCTTTTGAAGAGGGAGAGGATGATGAGGATCTGATTGCTAGCATACAACACCAAGGACCTGTTACTCGATCAATGGCAAGAAAACTTCAAGGATTAGTTTCCAAACATCTATATGTTCTCAATACAATTGGAACGTTAAGACTTGAAGAAAATAAGAGCAAAGAAGCTGTTTGGTTGCACGTGTCCAAATTGCAATCTACCCAAGAGGCCAATTAACCCAAAGGAGTTAGAATACATATTGGCATCCATCATTATACCTTTGGGAGCTAAATACATACCATTCATGTACCATTGGATGCCCATATATTAAGAGTGGCTGAAACTCACATTGGGAGTCAAAGATGCCTTTTAAAAGCTAGTGGGAGACAAGCTATATGGCTGCCCATGCCTTTTAAAAGCTAGTGGGAGACAAGCTATATGGCTGCCCAATTTGTTTTATGTAACCACATCATTATATTTGTATTTTTCCATCATTTCACTTGTTTTATGCTTTCTTTAAAGTCTTTAAAAATAGATGTAATGGCAGACTTTGAACTTAATGAATATTCTGAGTTTTCTCTCCATTTTTGAGAGCTTTGAGAGGTTTTTAGCCTTCTTTTGAGTTCTGGTTAGAACTTGCATGAATTCCTTGCAAAAATAACCAAGTTTGCTAGGTCTTAACATATATTCAAGGTTTTTCCTTCACAAGTTGGGGTTGGGTCTTGAATCTTTGTTTTCCAGCCATATAGCTTCAGTTTTACATCACAAGTTGGCGTTGGGTTGAAGGTGCTGGTTGGTGTTCTTATGTTTTGGAGACGATCCGTAGCTTGAGCTTCCTTAGGAATTAAATCCCAGCAGGGCAGGCTCACATCTGGTGACCTTAGTTCACACCACACAAAACTTTTACCCAATTAAGTAACAAGAACAAAGTCGAATATAGAGTACTGTCTTTGAAACTCGAAATTGAATCAGAATGAATAATCAAGAGCAAGATTCGAATTTAGCACACTTTGATGAATTTCGAATTCAAATCAGAATGATGAACAAGACCAAGATTCGAATTTAAAACACCTTTTCTTGAATTTTGAATTTTAGGTTTTATAATTTTTTTTTGAATTTTCGAATTTGAAAGAAAACGAAAATGATTCAAGGAACAAACAACTTAGATGATCAAGAAACAAAGAAAATGATTCAAGAAACAAGAACAAAGAAACAGAACGAAAATAACAAGAGAAGAAACTAAAACGAATTTGATAGGGATAAAACCTGATCTAGAGCGTAGGCTCTGATACCAAATGATACGGCCGGCCAAGCACTTCCCAAGTGGACACCCATTCTGGTACTGACCCTGCACAAGCACGGCTGGGCCAAGCACTTCTCAGAAGGTTACCCTTCCTGGTACTGACCCTGCACCAACACGGCTAGGCTAAGCACTTCTCAGAAGGTCACCCATCCTGGTATTGACCCTGCACTAGCACGCTTAACCGGAAAGAACGCTAACCATTTCTACCAAAAGCTTAAGCTGTCAGTAGAGGCACACCCATTTCCTTTATTTGGATCAAACATGGGCTCACCAGTCTCTTTCGACTATATGTGCCACCTTTATCGAACCTGATCCACAACCCTCCAAACCCTCGGACATATCATCCTCTTTAGCTACTTCTCATCTTTTAGGACTAAGTGTAGCAATTCATCTATCTCCATGTATGGTTGTAGTGCTACCACATTAGCTCTCACTCTATTCAACCTGTTTAGAATCTAGCCATAGTGACTTCTCCATCTTTCTCTACATTGGCCCTAATTATAGTTATTTTCATCTCTTTGTAATACTCCTCCACCCTCTTAGATCCTTGAGTGAGGTTTTGGAGTTGGTTATATAACTCTTTATAATAGTGGCTCTATACAAACCTTCTTCTCATAATAGATTTGAGGTCTCAAGACTCTTCAATAGGTCTCTCCCTATTTCTCCTTCTCCTTTGATTTGTGTCATCCCACCAAGTGATGGCATAATCCTAAAATGCAGTAACAACAAGCTTAACTTTCTTAGATTTAGTGCATTTGTGATAATTGAATTCTAATTTTATCTTCTTTTCCTAATCTAAATAAGCCTCAAGGCCCATCCTCCTATGAAATTTGGGTATCTTTAGCTTCACTCACCCTCTATCTTGATTTTTGTGTCTCCCTCCTGGCTTCACTTTCTTTCTTCATTATCTCCAAAAGATTCTTCTCCTTTTGAATCTTCACTAGCTTGATTTCTTATATTTTCTCTTCTCCTAGGGGTATTATTAGGTTGTACCCTTGTGATTGAAGCTTCTGCCCTTTCCATATGATATATCATCTCCCTGACTTGTTAGCTTAGTGCTTGCATGGTTTTAGCCAGTGCATCTACTCAATTCGCTCCTTGAGTTCTCCTGCCTTCATGATGTGGAACCCCAAGATTATAAAGAATCTGAAACCCCAACACACCAATTCAGTATACCAAGAACCCTAGCTGGTTGTTTGTCCTGCTAAACCCCTAATTGACATGCAACTAGAAATGTAGATAATTGGATAGAATTAAAGAAGAACTAGAAAGAACACCACAAGTGTTACCTTGATAAGTTGATTCCAATTCTTGATGCAACAAGAAGAAGAGAACCTTCTCTTGATGAAATTCGGCCAAGCCAAAATAATTGAATAATATGATCACCAAAACTGATGTCTTACAATCCTAAATGAGATATAAATAGCTAAACTCTAATTAGGGTTATTAAGTAGCTTTGGTTGGCTAATCAAATTTTAAGAAATAATAAAGAAAACAAAGTTCTAATTTAATACAAAACAAACAGGGCCCTTACTTTTTAAATAAGCATAACTAGTGGGCCATAATACATATTAAATAATAGGCCCATATACTTGGATTAAATTTATGGGCTGCTTCTCCTCTATATCCGTAGCATCAAAGGCCTGTCCACCAAGACTTTCTTCCATGAATTGCCTTACAAAGCCTTGGAAGGTAGACTTGAGCTTCTTGGCCTGCAACCTTGCAATTGGCCCATTTGGTAAAATGAGCTCCATTCCATGTTGGCCTCCTATGCTTGCTCCACTAGCCTTGCTCATACTGCCATCTTTGTTCGCATCAATCCCTCCCTCCTCAAAAAGATTCGTCCTCGAATCTGTATCCATATCAAAAGGAAAAAGATCAGAAACATTAAAGGTTGCATAAACTTGATACTTACCAAGCAAGTCAATTTTATGAGCATTATCATTAATCTTTTCTAGCACTTAAAGGACCATCACTTCTTAGATCCAACTTTGATTTTCTCATATTGGGAAACCTTTCCTTCCTTAAATGCACTCATGACCAATCACTAGGTTCAAAAGTAACAACTTTGCGCCCTCGATTGGCTTGACCTGCATAATGCTCATTCTTCTTCTCAATGTGTTGTCTAGCCTTCTCATGTATAGTCTTGACCAACTCAGCCTTCCTCTGTCCATCTAGTTTAGTAATCTCATGTAATGGCAAAGAAATTAATTCCATAGGAGTAAGAGGATTAAACCCATACACAATTTCAAAAGGTGAGAATCTAGTGGAAGAATGCAAACTACGATTATAAGCAAATTCAACTAATGGAAGACACTCTTTCCATATTCTCAAATTCTTACCTATCACAGCACGCAATAAAGTCCCTAAAGTTCTATTCACCGCTTCAGTTTGTCCATCAGTTTGTGAATGACAAGTGGTAGAAAATAATAACTTAGTACCCAATTTTCCCCACAAAATTCTCTAAAAGTGGCTCAAGAATTTAACATCATGATCAGAGACTATTGTTCTAGGTATACCATGCAAATGCACAACATGTCTAAAGAATAAATTAGCTATTGTTGCATCATCAGTTTTATGATAAGCTATGAAATGTGCCATTTTGCTAAATCTGTCCACAACAACAAATATGTTGTCTCTACCTTTCTTTGTCCTAGGTAAATCTAATACAAAATCCATAGAAATGTCAACCCAAGGCTCATTAGGAACAAGTAGAGGTGTATACAATCCATGAGGCATAGATTTGGACTTAGCTTGCCTACATACAATACATTTAGAACAAATTCTTTCATCATCCCTACCCATGTGTGGCCAATAAAAATGCTCAGAAAGTATATCCAAAGTCTTATGCACACCAAAATGACCCATCAATCCATCACTATGTGATTCACACACAAGTAATTCCCTTAATGAACATGCAGGTACACATAATCGATTCCCGCGAAATAAAAATCCATCATGCCTATAAAATCTTTGAAAAGCAGCATGTTGTTCACAAGCAACATAGACATTACCAAAATCAGAATTTATTGCATACATATCTTTAAGTTTCCAAATCCTAACATCTTAGAACTAAGTGTAGTGATTAAAACATATCTCCTTGATAATGCATCAGCAACAACATTATCTTTACCTTACTTGTAGTGAATCACATAAGGAAATATCTCAATGAATTCAACCCATTTTGCATGCCTCTTATTCAGCTTCCCTTGCCCTTTCAGGTGCTTAAGTGACTCATGGTATGTACGGATCACAAATTCTTTTGGAAGCAAGTAATTTTGTGACGCAGACCCTTAGCAACTATGGCAGCAAACCCAACGTATAACAATGGTAGAGAACTCCTTGAAACTTGATAATCACCCAACGCCTATAAAGAGACTCGAACTCACTATGATTGAAGGATTTAGTTGGTAAGAAGAAGGAAAACACCACAACTCTTGTTGATAAGTAAACCTAATTCTTGATGCAAAGAAAGAATTAAAGAATCCACTCTAATCTCTCTCACACGAAAATTCACAAGAAGAACTTGTAGAAGAATTTGAAAATTTTTATTAATTATTGTATATGAAATTCGGCCTAATAGTGCCCTTAAATAAGGGTTACAAAATTCCTAATTGCATATGGAAAATTAAGACTAAAACATCCCTAATTTCATAAGGAAAACATTCCTAATTGCATAAGGAAAACATTCCTAATTGCATAAGGAAAACATTAAGTATGGAAACAAAATCCTAATCCACTAAGGAAAATATAAAGTATGGAAACAAAATCCTAATCCACTAAGGAAAATATAAAGTATGGAAACAACCAAACTAATCCCTTCAACTATTTGGGCTGTCCATGGGCCTTAAATTACTTCCCAAGGCTTTATATGAACCCCCATGGACCTTTCTTGCACGTTGGACCTTTCTTTAGCTAGCCTTTAGCTTCCACACTAAGCATCATAAATCAGCTTTGGTTTGCCTTCTTCAAGCTCTATCTCCATCTTCTTGAATGATAATTCTTGAAGCTCTTTGGAAATCTCTTCTTGAATATGCAAAGCCATACTAGATTGATATCTCTTTGCCTTGCTCCTAGTGATTGGTCCACTTGCTAGCTTCAAGGGATCCTTTCTTGCATCATTCTCCCCCTCTTCAAAAAGATTTGTCCTCAAATCTGCATCATCAAAAGGAGAAAGATCACTTACATTGAAAGTAGCACTAACATTATACGTACCTGGTAAGTCGATCTTGTAGGCATTGTCATTAATCTTCTCCAGCACATGGAATGGGCCATCTCCCCTTGCTTGCAACTTGTTCTTACTTTGGTTAGGAAACCTTTCTTTTCGAAAATGCACCCAAACCCAATCTCCTACTTGAAACTTAATCTCACATCTCCCTCTATTTGCAGAATCAGCATATCTCTTGTTCCTTTTCTCAATATTCACCCTTGCTTTCTCATGCATCTCTTTCACCAATTTAGCTTTCTTCTCACCATCTAAACTAACAAGCTCATGAGAAGGTAAATAAACAAGATCAAAAACTGTTAGTGGGTTAAAACCATAAACAAGCTCAAAAGGTGAATATCCTGTAGAAGAATGAATAGCACGATTATAAGCAAACTCAATAAATGGCAAACAATCTTCCCAAGAACTCAAATTCTTACCCACTAAAGCTCTCAACATGGTACCTAAAGTTTTGTTTACTACTTCTGTTTGTCCATCCGTTTGAGGATGACAAGTGGTGGAAAATACAACTTGGTACCTAACTTTCCCCAAAGCACACGCCAAAAGTGAGACAAAAACTTGGTGTCTCTATCAGAAACTATGGATTTTGGTATCCCATGAATTCGAACCACCTCCCTAAAGAAGTGTTCAGCCACTAAACTAGCATCTTCACTCTTATGACATGGGATAAAGTGTGCCATCTTACTAAACCTATCAACAACCACAAATATGCTATCTCTCCCCCTCTTAGTCCTTGGTAATCCTAAAACAAAGTCCATACTAATGTTCATCCAAGGAGAACTAGGAACGGGTACTGGCATATACAAACCATGAGGCATAGATTTAGACTTAGCTTGCCTACAAGCCAAACAAGCCTTACAAATCTGAATTACATCCATTTTCATATTTGGCCAATAAAAGTGTTCATTCAGCATGTCTAAAGTCTTATCAACTCCAAAATGCCCCATCAAACCCCCACAATGTGATTCTAATACTAGCAAATCTCTCATAAAACATCTAGGCATGCATAATTTCGAACCCTTAAATAAAACCCATCATGTCTATAAAAAGAATTAAAAGCACCATGCTCACAAGCATCATAAACATTGCCGAAATCAGAATCACCAACATATAAGTCCTTTATACATTCAAATCCAAGCAATTTAGTACTCAAAACATTAAGTAAAGCGTACCTCCTTGAAAGTGCATCTGCCACTACATTGTCTTTACCTTGCTTGTATTTGATCACATAAGGAAACTTCTCAATCTTCATAACCCATTTTGCATGTCTTTTATTCAACTTGCCTTGCCCTCTCAAATGCTTCAATGATTCATGGTCTGAATGGATCACGAATTCCTTGGGCAGCAAATAATGCTCCCATACTTCCAATGCTCTCACCAAAGCATATAGCTCCTTGTCATAAGTTGAATAATTCAGCTTTGCTCCATTAAGCTTTTCACTAAAGTATGCAATGGGCTTCTTCTCTTGCATCAAAACAGCTCCAATACCTACACCAGAAGCATCACATTCAATTTCAAAAGAAGAATCAAAGTTAGGTAAAGCTAAAACGGTTGTAGTAGAAAGCTTCTCTTTCAAAGCATCAAATGCTTCTTGTTACTCCTTGCCCCAAATGAATCCCACTTCTTTCTTGATTATGCCTAGTCAAGGGGGTTGCCAATGTAGAGAAATTAGGGACAATACACCTATAGAAGCTTGCCAATCCGTGAAAACTCCTCACTTCTGTCACACTTGAAGGATTCGGCCACTCTTGGCTAGCTTTCACCTTCTCTTGATCAACTTCAATTCCCTGCATACTTACAACAAAACCAAGAAAAACAACCCTATCTAGACAAAAAGAGCACTTCTTAAGCTTAGCATAAAGGTTTTGCTCCCTAAGGATTTCAAGCACTTTCCTAACATGTTCAACATGTTCTTCCTCAGTTTTGCTATAAATCAGAATATCATCAAAGTAAACTACCACAAACTTACCTAAATAAGCTCTCAAAACATGGTTCATTAATCTCATAAAAGTACTAGGTGCATTAGATAAACCAAAAGACATAACTAACCATTCATACAAACCATATTTCATTTTGAAGGCAGTCTTCCATTCATCTCCAGGCTTCATGCGAATTTGATGATAACCACTCATAAGATCAATCTTTGTGAAATATTTCGCCCCATGCAATTCATCCAACATGTCATCAAGTCTAGGAATGGGATGTCTATACTTCACAGTAATCTTGTTCACAGCCCTACAATCAACACACATCCTCCAAGAACCATCTTTCTTGGGTACTAATAAGACTGGAACGGCACAAGGACTAAGGCTCTCGCGAACTAAGCCTTTCTCAAAAAGCTCTTCAACTTGTCTTTGCATCTCTTTTGTCTCCATAGGATTGCTCCTATATGCTGGCCGGTTTGGAATTGTAGAACTGGGAATGCAGTCAATTTGATGTTCAATCCCTCTTAATGGCGGCAAACCACTAGGAAGGTCTTCAGGAAACACATCCTTAAAATCCTGCAACAAAGACACAAAACTAGAAGGTAAAGAATCAAGAGATTCTTTACTGATAGCAAGTAATGATTCTTTATACATAATAATGAGTACATGCTGCCCTACATCTATCTCTCTTGCTCTTGCATAAAAAGTATGTTTTGCTTTTTCTCCTTGCTTATTTTCTCTCACCAATGGGCCATTTATTTGTTTGCTTACTTTCTTTTGACTCTCGGCCTCTTTTCCCTTTCTTCACTCACTCACTTTATTATTTTCTCTCTCCCTACCCTTAGAATTACCCTTGGGTGTTGAAGAAACATCATTGGCCGAATTTGAACCCCCTTGGTTCATGTTGGCTGAAACTTCTTTCTCCCTCTCTAGCATCCTCTTTTGATCTTCATACACCTCTTGAGGTGATAATGGTGCTAGAACAACCTTCTTTCATTCATAAGTAAAGGTATACTTATTAGAAAAGCCATCATGTTGTGCCCTTCTATCATGCTGCCATGGTCTTCCTAATAGCAAATGTCCAGCTTGCATTGGCACTACATCACACAAAACCTCATCTTTATACCACCCAATGGAGAATGGTACCTTGACTTGCTTCAACACTTTTACTTTCCAGCGTCATTGAACCATTGCAACTTGTAAGGATTGGGATGTTTAAAACAAGCTAACCCCAATTTATCCACCATTGTGGTACTATCAGCATTGGTACAACTTCCACCATCAATGATAAGTGTACAAACCTTACCATTCACCAAACACCTAGAGTGGAAAAGATTCTCCCTTTGATCCAAGCCTTCTTCCTTGACTTGAATATTCAAGGCTCTTCTAGTAACAAGCATCTCTCCATGTTCAGCATTCAAGACTTGATTCTTCCAAGCCTCTTCATCATATTTTGCCCTATCACCACATTCGGCCTCCTCTTCTTCTTCATGTTCAGATTCTGATTCAATTTCCCCTTCATGGGTCGCAATCATCACCCTCTTATTCGGAAATTGAGAAGCAATGTGTCCACTTCCCAAACACTTGTAGCATTTAATTTCCCTACTTGGAGTAGGTCTAGAAGGTGTTTCCTTGGCTGTTTTTGCATCCCCATCATTCGGCTTCTTGTAATTAGTATTGTAGGAAGAATTCTTTTGGAAAGAACCCTTGTAATCCCCTTTGTAGGAACCTCCACTCGAACTTGAACCCTTGAAGTTTGAAAATTTTCCACTAGCTTTAGAGTAGCCAGTTTTCGAAATAACTTTATTCTTCAATCTTCTCTCTATCTGCATGGCCTTTTGAACTAACTCTTCCATTGTGTTGAATTCATACATCTCCAATTCATTGGCTATGTTCAAATTCAATCCCCCAAGATCATCTCCTTGTCACGATTTCATTGTGTTGAAATCGTGACATCTTCTTGTCTTCATCTTCATCAATATTTGCCCTAGCCATGATCATCTCCATCTCTTTGTGGTACTCTTTCACACTTCTTCCACCTTGAACTAGTCTTGCTAGTCGATTGTACAAATCTCGAATGTAGTGAGATGGTACAAATCGGCTTCTCATTAGTTCTTTCAAGGTTGACCATTCAGGAATAGGCCTCATACCTTTCCCTCTTCTATTAGCTTCCAATTGATCCCACCAAAAGGTAGCATACCCTTTGAACTCTACGGCTGCCAAAACTGATTTCTTCTCTTCGGTGTAGTTATGGCATTCGAAAATCTGCTCAACTTTCCTCTCCCATTCTATGAACTCTTCTGCATTGTTCTTCCCTTCAAAGGAAGGAATCTTCATCTTGATGGAAGTAAGGTCACCATCAGTGGTAGGTTGATTTCCACCTTCATCTTCATCTTCTACCCTTTCGGCTGCTTCTAGGGCTTCAAGATTTCCTTGCCCTTCTCTCCTAAGCACTCTTCTAGCTCGCATTATGGGATTTGGATGTGCGGCTGGTTGCCCTTGTTGCACTTGCTGAATTTTTTGTGCTTGTCGTGCTGCATTCTCTTGCAATCTAGTATCCATCATCTCCATTCGACCAAGCATTGCTGCCAAAGTCTCATTAAGCCTAGCCAAGCTTTCGGCCATAGCTCCTTCTTTGCTAGTCTCTTCTCCTTTTCCAGCCATGTTAACAAACAAACAAACTCAAAGAAACAAGATTAGTAATAATCGAAATTCACTCAAGTGTTTAGAATTACCTCACTTTTCTTGTCTTCCTTGATTACACTTCAGAACCAAGCTCACCAACCAACAATTGTCAAGTCGTTCAAGAAACTAGAACCTAAATCCTAGAACTAGATAGAAAACAAGACAAGTATCCGGAGGTAATGCAAGGTAATTTGAACTACACGATATAAAACCAAGTATCGACACAAGCAAATGATACTTAGCAATGTAATGGAATTAAAAGCTAGATAAAGAAATCAGAAACAATGAAGACAATAAACAAGGCAAATTTGGCTATAATGAATCAAAAACAACCCACACTTGGCAAGCTGCTTTATGGACCTAATCAATTCTACCCAAAATGCTAGCTTCTAGACTCTAATTCCCACCTATAACACTCAAATAACATGAATATTAAGGTCTGATTTTTGAATTCCAAAAGCCCCTCAAAAGGTGAAATTTTTTGCCCAAAAATTTTATTACTTCTCACCCACCTAGATCTGATGTTTAGCACCTAAATAGCAAGAATATCAAATAATTTTGTTGAGGTGGTTTTGTACTCTTTTTTTTTCACTATCCCCTTGATTCGTACTCCCAAGGACTTTTTGAAATCTGGACTTAATTCGCAACCCCAGATTCACTCAAGACCAAATCAAAATCAAACTTGAACAAAAACTCTAGCTTTTGCTTTCTTTCAAGAATCCTTTCCTAGGTTTCATTTTTACACTAAGAATACCCTCCTTCAATTCGGCCTTGATCAGAATTGATATATGACTCTTTTTTGAAAATTAAAGACTAGACTCTCTAAGAACCCTAAAACGCAGAAATTTAGAAGACCTAAATTAACAAACCCTTGAAAGACAAAGTAGATAAAAATTACCTTGTAGCAAGGCTCGATACCAAATGACGCGAACCCTTAGCAACGATGGCAGCAAACCCAACGTATAACAATGGTAGAGAACTCCTTGAAACTTGATAATCACCTCCTAAGGAACCCAACGGCTATAAAGAGACGCGAACTCACTATGATTGAAGGATTTAGTTGGTAAGAAGAAGGAAAACGCCACAACTCTTGTTGATAAGTAAACCTAATTCTTGATGCAAAGAAAGAATTAAAGAATCCACTCTAATCTCTCTCACACGAAAATTCACAAGAACTTGTAGAAGAATTCAAAATTTTTTATTAATTGTTGTATATGAAATTCGGCCTAATAGTGCCCTTAAATAAGGGTTACAAAATTCCTAATTGCATATGGAAAATTAAGACTAAAACATTACTAATTGCATAAGGAAAACATTCCTAATTGCATAAGGAAAACATTAAGTATGGAAACAAAATCCTAATCCACTAAGGAAAATATAAAGTATGGAAACAAAATCCTAATCCACTAAGAAAAATATAAAGTATGGAAACAAAATCCTAATCCACTGGGGAAAATATAAAGTATGGAAATAACCAAACTAATCCCTTCAACTATTTCGGCTGTTCATGGGCCTTAAATTACTTCCCAAGGCTTTATATGAACCCCCATGGACCTTTCTTGCACGTTGGACCTTTCTCTAGCTAGCCTTTAGCTTCCACACTAAGCATCATAATCAGCTTTGGTGTGCCTTCTTCAAGCTCTATCTCCATCTTCTTGAATGATAATTCTTGAAGCTCTTTGGAAATCTCTTCTTGAATATGCAAAGCCATACTAGCTTGATATCTCTTTGCCTTGCTCCTAGTGATTGGTCCACTTGGTAGCTTCAAGGGATCCTTTCTTACATCATGTTGCACACGTCTAGTGCTCTCACTAAGGCATATAACTCCTTGTCATAGGTAGAGTACTTTAATTGAGCTCCATTCAACTTCTCACTAAAATATGCTATGGAACATTTTTCCTGCATCAACACAGCACCTATACCAATCCCAGAAGCATCAAATTCAAGTTCAAAAGTTTTATCAAAGTTTGGTAAACATAAAATATGAGCAGAACACAACCTATCTTTTAAAGTATTAAAAGCCCTATTTTGTTCATCTCCCCACTTAAAACCAACATCTTTTTTAATTATTTTAGTCAAAGGAGCTGCAATGGATGAGAAATCTTTCACAAATCTTCTATAAAAACTAGCTAACCCATGAAAACTCCTTACCCCAGACATACTCCTAGGCGTAAGCCATTCTTGAATAGCTTTTATCTTTTCAGCATCTACCTCAACCCCTTTATGACGCGGAACCCTATGGCAATGAAGGCCTCAAACCCCAACGCACGCTTCGATATAGGAACCCAAGAACAAGGATAAACCACCCTCTATAGCACCCAATGCTTAGCGAAGCAAGAACACTAATGACAGAAGGATTTGGAAGGACGGATCAGAAGAACGCCACAATCAAAATTGATAAGTTAGTCTGATTCGTGATGCAATCAATGAAAGAAGCAAAAATCTCTCACTCTCTCAATGATGGCCGAAATTTGCATAAAGAGCAATCAGAATATAATTTGTCAAAAAGGTCATCTTACAAGAAAATAAGGCCCTATTTATAGAAAAATAAATTAAAAATTCGTAACTATCCTAACCCTAGTGGAAAAAGGAAAATTACAAGGTCAAAATCCTTGTCAAATAAGGAAAATATCATCCTAACCAACTAAGGAAAGAAGGGAACCACATCCTAACCCTAGTGGAAAAAGGAAAATTACAAAGTCAAAATCTTTGTAAAATAAGGAAAATATCATCCTAACCAACTAAGGAAAGAAGGGAACCACATCCCATGTGCATGGGTGTGAACACAGCCCATGTGTATGAAAGAATAGGCTGCCCATGTGACAAAAGTGGTCGCAAAAAACCTAATTTCGTCCAAGGCCCATGTGCTTGCATGTGGCCTGCCTTCCTTCCTCCTTTCTTGCTCCTCTAGCCCATTTTTAAAGCCTTATCTTCCATATAGACATTCAGCATCACAATCAGCCTTTGTTGGTCTTCCAACTCCATACTGCACTTGTTTATTGCTAATTCAGTCACATCCCTTGTAACAAAGTCTTGAACATGCAATCCAAGAGTGACGCCATACTTCCTTACTTTATTCCTTGTCAATGGTCCTTGTTGTAGCACAAAAGTATCCTTGCCATGCTGGTTTACATCATTCTCCCCTTCTTTAAAAAAATTTGTCCTCAAATCTGCATCATCATAAGGAGATAAATCAGTCACATTAAAAGTAGCTCTAACACCATACTCACCAGGCAAGTCGATCTTGTATACATTGTCATTGATTTTCTCCAATACTTGGAATGGACCATCACCACGTGCATCAAGCTTACTCTTCCTTTGATTTTGAAACCTCTCCTTTCGGAAGTGTACCCAAACCCAATAGCCAGGAGCAAATGCCATTTTCTTTTGTCCCTTATTTGCCCTATCAGCATATGACTTGTTTTTTTTCTCTATATTTGCTCGAACCTTTTCATGCAAAGACTTTACCAAATCAGCCTTCTTCTCACCATCTAAACTAGCAAGCTCATGTAAAGGCAAAGGAACAAGATCAAGTACAGTTAGTGGATTAAAACCATAAACAATCTCAAATGGCGAATAACTTGTAGAAGAATGAATTGAACGATTATAGGCAAATTCAATGAAAGGTAAACAATCTTCCCAAGTGACCAAGTTCTTCCCCACTAAAGCTCTCAACAATGTACCAAGTGTACGATTCACTACTTCAATTTGCCCATCTGTTTGTGGATAACAAGTAGTAGAAAACAAAAGCTTAGTTCCTAATCTACTCCATAAAACACGCCAAAAAATGGGACAAAAACTTAGTATCTCTATCAGAAACAATTGTCCTAGGCACCCCATGTAAACGAACAACATCTCTAAAGAACAAATCAGCCACAACTTTTGCATCATCAGCTTTGTAACATGGAATAAAATGTGCCATCTTACTAAACCTATCAACAACCACAAAAATGCTATCTCTACCTTTTCTAGTCCTAGGCAAACCAAGCACAAAATCCATACTAATATCAACCCAAGGTGAACTAGGTACAGGTAATGGCATATAAAGACCATGAGGCATAGACTTAGATTTCGCCTGTCTACATGCAATACAAGCAGAACATAATCTCCCAACATCTTTACGCATAGACGGCCAATAAAAATGCTCAAACAGAATATCATAAGTCTTAGACACACCAAAATGCCCCATCAAACCACCACAATGAGATTCCAAAACAAGCAAATTACGCATGGAACATCTAGGCACACATAGTTTACTTCCCTTAAACAAATAACCATCCTGCCTAAAATATGAATTAAAAGTTCCTTGTTCACATGCGACATAAACATTGCCAAAATCAATATCACCAATATATAAGTCCTTAATATACTCAAAACCAAGCAATTTAGAACTCAAAACAGACAGGAATGTATATCTCCTAGACAACACATCAGTAACAACATTATCTTTACCTTGCTTATACTTAATGACATAAGGAAATTTCTCAATTTGTTCAATCCACTTACCATGTCTTTTGTTCAACTTATCTTGGCCCTTCAAATGCTTGAGGGATTCATGGTCAGTGTGAATAATGAACTCCTTTGGCAGCAAATAATGCTCCCACACATTCAATGCCCTTACCAAAGCATGCAACTCCTTGTCATAGGTATAATAATTCAGTTGCGCACCATTGAACTTCTCAATAAAATATGCTATTGGCTTCTTTTCTTGCATCAAAACAGCCCCAATACCTATACCTGAAGCATCACATTCAATCTCAAAAATAGAATCAAAGTTAGGTAAAGCTAAAACAGGCGCAGTAGTGAGTTTTTCTTTCAAACTTTCAAACTATCGTTGTTGCTGTTCACCCATTGAAATCCAACTTCCTTCTTGACAATACTTGTGAGTGGTGCGGCGATGGTAGAAAAATCCTTCACGAATCTCCTATAAAAACTCGCCAGCCCATGGAAGCTCCTCACTTCCGTCACACTCTTAGGAACAGGCCATTCCCTTATAGCTTTCACTTTCTCTTCATCAACTTCCAATCCCTGCGCACTAACAACAAAACCAAGAAAAATAAGCCTATCCATGCAAAATGTGCACTTCTTAAGCTTTGCATATAAGTTATCTTTTCTCAAAGCTTCTAAAACCAACCTAACATGTTCTGTATGCTCTTCCTCAGTCTTACTATAGATCAAAATATCATCAAAATAAACAACTACAAATCTGCCCAAATAAGCCCTCAAAACATGGTTCATCAACCTCATAAGGCATTACCAACCACTCATACAACCCATATTTTGTTTTAAAAGCTGTTTTCCATTCATCCCCAGGTTTCATACGAATTTGATGATATCCACTCATAAGATCAATTTTAGTAAAATACCTTGCACCATGTAATTCGTCCAACATGTCATCAAGACACGGTATAGGATGCCGATACTTCATGGTGATCTTATTTACAACCCTACAATCAACACACATTCTCCACATGCCATCTTTCTTTGGAACCAACAAAACAGGAACGGCACACGGACTTAAACTCTCTCAAATTAACCCTTTCTCCAACAACTCTTCCACTTGTCTCTCCATCTCCTTGGTCTCCATCGGATTACTTCGATATGCTGGTCTATTTGGAATGGTAGAACCAGGTATGAAGTCAATTCGATGTTCGATCCCTCTTAATGGTGGCAAACCACTAGGCAACTCCTCCGGAAACACATCTTGGAAATCCTGCAATAAAGACACAAAGCTAGAAGGCAAATGTTCAAGTGAAACATCAATGTTAGCAAACAAAGTTTCCTTGTATCTAATGAGTAACACAGGCTGCCCAACATTTAATTCTCTCGCTCTTGCATAAAAAGTTTGTTTTGCCTTCCCTTCTTTCTTGTTTTCTCTCACCAATGGGCCATTAATTTGATTAGTTTCTTTTCTGGCCTCTTTTCCCATTTTCTTCTCACTTTCACTCACCTTATCATGTTCTCTCGCACTCCCCTTGTTTTTGGAAGAAACAGCCCCAACCACTACTTTGGCCGAATCTTGCTTTGCTTTCTCAAGCATCTTTCGATGATCTTCATAAACCTCCAAGGGTGATAATGGAATAAGAGTAACCAGCTTTCCCTCATATGTAAACGTGTACCTATTTGAATGCCCATCATGTTGTGCTTTCCTATCAAATTGCCAAGGTCTTCCCAATAACATATGGCCTGCTTGCATAGGAACTACATCACACAACACTTCATCTTTATACCAGCCTATAGAGAATGGTATTCTCACTTGTTTAGTAACCTTCACCTCTCCACTATCATTAAACCATTGTAGTCTATATGGATTGGGATGTTTTAAACAAGTCAAGTTCAGCTTCTCCACCATGGTCTCACTTGCGGCATTAGTACAACTACCGCTGTCAATGATGAGCATACAAACCTTACCATCAACTAAACATCTAGAATAAAATATGTTATCTCGTTGCTCAAGGCACTCTTCCTTCACCTGCATATTCAAAGCACGCCTAGCAACTAACATTTCACCATGTTCAGCCATCAACACATTTTCAACTTGCTCACTACACTCATCATCATCATCATACATGTCATTCACATCATTATCAACATCACTATGATCAGAATCAGAAATTATACCCCCCATCATCAGTAGCAATCATAACTCTCCTATTTGGACATTCAGAAGCAATATGCCCATTCCCTAAACATTTGAAACATTTAATATCTCTACTAGGAGTAGTATTAGAAGTACCTGATTGCTGCCTATTTGGACCGCCATTCGTCCCTTTTCCACTTGTAGGTGGAGGATTGTTCCTTTGGAAGGAATTCTTGAAATCTCCACTTCTTGAGGACGAATTGCTACTAGTGTTTTGAGGTCCTCTGTAGGTCGAACTACTTCCACCCATATTCTGAAATTTGCTAGAACCAGACTTGGTGTAATTCTTGCTCTTTAGTCTCCTTTCTATCTTCAAGGCCTTTTCAACCAACTCTCCCATGGAATTGTAATCATACATTTCCAGCTCACTTGCTATGTTTGAATTTAGACCCCCAAGGAATCTAGACATCAACCTCTGCTCATCCTCTTCAATATCAGCTCTTGCCATGATCATCTCCATCTCCTTGTGGTATTCTTCAACACTCTTACCACCTTGGATCAGCCTTACCAACCTATTATACAAATCCCTATAGTAATGAGAAGGGACAAACCTTGTTCTCATTAAGTCTTTCAAAGTCTCCCAATCAGGTACGGGTCTCAATCCCTTTCCTCTTCTATTAGATTTGAGTTGATCCCACCAGAATGTAGCATATCCCTTAAATTCCACGGCTGCAATGTGGGACTTCTTCTCTTCTGAATAATTATGGCATTCAAAAATTTGCTCCACCTTTCTCTCCCATTCAATGTACTCTTCAGCATTGTTTCTCCCTTCAAAGGAAGGTACCTTCATCTTTATGGAAGTAAGGTCATTGTCATTTGCTGGGTTATTTTCACCAACCTCTTCATTACCTCTAGGTGCTCTACGATCTCCTTCACCGATTCTTAGTAGAACACTTTGTGGTAACCTCACTTGAGCTGCTGGTTGCTGCGCTCTTTCTCTCATCATTAGATTCATGCTCTCTTGTAGAGTATCCATCATTCTTGCCATCTCATTCATCCTCTCATTACTTTGCTGCATATATGTCTCAAAATTGCTAGAACCTTCTTGGACATTTTCCTCCCCATCTTGCACGTTCTGGTTTCTCCCACTACTCATGATCACAAACACAAACTCACAAAGAAAAGATTAGTAATAAACAAAATTCACTCAAAGTGTTTCGCTCTTACCTTACCTTTGCTGATTCTTCGATTGCACTTTAGAATCGAGGCTCACAAATCAATCTGCCAAGCACGTTCAAGGAAGCTAGAAACCTAATTCCTAGACACCCAGCAACGTAACGGAATCCAAAAAAAATGGTAGCTCAATCAAGAATTAGAAACAAAGAGGTAAAAAAATATGACAATTCTGGCCAAGATGTATCAAAACCAACCCACCTTTAGCAAGCTGATTTATGGACCTATTGATTCTACCCAAGAAAGCTAGTGTCAAGTCTTCCTAAACTAAAGAGAATTTTGAATTCCCCTTTGCAATGGCAACCCCACAATTCGAACAAAATAGCCCCAAAAAAAATGGAAATTTTGTGGCCTAAAAATTTTGATTGCTTCTAACCCACTTCAAACCAACCACGGAACCTTTAATTACTAAGAAACAAAAAAATTTTTGTTGGAACACTTTTGTACTCTTTTTTTTTTAGGGATAGATCACTATCTCTAGATCACCCCCCCCCCCCCCCCCCAAAAAAAAATACTAAATGAATATCAATAAATAGAAGCTTAAACAGCAAACGAATTATTGCAAGCTCAAACGAAAGGATCCGTATACTTTAAAAATTGAAAACGAATTGACTATGGTGAAGTAGGTGAAAATGATTTGGACTATGATGAAAAGGGGACACAAACGAATTGGGCTATGGGGAAAAAAGAAATTTCGAATAAAATAAAAGAACCCTAAAAAATGAATTGAACAAATGAAGACTCTAACGGAAATAAAAACAAGCCCTAGAAAGACAGATAGATAAAGATTTACCTGTAATTGGCTCTAATACCAAATGACGCGGAACCCTATGGCAATGAAGGCCTCAAACCCCAACACACGCTTCGATATAGGAACACAAGAACAAGGATAAACCACCCTTTATAGCACCCAATGCTTAGCGAAGCAAGAACACTAATGACGGAAGGATTTGGAAGGATTGATCAGAAGAACGCCACAATCGAAATTGATAAGTTAGTCTGATTCATGATGCAATCAATGAAAGAAGCAAAAATCTCTGACTCTCTCAATGATGGCCGAAATTTGCATAAAGAGCAATCTGAATATAATTTGTCAAAAAGGTCCTCTTACAAGAAAATAAGGCCCTATTTATAGAAAAACACTTTAAAAATTTGTAACTATCCTAACTGATGCGGAACCCTATGGCAATGAAGGCCTCAAACCCCAACGCACGCTTCGATATAGGAATCCAAGAACAAGGATAAACCACCCTCTATAGCACTCAATGCTTAGCGAAGAAAGAACACTAATGACGGAAGGATTTGGAAGGACGGATCAGAAGAACGCCACAATCGAAATTGATAAGTTAGTCTGATTCGTGATGCAATCAATGAAAGAAGCAAAATCTCTCACTCTCTCAAAGATGGCCGAATTTTGCATAAAAAACAGTCTGAATATAATTTTGTCAAAAGTTCCTCTTACAAAAAAATAAGGCCCTATTTATAGAAAAACAAATTAAAATTCGTAACTATCCTAACCCTAATGAAAAAAGGAAAATTACAAAGTCAAAATCCTTGTCAAATAAGGAAAATATCATCCTAACCAACTAAGGAAAGAAGGATCCTTGTCAAATAAGGAAAATATCATCCTAACCAACAAAGGAAAGAAGGGAACCACATCCCATGTGCATGGGTGTGAACACAGCCCATGTGCATGAAAGAATAGGCTGCCCATGTGACAAAAGTGGTCCCAAAAAAACCTAATTTCTTCCAAGGCCCATGTGCTTGCATGTGGGCTGCCTTCCTTACTCCTTTCTTGCTCCTCTAGCCCATTTTTAAAGCCTTATCTTCCATATAAACATTCAGCATCACAATCAGCCTTTGTTGGTCTTTCAGAATATTCATTAAGTTTAAAGTCTGCCATTACATCTATTTTTAAAGACTTAAAGAAAGCATAAAACAAGTGAAATGATGGAAAAATACAAATATAATAATGTGGTTACATAAAACAACTTGGGCAGCCATATAGCTTGTCTCCCACTAGCTTTTAAAAGGCATGGGCAGCCATATAGCTTGTCTCCCACTAGCTTTTAAAAGGCATCTTTGACTCCCAATGTGAGTTTCAGCCACTCTTAATATATGGGCATCCAATGGGACGTGAATGGTATGTATTTAGCTCCCAAAGGTATAATGATGGATGCCAATATGTATTCTAACTCCTTTGGGTCAATTGGCCTCTTGGGTAGATTGCAATTTGGATACGTGCAACCAAACAGCTTCTTTGCTCTTATTTTCTTCAAGTCTTAACGTTCCAATTGTATTGAGAACATATAGATGTTTGGAAACTAATCCTTGAAGTTTTCTTGCCATTGATCGAGTAACAGGTCCTTGGTGTTGTATGCTAGCAAGGAAAATATCATCCTAACCAACTAAGGAAAGAAGGATCCTTGTCAAATAAGGAAAATATCATCCTAACCAACTAAGGAAAGAAGGATCCTTGTCAAATAAGGAAAATATCATCCTAACCAACTAAGGAAAGAAGGGAACCACATCCCATGTGCATGGGTGTGAACACAGCCCATGTTCATGAAAGAATAGGCTGCCCATGTGACAAAAGTGGTCCCAAAAAAACCTAATTTCGTCCAAGGCCCATGTGCTTGCATGTGGGGTGCCTTCCTTACTCCTTTCTTGCTCCTCTAGCCCATTTTTAAAGCCTTATCTTCCATATAAACATCCAGCATCACAATCAGCCTTTGTTGGTCTTCCAGCTCTATATTGCACTTGTTTATTGCTAATTCAGTCACCTCCCTTGTAACAAAGTCTTGAACATGCAATCCAAGAGTGACGTCATACTTCCTTGCTTTATTCCTTGTCAATGGTCCTTGTTGTAGCACCAAAGGATCCTTGCCATGCTGGTTTACATCACTAACCCTAGTGGAAAAAGGAAAATTACAAAGTCAAAATCCTTGTCAAATAAGGAAAATATCATCCTAACCAACTAAGGAAATAAGGGAACCACATCCTAACCCTAGTGGAAAAAGGAAAATTACAAAGTCAAAATCCTTGTCAAATAAGGAAAATATCATCCTAACCAACTAAGGAAAGAAGGAACCACATCCCATGTGCATGGGTGTGAACACAGCCCATGTGCATGAAAGAATAGGCTGCCCATGTGACAAAAGTTGTCCCAAAAAAACCTAATTTCGTCCAAGGCCCATGTGCTTGCATGTGGCCTGCCTTCCTTACTCCTTTCTTGCTCCTCTAGCCCATTTTTAAAGCCTTATCTTCCATATAGACATTCAGCATCACAATCAGCCTTTGTTGGTCTTCCAGCTCCATACTGCACTTGTTTATTGCTAATTCAGTCACCTCCCTTGTAACAAAGTCTTGAACATGCAATCCAAGAGTGACGCCATACTTCCTTGCTTTATTCCTTGTCAATGGTCCTTGTTGTAGCACCAAAGGATCCTTGCCATGCTGGTTTACATCACTTTAGCATTCACAACAAAACCCAACAAAATAATTTTATCAATACAAAAAGCACACTTTCTTCAAATTAGCATACAACTTCTCTTTCCTTAGAACCTCTAGAACTAACCTAACATGCATGATATGCTCATCTAGTGACTTGTTGTATATAAGAATGTCATCAAAATACACAACAACAAATTTTCCAAGGAAATTACGCAAAACATGGTTCATTAGCCTCATAAATGTGCTAGGTGCATTAGTCAAACTAAAAGGCATAACCATCCATTCATATAAACCATATTTTATTTTAAATGCAGTTTTCCACTCATCACTCGGTTTCATCCTAATTTGATGATATCCACTTTTCAAATCTATTTTAGTGAAAAATACATTCACCATATAACTCATCTAACATGTAATCTAATCTAGGAATGGGATGGCGATACTTTATAGTGATTTTGTTGACTGCACGACAATCCACACACATCCTCCATGTTCCATCTTTCTTGGGTACCAACAACACTGGTACAGCACATGGGCTAATGCTCTCTCTCACATGCCCCTTATCCAACAATTCATCTACTTGCCTTTGAAGTTCCTTTGTCTCCTCTGGGTTACTTCTATAGGCTAGCCTATTTGTAATTACTGCTCCAGGAATAAAATTAATCTGATGCTCAATACCCCTCAAGGGAGGGAGTCCCTTTGGCATCTCTTCAGGAAAGACTTCATCAAATTCCTGTAACAAAGAAACAAAACCACTAGGCAAATTTGGGTTAAGGTCAGTCATAATCAATAAACACTCCTTAAACCTTATTGCTATAAGTGATCTTCTGCCTATGTAAGCACTCTTAAGATCTCTCTCTTTTGCAAAGAAACTCTTCTTCTTTTCACTCTTATTTTCTCCCCTCTTACTGTTCTCTCCTGCACATCTCTCTTTCTTTACCTCACTTGTGCAGTCACTCCCCATTGGGCCACATAATTATTTCTTTTCTCTCTTGGCCTCTTGTTCCTCCATTTTTTTTGTTAACTCACTACCCGAATCCCTATTTGAAGTATTCATCATCTTAATCTGTTCTTGATACACTTCCTTTGGAGACAAAGGTGCTAAAGTGAAAATCTTCCCCTTCAAACTAAAAGAATACATATTCTTGTACTCATCATGTGTGACTTTCCTATCAAACTGCCAAGGCCTACCCAATAATAAATGTCCAGCTTGCATGAGTACTACATCACATAACACTTCATCAACATATTTCCCAATAGAAGATGGCACCACAACTTCTTTTGTTACCTTCACTTCACCACAATCATTTAGCCACTATAGCCTATATGGTTTAGGGTGTTTTGCATACTTTAACCCTAACTCATCAACTAAGGTTGTACTAGCCACATTTGCACAACTGTCTCCATCTATAATCATGCTGCAAACTTTCCCTCCTACCAAACACCTAGTGTGAAAGATGTTTTCCCTCTATTCTATGCTCTCTTCCTTAACCTGAACATTAAGTGCACGCCTAACTACCATAGATTCACCACAAATAGAATACTCAACCTTAACATCACTACAATCCTCCAAACTAGGCATAGAATCACAGTTAGATTCTAATTTAGATTCAATTTCTCTATTGTCCCTCATAAGCATAGTCTTTTTATTGGGACATTGTGAAGCAATATGTCCATTACCCAAACATTTAAAACACTTAATATTTCTTTGCCTATTAGAAGAATTAGAAAAATCAGTGGTGCCTTTATTTGTAGAAGAGACTCCTTTGCTCTTTTCAAAGCTTGCACCTTTCACCTTGGAACTTAAGTCTTTATCCTTAGACCTCTCATCTTTATTCTTCTCATCTTTCTTTTGCCACCTTGAGGTCCATGTTGGGTTGTAATTAGAGGAACTCCTTGCTGCCCCCTTTTGCTTGAGTTGTCTCTCCACCTTCATGGCCATGTTCTCCATCCCCTCAAGCTCTATATAGTGATGTAGCTCTACCATATTTGCAATATCTCTGTTTAGACCTCCCAAGAATTGAGCCATGGTAGCTTCTCTATCCTCTTCAATATTTGCTCGAATCATTGCCATCTCCATCTCTTTGTGATAATCTTCTACTAACATAGACCCTTGAGTGAGTCTCTGTAATTTTTGATGTTGCTCACGATAGTAGTAGGATGGCACAAATCTCCTCCTCATGACAGCCTTCATTTCTGCCCATGTCTCAATAGGCTTCTCTCCATTTCTTATTCTTGTAAGTTTCAGTTGTCCCCACCATATCGATGCATAATCTGTAAACTCAACTGCTGCTAACTTCACCTTCTTTCCCTCTGAGTAGTTATGACAATCAAATATAGGCTCCACCTTCCTTTCCCACTCTAGGTATGTTTCAGCATCATTCCTTCCTACAAATGTTGGAATCTTCATCTTTATGGAATTGATGTTACTATCTCTCCTTCCTGGCATCCTATCTCCTCCTGGCCTTCTATCTCTTCTAGGCCTAACCCTTGAAGATTGGTTGTCATCTTCATCTTCATCAGGTTCATCATGGGAATCTATATCTTCTTCATCATAAGTTTGTTGCCTAGTGTCCCTCTGCTTTGTTGATGTAGCTCCTGATTGTTTGACGCAGACCCTTAGCAACGATGGTAGCAAACCCAATGTATAACAATGGTAGAGAACTCCTTGAAACTTGATAATCACCTCCTAAGGAACCCAACGCCTATAAAGAGACGCGAACTCACTATGATTGAAGGATTTAGTTGGTAAGAAGAAGGAAAATGCCACAACTCTCGTTGATAAGTAAACCTAATTCTTGATGCAAAGAAAGAATTAAAGAATCCACTCTAATCTCTCTCACACGAAAATTCACAAGAAGAACTTGTAGAAGAATTCGAAAATCTTTTAATAATAATATGTCAAAAGTCCCCTTACAAGAAAAATAAGGCCCTATTTATACTAAAAGGCACACATAAATCCGAAACCCTAATTCTAATGGGAAAAGGAAAGCTACAAAGTCAAAATCCTGACCCATTAAGGAAAATATAAAGTATGAAAACAAAATCCTAATCCACTAAGGAAAATATAAAAAATCCTAATCCACTAAGGAAAATATAAAGTATGGAAACAACCAAACTAAATCCCTTCAACATAAGAACACGCCCCACACTATTTGTGCTGTCCATGGGCCTTAAATTACTTTTCAAGGCTTTATATGAACCCCCATGGACCTTTCTTGCACGTTGGACCTCTTTAGCTAGCCTTTAGCTTCCACACTAAGCATCATAATCAGCTTTGGTGTGCCTTCTTCAAGCTCTATTGTGCACTTTTCCATTGCCATTTTAGTCACTTCCTTTGAAATTTGATCTTGAATATGCAATCCCATAGCTGCTCCAAACTTCTTAGCTATGCTCCTAGTCAATGGCCCATTTGGAAGCACCAATGGATCCTTACCTCTTGGCTGGTTCGTATCATTGTTGGGATTGCTTAGCAACCTCAACTTCATCCCTCAAATTCATAACATCTAAACTAAACTTCTCAAATTGGTTTTGCATAGCCTTCATCATGAAAACTACATATTTCATGCTCATGTCGCCACCTTTGCCTACCTCCTCAGACATGATGTAAAACTGCAAGAAAATTTTAGAGAAGAGAGAAAGAAAAAAAAAATCCTCACACTCTCCCTCATGTGTTTACACTCAATAATATATCACTCCACTCGTGTTTCACTCAAATCAGGCCTTTACGACCTCTTATTTGCTCACACTCTCTTGCCTTTTTCCCTCTCTTGTTCCCTTCTTGAAGTTGTACTTCAGAATTTAAAACAACTAATCGGGTTAATCACAAGTAGCAATCTATAAAAATTACAATGAATAGCCTAACAAGAAACAAAAAAAAAACCCAAGTTCTAGATGCAATTTAATAATCATTGTAATAAAAAAAGAGAAAACACACAGATGAAGAATTGTATTTTTGTGAATGCAAGTCCTAAGAGTAACCAAAATGTAAAAGTCACCCTTATAAGCGTGGCAGAAACAAAAAAAATTGAAAATAAAGAAATTAAACTATGAATGCAATAAAATTGACAAAAACAGGAAGTTAAATTAAAGAATTTTGATTTTCCCTAGTGGGAGCCGAAATAAACCCTAGACCTAGTGATTTAACTAAATTACACTAATTAGGAAGGTAAGATATGGTATAGATATGGAAGAAAATTAATTGAAATAAGAAAACCCTAAATAGTTTTGGAAACATAATCAAAAATCCCAAAAATAGCACAAGAATTTTTAGATGGCCTGTTCGCCCTAAAATTAAATGATTTTGTGGTTGTGACAGGCCGTTATGAGTAAACCCCATAACAAATATAGGGCTCAAAATTCAGTTTCTAAATTGGTATTGTGCGTCCCGTAACTCTTCTGTAGCGAAAAGTTATGGCCTTTCAAAGTTGACCCTTCCACTACCAAAATTGACCCTATATTTTTCAACCCTAATTTCAACCCAAAAAGGTCTCCTTCAACCATAGCTTTGTTCTAGCAGCCAACAAGCTATTTTTTTTTCTTTATTTTTTTTCATTTTCTTCTTTCCTCTTTTTTTTTAATTTTTTTAAGCTAACGAACTAATAGGCCAAAATTGAAATTTCGAATGGATTGAAATAAAAAAACAAACAAAATTACAGAATTGATTAAAGTAAAGAAAGGAATATCACAGAAAGCATAAGAACATAGATAGAGCCAAAGCTCTGATACCAAATGATGCGGAACCCCAAGTGACGCGGAACCCTATGGCAATGAAGGCCTCAAACCCCAACGCACGCTTCGATATAGGAATCCAAGAACAAGGATAAACCACTCTCTATAGCACCTAATGCTTAGCGAAGCAAGAACACTAATGACGGAAGGATTTGGAAGGACGGATCAGAAGAACGCCACAATCGAAATTGATAAGTTAGTCTGATTCGTGATGCAATCATTGAAAGAAGCAAAAATCTCTCACTCTCTCAAAGATGGCCAAAATTAGCATAAAAAGCAATCTGAATATAATTTTGTCAAAAGTTCCTCTTACAAGAAAATAAGGCCCTATTTATAGAAAAACAAATTAAAATTCGTAACTATCCTAACCCTAGTGAAAAAAGGAAAATTACAAAGTCAAAATCCTTGTCAAATAAGGAAAATATCATCCTAACCAACTAAGGAAAGAAGGATCCTTGTCAAATAAGGAAAATATCATCCTAAACAACTAAGGAAAGAAGGATCCTTGTCAAATAAGGAAAATATCATCCTAACCAACTAAGGAAAGAAGGGAACCACATCCCATGTGCATGGGTGTGAACATAGTCCATGTGCATGAAAGAATAGGCTGCCCATGTGACAAAAGCGGTCCCAAAAAACCTAATTTCGTCCAAGGCCCATGTGCTTGCATGTGGGCTGCCTTCCTTACTCCTTTCTTACTTCTCTAGCCCATTTTTAAAGCCTTATCTTCCATATAAACATTCAACATCACAATCAGCCTTTGTTGGTCTTCCAGCTCTATACTGCACTTGTTTATTGCTAATTCAGTCACCTCCCTTGTAACAAAGTCTTGAACATGCAATCCAAGAGTGATGCCATACTTTCTTGCTTTATTCCTTGTCAATGGTCCTTGTTGTAGCACCAAAGGATCCTTGCCATGCTGGTTTACATCACCAAGATTATAAAGAATCTGAAATCCCAACGCACAAATTCAGCATACCAAGAACCCTAGGTGGTTGTTTGTCCTGCTAAACCCCTAATTGACATGCAACTAGAAACGTAGATAATTGGACAGAATTAAAGAAGAACTAGAAAGAACACCACAAGTGTTACCTTGATAAGTTGATTCCAATTCTTTATGCAACAAGAAGAAGAGAACCCTCCCTTGATGAAATTCAGCCAAGCCAAAATAATTGAATAATATGATCAACAAAACTGATGTCTTACAACCCTAAATGAGATATAAATAGCTAAACCCTAATTAGGGTTATTAAGTAGCATTTGGTTGGCTAATCAAATTTTAAGAAATAATAAAGTAAACAAAGTTCTAATTTAATACAAAATAAACAGGGTCCTTACTTTTTAAATAAGCATAACTAGTGGGTCTTAATACATATTAAATAATAGGCCCATATACTTGGATTAAATTTATGGGTTGCTTCTCCTCTATATTTGTAGCGTCAAAGGCCTGTCCACTAAGTCTTTCATCCATGAATCACTTTACAAAGCCTTGGAATGTAGATATGAGCTTCTTGGCCTGCAACCTTATAATTGGCCCATTTGATAAAACGAGCTCCATGCCATGTTGGCCTCCTATGCTTGCTTCGCTAGCCTTGCTCATGCTGCCATCTTTGTTCGCATCACTTCACCGCTCATCTTAGAATTTGGTTATGAGATCCAATAAAAGGTTAGAAAAATAAGAAAATATGTGTATATAATTTTTTCACTTCACTCCCTTATGTGTTTTGCTCAAGTGTAATGGTCACTCAAGTCAATCATGGGTGCATTCATTATATGGCTTTTCTCTAGATGAACTCACACTCATGCCTTTTACCTCTCAAGTCTATTGTCAAGATTAGTTGTATAGATCAAAATCCCCACAAGCAATGTGATCACAAAAAAGTAGAAAATGTCCTTAGTTGAGGGTTCTTATGAGATCTTTTATGGTCTAATTGGGAAAATAGTAAAAATTAATATAGTAAGTTTCATGGCGGGTGGTGCGGTCAGGATCTCAGGCGGAATGAGGATCACGTCCATGATGAAAGTTGGTTTGACCAGAATATGGGTTGGGGCAAATTTCAAAGATTTGACAGTAGGTTTCACAGTAAACAAATTTGGCTAGGATGATAGGCAGGACAAGAAGTCCGATTGAGATGCGGTTAGTCCGATTGGGATTTGGTTTAGGTAATTTGAAGAATTGGTAGTAGGGTTCATGGTGAAGAAATTTGACCAGGATGGTGGACAGAATAAGAAGTCCGTCCTGGATGTGGCTAGTTCAACTAGGATTTGGTTGAGCTAATTTGAAGAATTTTGGCAGTAGGGTTCACAGTCTAGGGTGCGAATGGGAAACTGGTCGGGATAGGTTAACGAGTAGACTAGTGTATGGTATGGTTGGGAAATAGCCTATGAACTGGTTAAAAAAATTTTAGGATGTTCACAAATTTGGTAACTCTTTTAACAACCTTTAGGAATTGAAATAATTCTTTGGCAGCCACCAACTCAATTGGAACACAATTTTGAAGGAATTTAAGATAATAACACTTTTTTACAATTCAAATCAATTTCTCTTTTTTTTTCTTCTTTTCTTTCTTTTTTTATTATGATTTTTGATCAACACTAAAACAAACTAAGAACACAATGAATAATGATTCAGATATAATAGGATAGATAGAAAGATTGGAACCTAATTTAGAGTCTGAGTTATGATATCAAACTGACTCGAACCTCTAGTATAGAGACTAAAGGCCCTTGGCCCTCACACTGAGAATCGACTCCTTGGAAAGCCAAATTAGTTCCTTACTAAGTACACTACCTAATTCTAACTTATGGAAGAGAATCTTGGAATTATCTACTCTAAAGTAATTAGCTTTATTGTAGTGATCATTAATCTAACAAGAACCAAGAACAAGAGAAGATACTCTCTCAAAGAAATCTAGAGTTTCTATTATCGAATTGTCTAGCCTCCAGAAAAGAGTTACAAGATGGTTTAAATAGGGATTATAATAATAATGGTATTTGGCTATGAGATTACCTCCACTCTCATCCTACTATTCCAACTAAAGATGACCTAATAAAATTCTAAGAGCTTAGGCTTATAACAACATGATCCAATCAATAACAATAATAATACAAATAATAAACCAAGATGATGCGGACCCTTAGCAACGATGGCAGCAAACTCAACGTATAACAATGGTAGAGAACTCCTTGAAACTTGATAATCACCTCCTAAGGAACCCAACGCCTATAAAGAGACGCTAACTCACTATGATTGAAGGATTTAGTTGGTAAGAAGAAGGAAAACGCCACAAATCTTGTTGATAAGTAAACCTAATTCTTGATGCAAAGAAAGAATTAAAGAATCCACTCTAATCTCTCTCACATGAAAATTCACAAGAAGAACTTGTAGAAGAATTCAAAAATTTTTATTAATTGTTGTGTCTGAAATTCGGCCTAATAATGCCCTTAAATAAGGGTTACAAAATTCCTAATTGCATATGGAAAATTAAGACTAAAACATTCCTAATTGCATAAGGAAAATTAAGACTAAAACATTCCTAATTGCATAAGGAAAACATTCCTAATTGCATAAGGAAAATTAAGACTAAAACATTCATAATTGCATAAGGAAAACATTCCTAATTGCATAAGGAAAATTAAGACTAAAACATTCCTAATTGCATAAGGAAAATTAAGACTGAAACATTCCTAATTGCATAAGGAAAATATAAAGTATGGAAACAACCAAACTAATCCCTTCAACATAAGAAACGCCCCACACTATTTGGGCTGTCCATGGGCCTTAAATTACTTCCCAAGGCTTTATATGAACCCCCATGGACCTTTCTTGCACGTTGGACCTTTCTTTAGCTAGCCTTTAGCTTCCACACTAAGCATCATAATCAGCTTTGGTGTGCCTTCTTCAAGCTCTATCTCCATCTTTTTGAATGATAATTCTTGAAGCTCTTTGGAAATCTCTTCTTGAATATGCAAAGCCATACTAGCTTGATATCTCTTTGCCTTGCTCCTAGTGATTGGTCCACTTGCTAGCTTCAAGGGATCATTTCTTGCATCATTCCCCCCCCCTCTTCAAAATGATTTGTCCTCAAATCTGCATCATCAAAAGGAGAAAGATCACTTACATTAAAAGTAGCACTAATATTATACGTACCTGGTAAGTCGATCTTGTAGGCATTGTCATTAATCTTCTCCAGCACTTGGAATGGGCCATCTCCTCTAGCTTGCAACTTGTTCTTCCTTTGGTTAGGAAACCTCTCTTTTCGAAAATGCACCCAAACCCAATCTCCTACTTGAAACTTAATCTCACGTCTCCCTCTATTTGCAGAATCAGCATATCTCTTGTTCCTTTTCTCAATATTCGCCCCATGCAATTCGTCCAACATGTCATCAAGTCTAGGATTGGGATGTCTATACTTCACAGTAATCTTGTTCACAGCCCTACAATCAACACACATCCTCCAAGAACCATCTTTCTTGGGTACTAATAAGACTAGAACGGCACAAGGACTAAGACTCTCGCGAACCAAGCCTTTCTCCAAAAGCTCTTCAACTTGTCTTTGCATCTCTTTTGTCTCCATAGGATTGCTCCTATATGCTGGCCGGTTTGGAATTGTAGAACCGGGTATGAAGTCAATTTGATGTTCAATCCCTCTTAATGGTGGAAAACCACTAGGAAGGTCTTCAGGAAACACATCCTCAAAATCCTGCAACAAAGACACAAAACTAGAAGGTAAAGAATCAAGAGATTCTTCACTGTCAACAAGTAACGATTCTTTATACATAATAATGAGTACAGGCTGTCCTACATCTATCTCTCTTGCTCTTGCATAAAAAGTATGTTTTGCTTTTTCTCTTTGCTTATTTTCTCTCACCAATGGGCCATTTATTTGTTTGCTTACTTTCTTTTGACTCTCGGCCTCTTTTTTCTTTCTACACTCACTCACTTTTTTATTTTCTCTCTCCCTACCCTTAGAATTACCCTTGGGTGTTGAAGAAACATCATTGGCCGAATTTGAACCCCCTTGGTTCTTGCTGGCCAAAACTTCTTTCTCCCTCTCTAGCATCCTCTTTTGATCTTCATACACCTCTTGAGGTGATAATGGTGCTAGAACAACCTTCTTTCCTTCATAAGTAAAGTTATACTTATTAGAAAAGCCATCATGTTGTGCCCTTCTATCATGCTGCCATGGTCTTCCTAATAGAAAATGTCCAGCTTGCATTGGCACTACATCACACAAAACCTCATCTTTATACCACCCAATGGAGTATGGTACCTTGACTTGCTTCAACACTTTTACTTCCCCAGCATCATTGAACCATTGCAACTTGTAAGGATTGGGATGTTTAAAACAAGTTAACCCCAATTTATCCACCATTGTAGTACTAGCAGCATTGGTACAACTTCCACCATCAATGATAAGTGTACAAACCTTACCATTCACCAAACACCTAGAGTGGAAAAGATTCTCCCTTTGATCCAAGCCTTCTTCCTTGACTTGAATATTCAAGGCTCTTCTAGTAACAAGCATCTCTCCATGTTTAGCATTCAAGACTTGATTCTCCCAAGCCTCTTCATCATATTCGGCCCTATCACCACACTCGGCCTCCTCTTCTTCTTCATGTTCAGATTCTGATTCAATTTCCCCTTCATGGGTAGCAATCATCACCCTCTTATTCGGACATTGAGAAGCAATGTGTCCACTTCCCAAACACTTGTAGCATTTAATTTCCCTACTTGGAGTAGGTCTAGAAGGTGTTTCCTTGGCTTTTTTTGCATCCCCATCATTCGGCTTCTTGAAATTAGGATTGTAGGAAGAATTCTTTTGGAAAGAACCTTTGTAATCCCCTTTGTAGGAACCTCCACTCGAACTTGAACCCTTGAAGTTTGAAAAATTTCCACTAGCTTTAGAGTAGCCAGTTTTTGAAATAGCTTTATTCTTCAATCTTCTCTCTATCTTCATGGCCTTTTGAACTAACTCTTCCATTGTGTTGAATTCATACATCTCCAATTCATTGGCTATGTTCAAATTCAATCCCCCAAGAAATCGTGACATCTTCTTGTCTTCATCTTCATCAATATTTGCCCTAGCCATGATCATCTCCATCTCTTTGTGGTACTCTTCCACACTTCTTCCACCTTGAACTAGTCTTGCTAGTCGATTGTACAAATCCCGAATGTAGTGAGATGGTACAAATCGGCTCCTCATTAGTTCTTTCAAGGTTGACCATTCAGGAATAGGCCTCATACCTTTCCCTCTTCTATTAGCTTTCAATTGATCCCACCAAAAGGTAGCATACCCTTTGAACTCTACGGCTGCCAAAACTGATTTCTTCTCTTCGGTGTAGTTATGGCATTCGAAAATCTGCTCAACTTTCCTCTCCCATTCTATGAACTCTTCTGCATTGTTCTTCCCTTCAAAGGAAGGAATCTTCATCTTGATGGAAGTAAGGTCACCATCAGTGGTAGGTTGATTTCCACCTTCATCTTCATCTTCTACCCTTTCGGCTGCTTCTAGGGCTTCAAGATTTCCTTGCCCTTCTCTCCTAAGCACTCTTCTAGCTCGCATTATGGGATTTGGATGTGCGGCTGGCTGCCCTTGTTGCACTTGCTGAATTTGTTGTGCTTGCCGTGCTGTATTCTCTTGCAATCTAGTATCCATCATCTCCATTCGACCAAGCATTGCTGCCAAAGTCTCATTAAGCCTAGCTAAGCTTTCGGCCATAGCTCCTTCTTTGCTAGTCTCTTCTCCTTTTTTTCTTGTCTTCCTTGATTGCACTTCAGAACCAAGCTCACCAACCAACAATTATCAAGTCGTTCAAGAAACTAGAACCTAAATCCTAGAACTAGATAGAAAACAAGACAAGTATCCAGAGGCAATGCAAGGTAATTTGCACTACATGATATAAAACCAAGTATCGACACAAGCAAATGATACTTAGCAATGTAATGGAATTAAAAGCTAGATAAAGAAATCAGAAACAATGAAGCCAATAAACAAGACAAATTTGGATATAATGAATCAAAAACGACCCACACTTGGCAAGCTGCTTTATGGACCTAATCAATTCTACCCAAAAATGCTAGCTTCTAGACTCTAATTCCCACCTAAAACACTCAAATAATATGAATATTAAGGTCTGATTTTCGAATTCCAAAAGCCCTTCAAAAGGTGAAATTTTTCACCTAAAAAATTTTATTACTTCTAACCCACCTAGATCTGATCCTTAGCACCCAAATAGCAAGAATATCAAACAATTTTTGTTGAGGTGGTTTTGTACTCTTTTTTTTTTTGCTTCCTCTCACTATCCCCTTGATTCGGGACTTAATTTACTCCCAAGAACTTTTTAAAATCTGAACTTAATCCGCAACCCCATATTTACTCAAAATCAAATCGAAATCAAACTTGAACAAAAACTCTAGCTTTTGCTTTCTTTCAAGAATCCTAATCTTGATTTCGAATCCAATTCAGATGCAAGGCCTAGGTTTCGAAATTCAATCAGACTCCTTTTCCTAGGTTTCGAATTACTCTTTGAACAATCTTTAGGCTTTTCGAATTTTGATATATGACTTTTTTTTCGAAAATTAAAGACGACTCTCTAAGAACCCTAAAACGTAGAAATTTAAAAGACATTAACAAACCCAAGAAAGACAAAGTAGATAAAAATTACCTTGTAGCAAGGTTCTGATACCAGATGACGCGGACCCTTAGCAACGATGGCAGCAAACCCAACGTATAACAATGGTAGAGAACTCCTTGAAACTTGATAATCACCTCCTAAGGAACCCAACGCCTATAAAGAGACGCGAACTCACTATGATTGAAGGATTTAGTTGGTAAGAAGAAGGAAAACGCCACAACTCTTGTTGATAAGTAAACCTAATTCTTGATGCAAAGAAATAATTAAAGAAGCCACTCTAATCTCTCTCACACGAAAATTCACAAGAAGAACTTGTAGAAGAATTCAAAATTTTTTATTAATTGTTGTGTCTGAAATTCGGCCTAATAGTGCCCTTAAATAAGGGTTACAAAATTCCTAATTTCATATGGAAAATTAAGACTAAAACATTCCTAATTACATAAGGAAAATTAAGACTAAAACATTCCTAATTGCATAAGGAAAATTAAGACTAAAACATTCCTAATTGCATAAGGAAAATTAAGACTGAAACATTCCTAATTGCATAAGGAAAACATTCCTAATTGCATAAGGAAAATATAAAGTATGGAAACAACCAAACTAATCCCTTCAACATAAGAAACGCCCCACACTATTTGGGCTGTCCATGGGCCTTAAATTACTTCCCAAGTCTTTATATGAACCCCCATGGACCTTTCTTGCACGTTGGACCTTTCTTTAGCTAGCCTTTAGCTTCCACACTAAGCATCATAATCAGCTTTGGTGTGCCTTCTTCAAGCTCTATCTCCATCCTTTTGAATGATAATTCTTGAAGCTCTTTGGAAATCTCTTCTTGAATATGCAAAGCCATACTAGCTTGATATCTCTTTGCCTTGCTCCTAGTGATTGGTCCACTTGCTAGCTTCAAGGGATCCTTTCTTGCATCATAAGATGTTAAGTATCATTCAAATAACACAAAATCTCATGAAGAAACTAAAATAATATAAGTGAATATCTAATTGGGCTAAATAGATATGCAAGTCCAACTAGTCTTCAATATTTGAGGAGGAAAATACACCATGTACTATATTTTAACTTTCATTTTTAATTTTACTGCTCTTATTTTTTTTCTTTTTTAATCTTTTACTTTTTCATTTTAGCTCTTTTTATGTTTTTATTTATTCAAAAACACAGTCACCACTTCACTGCATGACCTAATTCCTGAGAGGCTCTTCCCAATTTCACCTTTATCCCATGGCTATTCTTTTGCTCCCTCTCCATGATGGTTTTAAATAAAGTAAGTAAAAAAATTAACTTGCAAATTTGAATAAATCATGCCACATGTTTATAAACCATTCTCTAATCATTTACATGTTTATAAACCATTTTCATTATTTTTTTTAGTGGATTCAAAAAATTAATTTATGTTATGAGTTAAAGTTCGTCCTTAGTGGTATTATGATGCGAACAAAGATGATAGTATGAGCAAGGATAGCGGAGAAAGCATAGGAGGCCAACATGGCATGGATCTCAATTTACCAAGTGGGCCAATTACAAGATTGCAGGCCAAGAAGCTCAAATCTACCTTCCAAGGCTTTGTAAGGCAATTCATGGAAGAAAGGTTTGGTGGACAGGCCTTTGACACTAAGGATATAGAGGAGAAGTATCCCATAAATTTAATCCAAGTATATGGGCCTATTATTTAATATGCATTAAGGCCCACTAGTTATGATTATTTAAAAAGTAAGGGACCTGTTTGTTTTGTGTTAAATTAAAACTTTGTTTACTTTATTAGTTCTTAAAATTTGATTAGCCAACCAAAAGCTAATTAATAACCCTAATTATGATTTAGCTATTTATATCTCATTTAGGGTTGTAAGACAGAAGTTTTTTAGTGATCATATTATTCAATTATTTTGGCTTGGCCGAATTTCATCAAGAGAGGGTTCTCTTCTTGTTGCATCAAGAATTGGAATCAACTTATTAAGATAATACTTGTGGCGTTCTTTCTAGTTCTTCTTTAATTCTGTCCAATTATCCATGTTTCTAGTTGCATGTCAATTAGGGGTTAAGTAGGACAAACAACCAACTAGGGTTCTTGTTATACTGAATTTGTGTGTTGGAATTTCGGATTCTTTATAATCTTGGGGTTCCGCATCATTTGGTATCAGAGCTTTGGCTCTATCTATGTTCTTATGCTTTCTATAATATTCTTTTCTTTACTTTAATCAATTCTGTAATTTTGTTTGTTTTTTTATTTCAATCCATTCGAAATTTCAATTTTGGCCTATTACTTTGTTAGCTTAAAAAAAAAAAAGAGGAAAGAAGAAAACGAAAAAAAAGAAAAATAAATAAAGAAAAAAAATAGCTTGGCGGCTGCTAGAACAAAGCTAGGGTTGAAGGAGACCTTTTTGGGTTGAAATTAGGGTTGAAAAATATAGGGTCAATTTTGGTGGCGGAAGGGTCAACTTTGAAAGGTCATAACTTTTCGCTATGGAAGAGTTACGGGACGCACAATACTAATTTAGAAATTGACTTTCGAGCCCTAACCTATTGGCCTGTCAAAGGCCCCAAATCTTTCAATTTTAGGGCAAACGGGCCATTTGAAGATTCTTGCACTAGTTTTGGGATTTTTTATTATGTTTCCAAAACTGTTTAGGGTTTCCTTATTTCAATTAATTTCCTTTCATATCTACACTATATCTTACCTTCCTAATTAGTGTAAGTTAGTTGAATCACTAGGTCTAGGGTTTATTTCGGCTCCCACTTGGGGAAAATTGAAATTCTTTAATTTAGCTTCCTGTTTTGTCAATTTTATTGCATTCATAGCTTAATTTCCTTATTTTCAATTTCTTTTGCTTCTATCATACATATAAGGGTGACTTTTGCACTCTGGTTGCTCTTAGGACTTGCATTCACAAACATACAATTCTTCATCTGTGTGTTTTCTCTTTTTTTATTACAATGATTATCAAATTACATCTAGAACTTGAGTATTTTTTTTCGTTTCTTTTTAGGCTTTTCATTGTAATTTTTATAGATTGCTACTTGTGACTAACCTGATTAGTTGTTTTAAAATTTTGAAGTGCAACTTTAAGAAGAGAACAAGAGAGGGAAAAAGCAAGAAAGTGTGAGCAAATAAGAGGGTAAAAGCCTAATTTGAGTGAAACACGAGTGGAGTGATATATTATTGAGTGTAAACACATGAGGGAGAGTGTGAGGATTTTTTTTCTTTCTCTAAAATTTTATTGTAGTTTTACATGATGTCTCAGGAGACAAGCAAGGGTGGCGAAATGAGCATGAAAGATATATTTTTCGTGTTGAAGGCTATGCAAAATCAATTTGAGAAGTTTAATTTAGATGTTATGAATTTGAGGGATGAAGTTGAGGTGGTTAAGCAATCCCAATAATTAGGAACTGCATCAACAAGGCGGAGGGACACTAGACAACAAACTTATGATTAAGAAGATATAGAGTCACATGATGAACCTGATGAAGATGAAGATGAAGATGAAGATGACAACCAATCTTCATGGGTTAGGCCTAGAAGAGATAGAAGGCCAGGAAGAGATAGGAGGCCAGGAATGAGAGATAGAACATCAATTCCATAAAGATGAAGATTCCAACATTTATAGAAAGAAATGATGATGGAGGTCCATCTAGCCTAGCCTTTCAAGATGCCCTTGACACGGGCCTTGGTCTTGATTCTATTAGTGAAGATGATGAAGACACTCCAAGTGAAGATGGGCTTAGTGGGGGTGGCATGTTCAATCTAAAATGACAGCTTCTTTTGAGGCCATTTCGATTTTTTCAAGCCATCATCTTTGAAGACAACAATCAAAGCCCACTTGGTTTCTCATAGACTATAAATTTCAGATCATTTGAGCCCATAATTCATTGGAACACCTTTCAGATTGGGCAATAGCTGTTTCAAACCTTAATTGTGTCTTTAAATGTTACTTTATTAGTTTTAAATGAGTTTATGGCTGTTTGTAACCAACATGAGGTTTTATGGCCAATAATTGTGTCTTTAAATGTTATTTTATTGGTTTTACATGGAGTTTATGGCTGTTTGTAATCGACACGAGGTTTTATGGCCATTATATCTCTTGTTTCCCTATTTAAAGGATGTCTTTGTGGACTTTGAAAAAATAGATTTTGAATAAGAAAAGATGGTGTTAATCACATTTGGGTTTTATCAGTTTCCAAAAACTATTGAGTTTTGTTTGTTTCCAAAAACAATCATCTATCTTTCATCCAAACCTTTCATCCTAGCCTTTGTCAACTTAATCTTCACCACCAGCCACCTTAGCTAATCACCATGCCATCAAATGATGCTGAAACATACCTAGAGTGGGAAAGGAAGGTGGAGCTTATATTTGATTGTCATAACTACTCAGAGGGAAAGAAGGTGAAGTTAACAGCAGTTGAGTTTACATATTATGCATCGATATGGTGGGGGCAACTGAAACTTACAAGAAGAAGAAATGGAGAGAGGCCTATTGAGCATGGGCAGAAATGTTCAATCTTTGAAAAGAGCAAAGGAGCCTCTTCCACAAATAAAGGTACCACTTATTTTCCTAATTCTTCTAATAGGCAAAGAAATATTAAGTGTTTTAAATATTTGGGTAATGGACATATTGCTTCACAATGTTCCAATAAAAATACTATGCTTATGAGGGACAATGGAGAAATTGAATCTGAATCCGAATCTGACTATGATTCTATGCCTAGTTTGGAGGATTGTAGTGATGTTAAGGTTGAGTATGCTGTTTGTGATGAATCTTTGGTAGTTAGGCATGCACTTAATGTTCAGGTTAAGGAACAGAGCATTATACAAAGGGAAAACATCTTTCACACTAGGTGTTTGGTAGGAGGGAAAGTTTGCAGCATGATTATAGATGGAGACAGCTGTGCAAATGTGGCTAGTACAACCTTAGTTGATAAGTTAGGGTTGAAGTGTGAAAAACACCCTAAACCATATAGGCTACAGTGGCTAAATGATAGTGGTGAAGTAAAGGTAACAAAACAAGTTGTGGTGCCATTTTCTATTGGAAAATATGTTGATGAAGTGTTCCATGCAAGCTGGACATTTATTATTGGGTAAGCCTTGGCAGTTTGATAGAAAAATCACACATGATGGGTACAAGAATAGGCATTCTTTTAGTTTGAAGGGGAAGATTTTCACTTTAGCACCTTTATCTCCAAAGGAAGTGTATCAAGTACAGATTAAGATGATGAATACTTCAAATAGGGATTCGGGTAGTGAGTTAACTAAAAGAATGGAGGGACATGAGGCTAAGAGAGAAAAGAAATAATTATGTGGCCAATGGGGAGTGACTGCACAAGTGAGGTAAAGAAAGAGAGATGTGCAGGAGAAAACTGTAAGAGGAGAGAAAATAAGAGTGAAAAGAAGCAGAGTTTCTTTGCAAAAGAGAGAGACCTTAAGAGTGCTTATATAGGCAGAAGATCACTCATAGCAATAAGGTTTAAGAAGAGTTTATTGATTATGACTGACCTTAACCCAAATTTGCCTAGTGGTTTTGTTTCTTTGTTATAAGAATTTGATAAAGTCTTTCCTGAAGAGATGCCAAAGGGACCCCTCATTGAGCATCAGATTGATTTTATACCTGGAGCAGTAATCCCAAATAGACCAACTTATCGAAGAAACCAGCCTATATAAGGGGCATTTTGGTATAGATAAAACATTGAACATTTTACATGAGAATTTCTTTTGGCCTAATATGCGCAAAGATGCTGAGAAAATCTATTCATGATGTATATCTTGTAGGCAGGCTAAATCTAGAACTCAACCACATGGATTATACATGACATTGTGACGCGGACCCTTAGCAACGATGGTAGCAAACCCAACGTATAAAAATGGTAGAGAACTCCTTGAAACTTGATAATCACCTCCTAAGGAACCCAACGCCTATAAAGAGATGCGAACTCACTATGATTGAAGGATTTAGTTGGTAAGAAGAAGGAAAACGCCACAACTCTTGTTGATAAGTAAACCTAATTCTTGATGCAAAGAAAGAATTAAAGAATCCACTCTAATCTCTCTCACACGAAAATTCACAAGAAGAACTTGTAAAAGAATTCGAAAATTTTTATTAATTATTGTTGTTTGAAATTCGGCCTAATAGTGCCCTTAAATAAGGGTTACAAAATTCCTAATTGCATATGGAAAACTAAAAGATTCCTAATTGCATAAGGAAAACATTCCTAATTGCATAAGGAAAATATTCCTAATTGCATAAGGAAAACATAAAGTATGGAAATAAAATCTTAATCCACTAAGGAAAATATAAAGTATGGAAACAAAATCCTAATCCACTAAGGAAAATATAAAGTATGGAAACAAAATCCTAATCCAATAAGGAAAATATAAAGTATGGAAATAACCAAACTAATCCCTTCAACATAAGAAATGCCCCACACTATTTGGGCTGTCCATGGGCCTTAAATTACTTCCCAAGGCTTTATATGAACCCCCATGGACCTTTCTTGCACGTTGGACCTTTCTTTAGCTAGCCTTTAGCTTCCACACTAAGCATCATAATCAGCTTTGGTGTGCCTTCTTCAAGCTCTATCTCCATCTTCTTGAATGATAATTCTTGAAGCTCTTTGGAAATCTCTTCTTGAATATGCAAAGCCATACTAGCTTGATATCTCTTTGCCTTGCTCCTAGTGATTGGTCCACTTGCTAGCTTCAAGGGATCCTTTCTTGCATCATTCTCCCCCTCTTAAAAATGATTTGTCCTTAAATATGCATCATCAAAAGGAGAAAGATCACTTACATTGAAAGTAGCACTAACATTATACGTACCTGGTAAGTCGATCTTGTAGGCATTGTCATTAATCTTCTCCAGCACTTGGAATGGGCCATCTCCCCTTGCTTGCAACTTGTTCTTCCTTTGGTTAGGAAACCTCTCTTTTCGAAAATGCACCCAAACCCAATCTCCTACTTGAAACTTAATCTCACGTCTCCCTCTATTTGCAGAATCAGCATATCTCTTATTCCTTTTCTCAATATTCGCCCTTGCTTTCTCATGCATATCTTTCACCAATTTAGCTTTCTTCTCACCATCTAAACTAACAAGCTCATGAGAAGGTAAAGAAACAAGATCCAAAACTGTTAGTGGGTTAAAACCATAAACAAGATCAAAAGGTGAATATCCTGTATAAGAATGAATAGCACGATTATAAGCAAACTCAATAAATGGCAAACAATCTTCCCAAGAACTCAAATTCTTACCCACTAAAGCTCTCAACATGGTGCCTAAAGTTCTTTTTACTACTTCTGTTTGTCCATCCGTTTGAGGATGACAAGTGGTGGAAAATAACAACTTGGTACCTAACTTTCCCCAAAGCACACGCCAAAAGTGAGACAAAAACTTGGTGTCTCTATCAGAAACTATGGATTTTGGTATCCCATGAATTCGAACCACCTCCCTAAAGAAGAGTTCGGCCACTAAACTAGCATCATCACTCTTATGACATGGGATAAAGTGTGCCATCTTACTAAACCTATCAACAACCACAAATATGCTATCTCTCCCCCTCTTAGTCCTTGGTAATCCTAAAACAAAGTCCATACAAATGTCCATCCAAAGAGAACTAGGAACGGGTAATGGCATATACAAACCATGAGGCATAGATTTAGACTTAGCTTGCCTACAAGCCAAACAAGCCTTACAAATCCAAATTACATCCCTTTTCATATTTGGCCAACAAAAGTGTTCATTCAGCATGTCTAAAGTCTTATCAACTCCAAAATGCCCCATCAAACCCCCACAATGTGATTCTAATACTAGCAAATCTCTCATAGAACATCTAGGCATGCATAATTTCGAACCCTTAAACAAAAACCCATCATGTCTATAGAAAGAATTAAAAGCACCATGCTCACAAGCATCATAAACATTGCCGAAATCAGAATCACCAACATATAAGTCCTTTATACATTCAAATCCAAGCAATTTAGTACTAAAAACATTAAGTAAAGCGTACCTCCTTGAAAGTGCATCTGCCACTACATTGTCTTTACCTTGCTTGTATTTGATCACATAAGGAAACTTCTCAATCTTCATAACCCATTTTGCATGTCTTTTATTCAACTTGCCTTGCCCTCTCAAATGCTTCAATGATTAATGGTCTGAATGGATCACGAATTCCTTGGGCAGCAAATAATGCTCCCATACTTCCAATGCTCTCACCAAAGCATATAGCTCCTTGTCATAAGTTGAATAATTCAGCTTTGCTCCATTAAGCTTTTCACTAAAGTATGCAATGGGCTTCTTCTCTTGCATCAAAATAGCTCCAATACCTACACCAGAAGCATCACATTCAATTTCAAAAGTAGAATCAAAGTTAGGTAAAGCTAAAATGGGTGTAGTAGAAAGCTTCTCTTTCAAAGCATCAAATGCTTCTTGTTGTTCCTTGCCCCAAATGAATCCCACTTCTTTCTTGATTATGCTAGTCAAGGGGGCTGCCAATGTAGAGAAATTAGGGACAAATCTCCTATAGAAGCTTGCCAATCCATGAAAACTCCTCACTTCTGTCACACTTGAAGGATTCGGCCACTCTTGGATAGCTTTCACCTTCTCTTGATCAACTTCAATTCCCTGCATACTTACAACAAAACCAAGAAAAACAACCCTATCTAGACAAAAAGAACACTTCTTAAGCTTAGCATAAAGGTTTTGCTCCCTAAGGATTTCAAGCACTTACCTAACATGTTTAACATGTTCTTCCTCAGTTTGGCTATAAATCAGAATATCATCAAAGTAAACTACTACAAACTTACCTAAATAAGCTCTCAAAACATGGTTCATTAATCTCATGAAAGTACTAGGTGCATTAGATAACCAAAAGGCATAACTAACCATTCATACAAACCATATTTTGTTTTGAAGGCAGTCTTCCATTCATCTACAGGCTTCATGCGAATTTGATGATAACCACTCATAAGATCAATCTTTGTGAAATATTTCACCCCATGCAATTCATCCAACATGTCATCAAGTCTAGGAATGGGATGTCTATACTTCACAGTAATCTTGTTCACAACCCTACAATCAATACACATCCTCCAAGAACCATCTTTCTTGGGTACTAATAAGACTGGAGCGGCACAAGGACTAAGGCTCTCGCGAACCAAGCCTTTCTCCAAAAGCTCTTCAACTTGTATTTGCATCTCTTTTGTCTCCATATGATTGCTCCTATATACTGGCCGGTTTGGAATTGTAGAACCGGGTATGAAATCAATTTGATGTTCAATCCCTCTTAATGGCGGCAAACCACTAGGAAGGTCTTCAGGAAACACATCTTTAAAATCCTGCAACAAAGACACAAAACTAGAAGGTAAAGAATTAAGAGATTCTTCACTGTCAGCAAGTAACAATTCTTTATACATAATAATGAGTACAGGCCGCCCTACATCTATCTCTCTTGCCCTTGCATAAAAAGTATGTTTTGCTTTTTCTCCTTGCTTATTTTCTCTCACCAATGGACCATTATTTGTTTGCTTACTTTCTTTTGACTCTCAGCCTCTTTTCCCTTTCTGCACTCACTCACTTTATTATTTTCTCTCTCCCTACCCTTAGAATTACCCTTGGGTGTTGAAGAAATATCATTGGCCGAATTTGAACCCCCTTGGTTCATGTTGGCCGAAAATTCTTTCTCCCTCTCTAGCATCCTCTTCTGATCTTCATACACCTCTTGAGATTATAATGGTGCTAGAACAACCTTCTTTCCTTCATAAGTAAAGGTATACTTATTAGAAAAGCCATCATGTTGTGCCCTTCTATCATGCTGCCATGGTTTTCCTAATAGCAAATGTCCAGTTTGCATTGGCATTACATCACACAAAACCTCATCTTTATACCACCCAATGGAGAATGGTACCTTGACTTGCTTTAACACTTTTACTTCCCCAGCGTCATTGAACCATTGCAACTTGCTGAGGATCTGATTGCTAGCATACAACACCAAGGACCTGTTACTCGATCAATGGCAAGAAAACTTCAAGAATTAGTTTCCAAACATCTATATGTTCTCAATACAATTGGAACGTTAAGACTTGAAGAAAATAAGAGCAAAGAAGCTGTTTGGTTGCACGTGTCCAAATTGCAATCTACCCAAGAGGCCAATTGACCCAAAGGAGTTAGAATACATATTGGCATCCATCATTATACCTTTGGGAGCTAAATACATACCATTCACGTACCATTGGATGCCCATATATTAAGAGTGGCTGAAACTCACATTGGGAGTCAAAGATGCCTTTTAAAAGCTAGTGGGAGACAAGCTATATGGCTGCCCATGCCTTTTAAAAGCTACTGGGAGACAAGCTATATGGCTGCCCAATTTGTTTTATGTAACCACATCATTATATTTGTATTTTTCCATCATTTCACTTATTTTATGCTTTCTTTAAGTCTTTAAAAATAGATGTAATGGCAGACTTTGCACTTAATGAATATTCTGAGTTTTCTCTCCATTTTTGAGAGCTTTGAGAGGTTTTTAGCCTTCTTTTGAGTTCTGGTTAGAACTTGCATGAATTCCTTGCAAAAATAACCAAGTTTGCTAGGTCTTAACTTATATTCAAGGTTTTTCCTTCACAAGTTGAGGTTGGGTCTTGAATCTTTGGTTTCCAGCCATATAGCTTCAGTTTTACATCACAAGTTGGTGTTGGGTTGAAGGTGCTGGTTGGTGTTCATATGTTTTGGAGACATTTGAGTCATTTTCTGCCATTAGTTTAATTTCTACAAGTTGTATGCTTTCTTTTTTCTTTGAGTCCTTCTTCCTTAATGTTGTTGCTGGATTAATTTAAAAAAAAAGAAAAAGAAAGAAAGAACTGAAAAGAAAATAAAAGAAAAAAAAAAGAGGAAACAACAACTAATCTCTCAAATTTGCTAGTGGGTTAGAAACTGAAGTTGGGTTTGCACATAACCAAATCTTCTCAAATTTTGTATGCTTGTTTCAGATGCTAAACTTAGCTTGGAAATCAAATTTTAAGTCAAAATTTCTCCATTTGCCTAGTTATCCATATATTGCAGCCAATTTAGCTAGTTTTGTGTCTAAAAGTGAACGTGTATATAAACATGTCCAAATCCTTTCAAATTTTACAGGCATGTTTTAGATATTTAGCTAAGCCTACATATTAAATTTCATGTCAAAATTCATTCGTTTGCTTGGTTGTCCATATATTACCGCTAGTTAGCCATTTTTGTGTCCAGAACATAAACATTTTATAAGAGACCTAACTTCTTCCATTTTGTCTCAATATATTGTCCTAAATCCAGTTTTGTCAAATTCTTCCCTTTAGTAATGTTTGTCTAAAATTTCAATGTCTTTCGTCCTTAGGTTTCAAATATCAGATATTCTATTTTTTTTTCCAGCTTGTTTTACTCTTGTTCCATTCTTGAATATGTTTTAAACCTTGCAATTTAGTTATTTAGTTTAGTTGAGGAAATATTAAGTTCTTGCTAGAACTTGGAAGGGGCTGAAGTGAGTGAAAAAAGGCATAGAGTGGTGAGATTGTTAGAGGGTAAAAGCCAAAGTTTGAGTGAAACACAGATTGAGTGTTACCATATTAGAGTGAAACACGTGAGGGAGTGTGTGAGAGAATATTTCTAACATTTGTTTTGCAGCAATCAGTATGTCAATAAAACGAGATAGTGATCGAGAGAGCAACCAGCCCCAAGAGGAGCCAGAAGCTTCTTATGTTCTTAAGGCATTGCAATCTCAATTTCAAAGGATGAATGTGTTGTTTGTTGATATTAGAGAACGGATGGAAAAACACTCAAAGCAAATTGAAGAATTGCAGCAAGCAAGCTCTACAAATCAAAGGAATTTAGGAAGGGATGAACGAGATAATTTTCATAGGGAGCAAAACACAAATAGGGGGCAGAATAGAGGTAAGCGCGCTGGACTAAATGATTTGCCAGTTTTCAATGACTTGGAGGATGTAGATGAAGATAATCTTGATGATGATGATGGGAAGCTATCTGTTGCACTTGATGATGTTATTAGACCAAGATATATGAGAGGTAATATGGGTGGTAGAGGTGGTGGCAGAAATATTAGGCAAGAAACTATGGAAAATGCAAGAGGGAGAGGGAGAGTAGACAGCAACGTTAATGGAATTAAAATGAAAATTCCATCATTCCAAGGTAAAGCAAATCCAGATGCATATTTGAAATGGGAGAGAAAGACCGAACTCATCTTTGATTGCCACAACTATAGTAAGCAAAAGAAGGTGACACTTGTTGTGGTAGAGTTTACTAATTATGCATTAGTTTGGTGGGATCAATTACTCACTAAACGAAGAAGAAATGGCATGAGAGGAGTGCAGACTTGGGATGAGTTGAAACAGGTCATGAGAGATCGATTTGTTCCACAACACTACTATAGAGAGTTGCATCAAAGATTACAAGGGCTGGTGCAGGGCAATAAATATTTTCAAGAAATGGAAATGGCTATGATACGAGCTAATATAGAAGAAGAAAGGGAAGCAACTATGGCACGGTTCCTACATGGGCTGAAAGATAAAATTGCCGACATAGTGGAGCTGCATCATTATGTGGAGCTTGATGATATGTTAAATATGGCAATCAAGGTAGAAAAACAACTCAAGAAGAAGAAAACAACCAGATTGGGTATGGGAATGAATTCTACCAACAATGTTCCATGGAAGCTAAATTGGAAGAAAGGGGAATCTAGTGAGAGTAAATTTGTTTCAAAGGAGAAGAAAGAGGGAAACAAGGCTGGAGAAAAACCCATTGTGATTGATAAGGGTAAGGCACCAATGAACTCCAGCAGAAGAACTAGAGACATCCAATGTTTTAGATGCTTAGGCAAGGGACATTATGCTGCACAATGTCCAAATAAAAGGGCAATGGTGATGAGGCCAAGTGGAGAGATAGAATCTGAAGATGATGAGGCTGTTAATGATGATTCAAGTGATGACATTCAACCTATGGGTGATGATAGTGATGTAGAGCATGCTGTACATGGCAACGTTCTAGTTGTTATACGTGCTTTAAATACCCAAGTAAAGGCAGATGATGGTGATGAGCTACAAAGAGAAAATATCTTTCATACTAGGTGTCTAGTTAAAGATAGAGTTTGTAGCATGATAATAGACAGTGGAAGTTGCATGAATGTGGCTAGTACTCTACTAGTGGAAAAACTTGATTTCCCTACTACAAAACATCCTAAGCCATATAGGTTGCAATGGTTTAATGATTGTGGTGAAGTTAGGGTGACTAAGCAAGTGCTGCTAACATTTTCCATTGGGAGGTGTAAGGATGAAGTGTTATGTGATGTTGTTCCTATGCATGCTAGTCATATTCTGCTTGGGAGGCCATGGCAATATGATAGAAGGGCTGTACATGATGGATTCAAAAATAGGTACTCTTTTGATTTTGAAGGTCTAAAGTTGACATTTGCACCTTTAACACCGATGGAGGCTTTTGAAGACCAAAAATGAATACAAGCTGCCATGGAAGAGAAAATGCAAAAAGAATCTAAAAAGAGAGTGAGAGAAAGAAAAGAGCAAGAGGAAAAACAAAGAATAAAAAAAGAGAAAGAAAAAGAAAATGAGAAAAAGAAAAAAATGTACAATAAAAATGAGAGTTGTGAGAAGAAAGTAAGTTTAGTTGCTAGGGGAAAAGATGTGAGGCAAGCCTATTCTTCAAAAATGTGATGCTACTCTTACTATGTAAGGGAGCTTTTCTTAATGTAACTAACCTTGATCCTCCTATTCCTAGTGTTGCATTGACTTTGTTGCAGGAATTTGAAGATGTCTTTCCCGATGAAGTATCTAGCGGACTACCACCTATCAGAGGAATAGAACATCAAATTGATTTTGTTCCTGGAGCTATAATTTTGAATCGGCCAGCATATAGAACCAATCCTTAAGAGGCCAAAGAGTTACAAAAACAGGTGGAAGAATTACTTGCAAAGGGTCATGTCAGAGAGAGCATGAGTCCATGCGCTGCATCGGTACTTTTGGTACCCAAAAAGGATGGATCAATGCGAATGTGTGTGGATTGTCACGCCGTCAACAAAATCACTATAAAGTATAGACATCCAATTCCTAGACTTGATGATATGCTTGATGAATTGCATGGTGCATGTATATTTTCAAAAATTGATCTTAAAAGTGGTTATCATCAAATAAGAATGAGATTAGGAGATGAATGGAAAACAACTTTTAAGACTCAATATGGTTTGTATGAATGGTTAGTCATGCCTTTTGGACTAAGCAATGCACCTAGTACTTTCATGAGATTAATGAATCATGTCTTGCGTACTTTTCTTGGAAAGTTTATTGTTGTGTATTTTGATGATATTTTAGTGTATAGTCAAAGTTTAAATGATCATTTAATGCATTTAAGATGTGTGCTTGAAGTTCTTAGGAAAGAGAAATTGTATGCAAATTTAAAGAAATGTACATTCTGCATGAAAAAGTCATTTTCTTAGGATTTGTAGTGAGTGGGAAAGGAATTGAGGTTGATGAGGATAAGGTAAAAGCCATCAAAGAATGGCCTACCCCAAAATCCGTGACTGATGTTAGGAGTTTTCATGGTCTTGCTAGTTTTTATAGGAGGTTTGTTAGAGATTTTAGCACAATTGCAGCCCCATTGAATGAAATAGTGAAGAAAAATGTAGGGTTCAGATGGAATGAGGAACAGGAGCATGCATTTAGATTACTGAAAGAAAAATTATGTTCTGCACCATTACTTGCATTACCTGATTTTTCTAAGACTTTTGAAGTTGAATGTGATGCTCCCGGAGTGGGTATAGGTGCTGTTTTGATGCAAGAAAGAAGACCAATTGCATACTTTAGTGAGAAGCTAAGTGAAGCTCCTTTGAATTACTCTACTTATGACAAGGAGATGTATGCATTAGTTAGGGCGTTGGAGACGTGGCAGCATTATCTTTGGCCAAAGGAGTTTGTTATTCATAGTGATCATGAATCACTAAAATACTTGAAAGGACAAAGCAAGCTAAACAAATGCCATGCCAAATGGAGTGAATTTATTGAAGCGCTTCCATATGTGATTCAATATAAGCAAGGAAAAGAAAATGTTGTTGCTGATGCCTTATCTAGGAGGTATGCCATAATCTCTATGCTTGATGCTAGACTTCTAGGATTTGAGCATATGAAAGAATTGTATAAGCATGACTCTGAATTTGCACAAATATATGCCTCTTGTGAAAATGCTGCCTTTGAAAAATTTTATAGGCATGATGGTTTCTTATTTAGAGAGAAACGACTATGTGTTCCAAATAGCTCTATAAGAGGATTGCTTTTAAGAGAGTCACATGGGGCGAGGTTTAATGGGACATTTTGGGGTGGCTAAAACATTAGAAATTCTGAATGAACATTTTTATTGGCCACATATGAGGAAAGATGTAGAGAAATTTTGTGCTAAATGCGTGACATGTATGAAAGCAAAGTCCAAAGTAAGACCACATGGTTTGTATATGCCTTTAAGTGTACCTAGTGAACCTTGGGTAGACTTATCTATGGACTTTATTTTGGGGCTACCTAGGACAAAAAAGGGTCATGATAGTTTATTTGTTGTGGTTGATAGATTTTCTAAAATGGCACATTTCATTCCATGTCATAAAACTGATGATGCATGCCGTATATATGATTTGTTCTTTAGAGAAGTAGTGAGATTGCATGGTATTCCTATGACCATAGTAAGTGATCGAGATGTAAAATTTTTGAGTCATTTTTGGAAAGTCCTATGGGGAAAGTTAGGTACAGAGTTTTGTTTCTCTACTACATGCCATCGGCAAACAGATGGGTAGACGGAAGTTGTTAATAGGACTGTGGGCACTCTTCTTCGTACCATGATTAAACAAAATTTGAAGACATGGGAGGAATGCATACCATTTATTGAATTTGCATATAATAGATCAATGCATTCATCCACTGGATTTTCACCCTTTGAGCTTGTCTATGGTTTTAATCCACTTACTCCATTAGATTTGTTGCCTCTTCCTACTAATGAGCTTACTAGTTTTGATGGTAAAAAGAAAGCTGAATTGGTGAAGCAAATGCATCAAAGGGCCAAGCAACAAATGGAGAAGATTAATGAGAATAGAGCAACCAAAGTAAACAAAGGAAGGAAAAAGATGATGTTCCAGCCTGGTGATCTGGTATGGGTTCATTTGCGAAAAGAAAGGTTTCCTACACAATGGAAATCAAAATTGCAGCTGAGAAGTGATGGACCATTTGAAGTACTCGAAAGGATTAATGATAATGCCTACAAGATTAATCTACCAGGTGAGCATGGTGTAAGTGCAACTTTTAATGTTTCTGATCTTGCTCCTTACTATGCTGATGATGAAGATTCGAGGATGAATTCTTTTGAAGAGGGAGAGGATGATGAGGATCTGATTGCTAGCATACAACACCAAGGACATGTTACTCGATCAATGGCAAGAAAACTTCAAGGATTAGTTTCCAAACATCTATATTGATACGGAACCTCCAAGAATAAGCCTGAGAACCCCTTGATTTCGAACCCCCACAGCATTAACTTGAAAACCCCTAGTCGAATTCGGTACAACCCCCAAGGATTAGGTTAGATTTCAGATTACCTTGAATTGATCAAAGATCCAAGATTTCGAAACAAGTCAGATCCTAAATCCTAGATTTGAAACACTCCACAAGAATGTTGATGAAACTACTTGAATGTTTCTGAAGCATGTATTCGAGCAAGAACACAAAGATAAAAGCAATTCGGCTTTAGGTTAATAAATTCGTCCAAAACTTCAAAACTCAGATGGCTCCCCATTTTTACATCAATATTAGGTTTAAATACCCTTTACTAATTCCTGAACCATGAAGGAAAATAATAAAAATAGCCCTAAAAGTGTTTGGGGCGGATTGGGCTTAAAACAGGCCCAAAAACACATTAAAATAACAAGTTCAGCTAATTATTTAACTATAAATAAGCCCAACTAGTGACTTGAGCCAAATATGCTCCAATTTGCATCCTTGATCAGCCATATCGTGCACCTTCAGCTCCTCTTCAACAAAATGTTGCATGTAGCCTTGTGACGTCTCTATCATTCCCCCTTTGTTGGAGAAAACTCGTCCTCGAGTTTTAAAATGCTGAAGTAGTAAAGAAAAGCAACTTTGTAATTTCACTCCAATTACTTGTGGCATGTCATCAATTTGAAGAACCTGAAATTTTATTTCATAAACATCAAAATCATTGTTAGGCAAAATAAATTCCATGTTTGCAACAGACAGGCAATCATGAATGGTGGGAGTAGAAAGTTTTATTTTTCTTGCTTCTTCTTTTAGTTGTACTTCTAGCCCAAGCATATCAATTTCTTCCTTCAATATTTCTTCAAAAGTTTCCAACTTTGGAATGTCTTGTTGAAAAGTAGCAGCTTCTTTTGATTCTAGTGATGAATCTTCACCAATAATCTCTAAAGTATGATCTTCAATATCACCCTGAAAAGAAGTATCACCATAAACAGCCTCGGATGACATTAACAAATCACTACCATCAACAATCTCTTCTGCATAAATTAGTTCTTCTTCATTGCTATCTTCAACCTTCAAAATCTCCCTTTCTTTGTAGTAATCATCAACACTCTTACTTCCTTTCTTGATAGCCTGAAGTCTCTGCATGATACTCCTATAGAAATGTTCAGGTTGCTGCATTTGATTTCTGCCACCTCTTCACCTCTCATTGCGCTCCAATGTGGCTCTTTCAACACTCTGCAACCTCAAATCCATGCGCTCCAATCTTTCTGTTATGGTATCCATAGCACGGTGTAAACGTGTAAATTCAGCTTGTTGCGCCTCATGCAATCGAGCTGGATCAATCTGAACACCTGCATCTCTTCCAGACATGTTTCCTGCAATAAAAGGTTAGCACAAAACAAATAAAAAGGCCTCACAACACTCCCTCACGTGTTTACACTCAATAGATGAAGGTTGGTCTCTCGTGTTTCACTCAATATATGAAATCACTCACGGTTCAGCTCACACCTCTCAAGCTGATTTCTTTTATGTTCTTAGGTGAATCACACTTCATGAAACAACTCAAATAGCCTCAGTGTGTAGTATCCCAAAATCTGAAATTTGAATCAAAACAGCCCCTCAAATTTGTCAAAATTTCATGACAAAATTTTGGTTACTTCTAACCTATCCAGATTCGACCCTTATCACCTAAATAACAAGGAAAACGAAAAAAATTTCTTGAAGCACTTTTGTACTCTTTTTTTTTTGTGCTCCCTCTCACTATCTCAAGATGGGCAGCCCTAATTCACACACCACACAAAGCTTTTAAAATTTTTTTTTCAATCAGGTAACAAGAACAAGATCAATTTAGAGGACTTCCTTTTGAAACTCGAAATTGGAACAGAATAAATAATCAAGACTTCCTTTAGACCAATTCAGCTTTCCTTTTGAAACTTGTTTGAAACACTTTCTTGGAAATTCGAAACAGAATCAGAATGATTAACAAGAATAAGATTCGGATTTAGAACACTTTCGAATCAACAAATTTCGAATCAACAATCAAGAACACAATTTCGAATTTGAACAAAGCAACCTAAATTCCCAATTCGGAAATCCACAATAGAACAAATCCAATTCGGGATAGATAGAACAAACCAATTCGGAACAAATCAACCAACCCAATTTCAGAATAAGAAAAACGATTTGGACTAAAAAGGCAAACTGAATTCGAAATTGAAATAAGACTCTAAACACAAAACGAAAACTAAATTAGAACCCTAACAGAATTTTTTTTTTGAATTTTCGACTTTGAAAGAAAAACAAAAATGATTCAAGGATCAATAACAAAGAAACAAAACAAAACTAACAAGAGAAGAAACGAAAACGAAAGTAACCCACAAAGGAAACAAAAACGCAAATAGCAGGTGAAGAAAACGAAAATGAAAGTAACCCACAAAGGAAACAAAAACGCAAATAGCAGGTGAAGAAAACGAAAACGAAAATAACCCACAAAGAAAAAAATTCAGAGGAACAAGGAAAACAAGAGAACGAATTGAACAATTGAAACAAAGCAACAAAAACGCAAATAACAAAAGAAGAAACGAAAACGAATTGGAAGGGATAAAACCTGATCTAGAGCGTTGGCTCTGATACCAAATGATACGAAACCTCCAAGAATAAGCCTGAGAACCCCTTGATTTTGAACCCCCACAGCATTAACTTGAAAACCCCTAGTCAAATTCGGTACAACCCCCAAGGATTAGGTTAGATTTCAGATTACCTTGAATTGATCAAAGATCCAAGATTTCAAAACAAGTTAGATCATAAATCCCAGATTCGAAACACTCCACAAGAAAGTTGATCAAACTACTTGAATGTTTCTGAAGCATGTATTCAAGCAAGAACACAAAGATAAAAGCAATTCGGCTTTAGGTTAATAAATTCGTCCAAAACTTCAAAACTCAGATGGCTCCCCGTTTTTACATCAATATTAGGTTTAAATACCCTTTACTAATTCCTAAACCATGAAGGAAAATAATAAAAATAGCCCTAAAAGTGTTTGGGGCGGATTGGGCTTAAAACAGGCCCAAAAACACATTAAAATAACAAGTTCAGCTAATTATTTAACTATAAATAAGCCCAACTAGTGACTTGAGCCAAATATGCTCCAATTTGCATCCTTGATCAGCCATATCGTGCACCTTCAGCTCCTCTTCAACAAAATGTTGCATGTAGCCTTGTGACGTCTCTATCATATATGTTCTCAATACAATTGGAACGTTAAGACTTGAAGAAAATAAGAGCAAAGAAGTTGTTTGGTTGCACGTGTCCAAATTGCAATCTACCCAAGAGGCCAATTGACCCAAAGGAGTTAGAATACATATTGGCATCCATCATTATACCTTTGGGAGCTAAATACATACCATTCACGTACCATTGGATGCCCATATATTAAGAGTGGCTGAAACTCACATTGGGAGTCAAAGATGCCTTTTAAAAGCTAGTGGGAGACAAGCTATATGGCTGCCCATGCCTTTTAAAAGCTAGTGGGAGACAAGCTATATGGCTGCCCAATTTGTTTTATGTAACCACATCATTATATTTGTATTTTTCCATCATTTCACTTATTTTATGCTTTCTTTAAGTCTTTAAAAATAGATGTAATGGCAGACTTTGCACTTAATGAATATTCTGAGTTTTCTCTCCATTTTTGAGAGCTTTGAGAGGTTTTTAGCCTTCTTTTGAGTTCTGGTTAGAACTTGCATGAATTCCTTGCAAAAATAACCAAGTTTGCTAGGTCTTAACTTATATTCAAGGTTTTTCCTTCACAAGTTGGGGTTGGGTCTTGAATCTTTGGTTTCCATCCATATAGCTTCAATTTTACATCATAAGTTGGTGTTGGGTTGAAGGTGCTGGTTGGTGTTCGTATGTTTTGGAGACGATCCATAGCTTGAGCTTCCTTAGGAATTAAATCCCAGCAAGGCAGGCTCACATCACAACTTGTAAGGATTGGGATGTTTAAAACAAGTTAACCCCAATTTATCCACCATTGTAGTACTAGCAGCATTGGTACAACTTCCACCATCAATGATAAGTGTACAAACCTTACCATTCACCAAACACCTAGAGTGGAAAAGATTCTCCTTTTGATCCAAGCCTTCTTCCTTGACTTGAATATTCAAGGCACTTCTAGTAACAAGCATCTCTCCATGTTCAGCATTCAAGACTTGATTCTCCCAAGCCTCTTCATCATATTTTGCCCTATCACCACATTCGGCCTCCTCTTCTTCTTCATGTTCAGATTCTGATTCAATTTCCCCTTCATGGGTTGCAATCATCACCCTCTTATTCGGACATTGAGAAGCAATGTGTCCACTTCCCAAACACTTGTAGCATTTAATTTCCCTACTTGGAGTAGGTCTAGAAGGTGTTTCCTTGGCTGTTTTTGCATCCCCATCATTCGGCTTCTTGAAATTAGGACTGTAGGAAGAATTCTTTGGGAAAGAACCCTTGTAATCCCCTTTGTAGGAACCTCCACTCGAACTTAAACCCTTGAAGTTTGAAAATTTTCCACTAGCTTTAGAGTAGCTAGTTTTCGAAATAGCTTTATTTTTCAATCTTCTCTCTATCTTCATGGCCTTTTGAACTAACTCTTCCATTGTGTTGAATTCATACATCTCCAATTCATTGGCTATGTTCAAATTCAATCCCCCAAGAAATCATGACATCTTCTTGTCTTCATCTTCATCAATATTTGCCCTAGCCATGATATTCTCCATCTCTTTGTGGTACTCTTCCACACTTCTTCCACCTTGAACTAGTCTTGCTAGTCGATTGTACAAATCTTGAATGTAGTGAGATGGTACAAATCGGTTCCTCATTAGTTCTTTCAAGGTTGACCATTCAGGAATAGGCCTCATACCTTTCCCTCTTCTATTAGCTTTTAATTGATCCCACCAAAAGGTAGCATACCCCTTGAACTCTACTGCTGCTAAAAATAATTTCTTCTCTTCGGTGTAGTTATGGCATTCGAAAATCTGCTCAACTTTCCTCTCCCATTCTATGAACTATTCTGCATTGTTCTTCCCTTCAAAGGAAGGAATCTTCATCTTGATGGAAGTAAGGTCACCATCAGTGGTAGGTTGATTTCCACCTTCATCTTCATCTTCTACCCTTTCGGCTGCTTCTAGGGCTTCAAGATTTCCTTGCCCTTCTCTCCTAAGCACTCTTCTAGCTCGCATTATGGGATTTGGATGTGCGGCTGGCTGCCCTTGTTGCACTTGCTAAATTTGTTGTGCTTGTCATGCTGCTGATGTGGAACCCTATGGCAATGAAGGCCTCAAACCCCAACACACGCTTCGATATAGGAATCCAAGAACAAGGATAAACCACCCTCTATAGCACCTAATGCTTAGCGAAGCAAGAACACTAATGACGGAAGGATTTGGAAGGACGGATCAGAAGAACGCCACAATCGAAATTGATGAGTTAGTCTGATTCGTGATGCAATCAATGAAAGAAGCAAAATCTCTCACTCTCTCAAAGATGGCCTGATGAGGATCTGATTGCTAGCATACAACACCAAGGACCTGTTACTCGATCAATGGCAAGAAAACTTCAAGGATTAGTTTCCAAACATCTATATGTTCTCAATACAATTGGAACGTTAAGACTTGAAGAAAATAAGAGCAAAGAAGCTGTTTGGTTGCATGTGTCCAAATTGCAATCTACCCAAGAGGCCAATTGACCCAAAGGAGTTAGAATAAATATTGGCATCCATCATTATACCTTTGGGAGCTAAATACATACCATTCACGTTCCATTGGATGTCCATATATTAAGAGTGGCTGAAATTCACATTGGGAGTCAAAGATGCCTTTTAAAAGCTAGTGGGAGACAAGCTATATGGCTGCCCATGCCTTTTAAAAGCTAGTGGGAGACAAGCTATATGGCTGCCCAATTTGTTTTATGTAACCACATTATTATATTTGTATTTTTCCATCATTTCACTTGTTTTATGCTTCTTTAAGACTTTAAAAACAGATGTAATGGCAGATTTTGAACTTAATGAATATTCTGAGTTTTCTCTCCATTTTTGAGAGCTTTGAGAGGTTTTTAGCCTTCTTTTGAGTTCTGGTTAGAACTTGGACGAATTCCTTGCAAAAATAACCAAGTTTACTAGGTCTTAACTTATATTCAAGGTTTTTCCTTCACAAGTTGGGGTTGGGTCTTGAATCTTTGGTTTCCAGCCATATAGTTTCAGTTTTACATCACAAGTAGGTGTTGGGTTGAAGGTGCTGGTTGGTGTTCTTATGTTTTGGAGACGATCCGTAGCTTGAGCTTCCTTAGGAATTCAATCCCAGCAAAGCAGGCTCACATCAATCCCATATTAGAGTGAAACACGTGAGGGAGTGTGTGTTAAAGGCAGCATTTTCACAAGAGGCATATATTTGTGCAAATTCAGAGTCATGCTTATACAATTCTTTCATATGCTCAAATCCTAGATGTCTAGCATCAAGCATAGAGATTAGGGCATACCTCCTAGATAAGGCATCAGCAACAACATTTTCTTTTCCTTGCTTATATTGAATCACATATGGAAACGCTTCAATAAATTCACTCCATTTGGCATGGCGTTTGTTCAGCTTGCTTTGTCCTTTCAAGTATTTTAGTGATTCATGATCACTATGAATAACAAACTCCTTTGGCCAAAGATAATGCTGCCACGTCTCCAACGCCCTCACTAATGCATACATCTCCTTGTCATAAGTAGAGTAATTAAAAGGAGCTCCACTTAGCTTCTCACTAAAGTATGCAATTGGTCTTCTTTCCTGCATCAAAACAGCACCTATATCCACTCCGGAAGCATCACATTCAACTTCAAAAGTCTTAGAAAAATCAGGTAATGCAAGTAATGGTGCAGAACATAATTTTTCTTTTAGTAATCTAAATGCATGCTCCTGTTCCTCATTCCATTTGAACCCTACATTTTTCTTCACAATTTCATTTAATGGGGCTGCAATTGTACTAAAGTCTCTAACAAATCTCCTATAAAAACTAGCAAGACCATGAAAACTCCTAACATCAGTCACGGATTTTGGTGTAGGGCACTCTTTGATGGCTTTTACCTTATCATCATCAACCTCAATTCCTTTCCCACTCACTACAAATCCTAAGAAAATGACTTTTTCCATGCAGAATGTACATTTCTTTAAATTTGCATACAATTTCTCTTTCCTAAGAACTTCAAGCACACATCTTAAATGCATTAAAGGGCCAAGCAACAAATGGAGAAGATTAATGAGAATAGAGCAACCAAAGTAAACAAAGGAAGGAAAAAGATGGTGTTCCAGCCTGGTGATCTGGTATGGGTTCATTTGCGAAAAGAAAGGTTTCCTACACAAAGGAAATCAAAATTGCAGCCGAGAAGTGATGGACCATTTGAAGTACTCGAAAGGATTAATGATAATGCCTACAAGATTAATCTACCAGGTGAGTATGGTGTAAGTGCAACTTTTAATGTTTCTGATCTTGCTCCTTACTATGCAGATGATGAAGATTCGAGGACGAATTCTTTTGAAGAGGGAGAGGATGATGAGGATCTGATTGCTAGCATACAACACCAAGGACCTGTTACTCGATCAATGGCAAGAAAACTTCAAGGATTAGTTTCCAAACATCTATATGTTCTCAATACAATTGGAACGTTAAATTGACCCAAAGGAGTTAGAATACATATTGGCATCCATCATTATACCTTTGGAAGCTAAATACATACCATTCACGTTCCATTGGATGTCCATATATTAAGAGTGGCTGAAATTCACATTGGGAGTCAAAGATGCCTTTTAAAAGCTAGTGGGAGACAAGCTATATGGCTGCCCATGCCTTTTAAAAGCTAGTGGGAGACAAGCTATATGGCTGCCCAATTTGTTTTATGTAACCACATTATTATATTTGTATTTTTCCATCATTTCACTTGTTTTATGCTTTCTTTAAGACTTTAAAAATAGATGTAATGGCAGATTTTGAACTTAATGAATATTCTGAGTTTTCTCTCCATTTTTGAGAGCTTTGAGAGGTTTTTAGCCTTCTTTTGAGTTCTGGTTAGAACTTGCACGAATTCCTTGCAAAAATAACCAAGTTTGCTAGGTCTTAACTTATATTCAAGGTTTTTCCTTCACAAGTTGGGGTTGGGTCTTGAATCTTTGGTTTCCAGCCATATAGTTTCAGTTTTACATCACAAGTTGGTGTTGGGTTGAAGGTGCTGGTTGGTGTTCTTATGTTTTGGAGACGATCCGTAGCTTGAGCTTCCTTAGGAATTCAATCCCAGCAAAGCAGGCTCACATCATGGCCGAAATTTGCATAAAAAGCAATCTGAATTTAATTTTGTCAAAAGTTCCTCTTACAAGAAAATAAGGCCCTATTTATAGAAAAACAAATTAAAATTCGTAACTATCCTAACCCTAGTGAAAAAAGGAAAATTACAAAGTCAAAATCCTTGTCAAATAAGGAAAATATCATCCTAACCAACTAAGGAAAGAAGGATCCTTGTCAAATAAGGAAAATATCATCCTAACCAACTAAGGAAAGAAGGATCCTTGTCAAATAAGGAAAATATCATCCTAACCAACTAAGGAAAGAAGGGAACCACATCCCATGTGCATGGGTGTGAACACAGCCCATGTGCATGAAAGAATAGGCTGCCCATGTGACAAAAGTGGTCCCAAAAACCTAATTTCGTCCAAGGCCCATGTGCTTGCATGTGGGCTGCCTTCCTTACTCCTTTCTTGCTCCTCTAGCCCATTTTTAAAGCCTTATCTTCTATATAAACATTCAGCATCACAATCAGCCTTTGTTGGTCTTCCAGCTCCATACTGCACTTGTTTATTTCTAATTCAGTCACCTCCCTTGTAACGAAGTCTTGAACATGCAATCCAAGAGTGACGCCATACTTTCTTGCTTTATTCCTTGTCAATGGTCCTTGTTGTAGCACCAAAGGATCCTTGCCATGCTGGTTTACATCATTCTCCCCTTCTTTAAAAAGATTTGTCCTCAAATCTGCATCATCATAAGGAGATAAATCAGTCACATTAAAAGTAGCACTAACACCATACTCACCAGGCAAGTCGATCTTGTATGCATTGTCATTGATTTTCTCCAATACTTGGAATGGACCATCACCACGTGCATCAAGCTTACTCTTCCTTTGATTTGGAAACCTCTCCTTTCGGAAGTGTACCCAAACCCAATCGCCAGGAGCAAATGCCATTTTCTTTCGTTCCTTATTTGCCCTATCAGCATATGACTTGTTCTTTTTCTCTATATTTGCTCAAACCTTTTCATGCAAAGACTTTACCAAATCAGCCTTCTTCTCACCATCCAAACTAGCAAGCTCATGTAAAGGCAAAGGAACAAGATTAAGTACAGTTAGTGGATTAAAACCATAAATAATCTCAAATGGCGAATAACCTATAGAAGAATGAATTGAACGATTATAAGCAAATTCAATGAAAGGTAAACAATCTTCCCAAGTGACCAAATTCTTCCCCACTAAAGCTCTCAACAAAGTACCAAGTGTACGATTCACTACTTCAGTTTGCCCATCTGTTTGTGGATGACAAGTAGTAGAAAACAAAAGCTTAGTTCCTAATCTACTCCAAAACACACGCCAAAAATGGGACAAAAACTTAGTATCTCTATCAGAAACAATTGTCCGAGGCACCCCATGTAAACGAACAACATCTCTAAAGAACAAATCAGCCACAACTTTGGCATCATCAGCTTTGTGACATGGAATGAAATGTGCCATCTTACTAAACTTATCAACAACCACAAAAATGCTATCTCTACCTTTCCTAGTCCTAGGCAAACCAAGCACAAAATCCATACTAATATCAACCCAAGGTGAACTAGGTATAGGTAATGGCATATAAAGACCATGAGGCATAGACTTAGATTTCGCCTGTCTATATGCAATACAAGCAGAACATAATCTCCCAACATCTTTACGCATAGATGGCCAATAAAAATGCTCAAACAGAATATCATAAGTCTTAGACACACCAAAATGCCCCATCAAACCACCACAATGAGATTCCAAAACAAGCAAATTACGCATGGAACATCTAGGCACACATAGTTTACTTCCCTTAAACAAATAACCATCCTGCCTAAAAAATGAATTAAAAGCTCCTTGTTCACATGCGACATAAACATTGCCAAAATCAATATCACCAACATATAAGTCCTTAATATACTCAAAACCAAGCAATTTAGAACTCAAAACAGACAGCAATGTATCTCCTAGACAACGCATCAGCAACAACATTATCCTTACCTTGCTTATACTTAATGACATAAGGAAATTTCTCAATTTGTTCAATCCACTTACCATGTCTTTTGTTCAACTTACCTTGGCCCTTCAAATGCTTGAGGGATTCATGGTCAGTGTGAATAATGAACTCCTTTGGCAGCAAATAATGCTCCCACACATTCAATGCCCTTACCAAAGCATGCAACTCCTTGGTCTCCATCGGATTACTTCGATATGCTGGTCTATTTGGAATGGTAGAACCAGGTATGAAGTCATTTGATGTTCGATTCCTCTTAATGGTGGCAAACCACTAGGCAACTCCTCCGGAAACACATCTTGGAAATCCTGCAATAAAGACACAAAACTAGAAGACAAATGTTCAAGTGAAACATCAATGTTAGCAAACAAAGTTTCCTTGTATCTAATGAGTAACACAGGCTGCCCAACATTTAATTCTCTCACTCTTGCATAAAAAGTTTGTTTTGCCTTCCCTTCTTTCTTGTTTTCTCTCACCAATGGGCCATTAATTTGATTAGTTTCTTTTTTGGCCTCTTTTCCCATTTTCTTCTCACTTTCACTCACCTTATCATGTTCTCTCGCACTTCCCTTGTTTTTGGAAGAAACAGCCCCAACCACTACTTTGGCCGAATCTTGCTTTGCTTTCTCAAGCATCTTTCTATGATCTTCATAAACCTCCAATGGTGATAATGGAACAAGAGTAACCAGCTTTCCCTCATAGGTAAACGTGTACCTATTTGAATGCCTATCATGCTGTGCTTTCCTATCAAATTGCCAAGGTCTTCCCAATAACATATGGCCTGCTTGCATAGGAACTACATCACACAACACTTCATCTTTATACCAGCCTATAGAGAATGGTATTCTCACTTGTTTAGTAACCTTCACCTCTCCACTATCATTAAACCATTGTAGTCTATATGGATTGGGATGTTTTAGACAAGTCAATTTCAGCTTCTCCACCATGGTCTCACTTGCGGCATTAGTACAACTATCGCTGTCAATGATGAGCATACAAACCTTACCATCAACTAAACATCTAGAATAAAATATGTTATCTCGCTGCTCAAGACCCTCTCCCTTCACCTGCATATTCAAAGCACGCCTAGCAACTAACATTTCACCATGTTCAGCCATCAACACATTTTCAACTTGCTCACTACACTCATCATCATCATCATACATGTCATTCACATCATTATCAACATCACTATGATCAGAATCAGAAATTATACCCCCATCATTAGTAGCAATCATAACTCTCCTATTTGGACATTCAGAAGCAATATGCCCATTCCCTAAACATTTGAAACATTTAATATCTCTACTAGGAGCAGTATTAGAAAACCTGATTGCTGCCTATTTGGACCACCATTCGTCCCTTTTCCACTTGTAGGTGGAGGATTGTTCCTTTGGAAGGAATTCTTGAAATCTCCACTTCTTGAGGACGAATTGCTACTAGTGTTTTGAGGTCCTCTGTAGGTCGAACTACTTCCACCCCATATTCTGAAATTTTCTAGAACTAGACTTGGTGTAATTCTTGCTCTTTAGTCTCCTTTCTATCTTCATGGCCTTTTCAACCAATTCTCCCATGGAATTGTAATCATACATTTCCAGCTCATTTGCTATGTTTGAATTTAGACCCCCAAGGAATCTAGACATCAACCTCTGCTCATCCTCTTCAATATCAGCTCTTGCCATGATCATCTCCATCTCCTTGTGGTATTCTTCAACACTCTTACCACCTTGGATCAGCCTTGCCAACCTATTATACAAATCCCTATAGTGATGAGAAGGGACAAACCTTGTTCTCATTAAGTCTTTCAAAGTCTCCCAATCAGGTACGGGTCTCAATCCCTTTCCTCTCCTATTAGATTTGAGTTGATCTGACGCGGACCCTTAGCAACGATGGCAGCAAACCCAACGTATAACAATGGTAGAGAACTCCTTGAAACTTGATAATCACCTCCTAAGGAACCCAACACCTATAAAGAGACGCGAACTCACTATGATTGAAGGATTTAGTTGGTAAGAAGAAGGAAAACGCCACAACTCTTGTTGATAAGTAAACCTAATTCTTGATGCAAAGAAAGAATTAAAGAATCCACTCTAATCTCTCTCACACGAAAATTCACAAGAAGAACTTGTAGAAGAATTCAAAAATTTTTATTAATTGTTGTAGTCTGAAATTCGGCCTAATAGTGCCCTTAAATAAGGGTTACAAAATTCCTAATTGCATATGGAAAACTAAAACATTCCTAATTGCATAAGGAAAACATTCCTAATTGCATAAGGAAAACTAAAACATTCCTAATTGCATAAGGAAAACTAAAACATTCCTAATTGTATAAGGAAAACATTCCTAATTGCATAAGGAAAAACATTCGTAATTGCATAAGGAAAAACATTCCTAATTGCATAGGGAAAATATAAAGTAATCCTAATCCACTAAGGAAAATATAAAGTATGGAAGCAAAATCCTAATCCACTAAGGAAAATATAAAGTATGGAAACAAAAATCCTATTTTTAAGTGATACGGAACCTCCATGAATAAGCCTGAGAACCCCTTGATTTCGAACCCCCCACAGCATTAACTTGAAAACCCCTAGTCGAATTCGGTACAACCCCCAAGGATTAGGTTAGATTTAAGATTACCTTGAATTGATCAAAGATCCAAGATTTCGAAACAAGTCAGTTCCTAAATCCCAGATTCGAAACACTCCACAAGAAAGTTGATCAAACTACTTGAATGTTTCTGAAGCATTTATTCAAGCAAGAACACAAAGATATAAGCAATTCGGCTTTAGGTTAATTAATTCATCCAAAACTTCAAAACTCATGTCTTACAACCCTAAATGAGATATAAATAGCTAAACCCTAATTAGGGTTATTAAGTAGCGTTTGGCTTTCTAATCAAATTTTAAGAAAGAATAAAGTAATCAAAGTCCTAATTTAATACCAAACAAATAGGGCCCTTACTTTTTAAATGAGCATAACTAGTGGGCCTTAATACATATTAATTACAAGCCTCATTCGTGAATTACAACTTGTAGCAAGTTGTAATTGACTTCCTTTGGTCTTGTATCCAAGCTTGCATCCTTGATCAGCCATATCGTGCACCTTTAGCTCCTCTTCAACAAAATGTTGCATGTAGCCTTGTGACGTCTCTATCAACGTTGCCATGTACAGCATGCTCTACATCACTATCACCACCCATAGGTTGAATGTCATCACTTGAATCATCATTAACAGCCTCATCATCTTCAGATTCTATCTCTCCACTTGGCCTCATCACCATTGCCCTTTTATTTGGACATTGTGCAGCATAATGTCCCTTGCCTAAGCATATAAAACATTGGATGTCTCTAGTTCTTCTGCTGGAGTTCATTGGTGCCTTACCCTTATCAATCACAATGGGTTTTTCTCCAGCCTTATTTCCCTCTTTCTTCTCCTTTGAAACAAATTTACTCTCACTAGATTCCCCTTTCTTCCAATTTGGCTTCCATGGAACATTGTTGGTAGAATTCATTCCCATACCCGATCTGGTTGTTTTCTTCTTCTTGAGTTGTTTTTCTACCTTGATTGCCATATTTAACATATCTTCAAGCTCCACATAATGATGTAGCTCCACTATGTCGGCAATTTCATCTTTTCAGCCCATGTAGGAACCGTGCCATAGTTGCTTCCCTTTCTTCTTCTATATTAGCTCGTATCATAGCCATTTCCATTTCTTGAAAATATTCTTCCACACTTTTGTTGCCCTGCACCAGCCCTTGTAATCTTTGATGCAACTCTCTATAGTAGTGTTGTGCAACAAATCGATCTCTCATGACTTGTTTCAACTCATCCCAAGTCTGCACTCCTCTCATGCCATTTCTTCTTCGTTTAGTGAGTAATTGATCCCACCAAACTAATGCATAATCAGTAAACTCTACCACAGTAAGTGTCACCTTCTTTTGCTCACTATAGTTGTGGCAATCAAAGATGAGTTTGGTCTTTCTCTCCCATTCCAAATATGCATATGGATTTGCTTTGCCTTGGAATGATGGAATTTTCATTTTAATTCCATTAACGTTGCTGTCTACTCTCCCTCTCCCTCTTGCATTTTCCATAGTTTCTTGCCTAATATTTCTGCCACCACCTCTACCACCCATATTACCTCTCATATATCTTGGTCTAATAACATCATCAAGTGCAACAGATTGTTGCCCATCATCATCATCAAGATTATCTTCATCTACATCCTCCAAGTCATTGAAAACTGGCAAATCATTTAGTCCAGCGCGCCTACCTCTATTCTGCCCCCTATTTGTGTTTTGCTTCCTATGAAAATTATCTCGTTCATCCCTTCCTAAATTCCTTTGATTTGTAGAGCTTGCTTGCTGCAATTCTTCAATTTGCTTTGAGTGTTTTTCCATCTGTTCTCTAATATCAACAAACAACACATTCATCCTTTGAAATTGAGATTGCAATGCCTTAAGAACATAAGAAGCTTCTGGCTCCTCTTGGGGCTGGTTACTCTCTCGATCACTATCTCATTTTGTTGACATACTGATTGCTGCAAAACAAATGTTAGAAATATTCTATCACACACTCCCTCACTTGTTTCACTCTAATCTGGTAACACTCAATCTGTGTTTCACTCAAACTTTTGTTTTTACCCTCTAACAATCTCACCACTCTATGCCTTTTTCCACTCACTTCAGCCCCTTCCAAGTTCTAGCAAGAACTTAATATTTTCTCAACTAAATAACTAAATTGCAAGGTTTAAAACACATTCAAGAATGGAACAAGAGTGAAACAAGCTGAAAAAAAAAACAGAATATCTGATATTTGAAACCTAAGGACGAAAGACACTGAAATTTTAGACAAACATTACTAAAGGGAAGAATTTGACAAAACTGGATTTAGGACAATATATTGAGAAAAATGGAAGAAGAAAAATGAATTTTTAGGTCTCTTATGAAATATTTATGTTCTGGACCCAAAAATGGCTAACTAGCGGTAATATATGGACAACCAAGCAAACGAACGAATTTTGACATGAAATTTAATATGTAGGCTTAGCTGAATATCTAAAACATGCCTGTAAAATTTGAAAGGATTTGGACATGTTTACATACACGTTCACTTTTGGACACAAAACTAGCTAAATTGGCTGCAATATATGGATAACTAGGCAAATGGAGGAATTTTGACTTAAAATTTGATTTCCAAGCTAAGTTTAGCATCTGAAACAAGCATATAAAATTTGAGAAGATTTGGTTATGTGCAAACCCAACTTCAGTTTCTAACCCACTAGCAAATTTGAGAGATTAGTTGCTGTTTTCTCTTTTTTTTTTCTTTTCTTTTCTTTTCTGTTCTTTCTTTCTTTTTCTTTTTTTTAAATTAATCCAGCAACAACATTAAGAAAGAAGGACTCAAAGAAACAAGAAAGCATACAGCTTGTAGAAATTAAACTAATGGCAGAAAATGACTCAAAGGAAGACTATTTTTTTTTTACATAAACAAGAAGGAATGATGCTAAAAACCTGATTTGGAGAGCCTAAGCTCTGATACCAAATGATGTGAGCCTGCCTTGCTGGGATTTAATTCCTAAGGAAGCTCAAGCTACGGATCGTCTCCAAAACATAAGAACACCAACCAGCACCTTCAACCCAACACCAACTTGTGATGTAAAACTGAAGCTATATGGCTGGAAACCAAAGATTCAAGACCCAACCCCAACTTGTGAAGGAAAAACCTTGAATATAAGTTAAGACCTAGCAAACTTGGTTATTTTTGCAAGGAATTCGTGCAAGTTCTAACCAGAACTCAAAAGAAGACTAAAAACCTCTCAAAGCTCTCAAAAATGGAGAGAAAACTCAGAATATTCATTAAGTTCAAAGTCTGCCATTACATCTATTTTTAAAGACTTAAAGAAAGCATAAAACAAGTGAAATGATGGAAAAATACAAATATAATGATGTGGTTACATAAAACAAATTGGGCAGCCATATAGCTTGTCTCCCACTAGCTTTTAAAAGGCATGGGCAGCCATATAGCTTGTCTCCCACTAGCTTTTAAAAGGCATCTTTGACTCCCAATGTGAGTTTCAGCCACTCTTAATATATGGGCATCCAATGGTACGTGAATGGTATGTATTTAGCTCCCAAAGGTATAATGATGGATGCCAATATGTATTCTAACTCCTTTGGGTCAATTGGCCTCTTGGGTAGATTGCAATTTGGACACGTGCAACCAAACAACTTCTTTGCTCTTATTTTCTTCAAGTCTTAACGTTCCAATTGTATTGAGAACATATAGATGTTTAGAAACTAATCCTTGAAGTTTTCTTGCCATTGATCGAGTAACAGGTCCTTGGTGTTGTATGCTAGCAATCAGATCCTCATCAGGAGAGGTTAAGGTAAATTGACAATCTAACATTTCTTTTTCCATTGGTAAATATCATGATGAGGTGTTGTGTGATGACGCAAACCCTTAACAACGATGGCAGCAAACCCAACGTATAACAATGGTAGAGAACTCCTTGAAACTTGATAATCACCTCCTAAGAATCCCAACGCCTATAAAGAGACGCGAACTCACTATGATTGAAAGATTTAGTTGGTAAGAAGAAGGAAAATGCCACAACTCTTGTTGATAAGTAAACCTAATTCTTGATGCAAAGAAAGAATTAAAGAATCCACTCTAATCTCTCTCACACGAAAATTCACAAGAAGAACTTGTAGAAGAATTCGAAAATTTTTATTAATTGTTGTATGTGAAATTTGGCCTAATAGTGCCCTTAAATAAGAAGGGTTACAAAATTCCTAATTGCATATGGAAAATTAAGACTAAAACATTCCTAATTGCATAAGGAAAACATTCATAATTGCATAAGGAAAACATTAAGTATGGAAACAAAATCCTAATCCACTAAGGAAAATATAAAGTATGGAAACAACCAAACTAATCCCTTCAACATAAGAAACGCCCCACACTATTTGGGCTGTCCATGGGCCTTAAATTACTTCCCAAGACTTTATATGAACCCCCATGGACCTTTCTTGCACATTGGACCTTTCTTTAGCTAGCATTTAGCTTTCACACTTAGCATCATAATCAGCTTTGGTGTGCCTTCTTCAAGCTCTATCTCCATCTTCTTGAATGATAATTCTTGAAGCTCTTTGGAAATCTCTTCTTGAATATGCAAAGCCATACTAGCTTGATATCTCTTTGCCTTGCTCCTAGTGATTGGTCCACTTGCTAGCTTCAAGGGATCCTTTCTTGCATCATGTGATGTGGTGCCAATGCATGCTGGAGAGATTTTACTTGGACGTCCATGGCAGTATGATAGGCGAGCTATGCATGATGGATACCTCAACCGATATTCATTCACTAAGGATGGACGAAAGACAATTCTGACCCCACTCTCTTCAAAAGAAGTGTATGAAGATCAATGTAAAATGGAAAGAATGAGACTTGAATTTGAAAAGAAAGAAAGAAAGAGAGAGTGACAAAAAAATGAGTGAAAAAAATCAGATTGCAAATGAAAAGAAAGAGAGAAAAGAAAAATCAAAACAAATTCAGTTTGAGAAAAATAGAGAAGGAGAGAAGAATGTGAGTTTGTTAGCTAGTACAAGTGAGGTTAAACATGCTTTTTACACCAATCAGCTTATGTTTGTGCTTTTGTGCAAAGAGGCTCGTTTAGATACTACTGTTTTTAACCAATCTTTGCCTAGTGTGTTTGTTGATCTTTTGCAGGAATATGCGGATTTGTTTCCTGAAGAAATGCCTGATGAATTGCCGCCAATCAGAGGCATAGAGCATCAAATTGATTTCATTTCGGGAGCTTCCATTCCCAATAGGCCATCGTATCGAGCTAATCCTTTCGAGACAAAGGAGATACAAAAGCAAGTGGAGGAATTGCTAGCTAAGGGATACGTGAGGGAAAGTTTGAGTCCTTGTTCGGTTCCTATTATTCTTGTGCCAAAGAAGGATGGGACATGGAGGATGTGCATGGATTGTAGAGCCATCAATAAAATCACTGTAAAGTATCGTCATCCTATTCCTAGACTAGATGATATGCTTGATGAGTTACATGGTTCTTGTTTGTTCACGAAAATTGATTTGAAATCTGGTTATTATCAAATTCGAATGAGCGTGTGATACGGAACCTCCAAGAATAAGCCTGAGAACCCCTTGATTTCGAACCCCCACAGCATTAACTTGAAAACCCCTAGTCGAATTCGGTACAACCCCCAACGATTAGGTTAGATTTCAGATTACCTTGAATTGATCAAAGATCCAAGAGTTCAAAACAAGTCAGTTCCTAAATCCCAGATTCGAAACACTCCACAAGAAAGTTGATCAAACTACTTGAATGTTTCTGAAGCATGTTTTCAAGCAAGAACACAAAGATAAAAGCAATTCGGCTTTAGGTTAATAAATTCATCCAAAACTTCAAAACTGGTGTCTTACAACCCTAAATGAGATATAAATAACTAAACCCTAATTAGGGTTATTAAGTAGTGTTTGGCTTTCTAATCAAATTTTAAGAAATAATAAAGTAAACAACGTTCTGATTTAATACAAAATAAACAGGGCCCTTACTTTTTAAATAAGCATAACTAGTGGGCCTTAATACATATTAATTACAAGCCTCATTCGTGAATTACAACTTGTAGCAAGTTGTAATTGACTTCCTTTGGTCTTGTCTCCAAGCTTGTAATTCCTTGCAAACCATAGTTAGCCAAATTCACCAAATCTTGCAAATGGCAAATTAGTGCTTGCTGAATCTTTTTGGCTCGCGATCTAGTTATAGGACCTTGTGGCAAAATAATTGGATTGATGATCTCCTCAACTTGTTCCCCACGTCCTAACTCTTGCTAATCCTTACGGTGTGCTGGTTGTTCCACAACATTTCCCCTCTCCTCAAAAGGATTCGTCCTCGAATCAAAAGCATCACCTACATCAAAAGGACTTAAATCAGCAACATTAAATGAAGCACTCACATTATACTCACCTGGCAAATCCACTTTATATGCATTATCATTAATCCTTTCAAGTATTTGAAAAGGACCATCTCCTCGTGGATTTAACTTAGACTTGCATTGCCGTGGGAACCTTTCTTTGCGAAAATGTACCCAAACCCAATCACCAGGCTGAAAAAGCATTGGCTTTCTTCCTTTATTCACTCTAGAAGCTACTTTGGCATTTTGCTTTTCAATCCTTTCCTTAACCTACTTATGTAACTTCCTCACGAAATCTGCCTTTGAACTAGCATCAACACTCACAAAATCGTTAGATGGCAATGGCAAAATATCTAAAGGAGTAAGCGGATTAAAACCATAAACAATTTCAAATGGAGAACAGTTAGTAGTGCTATGAACAGCCCTATTGTAAGCAAACTCCACAAATGGTAAACAATCCTCCCACATCCTAATATTCTTTTCTATTACTGCCCTAAGCAAAGTAATCAATATTCGATTCACAACCTCAGTTTGACCATCGGTTTGAGGATGGCAAGTAGTAGAAAACAGCAACTTAGTTCCTAACTTTCCCCACAAAACACGCCAAAAATGACTCAAAAACTTAATATCTCGATCACTAACAATGCTTTTGGGTATGCCATGCAAACGCACAACCTCTTTAAAGAACAAATCAGTAATCAATTTTGCATCATCAGTTTTATGACATGGTATAAAATGAGCCATTTTACTAAATCTATCAACCACAACAAATATACTATCACGACCTCTCCTAGTTTTAGGCAAACCAAGCACAAAATCCATAGACAAATCAGTCCAAGGTCCATTAGGAACAGGTAATGGCGTGTACAAACCATGCGGTTTCAACCTAGACTTAGCTTCTCTACATGTTATGCAATGCTCACAAACTTTATGCACATCATGTTTCATACTAGGCCAATAAAAATGTTCTATCAACACATCATAGGTCTTACTTACCCCAAAATGACCCATCAAGCCTCCTCCATGGGCTTCCTTAACTAACAACTCTCTCATGGAACACTTAGGAATACACAATCTACTTTTCTTGAACAAAAAACCATCAAACAAATGAAAGTCTTTCAAAACAGTCACATCACCACACGAATTATATATGTCACCAAAATCCACATCACTAACATATAATCCCTTAATATGCTCAAAACCCAACAATCTAGCACTAAGAGAATTAAGTAAAACATACCTTCGCGATAACGCATCAGCCACTACATTCTTCTCACCTCGCTTGTATTTAATCACATATGGGAATGTTTCTATGAACTCCACCCATTTGGCATGCCTACGATTCAGCTTATCTTGACCCTTCAAATGCTTTAAACTCTCATGGTCAGTATGTATCACAAACTCTTTTGACCACAAATAATGCTGCCATGTATGCAAAGCTCGAAACAATGCATATAACTCCTTATCATATGTCGGATACTTCAAAGCCGCTCCACTTAGCTTTTCACTAAAGTACATCAATGGCCTTTGATCCTGTATCAAAACAGCTCCAATTCCTATGCCATTTGCATCACATTCAATCTCAAAAGTCTTATCAAAATTAGGCAAAGCAAGCAAGGGTGCATTACACAATTTATCCTTAAGTTCATTAAATGCATGTTCTTGTGCATCTCTCCAAACAAATCCGACATTTTTCTTAACTAACTCATTCAAAGGTGCAGCTATAGTACTGAAATTTCTAATGAATCTCCTATAAAAACCAGCAATTCCATGAAAACTCCTCACCTCACTAGCATTCTTAGGTTTCGGCCAGTCCCTAATAGCCTTTACCTTTTCCTCATCAACCTCAATACCTTGACTAGACACCACAAAACCAAGAAAATGAACCTTATCCATGCAAAAACTACACTTCTTAAGGTTAGCATATAACTTCTCACGCCTAAGAATGTCTAACACAAGATGCACATGCATGACATGATCATCCAAACACTTAGAGTAAACAAGAATATCATCAAAGTAAACAACAACAAATTTACCCAAGTGCTCACGCAACACATGATTCATCAAACGCATGAATGTGCTAGGTGCATTAGTAAGACCAAATGGCATAACCAACCACTCATACAGCCCATATTTAGTCTTAAATGCTGTTTTCCACTCATCACCCACACTCATTCTAATTTGATAATAACCAGATTTCAAATCAATTTTGGTGAACAAACAAGAACCATGTAACTCATCAAGCATATCATCTAGTCTAGGAATAGGATGACGATACTTTATAGTGATTTTATTGATGGCTCTGCAATCCACGCACATCCTCCACGTCCCATCCTTCTTTGGCACAAGAATAACAGGAACTGAACAAGGACTCAAGCTTTCCCTCACATATTGATGTGAGCCTGCCTTGCTGGGATTTAATTCCTAAGGAAGCTCAAGCTACGGATCGTCTCCAAAACATAAGAACACCAACCAGTACCTTCAACCCAACACCAACTTGTGATGTAAAACTGAAGCTATATGGCTGGAAACCAAAGATTCAAGACCCAACCCCAACTTGTGAAGGAAAAACCTTGAATATAAGTTAAGACCTAGCAAACTTGGTTATTTTTGCAAGGAATTCGTGCAAGTTCTAACAAGAACTCAAAAGAAGGCTAAAAACCTCTCAAAGCTCTCAAAAATGGAGAGAAAACTCAGAATATTCATTAAGTTCAAAATCTGCCATTACATATGTTTTTAAAGACTTAAAGAAAGCATAAAACAAGTGAAATGATGGAAAAATACAAATATAATAATGTGGTTACATAAAACAAATTGGGCAGCCATATAGCTTGTCTCCCACTAGCTTTTAAAAGGCATGGGCAGCCATATAGCTTGTCTCCCACTAGCTTTTAAAAGGCATCTTTGACTCCCAATGTGAATTTCAGCCACTCTTAATATATGGACATCCAATGGAACGTGAATGGTATGTATTTAGCTCCCAAAGGTATAATGATGGATGCCAATATGTATTCTAACTCCTTTGGGTCAATTGGCCTCTTGGGTAGATTGCAATTTGGACACATGCAACCAAACAGCTTCTTTGCTCTTATTTTCTTCAAGTCTTAACGTTCCAATTGTATTGAGAACATATAGATGTTTGGAAACTAATCCTTGAAGTTTTCTTGCCATTGATCGAGTAACAGGTCCTTGGTGTTGTATGCTAGCAATCAGATCCTCATCATCCTCTCCCTCTTCAAAAGAATTCGTCCTCGAATCTTCATCATCTGCATAGTAAGGAGCAAGATCAGAAACATTAAAAGTTGCACTTACACCATACTCACCTGGTAGATTAATCTTGTAGGCATTATCATTAATCCTTTCGAGTACTTCAAATGGTCCATCACTTCTCGGCTGCAATTTTGATTTCCTTTGTGTAGGAAACCTTTCTTTTCGCAAATGAACCCATACCAGATCACCAGGCTGGAACACCATCTTTTTCCTTCCTTTGTTTACTTTGGTTGCTCTATTCTCATTAATCTTCTCCATTTGTTGCTTGGCCCTTTGATGCATTTGCTTCACCAATTCAGCTTTCTTTTTACCATCAAAACTAGTAAGCTCATTAGTAGGAAGAGGCAACAAATCTAATGGAGTAAGTGGATTAAAACCATAGACAAGCTCAAAGGGTGAAAATCCAGTGGATGAATGCATTGATCTATTATATGCAAATTCAATAAATGGTATGCATTCCTCCCATGTCTTCAAATTTTGTTTAATCATGGTACGAAGAAGAGTGCCCACAGTCCTATTAACAACTTCCGTCTGCCCATCTGTTTGCGGATGGCATGTAGTAGAGAAACAAAGCTTTGTACCTAACTTTCCCCATAGGACTTTCCAAAAATGACTCAAAAATTTTACATCTCGATCACTTACTATGGTCCTAGGAATACCATGCAATCTCACTACTTCTCTAAAGAACAAATCAGATATATGGCATGCATCATCAGTTTTATGACATGGAATGAAATGTGCCATTTTAGAAAATCGATCAACCACAACAAATAAACTATCATGACCTTTTTTTGTCCTAGGTAGCCCCAAAATAAAATCCATAGATAAGTCTACCCAAGGTTCACTAGGTACACTTAAAGGCATATACAAACCATGTGGTCTTACTTTGGATTTTGCTTTCATACATGTCACGCATTTAGCACAAAATTTCTCTACATCTTTCCTCACATGTGGCCAATAAAAATGTTCATGCAGAATTTCTAATGTTTTAGCCACCCCAAAATGTCCCATTAAACCTCCCCCATGTGACTCTCTTACAAGCAATCCTCTTATAGAGCTATTTGGAACACAAAGTCGTTTCTCTCTAAATAAGAAACCATCATGCCTATAAAATTTTTCAAAGGCAGCATTTTCACAAGAGGCATATATTTGTGCAAATTCAGAGTCATGCTTATATAATTCTTTCATATGCTCAAATCCTAGAAGTCTAGCATCAAGCATAGAGATTAGGGCATACCTCCTAGATAAGGCATCAGCAACAACATTTTCTTTTCCTTGCTTATATTGAATCACATATGGAAATGCTTCAATAAATTCACTCCATTTGGCATGGCGTTTGTTCAGCTTGCTTTGTCCTTTCAAGTATTTTAGTGATTCATGATCACTATGAATAACAAACTCCTTTGGCCAAAGATAATGCTGCCACGTCTCCAACGCCCTCACTAATGCATACATCTCCTTGTCATAAGTAGAGTAATTCAAAGGAGCTCCACTTAGCTTCTCACTAAAGTATGCAATTGGTCTTCTTTCCTGCATCAAAACAGCACCTATACCCACTCCGGAAGCATCACATTCAACTTCAAAAGTCTTAGAAAAATCAGGTAATGCAAGTAATGGTGCAGAACATAATTTTTCTTTTAGTAATCTAAATGCATGCTCCTGTTCCTTATTCCATTTGAACCCTACATTTTTCTTCACAATTTCATTTAATGGGGCTGCAATTGTACTAAAGTCTCTAACAAATCTCCTATAAAAACTAGCAAGACCATGAAAACTCCTAACATCAGTCACGGATTTTGGTGTAGGCCACTCTTTGATGGCTTTTACCTTATCATCATCAACCTCAATTCCTTTCCCACTCACTACAAATCCTAAGAAAATGACTTTTTCCATACAGAATGTACATTTCTTTAAATTTGCATACAATTTCTCTTTCCTAAGAACTTCAAGCACACATCTTAAATGCATTAAATGATCATTTAAACTTTGACTATACACTAAAATATCATCAAAATACACAACAACAAACTTTCCAAGAAAAGCACGCAAGACATGATTCATTAATCTCATGAAAGTACTAGGTGCATTGCTTAGTCCAAAAGGCATGACTAACCATTCATACAAACCATATTGAGTCTTAAAAGCTGTTTTCCATTCATCTCCTAATCTCATTCTTATTTGATGATAACCACTTTTAAGATCAATTTTTGAAAATATACATGCACCATGCAATTCATCAAGCATATCATCAAGTCTAGGAATTGGATGTCTATACTTTACAGTGATTTTATTGATAGCACGACAATCCACACACATTCGCATTGATCCATCCTTTTTAGGTACTAGAAGTACCGGCACAGCACATGGACTCATGCTCTCCCTAACATGACCTTTCGCAAGCAGCTCATCCACCTGTTTTTGCAACTCCTTGACCTCTTGAGGATTTGTCCTATATGCTGGACGATTTGGAATTACAGCTCCAGGAATGAAATCAATTTGATGTTCTATTCCTCTAATGGGTGGCAATCCACTCGGTACCTCATTTGGAAAGACATCTTCAAATTCCTGCAACAAAGTCAAAGCAACACTAGGAATAGATGGATCAAGGTCAGTTACATTAAGAAAAACTCCCTTACATATCAGAAGGAGCATCATACTATCAGAAGAGTATGCTTGCCTCACATCTTTCCCCCTAGCAACTAAACTTACTTTCTTCTCTCCACTCTCATTTTTATTATGTAATTTCTTCTTTTTCTCTTTTTCTTTTTCTCTCTCAGCTTTTATTCTTTGTTTTTCCTCTTGATCTTTCTTTTCTCTCTCCCTCTTTTCAAACTCTCTTTGCATTTTCTCTTGCATGGCAGCTTGTACTCTCTTTTGGTCTTCAAAAGCCTCCATAGGTGTTAAAGGTGCAAGAGTCACCTTTCGGCCTTCAAAATCAAATGAATACCTATTCTTAAACCCGTCATGTGTTGCTTTTCTATCATATTGCCATGGCCTCCCAAGTAGGATATGACTAGCATGCATGGGAACTACATCACACAACACTTCATCCTTATACCTCCCAATGGTAAATGACAATAATACTTGCTTGGTCACCTTAACTTCTCCACTATCATTCAACCACTGCAATCTGTATGGATTAGGATGTTTTGTAGTAGGAAATGCAAGTTTCTCTACTAGTAGAGTGCTAGCCACATTAACACAACTCCCACCATATATGATCATACTACAAACTTTTTCTTTGACTAAACATCTAGTATGAAAAATATTTTCTCTTTGCAGTTCATCACCTTCATCTTCCTTCACCTGTATATTTAAAGCACGCATAACAACAAGAGCACTTCCATGCACAGCATGCTCTACATCACTATCTTCATCCAAAGGTAGAATGTTAACATCTGAATCTTCATCTACAACTTCATCATCTTCAGATTCAATATCACAACTCAGCCTCACCACCATCACCCTTTTATTTGGACATTCTCTAGCATAATGCCCTTTCCCTAAACATCGGAAACATTGGATGTCTCTTGTTCTTCCATTGGAGTTCATTGGGGCCTTACCCTTATCAATCACAATGGGTTTTTCTCCAGCCTTGTTCCCCTCTTTCTTCTCCTTTGAAACAAATTTATTCTCACTAGATTCCCCTTTCTTCCAATTTGGTTTCCAAGGAACATTATTGGCAGAATTCATTCCCATTCCAGATCTGGTTGTTTTCTTCTTCTTGAGTTGTTTTTCTACCTTGATTGCCATATTTAACATGTCATCAAGCTCCACATAATGATGCAGCTCCACTATGTCGGCAATTTCATCTTTCAGCCCATGTAGGAACCGTGCCATAGTTGCTTCCCTTTCTTCTTCTATATTAGCTCGTATCATAGCCATTTCCATCTCTTGAAAATATTCTTCCACACTTTTATTGCCTTGTACCAGCCCTTGTAATCGTTGATGTAACTCCCTATAGTAGTGTTGTGGTACAAATCTATCTCTCATGACTTCTTTCAGCTCATCCCAAGTCTGCACTCCTCTCATGCCATTTCTTCTTCGTTTAGTGAGTAATTGATCCCACCAAACTAATGCATAATCAGTAAACTCTACCACAGCAAGTGTCACCTTCTTTTGCTCACTATAGTTGTGGCAATCAAAGATGAGTTCAGTCTTTCTCTCCCATTCCAAGTATGCATCTGGATTTGCTTTGCCTTGGAATGATGGAATTTTCATTTTAATTCCATTAACATTGCTGTCTACTCTCCCTCTCCCTCTTGCATTTTCCACAGTTTCTTGCCTAATATTTCTGCCACCACCTCTACCACCCATATTACCTCTCATATATCTTGGTCTAATAACATCATCAAGTGCAACAAATTGCTGCCCATCATCATCATCAAGATTATCTTCATCTACATCCTCCAATTCATTGAAAACTGGCAAATCATTTAGTCCAGCACGCCTACCTCTATTCTGCCCCTTATTTGTGTTTTGCTCCCTATGAAAATTATCTCGTTCATCCCTTCCTAAATTCCTTTGATTTGTAGAGCTTGCTTGCTGCAATTCTTCAATTTGTTTTGAGTGTTTTTCCATCTGTTCTCTAATATCAACAAACAACACATTCATCCTTTGAAATTGAGATTGCAATGCCTTAAGAACATTAGAAGCTTCTGGCTCTTCTTGGGGTCGGTTGCTCTCTCGATCACTATCTCGTTTTGTTGACATACTGATTGCTGCAAAACAAATGTTAGAAATATTCTCTCACACACTCCCTCACGTGTTTCACTCTAATATGGTAACACTCAATCTGTATTTCACTCAAACTTTGGCTTTTACCCTCTAACAATCTCACCACTCTATGCCTTTTTCCACTCACTTCAGCCCCTTCCAAGTTCTAGCAAGAACTTAATATTTCCTCAACTAAATAACTAAATTGCAAGGTTTAAAACACATTCAAGAATGGAACAAGAGTAACACAAGCTGAAAAAAAACAGAATATATGATATTTGAAACCTAAGGACGAAAGACACTAAAATTTTAGACAAACATTACCAAAGGGACGAATTTGACAAAACTGGATTTAGGACAATATATTGAGACAAAATGGAAGAAGAAAAACGAATTTTTAGGTCTCTTATGAAACGTTTATATTATGGACCCAAAAATGGCTAACTAGCAGTAATATATGGACAACCAAGGAAACGAACGAATTTTGACATGAAATTTAATATGTATGCTTAGCTGAATATCTAAAACATGCCTGTAAAATTTGAAAGGATTTGGACATGTTTACATACACATTCACTTTTGGAAGGCAGAAATTGTCACAACCCCCTTTGAGAAGGCAAAAATTTTCACAACCCCCTGTGAAAAAAAACTGGAAGCCAGAAATTTTCACACCCCCCTGTGAAAAAAACTGGAAGCCTGTGAGAATCCACCCATTGCTTAAAAATCTTTAATTTCTAATCCAAGGGCCACGAATTTACTTTTTTTTTTCGTTCTTTCTTTCTTTCTTTTTTTTTTAATTTAATCCAGCAACAACATTAAGGTAGAAGGACTCAAAGAAACAAGAAGGCATACAGCTTGTAGAAATTAAACTAATGGCAAAAAAAATGACTCCAAGGAAGACAATATATATATTTTTGACATAAACAAGAAGGAATGATGCTAAAAACCTGATTTGGAGAGCCTAAGCTCTGATACCAAATGATGTGAGCCTGCCTTGCTGGGATTTAATTCCTAAGGAAGCTCAAGCTACGGATCGTCTCCAAAACATAAGAACACCAACCAGTACCTTCAACCCAACACCAACTTGTGATGTAAAACTGAAGCTATATGGCTGGAAACCAAAGATTCAAGACCCAACCCCAACTTGTGAAGGAAAAACCTTGAATATAAGTTAAGACCTAGCAAACTTGGTTATTTTTGCAAGGAATTCGTGCAAGTTCTAACAAGAACTCAAAAGAAGGCTAAAAACCTCTCAAAGCTCTCAAAAATGGAGAGAAAACTCAGAATATTCATTAAGTTCAAAATCTGCCATTACATATGTTTTTAAAGACTTAAAGAAAGCATAAAACAAGTGAAATGATGGAAAAATACAAATATAATAATGTGGTTACATAAAACAAATTGGGCAGCCATATAGCTTGTCTCCCACTAGCTTTTAAAAGGCATGGGCAGCCATATAGCTTGTCTCCCACTAGCTTTTAAAAGGCATCTTTGACTCCCAATGTGAATTTCAGCCACTCTTAATATATGGACATCCAATGGAACGTGAATGGTATGTATTTAGCTCCCAAAGGTATAATGATGGATGCCAATATGTATTCTAACTCCTTTGGGTCAATTGGCCTCTTGGGTAGATTGCAATTTGGACACATGCAACCAAACAGCTTCTTTGCTCTTATTTTCTTCAAGTCTTAACGTTCCAATTGTATTGAGAACATATAGATGTTTGGAAACTAATCCTTGAAGTTTTCTTGCCATTGATCGAGTAACAGGTCCTTGGTGTTGTATGCTAGCAATCAGATCCTCATCATCCTCTCCCTCTTCAAAAGAATTCGTCCTCGAATCTTCATCATCTGCATAGTAAGGAGCAAGATCAGAAACATTAAAAGTTGCACTTACACCATACTCACCTGGTAGATTAATCTTGTAGGCATTATCATTAATCCTTTCGAGTACTTCAAATGGTCCATCACTTCTCGGCTGCAATTTTGATTTCCTTTGTGTAGGAAACCTTTCTTTTCGCAAATGAACCCATACCAGATCACCAGGCTGGAACACCATCTTTTTCCTTCCTTTGTTTACTTTGGTTGCTCTATTCTCATTAATCTTCTCCATTTGTTGCTTGGCCCTTTGATGCATTTGCTTCACCAATTCAGCTTTCTTTTTACCATCAAAACTAGTAAGCTCATTAGTAGGAAGAGGCAACAAATCTAATGGAGTAAGTGGATTAAAACCATAGACAAGCTCAAAGGGTGAAAATCCAGTGGATGAATGCATTGATCTATTATATGCAAATTCAATAAATGGTATGCATTCCTCCCATGTCTTCAAATTTTGTTTAATCATGGTACGAAGAAGAGTGCCCACAGTCCTATTAACAACTTCCGTCTGCCCATCTGTTTGCGGATGGCATGTAGTAGAGAAACAAAGCTTTGTACCTAACTTTCCCCATAGGACTTTCCAAAAATGACTCAAAAATTTTACATCTCGATCACTTACTATGGTCCTAGGAATACCATGCAATCTCACTACTTCTCTAAAGAACAAATCAGATATATGGCATGCATCATCAGTTTTATGACATGGAATGAAATGTGCCATTTTAGAAAATCGATCAACCACAACAAATAAACTATCATGACCTTTTTTTGTCCTAGGTAGCCCCAAAATAAAATCCATAGATAAGTCTACCCAAGGTTCACTAGGTACACTTAAAGGCATATACAAACCATGTGGTCTTACTTTGGATTTTGCTTTCATACATGTCACGCATTTAGCACAAAATTTCTCTACATCTTTCCTCACATGTGGCCAATAAAAATGTTCATGCAGAATTTCTAATGTTTTAGCCACCCCAAAATGTCCCATTAAACCTCCCCCATGTGACTCTCTTACAAGCAATCCTCTTATAGAGCTATTTGGAACACAAAGTCGTTTCTCTCTAAATAAGAAACCATCATGCCTATAAAATTTTTCAAAGGCAGCATTTTCACAAGAGGCATATATTTGTGCAAATTCAGAGTCATGCTTATATAATTCTTTCATATGCTCAAATCCTAGAAGTCTAGCATCAAGCATAGAGATTAGGGCATACCTCCTAGATAAGGCATCAGCAACAACATTTTCTTTTCCTTGCTTATATTGAATCACATATGGAAATGCTTCAATAAATTCACTCCATTTGGCATGGCGTTTGTTCAGCTTGCTTTGTCCTTTCAAGTATTTTAGTGATTCATGATCACTATGAATAACAAACTCCTTTGGCCAAAGATAATGCTGCCACGTCTCCAACGCCCTCACTAATGCATACATCTCCTTGTCATAAGTAGAGTAATTCAAAGGAGCTCCACTTAGCTTCTCACTAAAGTATGCAATTGGTCTTCTTTCCTGCATCAAAACAGCACCTATACCCACTCCGGAAGCATCACATTCAACTTCAAAAGTCTTAGAAAAATCAGGTAATGCAAGTAATGGTGCAGAACATAATTTTTCTTTTAGTAATCTAAATGCATGCTCCTGTTCCTTATTCCATTTGAACCCTACATTTTTCTTCACAATTTCATTTAATGGGGCTGCAATTGTACTAAAGTCTCTAACAAATCTCCTATAAAAACTAGCAAGACCATGAAAACTCCTAACATCAGTCACGGATTTTGGTGTAGGCCACTCTTTGATGGCTTTTACCTTATCATCATCAACCTCAATTCCTTTCCCACTCACTACAAATCCTAAGAAAATGACTTTTTCCATACAGAATGTACATTTCTTTAAATTTGCATACAATTTCTCTTTCCTAAGAACTTCAAGCACACATCTTAAATGCATTAAATGATCATTTAAACTTTGACTATACACTAAAATATCATCAAAATACACAACAACAAACTTTCCAAGAAAAGCACGCAAGACATGATTCATTAATCTCATGAAAGTACTAGGTGCATTGCTTAGTCCAAAAGGCATGACTAACCATTCATACAAACCATATTGAGTCTTAAAAGCTGTTTTCCATTCATCTCCTAATCTCATTCTTATTTGATGATAACCACTTTTAAGATCAATTTTTGAAAATATACATGCACCATGCAATTCATCAAGCATATCATCAAGTCTAGGAATTGGATGTCTATACTTTACAGTGATTTTATTGATAGCACGACAATCCACACACATTCGCATTGATCCATCCTTTTTAGGTACTAGAAGTACCGGCACAGCACATGGACTCATGCTCTCCCTAACATGACCTTTCGCAAGCAGCTCATCCACCTGTTTTTGCAACTCCTTGACCTCTTGAGGATTTGTCCTATATGCTGGACGATTTGGAATTACAGCTCCAGGAATGAAATCAATTTGATGTTCTATTCCTCTAATGGGTGGCAATCCACTCGGTACCTCATTTGGAAAGACATCTTCAAATTCCTGCAACAAAGTCAAAGCAACACTAGGAATAGATGGATCAAGGTCAGTTACATTAAGAAAAACTCCCTTACATATCAGAAGGAGCATCATACTATCAGAAGAGTATGCTTGCCTCACATCTTTCCCCCTAGCAACTAAACTTACTTTCTTCTCTCCACTCTCATTTTTATTATGTAATTTCTTCTTTTTCTCTTTTTCTTTTTCTCTCTCAGCTTTTATTCTTTGTTTTTCCTCTTGATCTTTCTTTTCTCTCTCCCTCTTTTCAAACTCTCTTTGCATTTTCTCTTGCATGGCAGCTTGTACTCTCTTTTGGTCTTCAAAAGCCTCCATAGGTGTTAAAGGTGCAAGAGTCACCTTTCGGCCTTCAAAATCAAATGAATACCTATTCTTAAACCCGTCATGTGTTGCTTTTCTATCATATTGCCATGGCCTCCCAAGTAGGATATGACTAGCATGCATGGGAACTACATCACACAACACTTCATCCTTATACCTCCCAATGGTAAATGACAATAATACTTGCTTGGTCACCTTAACTTCTCCACTATCATTCAACCACTGCAATCTGTATGGATTAGGATGTTTTGTAGTAGGAAATGCAAGTTTCTCTACTAGTAGAGTGCTAGCCACATTAACACAACTCCCACCATATATGATCATACTACAAACTTTTTCTTTGACTAAACATCTAGTATGAAAAATATTTTCTCTTTGCAGTTCATCACCTTCATCTTCCTTCACCTGTATATTTAAAGCACGCATAACAACAAGAGCACTTCCATGCACAGCATGCTCTACATCACTATCTTCATCCAAAGGTAGAATGTTAACATCTGAATCTTCATCTACAACTTCATCATCTTCAGATTCAATATCACAACTCAGCCTCACCACCATCACCCTTTTATTTGGACATTCTCTAGCATAATGCCCTTTCCCTAAACATCGGAAACATTGGATGTCTCTTGTTCTTCCATTGGAGTTCATTGGGGCCTTACCCTTATCAATCACAATGGGTTTTTCTCCAGCCTTGTTCCCCTCTTTCTTCTCCTTTGAAACAAATTTATTCTCACTAGATTCCCCTTTCTTCCAATTTGGTTTCCAAGGAACATTATTGGCAGAATTCATTCCCATTCCAGATCTGGTTGTTTTCTTCTTCTTGAGTTGTTTTTCTACCTTGATTGCCATATTTAACATGTCATCAAGCTCCACATAATGATGCAGCTCCACTATGTCGGCAATTTCATCTTTCAGCCCATGTAGGAACCGTGCCATAGTTGCTTCCCTTTCTTCTTCTATATTAGCTCGTATCATAGCCATTTCCATCTCTTGAAAATATTCTTCCACACTTTTATTGCCTTGTACCAGCCCTTGTAATCGTTGATGTAACTCCCTATAGTAGTGTTGTGGTACAAATCTATCTCTCATGACTTCTTTCAGCTCATCCCAAGTCTGCACTCCTCTCATGCCATTTCTTCTTCGTTTAGTGAGTAATTGATCCCACCAAACTAATGCATAATCAGTAAACTCTACCACAGCAAGTGTCACCTTCTTTTGCTCACTATAGTTGTGGCAATCAAAGATGAGTTCAGTCTTTCTCTCCCATTCCAAGTATGCATCTGGATTTGCTTTGCCTTGGAATGATGGAATTTTCATTTTAATTCCATTAACATTGCTGTCTACTCTCCCTCTCCCTCTTGCATTTTCCACAGTTTCTTGCCTAATATTTCTGCCACCACCTCTACCACCCATATTACCTCTCATATATCTTGGTCTAATAACATCATCAAGTGCAACAAATTGCTGCCCATCATCATCATCAAGATTATCTTCATCTACATCCTCCAATTCATTGAAAACTGGCAAATCATTTAGTCCAGCACGCCTACCTCTATTCTGCCCCTTATTTGTGTTTTGCTCCCTATGAAAATTATCTCGTTCATCCCTTCCTAAATTCCTTTGATTTGTAGAGCTTGCTTGCTGCAATTCTTCAATTTGTTTTGAGTGTTTTTCCATCTGTTCTCTAATATCAACAAACAACACATTCATCCTTTGAAATTGAGATTGCAATGCCTTAAGAACATTAGAAGCTTCTGGCTCTTCTTGGGGTCGGTTGCTCTCTCGATCACTATCTCGTTTTGTTGACATACTGATTGCTGCAAAACAAATGTTAGAAATATTCTCTCACACACTCCCTCACGTGTTTCACTCTAATATGGTAACACTCAATCTGTATTTCACTCAAACTTTGGCTTTTACCCTCTAACAATCTCACCACTCTATGCCTTTTTCCACTCACTTCAGCCCCTTCCAAGTTCTAGCAAGAACTTAATATTTCCTCAACTAAATAACTAAATTGCAAGGTTTAAAACACATTCAAGAATGGAACAAGAGTAACACAAGCTGAAAAAAAACAGAATATATGATATTTGAAACCTAAGGACGAAAGACACTAAAATTTTAGACAAACATTACCAAAGGGACGAATTTGACAAAACTGGATTTAGGACAATATATTGAGACAAAATGGAAGAAGAAAAACGAATTTTTAGGTCTCTTATGAAACGTTTATATTATGGACCCAAAAATGGCTAACTAGCAGTAATATATGGACAACCAAGGAAACGAACGAATTTTGACATGAAATTTAATATGTATGCTTAGCTGAATATCTAAAACATGCCTGTAAAATTTGAAAGGATTTGGACATGTTTACATACACATTCACTTTTGGAAGGCAGAAATTGTCACAACCCCCTTTGAGAAGGCAAAAATTTTCACAACCCCCTGTGAAAAAAAACTGGAAGCCAGAAATTTTCACACCCCCCTGTGAAAAAAACTGGAAGCCTGTGAGAATCCACCCATTGCTTAAAAATCTTTAATTTCTAATCCAAGGGCCACGAATTTACTTTTTTTTTTCGTTCTTTCTTTCTTTCTTTTTTTTTTAATTTAATCCAGCAACAACATTAAGGTAGAAGGACTCAAAGAAACAAGAAGGCATACAGCTTGTAGAAATTAAACTAATGGCAAAAAAAATGACTCCAAGGAAGACAATATATATATTTTTGACATAAACAAGAAGGAATGATGCTAAAAACCTGATTTGGAGAGCCTAAGCTCTGATACCAAATGATGTGAGCCTGCCTTGCTGGGATTTAATTCCTAAGGAAGCTCAAGCTACGGATCGTCTCCAAAACATAAGAACACCAACCAGTACCTTCAACCCAACACCAACTTGTGATGTAAAACTGAAGCTATATGGCTGGAAACCAAAGATTCAAGACCCAACCCCAACTTGTGAAGGAAAAACCTTGAATATAAGTTAAGACCTAGCAAACTTGGTTATTTTTGCAAGGAATTCGTGCAAGTTCTAACAAGAACTCAAAAGAAGGCTAAAAACCTCTCAAAGCTCTCAAAAATGGAGAGAAAACTCAGAATATTCATTAAGTTCAAAATCTGCCATTACATATGTTTTTAAAGACTTAAAGAAAGCATAAAACAAGTGAAATGATGGAAAAATACAAATATAATAATGTGGTTACATAAAACAAATTGGGCAGCCATATAGCTTGTCTCCCACTAGCTTTTAAAAGGCATGGGCAGCCATATAGCTTGTCTCCCACTAGCTTTTAAAAGGCATCTTTGACTCCCAATGTGAATTTCAGCCACTCTTAATATATGGACATCCAATGGAACGTGAATGGTATGTATTTAGCTCCCAAAGGTATAATGATGGATGCCAATATGTATTCTAACTCCTTTGGGTCAATTGGCCTCTTGGGTAGATTGCAATTTGGACACATGCAACCAAACAGCTTCTTTGCTCTTATTTTCTTCAAGTCTTAACATTCCAATTGTATTGAGAACATATAGATGTTTGGAAACTAATCCTTGAAGTTTTCTTGCCATTGATCGAGTAACAGGTCCTTGGTGTTGTATGCTAGCAATCAGATCCTCATCACATATCCCTTAGCTAGCAATTCCTCCACTTGCTTTTGTATCTCCTTTGTCTCAAAAGGATTAGCTCGATACGTTGGCCTATTGGGAATGGAAGCTCCAGGAATGAAATCAATTTGATGCTCTATGCCTCTGATTGGCGGCAATTCATCAGGCATTTCTTCGGGAAACAAATCTGCATATTCCTGCAAAAGATCAACAAACACACTAGGCAAAGATTGGTTAGAAACAGTAGTATCTAAATGAGCCTCTTTGCACAAAAGCACAAACATAGGCTGTTTGGTGTAAAAAGCATGTTTAACCTCACTTGTACTAGCTAACAAACTCACATTCTTCTCTCCTTCTCTATTTTTCTCAAACTGAATTTGTTTTTATTTTTCTTTTCTCTCTTTCTTTTCATTTGCAATCTGATTTTTTTTCACTCATTTTTTTTTGTCACTCTCTCTTTCTTTCTTTTCATTTGCAATCTGATTTTTTTCACTCATTTTTTTGTCACTTTCTCTTTCTTTCTTTTCAAATTCAAGTCTCATTCTTTCCATTTTACATTGGTCTTCATACACTTCTTTTGGAGAGAGTGGTGTTAGAATTGTCTTTCGTCCATCCTTAGTGAATGAATACCGATTGAGATATCCATCATGCTTAGCTCGCCTATCATACTGCCATGGACGTCCAAGTAGAATCTCTCCAGCATGCATTGGCACCACATCACACAACACCTCATCATGATACTTACCAATGGAAAAAGAAATGATAGATTGTCGATTTACCTTAACCTCTCCACAATCATTCAGCCACTGAAGTTTGTAAGGATGTGGGTGAAGTTTCATAGGCAGCCCCAATCGATCAACCAAAAATGTACTTACCACATTGGTACAGCTTCCACCATCCACAATCATACTACAAGCCTTGCCTTGAACGTGACACCTTGTATGGAACAAGTTATCTCGTTGTTCTTCATGGTTTTCCTCCTTCAATTGCATATTAAGAGCACGCCTAGTAACCAGCAAGTCACCCTTAATTGGTTCTTCAATGTTCCCATCACTACAACTTTCCAATGCTGGCATCTCACCATCATCACTCTCATTGTCATCTTCCTCTTCATCAGTCACTATCTCACCATTTCTCATGGTCATAACTCTCTTGTTTGGACATTCTTTGCCGATATGTCCCACACCTTGGCACTTCCAACACTTAATATCTCGATTTCGCAGCTTAGGCTCTTCAACTTTGGACTTGTCTTTAGAACTTGATTCGGCCTTCACTTTCCCACTATCTTGACCAGCCTTGTTTCTTTCCTTGTAACCACGCCTTCCTTCCCTATTCCAAGGAGAAAAAGAATTAGAAACAGGTTTTGAATAATACCTTGATGGTTGTCTTCCTTGGAGTTGTTTTTCCACCTTGATGGCAATATGCACCATCTCTTCTAACTCCACATATGGCTGCAAATCAACCTGGTCAGCAATATCCGAATTCAAACCAGCCAAGAAACGTGCCATAGTAGCCTCTACATCTTCATCTAGGTTAGCTCTAGTCATCAACATCTCCATCTCTTTGTAGTAGTCATCAACACTTTTACTTCCTTGCTTGAGAACCTGAAGTCTCTGCATGATTTCCCTATGGAAATGTCTAGGCACAAACCTCTTCCTCATGACTGATTTAAGATCAGCCCAAGTCTCAATAGGATACTCCAAATTCCTTCTTCTACTAGTCACTAACTGATCCCACCAAGCTATAGCATAATCTGTAAATTGAGTAACAATAAGCTTGACCTTCCTTTCCTCAGTACATCGATGGCAATCAAATATGAGGTCAACCTACTTCTCCCATTGCAAATAAGCTTCTGGATCTGATTTACCACGAAAATTAGGAATTTTCAGCTTGATGCTTCCCAAGCTCCTATCAACGACTTCATCATCACCATGATTTCTACCATAGAAAGGATTATTATTCATCCTTCCTCTACCTCTACCAGCACCACGTCCTCCTCTACCTCCACCTCTATGTAGAGCTCCTCCAACCAGACTTCATTATCCTCCTCAAGCTCATTTTCATCTTCCAAATGTTCAGGCTGTTGCATTCGATTTCTACCACCTCTTTGCCTCTCAATGCGCTCCGATGTGGCTCTTTCAACACTCTGCAACCTCAAATCCATGCGCTCCAATGTTTCTGTTATGTTCTCCATAGTGCGGTATAAACGTGTAAATTCAGCTTGCTGCGCCTCACGCAATCGAGTTGGATCAATCGGAACACCCCTGCTATCACTTTCATCTCTCCCAGAAATTTTTCCTGCAATAAAAGGTTAGCACAAAACAAATAAAAGGCCTCACAACACTCCCTCATGTGTTTACACTCAATAGATGAAGGTTGGTCTCTCGTGTTACACTCAATATATGAAATCACTCACGGTTCAGCTCACACCTCTCAAGCTGATATCTTTTACGTTCTTAGGTGAATCACACTTTATGAAACAACTCAAATAGCCTTTCGTGTGTAGTATCCCAAAATCTGAAATTTCGTGAGAAAAAAAATTCAGTTACTTCTAACCCACCTAGATTCGACCCTTAGCATCTAAATAACAAGGAAAACGAAAAATTTTTCTTGAAGTGATTCTATACTCTATTTTTTTTTCTCCCTCTCACTATCTCTTTTGAAGGGCAGCCCTAGTTCACACCACGAAACTTTTTTCCAATTAGGTAACAAGAACAAGATCGAATTTGAAGCACTTTCTTTGAATTTTGAAACTGAATCAGAATGAATAATCAAGACAAGATTCGAATTTAGCACACTTTGTTGAATTTCAAATTCAAATCAGAATGATTAACAAGAACAAGATTCGGACTTAGAACACTTTCCCTGAATTTTGAATTTAGGTTTTATGAAAACGAAAACGAAAATAACCCACAAAGAAAAACGAAAACGCAAATAACAGGTGAAGAAAACAAAAACGAAAATAACCCACAAAGAAAACAATTCAGAGGAACAAGGAAAACAAGAGAACGAATTCAACAATTGGATCAAAGTAACGAAAACTCAAATAACAAAAGAAGGAACGAAAATGAATTGATAGGGATAAAACCTGATCTAGAGTGTAGGCTCTGATACCAAATGATACGGAACCTCCAAGAATAAGCCTGAGAACCCCTTGATTTTGAACCCCCACAGCATTAACTTGAAAACCCCTAGTCGAATTTGGTACAACCCCCAAGGATTAGGTTAGATTTCAGATTACCTTGAATTGATCAAAGATCCAAGAGTTCGAAACAAGTCAGTTCCTAAATCCCAGATTCGAAACACTCCACAAGAAAGTTGATCAAACTACTTGAATGTTTCTGAAGCATGTTTTCAAGCAAGAACACAAAGATAAAAAAAAATTCGGCTTTAGGTTAATAAATTCATCCGAAACTTCAAAACTGGTGTCTTACAACCCTAAATGAGATATAAATAACTAAACCCTAATTAGGGTTATTAAGTAGCGTTTGGCTTTCTAATCAAATTTTAAGAAATAATAAAGTAAACAACGTTCTGATTTAATACAAAACAAACAGGGCCCTTACTTTTTAAATAAGCATAACTAGTGGGCCTTAATACATATTAATTACAAGCCTCATTCGTGAATTACAACTTGTAGCAAGTTGTAATTGACTTCCTTTGGTCTTGTCTCCAAGCTTGTAATTCCTTGCAAACCATAGTTAGCCAAATTCACCAAATCTTGCAAATGGCAAATTAGTGCTTGCTGAATCTTTTTGGCTCGCGATCTAGTTATAGGACCTTGTGGCAAAATAATTGGATTGATGATCTCCTCAACTTGTTCCCCACGTCCTAACTCTTGCTAATCCTTGCGGTGTGCTGGTTGTTCCACAACAATGTGGGTGATGAGTGGAAAACAACATTTAAGACTAAATATGGGCTATATGAGTGGTTGGTTATGCCGTTTGGTCTTACTAATGCACCTAGCACATTCATGCATTTGATGAATCATGTGTTGCGTGAGCACTTGGGTAAATTTATTGTTGTTTACTTTGATGATATTCTTGTTTACTCTAAGTGTTTGGATGATCATGTCATACATGTGCATCTTGTGTTAGACATTCTTAGGCATGAGAAGTTGTATGCTAACCTTAAGAAGTGTAGTTTTTGCATGGATAAGGTTCATTTTCTTGGTTTTGTGGTGTCTAGTCAAGGTATTGAGGTTGATGAGGAAAAGGTAAAGGCTATTAGGGACTGGCCGAAACCTAAGAATGCTAGTGAGGTGAGGAGTTTTCATGGACTCGCTGGCTTCTATAGGAGATTCATTAGAAATTTTAGTACTATAGCTGCACCTTTGAATGAGTTAGTTAAGAAAAATGTCGGTTTTGTTTGGGGAGATGCACAAGAACATGTATTTAATGAACTTAAGGATAAATTGTGTAATGCACCCTTGCTTGCTTTGCCTAATTTTGATATGACTTTTGAGATTGAATGTGAAGCAAGTGGCATAGGAATTGGAGCTATTTTGATACAGGATCAAAGGCCATTGATGTACTTTAGCGAAAAACTAAGTGGAGCAGCTTTGAAGTATCCGACATATGATAAGGAGTTATATGCATTGTTTCGAGCTTTGCATACATGGCAGCATTATTTGTGGTCAAAAGAGTTTGTGATACTTACTGATCATGAAAGTTTAAAGCATTTGAAAGGTCAAGATAAGCTGAATCGTAGACATGCCAAATGGGTGGAATTCATAGAAACATTTTCCATATGTGATTAAATACAAGCGAGATAAAGAGAATGTAGTGGCTGATGCGTTGTCGCGAAGGTATGTTTTACTTAATTCTCTTAGTGCTAGATTATTGGGTTTTGAGCATATTAAGGAATTATATGTTAGTGATGTGGATTTTGGTGACATATATAATTCGTGTGGAGATGTGGCTGTTTCAAAAGACTTTCATTTGTTTGATGGTTTCTTATTTAAGAGAAATAGATTGTGTATTCCTAAGTGTTCCATGAGAGAGTTGTTAGTTAAGGAAGCACATGGAGGAGGTTTGATGGGTCATTTTGGGGTAAGTAAGACCTATGATGTGTTGATAGAACATTTTTATTGGCCTGGTATGAAACATGATGTGCATAAAGTTTGTGAGCATTGCATAACATGTAGAGAAGCTAAGTCTAGGGTGAAACCGCATGGTTTGTACACGCCATTACCTGTTCCTAATGGACCTTGGACTGATTTGTCTATGGATTTTGTGCTTGGATTACCTAAAACTAGGAGAGGTCGTGATAGTATATTTGTTGTGGTTGATAGATTTAGTAAAATTGCTCATTTTATACCATGTCATAAAACTGATGATGCTAAATTGATTGCTGATTTGTTCTTTAAAGAGGTTGTTCGTTTGCATGGCATACCCAAAAGCATTGTTAGTGATAGAGATGTTAAGTTTTTGAGTCATTTCTGGTGTGTTTTATGGGGAAAATTGGGGACTAAGTTGTTGTTTTCTACTACTTGCCATCCTCAAACCGATGGTCAAACTGAGGTTGTGAATCGAACATTGATTACTTTACTTAGGGCAGTGATAGAAAAGAATATTAGGATGTGGGAGGATTGTTTACCATTTGTGGAGTTTGCTTATAATAGGGCAGTTCATAGCACTACTAATTGTTCTCCATTTGAAATTGTTTATGGTTTTAATCCGCTTACTCCTTTGGATATTTTTCCATTGCCATCTAATGATTTTGTGAGTGTTGATGCTAGCTCAAAGGCAGATTTTGTGAAGAAGTTACATAAACAGGTTAAGGAAAGGACTGAAAGGCAAAATGCTAAAGTAGCTTCTCGAGTGAATAAAGGAAGGAAGCCAATGATTTTTCAGCCTAATGATTGGGTTTGGGTTCATTTTCACAAAGAACGGTTTCCACACCAAAGAAAGTCCAAGTTAAACCCATGAGGAGATGGTCCTTTTCAGATACTTGAAAGGATTAATGACAATGCATATAAAGTGGATTTGCCAGGTGAGTATAATGTAAGTGCTTCGTTTAATGTTACTGATTTAAGTCCTTTTGATGTAGGTGATGCTTTTGATTAGAGGACGAATCCTTTTGAGGAGAGGGGAAATGTTGTGGAACAACCAGCACACCACAAGGATGAGCAAGAGTTAGGACGTGAGGAATAAGTTGAGGAGATCATCAATCCAATTATTCTGCCACAAGGTCCTATAACTAGATCGCGAGCCAAAAAGATTCAGCAAGCACTAATTTGCCATTTGCAAGATTTGGTGAATTTGGCTAACTATGGTTTGCAAGGAATTACAAGCATGGAGACAAGACCAAAGGAAGTCAATTACAACTTCCTACAAGTTGAAATTCACGAATGAGGCTTGTAATTAATATGTATTAAGGCCCACTAGTTATGCTTAAGGGCACTATTTGTTTTGTATTAAATTAGAACTTTGTTTACTTTATTATTTCTTAAAATTTGATTAGAAAACCAAATGCTACTTAATAACCCTAATTAGGGTTTAGCTATTTAAATGATATGTCCGAGGGTTTGGAGGGTTGGATCAGGTTCGATAAAGGTGGCACATATAGTCGAAAGAGACTGGTGAGCCCATGTTTGATCCAAATAAAGGAAATGGGTGCGCCTCTGCTGACAGCTTAAGCTTTTAGTAAAAATGGTTAGCGTTCTTTCTAGTTAAGCGTGCTGGTGCAGGGTCAGTACCAGGATGAGTGACCTTCTGGGAAGTGCTTGGCCCAGCCGCATCAGCGTGCTGGTGGAGGGTCAGTACCAGAATGGGTGCCCTCCTAGGAAGCGCTTGGCCTAGCCGTATCAAAATAGGAGCGGATGTCAACTTCCCTTTCAGGCAGTCGAAGGCTTTTTTGTTGCTCCTCTCCCTATTGGAACCCAACTTCCTTTTTGATTATGCTAGTTAACGGTGCTGCCATAGTAGAAAAGTCCTTCACGAACCTCCTATAGAAACTAGCCAATCCATGAAAGCTCCTCAAGTCTGTCACACTCCAAAGAGTAGGCCACTCCTTTATAGCTTTCACTTTCTCTTCATCTACTTCAACGCCCTGCGCACTCACAACAAAACCAAGAAACACAAGCCTATCTATGCAAAATGTGCATTTCTTAAGCTTGGCATATAAGTTTTCATTTCTCAATACTTCCAAAACTAGCCTAGCATGCTCAACATGGTCATCCAAAGTCTTACTATAAATCAGAATATCATCAAAATAGAATACAACAAATTTTCCCAAATAAGCTCTCAAAACATGGTTCATTAGTCTCATAAAAGTACTAGGTGCATTAGACAACCCAAAAGGCATTACTAACCACTCATATAGACCATATTTAGTTTTAAATGTTGTTTTCCATTCATCACCAGGTTTCATACGAATTTGATGATATCCACTCATAAGATCAATTTTAGAAAAATACCTGGCACCATGCAGCTCATCCAACATGTCATCAAGTCATGGTATAGGATGTCGATACTTCACTGTGATCTTATTTATAGCCCTACAATCAACACACATTCTCCACGTGCCATTCTTCTTTGGAACCAACAACACAGGAATAGCACACGGACTCAAACTCTCTCTAATCAGCCCTTTCTCCAGTAACTCATCTACTTGCTTTTGCATCTCTTTCATTTCCATGGGATTTCTCCGGTAAGCTGGTCTATTTGGGATGGTAGAACCAGGTACGAAGTCTATTTGATGCTCAACTCCTCTTAGCGGTGGCAACCTACTAGGTAATTCATCTGGAAACATATCCTGAAAATCCTGCAATAAAGACACAAAACTAGAAGGCAAACTATCAAGCGAAACATTAGTGTCAGCAAACAAAGTTTCTTTGTATCTAATGAGCAATAATGGCTGCCCAATAGACATTATAAAATTAACCTCTCTCGCTCTTGCATAAAAAGTTTGTTTTGCTCTCCCTTCTTTCTTATTTTCTCTCACCAATGGGCCATTTATTTGTTTTGTTTCTTTTCTGGCCTCTTTTCCCATTTGCTTTTCACTCTCACTCACCTTATCATGTTCTCTCAAACTCCCTTTAATTTTTGAATTGGTAGCCCCAACTTACCTCTCTGCCTCAATCATCTTTCTTTGATCTTCATACACTTCTAGGGGTGATAATGGAACAAGAGTGACCTATTTTCCTTCATAGGTAAATGTGTACCTATTAGAAAACCCATCATGTTGCGCTCTCCGATCATATTGCCACGGTCTGCCCAACAACATATATCCAGCTTGCATAGGAACTACATCACAATCAACTTCATCTTTGTACCAGCCTATTGAAAATAGTACCCTCACTCGCTTAGTTACTTTCACCTCACTACTATCATTAAACCACTGCAACTTATAAGGATTGGGATGCTTCATACATTCTAACCCCAATTTTTCAACCATAGTAGTACTTGCAGCATTAGTACAGCTCCCACTATCAATAATAAGTGTACAAACCTTATTATTCACTAAGCATCTAGTATGAAAAATATTATCACGTTGTACTAGACTTTCCTCTTTCACCTGCATATTCAATGCACGCCTAGCAACTAACAATTCACCACGCTCCGCTAACAAAGTACAATCAACATGCTCATCACTACCAACATCATCATATATAGAATCAAAGTTCCCAACATCATCATTATCATTATCACTAGGTTCAGAATCAGACACAACATCACCATCAGCTGTAGCAATCATAACTCTTATATTTGGACATTGGGATGCAATATGCCCATTCCCTAAACACTTAAAACATTTAATCTCCCTACTAGGAGTGGTAGTGTTAGGCATACCTGTTTGCTTGTTTGGACCACTAGATGGCCCTTTTCCACTGGAGGTTGCAGCATTGCTTTTCTGGAATGAATTCTTGAACCCCCTTTCTCTCCACCCCTATTGGCTGAATTTGCCCCACCACTATATTGGGGTCCTCTATAGGCCGAATTACTCCCAAACACATTTTATGGTCTCCCATAGCCAAGTTTGGTGGAACTCTTGCTCTTTAACCTCCTCTCTATCTTCATAGCTTTATCAACCATCTCCTCCATGGTATTGTAATCATACATGTCCAACTCACTTGCAATATTCTGATTAAGTCCTCCAAGAAATCTAGACATCATCCGTTGTTCATCTTCCTCAATATTGGCTCTAGCCATGATCATCTCCATCTCCTTGTGGTATTCTTCTACACTCTTGCCACCTTGCACCAGTCGTGCTAAGCGATTATAAAGATCCCTATAATAATGAGAAGGGATAAAACGCTGCCTCATTAGGTCTCTCAACTCCTCCCATGCGGGTACGGCTCTCAACCCCTTGCCTCTTCTAGTGGATTTTAGTTGATCCCACCAGAATGTTGCATAACCCTTGAACTCCATAGCTGCAATGTGTGACTTCTTTTCTTCAGAATAATTATGGCACTCAAAAATTTGCTCTACTTTGCTCTCCCATTAAATGTATTCTTCAGCATTGTTGTTCCCTCTAAATTCAGGAACCTTCATTTTGATGGAAGTCAAATCATTATCATTGATAGGTGCTTGATAAATTGCAGCTTCTCCTTCTTCAAATCCATAATCAGCCACACGGCCTCTCTCATATGCACCTCTTGGTGCCCTCCTCCTAACTGGCTCTTCTCTCTCTTCAGCTATTGCTGGTTGTAGAATTCTCTATGGTAGCCTTATTGGAGCAGGTTGTAGTGCTTGCATTAAGCGTTCCATGGACTGCTGCAAGCTAGCCAACATATTTGCTATTCTTTCCATATTGTCCTCATTTGCTTGCTTGTACGTCTCAAGATCATCTACTATATTCCTGATACTCATCTCTTCTTTCTCAACAGCTATGACTTTATCTCTACTAGAATTGCTACTCATTATCTCACAAAACAAAGAACTCACCTTCACTAATTCTTCGATTGCACTTCAAAACAAAGGCTCACAAATCAATCACCAAGCACGTTCAAGGGAACTAGAACCTAAATCCTAGAATGACACCTAGAAAGAAACTTGACAAATTTGGAGCCAACACAAGAAAATTTTGTGTCACACGATTATATCAACCAGAGTATAGAATCAAACAAATAATACTCTAGCAATGTCACGAAATCAAATGGTAGCTCAACAAAAAAATAGAAACAAAGAGGTCAAAATTTATGACGAATCTGGTCAAAATGTATCAAAACCAACTCACCTTAGCAAGTTAGTTTATGGACCTAATAATTCTACCCAAGAAAGCTAGTATCAAGACTCCTCAAGAATTTAATTTCGAAAAGGAAACTTCCAAATCAGCAAGAAAAAAATGTAATAAAACAGCCCCTCAATTGACCGAAATTGGTGGCCAAATTTTTTATTACTTTCAACCTTATTCAAAATGATTCTAATACCTTAAATTACTAGAAAAGCAAAGAAATTTTATTGAAGTGATTTTGTACTCTTTTTTTTTTAGGATCTGGTCACTATCCTTGGATCACCAACTAAACACAAAGCCTTCCATCCAATTTATACCCAATTTGAAATAAGAAAAACGTATTTCGAATCAAAAGGCAAGAACACAATTTCGAAATTGAATAAAGAATTCTATAACGCAATTCAAAAATCCAATTAGAACCCTAACGGAACAACTAAAACAACCCTAGAAAGACAGATAGATAAAGATTTACTTGTAATTGGCTCTGATACCAAATGACGCGGAACCCTATGGCAATGAAGGCCTCAAACCCCAACGCATGATTAATAGAAGAAAAATCAAGAACGAAGGAAAAACCACCTTCTAAAGTACCCAATTGCTTAGCAAAGCACGAACACTTATAACGGAAGGATTTAGGAAGCTCGAATTAGAAGAATGCCACAATCGAAATTGATAAGTAAATCTAATTCTTGATGCAATCAAAAGAAAAAGAGAATCCACTCCTGTTCTATGATGGCCAAAATTTTCAATAAGAAAATTGAGAATATAATTTGTCATAAAGTCCGCTTACAAGAAAAATAAGGCCCTATTTATACTAAAAGGCCAATAACATCCGAATCCCTAATTCTAATGGGAAAAGGAAAGCTACAAAGTCAAAATTCTAACCCACTAAGGAAAATATAAAGTATGGAAACAAATTAATATTCTGAAATAACTAAATAGGAAACCACACATCCTAACTCACTAAGGAAAAT